>JAGFBZ010002379.1:1306250-2612500 GCA_018398805.1 Hirundichthys speculiger | reverse complement strand
ATGAAATGAGGGAACATGGCAAGAAAAAAAATAAGCAACCCAGAAGAGAATTACAAGAAACAAACATATCAAATATTGCAGAGAATATGGTAAATAAAGTGTGGTTTGCTTGCACTGACTGAGCTCAAAAACATCCATGTCAGTGATGATTCAGGCACTCTGTATGAGAAACTTGACAGAGAGAATGTGTGAGCAACTACCAGCTCAGGTGAACAAAACAGGCTGATTTACCAGGAAAAAGTTGATCATAGTTAAATGTTACTGATGAGAATGAGCTGGTCTTCATAATGTTTACATGATAGCTGGAAGTGTTAAATAAAGACCAGACAAGTCGTGAGTGTGGTGGAAAAAATCTTGAACTGTGTGATCCCTGTCGTTGCTCAGTCATGTTGGCGTCATGAAGCGGTTTTTCTTTCAAAACTCCTGTCATGTAGTGTGCACAATATAAAGATCCAGTGACGCTGAAAACTAGTATAAAGTTGGCCATGACATTAAACTGACTCCAGTGTGCTTGTTCTGTATTCAGAATTACATAGAAAATTTTTCTCTTATTGTTGTGCAGGAGGAGCAGAAAGAGCTGGATGAAATCACAGCCAAAAGACAGAAGAAGGGGAGAAATGAAGAGGATGCTCCTGCAGAAGAGAAGACCATTCTCCATGGTACTGGACCCTTCTTTTAATTTGACTGTTAATGAAATTTATTGAAACTGATTTAACATTTTAATTTTAGGTTTGGAACTAGGGTTTGAGCTGATGAGAGAATCAGGAGCTCATAAATATACATCTCCACGTGTTTGTGATCATATCACACAATGGTTTCTTTGGTCAGTTATCACCGAATTATGGATATTATCATATTTTATGGTCATTTAAAAAAAAAATTCTGTTCTATATATGCAACTTTAATGCAATCTTTGAACTTTTGCCACACAAACTGAAAATCAAGGATTTGAATCCCATTAAAGATTCAAGCTCTGTGTGTAGCTACAAGACCACTGTCTGCTGCATTGAAATGCTGCAGGATGTTTTTTAATGTGGATTTTTTTTCTCCCCCCCACAGTCAAAGACATGTACGACTACCAGGGCAGGTCATACCTCCATGTCCCGCAGGATGTGGGCATCAACCTGCGTTCTGCAGAAGTTCCAGAGAAGTGTTATCTTCCGAAGAAACAGATTCATGTCTGGTCTGGACACACAAAGGTGAGTGGGGGGGGTGTACATCCTTTTATGCAAGAAGATCCTTGTGCCGTGTCTGCATAAGCCATGTTCAGAGTAACATCTGTTATTGCTGTGGTTATTGCTTTTTTATTTATTTTTATAATTTTGAGTTGCAAAAAGGAGAACAGGTTTACTCCCTGGAGGCATTTATGCTTGCACATCTATATTTCCCCTTATGCAGACTTTGTTAGGATTTTGAAGGTCAAAGCTCCCAAGGCCCCATTTAAGTAAAAAGATAACATTGCCATATAGAGCTTTTTATTGCAAATATAGGGTTGTTGCAGGGAGGTTGTTCTGGTTCATTCAAAATAATGTCCTTATAATTCAGATATAATGGCAAACACTCGGTTATTCCAAGGAAGATCTGACTGACGCCTTAGACGTGTCAGCATGCTTAAGGGAAAGGAAAAATCACTCAAGGTTTAAATTGACTTCTTATTGCTTTGTTCATGCAGTAGCTGCACTCAGGGTGTAATTTGAAACATGAGAAGGTTTGAAAAGATAAGCTAAGAGAAGTGGTTATGTCGAGATAATAGTTGGAGAATGGCCCATGTGACGTCTTGATAGAAAGACTTGTGAAACATTTCAAGAAAGTGCTTTTAGAGGAAAAACCTGCTGCACATGTCATTTGTCCTGGATCCATTGTAATTCAGCTGATGTTTAGCCAAAGAAGTGCTTCAAGAAGAACAGCCTGGCCTTGTGCTGTAAATTGCAAGTCTATGTGCTGACATTTAAAAGAGTTGTAATGCAGCTTTTGCTCTAAGCTAGAACATAACAAATCTGTTAGCTCGTTTAGACTGGAGTAAAACCCAACGCTTCATTGAAATTCATTACTGGTCAAATGTCTTACCAATCTAAAAATGCCCCAAAACATTTGAGCTGTGAAATAAACCATAGTTAGGAAGACTTTTTTTTTTTTTTCCCACTTTCAAATATGCAACTCAACATTCCTCACTCATTAATGGAGTCCAGACCTGCAGGAGGGACGAGCACTCTCATTACAAAGACATGTTTAAACTTTCATTTTTCCTTTCTCTGTTTACTTTCCAGGGTGTCAGTGCCATCCGATTATTTCCCAGCTCTGGTCACCTGCTGCTGTCTTGCTCCATGGACTGTAAGATCAAGGTAAATGACCACAGTAGTGCATCGTAAAAACAGCACATATTTGCTCTCTCTTTATTTAAGATGAAGTTAGTCATCTTATGTTAGTGTAATGAGGTGGCTCCTCACAGCTGTGAGTTTTAATTTTATCAAGACCAGATACAAAATATATACATATATTCTTTTCTGACTGGCTGCAGTGTTCATTCCTTCAAGGACATTCAAGCCTGATGTGACATCATGTGTGTTTTGTCCTCATTTTATTCAAAATAATGTCTTTATAATTCAGATATAATGGCAAACACTTGGTTATTCCAAGAAAGATCCTGATGTTCTGACATAATTTCATAAGGGAAGAGGCAATTATTTACAGAAATGCTGAAGATTAAACTTTCAGATGGCTTATATTCAGTATTTCTGTTTGAGAAATAAAGGTATTATTTCTCAGATGTCCTCAAGTCACAGGAGGAAGTTTAACTTTCAGGGTTCTTTCAGGTTTCTTTTACTTGTGTGTTAAATTTTGCCACAGTTCACTTGTTTTTAGAAGATCCAAAATAATTCTCAGAAACTCATTGCACCAGATTTTTAAAGCTAAAAAGAATGAATAAAACAGATAGTTTCCAGAGAGCAAAAGCACTGGTCATTGTAATTTTGCTCAAGACACATTACCTTCTCCATTTGACCACTTTGACCACAGCTTTCCCAAATTTGTTTGAGACATTAGATTTCCTAGCCTCAAACCCTAATCTAACACTAAGGCCCTGATCGTACATTTCCCCTTACCCGTTACCACTAGTCGCTACCCTCAAATAGCGTGTATAGGAACCTCCACTAACCGCTAATGCCGTCGTTTGGTTTAACAAGTGGAACGCCCTAACCACTCCCATGCATAATGTAGCGGGTAGCGCAGGTGGAATAGCAGATATAGCTAGGGTGGAAGATTGCGTGTTTTTACGCCTCTCCCGCTACACGTTATCCCTAAATAACGACTATAGCAGATCTGGCCGAAGATCGGGCCCTTAGTCTTGACTGTGGGAGAAAATACTTTGCATCTGCAGGGACTCCTGCCAGGAGGTCTGTATTGACAAGAGGTTCCTCTTGGTTATATCCTGTCAGCTATTTTTTTTTTTCCTAAATTCTGTGTTCATGTGTTTTCTCCACAGCTGTGGGAGGTGTACAATGAGAGGAGGTGTATCAGGACATTTATTGGTAAGTGAGCAGAGATGTCATCTTGCATCTCCTATTCAAATGAAATTCTGAATATTAATATACTAAGTTCATGATGTGATACATGTAGATAAAACAAAATTCATTGTATGAAACTCTATTGAGTGTTTAATCTGCTGACTAAAACCTTTATGTAAACAACAACTGATCATCAGCAAACATGCTGACATGAAATATCCTCATGGTCTAAATGGGCCTCGCCTTTTGGGAAATGGACAGCAGTGACAGACTGACTGTAAGCTCAGCATTACTGCATTAATGCCTGCTGTTCAAAAATAATGGTGTATTTTCAGTATTGTTAATTTTAATATTATTTTTAATTAATTAGTTTGTTTTTCTTTATTCTTATGGGAGGTGTGAGGGGGTGTAAGGCTCATGCATACAGGACACTTTTCTACTCATCCCAGAGACAGCACACTGTCAGAATAAAGATTGTTTGTAGCTGTGGTTCTGCTTGTCAGCTCCTTCACAGAACATGTATTATTCAGCAGCCCAGGGGCCGAAGGGGATGGGGAGGGGGGGGGGCAAGGCAAGGCAGAAGACATGGGAGGAGGTGGTGAACAGAAAGAGAATATGCAGTTTAGGAATGAATGAACTGACAAGAGAGCGACTAGCTGTGAGGGTTGTAAGTAGGAGAAGCTGGAGATTACAATGTTTCTCTTTCTTTCTGTCTTTGCTGTGGTGTCAGATGTATTTGGTTATTTTGTAAAGAGAATATTAAAGTTCAACTTTGTTGAACTTTGCGTTTATATTGATATATATATATATATATATATATATATATATATATATATATATATATAGTATATATCTATATATCTATATATATATATATATATATATAGTATATATATATATAGATATATATATATATATATATATATATCTATATATATATATCTGTATATATCTTATATATATATATATCTATATATATATATACTCTCTATATATATATATATATATATATACATACCACACACACACACACACACACATACACACACGGGTGTGTGTATTTCTGTTGATGTATTGTTGTAATTGAGCGATACAATGCAACAGTAAACTGCACACAGCTGTTGTCTATTGTAGCAAATCTGAATGACCAAACAAGAGAGATCACTTTATAAAAAAGGAAATTGGGTAGGACAGAGTGTATGAGGGGAAAAGCAATGTTATATATTGTTATATTTTCATGTTTAATTCAGGTAATCGGGAGATATTTGCTGATTTGCGCGCCCTGCTTTAAATTGTTTTAGCTGCAGTACTGTATTTTGCCTTCCTGCACGCACACACATCAAGGTTTTCTGGGGCAGCAGCGTTTCCTTTGGTCTGCCAACGAGTCGGGTTTGAGAAAGCATGCAGGCAGGCACTTGGCCTCAGTGGGATCTCTTATCGCCGTGGAAACCGTGTAGCTCTGATAAAAGCAGGTTTTAACGAGGGAGGTGTCTGTGTGTACCGAGACCACAGGGACCCCACATCACCCACTCTGTATGGAAAAGAGCCAAATACTAATGTAGACTGGGATTAGCAGGAGAAAAAAAAAAAAAACTTCTTGAATGTTGTAATTTTTGTTTCTCGTATTCCTCATCCGTTACAGCTCTCCTCATCTTTCTTCTTGAACTTTTCTTTGTTCTAGGACACAGCAAAGCAGTGCGAGACATTTGCTTCAACAACAGTGGGACCCAATTCCTCAGCGCTGCATACGACCGCTATCTCAAACTGTGGGACTCTGAGACAGGTATGCTGCGCGCCTGACATCAGCGCTGCGTCTGTGCTTCTTCAGAATCACACAATCAGTATGAATGTATTTCAATTAAATAAATGGCTTGGGGCATTTTCTCTCCCGCAAAGAGACAATTTCCGAGAGGGCTTCATGTCACTACTCAAATGACTGCATCAGATGAAACAGATATTTCATGCAGTGTGTGTTTGTGTGTGTGTTGTAATGTCTGCTAATTCATACTCCCGCCTCTTTGCCTTCCTACTCATATTTTGTTTTCTAGTAGTTTGTTGATATAAAGTTAGATACAGTCATCATTAAGGATGAGAAGGAAGTCTCATCTGCCGTACTTAATGTGCAGGAAACATGTGATTATTCCATGAAGGCTTAGTGGCCTCTCCCCGACTGTGAGAACACGTCACACAAAGCTCCTGCTGCTGCCTTACATAAACAAAATGCCTATCCTAATTATAAAAATGCCATCCCAATTCTCCAGATGTTTTCTAGTGTTCTTCCTGAAAAGGACTTTATAGAATGCTATTCTTATGCTTCTATGTCTAATTCAGTGCTAAAATGGTGACTATAACTGCATACATTTCTTAAGCAGAAGCTGAATGATCCAGTATTTTTATTATTCACAGCTCAAAGTTAGCTTCTTTCCATTCTCTTAAATGTAAATCAGAATTTAATTGCCACCAATTTGAGTTCAAGGCTCGTTCTCCAGCAGAGGGCAGAAGAGAGTTAAATCCCCCACTTGTTGATGGCACAGGAGGCTAGATGATCTAAATCACTTATGTCAGTGTTTTTGGTTAATGAAATCCATGCTCTAGTTCTCTACAGTTATGTTTTGCTGCTACATTGTTCCTTTCCTTCTGCTAGAATTGTAGCAGTGATGGAAGAGGGTTGATGTTGTTTTGTCCCTGTTGCAGTTTAATGCTGAATACAACATTAAAAACAATAAGCTCACATTAAAATAATACAACCCTCTTTGCACTTGAGTCATCAAAACTTCTTGTTTGTTTGTTTTTTGTTAGTTTTTTTTTTCACTTTTAGTGTATCTGACAGGAACTTTCCCCTTGTCACTCACCTCTGTGGAATAAACAGAAGGAAATACAGAATTTTCAGTTTTACAGCTGGGTTGTCACCTGCAGCAGGGATTGAGCAAAGCAGCACTGAAACTTTTTACTGAACTTTAGTTTGTTTTTTCTGAAAAGTCACTGTGGATTGTTCTGGACCTCTGACTTTCAATTTGCTTTCCTCCACAGGCCAGTGTATCTCCCGCTTCACCAACAGGAAAGTTCCATACTGTGTCAAGTTCAACCCAGACGAGGACAAACAAAACCTCTTTGTGGCCGGCATGTCGGATAAGAAGATTGTTCAGGTAAAGCGACGAATCCTGTGCCCTTAGGACCACGAAATATGCTCCTGCCTTATCCTAAAGTATTATTGTGTATAGTTGTGTGTAGGTTTAGTAGCTGACAGGATTAGAACAACAAATTAATCATAGGCAACAAAAGGATATAGAAGAGGGAAAAGGGAATAGATCGATCCTGTGATAAAAATAGGAAACGCATGAAAATCTATTCTGCTATCATGTGAACAGCTTTTAGAGCAAGGCAACCCTGATCCTCTACAAATAAAGAGTTAGATTTCTATGTCACTAACACACTGACAGAACAGCGTGTTGGCGTAGTGGTCCTGATTCCACCTATCACACAGGAGGTCCGGGTTCAAATCCCATTTGTGTCAGGAAGAGCTCCCGGCGTAAAATGTATGCCAAATCCACCGCTCGGATTCACTCAGCTGCAGCGACCTCGAACAGGGAGCAAAGAGACCAGAAGAAGAAGAAAATCACAAAGAGAGGGGTTTTATATTGTTTTCAGAGTTTCGAATCATTACATTTGCTGGCTTATTTTAGAAGTAATTTTTCTTCAAGAACAGTCTTTTGGTATTGGTAACTTTATTATCCTTGAGGGCCAATTTGTTACACAGCCAGCAGTGTTCCAGTTAAAAATTCACACGTACACACAGATAATCGCGCAGTTTCATGTCCCGTAATACAGTTAAGCATTCCAGTGGTGGCAGGTACAGAAGAGTTTTGAGTCTGTTTGTCCTGCATCTTGGCAGCTTAAACTCAGCAGAGAGAGGATGAGTGCAGCTGGCTAGGATAGCCTAGAACACATGTGTCAAACACAAGGCCCGTGGGCCAAATGTGGCCCGCCACGTAATTTTATGTGGCCCTCGAGAGCTTGTCCATTATTGGCTTAAATTTTAAACCAATATTTTAAGACTTAAAATAAGCTTACACCGCTCTAAAGCGCATATTGACAATAAACTACATCTCCCACAATACATTTCATCGTCACCCACAACGATGACAGTATCTCACCATGAGCAAGACATCAAAACGATTTTGATGCACAAGGAAGGCAGTTTCATGAACAACGGAAAAGGAATATAAGTTTGTACCTCAAGGTAAAAAAAACAGTATGTTTTTTGTGTTATGAGGCGGTGTCAGTCGTGAAAGAGTATAATCTAAATTGGCATTTAGACAACAAACACGGAGCTGAGTATGCTAAATTTAGCCTCCAAGAAAAACAAAGATTCACTTCCGCTTCTGAAACCAAGGTAATGGATACTCTGAATGATGTTTACAGCGTCTGTTACCATGGCAACGGACTCTGTAAACATCACCTGTGCGAGAGCAGGTTTACAACCACAAACACTGAGTTTAATATAATAATGAGTTAAGTATTTGAAAATTTAATACATAATAAATACAGAAACAGTTATTTAACAATATAATGAGGTGCAGTTTAATATATTTTTATTTTCATTGCATTTTGTCAATCAATTTTGTCATTCATGCTGTCAATCTGGCCCTTCAACGGCCACCATGATGCTGATGTGGCCCTCAGTGAAAATGAGTCTGTCACCCCTGGCCTAGAATTTGCCCTAATAATTCTCAGTATGACCGGTAGTTATTATAACGATCTGGCACAGCAATCAGGGCTGGTGACAAATCATGCAGCATTCGTCTGGGTTATGAACGCAGGATGGCCGCTCGCCCCAAAGGTGAGATTTAAATGAAAGAGCACAAATGGAGTTGGACAGAGTTGCGTCTTGTTTTTTGTTTGTTGCCCGGAGAGCAGCTTTTACATTTTAATTTGCACGTGCTGTTTGCCAAAAAGTATTGACGTCCAAGGCTCTAGGTCCGTTTGGGTGTTAATCAATTGTCTTTATATCACAGCAGTTAAATAATTCCACAACACTGGCACAGTTTGTAGTTGCTCTCTCAGGAAGCCATTTGTCTTTTGCTTATATTTCCGTAATCAGCACTCTTGGAAAAATATGAAAACCAGTTTTGTTGGACTCGATGAATGAATTCATTTTAATAATCCTGTTTGTTCTGACTTGTCTCAGACAAGTGTGTTTACCTCCTTTTTCCTTTGTTGTGCTTTCTGTTCCTGTTTGTGCGTGTGTGTCAGTGGGACATCAGGACCAGTGAGGTGGTTCAGGAGTATGATCGCCACCTGGGCGCTGTTAACACCATCACTTTTGTCGATGAAAATCGACGCTTTGTCAGCACATCGGATGACAAGAGTCTTCGAGTCTGGGAGTGGTAAGTACATGCAGCATCTTGTTGCAAATGGCACAGTTTTAGAGATTTGAGTGTGCTGTGTCATAATGTTTGTTGCCTTTTTTTTTTTTTTCGCTGGCAAGCTATATAATCTCACATCTTAATGCTCATGGGCTCATAATGGCTGGACTGTTTCCATTATCAGCAACGTACTGGAAAAAATCAATCAGCTATATGAATAAAGCAAGAAAAGGATGCATCCTTTGAAGCGTCAACCACACTGCTGTAAGAAAAGCTTGAGTTACAGCAAACACTGGGAATACAAATGACAGAACTTCACGTGCTTCTCTGACAAAGATGTGATGTTGCTCTGCCCCTCTGTTCCCCTCACAAACGGTGATAACATGAGAACACGCCAACAAACCTCCCAGATGACCCAGACTTGGTCATCCAGCTGCTGATCTGCTCTTCGCTGTGTGAGATTGTGCACAATTTCACACGGCTCTGTTATGCAAAAAATTTCCCCGTCCCCGGAGCAATTAGTTTACGAGATAACACTCCAACAACAAATAAACTAAATAAGTTAAAGGGAACCGTTGAGATCCGCTGAAACCAAACCTGAACTTAGTACAGCAGTTACAGTACGCAGTCATATTTGATCTGTGCTGAAAGCTTGCTCATGAATGGGTTTGTGTGTTTGTAAGTCCTGCTCCAGTCTTTGTTTGTGTTTAGTGGACAGTCACGAGAGACCACCAAGGTTGACTTGCACGTTGGGCAGGGCTTTCTGTAGTGGTAAACAGGCGCTCGTATTTGCTGTTTAAAGATGATAAATATTTAAAGATGAGCTGATAACGGAACTGTTGAAAAGAGGGAGGTTTATTCAAGGCCATTCGTTTGTTTGGTTAATTTTTTTTCCCCCTCCGTCCTCGTTAAAATTCTCAGCTCTGCTTTTTCCTTCATGGTATGTGCGAAAGAGATCGACTGCTATGCTTTTTTTTTTTTGTTTGTTTAATTTACTCCTTAAGTCAGAGTTTTAGGGCAGAATACAATGTTGAGCGGCTCCTATCAGCTTTTTATAGTTCTGCGTGGACTAGCAAGCAGTCTGTGGGGCCAAAAAGTAAATCGACTGTTTCTGTTTCATGCCACCTGGCTCTGACTTAGATTAAACCCTTATGTGAGCTACTTCTTTATAGCTTTAAAACAAATGAAATGGAATACTCTGTTGTCAGGATGAAAGTGGAGGCTGGAGGGGAGGGGCAGGGTAACAGGATGGCAGACGGTTTCAGGTGGTGGTTAATCAGCAGATCTACACAGCATTTATAATCGTGGTGCCAGCACCTACATCTTATTCAGAACCTATGCTGAATATTCCACATGTGCCGAAAGGTTTTAGAGGAAGACTTTTTGATGTATAGAAGAAGATATCATCAGAGAACAGAGTCTGTGTGTGCACCGGGGGAGGATTACAATCAATAAGATGTACCTCACTTTGCCAACAAAGGGAATTATCTCCTGATTGTAAAGACATTGTTCAAACAAGGATGAAACTGCAGGCTCGGAGGAACACTTGGGGTTATGATGGACTGAAAAATGAAAAAAATAATGGAGAGAGAAATGAAAAATGGCCAAGGCATTGATGGAACTGCACAAGATTAAACTGGTCCTCCTCCAAGAGCCCAATTACCTTTTATTTATTTATATTTTTTACTTTACTTTTTTCCTCTTCATTGGTTTGCAAAGAAAGCAGTGGCAAAGAAGCTCGTTTTTAATAGTTTTCCAGACTGACTTTGGTCATGCTCTTGACTGGAGGTCGATTGATATGATGCAGATTCTTAGACTCCAGGGCAGCTGATGGCTGATGCTCTTTTTTTTTTTTGGTCAATATGTTGGACTAATTTTATTTATTTCTGTCTGTATAGTAAGATAGAATTTAATATGATAAATGATCCACAAACTTGACTATACTGTACATGTATTAAATATTTCTTAAAACTTAAATTAAGCAAGCAATAGTCTGCCAAGTGTTTTAACAGTAACGTGCTTGGCTTCATTGGCTCCACTGGCTCCTCAGGCACCAGATGTAGATTATTGAAAAAATATTTCAGTTTGCCTCATTATCCTGAAATTTTATTGACATGAAACACAAACATCTTTTTTTCATTAAAGTCCCAAGCACAGTTCTTGTTATTCTTTATTCGTGTCAAAGCTTTCTCCACATTACTGTTATTACTGGAATTCAGTAGCGATAAAGTCTTCACATTTCTTCTTCACAGTTTAGTTTGGCTCTTCTGCCAACGCTGGTTTGGTCAAATCCAGCAGTTCCCTCATGATTCCCTACTCATGCATGCCTTGATTCAAGTGTTGTTGTTTTTTTTTATGTCTTCATATTAGCCCTTTGGAATCTTTTTTTTTTTTTTTTTTCATGTACAGACTGCATTCTCTTTGCTTCGGCTCTCATTCATGACTGAAATGGAAACTGTTCAAATATAAGCAGATGGCAGGATGAGTTTAGAACATTTGCTCTTAATCTGCACTTTATACAGACATAGAATATATGTCTGTATAAATACAGACATATTTCTATGTCTGTATTTATACAGACATCGATCCACCCGTTGATGTCTGTATAAATCAGACATAGATGATTTGTCTGTGTCAAATCATCCATTTGACATCCATCTATTATCCTTGGGTCACCGGGTGAGGGACATTCATTCATTCAATTATTTTTTGTTTCTTTTTTGCAGCTATTTACTCTGGATGCATTAAACTGCATGCAGACATTTTGGTGTTTACAAAGTTTTGTAGCGCTAAGTGGTCTTTAAACCACAAAAGATCAAATTCAGAGAGACATAGCAGTTGTTTTAGGACTGGGAGCAGGGAGAATGCTAAAAGAGGTAACTCATAAATAATTAGTTGCTGGCATAGTGTCAGATCAGCAAAGGTATCTTTCAGGCTCCTCATCATGTAGTTAGTTATATTCCCCACCTATAAATCTGATACTGCTACAGAGTGCAACACATTTGTAAATGTTTCCCTTTAAGGTGGTCGTCTTTGGGGCTGCGCACGTTCTCTCATCCTGTGTTTAACGCATCTTCATTTGTCTCTTTTTCAGGGACATCCCTGTGGACTTCAAGTACATTGCTGAGCCCAGTATGCACTCGATGCCAGCTGTGACACTCTCTCCCAACGGTGAGTAGTTAAATCACGGCAAAACACAAGCACGCATGTGAAGACTGTAGGAATCACAAACCCACATCAAAGTACGTGCTGGTTATTGTGTACAGCCAGCTCAGTTATAAATAGGCACGGACAGAGTCAGTCATCAGGCAGCAAAGCCATTTATTTATTTTTATCTTGTCTGTGTATCATAATGGAAAAATGGGTTCCTATAGACACCAGTTGTGTAATAGCAGCTACCAAAATGTAATGACAGCAAAAAAAAAAAGGAAGAGACCCATGGACCCTTCTTTATATCCCTTTTCATTTGTAAAGTTTTTATAAGTGCACAGATGATACATCTCGTACGTAATCTTGTCCACATTTTGTGCGGTCCGATGTGTCATTTGGAAAACAGCTGATGCGATCCCAAAGCGAAATCTCAAGCTTTTCCTGGTCCTCAGGTCCATCATGTTTGATTAGTTTCCAGTCTGTTGTCTGCTCTGTCACGATTTTCAACAGAAGCGCATTAAATGAAAGCGTCCCGATATTTCAACCACTTAAAATGTATGAGATGCACAACCATGACCAACATGCACGCCCAGTTTATACTTCTGCTGGAAAATGTCCCGGATCAGGTGTGTACTGTAACTGCTGTACTAAGTTCAGGTTTAGTTTCGGCACATTTCAACAGGTACGAGTAAATTTTCAAATCTTTTTTTTTTTTTTTTTTTTTTTTTTTTTGTTGAACTTTCCGGGGGCGGGGGAAAATTTTCTCATAAAAATCTTTAAAATAGCCATGTTGCCATGTTATCATCAGTGAACTGATGTGCTTTGGATCAATACTTGTATAACTTTCGTATCTATGTGCACATGTGCAGTTCCTTCTCTGGCTTTAATCACCACAAACTTTGCTCCATCAGATTCATTCAAGTTAAATTCTGCCTTATCAAAAAACAAACATCAAAGAGCTTTTCTTTCTATTATGTGTTTTCATGAATCCTACCCGTCCTTGCTGCACTTCTCTCCCTCTGTGTTCATACTATTTCTGCTGGGGTTTTTTCTTCTTTTTTTTTTTTCCTAGTGATAAATCTTTAAATGGATCCTTGCTGGTTCTTCTTGGCTGTTTGTTTTTGACTTCTAATCATGCAACCTGCCCTGGGTTTATCTTGAATATTCCCAGTGATAGCTGGGCAGTATTCCACCCAGTAACCAGAACAGCATATATTATGCTGTTGATATTTCTTGGCTTGCTTGAACACCCCAAGGCCTGTATTTTGAAACGTTTGACAATATAACCATTTATACTAGATGGAACATTGCCTTTTTGTGCAAACAAAGCTTGACCTTCTCTCTGTTCACCTCACTTTGTTTTTAACAAGTTAGTTATAAGGTCATTTACGGCAGGCGTATAAAGCCAATTTATCCTGAATTCCTGGTAGGGTAACTACAGTCACGTTAACAGTAAGCACGCTCCACTACGTTTCAAAATTGTTCAAAGAAGAAATTTAAATCACACTTGGTTATAAAAAATCAATTAATGACAATAATAATTGGAAAGAGTTGAGGCTTTCTTCACTGAGTCGAGGCTGTCAAATGGAAATTATACCCAACTACAAAACACCTAAGGTTTGCACATATTTAACTACGTGCTATAGCATGTTATTCATGAAGAGGTTCTGGCAAGCTAGTTTTATTAAGGATGGTGTCAAACTGTTTCCTCTCTCTCTTTTTTTATTTTTTTTTTTGCCAAGGTAAGCAAGTTGTTTTCTAGTTGTAGCTCATCATGAGCGTTCATATGCAAACATGGAATTGATGGGGGGGTTTTAAATTAACTCTCATATATCAATGCATGTTAAATGTCAAGCAGTTCCTTAAAGGCAGAACTATTCAGCATAGGCATGTTGAATTACCATTATGATTTATGCAGTATAGCTTGGCTGTGGGCACGATGTAACAGTATTATTGTGGATGCTTAATATGAAAGAATCAAGATGTGCGATAAGGGCATTTGTGAGTATTATGCAGGCATGTGAATCAGCCTGCTTCTGCACAGCATATTTACATATGAATGGCGGATGTGAAGAAACCCATTTCTGACAAGTTTTGTGAGAAGCACATAAGCAAAATAATCATGTTCTAATGCTTGGAATCAGCCTACCATTTTCAGCTACTGTCAAACTGTTACTTCCCTCTTTACGTACTTCAGTGGCTTCTTCTCGTGCTCTTTTTATCCTTTTCCCTCCTTTGGGCACTGTTCTTATTTGTCCCAACATGATTTGTTTTCCTTCCGTGTGTGAATAATGAATGTGTTCTCAGTGGGAGGCCATTCTGTTTTCTCTCACGCTTAAATGACACCCAGCCCCCTTCGGCGCCACAGAACACAGATTCTCTGCTATTTACTCCTCTCCACCATCTCTTTTCATCTCACTGAGAGAAATGGATCCTGACTCTTATTTTTGAAATTGGGCAAGTTGTTTTCATTCTCCGGGGTCTATTATGTTTGACAGTTGTGGACAGTAGTGTCATTTTCACCGATAGCTTTTCAGGACGGCTGTAAGAAAAGGACGTACGCATGCCGACACTTTATCTCTTTCTCATATCACATTAATAATTTCCATCATGTTCCCGTTAAGAAGTGCAGTCAGTCGTGTAATGGTTTGACACTGAAGTGCTGCTACTTATAGCCATGTGGTGACTCAAAGATTAAAGTGTTTTCAAGAAATACTGTGTAAAATAGATCTTAACAGTCACTGATGGGGAAAAAATGTTATTTTTTTTTCCCATAAATTGCCTTAGCCTCTGCACTTTAATGGAGGCAGAATCATCTTCTTAGATTAGAAGTATTTCCTTTCATTTTGAAAAATGTTGTCCCTGATCTATGTTTCTACCATTATCCTTGTGACTTCAGATGAGAAAAAAAAAAAAAAAAAAGAGTCCTCTGAATATTCCTCTGGATCATACCGCCAGGTTCACAGCCCAACAGTGTCCAACAGCACCAGAACAGATCCCAGGACTGTTTGTGAAACCTTTGGTTGAACATGCAAATGGCACTAACTCATGAGATAATTTGTAGTTGAAATTTTTTGAAGCTAAAATGTTATCATTACAGCTGTTACAAACTTTTAATATATTTAAGTATGCTATAAAGTTTGATAGCAAATGTCAGAAACCAAAGCCATTAAAGCACTTTCCTTTATCACCAGTTTAATCTTTTGTTTACCTATTTCTTGCTGGTTTCTGATCTCAGGTAAATGGCTGGCATGCCAGTCCATGGACAACCAGATTCTTATATTTGGAGCCCAGAATCGCTTCAGACTGAACAAAAAGAAGGTCTTCAAGGGCCACATGGTGGCTGGTTATGCCTGCCAAGTGGATTTCTCCCCAGACATGAGGTAAGCTTTTATGTTGTCACTTTGTTTTCTGAAGAAAAGCATTGATTCTCTGACAGAAGACAGAATTAGGTTCTCAATGCTTGTTAAAGTTGTAATTGATTTGTAACAAATGATGGGGAAAACAGAAGATGACTGAAACTATCCCCGAGTTGCAGAAGCAAGTCATAGGAGATTAATTAGATTACTCCTTCTAGTGAGGAGGTAACCAGCTTGCATGAGGAGAGAAATAAAAGAGGGTATTGTGCAAACTGCACAACTGAGAATACCCATAATTTCAGTTCTTGAAAATCTGGTGTAAAGGCTCAGAGGGCAGCACTGTATAGATGCTCTGTTTATCCAGATCCCTCTGCTAGCTCTGGTCTCTACATATTTTCACTGATTGAAGAGCTGAGGAGAAAATCTAATTCATGTTATCTTATATAAAACCCCCACAAGGAGCAATAACTAGGACAGTCTAGCTCCCTAATTTTAGCCAACATACCTATATAGACTTGTTTTCCCTCTTTTTTTACCTCCCTCCACCCACATCTGTAAGCAGGTTCCTTCACTGCCTTTCATTGTGCATGGCAACATTCTAACTCCAGAGTAGACTTAAAAAAAAAAAAAAAAAACATCAATTCTGACTCCCACCTTTTGGTGGGTGAAGGAAAGAATCAAGTAATTTTTAGTGAAGTGCTAAATATACCATCCTCCTCCACCTCTTTTTGCTCAACGCTTCCTTTCTGCCAGCTACGTGGTGTCAGGAGATGCTGATGGGAAGCTGAACATTTGGGACTGGAAAACCACGAAGCTCTACCACAGGATCAAGGCTCACGACAAGGTGTGCATCAGCGCCCTGTGGCATCCACATGAAACCTCCAAGGTCATCACCTGCGGCTGGGATGGACAGATCAAACTCTGGGACTAGATCTGTCCTGGAGTGTGCATATGTCTTGTTGAGAGCTTCCTGAGGAATGATATGCAGAACTGTATGTAAAGTATGCCTCATGGATCTGGTGATCTTTTTTTTTTTTTTTTTTTTTTTGTAAGAACCAGAGGACTGGTATCCAGTCTTATTGTAAAAGTGTATTTTTGTATCCTGTCACGAGAGCTCAAAATGTGTACACATGCAATTTTTAAACATTGTCTCTGCAATGCTGCAAAAGGAGTGTTAGTGGGGTACCTTTTTATTTGCAATGTGTTGTGCTTGAAATGTCATCGCTAAATTAAAAAAAAACAAAAACAATTCAATATGACCATCTGTTTGTGGAAATAAACTTTCTGTATATATTACCTTTAATGAAAGTGAAGCACTGTTTCATTGGAACAAAATGTCTTTATTCATAGTTCAACACAAAAGTGTAAGAAAAAAATCACTTTTTAATCTGCTCTCTATCAAATTATTTGACAAATTACATTAATTTACTGTTGTTTTTGTAATATCTTTTTTTTTTTTTTACATTATCAGGCTAGTGCCCCATGTTCAGATTGGGTTTGATGTTCTGCTGCAGCACTGATGATGTTTATCTGTTTATGAACAAGATAAACTACTAAGCTGAATTTCTGGAGTGGAGAAATCCAGTGGAGAGATGCACCATGGGAAAAGAGAGAGCAAATTAAGGTTTGATACACATCTGAATTACGTTGGATTAAAAGCGTTAAAAGATTCAGGGGGGGTCGTGAAGGGTATGCTCCCTGAGAGTTTCTCCTTTCAAGAAGTTGTCAGCCTTTGGGCCGGGCTCAGAGTGCTGTAATGATGCTAACTGAATCAGTGACCTGCAGCAAGTAACAGCCACTATGACAAGATATGCAGAGCCTCTGGAGGCAATTATTCTGCCCCTCTACACTGCTGAGGTCATTACAGGCCAGGAGTTGATTAGCAGCAGGCAAAGTAGGAGCAAGTGAGCTTAGTAAAAAGGTCAGGCTTCATGAGAGCGCCTTGAGGACATCTACTCTCTAAAAATATTTGTGCTCAAATTTTCCTTAAGCAGCTGCCAAAGTTGCGTTGATATTGTTTTTTTTATGTTTTTGGTATCCTCGGAGGCTTCCACTGAGTGTTCACCCAGCTCAAAGTGTAAGCACTGCTGGCATTTAGGACATTTTTATGTAGAAACAGGTGAGGTTTGGACAGGTTGCTGTAGACGTGGAAGAGCTGAAAGTTGATGTGCTCAAGCTCCTTGAGCAGGCTGAACCAGTAACGCACCACGGATGGGTCATCGCCGCTCACTTCAAATCCTGCCCAGTGCAGGTGTAGCTCCAACAGCAGCTGACCCACCGAGTCCAGGACGCCTTCTAAGATCAAATTCTCCAGAATTTTCCACTCTGCACTCTCCATGTCTGCTTTTAATACATCCACCTAGAGCAAGGAGGAAAAAAAATATTATTTAGCATTAGAATGACATTAAACTGTGGCATTATTGAATTCAAAGCCATTAAAAGATGAGTTAGTGAAGCTTGGTCTCTGTTCTTGCTTTAGCAGTCTTGATGATGGACTGAGCAAAAAAGCAGTCAGACAAGGCTTACTGTGATGGAAAAGGGAGGAAATGCATCATTAGGTGAATGTTAACATCACTGAGGTCACATTCATGTAAGGGAGCTCATAGCTCAAAAGTTCAATTTATATAATCAGAACTTGAGGTTTCTTCTAAAGGCAGCTAATGATTAGCACTGTGGATTTTTATGAAGTTAAAAGTCTCATTAGTGAGGACAGATTTACTTTGCCCTAAAAGTGTTCATTTTCTTTAAAAAATCATTTAAAGATACATTAAAGATGACAGGCTCCCTTTCCCCTCCAATAATTTCATAGCATGAACACTATGACGGCACATGCCCATTTAAAGATAAATGCTAAGCGCTTTTGAACCAGCTAGCTTTTAGCTTAACCTAGCTAGAAGATTTTACACTGGATTCAGACAGCCAAATAAAAAGTAATTACAAAATAAAAAATTGTTGTGCCTGAATGTGAGCTGGATTACTTTTCAGCTTGATATTACCCAGAAAATGTTGTTGACCAAGAATTAGCCTGTCACAAAACCTCCACATTAGCTGCAACAGTTTGATTTTGTGTGTAAACTCTGGCTGGGGACCCAAAAAAAAGAAAGAAAGAAAAGAGAGAAAAAACACGAAGCAGTTTTAAATTAGAACAAATTTTGTATTTGTATCAAAATGACAATTTAATATCAGCGCAGGGGGCATTGAGCTACGTTAAAATAAATTATTTGAAGCTTCTGACAAGACTGAAAAATGTCATTCCATAAGTGATAGTGTGGATGGGGTCCCCACATACAAACGGAGGTTATTCTAACTTTGTGTACAAAAAGTGTATAAAAGGACTGTCTGTAAAGCCACCTCTGTCCAGTTGCTGCTAGCATCTCATAAGTCTGTACAAGTCAGCCACTGACAACTGTCAACAGGTACCACAGAAATACAGTTCATGGCCTCTGCCTCCACAGAACTGGATTAGTACTTATATATTTATTTCAAAATAGACAAGTGGTAGAGGCAGAGGCCATGAACTCACTTCATTTTGCCTCTGTTTTAGTATTTGCATGATATCAGTAATCGACTTGTACAGACTTATGAGAAGTTAGCATTGACCGGACGGAGAAGCCTTTACAAATAGTCCTTTTTTTACACACTTTTTTGAATGCATACAAGTTAACAATAACCAGTCCACACTATCACTTAAGTGGAATGACATTTCTTAATCTTGTCAGAGGCTTAAAATGGTAATTTATTTTGAAGCAATTTCACTGTCCCCTGTACTAACTAATATTAATTGCCCTTAGCTACAAATGCATATTCCAGTCTCACTCAAAACAGCTTCAGTTCACATCATTTTGGTCCCTAATGAAAGTTTACACTCCAGAATATTCATTTAATTCTCTGGTCTATTGACTCATTTTTATTCTGCTAGCTATCTTCTGGTTTTCACCTTTATATAATAATCCATTCATGGATATTTAAAATTATTATCATTTTTTTTTTTAGTTAAACTTACCTCCTTTGACTATTTTATGTACTGTAATCTTATGCACACAGAACTTTTCTTCCTCTGCTCAATGTGTAAATGAATATGGGTCAATTTAGAATTACTTATAAATAAAAAAAAACTTGCACAGGAGGAAGCCATAATCAATCTTCACTGGAAACCTCCTCATTGTGAGGCAACAGTGCTAACCACCAAACTGCCAGGCTGCCAAAGATCATAATTTAAGATATCCGATTAAGGATTTACAACGTTGGCTGATTATTTGCTGAAAGTGCTTTGGCATCTGAGTGGAAACCTCAAAAGGCATACAGTATAAATGCAGGTAAATGCAGTATAATCCATCTTGATAACTGTTCTTTTTCCCCTTTAGATTAAAATTTCTTTTCGTTGCAGTTAGGCTATTTTAACTATTTAGCCTATTTTATTTTAACTTTCAGGTCACATCGACTAAAGCCACAAAAAGCAAAATTTCTGTCACAGGATTGCAGGTTTTTGCCCTTTATTTAAAAGATGAGAGGGATGTTAGATGGCCTTGGCACTGCCTCGTTTGAATTAATGTGGTGCTACCACGGGGAGTACTGATGACGTTATTGGCTTATGATCAATGGTCCAATATACATTTATTTTCTCGAAATGAAATTTGACTTCCAGCCACTGACTTGTGTCCCTGTGGTGCCAGAGTTTGCTGTCTCAGCTGGTCTCAAATGCATGTGTTTATCTTTGATTATCTTTGTGACTTTGCTTCCTATCTCAGAGACTGAGCAAGAGCTTTTGAGAAGAAACATATCTGCTGCTGCCACTGCCGCTTGTTCCTCCGGCACATTGTGTACTCCCATTAACACCTCATTATGAAGATGCGTGCATGGCTCTGCATTTAAAACAGGTAAGTACTGTCATCTCTAACGCTTGGTGCACACACTGTGCGCACACAAGTGTTACATTTGTTCATATCTTGTCACACACCGACAACATCCTCATATATTTCCAAATACCTTGTATGAGCCAGCTTACTTTGATTTTGACTGCAGAAAATTAATTAACAGCACAGACCTCTGCGCCATTATCAGCTGAGGCAGAGCTTGGCGTGCAGCTCAAGAGTCTTATTAAATTATGATCATTCAACTGCCAGTCTGTAAGTAATAGGACAAAGTCATAAGCCCATCAAGCAGGCATTTTTGAGGATGCCGTGTTCAGTCCATAACAGGAAGTTGCTTGATTGAACATACGGTATACAGACATTTCTTCTGTAGAAGAATATAATAGCTTATTTTTCTAAAAGCAGTATTATCATGTTTTAAGTCAGGTGAAACAATATTCCACTTTTCCAGCTTCCCCATTTTTAACTCTGTCTAATTTCACATCCTGTTGCATTTGCTGTACCTCTGAATTAGGCAACTCAAACTTAACCACAGTAAGATGTTCTCTCTTTTCTTAGGGATTTTTTTTAGGAGGAAGTAAATGATGCAGTAAACCACATCTCACTTTCAACACATAGACTGTATATAAAAGATAGAATTAATTGCCTTAAAGTTACCCACTGGTTTGTGGACTTAAAACATCAATGGATGGAGTTTTTACCGTATGAAGTAAAAAAGAATCTAAGTACACCATGCAGGCCTGCTTGGTCAAAGTGGCAGCACCCCAGCCAACATTCGTATGTTGGAGAAAAATGTGAGATAAAAATGGACTGAAAAATGGGCTCCCATATGGGATTGTGCACTGATTCCTTATTGGCTCCATGTAAATTGCCAACTTGGGTTCACTTTTGTGGTTGGCCCATGCCCATCCATACCTATGCACATGAGCATAACCACTGCATGCAATTCATATGGGGCCAACATGGAACCCATTTGCAATCCCATATGGGGCCAGGTATTTCAGCCTGTTTTGTATTTCATATGGGCTCCACATACAAATGTTGGATGGGATATCATTAAAATAAGTTTTAAAAGAACCTTGTGTACAGCTGAAGGTGGAAAATGAACTTTTGAAACCAAAATTGTTTCATGTTGCTTGGTTTACCAGGTTCATTTCATCATACCTCTGTCTGTTACTATACCTTAAAATGGAAGATTGACCAGAAACCTTGACTGATATGACAACAAATTATGTGGTCTTTAAGCTTTGCTGTTACTTAAATCAATATTTTTATACAAACACTCAAGCTAAGCTAACCCCTCATCAGGAACAGGTAAGTAAGAATTGACCTTGATCCCTTTTTGTTAAAAGCTGCTCCTAAACAGGCATGTTCATTGACTCTGTAAGTGTGTTTATGAGTATGAATACTATCAGTGGGCATGTGTGTGTGTTTAATCATGCATTCAGATCCTTATCTGATAAGCAGGGACAAAAAGCCGTGGGGAGCTTTAAAGAGGTATCATTCAGTGTGTTCAGTCTTTACATGGGGAAACAAAATTATACAGTATAGGGGCCATATTCTCGTAGACCTTGAGACAGGTAACTGACGAATGAATTTTCATGAGGTGCAGGAGAGGGGAAGTGTTTGCATGCAGCACTAAAGTAATGCTGGCACAGTAAAAAAAAAAAAATCTTTTACACAAGGTTGTTTTATAACCAAGACAGAATATAGAATTTAGTGGTTAACCATGACTGTGAGTAAACAGATCTATAATTGTCTGCCTCGTACCTCTCTGTGTCCGAAGTCATTTAGGATGGTGGCCAGTTTCTTGTTGTTTGTGTACTGACGCTGGGCGACAACGGCGGGGTTTGGATCTCTCCAGTCAACTGAAAGCCGATGGAGCCACATTCCTGCTTCCTGTAGGTGAGGCTGCTTCAGGCTGGGATCAAAGCAGTGGACCTCACATCCTGACCCGGCAAGAAAACGCTCCAGGGACCAGTCTCCCACTCCCAACCTGCGGCCCACACAACAGAAGACAGCCAGGGTAAGTATAAAATAGCTAAGTATAACAGAGACCAGGTAGTCAGAGCATCATGAAGCCTTGAATACCTCACAGAGATTTTTCTTATATGGTATTTACTTCATTATTTGCAGCTTTTGCCACATGAACACTGGATGCAATAGTATTTATGCAGAAAAAATGAAAAGCATGACACATTCCATGTGAGGGTTCACAACTATGATTCGTTTCGAGTGAAGCATGGATGTCTGAATTTTAATTGCAATCTGCCCAGTAATATTTAAGACCTTCCATTCAAAATCACACACTCATGATTGTGAAAAAGAAAAATTAAGAGGAGGATCATGCAAGTCTTTAGGATTCCTCCTCTGAAGATCAGAAACATCAGTACAAAATCTTGAGTGGTTACCAATGAAGTTGCTTGACTGAAGACTTTGACCTCTTGATTACATGTTATAAAAAGTCTGACAGACTTCAATGTAACATAAACTGACTCTCCTAAGCACTATTAACATGTGTGCTGTATATAACAATGTGTGTAACAGTTTAAAGTTTGAGATCAGTGTGGTGGACAGACTGGCCAACATGGCCATCCATTAGAGCCACACTGCTCTATGAGAGCATTAGAATGGGAGCAGATTTCTTTTTTGTATAATGCTGTTGTTTGATACCACCAAGGGTAACTGCTTATGAACATAGAAGATAATGAAATGTTCATGTATTATTCCTTCACTAATGCAGTCCCTTAAGATCTGTTTTGCACCATGAAACAGTTGTTACAAATATGAAAGCATTAGAATGAATAAAATAGGTAAATGCAACAAGTAAGATGTCAAACACCTCACAGTGACAGTGATACTGACTTCACCTGTACACATAGAAACCATAAAATCAATCATTCAAACGCAAAGGGAATAAAATCCCTTTACAAGAAATATTTTATCCTTCTGCTTGTCTCATGTTTCCATCTCATATTCACCAACTAAATGTCCTAATTGTCTTTCCTTGCTTCCTTCTTTAATTCCACAGTATTTTCCCTTTTCTTTTCTTCCCAGTTTCTCTCCCCATGCTCCCCTGTGGCTTGTTTGTACTGTGGCTGTGCTCTGTAATTGTGGCAGTGGGAGTTCATATCTGTCACAGATGAGGTACCGAGTCCCTGAAAGCATCCCACGAGCAGAAAGATGAGAGATGAGAAGATGTGAGGGATTAAGATGCAACAAGATGTCTCTTTTTAGTGCATAAATGTTTCATTGAGAGTTTCCCATCCCCTTGTGGGGTGTTTTTGCCAGGATTCACTGCAGGGATTACTCATAGAGCACTACAGTCACTATGCATCAGAAACCTCGCATCAGCTGATCAAAGGGGATGTCTGCATTAGGAAAATGCAGCCTCAGAGAAATTAAATTTTCCCTGCTATGTCATTATTTACTTAAACATGAGGCTACCCCTCCATGAATCGCCACCTTAATGTGATGGAGGGGTTTGTGTGCCTGAATGATCCCAGGAGCTATGTTTTCGGGAGCATTTGCCCCTGGTTGGGTCACCCAAGACAAACTGGTCCTGGGGGACGGCCAGACTAAGTGCTATTCATATGACTCCTATGACTGAAAATATACCAAGAGCTCGATGTCCCTCGCCCATGCAAGGGTCACTGGAGCCCCACCCTGGAGCCAGGCCTGGGGGAGGGGCTCGTTCGGGAGCACCTGGTGGCCTTGGCCTTAACCCATTGGGCCTGGCTGGGCTCAGCCCGAACAGGTTACACGGGTTCACCTCCCCGTGGGGGAGGCCTGCAGGGAGGGTCATAGGAGTCGGGTGCAATGTGTTTTGGGCAGCAGCCAAAAGCGTGGGCCTTGGCGTGCTGAGGCCATGGAACGTTACCTCTCTGGTTACCTCTCTGAACTTGTGCGTGAGGTTGAGAGGTACTGGCTAGATATAGTTGGGCTCACCACACTTCATAGCCTGGGCTCTGGAACCAAACTTCTCGAGAGAGGCTGGTCCTTGTTCTACTCTGGAGTTGCCCAGGGTGAGAGGCGACAGCCTGGTGTGGGCTTGCTTATAGCTCCCCAGCTTGGAGCCTGTATATTGGGGTTTTCCCCAGTAGATGAGAGGGTAGCTTTCCTGCGCCTTCGGGTCAGGGAACGGGCTCTGACTGTCATTTGTGCATTTGCGTCAAATGACAGTCAGAGTACCCAGCCTTCTTGGAGTCTGGAAAGCGCCCCTAATGGGGACTCCTTTATTCTGCTAGGGGACTTCAATGTTCGCGTTGGCAATGACAGTGGTACCTGGAGGGGCATGATTGGGAGGAGCGGCCCCTCTGGTCTAAACCCTAGTCGTGTTTTGTTGTTGGACTTTGCTTGTCACAGTTTGTCCATAACAAACACCATGTTCAAGCATAAGAGTGTCCATAAATGCATGTGGCATCAGGACACTCTTGGTCGACTTTAGAGTCGTACCATTGGATCTTCAACTGTATGTTTTGAACACTTGGGTAAAGAGAGGAGAGTAGCTGTCAACTGATCACTACCTGGTGGTGGGTTGGATCAGATGGCGGGGGAGAATGCCAGTCAGACCTGGTAGGCCCAAACGTGTAGTGATGGTTTGCTGGAAACGCCTGGCAGAGGAACCTGTCAAAAAGATCTTCAACTCACACCTGCAACAGAGCTTCAATCGCAGCCCCGGTAAGGCAGGGGACATTGAGTCTGAATGGGCCATGTTCCGCGCCTCCATTGCTGAGGCAGCTGACCGGAGCTGTGGCCATAAGGTCGCAGGTGCCTACCGTGGCGGCAATCCTCGAACTTGGTGGTGGACACTTTGGGTAAGAGAGGCCGTCAGACTGAAGAAGGAGTTCTACCGGGCTTGGTTAGCTTGTGGGACTCTGGAATCAGCAGGCAGGTATCGACGGGCCAAACGGGCTGCAGCCTTGGCGGTTTCTGAAGCAAAAACTTGGCTGTGGGAGGAGTTCGGTGAGGCCATGGAAAAAGACTTTCGGTTGGCTCCACGGAGATTCTGGCAGACCGTCAGATGGCTCAGGCAGGGAAAGCAGTGCTTCACCAACACTGAGTATAGTGGGGGTGGAGTGCTGCTGACCTCAACTGGAGATGTTGTTCGGCGGTGGAAGGAATACTTCGAGGACCTCCTCTATCCCACCAACATGTCTTCCATAAAGGATGCTGAGCCTGTAGACTTAGAGGTGGACTCGCCATAATACCAAGAGGGAAAGACTTAATCAATAGTCAGAGAAGAAGCTGCTGCTGCAAATCAGTGCAGAAAGGGTTATGAAACCATCTCCAAACAATTTGAATTTAACATTTTACTGTGAGGAAGATTATTCACAACTTAAAAGCATGAAATGCAAAATTACCCCAACGTTAGATGATGGAGTGCTCAGACAAATACAAAATACTCAGACCTCACAGGCCTCGCTGAGCATATTAAATGTTAAAAGTCCATGACAAAACAATTAGGAGATGACTGAACAAATACAGTTTGTCTGGAGGGGTTGCCAAGAGAAAGGCTCCCCTGTTTAAAAAAAAAAAAAAACATGGAGGCATCTGAGGAAACCATAAGACTTCTGGAACAATGTCCTATGGGCAGATGAGACCAATGTGGAGTTGTTTGCCCTTCATGGTTAGTGAAATGCTTGGTAAAAGCCAAATATGACATTTCAGCAGAAACACATCATAGCCTACACACAGTCAGGCAGGCAGGGTGGAGGGGTGGTGACCTGGGGTTGTTTTGCAACCTCAGGTCTCGAGCACCTTGCAGTCATTGACTCAACATTGAGCTCATCTGTTTACTGGAATATTTTGCAGGCAAATGTAAAGCTCTCAAAATGGCAGCGAAAGCTTGGTCAAATCAAATGTAGATTAAGTGAAAATTGACATTTGCTGAAAAATAAAAGAATAAAAAGATGGCCTAGTCAAAGTCTAGATGTCAGCCCAACTGAAAAACCGTGGCAGGACCTTAAGAGAGCTGTGCTTCAGCAAACACTAAAAAACTTTAATGAACTGAAGCAAGGCTGTCAAGGAGAATGGGCTAAAATTCCTCCACAATGCCATGAAAGACTGATGAAGTCATACAAAAAACAACTACTTCAAGTTATTGTTGATAAGGATGGATCTACAAACTATTATATCATGGGAATACTTAGTATTGTCCATGTGTTTTTTCTTTTTTTTTTTTTTTTTCGCTTTATTTTTGTTAAATAAATGACACCAAGAAAACAAAATGCTGTGGATTGGAGGTGACTCTACAATTATTTTCATTATGCGTTTCTATTATAAAAAAGACAAAAAGCAGTAATTTTATACAAAGAAATAGTATCCTATTATACAAAGAACAAAACACACAGGATTAAAAATGGGGGTATTGACTGTTCCACATGACTTATTTGACTCTACTTTTTCTCTTGCTTTCACTCCCATTTTTAAAAAATAAAATCAAGGTCTCTCTATCCTTGACTGCCAGCCTCTGAACATTAGCATGCGCATGATCCATTAATGATGAAGTGCAGGTATTTTTATTTCCCCTGTAGTGCTTTAGCCTACATAAGTGCTCTAAATTTATTGCTGCATGGCCTTCAGTCTGCAAGGAAGGTTGTCAAGAGTGATCCAAATTCATGAAGCAAAAATCTTTTCTGCAGCTCATGTGTAGGTCCAAGACAAGGCTGAATCGTAGTTTAGCAAGAGATGGTGATTGTAAAGGAAAATGAACAACTGACTTTGCTACACTATCCTCGGCTTGAGCTGAAAAATTAAACTAGAGGTCTGCAGGTGAGTTCACTTCCTTATTTCAGTGTTAGTGTTCTGTGATGCTTTCC
This sequence comes from Hirundichthys speculiger, assembly GCA_018398805.1. Lineage (NCBI taxonomy): Eukaryota > Metazoa > Chordata > Actinopteri > Beloniformes > Exocoetidae > Hirundichthys > Hirundichthys speculiger. The sequence goes on along the minus strand of JAGFBZ010002379.1, from coordinate 2,585,430 downwards.
AACAACTTATCAATCACCATACGCTGTCATACTTTCATACTTTCATGGCTTGCTACATCTGAAACCAGGTTCAAAAGTGTTATTGAGTTTTGAGCCTAACTTTGAACAATAACAACAAAAACAATGACCAAGCTGGAAAAGAAAAACGCTGGTGACGCAACTCAGAAGCAGACTAACCCTGATGCCTGATCAGGGTCATGTCACAGAGGCAGCACAAACAGAAAATATTCTTGCAAAATGCAAACAAAATCAATTTATATAAAAGACTCTAGGGAGCCGCCGCTATTATTCTTTTTTGGCCTTCAATTGGACAAACATGGACTCATACTATGCTGTCTGAAAACTGTGTATGCTAAGTTTTCTCAGTCCACAGGTTCAGCCAGTGATGCAGTGATGTCTGTAAGAGCGGGAATTCCCTTATTTTCTGACCTGATTTGTTTTAAGCAGACATAAGTGGGTAATTGTCCTTGTGAAATAAACATAAGCCACAGAGGAAGAACAGAATTTGCAATCAATACTGGCCTACAAACTACGGACTCAGACAACTACATAATTAGGCATAGTGAGATAGTGAAAAGTCTTTATTCCATCCACAATTGCAAAATTTGACTCTTATCAGACATGTTTATGAGCAGTCTTTTGTAAACGACATTCCACACTTCAAAGTGAGTGTCAGCTATCAAACAGGGGCTACACATGAATGAAATATGAAATCGCACATGAGGATGGGATTGTTTCATAATACTTGGTTGTGAGTGGGAAAACAAATTGATTGGTTGATGTATGCTATTACAAAGGCATGTATGTCAAAAACACTTGAGATTTAGCGATACTGCAGTGCTGCTGTGTGAGCCCCCAGTAAGGAGATGCAATCAGGACAGATGAGAATAAAATAAATCAAAACAGAACTTTTCACACAATGAATTCGATTTTCAAACTAAAACAGGAAGTTAAACAAACCAGCTAAAACAGCAGAACAGCAGCCAAGGAATACAGGAAAACAAGACTTAAAGCAGGCTAATAAAAACTCAAGGAATGTTGTTACTTTTCTGTGTTAGTTTATTCTTCTTCTTCCTCTTGTGTTCATTTTTCTTGGTGAAGTTCCTGTCATTGCCACCCTCTCTGGTCAGTTTCCTTTGCTCTTGGCCAGATTACATGCCATTAGAAAAAAAAATGGAATCACTGCATTCATTTGATGGAAATCTTAGTTTTAAAATGCATGCAAACATCTTAGTCAGAACTAGACCAAACTTCTATCAGTTGAACTAATCCACCCAGATAGTGCAGTTGAAGTTGAGCTAATTCCTGGATGTCAATGTTCAACATTGCCATTTTTTTCTAATTTGTTGCCACCAAATAAACCAGAGATTTCTCTGTGTGGTGTAATAATCTGCGAGTTGTGGAAAATATGTGGTTGGAGCGCTATTTCTGGCAAAGGTTTCCAGTATGGTACTGACCAGTGTACCTTGCATACTGTATCCCAGGATACAGTGGATTATTCTCCAATTGGACATGTCTGTGTTTGGGCCTTTGTTCCTCTTGATTGTAGTCATTAGTCTTATACTTGGCTGTGCTTTATTTCCCTTTTATATCACACTTATTGTTAAAACCCATGATACAGTCTATAATTTCAATTTGTATGAATAGCTACATTATAGCTTGGAAGACTGCGTCAGCAGGGTTCTGTTCTTGTAAAGCCTTTTATCTGACAACCCTTGCATTTCCTGCTGTTTCCAGACTGCATGTGGTTTAGGGAATTAATCTAACTCTAAGGAAGACAGTGAAGGCATTGGCACCATGACACATTAAACACTTGCTTCGAAGCCTTCGAACAAAGTAAATATTGACAATAGCTGCCACTCTGGCAAGAACAATAATTAGTATTAATGAGTGAGTCTTCTTCTTCTTCTTTTCCTTTCAGCTGTTGCCTTCAGATTTCACCACAGTGATTTATCTCCCTCCATCTAACCTTGTCCCCTGTATACCCTCTATCCCCTTCTCTCACTAACTTTCTTTTAATGTCCTCTTTCACTACATCCATAAATCTCCCCTTTGGTCTTCCTCTCGGCCTCCTGCCTGGCAGTTCCAACCTCATCATCCTCTTACCGATATAATCACTATCCCTCCTCTGTACATGTCCAAACCACCAATCTGGTCTCTCTGACTTTCTCTCCAAAACATCTCACATGCGTTGTCCCTCTGATGTACTCTTTTCTGATCCTTGTCACTCCCAAAGGGAATGTCAGCATCTTAACCTCTGCTACCTCCAACTCTGCCTCCTGTCTTTTCCTCTGTGCTATCCTCCTATCCTCTAACCTCATCTGTCAGTCTGTCCATCACCATGGCAAACAAGAAGGAGCTCTGAGCCGATCCTTGATGCAGTACCACCTCCACCTTGAACTCCTCTGTCACGCCTACAGCACACCTCACCATTGTCTTACAGCTCTCATACATGTCCAGCACCACTCTTAACATACTTCTCTACCACTCCAGACTTCCTCATACAAGACCATAGTTCCTCTCTGGCACCCTGTCATATGCTTTCACAAGGTCAACAAAGACACAGTGCAGCTCCTTCTGGCCTTTTCTGTACTTCTCTATCATCATCCTTAGAGCAAATACTGCATCTCTAGTACTCCTTTTTTTGACATGAAACCATACTGTTGTTCACAAATGCTCACTTCTGTCCTTAGTCTAGCTTCCACTACTCTTTCCCATAACTTCATTGTGTGGCTCATCAACTTTATTCCTCTGAAGTTGCCACAACTCTGCACATCTCCCTTGTTCTTAAAAATCAGCACCACCACAATTTTCCTCCATTCCTCGGGTATCTTCTTGCTCTCTGAGATGTTGTTGAAAGTCTAAGTCAAAAACTCTGGTGCCACCTCTCCTAGACACCTCAATACGTCCACGGGTATATCATCGGGACCAAGTGCCTTTCCACTCTTAAGACTTTTCAATTCCCTCCTCACTTCAGCCTAACTTATCTTTGCTACCTCCTGGTCCACAACAGTCACCTCTCATTGTCTTCTTTCTCTTTCATTTTCCTCATTCATCAACTCTTCAAAGTAGTCTTTTCCATCTTCCCATCACACTTCTGGCACCTGTCAATACATTTTCATCCGTATCGTCACCCTAACCTGCTGCACGTCCTTCCCATCTCTATCTCTCTGCATCACCGACCTGTTGTCAGTCTCTCCCTCCTTACTGTTCATTCAAGCGTACAGATCACCATGTCCTTTGTTTGGCTTTTGGCCTTCACCTTACACTGTATCTCCCTGCACTCCTGTCTACCCTTAACATCTTCTAAGCTAACCTCTTTCTCTGTACACTGCACTTCTTCATTTAATATTATTCATGAGTCAGGAACACTCTTTTAATCTTTGCTTGGGTTGGCAGCAACAAAAGCTTGCATTCCCACTTTCTGTTGTGTGAAAAGCTTTCTCCTGGTGACAAAAAAAATGGACTTGGATATTGAGATTGAAACCCAGCATGAGAAGGAAATCTAAGGAGAGAAGGTGAAAAGGTGGAAAACAACTTGCAACAACCTACTCACGCTACAGGCCCTATACTCCAATATGCAACAAACCATTCAGATAGCAGCTGCTCATCCTTCTCAAGCACAGTTGTTCACAGCTCATTAAACAGCATGCAAATGAGGTGGATCGACTGCAAGCAAAACTATGTGCACAAATGGAAATGCCTAGTTGTGTGCTGAATTCAACACCATAGATTCCACACTGCCAGTAGCATTTGACATGTCTTTTAAATCCTGTTTTATGTGCAGCTGTGGACTGTAATTTTGTCTTCTGAGTCTTCTGTTCAGCAGTGCAGCTCCCTCCTGAGAGCAGAATACTCAGCATACCTGGCATAAAGTCAAGAGTATGACCAAGAAGTCAGTGTGTGCGTGTATAATGAATCAAGGTCAGATGGGGGATACTGGCAGACATTTCAACTTAATGAAGTTCAACTTAATTGCTATTCCACGACTGTTATATACCAGTTTTTAGTTAGTAAGAACGTTTCAGGTTTTTTTTTAAATGATCTTGTCACAGATTTTTCTTTTACAGAATTATATGTATTTGATCAGCTCAGTTATTTCATTATCCAAAGCTGAAGGGTGACGAGTTAATTGATTTCATTCCAGTGGTCGTAAAAGATGAGTTCGAGGAAAAACTCCAATGCAGCTTTTATTGTGTAGAAAACAATACTGTTAATTTTGGTGCATGTTGTGTGTCTTGTCAGCTTGACTCCATTGTCTCTCAGTCAGCCACAGGATATCAGATATCATTTTCTTCACTCTCTCCACTTGACCTCTGACCCCTTCTCCACAGAGAATCAGGAAGTCAGAGACTGCAGTACACCACTCCCCTGACACTCTCCTGCAATCGGCATCTCTGCCCTGCCTACCTTGATGACAGCACACCCTTGCTGTCTCTCAGCAGTCAAACTAATAAGCTCTGTTCCTGCTGAAAAATCGCTTTAGACTTCTGCCACAGCACAGTAGAGACCCAGCAGGGCAGAACCAGGCCAAGCTGATCCACAGCACAAAGCCAGCTGAGAGTGATTGACTCTCCAGTCTTAGTAAGGTCAAATACCTTGGTGGTCTGCTGACTGGATTTAAGATGCCAGTCATCGAAAGAAGCAGTGATGGAGTGAATGGGACATTTAAGGTGGGAACGCAGGTATGGTGGTTTTACAACATATCAAAATAACCCCACAAAGGACAAAGCAATCGACTGTCCTCTGCCAATAAGATCTTATGCCAATAATAAATATACATTAATTATTATTTTCTTGTCATATTTGTCAAAACTGTCACTATGCCCCAACAATAATGCAGAAAATTAGAGGTTGTTTTGCATGATGCCTCGATATGCTTCAAATGTATGGTGCAAGAACAGTGTGTGAATTAAAATGACCAATAAATGTCAATCACTGCCACTTCCTGAAGCCCGATTTATGCTACTACATAGCAAATACACACATAGCCTACATATAGGACCAAAGTTGTTGGTGTTTATGCTTGTTCGTTGTTATTTATGTCGCTCTGTCATTACTCCACCAAATGCCAGGTGGATGTGGGGGTTCTTTTCCTCTTTAACTTACAGGGCTGAGCGTCTTTTTGTTTAAATCCTATATGTAGCTCTGACAAAGCAATGGAGCAAATAAAGCTTCTCTTACATGAGTTGGAGCTGATCTATGTTTTCAGTGACATTGTAGCACTCTTCTATCTTTCTACCCAAGTTTAAAATGACAAAGATGAAGTAGTAGCAGGAAATACAAAGAAGAAGAAGAACAATGCCACTAAGTGGAGCATTTGTTGATGTGGTCTGTGTTAACCTAATGTGTAGTAATATTTGTGGAGTCAGAGTACAGTGTAGCTTGTGGCACTCAGTTCCCTGCTAGGGTGTAGACTGAAGGGCAGCCGCAGTAATTCCAGCTCCAATAGCTTATCTTAATGTTGCTGCAATTAAAAAGCTTATAGTTGGATGTCGGGATTGAATTGAAGGGGTCATGGTATTGGTCTATGAAAAGCACACAGAGACAATTTTGTATTGAAATAGACAGTATAGAAATGAAGTTGAATTGAAGTGAATTGAATAAGATATACCATCAGTTTGACATTGAAGCATAAATCAAGCTTAGTTTCCATGTCTGAGACTGCATGATGGCCTTCTCTCCAGGAAAGGCTTTCATAGGCGAGCTGAAGCACAATAGAGAGGAAGGGACTTCGTTTTCACGCATTCTCGTTTTAAAGTCAAGTCCACCTTTGTCTCGGGGTTGCTAAGTTCGTCTTTAGATCATATAAAAGTAAGCTCAATGAATAAAAGATGATTTGCTACCTATCTTTTTGTCAGCTTTTTTCTTTGTAGGGGTCCCTGCAGTATATCACGGTGTTCTGCAAATGAATTTGCCACAGGTTATATGTCATATGTCCTTCCTGACACAACTCAGGGATGCTTTGGACACCTGTCAGGGCTGAGGATTGAACCAGCAACCTTCCAGCTGGAAAGCAAGTTAGGAAGTAAGAATACATTGCTCCATGTTGATGGCCAAAATCTTCCTTTTATTGCCTATAACTATATCAATATAACAATATTTGCATATTATCTGCCTACTTACTCATTTGCATGAGCCTCAACCAATGAGTGAACAGTTACCGCCATTTTAAACTAACTAGTTTCAGTCAATCAATCAGCAGAGTGGGTAGTTCTTAACGCGGGCCCCAAAAAACCTGAGCAAAAAACAAAGGAAAAGCATCAACAATAAATGTCAGGCTGATATAAATAGTGTTAATATAATACTTGTCTTTAAGGTTTTCTTTTCAGTTTGTGTCTTTAAAGCCTTTGTACTTGATATATGTCACAAAAGTAAGGGTTAGTTGAGATATGTGTTAAACAGTAATGATGACCAAATAACATGCAACTGGTTTTCAATTTGTAACATTACTACATTACTCTTGTCTTTTTTGTTTTGTTTGTTTGTTTGTTTTTGTTTTATTTTTAACTCTATAACTTGTGATAAGATTGTGCTTGAAAAAGAGTTATGAGTTTGCAAGAAATGTACGTGAAATGACCGGTCAAGTGACAATGACAGTCAAGTCATTAACTTGGTGTGTGGTCCTTTAAACTCAGTCAAGGTACCGCCTGCTCTCTCATACAGTAATAAGGAGTTACAGGAGTTATTTAGTGTCATTTGGGACCAACTTGTCATTTGCATGGTCATGCAAAACTGCAATAACAAATGGAGAACAGTGGATGGAAGATATGGGAGGATTTGCGTGGTTCACTCCTCATAAAACCAAATGCTGTGAACAGAAAGCGTTGTCCTTGTCTCTCTGTCACGTTTTAAATAAAACATTGCACAGATATTTCATGAAAACCTTGAGAAATGTCTCAACTTGACAAAAAGGGAAAAAATATATCTTCCTTTAGGAAAAGAAGTAGAAAGACGACTGTATCTATGTGAAAAAGAAAAATCTTAACGGGTAAAATAATGAAAATAGCATTTGTGATCTGACGTCTTGAAGCATGCTACAAAGCTTGTTATGAATAACTGTCACATCTGTAGATAAGTGAACTACTCAGTGTTGGATATCTGTGGACTGTAGATGTTTTTGTATGGGGGATTCTTAAAGGAATTCATGTTTTAGCTTTAACTTCCACTCATCCATCCATCCATCCATCCATTATCTATGCCCGTTTAATGCTCTGCAGGGTCATGAGGATCTGCTGGTGCCTATACCAGCTCTCTTCGGGCGAAAGGCTGGGTACACCTGGACAGGTCGCCAGTCCATCGCAGGGCAACTTCCACCCAAATATATTAAAGATATGAGAGGATATTGGTCTGTATGTACCCACCCGAAAGAGTAGACTCTGCAGTGTTTGCTCCGTATCCTGTGGATCAGGCTGTACTTGGGATCCAGGCACACAGTCCAGTCACCAGTGGATCCTTTCTGAGCAGCTTCCTTACCAGGTGATGATGCACATGACACCTGGACACACACACACACACACACAAACATGCGCGGTTTAAAACAATTGATTTATATTAAAAAAAAAAAAAAAAAAGAAGGACTTCCTGCCAACATAAATGCTCTGACAAACTTGGACTCCTACGTTTCAGATATATTAACTGAATAAAAGCAGTCACCATACTTGAAAATGAACTCCTGTGCTAATGGTAAAATAGAACTAGAAAAATTGCATTTCCTTCGAAAATGCAGGTGTGAATGCATTAAGCTGAATTTTGACCTGAACTCTGCTGAAAAGTAAAAAATACATTTGAAGAGCATGAATTTTATAAAGAATTTGAACAAATGAATAGTCTTTGAATACAGCATAATTTAGCAAAATGTCTTAGTGCTATGTATTGAATCCAGAAAACATGTCAAACACAGCAAAGGGAGCAACATGCTGAATGATGCTTAGGTAGGAGAATGGAAAATCTGCCTAAATTGGAATAGAAATCTAGTGATGAACTCCCATAAATGTATTAAAGTAAAGCACAACTTTTAAAAGCAGAAGTCAAAAATAAAACCTTCAGCAGGAGATGAACATTTTCATACAGGAATGTTGAAGTTGCCAAAAGAATGTAAAAGTTGCTAAGATTTGCATAACATTGAGCAAAAAGTCAAACTACTTCATGACAATGGACTGAAAATTTGAAAGACATGAGTTAAACTCTTAAAAAGTAGCAGACTTTAGCTGAACATCTTTGCAGAATGTATCAAGAGTTAAAACATGTGAACTGAAAATAATGTAGCTAAAGGCTAAACACAACTAAGACAGCTAAATTCAGAGAAAATGTTAAAAGCAACAAGCATTAATGAGAAAAACCTTTCTAAAAGCTAAGGGATCAAATGCACTTCTGGAAGAATGGTCAAAAATCCCCAATAAACACACTTCCTAGAAGTGTTGAAGCTGTTGAAGCTGCAAAGGGTGGAGCCACATCATATTGATTAGGAATGGGATGAACTAAAGCTCATATGTGAGTCAAGGCTGTGATCATTCTCATAATATATCATATACTGTGCCTGAAGAACAGGCAGAAAGGGGCGGGGCTTCAGGGGAGGCAGTCACATGTGCGGCTCCTCCAGCGTGTGTATGTGTGTGTGTGAGATTAGGAGAGAAAGAGCCAGCGACCCCCTAATTACACTGTCTCCAGTCAGTCCGAATCTGGATTTCTGTGTCCGAACAAACGGCTGTAATTCAAAAGCTGAATAAGTTTTTGAAAAAATTCTTGAACCGTGAGCGCCACAAGGCTTTCAGGATTCTAGTGATATATTTTTTGTTTGGCAAATGTCTACCATTTTTAAATTACAGCAGTTTAAAAACATGAAACATTTTCAAGCAATTTGAAAAAAGAGGTCGGATTTTACATTACAAAGTATAGGAAAAATAGGAGACTTTCTGTCATTTGGAGGCCTCTAGCAGGAAAAGTTGAAGTCTCTCATTTTCAAGGGTTACATTGTGTGAAAGAGGACAAAAATACCTACGTTTTGATGTATAAATTATGTATGTGGGGTGAAAGGTCTGGCTGCAAGAGCAGGTTGTTTGGAAAAAAAAAGTTTTAATTTTGAAAGGGCTCTCACTCTAGCAGAATGTTTACAAACATTCCGTCACTCTAAAGATCTGAAAAAATGAAAAAATGGTAAAACTTAAACGGCCATAATTCAAAAACGGTAAAATATTTTTAAAAACGGAGTCAAACGAGAATAGTCCAATCTTTTGTGAACATTTTAAAGTTTGAATGGTTTGAATCGGTGAAAGTATGTTGAAGTAGTAAGGTTTGAAAAAGCACAAAGTTTTTGGAGGATCTTGACAAAACTCCATTCATTTCCAATGGCAAAAAAAAAGATTTTAAAAGTTAAATATTTTAAAAAGTATAAATATTTGAAACACCAAAAGTCATAGGAGGAATCTCCTGAACAAGCTGAACATTTTGAAAGTTGAATGGTTGAAATCGGTGAAAGTATGAAGATTTTAACAAGGTTTGAAGATTTCCCCATTCATTTTTAATGGCACAAAAAAAGGTGTTAAAAGTTAAATATTTTAAAAAGTATAAATATTTGAAACACCAAAAGTCATAGCAGGAATGTCCTGAACAAGCTGAACATTTTAAAAGTTGAACGGTTGAAATCGGTGAAAGTATGAAGGACTAGTTAAACGACGAAAAACGTACGGAAGAAGATATAATAATAAATAAAGAGAAACAGGAAAACAATAGGTGTGAATGCCTTAATGCATTCACACCAATTAGTTATAAATTGGATGGAGCTTGTTGTCTAGCATTAAAAGAATCGTGAAGAGTGGCAGCTTGGCTGATGTTGTTATACAGAGATGATCTTTTTCTCAAAGCCAAATTACTGTGAACTGCTACTGAATTTGACCCTCAGCGAGTATGTGTTTGGGCTGCAGTGTTATTCATGCTATTCATGATTCTGCATTGAGGCTGATGCATCAGCAGCACTGCAGAGTCCCACCGGGATGAAACAAAGATGGTAAACAAGGAAGAGATTGAAGTATTCCTTCATGTGCTGAAAAACAAGACCAGAGATTTGCATTCTTTTCTTCAACATCTTTGTGGAGTCTTATTTGCAATATTCTGTCTTTGCGAAACAAAAGGGTTTCATATGGTATCACAGGCAATTTTTTTTTTGTCCAAACCTGTCCAGCCCTGAGTTTTTCTCACTGAACGCACAAACCTATTTAGTCTGCCATTTGTTTACATGAGTCAGCTTGCATTTCTTGAGAAAATCTCAATAACTGAGAATGTTGCTGCAAAACTGAAAATAATCAGTACCCATTATATCAAGAACATCTTGAATAATTATTTGTAATAATTTGCTGAAATGTCACAAACATTTTACGTGCTAAATCTGGACCCACCATTCCCTACATCAGAGACCCAGCATGTTTATGTGAGTCTCCTTATCTCAAGCCGGTGCCTGCATAAACTGTTTAACTACACATGTACTGTATATATATATACATATATACAAGCATGTTGGTTTTGAGTTGTACATTTGTTATTTTAGTAGTCTTAGATTCAACACAGCAGCAGCTGCTCAAATGTTTTGTGTTTGGTTTCTCTGTCAGCTGCAGAGATTTTGTTTGCTAAGGGAGGAAAAGTGTACAATAATCCAGTATAAACATACCACCATAGCATGTGTAAAAATAAGATACATTTGATTGATGATTATCTTGATCCTCTGAAAGACTTATGGGGAGTTCAAGAGGCGAACGGCTGTATGATGACCATATATATCACTTAGCTTATTGCTGAGCTACTCCAGCAGTAAACGTTTAGGATGTTGTTTCAGCAGTAACATCTGGAATGGGGATGGATCGATGGGTTTGGTGAGGATGAATTTAAGGTAATGTTAGTTAGCATCTAATGTTAGCAGGAGCTACACCAAACTAAAGTAGCTAACTTGTGGTGACTCAGGAGCCCAGATTCTGGGCTTGTTTCTCTCAACCATTTGAGAATTTTAAGATCATCCAAAATGGTGATTTTGGGCAAAGGGCTGGGTTGGGTTGAGGTGAAGTCAGCTCTGGCCAGTATGGCTGTGATGTGTATTTCATGTGATAAGATACTGATAGATTTGGTCATTTTATTTACTGACTGAGATGGGCAATGCCTTGTCTAGTGGTTCGGTTAGTGGACCTGGCTGTTCCCACTGCTGCAAGATGTAGCAAGAGGTTGTTGGGCTGGACGTCATTTGGTTAGCTCTTTTTAGCAGTCTTTAATTGGGGGCAGAGGTGGCTACTTCTGGATGCTTACCCCCCAAAGAGACAAACCGGAGAGATGGGGACAGGGCTGTTGCTCGGTCCCTCGGCCCCACATCCACTGGCCTCAAACCTGATACATAAAGGGGAGGACATCCCTGAGGAGCTCAGGTAGGGAGTAATGACCCACAAACCCAGCAGCGGCCACCTAAGGGACTAGACCAGAGCACTAAGACACAAGACACAGGTTTCACTCTACGTCTCATAGTTTTGGAAGTGCTGGAGGGCACCCTTTCTCTGCCCTTTGTCGTACCCCAGTTGCTACCGGTGTGCTCTAGTTGTGCTGGCTGGTGCTTCTCCTGGATTCTCGGCCGGTCTGCTTTCTTTTGGCTCTGGGGTGTGGTGGGCACATCACCTTGGTAGGGCTTGTGGCCAGTGGAGGGGCTGGCTGGACTGGGTGGTTCCTGTTGGGCCTGGGGCTAAATCCAACACCCTTGTGGGGGTCTGCTGCATGACACCAACAGCAACTGTGATTCAGTGTGTAGTACTGGTTGTGCTCAACTGACCTGATGCTGATCAGGTGTTTGAGGTCAACATCACTGCTTTATGTCTGGCCTTGTGGCCTTATATCATTGTACCTGATGAGGTACTTAAAGATCCCATTCTCCCTTCCGACTTCCAGTTTTCATGGTTGTGCAATCTAACTATGGAAATCAAAACTATTTGGTTTTTCTTTTTTTGTTGAATGTTTATTAATCCTGTAAAGTTGGACATGGTAACACAGGAGTCAATGGAGACTGACTTAACTCGCTTTTTGGAGCCAACCCTTAGAGGTCATTAAATTAACTGCAATTTTTATCACTTTTGCCATCAGCTCTGAAAATTGGATGTTGCCTCTTGTGTTTCATACAAAAAGAACAAATGCTTATATTGTAGCTGCCATACAATTATAGATTCTAGTGCATTAGGAGAGCAGATCCCAAATGCCAGACTTTTTCTTAACTAGTCTATTGTCGGTGGGGAAAGATTCTTGTCCTGTTAATTTACAAAGTGTTGGCACTGTTAACTTGTTCTTCCCAACACTGGGTAGCCCTGTAAGTCAGAGCATCGAAGGTGATCAAAGGTCTCAAGTTTTCATCTTTATCCATCAGGTACAAACAGAGATCATCTGTCCTGTACTTTAAGATACTCGAGAGTCACAGTCCTTCATGGCCCCACAGTCCCTTTGTCTTGTGGAGGCTCGGGGGCATCTGGGTTTGGCACCAAAACAACAAGTTTTTTTCTAAAGTCACTTGTGATTGAGTCTGATTCTCTGTTCTCGATGTGACAGGCATCTCACAAACGAGAGGTGTGGAGCTGTGTGGTGACATGATGGATTTATCATACATTATTTCCTGTTTTTTTTTTTTACCCTTTATTTTTCACTCCGGCTTCTATTTTATCACAATTTTAGGAAATACGTTTGCCCCCCAGTAGATACATCACTGCACTATATTTTATATGCCAACGAGGTATAATTAATGCTTTCCAAAATGAATAATGTTTGCAGGATGCCAGCCTCTCAATTACATCTGTTGTTGTATTAAAACTGACATTTGAAATCAGATTTTTACAGCTTTAAAAGAGCAGCGTGCTGTTGCTGTGAAAGTAATCTCTTGCGGCCAATCAGATGGCTCAGTGACAAGCCAAGAAGGCAGGAACCAGTTCAGCCAAGTGCACAGTCACCATTTGACAGAATATGCAGCTTCCCCAATGTTTCTTTGAAGCAAAGAGCGAAAGAATTGAACTGTAGATGCGGAGAGGCATTTGCATTTGAAACATGCACCATGATGCCTGTCATTCTTTATGTACTCCAGCTGAGAGCATTCATCAGCACACTCTGCACAGTGTGTACTGACATGCATTGATCTCCTGACTGCCGGGCTATGTTACAGAGAAACCCGAGCTTTAACAAATGTGTTTATCGAGCTGCATTACAACAAATGTACAGCAACGACTTACAGCTGACAAGGAAACACTATTTTTTTTTTTTAACTTTTTCTTCAGTGTATTTCACGCTGTTCAAAAACATTTTGTGCAGAAATACCTCATGCATGCATGGAAGCGTCTGATTGCTGCTGATTGGACAGCTGTGTCTCAGGCCGTCTCTCTGAGTAACAGTTCTACCAGGCACTGTGTCAGTCAGCATTACAGCTGAAGACGCTGCAATTCCCTGCACCAACGCCCCCCACCCTCGCCTGCCGCTGCCAGTGATGGACAGTTCCCTTTCACAGCTTCCCACAAACACATTTGGCTCATACAATATCTTCCTCTCTGTCCTTGTCCTTCCTTTCCGCCCACACAAATACCCAAAAGTGCCTACACACGCACAAATATCCCAGCACTAATTCAATATGAGCGGCATCTCTGTTTCTGGAAGATATAAAGGGACGCTTAGTCATTTGGAAGGGGGGGATACTCTGTGTTCTGCTGTAGGGAGAAAAAAGATAAGATACTGATTTATCCCCAAGGTAATTTCATTATACTAAAAACCATACCTCATGTCTTCCAAAAAACATGACAAAAAAAAAAACTGTCACTGATGCTATGATGAGAAAAAAAGACTCAAAGATTCAAAACTTTCCCAGTCCCTTAGTATTTCTTATTAAATGATGCAGAACATCTTAACTGATTCATAGCATCTTAATTATTAAGCCTGACTAGTGGGACTGTGAGATCCATCTGACACGTTATCAGCAGAATACAAATTTAAAGTTCACTGTAAAGGAGTTTAAAACATGCAAAACTTTACATTCTTTTCTTCTTAAATTTTCTTTTTAAATTATTATTCAGAAAAGTTGGATGTGTAGCAGAGAGAAAAGCGTGGTTGAAATCTTCAGAGATTGTCTGGGATATATGAGCTGATAATGTAACGTGCACTGTCGGCTGGATATGCAGACCCAAAGCACAACAAAAGAAAACAAACAAAAAAACAAAGACATACAGTAACACTGCATTCTGGATATTCCTACTGATCCTTGTCCAGCTCATCTACTTTCCATACCAGTAATCCTATATTATGATTCAAGAAAAAAAAAGGTTTTAACTTCCTCTTTTCCTTCTTTTTCTCTCTGTTTTGCTCCTGTTTCTCTCTTCTCTTCAACCCATCTAGATTTCTGGTCTCATCTTGGGTATTATTTGGACCTCAGAAAGCTTAATAATTCACCCCCATGTGTAAACAGCTTTCCACTGTCATGGTTCCTCATTATTGCAGATGTTTAAAAGAGCCAGTATCACAACTCAAACTTCCCTGAAGCAGCAGAGCATCCAAACTGGGGGGCAAAAACAAATAAAAAATCAACAAGCTATGACTTGTGCAGACCTGTTTCAGAACTACAGAGCTTTGTAGTTTTACATGTGCCCAATCTTGTGTATGATTTAGTTTTGACCTGCTAATAAAGTGAAATTAATACAAACTCTGCTATAATTACAAATAGCCTATTTGCAGTAGAAAAAGCAGTGCCATTTTATACAATTATTCTTGTACAAATGAAACTACTTTATTAGCCCCGGGAGTTTATTTTAGTACCTCAGGTGTCCTCTAACTGTGGTGGTAGCATTAGAGTTACTCAGCCAGCCAAGCTCATTTCCAGGAGGCAATCTTTCCTCCAAAATACAGAAAACAGTATGTGTTTCAGCTAGAAGCCTTTATCAGCATAGCAGGCGACAGTTCAGACAATGACTCACTTGTGGGGTTGTGATGTAGCTGAGGAACCTTTTAGCTTCATCCTCCAGGGACTGATTCTCGCTGGCCCATGGCTGCAGCTCTATATGCCACCGCGGAGTCTGCTGTTGAACATGCACTTGATCAGCAACATAAAAAAAGAACACTAATGGCAATTACCTAACATCAATGTAGGGCACTCACATCAAATCCAGTGCAAGGAAAACAATAAAAATACCTATTCTTTCAGGTATAACCCACTTGTGCGTCGCCGCTGATGGAATTAGGTCACGGTGTTCTCAGTGGTGAACGTTTCCCCCATGTGAGTAAGTGACAAATTTCTAAAGTTAGTGTAAAATGTTATTTTTGTAAAATGAAGGATGATATCTATTAACATGGATTCAGTGCTGGAAGATTAAAAAAAAACATAAAAGTAGAAGTTTCAGCTGTGTCTCAGAGCTGTGGAAAAAAGAAGACTTCATCACCGGCGGGCTGCTGCAGCCTGGTGCTGCTGTGCTCACATTCCCGAGACCTGGCAGAGCTCTGCCTGCTTCTCTTCTGCTGGAATGTATCTGTTTATGATTACAGCAGACGCTGCAAGACAGCGAGTCAGCTGATAGGAAGGGGGACATACGGAGTCGCTGTGATGGATTTCTTGGGTCAAACTCCACGACCAAGTGTTCGTTAGCAGCCCTGATATGGATTACCCTCGGTGATTTTACAGCTGTGCCCTGCCCGTGGCCTTCCTCCCGACATCGGTGAAGACTGGGCACTGCAGCTGATCTTCAAATTTTCCAAGGTTATGCAAAGATCATACTTGGTTTTGCAAACAAGATCTTGTTTTGGTTTGTCTGATGCTATGGGCACATCTGGTGAAGAACCTGTCGTGGAAAATATCTGCTGTGGAAAATATCTCTGAGCTGGAAGTCACCCCCGTGTTTCCAGGCCCTTTTTTTTTCCTCTCTTTCTATTCACAGTTACTGCAGGCACAAACACAAAGGGACGGAAAAGCTATTTAATCTGTAATTACCTTCTTTCCGTGCGCAAAATTAAAGCAGGGCTTGCACACACAAACACACAGGTGTGTTGAGACATACAGAATGGGCTTATGTACGCTGAAATGTTCGTGCATGTTTCTACACAACCTATACAAACGGTATAAATGATCTACTGATGCATGTTTATTAATCAAATTTCCATGATGGAACGTGTAATAGCTACACTGATCTATGAGCAAAATATTTCAGATTCACAGTGAAGCCAAAAATGGGCTTCCTACTTTTTCTACTTCTTACTTTATTTTCCTACTAATTTCCCTTTTTAAATTCATAGACACCATTTACCCCTAGGTAATAAGATTTGGTCATATGGAGTGTATTTATTTCACATTTACTTGTGAGAATGGGCTGTGCATATAAAAACTGACTTCCTATAGGCTTGTCCACATACCTGCTGTACTCCACTGATATGCTATTTGACAGAAATTGGGGGAATTTGCTCCTCTGGTGATGCTGATCTGGGATCTGCCAACACATGGAACCAGCTCTTTCAGAATTAATGATTGCAGAGCTCGAGCTACCGTTCAGTCTTTGGCATCCAGCCTTGGATCGATTTGCCGGGTGTCAAATCATCTGAACACTTGTCATGCTTCGACTCTTCCCCTCCTCTCTTTGCATTGTCTAATTCCTCTGCCATTTCCTTTTCCCTCCTGTCCTCTCCTTGCTTGCCTGCGTTCGCTGTCTGTATTTCTTTTTCTACTCCTTCAGTGTATATCAGTACGTGCACGTCAGAGAGCAGATTTTGGTTACCATTTTGTTGGTACTAGTGTAGATGATGTTGTGGCTGCATCACATGCTTTTTGACTATCAAATGGCACCCAGAGACAGTTTCTTCTGTATCAGTTGGTAGAGAGTTTGGATAGCTCAGGCTGATCTAGAAGAATAGACCTGGGCCAAATATAGTGTGAGGACCAGAAGTGGCTTATACCAACTCAATCCAGCCCTCCTTCAATAACAAACAAGCAACAATAATACTCATAAAAGAAGCATCTTTTTTAAAGACTGTTGAGGCTGGGAAGGCAGTCTACACTGTGCACTGCCATTTTTCTTGACAACTTCATAGAGCATTTTCAAAATTTAGATGGGAGTAAAGGTTTTCTCTACCAGTGACAAGTTTCTAATGCAGGAGGTCTGACAGCAGAAACAAACTGGGAACAAGCGCTTTGAAGAAGACAAAATTTGACTCAGAAAGTTTTGTCAAGACTTAAATCTGCTGCAGTATATTTGATAACTCAACACTGTTCATGTATTCAAGGAGCACAACAAGATGGTTTCGCCCAAGCGTGCCAATTGTTGGCACAGATTTGTCGTGATGTGAAAAGCGGAAAAAGGAAGGAAAAAGTCTTCCAGCCTTATATCCAGGTGGAAAAACTCGACAAAGCAGTCAAGCATCTATGAATTTGCAGCAATAGTCAACTACAGGCTGTTATACAAGCTTGTGCAAGTTTTTGTCTGATGGTGAATTTTTAAAAGACAGGTTGATAGGGGCAGCTGGCAAACCGTGCTCATGTTTCACTAAAATTGTCCAACGTGTAAAGTTACCTCTGGACAAAACACCTAAATGTTCTATCTTTTTTCTGAAAGAATATTATCCTTGGAAGGGTATGTGTGTCCCAAGGATTCATTGAGTACTTGAGGATAAATGTATAAAAACAATTAAAAAAAAAAAGTTGAAAAGCTAAGCTAAGTAAGCTAACATTAGTTGTTATTTTTTGGTAAGCCAATCTGAATATAGACCTACGAGTAGGTACGTCTGATGAAAAAGATTTGTAGTCTGTTTAACCTAGTTAACTTCTCTACCACGGTAAAATAAAATACTTAACACTATACATGAATTACACATCATTGATATGTTATACTCCATTTAATGGAAAAATTGTGTTTATTGGAATTCAGTGTCAGTTATAATAAATGAAGAACAATTTCTTTTCTGCTCTCTGGCTAAGCCTCCACACAGAAAATATTTTGTCAAGTTTAATAAAACTTTGATAACAACTGCAAAGTAGAAGTTTCTCTGGTAAAACTCACTATTTGACAAACACAGGCTGTCAAGAGAGGGATCAGAAATAGCAGTTCCAATCAGCATTGTTCCAAATAAGCTGTAGCGACACCAGGAGAGTTTTACTCATACAGGGAGACCGCCTGTAGGCCTGGACGTCCATTTACAGGTAGACAGGTAACATCTACCTGCCTGTATCCTGGGAGTTCTGAAAGCTCCCAGAGCTGTCTGTCTGAGCTGCCCTTTTTATCTGAGTCCTCCTGCATCGTTCAGCTGTCAAACCATATACATCACCGTGGTACAAGCTGGGACTGGGCTGCTGATCAGAGAGCAGTTATACGGGACAATGGACTCTCTTGGAGGTTGGGTTGCGAGCTGAGGTTGAGGACAATGAAAGTTTCTCGAGCACACACGAGTGAAACATATTGTATGCTACCGAAACTCTACTGCTCAAAAGAAATTGAACACATTGATTCTGTCGTAGGATGAGATGTCCATCCATCCATCCATCCATCCATCCATCCATCCATTATCCATACCTGTTGAGTCCCATGCAGGGTATTGGGGGAGGTGTACATCAGAAATTCCTTAATTTCAAGACTTCGACTTGAACCCAGTGAAGCCCTGTCTGGTTTAAAGACAAGCTTGAATTGCAAGCGTCCCTTAATTTTATTTACGTATTTATTTATTTTTTGTGGGAAATGCAGTATTTAGCCAATGCTCCTTCTTTCTCAAAAGTGCAAGATTGTGTCTGTCTTTACAACACATGCTTGTGAGTTCTTAACTGGTGAATCATCAGTGAGTAGTGATGAGATTAGTTAAAAGCCTCATGCTTAGTCAAGCAAACTAAGTCATCTTCACCTCAGGGATAACAGATGTAAGCAGCATTAATAACAACTGCACAAATCGCTTGGACGTGTTGAGTCTCAGCAGTGTGCATCTTAATCCCATAACATTAGATATAATGATTTCATAACCTTCAACAATTAAGGTAGTCGCTTTTAACTGAATGGCAGGACAAAAGAAAAGATTGATTATTGAAGGGGGAAGAAACATTTACATTTGGAGCATTTTTTAGAAAAGTGCCAGCCATCATGGATGTTTCTGAATAGTGGCTCTTGAACGCTCCTCTATGAGTCATCACATGAAGTCATCACGTAACGCTTGCCCCAGTGATAGGTTCAGCACGTTCTGTAAGGGTGGGGTACCAGACCTGTTTCATGTATGCCTGGCCAGGCTGCGTTCAAAGTGCTGAGATGGACCATAAGTGTAAGCCAGCTGATGGCAGCACTCGCAATGCAGTCACTTTCTGCTGTGCATCAGTCTTCATATCACTGGCCCAGACAACAAACTGGATAAACCCCTGTGATGTCGCTCACAGCTTTTCTCAAGAATGCTTTTTAGGCTGTCCCTTTTTTGTCACAGAAGCTCACAAAATCATCGTATCTCACGTTATGTTTCAAATGGGCGGTACGGGCAGCCAGGTGGAACACACCCACATTACTCAGGTCACAGCAAGTCAGTTATTTCAGCTTGGCTGGCTTATCTTGAGCTAACCTAACAGTGTTGCTTGACATTCATTCTGATCAAATCTGTCCAATCATCCTCATTTCTTAAACATTGCTTCCAATACGACATCCTGAAATGAGCGGTACCAGAGCTGAAATTAGGATCTCCGCTGGGAGCCAGCTCAGAGGCAATGTTCAGAAATCAAGACACTGCTAAGTGCTTAGTAGCAAAAGTGATGACAACTAACTATTGCATGTGCCTCATTAGACATAAATTTATAATTTTTCTGATGTGGTTAAAAAAAAATTCATGCTATTAACGGCCTGGTTTTTTGCACATTTTAACATAGGGGTCAATGGAGATTGACTCACATTTGGAGCCACCCCCAGTGTTCAGTCAAGAAACTTGCAGTTTTTTTTATCGTTCTGCATTGCAGTCAGCCTGGAAGAGCAGTTGTTTCCCCTTGGTCCACTGTTGCCCCAACATCACTGTGGATTGCATCAGTGTGCTGATATATTTTAATCAAAGAGGCGAGGAATCTTCTTGCATATCAAAACTTTACTCATGAGAATGATTGCCTGCACTTGGCAACAAACTGCAGCATTTATGGACTGTTTTAAGAAAAAAGTACATTACACTTTTGAGATTTTATGTATCAGAAAAAAAATTATATCTTTTTTTTTTGCTACATAATGATTTAGTGTAGTTTCATGTGTTGTTCATTTGCACTATATTGGTTGGAGTTATATCTATTGAATTTAAAGGGGAAAATATGCTCACCATTCCACCCATCCATCCATTAACTTCCTATCTACGTTCAGGTCGGGGGGCAGCAGGATAAGTAGAGAAGCATGACCTCCCTCTCATCTTCGCTAGCTCTTCTGGGGGATGTACCAAGGTGTTGCCAGGGTAGCCAAGAGATATAATCCCTCTGGCATCTCCTGGGGTCTGCCACGGCACTTCTTCATTTCAATTCTTGTTTCCTGCTTCCAAATCACAAACTGAAATCTGAAAAGCAACATCTCCCATAGTGACTGAAAACAAATGTTATGTATGCAAGAAGTTTAAGGTCAGTCCTTTGGCCAGAATCATCAATAGTATGATTGAGGAATACAGAAAAAGATAATTAAGAAAGGAAAAAAAAAAGACTACTGTTCAAGGAAGATGGAGGGAGTATTATGCAAACCCTGAGCACTGCCATAAATTATTGATACTATCATTTTGTTGGCTGTCAAAGTATCTGCACGTACCATTCTTATTACCAGTACTCTACCTGTGATATAAAGGTGAGGTGAACCACATTAACATTTGAAGGCTTGTTCATTTTCTAATGTGGGGTTTGCTGCAGGGGTTGAATTTCTTTGGACATGAAAACAACCAACCAAATATGAAATTTGCCCCACTGCATGGCGTGATGGTTTGGATGGAGCTGTTTTTGGACCTGTGCCCCACAGCCTGGGTGTGTGGAGAGGTGTTAGCAGTTAGACCGGGCATGAATAATCCCTCAGGGCGAGAAGGATGGATGAGTGAACATGAAATGACTGGATAAAACACGCAAGGACTGTCTGCCACAACAATGAAGGCAGTTGAGAAGCAAACAGCAGGGGGAGGTGAGAATGGTCGTGGAGGAAATGCTCCACATCTGTGTTTGGATTTACACCTGGAATGAAATACACAGTGATCAATGAGATACAGGGTTAGAGTTATGAGCCAGGACACATGATCGGTGCTTGAATAAACAAATTGCTACTGGTGTTTCAAATGTCACGGCGGACCAAGCCACAGGTGAGTTGTGTCTGCCCAGTTGGAAAGCAGAAGGTGACAGAGGCTGCCAAGTCAGCCTGTCCGTTGGTAAAGAGCCAGCATGGCCCAGAGTCAGTGCTCTGCATTTACTGCAACTGCTCCCACTGTTGACCAGATGCTGTAAAATACAGCCAAGCTGTGCAGGTGAGAGGTGAAAGCTTTTAGTCCAACAGCACGCTGAATGTTTTTCTGAACACGATAGGCAGTCTTAAAGTTAGAAAATGTTTTTGACAGGCCATATTTTTCTAAAAACTTGGCCTTAAAATTGAACAGAGCTTGATAGGTCAAGACATGTAATGCACAGGTTGACAGAAAAACAGTTGGCAGCTGATTTGCAGAATGTGGTGATCAATGATCTGTGCTTCATAGACTGGCCAAAAGTATTGATACTCCCTTAATTATTGATGCATAGTTTACAGTCTTCAAGCGTAACTACAGGCTAGATTAGTTTTGTTAAGTCAGAATATTTGGATAAAATATACTAAAGTTACTGAAGTAGAACAATAGACAAGGCTTTCAGTGTATTTAACACAAATTAAAAATTGTTGCTTTTCATATTTGTGACTAAATGTTCCACAAAGCCATGTAAAAGCTTCTTGCACCCGGTTATTGATGGTTTAATCCACTCAACACGATGCTTTACAGTAGTCATTTTTGTAATGGTATTTGATCTTTTTTTTTAAAGGTTTTTCAAGTGCGATTTACGTCAGGATTTATTTCTGGCCATTTTAGAGCGCCCCTTCTTTTCATCATTTGTGCTGTTGGATGTGTTTTTAGGTCATTATCCTGCTGAAACACATAAAACCTCATCTGTAATTCAAGGTTTCTGATAATGTATTTGAATAAAACATTTTGCTCTTAAACTGGTAATTGTCTGATTTCATCATTTGCTTGATGACAGTGAAGCACCCCCACACTATCATACCACCTCAGGGGTACAATGTTTTGCCGTTGGCACATATATCCTTTTATTTGTGGGCTTCATTTCATCACCTAGACACAAATTGATCCATGACATTCCCAAAGCTCCTCTCTGGTTTCTCCTGAATGTGGACTATAGTTCCAGAGACATTTGTTCTTTATTAGTGGTGTTCCTGGTTCCCTTTTGCTTCAGTGTTCAGTGTATTTTTCAGCCACTCCCCTCTAGATTGCTCAAGGTCAGTCTGAAGACAGTTAAATGTGTGAGGCATTTTCAATTTTTTTCACAATATGTACCAGCCTTCACAAACCTCCTTTCATTTCATTTTCTCTAAGCATAGCACTAAGAAAAAAAAAAAGTTTTTTTGACAGTGAAACGGCTTGACAAGTGTTGAAAAAGAGATTTCAAAGTCTTAGTTGTTTGCCTTGTAGCCTTTGCCACCACAGTGTATTTGAAATAAAGCAGTCACGATGTGTCCGAAGTCTAGATTTCCAGCTTTGATTTAAGTTTCACCAAAAAAATTTAAAAAAGGCATTTACCTTTTAGGAACTTTTAGGAACATTTGAAAAAAGTACCTCCCTTTTCAAGCGCTCTAAAGCATTCGAACAAATTCCTGAACAGAAATTAATTGGTCAGGGGTGGTCCATTCCCCCATTATGTCAAGTCAAATAAAGCACATAAAAGGTGTGGAGTTGGCATTTGGCAGATGTTTGACTGGAGCTACCAATGTGAAGTCCAAGGAGATCCAAGTGCGAGTGAGGGAGGCCATCATTAGGCTGGGAAAGGATCAGAAAACATAAATCTATTACAGAGATGCAGCTGTCTCCACTTCCCTCAGTGTCGTCCCTGTTTGTCTAACAGGCCTGGCTTATCGGCCTATCCCAGCTCACTTCAAGGGAGACACAAAGGGGCTAAGAGAATTAAAGCAGGGGATTACGCTGATCTTTTAAAAAAAAATAAAGGCAGTAATCTTAGAGGAGTTAAGCCTCAGTCTCAAATGCAGGGAGAGCCTCGGGAGGACTGGATGGATGGTTTGTATGAGTGAAGGAGAGAACATACAAACTAGGAGGCTGAGGCCCAGATGGTGTGGGTGGAGGATGAAGCGGTGCTGCTTCTCATTCAAAGGTGACTAACAAATCCACATCTGGAGTGCATTTACTGTGGGACACTGCAGGAGTGTGTGAGTGGAAGAGAGGAAAAAAGCTGGAGACCAGCTTCCAAGGTCCCAGGCACATTGTGATGGAGTAGAATAAAGTCTCTGCAGGCGTAGATTTCCTAAAGTGTGGCATGAAAGAGATCAAAATGATGGAAGTGGAGATGTTTCATTATTTGAAACATTGATTCTTCAGATTATGGTAGCATTCAAGTAGCACAACAAAGACAAAAACATCCGAAGAGCTCTGTTGTGATAGCTTATAATTTTCAATCAGTCTCAATTTTGAAACGCTGAATGACGGTCTAATGAACAATCTGTCGCTCCACAGCAAAAGCGTGTGATGGTAAGAATGTGGCACCCTGAGTTGTTACACAACAAAGATCCATCCACCCCTTCTACAAAGAGTTTATCTCATTTCATTTATAATACGATGCAGAAAATCTGTCTTCTGGTATTTCTGACCTCAGATGACATACTTTAACATGAATTTATTTAGCTGTGGCTTTTTTTTTTGTTCTTTAATGTTATTTTTATTTTCATTTTTCCTCAAGTTATATTAAAATGAAATCAATATTTTTTTATCTGTATTTTTTTTTTCTGATTTTTAACTATTTGTTAAGCTAGAAGTTTTACATTGCACAGTAAACTTGACTAGTTAAGGCCTTTCATGAGTAAAGTTCCTATTCAGACAGCATGCTATTCATTTGACTTCTGCCATGTTCTTTGTAGTCTTCAAACATGTCATGACATATGTCATGAACTCAAACATATGCACTGAGGCATGGGTGCTCTTTTGAACTGAAATGGTTGCACAGGATATCCAAATTGGACCAGAAATGATGATCATTGGTGAAAACACACTGTCCTCACAGACTCATCTTGTTTGAGTCAAGATCTCTTGGCTTGCATTATATGAGACAGATGGGTGTCTTATTGTTAGCAAGAGCAATCTGTGTGTCTGCATGTGTGAGGCTGCCCATCTAAGTATGCGCCTGTCTTCCTGGAAAATATCCCAGATATGAGATCTGGGTTTGATGCCTTGCTGGGAAGAGCAGAGGAAGCTTGCTGAGCACCATATGACCCTTAGTTTCTGAGATGGAGATGGAGCCAGTGGCAGACTGCAAGACAGAGTGACAGTGAGACAGACAAAAGGAGGAAGTCATTTCTACCTCTGCTCATTCTATTCCTCATTTTCTTTCCTTTCTTTCTTTTTTTTTTTTGTACTTGCTTGAAAGAAATGGTAAGTTTTTTTTTTGTTTTTTTTTTTTTTTTTTTTGTGAGATTAGTGTCCAGTGGCTCTAATTCTAATCCTTCTGCTGCCATCCTCCCAATAGTTTACCATTATCATAACCACTCAGTGCCAATCAAATCAAATGAATTCAGCCGACTTCGCATTACAAACAGAGACGAGCCTAATCCTAAATTTGTTACGTCTCTGTACCACCTTTATTCTGCCTCCTGTGCAGTGTGAAAGAGTTGGAACTGTGAAGCACTGACTGTAAAATTATTGGATGAATGATAAGTGACATCACCCACAGGTTTTCTCTTTTTCATTCATACTTAGCGGGACCATGAAAAAGATTGCAGAACAAACAGCCCTGAGAAACTGGCTAGAATATGCCCACCAGTTACAGTTACCTATTTTAGCTTGGTTGGCTTAGCTTATGCTAAGCCAGGATGATAATTGATATTGCTTTACATTCGTTTTGACCAAATCTATCCAAACGCATTGTCATTTCAAGTATTGCTATTGGAAATGATGTTCAAAGCGAGTGTTGCCAGACCTGAAGAGAGGACTAATGAAGCTCTGCTAGGACTCGCCAGCCATCTACCCCCCGCATTCATGCGTTGTAAGACAACCGGTGTCAGCCCGTGAGTTGCAGGATGATTGACTGCAGGTCCCAGCATGCTTCCACATGGCAGGGGTCTTTGAATGAGCCACTGTGGCTCAGTCTGGCAGACATCTGCAGTGGGAATTCTGGTTTCGTATCAGAAATGGGTCATCAGAAATGATGAGCTGAAGCTTGGTTAGCACGGTTGTTTAGCCAAGCTTCTTCTGTAAACCCTGCAGGTCAACTACAGCCAGTCAAGGTGGTCTGTTCACGCAACAGACAAGCACGATAAAATATATTCTCTTCGAAATATAACAAAGCTCTGCAATGTTTTTATTCACAGCTCAAAAGTCAATAAGCACTAAGAAGCTAAAAACATGACAGCTGGCATCGCCAATGGCATAAGCAATGGCTAACTGTCAATAAATTGCATCAGGCCATTTGATTGGTTAGACGCCATACATTGTATTTCTTTGCATAATTTAACTTGATATGGTACAAAAAAATTCACCCTACATACAGTTGTGATGGATGTTCAATCTAACCAGACTAGAACCATTTTTTTGTTCCAGGCTGTTAGTGTGTTTATTACCAGGGGTAAGGTGGATCATTTTAACACGGAGTTCAGTGGGGATTGGTCAGTTGAGGAGTTCCTGTTACGACTGGTTTGTCTTTAACATGGAAGTGTAGGTGTTTAGTTGTAAGCAGACAAAACAAGTACTGTGACCAGAGGTGATCCAGAAAGGTTTAATAGAGGTATAACTAAGGTTAGAGAATGACTGTAAACCTGGGTGATACCTAAATCCAGGGGATCCTTGTCCTCCATGCAGGGGATGCAATCATCCAGCACATCACAGGAACCATGAGAGATGACTTGTTGTAAAAACCCTAGCCAGAAAACTTCAAGAGCATGTCAAAGCCCAAACAATTAGCAGGTTTAAGAGGGTCTTGAAAAGGTTGCAAAAAAATTTGAAGAAGCACAGTGTTTAAAAAAAAAAGAATAAAAGAAGGACAAGCTCTGTAAATAATGGCCATTTCTTAGTACCAAGTGTGCCAAGTTTGGACTTGCATACTTGCTAGTTCAGACTTAGACATAACTCTGAAAATGTACTTCAGATGGCGGAAGGACACAGTTTGCTTTTTATTAAAACGGCAGGGTACTAGATGACATCACAACTTAGCTCATGGGCCCACCCATCTTGATAAACCAACACAAACTTGACGTGAGAAGAGCTACATTCTTGCATGAGAGCATCTTAAAAGTGTAAACTACTCTGAGCTTTCTTCTCTGCGATCTCTGCGATTACTGCTGCTTGTTGATGCAAAACACATGCTGGGATACCTTACCTTCTCACATCTACATACAGATTTCTTCTGGTTGCATCCCTGATTTAAAGATGGGTGGAGCAAGAGCACATATGGGGATACTGACTGTACTTGGGTAGATGCAGTCTTTGAACTGGAACAGTACTTTCTACTGTGACTGGTGACATTTAACAAGTTTGCAAGAACAGACAAGAACACATATTTAGAGACACCCACAGACTCCCAGGGAGGTCTTCCTCTTCATTGTCACCTACTGATCCTCGCATGCTAAAAATCAAACTAATGACTCAACGCAATCTGCTGGTGTCCTTTGCCAGACTGATTTTTAAGAGGCTGTAATTTGAGCACACTTATGATGAAAATAATTATGATAAACTGGATTTGATTAGAATGTAATTTTATTTAATTAGAGTGTATGTATTTGGACTTGTGTTGAATTGTTTACTTTAACTGTAAAGTGCCCATGAAATAGCTTTTGTTGTGAACTGGTGCTATATGATTAAACTGAGTTAAAATGAATCTTATCTGGTCCCTTTGTAAAAAGGTACATTTAAGACTAATGTCAGACATTATTGGACAGGCTTTCTTTGACATTAAAAAAAAAAATTCTGAGTTTTCTTTTTATTTACTTTTTTTGTTATTTTGAAGAACATGTGTGAACGTGTGTTCTTGGACGAGCGCTGGAGGAGAGCTGCTAAGAGCTTCCAGGTCAATGCACTCATTCATATCAACTGGGAAGGAGGCTGAAAACCTTCTGGAATGTTCCAGACAAGGCATCGCCGTCTGAGGGGAGCATTGTGTGATCCTGACCCTGGACTTGACGGTTTGAGACTCGCGCACCCTCCATCCTCCTCCAGCGACTGTCCCACTGCTGTCCAGTGTTGTAACAGCAGACCGACTGTGATGTGGAGAGCAATGACAGGCCTCTGTTTCCCCACCAGGAACATTTAAATTTGATCATCAGATTTTTATGGTTGGGATACTTGTAGCTTTCAGCTGAACGCTTTATGAAAGAAGTAATTATTTCTGAGCTCCAGGATGATATTCTCTCAGCTGTCTCTTAGATAATATTTCCATAAATGTTGATGTGAAAGGGTGATTGATTCACCTGAAAGCTTTCTTTGTGCTCCTTGCCCCCATACCTTGGCTCAGACTCCTAGCTGGCCTTGCTTTAGGCCAGTCCTGGATACTAATCTCGTATTGAGCAAGCAGAGCTATTTTCCTGTGGAGAGCTGTTTATTTCTCCAGGGTGGTTGGCATGTTCATTATGTTCGCTCCAATATCACTGCAGAATTATGATCCTGAAATATTTCAAATCAACACATAAACCAATTTATTAACAAAACAGTGTCTCCAAAATATAAATGCATTGTATCACACCCTGCATGCTTTCTGTTGAGGTGTCTAGTTTGAGATTTATTTCATTTTATATAAAGTCACTCCTGAGAACATATTTGTATTTGAACATAAAGTCCATCTTGATTTTTTAATAAATTTGCAAGATGGTGTAAGAGGAGACAATTTACTGGAGGATGCAGAAATAGTCTAAGATGGGAATTCATTTGTGGCATGCCCGTTTAGTAATAAACAGGAAAATCTAGTGCAGAGAGGAGAGTTTGGCTCAGGTGACATGTCAGCTTCTCAGCCGCTGATTTCTTGTGACTCCCTGGTTCCCCAGACGACCCAGCTGGAGGTTAAAGATGCCTGAGAACTGACTCCAGTCACACCTTTGGGATTACGGAAATCAAGACCTCTCATTCTTTTCTAACAGCCCCTTTCTTTTCTCATCAGTCTCTGCTGAGCCAGGGCTTTCGATATTGCAAGACATGACCAAGGTCGCCGGGTTTCTGCATTAAAAAATTCCTCTGGGGCACTATACCAGCTTAAGATCAGCACAAAGTGGCCTTTTCTGTTCGAGCTGTTTCCCAACACAGAACTAATCACTGCTCGTGGGCAAAGAGTTCAGTTGCAATTCTGTTGTTGCTGTTTGGAGCAAATGTATTTCACATTTGCCTTGCAAAGAACTGAATAGACTTATATCTAATTTAAATTAAACGTGTTTTTTAAAGTTTACCGTCAAAGAGGGCTGAGAACAGGGACAGTTCATAAGATACACCTTCTTGAAGTGGTCAAATATTCATCATTCTCCACATTAGTTTGTAAATGTAGTGTTGAATTTTTTTTTAGATAATAATACTGACTTCAAAGGGACTACAGCGAAGGTATTCATGACTAGAGTGGGAAACAATTATCACAGAACTGCACCATAGGGTGTAAAAGCAATAGTCTCTCCTTTGACAGTTGGACTTATGAGAAAATGGGCTCTGAGAGTTTAAAAAAGCCACTCTGTCAACTGTTGCTCTAAGCGCTAATTTCTGCACTTTGGACGGTGTTTTTACCAGACAGGGAATTTACAGGCTGAAATTGTTTGACACTTAAGAGCAACATACTGCATGTATAAAACTCCTTGCTTAGCTGGGTTCAGGTTGTGTGGACAACAGTCTAAGCAGAGGTCCAGACCTCTTCTCCTGAGCCACCTCCTCCAGCTCTTCAAGGGGAATAATGAGGCACATCAAGATGAACCCAGAAACACAATCTCTCCAGAGTGTAAAGGAACTAAATGGGCCCATAGCAGTGGGCTCGAGTACCCCATACTCTCTGACCTGAGGGACATGGTTGAATGCTTTATCCAAATCCACAAACCACATGTGGACCAGTAGGGCAAACTCCAATGCCCCCTGCAGGACCTTATGCAGGATTTACGCTTGTATGTCAAACCAACTATATAGAATATGACCAGAAATGTAACTCCCCAAAAGTAGAACTACCCATGGGGTTGATGCCTACAGCAACTGTAATTTATACGCTTGACAGCATTACATTTCCTCCTGTGCATTTCCCCACTACTAATTCTTATTCAATAGTTTCAAGTTGGATAAAAGGGTAGATTGCTGCCAATGACAGTAAAACTGGCTCCATTGAACTCCACGTCCAACTAAAATGTCCAACTTTGCAGCAGAAATAAACATATTTAGATACTAGTTCAAAAAACAGTTTTGGTTTCCGTGGCGAGAATTCACTTCCCTGAAAAGTGTACAGGCTTGGATTTTTTTCTGCCACATCAGGTAAATTGTACAGTATAAAGCAACAAACGGATGTATAAATGGGGGCATGGTCTTTAGACTGATAGCAGTTTACAGCCAATAGCCGGCTGTCGCTTTGTGAAGCGGGGATGAGGATCAACACCTCCAAATCTGAGACCATGGTTCTCAGTCAGAAAAGGTTGGGATGCCTCCTCCGGGTTGGGAGTGAGATTCTGACTGACGTGGAGGAGTTTAAGTATCCTGGGGTCTTGTTCATGAGTGATGGAAGAACGGAGCAGAAGATCAACAGGTGGATTGGAGCGGCATCTGCTGTGTGGACTCTGTACCTGTTGTGGTGAAGAGAGAGCTGAGTCAAAAGGCAAGGCTCTGTGTTTCCCAGTCAATCTTTGTTCCAAACCCTCACCTATGGTCATGAATTGTGGGTAGTGACCGAAAGAATGAGATTGCGTATACAAGCGGCTAAAATTAGTTTTCTCCGCAGGGTAGCTGGACTCTCTCTTAGAGGTTAGTGGTGAGAAGTTCAGTCATCTGGGAGAGACTCCACATCGAGAGGAGCCAGTTGAGGCGGTTCGGGCATCTGGTCAGGATGTCTCCTGGACTCCTCCCAGGAGAGGTGTTCAGGGCATGTCCAACTGGGAGAAGACCACGACCCAGGAGACACTGGAGAGGCAACATCTCCGAGGCTGGCCTGGGAGTGCCTTGGTGTCCTCTCAGAAGAGCTGAAGGAGGCAGCTAGGAAGAGGGAGGTCTGGTTCTCTTTGCTCAAGCTGCTGCTGCTTTCTCCGCCACCCGATTGCGGATAAGCAAAACCTTTGATAAGTTATAATTGATTTTGCTTTAAGGCTATTCAGTAGTTTCCACTGAACCCTTGCTTGTTTCACTGAGCTCATAATATGACCTTGAGGAGGAACTGCAAGATAAGATCAGTTTCCATTAGATACAGGCCTGAAACAACATTCACACAGATTGTTTATCTTATTCCAAGAAAACGATGTGGATGGTGGTTGGCCTGTTTACGTCACTAGTGACTGGCCACTTCCATTTGGTTGTGTATGAGTCCAAACTCTGTACAGGACAGGCCCAGCCCAGGAAGATAACCGTGAACTGTTTTCCGGAGACACTCTGTTCACCTTGAGTCCAGTGCTGCCTTGCTTTACCTGTGACCATAATAAATGCTCTGTTTCTGACCTGAAGATTTATCTGGGCTGTTCATGAGCTTCCAACAAAAGAATCAGGCTGACAGATGGTTGGATGGATAATATTTGTGCTTAACTGACCCTCAGATTAATTAACGCTGAGAGACAGCTGTGACTAGTTTTGGGTGGGTCTGGGAATGTTAAGAAGCAAAGCAAAGCCAGCTAAAGCAGTAACTTTTATTTCTATTTGAAGGCTGATAGCCATGGCTAACCAGAGGACACCAGCTGCTGGGGCTCTTGCTCACCTTAGATCACTTCAGGACCCTTCCTGTCATGGCGTGGGCTGGCCATGACATCCCTTCTTTGTTTTCCTTTTCATTCTCTGCGGTCTTTTTTTTGTTTGTTCTCAACTCCCCTGTCTCTTGTCTACCTTGTTTCCTGTTTTACGTTGAAGGTCTGCATTGTCCTTGTGGTGTCTACCTTCACTTCCCTTCTGTTCATTTCCCTAACTGCCTGCACTCCTGCATTTTGGGTCCTCCTTACAAAAAAAACGTGACACCTCCAAGTTCACTAAGAGGCCAGCTAACCAGTAACACCCAAAACAAGTGGTGGCAGAACTGAAACACAACGTAGCAGAGGTCAGCGCAGAACCACAGTCGTTTCAGCTCGCAAACTGTGAGCTACACCCGTAGGCTTACCCAACCTGCAGGTGACTATGAGCAACGTAGTCCCATGAGCAGCAGGCCGGATGCTGGCTAGTCTGGCAGCACTCATTTTGGATGTTTTTTCAGAAGAAACATTTGAAATGAGACAGACAGAGTTGATCAGAATGAAAGTAAAGTAATATTAATTAGCATCGTAGTTAAGCCGAGTTAAAATAGCTAATGAGAGCTAAATAGCTAAGAATGAGCATAGTTACTACGTAGAGGCATAAGTCAACCTTTAGTGGTCCTGTGAAGATTCACTTTTTACTTTTACTTGCAGAAATATTTCAAAAACTTAATTTCAACAACATGCCTCTGTTTTCCAGCTGACACAGAGGCTTCACATCCCCTGCCGCCACTGGCAGTAAGTGACAGCGAAACAGATTTGAGAGTCAAAGTAATTTAAAATATGATGTCATGTGGTGACTCTTGGTGACCTATTGAGCTGCCAGCAGCTCTTTCTTCTTCAGAAGAGTGCTCCAGTCAGACAGATTGAACTTCACTGGAGTGTGTAGCTAGAGATTTTGTGTGTCACTGTGACTTCAAGACTGTAGTCTCTTTTTTTTTTTTTCACCGTGCAAATGCCATTGGAGTCATCGGTGCAGTGTCGGCTCTATTGTTGCTTTACTCTTCCTCCTACCCTGCTGTTGTTGTTTGGTCCAACACATTTCACGTCCGTCTATAATTTACCATGTCTTCTTTTCCCAGGCGCAAAGCCTGTGCGAGGTAAATGATGAAAGAAGATGGGTGTGTATTTCTTTGGATGTCTGACAGCTAAGGGAATAGATTTCCTTGAGCTTGGTTATTACTAAAACAGCCCCAGGGGCAGTCATGCTCAAACACACAGATGCACACACTTTTTATTAGGTGAGACAAAATTTGTCAGCAACAGTCTCTTCTGTCACCTTTCTACACGACTTTGTTGCAAATTATTTCTGGCCTTCTGTTCGAAGCTGAAAATCCTTAACCTTTAAAGATTTTTGCCTAGAGCAGATCAGCTGGTGTTGTATTTGTGGAGAAGCAGCACCGTGTTGCACCTTTTGCTTCTGTGCTGTGCAGTCAAAATGCCATTAACCAGTCAACTGCTGTGAAGGTAGAAATGTTCAATAGTGATGTGAAGGGTGTCTGTTAGAAAGCTATGCACTTCTCTGTGTGTTTGAAGCAGGACAGAGACTCAAAAAGCTCCATATTTGTACACAATCAAGTAATAATATGTTGAATAACATCACAGTTATCTTTCATCACTCATTCAACAGAAATATGAGACACTTAATAGTCCTCTTTGAAAAAAGTAAGTTCACTCTTTACTTCAAAAGCTAGCATTGCCCCCTTTATCTGAAATAACACCTTCCAGGCATTTTGCATCCAGCAGTTTTTTCTTTTTTTTTTTTGTTCTCTGCACAGAAATACAACTGCAACATGTTTGACTTCTTATTTTTATTATTTTTTTATTAGTGCTGCCTCGTTATTCTGCCAAGTATGCAGAGGATCATTATCCTGTTGAGAGGTCTTGTTCAGCCTCCAGACACATGGCCTCACTCCTTAGTATGAAGCCGAATTCATAGCTGACTCGGTGACGGCAGGCTACCCTGCCCCTGAGGCTATTATTGGGAAAAACTAAACAGCTCTTTTCCTGGCATTCATCCCATTAACGTCAAATTTGTATAACCTCTTTTGGATTGTTGTGCATCATACAGCTTCAGGAGGTTCCTGAGGATCCTGTGAGGAAAGTTTGACATTCTTGAAGACTCTTTTCTTCATCGAGTACTAATTTCTTGGGCTGCATATTTTTGATAGGCATTTGACATTGAATCCACAGGTGCACAATTTTTCTTTCTAAGGGTCTTTTTGTAAAGACATGTGCACGTATGTATGTGATGATTGCTCTTCAGTAGCCAAGAGGTCACCAGAAGTCTAATTTTATGGAGTGGCAGTGGGGCAGATTCACATTTTCCATGTATAACACTACAAACAGATGATAAACTCACAGTAATCAATATTTTTTATACTACTGAATCATAGACATTATTTATTTCAGCAACTTCCTGACCTACTGATGGGAGGCGTTATGAGGGAAAAATGAACCTTATATTAAAAAATGTTAACAAGGGGTGACAATATTTAATAAATAAACACAAAAACAACAGCTTGGTGTTGCACAATGCTGCAGAAAACTAACTTCTTTTCTATTAAAGGTGGAGCAGGGGATTTCTAGGAAAATTTGTAAGAACAAGTTCAATTTTGAAAGTATACAGCCAAAATGCTCAGCTTCTTCCTTCCAAAACACTTGAATTTGAACTTGCACAGCCAGAGTGAAACACCATCCTCCTTTAAAGATATTTGGGTGAATGGCCTTTCATTCTCCCAAGGACACACTTGGGACAATGGAGTTGGAACGGACGGCAACCTTCCAGTGACTGGACGACCCACTCTACCAACTGATTCACTCATTCACCTGCCACACTCATTTGGTGGCTGTAGCTATATTGTCACAATCCTCTCTGCAGTTCTGCTGCTGGGGTGGAAATTTCCACTCTCTGGCCACACCTCATCAGCCATCAGCCGCACCTGTTCTTCCCAGCTGAGTCTCATTACCTGCCTCCTCATAAGCAGCTGTGTTTCATTTCTGCTCATTATCGGTATAGGTAGCTAACGATTTATTTGACATTCCTGTCCTGATACCAGCAAACCACTGTGGCTACAGGTGTAACGTAACTTATGTCAGCATTCGGCACAGGCAGATACTCTGACGGCAAGACAGGGACACACAGGGTTTCCTGCATCTTTCATCTGAGTGGCAAACCATCAGACCACCTGAAATATGTGGAATATGTGAAAGGGTAAAAGGAACATTCCCTGTCCAACAGAAATATGGCAACAAGGCATCACTCTTCAGTCCCTTCAATTCTTGCTTTTGAACACATGCCTCACTAATATTAATGGTCCTTTTTCTTTAAGCAGCATCCAGTGTTTTTTTTTTTCATCTGGACTACAGACTTTCTTTTTTAGCTAATGCCATTCCCAACCTGCACATCTACCTTCACACTTGCACCAGAGTTGTGCACCCGCTATGCACGAGATGAGTGCATGTAATTACCACAGATAGTGCCCCAGCCTCCACAGATAGATGTTTCCATATTAATCTCAGAACATTTCACTAATGATTTCTCATCAGAATGTAAATCCAAAAGTGCTTCTTGAAATTATTACTTATTCCACCTTTAAGCTGCCAACAGCATTCGGGGGTTTAGTTCTTTTTTTTATGTTACCACCACCACCATTACTCATACACTGTACATGTGCAACTGAACGCACAAATGATTATACATATTATCTAAGATTATCACTAACATTTCAAATATGAAAGAGGAGCTCTGAAAGTGCAGAGAAAAACGGATGTCAATATTTGCAGTTCAGCTACTCAGGGGGCTACATCCGGCTTGCTAATCTGCCATCAACACAGAAGTTGCAAAACCTGCAGTGTCTCAAACTACCACTTGAGGTTCCATTAACCCCTATGCTAAAATGTTTAGCTCTGCAACAGCAATAAAGATTTACAGACTATGTAGGGGGAGAATTCTTATGTATGTCATCAGGTTAAAATGACATAATGCCACAATTTTGTGCATAATTGCATGGTTGTGCTTAATATTTTCCCGAAGCTGTCTTTCTTTTTTGTTTCTAAACAAAAATCAGCCTCGCAGGCTTTAGGTTTTAAAGCTTTTTAACCTTCATTTATTTTTTTTTTTCCCCCTAAATCCTTTACATTGTCCCTGCTACCCTCCATGCAGAACAACATCCCTGCTTTCCAGACTGTTATTTCATATTTAATCTTCATTAATATTTGGCAAAAAGAGAAATCTGGGAATGAGAAGAATATGGATGAGAGGTGGGAGTGGAGTCTAAAGTCTTAAATTGGGAATGACAGGAAAGAAGGAAAAAGCAAGAGGGAGGATGAGAGTGGGAACATGACACAGCAAAAGAGTTAGAGTGATTCCAAAGGGCCTGAAGGGAGAGAAATGGAGGAGAGAGGCAGAAAATTAAAACAAAAAAAAAAAAAGGACAGCACATGGTGAGCAATTTTCATCCAGGCCCCTCCAGGCCATCTTAGGAGACAAACCTTAAGTTGAAATTCAGGGAGATTGAGCATATGGAGTTGTGTAATATTGATGGCGCGCAAGTGTTCATCTCAAATTGTGCTATGATAGCCCTGCAGTCACTTCTGTGGCCCTGAAAACTCAGTACTGCTGTTCAGCGCTTTCTCCGGTTGCTTTCAGTTGTTAAAGATTTAAAGACGGCTTTCGTTTTGATACTCATGTCAGAGCTTTTGACATGTTATTATGTTATAAA
This sequence comes from Hirundichthys speculiger, assembly GCA_018398805.1. Lineage (NCBI taxonomy): Eukaryota > Metazoa > Chordata > Actinopteri > Beloniformes > Exocoetidae > Hirundichthys > Hirundichthys speculiger. The sequence continues at coordinate 2,549,597 of JAGFBZ010002379.1, read as the reverse complement.
CTTAAAGGATGAATGCTCTGCCCTTTTTTTTTTTTTTTTTTCTCTCTTTTTGATAATATAAGAGTTTTGCATACCTGCTCAACTGTTTACATGCTAAATACGGTTCCCTTTTACATTTTGTATGCTGTTTATATGCGCAGGTAATGTTGATTGTGTCCTTATATACAGTTTGTTAGACCTATAATTATTTCATTAATGTTTACAACTCACCAGAGGGATCGATTAGTCTTAGCGCCGGTTTTGAATATGCGCACTTTAATAGTATTGATAGTATTTTACTGTGTTTAAATATACTGTATACAGGGCTCTCATTGATCTACTTAAATTTTTACTCTGTATTTCCCCGATGGCAACTGGTCTACGGGACTCCACTAGCTTAGCTTAGTCAACAAGTCGTTTGTATCCTAGTTTCACAAGCGGCTTTCCTAGTTCATATACACTGCAGTCTTCGCTGCTGGGGCAGGGAGACTACGGGTGTGGGGGGGAGGGGGGTCGGGGCGGGTAGGGGGGTCTGGGTAATACGGGTTGGGTCTGGATGTGTGTGTGAATGTGTCTGTGAGCGTGTGGATGGGGATGGATTGGTGGATCTTCACGTTAGTCTTAAACATTTGTGCTATCACTATGTTTCAGTACACTTGAATGGCTAGTCGTAACTCCAACCGCAGCTCTCCAGGTACAGGTACAACTGTTAGATTTTTGACATGGAACATTAAGGGTATGGGCAATCCAATCAAGAGGTCCAGAGTATTTACACGTCGTCTCAAGCGTTTAAGGGCAGACATTGTCTTTCTACAGGAGACTCACCTAAAGAACAATGACCACCGCAGGTTACAGTCTTCCCGATACACAAAGATTTTTCACTCTGACTTTAACTCAAAGGCCAGAGGTGTGGCTATTCTTATCAGTGGCGCTGTACAGTTCTCCCCCTCTAGGGTCATGGCAGATAAAAATGGCCGTTATATAATAGTAGCAGGAACCCTATTTCAGACCCCGGTGCTACTAATTAACATTTATGCCCCTAATTTTGACGATGTTAATTTTGCTCAGTCACTACTTAGTAATATTCCTTTGTTAGATTCCCATCTACCCATTTTTTGGGGGCGATTTGAATTGTGTCATCAACCCAGCTCTTGACCGCTCTAGCTCTCGTACTATTCCCCAATCAAATATGTCTAAAACTTTTTCTGATTTTATGTTACAGTGTGGTCTGGTGGATCCATGGAGATTTCAAAATCCCACTTCCAAAACCTTTTCTTTTTTCTCCCACGTCCATCACTCATACTCTAGAATTGATTATTTTTTTATAGACCGTTCTCTACTTTCCAGCATAAGCTCCACTGACTATTCGAGCATTGTCATTTCGGATCATGCCCCCCTACACCTAGATATTATATTATCCTCCCATATTAAAGCCCCACCACTTTGGAGATTCAATCCTCTCCTACTGTCTGACTACAAATTCTACGAATTTATTTCTAACTCTATTGATGACTTCCTTACTTTTAATCAAAACGATTCAACCTCCTTCTCTCTACTCTGGGAAGCGCTGAAAGCGTTTCTTAGAGGACAAATAATCTCTTTCGCTACCCACGCTAATAAAGAGCACAAAGCCAGGCTTCAGGAGCTCACCTCGAAGATTTTACAGCTAGACCATGACTACTCTCTGAATCCTTCCCCCGATTTATACAAACAACGGCTTAACCTACAGTCCGAATTTGACCTGATCTCCACTCGGGAGGCGGAGCGTACTTTACTGAAATCACGTAGCAATTATTATGAACAGGGAGATAAATCGGGTCGCTTGCTCGCCCACCAGCTGAAACGCAACGCAGCTTCTCGCGCCATCCCACAAATTAAGGATCCGTACGGTAATCTAACCTCCAACCCCACACATATCAATAATACTTTCAAAACGTATTATTCTTCCCTGTACAAATCTGAATTTCCCTCAGATACCTCTAGGATGACAGCGTTTATGGATGGTGTTCAGGCCCCAGAGATTAGCCCAGCCTCTGTGTTAGATCTGGACGCCCCGCTTACCTCAGAGGAGGTGGTCCAAGCGATCCAGTCTATGCAGACTAATAAAGCTCCAGGCCCTGACGGATTCAGTGTTGAATTTTACAGGAAGTTTCACGAGAAGCTGGCACCAATACTGCTGTCTATGTACGAGGAGTCACTTAACGCAGGCTCCTTGCCTCCTACCTTAACCCAGGCATCTATAATCTTGCTTTTGAAAAAGGACAAAGACCCAACCTCCTGTGGCTCATTCAGGCCCCTGTCTCTCCTTAACGTGGACGTTAAAGTCCTGGCTAAGCTGTTGGCCTCCCGTTTGGAGAAAGTGCTCCCAGATATAATATCGGAGGAACAAACTGGATTCATTAAGGGCAGGCATATGTTTTTTAACACTCGCACACTCTTCGATTTGATCTACTCTAAGAGCCAGGCTGTTGCTCCTGAAATTTTAATCTCCCTCGATGCCGAAAAAGCCTTCGACCGGGTGGAGTGGAGGTTCCTCTTTGCAGCACTCAAGAAATTTGGCTTCGGGGAAAGATTCATATCATGGATTCGTCTCCTCTACAGTTCTCCTCAGGCTAGTATACACACCAATGACAATTGCTCCGAGTATTTCCCCCTCTCACGTGGGACACGCCAGGGTTGCCCTCTCTCTCCCCTGCTGTTCGCCCTGGCGATCGAGCCGCTCTCGATCGCGCTTAGGTCCTCCACCTTATTTACTGGGGTTGTACGGGCTGGAATCGACCATAAATTGCTTTTATATGCAGACGACTTACTGTTATTTGTTACCAACCCTCTATCTGATCTCCCTGCCATTATGTCAATTTTGGACGACTTTAGTTCTTTCTCTGGGTATAAAATAAATCTTCAAAAGAGTGAATGCTTCCCCATAAACGACTCTGCCTTGAGTATTCCCCACTCGGCTCTACCTTTCGCAGTTAACCCGTCCGGCTTTAAGTATCTTGGTGTTAAAGTCACCCGTTCGATGTCTGGTCTTTTTTCAGCCAACTTCGCCCCTCTTATCTCTAAGACCAAGTCTGACTTTCAGAGATGGAGCAGCCTCCCGCTCTCACTGATTGGCAGGGTTAACAGCGTGAAGATGAACATACTACCTAAATTTCTCTATTTGTTTCAAGCTATCCCACTATTTCTGTCACAAAAATTTTTTAAGGATCTTGATCAACTGATAGGCTCCTTCGTGTGGGGCAACAAATCACCCAGAATTTCCAAGTCCTTGCTTCAGCGCTGTAAACTGAGCGGGGGTGTTGCGCTGCCTATTTTCCAGTATTATTACTGGTCCGCTCATATTCACAAGATCATCTACTGGCTTAAATCCCCTGAAACTCCCTGGTGCAGGTTGGAGACTCTCTTTTGTACATCATCTTCCCCCTCTGCCCTTCTCCACTCCTCGCTACCCTTGAAATATAGCAAATACTCTGACAATCCAGTGGTTGTGACCACTTTACGGATTTGGCAGCAATTTAGACGTCATTTTAAGTTTTGTTCGGCATCAGTTTTGACCCCAATCTGTAATAATCATCTGTTCCCCCCCTCAGCTTTAGATTCGACCTTTTCTCTCTGGTATAGTAGAGGCATCAAATCTTTTAAGGATCTGTATGTGGAGGGTCTGTTTTGTAGCTTTTCTCACTTAACTTCTTCCTTTGGCCTCCCCCCGTCCCATCTCTTCAGATATTTTCAACTGAGACACTGTGCGTCCTCCCTGTTCCCCTCCTTTCCCCTACTTCCCCCCAAACAGCCATGGGTAGACTTATTCACTTTAAATCCTCTCCAAAGGGGCTCCATTTCTAGGGTCTATAATGTCCTCATGTCGCTCAACGACAGTGCTCCTACCAAAGCTAGGGCAAAATGGGAGCAGGAGTTGGGAACGGAGTTCTGTGACCTGTGGTGGTATAAGGCTATTGACAAAATACACTCTACAACATCCTGTGCTCGCTTTAGCCTCATACAGCTTAAAGTGTTGCACAGAGCCCATTTCTCCACATCTAGGCTCTCAGAAATATATCCGGAGGTGGAGGATAAATGCAATAGATGCCAGCGTACTCCCTGCGACTTGAGCCACATGTTCTACAATTGTCCAGCTCTCCAATCCTACTGGGGCAGGTTTTTTAACACCTTATCTTCAGTTCTTGGCTTCAGTTTGGAACCATGTCCACTTATTGCGATCTTTGGAACTCCCCACGTTGGGTTAGCCCTTACCGTTAAACAAAACCAAATAATTGCATTCACTTCCCTATTAGCTAGACGTGTAATACTACTACATTGGAAGTCTGCCAGGAGCCCTTCTTCTGTCCAATGGCTTAATGATGTCATGTTCTATTTGAAGCTTGAGAAAGTAAAATACACATTGAGAGGTTCAAGGAAGAAATTTTATGACACATGGCAACCCTTCATAGACCATTTCAATGAATTAGTGCAACTTCCCACGGGCTGAAACTATCGATTACTCACTTTTCTGTATGTACCTGTCTATTTAAGCCGGCTGACCTGTCTTCTTGATCTTCCAGTTTGCCTTCCTGATGAGCATTTCTGGCCGTACTATCCATCCCCATCCAATATTCTACAAAGTCTGCAAGGTTGACTGTATGTGTGCGTGTGTGTGTGTATGTGTGTGTGTGCATGGGCTGGGGTGGGGGGTGGAGGGTGGGGTGGGCGATGGGTTGGGGCGGGGTGGGTGGGTGGGCAGATGGGGATCCGAGTGGATATGTAAGGGAGGGAGGGAGACCACTTTGGTCACTCATTTCTGTTGTTTACATGGCTACTGTTTGTGTATGTAGGTAGGTGCATTATACGGGTATAAATAAGTATGTACAGGCAGGTGTGGGTGTATGTACATACACTTGTGTACATTTGTGTATATATGTGTGTATGTACATGGATATCTGTATGTATAGGTGTGTAAGTATGTGTACTTGTGTGTATATATATTCATATTTATATACATACACTTATTTTTTATATAGATGCCCATATCTAGTATATACAGCACTGTTGAGAATTTCTTTTATTTTATTATTTATTTTTTTTTTTTTTACCTACCCTATGCTGTTTTTTATACATATTCACGCTGTGCAATTTTTGGGTTTAAAAAAAAATTAAAAAAAGAGGAAGTTTGTATAGTACTCCTTTACGAGCATTGCTGTACATGTTGTTTTTCCTTAATAAACAAATCATTAAAAAAAAAAAAAGATTTAAAGACGGAAGCAAACAAGCTCGTTCTCCCCCAAAAAACAAAATTAGGAAGAGCAGTGGACAGGAAAAAACTCAAGAGCAAGGAAAGGTGCATTTGTTGTGTGTATGTGGATGTTGAATAGAGAGAGATGGATGGCTGGATAGGGGCGGAGGGATCAAATGACAAATAAAGACAACAGAAGAAAGGCAGAGATGGATCAAGGCGAGCTGCTTAAAGAGAGGGGAAAAACGAAGTGAAGGTTTGTTTACCTAGTATTCTTGTGGATCTTTTACCGGTGACCGGGTCAAGGCTGTGGAGGTCATGTGTGCACACATTTGTGTATGTGAACTGGCATGTTTGCTTCAAAAGACGTTGTGTTTGAAAAGCCCCTTGGTCTGCAGATAATACAAGAGTTTTATACTTGATCTGTAGTTTGTGTTAAATCTATGCCAGTTTAAACTGAGCATTTTGTCAAAGAAAAAAAAAACACAAACAAACAAAAAACAGAGAGCTTTGTGCTGCAAGAAACTGGAGTGACAATTGCTGTTTGAACATGCATTGATTCTGCTGCCTGTTCTTCCTTGTTCACCCTCCTGGGATTACTGAGCCTCAAGCCAGTGACTCACTATAACACTGATTTAGGATCAGATAACCTTTCAAGAGTCGTTTCCGGACCAATTAAGAACAAATAAGTTTCAGATATATTAATCTTACCTTTCTGCGTGGGTGGAGAGGTGGGCAGCACTGTGGCAAACCATCCTCTCTGTCTTCTTCTCTCTTCTCAGTTAAACTGCCCTTCTTCGGAGTGCCAACATAAGATGTTTTCCTTTTAATGCTTTTGTTCTGCTCACGTTCTTGTGTAGAAACCAGCTTCAGTCTGCTGTGTTGAGCCCAGCTCTTATTAGACTGGGCTGGACGTCCTAAAACCAGAGGTGCAAGGGCAGCCGGCCAACCTGTGTCCAGGTAAACATGAATGCACAGGCACACAGTGGTGAGCACGATGCCCAAACGCAGCAGCAATCCCACGCTCAGTCGCTCTCTGCACATGTCCATCTACTAAATTGTCCGTCTCTTTGGGTCTCCTCAGTCCATCATCCCAACTTGAAGTTTAGGTCTGGCCTCATTTATTACCTTTATTGTTTACCCCATTCTTCTCTTCTCTTCTCTTCTCTTCTCTTCTCTTCTCTTCTCTTCTCTTCTCTTCTCTTCTCTTCTCTTCTCAGGTGTGAGTTTGCACCTTAACAAGCATGTTGACGCTCTACCAGCAGACTCTGAACTACAATGTGTGCAGCACACTTTAAAAACTTTGGGAACTCCCTCCACACACTCGCAAGTCCCACTTTTACCCAACACACGCCCCTTTAATTTGCTTTCCTTGTTCTTTCTATCAAGCTCACATCACGTCAACACACACACACACACACACCCCTCTGTGACTGTGCCGGGTCTCGGGGTTGCTCCTCCCGCTCAGCTGAAGCTCAGATTACTGTGTAACTGCAGATATGGGCAGGGCCTGCCGCTCTGCTTTGGGTCCACGCAGGAACTTTTTCAGCATCTGTTTATTCTCTCCTGGAACATGACAGCTGGGCCTGCATAACACTCCTCAATCCTTCTTTTTTTTAAATTCTGTGATGAAAATGAAGGTCTGGGGAATATGAATGATATTTCAGGGAAATATGCCGTCCTCAGTCATTTATATCATTGTCATGCAAATATTTTGTGACATAAATAACTTCTCTCTTCTATCACTCGTATAGTCAGGAAGTATGGCGTTTCTTCCAGAATGAATCTTGCTGTCATTGCATGTAATCAGGTATTTCTTGAGCGGCCTGCAGAAACTTCATTAAAACCAGCCATTGTGTCTTCTTCCTTCTCAGCTTTGCCGCTGACTTCTCTCTAAAAACCAGACAAATCTGGAGCTGTTCAAAGACAAATTAACAACCACGGCCGCTGTTTTTGCAGGCATTTATTAAATGTGCTGGTGGTGTGTTAGATAAGACAGGACGTTTTAGGCAGATTTGTGTTTGGGATGGAGAAAATGACTCATCACAACTTTTTTCCTTCGGATCTAAATCCAAGAAAGTGCGAGACAGCGATAAGACTGATTTCATCCGGCTGCTTCATGTCGTTGACAAATCTCTGTGTTTGGATATCGCCGCATAAAAAGTTCTCTGTTGCCCCCATGGATTGTAAAAAAAGAAGATTTAACTAAGGAACTAAGGTCTGCACTGTGACCCTTTGACAGTGACAGTATCATGATTTGGGGCTGGTCAGGTCAGGTCCAAGTTATCAACACTGTTTGCCCAAATATATTCCACAATGACAATGACAGAATTCATGGGGCTCTATTTGTGAAAAAGTGGCTCAGGGAGGATAAGACATCATTTTCACACAGTGCTCAGACACCAGTGGAATCTTTGGGATGTGCAAAAGAAGACTTCACACAGCGGCCTGACCTCCCCGTCATCAATACAAGACCTTGATGAAAAGTTGAAGCAACTCTGGATGAAATTAAATGTCATGATATTCCACAAGTTACATGTGCAATCGTGCAGCCGTCACCTCTTCACTGCTGTGTTTGACGGTGATTATGAGGCGTTCCTGCTAAAATGTTGGATTTAGTTCTCATCTAACTTTACACCACAGTGGAGTTATATGGTCTCAATGTGCAGAGCAATCTGTCCAGAGGACATTCTTTCAGAAATCCTGTGGTTTGATCAGATGTTATTTTGAGAACTTCAGTCATGCTCCCTTGTTCTTTCAAGACAGAAGATGCTCCACCCAGCCAAACAAACCATACTAGTCCAGAATTTTTCAATCTGCACTGACATGGACTGTGGGGTCTGAGAGAACTGTCTTAAATGTGAATATTATAATTTATGTCAATGGAGCTTAATCTAATTTAATCTCAGTTGTAGTCGGGGTAAGAGGTTGGTTCATGATTTTGCTTTTTACTGTTGGTACATGACAGACAAAAGGTTATGGTAAAGGAATATTGTAAAGGAAACCTGTTTTCACTCACTTTATATCGATACATTCATGAACATACTTGTCTAATTAATGAAGAAATCGGTATATGAGATGAAAGCTTCACAGGCTTCAGACTTTCAAACTATTTATATTTTTATTCTTGTCTTTTGGGGATTCAAAATTGCTCTTTTTTTGTGTGAATTACCTTTTCAAGTTTTGCGTAACAGGCAGTCACATTGAATCAAATTAATTTTACCTTGAAAACCAGATCTGGACTAAAAAAACATGTCAGTTATATAAGAGAGTCTCTGCTGCCACCTAGTGGTTAATTACGGATACTCGTCTCTCTCTGTATGGAGCAGATTACACTGTAAAGTGACTCTCTGAATGCCCAGGGTCGTGTAGGTCTATGGAAAGAAATTTGCACATTGACTGGCTGCTTTCAAAGCAGAAGAATTAGCTCTCTGTGGCAGCTCATGACGACGTATGTTCAACAGTTGCATTTGTGTTTATATTAATAACTTCCAGAATAATAGATGTATAGGCCTAATCATTCTATCTACAGGCAATGAGTTAGTCTTTTAACTTTTCCCTCAGAGAGGGAACTGTAACATGAATCTCACAGCTACTCAAGCTGTTTACAAATGCAACATGTACTCGTTGATCTCTGATGAGAGTGTGAGAAGAGTTACAAAATTCCACATGCACTCAGAAGTTGATCCGTGCACAAATCCAATCTGATTTGCACATGTCAGACTACGCATGCACGACATGGAGCAATCTGAGTGAAAACAATGCCTTTTGTTGTAATATGAGCACATCTGTAAAGTGGAAGGTATATATTGTTATATTTATTTGTGAATTGTGTTTTGAACATTTGTTTCTATATTGAGACTAACATCTCCCCATAAAGATCAATGAGTAATTTTGCTGATGATGATAATGGTTCGTAACTGATTGAAAGATGTTGACACTTTCAAAAATAAATGAGCATTTTTTTTTGGCGCTTCCACACACGAAGGAAGAGCGTTGTGTCCTTCAAACACAAAGAGAAGTTGTGTTTCAGCTGCGCCTTTCTCAGATAAAACACAGGAGGCTTTTCTCCGCAGTCACATATCCCACATATTGCAGTGATTTGTGCGGATCTGGCCAAAACTTGCTGCCACGTGGAATGAATTTGTGTCTGGCTGCTTCCTCCTCTCCTCTCCTTTCCTGTTCTCCTCCAAAACAAGTCCTCGAGAACAGCATTTTGAAGAAGAGGTCAGGCAGAGGTCTACAGTTAATCAGCAGACTCTCCGAGCGTGGCGGAGGTCAGCTCGCCAGTCAGCTTCTGTGTTGTGTTGATGAAGAAAATATTGATCTTCACCCCAACACGATGAAGTTATATATTCAGTCATGCAGCTCGGACTGTAATACAAATGTTGCGTAGTACAAAAAGGTAAAATAAAAAAAAGAAAGAAAGAAAAACAGATTATATTAGCTGTAACAAGAAAAGAGTAAATCTCCTTTTGGTTTACATAGATGATTAAGAACTTCATAGAGTGTGCAGGAAAGCTGCAGGTGCAAATTATTTGACACGGTCTTGTAAATACGCAGAAGCTCCTCTGTTATCTGCTCTGGAGAGTTCAGCTTTCACAGCACACTAAGCAAACTGGACTGAACCAGACTAAATGAGGTTAGAATACTCAGCAAAGTCAAGGCTCTTTTCCGACTGCTGAGAGCGCCTGGGATCTGGATCAAGGTAGCCCGTGGAAATTCCACACACCGGGAAGCAACCGGTTGTGACAGGAGCAGGTGAAGGTCACTGGCTGTTTGCTTTGAGTTGGCGCCCAAGAGGTCACTCGCAAACGCACGCTCGCGCACGTTCAAACTGTCAAATCGAAAACGCACAATGGCACACCCAAAGGGTATGGAGTCCACGTTTAAAATACGGCCAACTGTTTGTATTCTGACAAAAACTGAGAAAAGCGCAAAACTTGAAATGCAGAAGTCAGTCTCATCATGTTGTACTCGCTGACAGTAAATAATCTTGCATATAAGGGAACACTTTCCTGAATCTGAATGTATCCAGTGTGCAGTGTGATCATCAATCATGGCTGACTGGACTGTTTAGGAGAGAGGCTTCCTCTCTAGCATCGGTTTTTACAGGAAACATGTAAATAGAAGGCAAAGAGAGGAGATGACAACATGGCAAGGAATTCAAGAAGTTCAAATCAGCACAATTAAATGAAAAAACAAAAGATATCCTTTTTTTCACAGTGACAACATCACCTTGTCACCTATATGAACCATAAAGGTAATTTCTAAAATGCTGTGATGCGTTTGTGCACCAAAGGTTTTCCATGGTCCCCGGATAAAAGCATCTAAACAGTTCATTGCTTTGAGACATGAGGAAAAGCCTCTTTTATTTTAAGGTTTTACATATTGTGATATAATAAAGCATCATCTGATCCTTACAACTAAATACAGCCTCAGCTGAGCAATAACACATTACATGTTACACACTGTCATTTATTTAACAAAAATAAAGTCAAACTTCGAACACAGTGTGTAAAAACTTAATGATTTAAGAGTTCTCTGGATGTGATTAACAGTCTCATGTTGTTGTGGAGGGACTGCGACCTGCTCTTCTTTACAGTGCTGCTTCAGTTCAATGACATCTGTGGTATATTTGTTTATGCACACCTCTGCCAGGTCCCTTCCCCAGAATGTCACTGAGGTTGAGGTCTGACCCTTGACTGGGCCACTACAACATCTCGATCCTCTTCTTTTTTTAGCCACTTTGTGTTAGATATGTTAGTGTGTTTGCGACGTCATTCATTTTCATGCCTCATGACCCAGTTTCAGCCTCTGGCTGCTGCACAGATGCTCTTGACTCTAAAATACTCAGGTATGCAGACTAGCTCATGGTTGGCTCACTGACAAACTGTCCAGATTCTGTGTCTGCAAAACAAGCCCAAGTGTTTGGCTTTTGTCAAACATGGTGCTGTGCATAATGGCCAAGTATCTTCTCCTTGGACTCATCTTCTCTAACAGTGCTGTAATAACTTCACATTTTAAATGCCATCTTAGGCTTTTAGAGTTTGAGATGTTTCTCATGTTTTTTTTTTTTTAACCCACTGGTTTGGTTCGCTCTGTAGCAGTGAATATGGTCTCAGGCAGAATGGAGGACACAGGCGCAGGAGTGCAAAAAAAGTAAAGTATTTATTCAACAAAAACAAAAAAAAACCAAAAGTCCAAGAAAACTACAAAAATCCCCAAAAGTAATCCACCAGGAAGGAAAAAAAACACAAAGTCCAAAATAAAACCAAAAATCCACAAAAGTAATCCAAAATGGAAACAAGACAAAATCATGGAACGAAGATCTACTTACATAAGACACAAAAAAAAAAATGGAAGACAAAAAACAAACCAGCATAGAAACCCATGGACATGAAGACAACAGACCAGCACAGACAAGGGAGATGACAAGATTTAAATACACAGAGGCAGGTGCAGACAATCAGGATAACAAGAGGGAAGGAAGCAAAACTGAAAACAATGGAGACAAGACAGACCTTCAAAGTAAAACAGGAAACAGGTAACACAAAAGACACGGATTGACGCCAACTTAACACAGAACATAAAAGAAACCAAAATGGCTGTCATGGCCGCCCCAGACCATGACATATGGCTGGGTACCAGACTCACTGCACGAAGGAGAATTTACGTGAAGTGAACGGGTATGGCTGGTCAGGCCAGAACCTGCTGGGATATCCACTCACTGGAAGACTGACGAGTGTGTAAAACATCTTCCACCTTAGAAGAGTCTTTCTCACTGTCAAATGATGGACTCCAGATTGTTTGGACATGGTCTTATACCGATTTCCAGATTGACAGAAGGAACAACAGTTTCTCTAAGATCATAGCTGATGTCTTTTGCCCTCAGCATTGTGCTTTTATAAAGATACTCATGCTTGTTGGCTACTTTGCCACTTAATTCTTATGAAGGCAATAATTTTGCCCTTAATTTTTCGCTTCTGTATTTTACCTACAGTTATTTCCAAGACGGGCAGCATGGTGGCTTGGTGGATAGCACTGTTGCCTCACATCCAAAAGGTTCCTGGTTGAAATCCTGGCAGAGGTTTTTCTCCCCAGATACTCCAGCTCACGGTTCAGAAACGTGTATGCTAGGTTAGGTTACGTTAGGTTATTTAGTCCCTGTTCCGGGTCGCCACAGTGGAGTTATGCATATGGCTGATTTGGGACAAGTTTTATTTCCTGAGACAACGCGGGTAGGCAAAGGGCAAAGACAATGCTACTTAGAGCCAGTGGACATCACCAGTTCTGAGTTCTGCCCCTGGAGATGCTTCACCAGGTCTTCACTGCAGCTGCCCTCAGTTGCTGCTTATTTGTGGGCCTTTCTGCCTTTGGTTTTGTCATCGGTTACTGAAAAGCACGCTCTGTTAGGCTGAGATCAAGTGAATGACTTGGCCATTGGGGAGTATATCATTTCTTTGCCTTCAAAAAGTCTGGAGTTGCTTTCACAGTCTGTGCAGGGTCATTATCCATCTGTTCTTTGAAGCGCAGTTCTATCACTTTTAATTTGGCTGAATGTGAGCAGGAGATAATCATATACACCTCAGAATTAATCCTGCTACTTCTGGCAGCATTCACATCATCAATATACACCAATAAGCCTGTTCCATAAACCCTTATACCCACAAATACCCCACACTGTGTCTTTGTAGATCTATGCTTTGGATCATGAACTGTTCCTTTTATTCTCCATGTTTTTCTCTTCCCATCATTCTGATACAAGTTTATATTTGCTTCATCTGTCCATAGAATCCCATTCTAGAAGATGGGAGACCTTTTTTTTAGATGTTTTCTCCCAAGGTAATTGACTTCTCTGTTCTTGAATGTTCCCAGTGGTTTGCACCCGTTTACATTCATGAAGGTGTCTTCACTGTAGATATTGATAATGATATGTCTACCTTCTCCAAAATATTCTTGACTTCTGCTGATGTTATGTAGGGTTTTTTTCTGTACCAAGAAAACACAATTTGAAGCCAGTAAACCGTTTACAGGTCGTCACCATGAGTCTGTGTACATGACCAATTGAAGTTATCTTGATTGATTTTTTTTTTTTTTTTTAATTTTTAATCATTTGTTTATCTTCTGTCTGAGGAGGCGGAGCAGTGAGTATGACGCACACATACAGTACACTGTCTTGATCACAGCTCGTATATCACTGATCCAGCAGAATCCAGCTGTAGCAGGTTGAAGTGAGTCAATACAGTTGCAGCTACTGCACATGTCAATCATTAATGGAAATACAGAGTCAAGGCACACAAGAGGCTTTAGTGTCAAAAATACTCACCTGGCTTTTGGCTTTTAACGTGTAAAGCTGTTCCCATTTGATGAAGATGCTGCCTTCGAGGTGTTTATTTGCTTCAAACAGGACAAATGCATCCTTGCGAGGGCTCTAGTGCACGTGTGTGTAGGAGTTGTTCTGCACACACAGTCACTGAGTGCTAGTAACTAAGCAGGCCAGCTGTCTTCACCACACTTCTCTGATAATCCATTTGACGCCCTTTCTGAAGCCAAATATTTCTTTTTTGTGAGTACTCTACATCTAATATCTGATGAGGACACATGCTTTACAGTCGCAGCAGTGATTCAGCGGCAGTGAAGCCAAAGGCAAGATGGCAGAGATGGATGATAAGGATACAGGATGTTGCCACTTAAGCGATTAGCTTAACCTTCTGATGATCATAAACTCAGCAGCTCATTACCGCTGCGCTTATATATATATGTTGTTGAGGCCCAGTGTGATGGTGGTGTTATGCAACAGTGTGTTTACAACAGAGCTGCAGTCCTGGTTCCAGACTGGTACAGGCTGCATCCCTAAAATAGGAGCTCAGGCCCACTCAGGAATAAGGTTACATGTGACGTGGGGTTTTTTTTCTTCTCGGTCAAAGAAGATAGCAATCATTCAAAAATAGAGTTTCGTAAACTTAACTAGACCTAATTTATTTAGCCTTTCAGCACAGTCAAGTCTACCATGACCAAAAAACAAAAAATAAAAAAAACATTTAATAAACAAAGATGACAGCTACAAACTCAATGAGTGTTCCTGACTTGCGTTTCCTTTAGAAAATGCTCTCCTCCAACGACAGAACCTCCCCGTTGATGTTTTTTAAACCCTGGAACTCTCGCGCATCTGGCGCCCAGTGCGTCCTGTGCACGCGCCCCTCCCACCTCGTGTCAGTGAAAAAGCACGGACATTATTGAGCTCGGAGGCGCTCGTGGATCCGCTGTCCGCCTCGGAGACGTCCGCGCGCACAAACCGCCACAAACATGACGGTGGAGAGGATATTCGACGAGCTGGGGCATTTCAAGAGGTAGAATTAGAGACTTTCAGACTTATTGTAAAATTCTGGTCTAACTTTGCTCCTGGACTGAGGGCTATATGTCCATTCAGCAGTCTGAGGTTATTTTTATTCTAACTCACACGTTCGGTTTTGAAAATAAGCGCCTTCAAATGTCCCATTTTAATTGATATTATTAATATTTTGCTCTCAAAAATAAGCAGTTTATGAGAAGAACATTCTAACAAAAGGTAACGTTTGCGTCTTCTGTTTATAGTCAAGAAAATAACTTGATGCATGATGCATCACAGTTTATTGCATTTCCAACTCCACCTCACTGTTAATTGTATTAATTTTCATTTTTAATCAGATTTCCTTTGTCTAGATTATGAAAGTGTACATGAAATTAATACTTTGTTTTTGAAAGTTGTAATTACTTTTAAGACTCATTAAGTATTGTTTAAATTCCATGTTATTAAATCAAAAGTTGTGCTTTTAACATTCCTTTATCAGCACATGTATTTTTAATAGATAAATGAAGGCTGGATTTATTTTAAACCTAAAAGTACTACCTACCAGTTTGATTTTGGATTTATATTTTTAGATAAGTAATTGCATTTATTAACTGATTTCTTTCATTATACAGTAGTCTACACCTGATCAGTCCCTATAAGACTCAATAGAAAAAGAGTCAATAGTGTTGTATTTTTTAAGATAAACATTACATTTGAAACCAGTTAGTTTGCTCCTTTTATCTCCTCCCCTGCTCTTGCATTATAGGAAGTTTTCGTGTGTTTTCTGTGCAGATTCCAGGCATGTCTGTATTTTGCCGCAGTCTTCCAGGCCATGGCGTGTGGAATCCACTACCTGTCCTCTGTTTTCCTCGTTGAGACTCCAAACTTTGTGTGCAATGCACCCGGGAACATCACCGATGTCCTGTATGGTAACATAACGGAATCCAGTCTGGAGGACGTCCTGCCGGTCTTCAAGTCTGGAGGTGGCCCGTTGGTGGTGAGGACCGCTGCTGGGGAGCAGTGGGAGCTGAACCGGTGCAGCTGTGCCCTGCGTACTGACCCTCAGGACTTTACATATGACTTTGATGGCAACAAAACAGTGACAAAGTGCAGTGGGAACTATGTTTATGACCACTCTGAGGTCCACCAAAGCATTGTGACAGACTGGGACTTGGTCTGTGACAAAGAATGGTTAGCCAAGCTGTGCCAGCCCACATTCATGTTCGGGGTTCTGATCGGAGCGCTGGTGTTTGGGGACATTGCTGATAGGTAAGTAGGGCTGCGGTATTATGGGTGGATGGTGTAAGAGTGCAGGGGAGAGGTTCATTTGAAGAACAAATTCAAAGAGGGGACATAAATTGTCTTATGTAGCACACGTGGAGTGGTGTTTTACCACATAAGGATGTTCTATTCACGTGTGCACGGCAACAACAGCAGCTATAGAAAATGTAGTTCTTAACTTCAAAGGATGCATTTAGAAGAGTGAAATTTGCTGCCACATCTGCAAAATAATCTCTCAAGAGTTTCACTTCGCAGAGTATTGAAATTAATTGTCTGTGGTAGAGGTTGTTTTGAAGAAATCCCCATTACAACACATCATATCTGGCCATGTGATGGCCTGTTTACAGGTGCCCTTATCGTACAACATCAAAAGTGACTGTAATGTCTGAACGAACTCATCATGAGAAGACGGTAAAATCTTAGTTCTGCTTTTTTTCTTCCTTTGGGGCAGAACCAGGGTCGCTCTAGAAAAGTCTTACATTGAACCAGTCTGCTATTTCACAGTCTTAAGAGCCATCGCAGAGCCATGTCATTACATCCTTGTAAACGTCTCTGTGAGCACCAGTTTAGCTTCAGCTTAGTTTATTTTGATCTTCTACTGAGCAGCACAGTCCCGGGAGGCATTTTGTTTGCTCCTCAGTTTCGCGTCATTTTTGTCATTATTCTTTAATTTAAGAAATAAAGCAAAAAACAAAAATCACGTCTGGTACATTTGACTCAATTTAAAAATGCTTTCATAACACAGATGTATTGACTTTAGGTTTGTTAAATGATTCATATTTGCTGGTTGTATTTTATACACTGCCTGGCCAAAAAAAAAAGTCACCTGGATTTAACTAAGCAAATAGGTACGAGCCTCCTATTGGATCATTACTGCAGGGGCGATTATCTTTCAGCTGGCAACAAGTTATTTAACCCCAACTGGTGCGATGAGTTGCTTCTCATTTCTTAAACAACCATGTCGAATGACACATCCCGTGGTTGTGGAAAAGATGTTAGTTTGTTTGAGAAGGGTTATTGGCATGCATCAAGCATAGAAAACATCTAAGGAGATTGCAGAAACTACCAAAATTGGCTTAAGAACTGTCCAACGTATTATTAAAAACTGGAAGGATAGTGGGGACCCATCGTCTTCCAATGTGGCCGGAAAAAAATCCTCAATAATCGTGATTGGCGATCACGTTAACATTTGGTAAGATCAACAATAGTACAACTCAGGGCTGTTTAATAGTGAAAGTAAGAGCATTTCCACACGCACAATGCAAAGGGAACTCAAGAGATTGGGACTGAACAGCTGTGTAGCCTTAAGAAAACCACTAATCAGTGAGGCTAACCGGAAAAAAAGGCTTCAATTTGCTAGGGAGCATAAAGAGCAATGGAAGAAGAAGGTCATGTGGTATGATGAGTCCAGATTGGCCCTGTTCCAGAGTGATGGGAGCATCAGGGTAAGAAGAGAGGCAGATGAAGTGATGCACCCATCATGCCTAGTGTCTACTGTACCAGCCTGTGGGGGCAGTGTTCTGATCTGGGGTTGCTGCAGTTGGTCAGCTCCAGGTTCAGCAGCAGTATGAGCTCAAAGAATGAGGTCAGTAGCACTCAGGTACAATACAACACACCTCACAATCCAACAGGATTTTATATTTTTTGAACTTGCTAATTAAATTTTATATTTTGCATTCTTTGCTTTACTGATGTGTGTTTTATCTCACTGCCCACCAGCACCAAAAGCAAAAGCACCAAAAGTTTGCTTACGCCTCTGTGAAACAGAAATAAACTGTTAGTAAACTTAACAGAAATAAACTTATCTTGATGAATATGGCAAACATAATGAAAGAGGGAACCTCAGATCCGTGGTGGGCGAAACCAAATCTCACCACGGGGGGGCAGATCAATGTCACTTTTTTTTTTCTTTTTTACTGCCACTGAGACAATCTACCACATTGTCGTGTTTATAATACCCAACATTCATTTTAAATAATTATGATATGATATTGTGGGGGGGAGTTGTGGTGGCCGATTTAAATTATTGGGTGGGTTGCAACCCACCCAATAATCCCCCCCATAAATTACGCCTATACTGGATGGAAATAAATCTTGTGGCATTGCAGAACCCCGTGACCCTGCAGAGGATGAAACGGGTATAGATAATGGATGGATGGATGGCATTGCAGAAGCTTATCGAAACAATGCCACAGCGAATGTGTGCTGTAATCAAAGCTAAAGGCGGTTAGGGTTAGGCCAGTGTATGACCTTTTCTTTTGGTGGTGACTTTTTTTTGCCCAGGCAGTGTACTTTGTTTGGAAAAAAAAGCCATGAAAAGAATTTCCACACAATGTATGGGTTTCTTTTAGCATTAATTGCTTTTTAACGTGATATATTTGGGTTGGTTCACAGTTGATTCCACTTATTTACCAGCATGGGATCTTAGTTTTATTGGGTTGTTTGCACTAATTTAATTTTTATTTATTGAATGTACCAGCAAAACACACTGGTTTACTCATATCCATGTTGTATCTTCAATTATATCAATTTTCATTCATTCAACAAGACTAGCACAATCAACACAGTCATGGTAATGTAGAGTAAATTCAAACACATCTGACTACACTTGTATAAAGAACGTCTGGATTCAGTGAAAGGATGTTTACTGTAGTAAAGGGAAGGCCAGAAGGACTTTCACTGCGTCTTCGTAGATCTAGAGAAAGCCTGTGACAGAGTGGTGATCAGTGAGGAAGTCTGGAGCATATGTAGTGAAAGTATGTTGTGGTACAGGACATGTATGAGGATCTGGTAGCCATGAAGTGAGCAGTATGAGTCACGGGTGGGTTTCAGGTGGAAGTGAGATTGCAGAGCAGCCCTGAGCGCCTTCTTGTTTTTCATGGTCATGGGGTCATACAGGAGTCTCCATGGACTACGATGTGATGAGGATATGGCGTAGGCTGGCTGGTGTGACAGAAGGAGATGCAGAAGACGGGGAGAGGGAAACATATCCGCTGTGGCAACCCCTGAAGGGAAAAGTCAGAAGAAGAAGAAAGGAGAATTACTAAGAAACATTTCACGTCTTCATACCAAAAAGGCTAATTCTGCATAACTTGATTAGATAGAAACTGTGTTCTAAGTGATACACTTTACAATGATATTTAATAATGGAAATTATTTCCATGCTTACCTAAGCTGATATACTTTCACATTGCCTGTAGTGTTAATTATGGCAATGTAAATTTATTTTGACCAACCCCAATAATCACATAATTAGTATTACACCTTTGCTACCTTTTCCCTCTACTATTGCCTTTATTTTTAGAAAAGTTTTAGTTTGCCATGGTAATTATGGGTATAATCTAGGCTTTGAGCCCAGTGCTTCGTAGTTCTAAGTCGATAAAGATCTACCAGCCAAAGAACAAAATGTTCTCTGACTTGGAAAAAGACAAAGAACGACCACTGAACTTGTGAGTAGCTCTTCCATGTTCCATTTGAAGTGAAATCCACTGTCCTGTCCAAAGCAGGATTTTAGCAATAAGCAACACTTTTCCAACAGAGGAATTCCATATTTACCAGTGGCTCATATCCCTGCACAGCTTTAACAAATGTACAAGCCGTCATTCATGGTTCATTCACCTGTACATGTACATGTAACTCTTACCTCTTTCTCTGCATCCCGTCTCTCTCTGCCTCTGTGTTCTTTCCTTGCCATGTTCGTGCCTTTCCGCCAGAGTTGGTCGTGTCCGGATTCTGATGTTCACCAGCCTCTGTCAGTTTGGGCTCGGGGTTGGTGTGGCATTCTCTGCAAACTACTACTTTTTTGTGGTTCTCCGCTTTCTGCTGGCCATGGTGAGTTCAGTGCGTGTAGGAACATCTGTCCACTTCATTATGTGTGCCTGTTTGCTTTTGAGATATGTCTTGCTGCTGGACTTTTGAAAAAACCAGGAGTGGAAAAAAGAAGGAATTGCTTTTTCATACTCTGCCAATAAACAGCCAGGTTCACTCTCTTCTGCTTTCCTGGCTTTGCCTCTGTGAACAGTCTCTCAGCCACTCTCAAATACTCAAATACTGCCTCCAGAGTAACCCCTTGTTTGTCACAATGCAGGAAAGCCAACAAGCAAATCAAAGCAAGATGTTTGCTCTTGTTGTGTACAAATCAACTGTGTTACTTCAGCTCCATGTATTCATGCTAAAATGCTACAAACAAAACATCTTAGTGAATTCAAATGTCACTTTTACACATGTCAGGGGTAGGATCTTGTGTTTTTGTCTTTGCATGTCAACCAACAAATTTGTGTATGTACAGCAAAAATATGACCTTTACGTTTACATCTGAGTTGAGCAGATGTTTTAGCCCACAGATTCTAACAAGATAACATCATCTTGCGTCTTACAAACAAAATTAGACTCCAAGTCCTGGCCCTGCTGAGTCACTTATGTAACAGCTAGAAACAATGATCAGTTTGCATGTTAAAAGCAAGCGATCGTAAGGTCAGACAAATCAGTTGGGTGCGTCTTGTATGTTAAATTCCACATGCCACAAAAGAATTGCATAACATACACAGTTTGCGCATAAAAAAATATGTTTATACAGGAAAGTAAAGGGAGTCTTTACAGTCGGCGGCACACATGGTAATAAAATTGTGATGAAAGGGACCCTTCAGTCAGTTTTATTCCCCTCTGCCTTCTACCATCCCCCTTCTTTCCTCGACGGCTACAGCTGTTGTTTTTCAGTTGCTCACATTCTGCAGCCTGTAACTGGACAGCCACACGTTAAAGCTGTGCTGTAACTTCAGATTAAAAAAAAAGTGTGGCTGTAGAAGTTTTAAAAGGTAAACAAATATACAACTGAGCTCATAAGTGATATAAACTCAGGACATCCTTAGCCTGGCATGACCAGTAGCTGAAGAAGCTACAGACAGACATGGTTTAATAAACTGCTAATTTTGTTGCTCTTTTCTGCTTAGGCTACCCTCAAATTTAGTACTTAGCTTTATTCTTTGGTGGATTCTTGTGGCGACAGTGGCTGTTGGTTAGAAAAACTTTTATAAGCCAAATATGTGGTCTAAAAGAGAAGGCAATTAAACAAACAGGCAGTGTGCATTCTGTGGTTCTATGACTGACACAAAGGGCTCATGAATGCAGTTCACTACTTCAATACAGTATTTCTTTTGTTTTTCTCAGTCAATTATCAAATTCAGCAAATGGTAATCTGATACTGGACATCTTTACCTGACTTCCATCCCCTTTCCATCCTCATTTGTCTCCTCTTTGCTGCTGACAGGTGTCCAGTGGCTATCTGGTGGTGGTGTTTGTGTATGTGACTGAGTTCACTGGCAGCAAGGTGCGCACATGGACTTCCATGCACGTGCACGCAGTATTTGCAGTCGGCATCATGGTGGTGGCCTTGACCGGCTACCTGGTTCGGGTCTGGTGGATCTACCAGATCATCCTCTCCATTTGCACCTCACCCTTCTTGCTTTTTTGCTGGAAGTTCCCCGAGACGCCCTTTTACTTGATGGCCAAGGGCCGTTATAAGGAGACGCAGGCCCTGCTGGATATGATAGCGCGCATCAACGGCCTCGAATGCAGGCTCAAGGCAGAGGATCTCCTGGGGCCGGAGAAGACAGAGAATGGCAAAGCGCTGCTGGGGCAGGAGATGGAGGAGAAGCCATCACAGCGAGAAAAGAAACTAACCATCCTGGACCTGTTCGGTAGCTGGAGGATGGCGGGTCGCACCTGCACAGTTTGGGCCATCTGGTTTATCGGCAGCTTGGGCTACTACGTCTTCTCTTTGAGTTCAGTCAATCTGGGAGGAAACCAGTACATTAACCTCTTCATTGCGGGTAAGTAGTTAACTGATGACTCTGACGTGTAAAGAAATGGAGGATAGTTGTTGTTGTAATGTGTTGAGATAATTAGCCATTTAGTTTTAAAATGTAAAAAAAATACTGTTAAATGTTTTTATTAAAATACCATGTACATGTATCATTAATTCATCTTCCATACTCATTTTAAACCTATCCAGGGTCCATCATGTGCAGTGCCGTGCAACAGTTTAGGCATCCTGTGAACAATTTGGCAGATATTTCAGAAAGTTTAAAGTTAATTTGTAGTTATTTATTTCTATTCATTATTTCAGGAAAAAAAAGATATTTTTTCTGTTTAGTAAAGTCTCTGAATAACATTTTCTATTCCTTTTGTCTTTTGCAAAATATTAAATTATTTAGTTGTTCTTTGGATGATTTTTGTACACTTCTTGCAACAGAGCTATTTTTCTGCAATACTGTTGTTTCATCTCGCATCCACTCCTTCTTTGAAGTCTACACAACATTTTTAGATGATCTTAGTTTAAATGAAGACCATACCAAAACATGAAAGGGTTTGTTGTAGATGTTGTTCATGTTATTCGTTGATTCTTGCAGCCCATGACTGATTCATCACAAAACCTGACTATCTGAGAATTGGTCTCAATTTTAAATTTTGCTGTTTATATACCAAAAGATAATTCTACATTTGGCATCCAAAATATTTAGATTTTCATTTTATTAGTCCACTCCATAAGTCAAAAAGAGAGTTTGAAAAGATGAGGATACATTTGTTCCAGGGGTGCCTCAGCTTTCTTTTGCCCCCACCTTATAATTTATTCAATATTGTGTAACTGGGAGGACAGCAGGATCATTTCGTGTTGTCTGTTGTGTAGTTTTGTTTAATGCTCTGTTTTTGGTAGCAGAGTAAAAGCCTATGAGCAATTAACAAAAACTATCTTCTGCTAAATAGGCTCCCTATGGTAGCTAATAAAGAAAATAAGATTTGTGCTGTGATTTTGTGTAACAGATCAAGAACTCAAGCAACTGCTCATATAATGTTGCTTTGAAATCACTGGGTTTTTTCCTGTCTTTTTACATAAACATATTCTTCTTACATTTAATGCATCTAAAAATAATTGTTTTCATCGACAGAAGGTTAGAAGGTTGTATTTAAAGGCACACTATGTAACCATAACACTATAGACCGAATGGGGCAGCCTAGATCTAGAGAAACATTGCCCATTATGCATCAAATTTCATTCCTTTATTTGCTAAAATGTATCTCTATCCAGAGAAAGCAACAACAAAATGAACCCTTGTTTTGCCTCTTTTTTTTAACAACTCCCTCTTCCATCTATGGCTCAAGATGCTTTTTTTATGGTGCAGGGTACTGGGAGTGGTAAGGCAGTCCATTCACCCTCAGTGCTTGTGATTTTTGCATATTACAGCATCACTGAGGTCACACAACACACAATCTGAAAGCAACCCAGTCACTCGACTGGTTTCCAAACCATTTCTGTTGATGAAACATGTGGTAAATGAGGTGGAACCATAATCAAAATGTGAGTTGCTTATTTTAAAACTAACAAAGAGAAGGAACAAATGTGCAACAACAGTAATGAAAAAAGAAGAGACATGGGTAAAAGAATGGATTAGCACGCATGTGCATCAGTTTATCAATTATCTTCAGTTCAATTCAGCTTTATTTGTATAGGATCTATTACAATACAAATGTTCTCTAGGTACTTTTCAGAGGCCCAGAGCATGACTCCTGAACAAATATTATTATTAACTATTAGTAATATTATAAAATATTAAGTTAAGAAATAATGGCAAGTAAAAAACTCCTCTAGCGGGTAGAAAAATAAATAAACCAAATAGTGGCAAGGAAAAACTCCCCTTGAAGAGGGAAGAAACCTTGAGCAGGACCTGACTCATAAGGGGGGATCTTCCTGCCGAAGGCCAGCCGGGTAAATGAAGAAAAGAGGAGGGAGACAGGACAGAGAGAGGAGATGCACAAATATATTGGCAATATTATATAGGACAAAATATGTTAATAGTAATTATCCATTAGAATTCTATGGACCTTTATTATGACTGATATATTGTTAGTTGATACACTACAGAGATGACTATAGAAACAGGTGTAGGCAGTAGACACTGAGGTCACAGGGTCAGACTGGAGGTCACCATGTTATATTGATACCCTACAGAGATGTCTATATAGACAGGTGGAGGTAAATGCTGGGAAGGTCAGAGGGTGGAACCGCTGGTTGGCATGTAGCTCTGGAAACTCTGGAAGCTGTGGTCTGCAAACACAAAGAAAAGAAAAAAAACGGGGGGGGGGGGGGGGGGGGGGGGGGGGGGGGGGGGCAGCATATAGAGAGCTTGTTGAGAGGAAAGGGGACGTGTTAAAATTTGTAACGAGGAAGTAGTTACTTTAATTGTGATATGGAATATTGTGATTGGTTGAAAGTTTCCTTGTTTTGTGGGATTCCCTTAGTTCAGTGGAAAGCATTCTGACACACAACCTGGTACGGAAACCATGCAATGGATCATCAACACAGTGCAAAAAAATAACTGGCCTCATTGATGTCATTTGTGCTTAATTTAGTTTCCTAAAATATAACGTTGCTTTATAAGGGCCATCTGACCATTGTGACTGCTTGTTTCCAGGTGCAGTGGAGATACCCTCTTATCTGGTTGGCTGTTTCGCAATGGAACGGATTGGAAGGAAGAAAACATGTGCTCCGGCTCTGCTCCTGGCCGGAGTCGCTTGCATGCTCACAATTGTGGTACCGGCTGTAAGTACACAAACTGTTTCACAAAATCTGAGTATACATATAAGTGTTGAGGCAAACTGTCCTTCAACATGTGCCAGTTTCCTCTACGAACGTACCACCAACATTTGTCAGTTCATGATTTAAAACATGACATATGGCAGTTGTGCTGCCGTCAGCAGGACGTGAGCAGCTGAATGCCGGCAGCACAGCAGAAACAGGAAAAGACTAAGTGTAACAGGGACTGCTTTAAAATATTTCCTGATCTTGAGCAATCTATTTACAGGGCACTGGACAGTTACAGATGAGCTCTGATATATGACACGTGCAGTTCCTAACGTGTGGACTCGGAGCTTATTACTCACATTAGCATGTCAACAGGTTGCGCTTAACATTTGCTTAAAATATGACGACTGACTTTGAAAGACAATCTAATCAGAGTCAAACACAAGGTAAAAGGAGGGTTAGGCAGCATGGGTAGGGTGGAAATTGCAACAATAATGGGTTAAACATGTTTAGCTTTCATTGTCTGTGTCACTCTACCATCTTCTGCAGGACCTCTGCCGGAAACAGGAAATAGCTTTTCAATGGAGCTCTAAATGCAGACATTATACCATAAATGTGTGTAAACCACATGAACAAGTATGTCTTGGCAGAGAAGCTGCACCGCATATAGTACAATGGACACTCAAAGTACTCAAAAAGAAGGGCAGCGTTATCTTGGCGACTTTAAGTGTTTCTGTTTTTGACTGCTGTTTGTCTGCATAGCAACTGTCTTGTTGAGGGAGGTGTAAAAAGCAGTAATAGCTCTCTGGAAGCTATTAATAACCTAATTTGTCTTTATCTATTAATAACCTAATTTGTCTTTATCTCAGTGACTTTACATACAGTACATCTGCCTGTATTTTGCCAAAACCTTACAAATACACTCTGTTAGCAGTGTGTCAGGAGTTTCTGGGAAATGTGCCATCTGCACAGGGCGGAAGAAAATCAGTCTTTCCACAGCTGACTCCTTGTGATAGAAATAAGATTCGCTGTGTTCAGTCTCAGAGTGGTCAGGATGGTGTTTTACCAGAAATAGCAATGTGTGTGCCATGCAGTCGCAGCTCAGCTCTAACTGCTTAAGATAAAAAAAAACCTTGATAAATTAGTTACTTGTGCTCAACATCAGTACAACTCCAAACCGTAGGTTTGCTGGATTTAGTGTAAACATTAGAATGACCCTTATTTGGATAGGATTACATCAGACGGCCTCCCTCCTGCGTGGTCTGTTGTGGAAACATGATGTGTCACGGTAACTGGGTGAGTTTAGTTCTCCAGGTAAAATAAGTATGGGAGCTCTGTTGCTCAGGGTTCAGAAATGGCTTTGTAGGTGTAAAACAAACAATATAGGTTGATTCCTTCTGACCACACAAGCATGAAATACTCACATTGATACATTGCATGCAAAATATATACACTCCAAACACTATCTGCATAAACGTGTACTTGTAAAATGATTCTCTCTTGTCTCAAGATAATTTAAATGCTGCATTAGTTTAAGTAAAACATGTATTTTTAAAGATGCAAAACTGCAGTTTTCTTGGATGAGTCTAAAGAAGCATATAAGGTCTTTTTCATTCATTTTTTTTATTATTGTTCATACTTACATTTTTGTTTTCTTAAACAAAGCAGGTTACAGGTGGGAAAAAAAAGAAAAAAAGATTTCTCAAGATTGTATAAACAATGCATTTACCAACTCTGAAAAAATGTTAATAAATAAATAGATAAAAACCAGCATAATCTAAGTGCTTGACTAGCTGGACAAACATCCACTAACATCCACTAACATCCACTAACCCGCAAAGGAGGAATAAGACAAGATGATTGTTACTCCCTGTCGAGTTTAATCAAGGCTCAAAATCATAATTGGGTTTTAACAGCCATTTTTTCGGACAACATATCTTGATATGCCCCAATAATGCCGTCAGAACTGAGAAAATAAAACAAAACTTAAATTAACTTATGAAAAATATGAAAATACTTACATAAAATAAATAGAAATGCACACTAAATGAATAAATAGGGCACACATTGCCTTAATATAAACTTCAAGGCTTAACTGGTTTCATTTCCCTATCACATAACATTCACATGATGAACTATTAAAACCAGCAAAATATTGTACCTCATTGGCTGCATTAACTCAGAGGGAATAAAAATGACTTTACAGCTTACTTTTGTTGGAAAAGATGATTTTATCTCCTGGGCACACTTCTTGTGACTCCTTTTTTAAAGATATTGCATGAGCAACGCCTCGTGTGGCTCAATCAAAGCTTATCCCCAACAACAATATGACCAAGTGGAATGAAAAAATTGGTCCCCCTTTACCTTTGTCGTGTTTAACCAAATAAATGGAATATACAGTTTTTACATGGATTTACAAAAAAATTTTTACTTTTTATTATTGAACATTTATATGAAATATTAAGGTTTATTTATTGTCTTTTTAACTGAATATAACCATTATGAATTGAATATATGAGCGATGCCTCTGACGGCAGCTAGAATGATGATACATATATAGACACTCGTCCTTTTCTAAACCACTATACTACTGGTGTATACTGATTTTGCTAAAATGTAGTATATATATATATATGTAATCTGCAGTATGTTGTATAATCTGTTGTATGTGAGAAGTACTTGAATGGTTTGCTACCTCCAGGAGAATTTCTACCTTGCATACTGTATACCAAGATTCAACGGCTCATTGCCGTGAGAGTCAGTGTGAGCAGTCATGTTCTGTTTGTGCCATAGCATAGTTGTTTTTCTACATGCTTACTGTATAGAGAATGAGAAGTTGATGTCATGTAGCTGCTACCTCCATTAATTACTGTCTTCATTGTTACCGCCGTGGTGAGGTTTCTGTCGACTTAAGTTCATTTTATTTAATGACTTTGTTTTACCAGAACGACACTGCTGTGAGAAGCACTGTCACCAGATGGTTATAGAAATAAAATTAATATTTGTATACTGCTTTTTGCGTTTGGAAAAAGGCATGTAGGATACACTGCCACAAAGCCACAAAGAATATCTGTGGTTGTTGCTGACTGTTGAAACTTCAGCTTCAGAAGTGGCCTGCTAGCTAACTAGACGCAACAAGGCTGCTAACTTGTTGAGATGAGTTGAGATTTTTGAGCCTATGACTTACACTAAAGTATTAATAAAAACAACAAAAAGCACAATCATACTTGCTTTACCGCAGAAACTGACTGGGCTCTTTCAGTTTGCAGGTTTGTGGTTTTGTAAGTCTTGCAGCCAGCAACACAAAGATTGTTCCAGTGACTTACAACTTTTGAAGTTTTGCATTGTGTCGATGATGATGTCTTCTCCCAGTACAGGCCCCTTTATTTCATTTTCTTCTTCTCCATTTCCTTTCAAGAAACTGCTTTGGATCATTAAAATGAAATTGTGATTTCATGTGATAAAATATGATTTTTTAAATGTGATTTTTTTTTCTGTCAAAATAACCATGGCAACGGATAGAAAGGGCAATATGTATGGCATTGCCTTCCCAAAAAGTATTGCGAGATGAAAACATCACAACATAACTCCTAATTCTCTACACTACATTGAAAGTGCTGTATGTAGTATGCAGTTTTGAAAATGGCGATCTTGTTCAAGCATGACTGATAAAGTTGTTTGCTGAGTGATAGGACAAGAGGGTGAATTTTTCACTACCGTGATGAAATCAGATGTAGGTTGATATTTATGGGGTTAAAGCACTTGTGACCCAACTTTTCCCAATAAGAACAACTAGAGTGATTTTTCTGATAGTTTCCTTCATTTGTGTCTGTCTCACATCATAATGCTTTGTTCTTCTTCAACTTCACAGGACATAGAAGCTCTGGCTATTGCTCTGAACATGATTGGAAAGTTTGCTGTTGCGATTGCCTTCGGTCTCATCTACCTGTACACCTGTGAGCTTTACCCTACAGTCATCAGGTAAGATGATACATACTCAGAATTTGCACATAACATATTTTCTGAACTAAATCCCTAGCTTTGTAAACTGGAAACAAACACAGTGGATGAAGCCTAGTCCAAAAACCATAAGAAATATTGCTCCAGCCAATCACAGACAAGGGCCCCTGTCAGTGATTGTAAAGTGTAGGGAATGTGCTCACGCACACACGTTTTTCCTTGCCAATGTTTGGCTTAAAGGTTTTTTGTTTCCACTGGGGGAGATTTTTTTTAACTTGCCATTTTCTTTGATTAGGATTTAATAAAATAATTTCATTTAATGATATTTGCTCGGGGGTCATGCTCTGGTTTTCTGTAAAGTGCCTCGAGACAGTTTGCAATGTACAAATAAAATTGAATTGAATTGAATTGAATTGAATTGAATTGAATTGAATTGAATTGAATTGAATTGAATTGAATTGAATTGAATTGAATTGAATCGAATGCGATGGACTGACGAACTGTCCAGGGTGTACCCCTGCCTTTAGCCCGAAGTGAGCAGGGATAGGCTCCAGCAGATCCCTGTGACCCTTCATAGGATTAAGCGGGCATAGATGATGGATGGATGAATAGATGAATTGAATTGAATTGCATTAAATGGACTTCTCCAAGAGTTTACTTGGAGAACTTTTGTTACAATTCAAGTCAATTCACTTCAATTCAGTTAAAAGATACTTTAATAATCGCTGAAGGGAAATTAATTGTACAGTAGTTGTCATGATTTAAGTCTCTACATTGAGTTATTGGGCCCGAGCACCGAGGGTGCTCTGTTGTCGAATCATTGTGTTGTGAAAAGGATGCTCATATTTGTCAATGATGTTTTTCATTTTATAAAGTTTCCTTCTTTGCAGAATCAGCTGTAGAGGCTCCAGAACAGAGCCAGCCTTCTTTATCAGTTTAAGTTACTGACTCTGATGCTGCTCCCTCAACAGATGACTGCAGATAGGATTGAACTCTCTACAACTGACTTATAGAAGATATCCAACATCTTACTGCAAACACTGAAGGACCTAAGCGTCCTTAACTAGTAAAGTCTACTCTGTCTCTTATAAACAGCATCAGTGTTACATCTCCAGTCCAGTTTGTTGTCCAGGTGAACACCTAGGTAATTTTACTCCTCCACCTCCATTTCTTCTTCCATGTTGTAAATGCTGTTTGACTTGTTCCTAAAATCCACAATCGTCTGCTTAATCTTGTCAACATTTAAGCTGATGTGATTGTTCCCGCACCATGCAACAAAGTGGTCGACTCGTTCTCTGCACTCAGTCTCTTGTCCACCACTGATACACTCCACTACTGCAGAGTCATCTGATGCAGATGATAGGACTCTGACTTATACTAGAAGTCTGACGTGTAGGGAATGGAGAGGAATGGTGAGAGTACAGTCCCCTGTGGTGCTCCTGTGCTGCTGACTACCTGATCAGACACACAGCCATTAAGTCTCACAAACTGTGGTATATTAGTCAGGTAGTCAGGTAGAGGCATCCACCTGTGTCTTCTGGAGTTTCTTACACAGTAAAGCAGGCTGGATGGTGTTGAATGCACTGGAGAAATCAAGAACAATGTTCCTCACGGTGCTACCCACAATGATTCTGTTCATGTTTTCTGCCCTTGTTTAACTGAATAACTGACATGGAGTGTGTCTATTTCTCTTCTAGGTCTCTGGCTGTTGGTACTGGCAGTATGATGTGTCGCGTTGGCAGTGTGGTAGCTCCTTTCTGTGTGTACCTGGCAGACATCTGGATCTATCTACCTCAGGTAGACACGCCCATCTTTCTTATTCAGCCTGATACATAGTGTGCAGAATGATGAGACTATCAGGGTAATTAAATGTGTTAGGCTGTGTTAAGCTGTCTCTATGGGTGCATCCACAGGGATTTTGATTGACGTTGTCTGGTCTTCAGAAAGAAAAGCCACAGAAATGATTGTCCTGTTTGATTACAAAAATTCTAACTAATCTTTTAAGATTCAGTCACCTTTTCACTGTCCTCCTTTCGTTATATTTCATCTGAAATAGTGTGCTTGCCAATAAAACAAAAAACAAAAACTAACTGAATCAAATGCCTTTTCCCCCCCTTTAATGTAATATGCTGTGCATTTAGCTCATCGTGGGGATCCTGGCATTTATTATTGGAGTGCTGACAATGCTGTTGCCTGAGACCCTGGGCAAAGCTCTAACAAACACCTTGGAGGAGGCTGAATCTCTTGGACGCACACCCAGCAAGAAAAACTCAGCCCAGTGCAACAGAGGTCTCGAGGATGGAGTGGAACTGAACCAACATGAAGTTAAGGCTTGAGCCTTAGTGAGAGAGGGGGACATTTGAAAATATCAGCATAAAAAAACAAAGAAAAAAACAACAAAACGATAACAATATCTTATATAAACTCTTGAAATTACTGTTTTTTGTTAGCATTTTGTTCTGCAACCATGACCAACCATCCAGTACTGTTACAGTTCAGTACATGACAATAGTTCAGTCCTCAGGGTCCTGAGGACTTGCACAAACTCTTCTGAATGCATATGTTGGTGCAATCATGAATTCAACGACATCATGTGCTTTGTGTGTAGAATTTGCGTATGTGTGTGCGTAGCTTGTATGCTCAAGACCACAGCCAAATGAATCACCAAAGAAGAGTTTCAGTTCAGTTTAGTCTTATTTGACAATCATTTCCAGTAACTAAGCTAAGTAAAGACTTCAGGGCTGAAATTACTGATTGGAATGGTGGCTGTAACTACAAAAATGGGACTTAAAGGTAGGGTAAGGGTTTTCTGGGTGATGTCACATCTGTTGATATTTGAAACCAAACATTAACAAAACATGGAGAGCTGGCTCCTTCCGCTGCCCCCCTCCAGTGTTCCTGGAGAAACACGCCCCATCACAAGCATAGATCCTTCTTGTTGGTGATTGGCTGGAGCAATTTTTGTTTTAATTTGAGATACACTCAATTTGAGATCCAGGGCTGTGCATGAAGACTGTTTTTTTGTTTGTTTGTTTGTTTTTTTATTTACAATATTCTCATAAGAAGGGCAGCTAGTGGATGTTGAGGAAATATTCACTGAATGTGACATAAAGTGATCTGAGTTAGAAGTTGCATAGAATCTCTTACCCTACCTTTAAAGAGAACTTAACCAATTTATTTTGTAAAACAAAGCAGGCACCGTTGCTGAGCTGCTGGACTGTGATTTCCTTAGTGATCAGGAACCAGTCAGTAATCTACCCATCCAGCATTCATGTGTAGGCCCTATATGGGCTAAAGGTGGGTTCCATGGTAGTCCTATGAGGTTTGCCCATATAAGATAAGATAAGATATTCCTTTTTTTGTCCCACAATGGGGAAATTCACGTTGTTTCAGCAGCAAGTGAAAAGTAGCAATAAAGAAGAAAATGGACAAATGATAAAATAAGATAAAAACAATCATAAAACAAACGATAACCACAATGGAGAAATATATAATAAATAATAACTCTTGACTTTATTTACAAGGGCTATATTTGGTAGTGATTACTATACCAGAGATAAGTCATTGCACATGTCAATGAATATGTATATGTATATTGCACACAATAGAAATTAAGTCACATCGTCCAGGTTCAGGGTATATGGGATGTTGTGTGTGTTGGGGGGAGGGGGGGTTACTGAGAGCGGTGCTGATTGTATAGTCTCACAGCAGCAGGGAGGAAGGACCTGCGATATCGCCAGATATATACCAGATATACCAGATATCGCAGGTATATCTGCAGATATATCTCCGATATCGATATGGACTCTGACTAGGATCTACCTGGTTTTTAGGTGGAGTCCTGGTGGGACATATGTTGCTAAAACTATTGGAATCACACAAATTGCCTTTTCTTAGACCATTTAGTCCACTTGTTGGCCCTCACAGACTTCCCATTTGGGCCCAGTCATACCTCAACCAGATGGGACCCATGCCATTTGCCCATTTCAAGCCCAAGCCCAATCTGTTCTCAAGTAGCCCACCTTTAAACCAGATGGGGCCCACATGGTCATGCTGCTTGGCTAGCTACTAATCAGTAATCAAAATGAATGCAGATTATTGCATTTACTTGGTTTATTTTACATTTTAGAATCATGTTTTATACAACAGATATTTTAGTGAAGTATAACAGAAGTGCCTTTTTAAGATGTACAGTTGCCTTTTAAACATTGTTTGTTTTTCTTTTCATCTCAGGGCATACATATTGATGTGAAACTGTCATCGTAAGGAAATTCTAATTTTACTCTGGTTCAAAATCCTCAATTTCATCTCACTTAAGATGCAATTGAAGAGTTTCACTTTACAATCTAATGTGAGTGTATGTGTGGGCATGTTTTGTGTGTGTGTTATTGAGTGCACTAGTTAAGTAAGTTTATGTCTTAGTTTTCTACATGCTTATATCATGTTTGTGATCTAAATGCTGGTACTGAGGAGAGAGTACACAAACTCACAACTGTATGACTGTGTTCAAGAGTCAAAATGTGATAGCCAGATGTTTGGACCAAAAACAGGAATGAAACTATAACACGTAGCCGATTTATATATTTGATTTGTAACAGAGTAGACCAGTGGTGCGCAAACTGTGGTACCAGTACCACCAGTGGTACGTGAGCGCTCTCTGGTGGTACGTGGGGAACATCATAACTTTCCACATTTTTTTCACATTTTCACTTAAAAATAAAAAAATTGGAAACATACAATGCATTAGAAATACAACGTTTCAGACGAAATGTGTAGCTTAAGATAATTAAAATTGTGTCTTTTCAGTTGCAGTGCAGATGTAACAACTTTTTAAGTGTGTTTATTTTGCTCTGTATGAGAGAATGAGTATATGAGAATTGTTGGACAGAGTTGTAAATGTCTGATTCAGTAAGGTAACAATTCAGGTTTAATAACCACAATAAGGAATAAACATCTCTCTTGTGTGTTTAAAGCTAATTGAGAAGGCATATATGGCTATGTTTTAATAATTGGTCATCATGGTGGTACTCAGAAGAGCTGAACAGTTTCTCAGGTGGTACACAGTATTAAAAGTTTGAGAACCACTGGAGTAGACAATTATGGGAGTAAGTAATGGAAAAAGCTGCTGCTGGACTAGAACTAAAGATATTTAATCACCTGGTGATGAAAATATTGTCTGGCAGGCAGTTTTACAATCAACTGTTTGATTTTTATTTTTCTATCAATAACTTCTTTGTTAGTTTTTTCTTTTTTTTTTTTTTATCATCCTGGAACAATATACAATGTGACTGACGCGGACACTGTTGGCACTTGTAAATTCTGTTTTGTTTGTATTTGTTGGCTGTAGCAAACGTAGTTTTACAGTAATACTAAGAAGACTAGGAATCTTTAAATAAACTTCTTTGATAAATGAGCCCCTTTAATTGTGTCTTCTCATCTTGTCTTTTTTTTAAACTTTGCATATGCAAGTCACAGTTATTCACACATTTATCCGTTGTCAGCCCAACTCACTGACATTTGCAGTTTTCTGTTTGCTGGTACAGAAGTGATCCCTCTGCAACAACACATGCTTACTGTGCACCACCCTTCACATAAAACCCCTGTGTTCAACCTCTGAGTGGAAAACTGCAGATGGACGACCTGTGTGTGGATGCATGTGTGCAGGCCCATGTGAGTGGAAAGTTTTTGCTTCTCTACTTGACTTGAATCTTTCTTCTCCTGCTAATCTTGAGTTCTGTATTAGTTCCAATGTGCTACAAACAGCATGTTGCTCATTATTGGACACTGAAGAATGACGATTGTTTCAGGAATTCCATTTCAACGAGCATGAGCTTGGACAAATTTCAGCTACATTTTTAAAGTGACTCACTTAATATTCAGCCAGAGAGACACAGGGGATTCATTAAAAAAAAAAAACCTTTCATTTTTATTTCCAAAATACCAAAATAATTACAAAAGAACACTCAAAGCCTCCCCGTGCTCTGAAGTCTGATATTGCACCTCAGACAGATATCTTAATACAGTCCTACTGTCGTCTCTACCCACATCAGGAAACACTTAAACTTCCTCTGCCCTCACATCCTGCCTCTGTGTCTCCTATGAGGTAAAGAGGCTTCTGGAGAGGCCTAACCAGATCAAGTTTGCTTATCCAGACAGTGTCGGGCCTTGGGTCCTATAGGCCTACACCGGCCAGATATGTGGGTTTCTGCAGCAGCTCTTCCATCTTTGGGTGAGCCAAGTGAAGGTTTCACTGCTGTGAAAGACATCCAACCTTTTTTTTTTTTTTAATTTTGCACAAAAACAATCCCATTCATTTGGATGAGATGACTACAGACCTGTTGACCTAACATATAACACATGTGATGAGAGGCCCAAAGAGACTTTAACTGGTTTACCCAAATAAATAAGCTTTGAGGACTTTCAGGATCCCTTGGAGATGAATCATCCCCCCCCCCCAACCCCCCCACCCCCACCCCCCATTTCAGCAATGCCAGGGGTCCCCTGATATGAATATGCAACATTCTAGAATGGTAAGAACCTAGAGGAGGGCTGGGACACTTCCCTCTAAGCAAAGAGGAATTTAAGGGAAGCCACGGATCTTTATCACTGCCAGTAACATTCATAAGCTTAAGGAGCATTATGTTTGAGTTTCTGTTTGAACCTCTCTGCCAATTCATCTGTCAGGGGATGGTAAGATTTGGATTGTGAACTTTTAACACCCAGCAGCTGGCTACTTCAGTCACTTTTTCAAAAGAAAAAAGTGACTAAAGTAGAAAGCCATCATTCTGAGGAAAACAGTCTTTGGTTCTATAAACTAATGCCAGAATTTTCTACAGATACAACCCACATAATGCGTTATTCCTCTTGTCAAAAAGTCATTACTGCTTCTTACTTAAAAGTTGCCTCTCTCATAAAATGACTTTACTCATCTCTTGTTATATTCAGTCCCTTTTACACCCATGAATTGGGCATTACAATCCACATCATGCACTTGTGAGTTAAAAATGGCATGTGTGAGTTCAGTGAGAAGGAATACCTCTGACAGAACATAAGCCCATTGTGGTTCATTTTACACATTAAAAAATACTTTAAAGGGAATTTCACAAACTGCTTTCAGTATGGAGCTTTGCAAAAACGAATCACATGAGATGGAGATGTAACTAAGCTTTAAGGCTGCTGCTGGAGTGAAAGAATTATGCCTAAAGTAGATGTGACAAATATCTGTAATACCGGGTCGGCCAGAATATAGGATGGAATTTTATTCTAGAAATCATATTCTCAAAAATGGGACTGGAACGTCTTAAAATCGAGGTCACGTTTTTCTATTGTCATTACACATCTACGCCACTAGATGGAGCCGCACCGAAGTCACCAGTAAGTAAATGGAGCATCACAGTGAACGCATGCGAGCAGGATCGCATGCGTGATCGCATGATGTAAAATCGAGTGCGACCGACTCGAGCGAAGGGGTTTGAAAGTTTTGTTGTAGTCCAGAATTTGTTTTTTACAGACTGAATTGTTACCTGTACCTTGAGTGTGGTACCATACTTCCTAAAAGAGATGAAATCATGAAAATGTTGAACAATACAGTGGAATGTTATCTCTGAGTGAATTTTCTATAATAATTGTACAATAAAAAGTTGTAGACAATAACTGTATTGTCTTCAATATATTTCTATTTTTCCAAAATGATAACTGAAAAATAAGGGGTTGTCTTATAATCAGAGTCGTCCTATAGTCGGGCCAAGATCGTAATATGCAAAGGAAAAAGTGAAAACCAACACCTTGACTGCTGTAGTTAGA
Organism: Hirundichthys speculiger; assembly: GCA_018398805.1. NCBI lineage: Eukaryota > Metazoa > Chordata > Actinopteri > Beloniformes > Exocoetidae > Hirundichthys > Hirundichthys speculiger. The sequence continues at coordinate 2,513,435 of JAGFBZ010002379.1, read as the reverse complement.
AGACATTTATTTTGAAGACCATAAATGATGGAATGCATTTCTTTTCTTATCAGGGACTCAGCTGTTGATATGTCTGATCTAGACATAGACGTTAAAATGCCAAGAACAGTTTTTATAGCCACATCAGAAATCTCAGATACAAATGATCATGGTTTTCCTTCCTGAGAATTGTATCTACAAAGGAAATTAGTACAAAATAATAAATTAAACTGCCATAAAAGAAAACACAGAACAAAATGGACGTAACATTGAGAAAGAGAGGCAAGACAGATTACGAGGGCGAGGCAAAATATGGAGATGACGTTAGCTTATGGTTACTATTCTCTGGATGACTTTTTACATGAGTGATAGCTGCTGGTAAATGATAAGAGTTAATGTTTGCTAGCTTGCAAAAGTTCACACGCTTTAAACATAATACAATTTAAGGGAAAGCCCTTAAATGGTCCTGCAACCAAAGCTGACATTGAACGGTAAATATTCATCTAATTCTCGACCAAATCCCTCATTTTGCTGCAGAAATTTGGGAAATGTGGCTCACAAAAAACTGCACAGTTTTCTAACGCATCACATTCGAAACATTGGTATTTAGCACGCTCAGTATTTAAACTTTGGCTAAAAAGATGAGGGTCCATAAATGCTTTTAGCATTTGACTCTTAACCCATGTTATGATGTGAACATATAACTTTTCTCAAATAAAAATAATAATAAAAAAAAAAAAAAAATCAAAGAAGCTGCTGGTTTTGGCAAACTCAATCATTCATGTACACACATAGCTGGAATTCTTTGAATTCATAATTGAGTGTACACAGTTTAACCCTCATTTATACCTAATAATATTTTACAAATTAAACAAAATATGTTATATACCAGGACTAACAAAACTGACTTAACTGTATCACAACTCCAACAAACACAGAACGCCCTGTCACACAGTCTCTGCAACGCCTAATTTGGTTTGGCACTAAAAAGCATCCTGGAAAACTAATATACATACAAAAATTATGGCACTCTTTAAATTCATGTCCCAGTCCAGTTTATAGGACACCAGCCCTTTCATGAAGTGTAAACCTCTTTCCAGGGAATTTCGCTAAAGTCCTCTCCAACATCAAGCATGTTTCCCCACACATATATCTGTCCACATCTTGCTCCAATCTCTCCTGGAGATTACAGTGATAACAGTTATTATTATTAATATTATTTTTATATGAACCCTAAAACAAGCTCAAATTAAAACAAAACTTCACTCAAGCAAACTGAGCTTTATATGATTTCCCCGTGTCCATGGCCAGTTTTTAAATAGAGTTTTTTTGTCCATCCAATTACCCAAGTCCTAAGGGCTGAGGCTGTCATAACAGGACCCGGCAGATGGAAAATAAAATTCAGAAAACAACCCCAAGTGTCAGGATCCAAGAGATGGAGAACACTGCCTTTTGCCCTGAGGCTGCCTCCAACTTTCTTTAGCCAATTTTAGCCAGATATTTTTCAACTTCCTCCACGGCTCATCAAAGAGCTCTCAGGGATGGACTAGCCAGCTGTTCGCATCCTCCAGGTCCGTGTTCAGCTCCTCCTCTTCATCCAGAGGCTCCGGGGTTCGGCGGGCCAGTTCACGCAAGAAAGCGGGTGAATAGGCGGGGGGCTTGGAGACAGACTTGAGCCCAATTTTTTTCTTCATGAGATGGAACTGGTCACGGATGAAGTTGTAGAACTCGTACTCATAGCGCATGCGATGGTACAGCACCTGCAGGGCCTCCAGGGTTGGCGTCTGTTTGCGCACTGTCCCCGTCATATTGCCCATTTTTTTATATTCTGCAGTGAGAAGATGTTTAAAAGAAAAAGAAACCAAAACGTCAGCTACAGATTGAAAGTTTTTCAGAAAAAAAAGAGTCTAAAGCTCGGGTTTCCTGTAGTGTGGCTCTGAGAACAATATACACTCATGAGAAAAGGTTAGCACCCCTTCTTTTAAACCTTTTTTTAATTAACATCATCTCATAGTCAAATCATAATATAGTATAGAGTACACTCTAGTAAGTATATTTAGTATATTGTATCTTGGGAAAATACAACCTCAGACAAACAATAACAACTTTTTTTTCATTGCGCTATAATTAATTAATAAAAAAAGAAAAAGAAAACAAATGATGTGGGCAATAATAAGTAGTCCATCATTGTCCTAAAGACTGATGATTAGCAGCACAGACTGCAGTTTACCCACTTAAATCCTATGGAAGCTGTAAAGGGGTACTTAGTATTGGCCATGTGACTTTTTGTTAGTTAAATGATGGCACAGTGAAAAAGGTTATACATCACCTATTTGTCTTTTTACACTGAAATATAAGCGATATCTTTGATCATATTTTATATTGTTAAAGAGACTAGATGTTCTTGGGCATCCTAAACAATTCAAAACAGCCTAACATTGTAGCTAAGTATGTTTTTTTTTCCTTGTACTTAGTAAAGGGAACCATCCACTGAATGTTTACCTACCAGGGCTCTTGTAAATGTTGAGTACTCCAGAAAAGTAATGAGGTAAGAGCCTCTCCAACATGAGCAGAACATCCTCCAGTTCTTCCAAGATACCCACAATGAGGTAGTTCTCCAGCACATTCTGCTTGGCTCGCTCCAAGGCCCACACTCCTGGCTCTCTGTGACACACAGAGGAAGTACATAGTAGAAACTGCTTAATTTCAAAAGAGACTAATGAAATAGTACCACTATCTAAAAGCACCAAAAATGAAAAAGGCCTGGATCTACCTGCACTGAGGATGCTGTCCGCAGAAGTAAGGAATGATGTAGAAAACCCGAGGATTGGAGCACTCAGGGTAATTCTCTAGAATGCAGACATTGATATCCTGGAAAGCAGAAAAACAGATGTGTATACCTTTAATTTTACAGGACTCATCTGCACATGCTGGTCAGTCACTGTTCAGCAGTTGGATGTCAAATGAATAATTCATCTGTGCCACAAGAGGGCGCTGTTCACTTGCTCCTCACTAAACTCAGAAGTCATATGAGAAGCCAAAGCTTTTTCCAAACAACATCCTGAGCATAAAGATAAGCACAGCAGTTCAGCTGTGCTAAGATGACACATAATGAAATATATACTGTCCGTGTGTATCGTTCCAGATTTAACTTGCAAAAAAGAAAAGAAAAAAGAAAGCAATAACAAATCCCTCACAGGGATTGATTTCACGATTAAGATGTCAAAACAAAAGAGAACTGATCAAAGCTGGTCTGAATGTGAGAGCCACTGGACACTGACTGAGAAAAAAAGATGATTAAAAACGATGATGATTAAAAAAAGATTAAAAACGCACATGTGCAGGAGCAAAGTTGGTCAGCAACTAAGTGTTGTGGAAACAGCAGTCAAATCCATGTCAGGTGACGTAAGGCTGGAAAAAAGTCCGGAATAACAAAACAGTCTACAAAGCATTACTCACATAGACACACAGCCACATGCTTATGTGTTAACACATGTTAGTATGTTATTGCTTACACACGCGCACAAACAGCAGAAGCTATACATGCATGGGACCAAATGTGTTGACAAGGAGAATGTGTTAGCGGGCAGCAGATCGAGAGGAGAGGGCAAACTGAAAGCGCAATGATGACATCAAAGCTGCCTCTTTAGATTTCTCTTCTAATACGTTAGCAATGACTGACTTAAACCAGAACAATTAATCAGAGCCAGCACTGACGCCAACACAGTCCATCACAGAGATTAAGGTGGGTCAGACGGAACCAGAAGCCAGGACTTTCCCAGGGGACAAATCTGCTGCTGAGAGTGCGATTTAAGGGGCCAACAACTGAATCCTGGGAACCAGGTGGAAACATTTATGAAGGCATGTTTATACAGTTAGGACACACTTTTGTGCCGAAGTGTTTGTGGGCTACTGAGACATGAAGAGTGATGGTTATAGTTTTAATTTACATTACATCACTTTTTTTTCCTGCTGTATTTTTTTCCTCTTTATTTTTTGGGGTAGGATGGTGCAGAGTCTTTAATCTATTTTCGTCCTTTTGAGATAGCCCATAGCAAAAGGAGACAGTCAGGTCAAATTCAGTTTTATTCATGTAGCTCTAAAACACCCTCAGAAGGCTGACCTTTTGTTGAAGATGAAATGCAGCAGATGCCATACTGTATGTTCACCACTGACTTGATGAAAGAAACTAAAATAACTCTGTGTAGGCTAAAAAAAAAAAAACAAATTAAGACATAGTATATGCACATCTCTTTCAGAAACTGTAAAGTTGCATACAGTATCCAGGCTTTTTAAAACTGGAATTACTGGAATTAATTCTGAATAAAGGACTTACATTTTAAAGATGTTTTTTTTTTTTTGGCCATTTTATCTCTGTTTTTCATTTCCAGTGTTTTTTAAAAAGCTGCAGCAGCTACAGTATCTGGCTCCAGTTCATATTGCTCTATATTCAACAGCTGTTGGGTGCTAGGTGGAAAGTTTGAAGACCTTTTGTTCTAAAATGTTGCCTAAATCAGCCCCAAACAATGCAGATGAGAAAGATGCTGTTAAAGGAACTAAATTCAACAATGCATGAGCTGATGAGTTGATAATTTTCCACATGTGACATATTGCTAAGATGTTACTATGATCGGTTGTTTGATATGTAATCGGTGCTATAGAGAGACATGCCACTTCAGTGTCTAAAATGTCAAAGCATGCTAAGGCATGAAATATGCAAGTAAAGCCTCTCCAATTATGTGTGTCTTATTTGTTCAGGAAGGTGAATGTTTCAGATAAATTGAAAACTTGACTTTGGGGTTCTGATCTGATCAGACCAGTATTTTTGAACTATGAGAACCAGTCTGTGTTGCATGACTTCATAACAGACACTGAATTACTTAGAGCATATTTTAACTGTGTTTGCTTGCATATTCACATGATTAAGAAAGTTATACAGTTCCACTTTATTTATAAAAATAAATTCAACGCTCAGCTAAAAGCCAAGCCTCTTATGATGACCATAAATAAAAACCTACCCTGAAACAGGACAGAAAAGAAAAAAAAATTTTTTTTAACAACTTTAATTTTGTTTAACTAATTCATTTTGAACCACTTTGTATCAGTCTGTCCTGGATATGGTTTGCATGGACATCTTTGATAATAATAATTTAAAAAAACTCCGAAAACCAAGAGGTGTTCAATGCATTTCAATTCACAAGTAATTTTGTTTCGTATGGTGTACAACATACAGGACGTATAAAATCCTTTTCTTTTTGGATGGATAAAAAGTTCACTGCAGTGATGGGAAAAGGCTAAATTTAACAGTTTTCCCATCCAGTTTTAGGGAATATGTGCATGGAGCGACCGCAGCTGAATGCCACCAACAGCAGCCTGGGAGAAAAGACTCGGAGCTGTTCTACCTGCTGCATTTAGTTTTGGTAAAAGAGTTGCTAAAACAGGTGAACCACTATGTTCACAGTCTGTAAGCTACATAACTTCTCATTATTTCAATATTGGATAACTAAATACTGTACAACAGTAAAGGTGAACAGTGTGTTCAGAACACTGAAATCTATTTGACTGTCAAGCTAGTAGCTTGTTAGCTAGTTAGTTACTTCATTTATCCAACTTTTTAAATGAAAAATCGACAGCTCAAGCTAAATACTTTCTATGTGTTAGAGACCTATTCTGGCATTGAAAATAAATGGAGATAGAGTTTTGTATAACCATCTGTGATTGCAAATTTCTCTGGGGATGAAAAGCCTTCTGGCTAACTCATCAGGAAGACAGACTATGTGCCTTTGTTTCGCCTTATTTTGATGCCTCAAATCAAAATGTTGAACAGATTTTGATTTCAAATCAAATAAGCAGAAAAATCTGACAAGTTCTATTAAAAACAATAAAATAGAAATAAAGGTTTGCTTCTTATAACCTTCTGGTATCTTAAGCAGTATATAAAGCTCTCAGCCTTTATTTACATTAATCTGATAAGACCTATGAGTTGCTGTTTCATATCCCTCCAAATGGGGGAAAAAAAACTCTGTGCTCAATGCCGTTTGTGTTTGTGTGATCCTAAGAATCAAACGTTCAAGTCACCGCCTCACCACTGCGTGTCTTTGCTAAGTGTAGTGTACGTGTATGTAAAAAGGGGCGTGGAGACCGACGGAAAATCCAAGTGGACCACAGGAATGTCTCAGTAACACGTGCATCAGGTTCCTCCAGCCCCCGGCAAGCAAACTGACAGTGTTCTTTCATTGACACCTCTCATATACAGCCAGCGCAGGGCAGCAAGGGCAAATACACAGCAGCCAAAGGATACATCCAAGATGCATCTGAAATCTGATTGTTGACGCAGAAGGGAAGCTAATAGACACTGTGGAATTCCAGACTTAGGAGGAGAGCCATTTTAAAAGATCTTCCCAGGTTTGGAGTCTGATTTTTTTTTCAATAAGTCAACATAAAATAAAATAACTTCTTACAGGTTACTTAATGTGAAAAAATGGAAATTGGAGTTATGAGCTGACCCACCTCTCCACTGAGCTTACAGAGGCGGGAGGCTTGACTTTTCTAAAAACCACTTGATCTAATTTATATTTCCAAACCTGATCTTCATCTAAAAAATAAAGTAAATAAATAAACTAAATAAACTATAACCAATCTGTTACACATACATTTAGAATATGTAGAGTATCATTTTTCTTTAGGCTTTTATTTTTTTTTTTTTTTAAAAAAAAACTCATTCTGGAAGCTAAAAACCATCCAACCATAATACATAAAACCCTGTCTTAGATTTATGGCAAAAATCACAAGATTTTAATTAACTGACCCAAAATAGAACAATAATAAAATTGATCACTTTGATCAATATGAAAAATAATACGCACATTAACACAAAAATAAACATGGTTCTCATAAATGTATGTAGTGTTTAAACATACAGGTAAACTAGTCTACAGCAACACGGCCTTCTCCTTCCGTAAAACTGTTCCAGGGGGCCCCTGTGGTCTGCATACTTTAATAACTCAACTCACATGGTTCAAAACTCCAGGGAAAGTGGTGCAATACTTAATTACGCCCAGTCATACTCAAGCCAGACTGACATTAACTTCTCTTGTTAGTCTCTCAAAATGACCCTCCTCTCAGGGTCTCAGAGTCTCTGACAGCATGTGGGACTGTGGGAGGAATAACTGGGGCATACATGTGTTTGTGCATTGAGACATTGATTACTGATGTGATCATTTTTCTGGCCACAAAATGTTTTGTTTTTGCAGACTCCCCCCTTAACTTAAACAAGGTTGTTGGTGTTTTTTTCAGGGGGAATTCCAAACCACTAACCCTACAGCATCTAATAGTCCTCAAACTAAGTGGCTCCTCCTCAGCGTAAAATCCACACAGAGATCCGAATAATGTCAACTTGAAAATCAAAGAAAGCCTCAAAATTGAATGTACTATAAAATAAGAGGTGCATCGGCTTTAAAATGGCGCTACGGGGTAAACAACTCTGCAAGGCAGATGTAGGATACCGAGTTTGTCATGTGGTAAGCTGGGTCTGTAATTTAAATCAGAATCACATTTAAATATTAGGTTAACATCAGGGTGCCATGGCCTTACAATTATCCAACCTCCCTCTGGCAGCATGTGGAACATCTTCAAAGAAAGCAGAGTGTGGTTTTAAAACACAGCACTACAAGTTGACAACAATCAAAGATACAGATAACAGAATCAAAGAATCAGCTCGCCAACAGGATAACATTATTCCTGTTAAGATCTTTTATGCAAAATCATACAGTGTATTTATGCAACATGGTTCAAGACTGTTTTATTACTTGCTCCATAACAAAGATTCTTTAGTGTACATGTACTTTAATCACGGAAGGACCATACTATTTCACCTCAGCTTATGCTATTTTACCACCAGGCCGAAAACCAAAATAATAAAACTTTAAGGATGGGTACTGTCAATCGTGTGCTGCTAAAGCATATAAAATACTCTGAATGCATTAGTTCTTCAAGCCGTAAGCGTCTGTAAAATTGATTTTTGCTGTCAATAAGAGAGCAAATGGGCTTGTGGGCACTGGGACAGAGATGAAAGCCTGATAAAGAGGAAGAATGCTGAAAGATTCATTATTTCTTTTGCTCATTAAAAATGATTGCGATAAAGCTCCTCTGCTGGAACGCTTGGGATCACACCAAAATGGTAACCAAGTGTGCTGCCTCCTTGCAAGCCTCAGCTGATGGTTCTACTCATGAGTGTGGAAAAGGAATGCTGCATGTTTGCAGTTTAACAGCGACACACAATGCAAAGGACTCACCAGGTATCTTTCATCATCTTTCATCCCTGGAGTTCGGATGAGGTGGTTTTGCTCACCCCTCCAGTCACCAAAGCGACGAAAGAAATAGTTGGAGAGGAAGCGGTTGATGGGGTCTCGTATTATGTTGATGTAGACAGGCTGCTCTATCCTGAACCTGAAAAAGAGAGACAAAACTGCAAATTGAGCATAACTGGGTAAACAATCACACAAAGCAAACTGTTGTGAAGCACTTTGATCTGTCACACCGATGCTGTACCTGGTAAAGTTGAGGAAGTGAACATGTCTTGTGTAGAGAAATGGCTGGGGGATGTTACTAATGTTCCTCATAAGGTCCACCTGTGAAAGGAAGCACACTTGGTTTAGCATGGACGGGTTAGGTTATGCTTCTTTTTACTTTAGTGCGCTATGTGGCTCTTTAAGTCTGCCAAGTACCTTAGTTGATACTAAAGGAAACTACTGTCTCCTACTCCTCAGCTAGCTGCAACCCCCAGTTGGTTGTCTTTTCCTCTATAAGTCAATTTCAGACTGCATAATTTTCTCACTTGATTGTTGAGGAGAACTGGCAGTTTCTTTCCATGCCTTCTCTCTCTTAAGGCTGTTATGATCTTGCATGTGGAAAAATTAAGAGGAATGGTTGTACTTGCCAAGGCTTAATCATATTTTGCTTAATTGTCAGTTCAAGTAGACCATGCCTTTCTTTGTCATACCCTCTACCATGCTTGATATACATTGTGTTTTTCTCTTCTCGGCCTTCGTTTCCCCTTATCTGCTTATAGCTTAGGGGAACCTGCTTTGAGATGGGTTAAGGGAAACTCTTGTGAGACAGTTTCCCCTCCTTTATTTCCCCTAATGAAGCAGGGGAAACCCAGACAGTTATTGAGACGTCTACCCTGTCATCTCCTGTATAATATTCAACATGCCAGATATTTGATGGGAGTCTATGATGTGTAGGCAGGGATAAGGAACCATGTATTTGACGTTCACAGATTAACAACTAGTGACAACTGGTAACAACCAGGGGGAATTGGGCTTTACATATCCATATCTTCATGTAGCACATTTATCTAAACAAAGATGAAACAGCTGACTAGTTTATGACCAATAAAATAAGTCTTTCTGGACCAGGGGTCTAAAGAGAGAGAAACTAAAACAGTGAGTTTTCAAATGAATGTTATAAAGATCCATCCACTCATCCAGATTGATGGATGGTTGGAACTGCTTATCCAGATTTGGATTGCAGGGGCAATAACTTAAGCAGAGAGTCCCAGACCTCCCTCTCCCCACCCACCTCCTCCAGCTCCTCTGACCGGACACTGGGATGTTCCCAGACCAGTCGAGAAAGACAATCCTCTCCAGTGTGTCTTGGGATCTGCCTTGAGGTCCTTCTGGACAAGCCCAAAACACCTCCTCAGAGAGATGACCAAGAGGGATCCTAACCAGATGCCCAAACCACCTCAGTTGGCTCCTTTTGATGTGGAGGAGCATCAACTCTACTGTGAGACTAAACTTCTCACCTCATCTCTAAGAGAGAGTCCAGGAATCTCATTCTGGAAAATCACTTCAGACATTTGTATTTTGAATCTCATTCTTTCAGTCACAACCCACAGTTCGTGACCACAGGTAAGGGTATGAACAAAGATCGACTGGTGAGAGTGTTGACTTTTGGCTCAACTCTCTCATCTCCACAACAGACCTGTAAAATGATGAGCTTAGGAAACGTTAATAGGAAAAAAACTGTTTAAGACTGTTTGAGGAATGTCTGAGGGCTAGCGTGACAATAAACAAAGTGGAAGGCAAACAGATGATGAATATGTCACATTTTTTACAGTTTTTCCACATTATTAACTCCTCTGTTATCAGAACTTCACTAAAGTCCTTGATGTGATGATATAGCATGGTTAGAATAAAAATTTAGATTATGTGAGGCTGAGAATGTGAAATTAAATTTTAACAACGGATCAAGTCCAGTTAGGCCATGAATTTACATTTTTGGCTGCAGGTTCACCTTGAAACAATCTATAGAATCACAAAATTGAAATTAACTTCACACCAATGAAAAAAAATGCAATGCTGCTGTTTTTCTTCTTCGAAAATATTCATTCCTGAAGATCTTATTTCTCCAATGTTATTCACAGGAAAGCAAGCATTTCTAAAGCTGTTATTCCAGGTTTCTTCATCCTCTGCTCTGCAGAATGAAAAAAAAAAAAGCTTTCTACAGAGTTTCCAGGTTTTCATGGAGAGACAGGCTCCCAGTAGCCAAAATAAACTCAGTGATGTCACAGCAATGTCATATATAGTGCAGATCCTTTGCTTGATCTTTGAATTAAAGCTTTGCGACAGATTCCAAATACGTAGCCATTCCTCAAGCACTGTAAATGCTTCAGTGTTGAAATGATGCATGATAATGTATGCACCACTTGGGGAATTTACAATGAATTATTTAAAAATAATAGAAACACAGAATAATGACTCTGGATATTGGCCAACTAGTTGTGGCTTTTTTGGACTGGGACGTTATTTATTCTTAAATGTGAGATTCAAGAGCTATTTTCCAGTAGCAGCTTGGACTTTTAAATATATTTCTCTATTAAATATAAACTCCATCATAACTTTTGCTCCAAAACTTGTTTTTTATTCCAGGACATACTGTTTCAAGCAACTTTTTTCATCTGCCAGTCAAGATATGACATCCTGAGCTGCATGCATACCACTGAACCAACAAGCAGGTGTTTTATATGACGGGGAACAAGGACAGGATCTCACACCAGTGGCACTTTCAGAAACTGAAACTCGTCGGTGGGTGGCGGGGGAGTGCTGCCGGTCGATGGACGTATGCCTCGGGGGTGTTTGCCTCTGGACCTTCGGTTCCTCTTGGGCCAGTCTGGTCCTGGGAGGTGGGAGTAAGCTGGCCTTTTCTCGCCCGCGGGAAGATTTGAGACAGACTAAGATAAGGGTGGTGTTGATGGTAATAGTGGTAACAATTTTTTTGGTACTTTGGTCATTTTTATTAGTAGTAGTAATAGGTATTATTGACAATCATTCTTATTCTAGTTATCATTAACCGCAGCTCAAAAATATATTTCTATAACATTGATAGTCTAATAATCATAGTAGGGGTGTTTATCTAGATATGTGTATGCTTGTTTATATAGATGTGGCTTGCATGCATAGAATTACTAATACATAGGGGAGAATGGGGTAATGTGAGACACCCCCGTATCTAAGCAACAGGACGCAGCTGTGGTCATTTGAGCGGCTGATTGTCAAGGCTCATCCTTTTCACCGTGGCCACGAAGAGCCTGACTCCGCTGTGTTGTGGTAAGCATGTGTTTTGTACAGAAATACATTTTTGGAACGTAAAAGTAAATTTTTTGTTTTTCACCATAATCAACTCTGGTGCTAAAAGTAATTGATTCAAGCGGACAAACTCATATCGCATATATTGTCGAACTATCGCCTTTTAAAATGATGTGGTGCTGCGAGCCAAAGATTGGCTTGAATTCCACAGAGAAGTTGTTTTAATAAAAAAAGTGGTGGAGGGTTAAAGTGAGACAATTGCCATGGGGAAAAGTAAGACACTGCTTCACTTTTCCCCTGGAGGCAAAGTAAGACCAAAAATAAGCTTTGTTTTTCGTGCCTTAAACAGTATGAAAAATCCATCATGCCAAGGAAATACAACAGGAAGACGACCTGGGGCCGAACCTCCATTGAACAGATGGAAAGTGCAGCCACTGAGGTCATGGAGAAAAAGAAGTCCTTAAGATGTGTTTCAAAGGAGCGAAAGATTGACAAGTCAAGCCTCCTAAGATTTATAAGAAAAAAGCAGCTGGGGGGACGTTCTCACTGTGGTCTGGGGTTCGGTGGCCCAGGCAAAGAGAATTTTCACAGATGAGATGGAGGAAGAACTTTCCAAACAACTGAAAGAACTTGCTGAACAGTCCTATGGGCTCTCTCCAGCTAAGTATTTGAGTATGCAGACAAGAGCCATGTCCTCATGCCTGCCAATTGGAAGGAGACGCAGTCTGCAGGTCAAGAGTGGTTCCGCAGCTTCGTAGCACGTCGCCAGCTTTCTGTCCAAACTCCAGAAGCCACATCCCTTGGAAGGGCCACTGCCTTCAATAGAACGACTGTTGGGGAGTTCTTTGATAATCTGGCAGTTGTCATGGACAGGTGGGTGAATTGATGGTTTCAATGCACATGTTTTATTCTCTAAAATTAAGTAGTTTAGATTCCCTTTCTCCTTATCTTTAACAGGCATAAATTCCCCCCCACACACGATTTTTAACGTGGAGTAAAACAGGTCTCCATACGGTACAAAGGCCTCACCAGGTGAGATACACAACACACACACAAGGCTGTCATGTGTAGCTTGTAATAATGTAATAAATCAGGCCAGCGGGACCTCTGAGCGAGCAAGGCCGAGAATGGCGCTCCGAAATCGGATAGGCGATGGAGCCTCTGGTCCCCCTCTTGGAGCATCTGATCCACCTCTTGGAGCCACCGGTCCACATCCAGGACCCTGTTGGAGGTCTGGTTCCACTCTGGGTGCCTCTGACACCCTCCAGCAGGCCTCTCCACCACCTGCAGCACCCTGCTGGAGCTCTGTATGTAACCTACAGATCAAACATGCCATTAATTCTGAACTTTCTGTTTGATTCAGGTGGTGACACAAACGAGGGAAAAGGCAAGTTGGTTCCATCACATCGGCCGAGAGAGGGGAGCTGGTAACTCTGGTATGTGCTGTGAATGCTGCTGGGGACGCTGCACCTCCAATGCTTGTTTTCCCAGAGTAAAGTTTAAAGACTGCTTCATGATCAATGTACCTCCAGGAGCAAAAGGTACATCCACCAGAACAGGATGGATGAATGAAGATAGCTGGGCCGAGTTCCTCAGCCACCTGATAAACCACACTTACTGTTCACCTGACCACCCCATGCTTCTCATCATGGACAATCTTAAAGCTCACATATCACTCAGGGCAGTAGAACTCGCCAGGAACAAGGGTATTGTTATGCTCACTCTCCCACCTCACACATCCCATCGCATGCAGCCTCTGGATGTGGCCGTGTACGGTCCGCTCAAAGCCTAATACAGCCAAGCTCTCGATGGGTGGATGCAGTCGAATCCTGACAAAACAGTCACCATCTACCAGTTTGCAGAACTTGTGAGTCAAGCCTTCATGACAACCGTGACACCACAAAACGTCACTTCTGGGTTTAGGTCCACTGGGATTTTCCCATACAATCGTGACATTTTTGCCGCTGAAGCGTTTGCACCATCCATTCCGTCAGACCAGCCAAACCCTGAGCTACAGCCTGCCACCGGGGATGCTCCACCTCAGGGAGAAGGTATTGAAGGCCTGCACCCTGCAGATGATCCGCTTGAAGATGAACCTCCCGCTGCAGATAACGCAGCCTCCCTTACGAATTCGCCCGCTCACGCGCCAGCTGACACATAACTGACCTATAACTAGCCGACCTGGATATGTTCCTCCACAGGAAATCATCGCACTTCCAAAGTTCAACCCCAGGAAACAAACCAGACCAAGGCGCGTAAAGACCGCTATCCTCACAGACACTCCTGAGAAGCAGACACATTTAAAAGGGCTTTCGAAGAAAGACGGAACAGGCTGCAGAGAAATTGCAAAAGAGGGGAAAAAAGGTGAGCCGATCCAGAGCTTTTAAAAAGAGACGAAAGAGACTTATGAGGAACTGCAAAAGAAGGGCTAAAAATCAGAGCCAATCCCGAGGACTCGCTATGGAGTGACGGGGGTCATAATCTGAGTTTCCACTACTGTGGAAGTAGTTATTTTCTCTAATTTGAATGGAGAATAAAACATTTTTTGAATGATACTTTGCTGTGTTTGTGTTTGTTCAGTCACTTCCAGAGTGGTGGAAAAAAAGTAAGTGGCTCATGTTACCCCAAGCAGGGTCACTTTACCCCCTTGAAATCTGGGCTTTGTCTCAGTTTACCCCGTAGCTGGGGTAAAATAAGACACTTGACTACTTTTTTTTTTTAAACAATCACATTTTCACTGTCTTTAATCCGCCAAACATTCGGATCATTTCCGTCCTTAGGAAACATCCTAAATTAAAGAAAAATCTGTTAATTTTATAGTCATCAATTTAGCTGGCTTAGAGGGTGGGGGGAAGTAAAGACCGTCTCACACTACCTCACTCTCCCCTACATATATTTTTGAAAACTTCTTTGTTTAGGTATATAAAAGGATGTTTGTATTCATACATAAACATTGCTAACAATAAAGGTTCTTAAAATTTTATAATATATGTTACACCTTTTTTTTTACTCTATAGTTGGTAAAGTTGGAAAATATACACATGAGTAATTATATGTGTTTGTGTTTACACATATATTTGTATGTGTAAAGGTGTCCCCATGTGTTTGCATGTGTAACCACAGGTGAGTGTATGTGGCATGGACTTGTGCGTGCATATGTGCACATACAGTCATGGAGAGAATTATTAGACCACCCTTGTTTTCTTCAGTTTCTTGTTCATTTTAATGCCTGGTACAACTAAACGTACATTTGTTTGGACAAACATAACAATAACCACAAAGATTGCTCATAAGAGTTTTATTTAAGAGCTGATATCTTACCATTTTCCATGGTTTTCTTGATTATGACCTAAATCACTTAAGTTTTTACATCAATAGCTATGGCGTTGTACTGCCAAAAACACTGCTTTTATGCATTCAGTGTTTTCTTTTCTGTCTGTTTTAGTCACATGATGACGTTTAGTGGTTCCAGGTATTAAAATGAACAAGAAAGTGAAGGAAAAATGGTGGTCTAATAATTTTTTCCATGACTGTATATGTGTATGTATAGGGACATGTATAGATGCATGTGTATGTACAGTATGTGCTTACACATGTGGATGAAG
Organism: Hirundichthys speculiger; assembly: GCA_018398805.1. Classification (NCBI taxonomy): domain Eukaryota; kingdom Metazoa; phylum Chordata; class Actinopteri; order Beloniformes; family Exocoetidae; genus Hirundichthys; species Hirundichthys speculiger. Next base: position 2,498,260 of record JAGFBZ010002379.1, on the reverse strand, counting down.
TGTGTACATAAACACATATAAATGTTAGTATGTGTGTGTGATATATTGACATATGTATATAAGCGTAAGCAGTTGTGAGTGTATAAATTGATATTTGTTTAACATTTTTTAATGTTACTGTTCATAATTAAACATTTGGAGATGAGTTCATTACCACTAATACACCAAATGACCAAGAACACTTGACTAAGTGACTACATTGTTAGTGTGGAGGAATGTTCCTTATTACAGTTACATCAGTAAAGATGAATATGTATGTATTTGTATATATGTGTATGTTTATCTTAAGTAATAAGTAATGTATAAATGTGCATTCAGAAGTTTACCTATAAGTCTAGCTTCTAAACATTTATGCCCCCCCCACCCCATCCCTCTCTCAACACAATCAATCCACAATGTTTACATGAATTCTGCACATAATGCACAGGCTCATTGCTTGGTAGAAGGTGTTCATCCTAGTTTTCTATCAGTTGTTAGTAGTCTCTACTTTCTATATATTATCTTTAAATTTTGTCCTTTATTACAACACAATCCACTACACGTCACAACTCAGCACACATCACACCATCACTGTCGTCTCTCTTTAATTGTCTTGTCTTTAAATGTCTCACTCCTGGTGACTTTTATTCCCCTCTTACGGAATCAGGATTTAAGATGTGAATAAAGATGTTAGAATTTACTGCCAGAGAACACTGGTGAAGGACACGTTCACCCTTCACATTAGCACAAAAAATCTGCGTCAAGATGAAAATTTATATATACAATAATGGTTTTGCCAGATGATGGCATTAACCATGAATGTAAATGCAGACAAAACAAAAAACAAAACAAAACAAAACAAAACAAAAACAAAACTGAAACTGTAAAATGAGTGCATGTTTTGTTCCATCAGTTTTCAATAGAGATGCAGTGAAAGGGTTTTGGTGAGAAACAAGGATGGCCCAATACAGCTAAGAGACAGTAACAGGGAGGAATGGTTCAAGGCAAGGCTGTACTGGAAACAAAAGCAAGTACTGTACAAGAAAATGTGTATTAATCTCTCCTTTTTTGTATCCAATATAATGGAGTGACAATCAACTTTGGGAAGGAGCAAAGCAAGAACCAGAAGGAATCAGGAGAAGACAGAAGAAGATGAGGGATGTCATAAAGCTATGACAGGAAAACCCCATTTTGGATTGGCTCTGCAACTCCTAAGCACACAGAGCTGGTTAATCAGGGCTTTCATAGAGAACTCAAATGGCTCCTCCAGGATGACCACTAGGTTTCTCATCATTAAGTGCTGTAAATGCACCAGTAGTTTGAGTTTGACTGATTCTATGGGAGATGAGGGCAAAGTTGGTGATTAACTGGAGATATGTGTGCAACTACAATGTGAACAGGAAAACAATAAGACTGTCTGTCTGTCAAAACAATGGCATTCAGTCACTCAGGCATTTGTTTCCTTTCAGTTTAATAATTCTCCCACCTTGAACCATGTCAGACTAGCACATGCTGAATGTGTGTGTCTGTTAATATGACTGCAGAAGCTCCTACTTGTGTTGAGCTATAAGTGATATGTGAACATTATCAGGTTTGCTATAGTCAGATCATCAGATCTTATAGAAATAAACATCCAGCGTCACCAGCCAAATGGAAAGCCATACATGCCTGAAAGGAGTTTCAGTACTCGATTACAAGGTTTGTGTTTTCAAAGTGAGTTGAGAAAACCTTTCAGATGACCATGGTAAAAATGACTCCTGAGCAAACCTCATCCCTGCAAAGCTGCAGCCAGGCTTGTCAGGATTATGAAATTCAAGTTGAGAATTAAATTCCCATACAAATAATCTCAAATAATTCAATTCTACGAAACTTTCATTCAGAGTATAACTTGGGAAAAATGGATTTTTAGTGAGCTTAGTGAATTGTGAGCTTATCTTAACTCAGTTTGAAGAATACACAATAACCTCACGTAAATGAGATGACCCCTGGGAGCTAGTAGGCTGTCAATCTGGAGCAGGATTTTATCCCGCCTCCACCCTTCCAAGTCGTTAATTTCAATTAATTGTAGTATTACTGTTTTCCTCCTCACATAACACTCCTCATATCATCCTTACAGCACTCAGAAAAGTCCTTTTTTTTCACAATTTTTTCCTTGGAGCGAACATAAATATGTTACTAAAGTACATGTAATGGGCTTATTTGATCACTTGCCTCAGTAGATAAGGCCCTGTTGTTTTGGACCATGTCTCATTTGATTCTCTATGTCAGCTTTTAGAACTTTTGCTGAAGCAGGAAGTCAAAAAAAGATGTTCACAATTTGTCCAACACAACTGCATGAATGATGCATAAAAGGAGAAAGGTAGGCACGTTGAAGAAAAATGTGGCCGGAGGTGAAGCTGTGGCAAGTTAAAACAATCCTCTAAGCATCTTGTCTTAGAGGATGGGAGTTGGCAGCAGCATGCCCCCGATCAATGAGCCAGAACACAACCAATGAAGCATTCCTCTGAAACAGCATCTACAAGCTCCAAGACAGAACAAGTGTGACTATTTCAGCGGAGGACAAGCAGTGGCAGGCGCTTGGGAGGAAAAGACGCTCTGAATGAATAATTTGTTGTAAATCTGGAGAAGCAAGAGTTCTTTATACACTCTGACAGACATGCAACACAACTGCACAGTTGATAATCTGCTGTAAACCTTGTGTCATATTCATGTTTTGCACTCTGCTTTTCTTTTTGTGTTGTCAGTATTTCCAAAACTTATTTCTTCCACATCTTACTTAGTTTAAAGGGTTATTTTCCGATCTTCAGTGTCATTCAGTCTTCTTGTGAAAACATATCTGAAAGGCAATGGCCAGTTAAAAACTGTTTCAGCGTCCTATGTATGGGCACCTGTTATGTCATAGCAGCTCTGTTTGGACAGCAAAAGTAATATGTATATTTGTTTATGTACACAAGGCAGCTAACCTGAGGCCCCTGTCAGATTTGGGCTTCGCTCCCTCCTTCGCCTCTATGAACTCAGTATATTTCCACTCACTCCCCTTAAATCCTCTATGGATCTCATTTGCTACAAAATGCAGAATTTAAAGCACGTCATTAGCATTGTAAAATATATTCCACGAGTCTGTGTGGCATCCTGAGCATAGCACTATCTTTCTCTCTGAAACATTTATTATCATATCATTATTTTACACTGAGGAAAACAAATTTGAAGTGTTCTCCCGGTGTCCCCTCCCCCACAGAAGGGATGGTGTGCAGATGGAGAATGCTTTTGGCACATTTGGTGAGTTTAAGTGAAAGTGTGTGTGCATGTGTGTGCGTTTGCTGACCCAAACCCTCGTCTATCCGTCTGTCTGGCCAGACCCCTGCCTCTAATTTACAAAGGAGAGTTAGAGGGAGAAAGTGGAGGATTCCAGACATACCTACCTCGCCCCTCCTCCTTGACTCATGTCCTAAGAGGGCTCATCAGGGGAAGCAGAGGAGGAGCTAAAACCACAAAAAAAGCTTTGATTGCCACTTTGGGTTCAAACTAATTCACTTCAACCATACATCTCACTTCAAAAAGTTAAATATAAGCCTTAACAATCAGAGGATCAGTCGAATTCTGGTGGTCTCATGAAGTTTCGTGTTAAATATCTGCTTGGGGTTGGAGTCATGGAAATGATGGCTTGATGGCTGGCGTGACACGTGATGACATGTGATGTCCAGTATGATCTAATTCTCTCAAAGTGATGAAGTGCTGCAATGAGGATCTGCACCTGGTCATGACTCTGAGCAAAGGTTTACTGGTTGGGAGGAGGCAAACAAGATGTTTTTTTCTTTTGATGAGATGTTAATTTAGCCTCTTTTTTTTTAAAATTTTCTTTCAGGAAATACCCTTATAATTTCTCAAGTGAGGAGTTCTGCAAAGTTCCACATGAATAGGGCAGCTTCATTTCTTGGCATCCCATTCACAAGCCTACAGACACACTGCGGAGAGAGTCAGCGGGAAAACCATCCATAGGCTGCCGTGCCTGGCCAGAACCACAACTGATGAGACCAGCATCTCTAAACTTAGGAGACATGTGTCTGCATCTGCATAAGTCAACATGCACTGAGGTACACGGGCAAATAAACACAGAAAAATGGAGGAACGTTTTACCGAAACACACTCGTACACAAGGACGCTCTCAAACAGACCCCCACCCCCCCACCACCACCACCTTTGCTTAGACACTGGAATGTACACACTTTTTCTGGGGAGTGTTGCTTGGACCATTCACAGAGATGTCTTATGTCCAGAGACCTAATGAGACCGATGGTGTTGAGCCCCTGTGGGTGCAAGCCATCTTTCAGGGTTTGATGAATGGGTAAATAAGTAACCGTTTAAACATTAGCTTAGCATTTACATTGAACATTAAATCGTAATGGTTATAAATATTTAGCATCGGCTAACCATTCCCAAGTGGTTAGCGGTAGCCTCTTCCTAAACGATGAAGCCAGTAACATCATGAGGGGATATGAGTCATTGCTGCAAGAAGCCCACACCAACACATGCTGAAGTAACTTCCTGGTATGGATTGCCCAATGGGTCTTTGCTTTACTGGGAAATGACACATCACTGACACACCAGTTTAGAGGAACAGAACTATTGCTAGTTTCACTGATGTTTTATTTTAGTAAATCTTTTTTTTTAATCAATATAATCTTTCCAAAGAATGTTAAGTATCATGATGTAGAAGCTGAGTGTTTCTGAGGGCTGCCAATCAGCTGGTTTAGTAGCAAGACAAGACGAAATGGCCTCAAATCATCTTACCTCTAAAATGACTAATGAGTATTATTTTGGTTTCTGTTGTACTTTTTGCCCTCAAAGACCATTATTTAGGTTTTTGCTCTAATTATCATCAGCTCATAAGACTATGTTAATTCTCTAATATAAGAGCATCCTAAAGATTTTAAAATACCGCTAAATGAAGGGAAACTGTTGAAACCAAAGCACACAACGCTTGAACTGAAAATGTCTCGTGGAAAAAAAATTAACCCCTTATTTTTTATTTATTAATTTTTATTTTTAATGTCAAAAGAAAGAATGAAGAAAAAAACTCAAAAAAACTCTCCTGAGACCCTCTGAACGGTTTACCTTTAGCCTCCATGAGTTGATGTGATGTCAATGTACGAGTTGGAGTCAACCCCAACCTGCAGAAGCAGATGACCACCCCCCCTTAATCTAATTCTGCTGGAATTTTTTTTCAGCCCTATTAAATTGTTAGTTTTTTTGCCTTTCCACCATTGCCTCGGTCTTGCTTAAGATGGGGAATTGCTCTGAGGTGAAGATTAATTGCGATCCTTTGGGTTCCTTATCTAGGCTGGTTTTTATGAATTGGCATGAACTGGAATGGACTGGATTAACTGATTTACAGTGAACTGTAGTTTATTGGACTGTACTGAACTTTTTTCTGTGTAAAGAGCCTTGAGATGACATTTGCAGAATGAATGAGTGAATGAGTTTTATTTGTCATTGCAGAAGTTGCAACGAAATAATAAATTGCTTCTTCAGTAGACTAAAAAAGATTTAAATGCACAGATATATGAAGCAATATGCTAGCACAACAGAACTGCTGCCATGTACAAGTACAGTGAATGGAACTGAATTAAATGGTCAACTGCTTACTGATCGTACATCTCCAGGAGTAAGAATTACATCCACTGGATAAAGAACAGGCTGGAGACAGAAGTGCTACTATACTGTGTTATCAGACAAACCCTTTTGTTTTCTTTCCCAATACCTATATTAACTTTGCAATAACAGTCATAAGCGTCCGGGAATATTTCACAAGCAAGCTGAAGATGAGTTTCAACAATGATGCTATAATGAAGCTACTTCAAGCATGTTTGTGCATTTTGCTGACGATACTCTTCCTCAAATGAGAGCTCAGATACAGTCATGGAAAAAATTATTAGACCACCCTTGTTTTCTTCAGTTTCTTGTTCATTTTAATGGCTGGTACAACTAAAGGTACATTTGTTTGGACAAACATAACGATAACCACAAAGATTGCTCATAAGAGTTTTATTTAAGAGCTGATATCTTACCATTTTTCATGATTTTCTTGATTATAACCTAAATCACTTAAGTTTTTACATCAATAGCTATGGCGTTGTACTGCCAAAAACACTGCTTTTATGCATTCAGTGTTTTCTTTTCTGTCTGTTTTAGTCACATGATGACGTTTAGTGGTACCAGGTATTAAAATGAACAAGAAAGTGAAGAAAAAATGGTGGTCTAATAATTTTTTCCATGACTGTACTTGATAGCAGGTCCAGCAGTTAGACGTGATCCCACTTTATGTGCTCCACATAGATTCTACAATATGCCTGAAGGAATCTGTTACTGAAGTTTTGAGACATCTTCTAAGAAAAAAACTTAATTCAACTGAAATATTTGGATAGTTTATGTAAATAAAGCACAACTACCCCTGATAGGAGAAAGACATTTGACATTTATATTATTAAGAGTTCAATTTATGTATTCTTTCTACAGTTTAGGACTAAAATTGGCATTCCCCACTGGGACAAGCCTGCATTTTAAATGAAAGCAGCTCTTCCTCTGTGAAACCCTCATTCATCCCATCAGCTTTTGTGATACGAAAACCACCCACACCCTTGTGAGTTCAGTGTTAATACATTTCACATACAGTTAGTCTTTGCCCTAAATAGGGACAAATTTACTTTCTCTAAAGATTTAACAATGTCAGCTGATTTAAATCTCAGCGTATAAATTAAATTCCATTAACCTGATTACATAAGACTACATTATTAATGACGAAAGCTTTATTTTGTGGTTTAAGTCTTGAGATCTGAAGACCACAGGGTCCCACGTGGTTTAAACTCATTTCAGTGTTGCTTTATTTCTCAAATGTCAGCAGCACAATGAAAACAACAAAATAACAAGATAAGCTGCAAGGATACAAAAATGATGACTAAAAACACCAAAAATGCTTCTTAATGAACCTTCAAGTGAAGTTGTTTTTCAGGGAGCGGGAATATATTGTTTTGGCTTCAGCTAATTATATTTAGCTGTTGATGGTAATTTTAAAAGTAAAGTCTCCAAACTACAGTCCAGAGCCCAAACTGATGATCCTCCCCTTTGAGAAGATGTAGAAATTGTAACCGACAGCTTTTTGATTGTTGTTTTGTTTTTTAATGAATAGTTACATGAATGTTTGGAAGGTAATTAAAACAGCTGCACATTTTCCTTCACTGCATTACATATCTCCAAAATGTTTGTCAGTGTAGAAAAATGAATTAAACTCCTTGCAAGGACAAAAGCAAAAGCAAAAAAAAAAAAAAAAGAAAGAAAGTGTCACCTTTACAGTTTTACTGAATCTTTCCGCGGTGTTTGTCTTACCTGTTCATGCTTTGTGAGTCGTGTTTTATTGTGGATGTCAGAGGAAACTAGGTTGAACTGCTGCCTCTCGGCCAGCAGCCGCAGTAAGATGACCACTGTCCGGCTGCCGCACTTCCCCACACGGTTATAGATGACCTGACTGGGGAACGGGAGCGCCTGCAAACACATGCGCAGATGAAGACAAAGACAAAGACAGTGATAAATAAAATCATAAAAGATTTGTCCCTAATCCGTTGTGAAAGCAAAGAAGGTGTGAGAAAAGGTTTGAAGTGGTGATAAACAAGGACAAAAACCAAGGAAAACGATCAAACGCCCACTAGATTCTTTTGCCTTCCCTTCTCGAAACTTTGCGTTTCTGTTTTTCACATCTCTTTTCTCTGAAGCTGGACTCACCAAACCTCACAGCACATTTCCTTTCAGCAACAAAACACACAAAAACTAAGCATGGGTGAGCAGGATTGAATCTACTTTCTTTACACACCCATTCCTCCAGTGAACTTAGTGAGTCAGGGACTGCACTGGAATTGATACTGACGCACACACACACACACACACATACGTTGTACAAACCTGATGACTCACCAATTAAGGAAGTAGCTCAGCTGTGATACCAAAACCCAAAAAGAAACTTTAAAAAAAGAAGTACTATTTCTGGTTAGATTAGAGGGTAAGTTAAGGCTTATATGCAAGTTGCAAGAGTTGCTAATTTTAAGACCTGGAACACAGGTTATTCAGCGATTATCCCTATAGGTCCATGAGCTTAAGAACGAAGGCTATACAAGCGTATTCATCAACGCTAATAGGAGTGACAGAAAATGGGAGCCAGATAAAGTATATAGGCGACAGCATGGGACAGAAGAAGACAAGGCAACCCTGCCACAAAAAAAAAAAAAAAAAGACTGATTGGCTTTACAGTGTTATCCATGAAACAACAAAAACAAAGTTCCTTCATCCATCCATCCATTATCCATACCCGTTTAGTTCTATGCAGGGTGAAGGGGTTCTGCTTGAGCGTATCCCAGCTCTCTTCACGTAAAAGACAGGGGTACACCCTGGACAGGTTAAACAAAGTTCATAACTTTCATAGACAGACTTTCATGGCGCAACTGAGAGAGGCAGAGGAGGTCCAGTTTGGTGTCCTCAGGATTATGTTTGAGGATTGAAGATACAAGAAGGTGAAATGAGCTTCCTCCACAGAGTGGCAGGACTGTTAATGATAGGTTGACATATTCAGTCTTCTGGAAGAGAACTGAAGTAGCATAGCTGCTCTTTGACATTAAAAGGGCTCAGTTGAGGTGGTTTGGGGATCTGGTTAAGATGCCCCCCGGATGCCACCTGGGGAGGTGTTTCAGGGCAGGTCTAAAGGGAAGGAGGCCCTGATCCAGATCCAGGAGATGCAGGAGAGATTATATGTCTTGTCTAACTACTACCTCAGAGATGCTGGAGAAGGTTGCCAGGAGGGGAAGATCTGGCCCTCTCTGGTCAGGATGCTTCCCCCTTGACCCAAACCAGTTTGAGCGGAAGCTAATGGATAAATGGATGGATGGAAATTCAAATGAGGTTTTCCTGGAACTGATCAGTAAAACTGCAGAGTTACAGGATGGATCAATATATGCACTCAGCTGCCTGCTTCTCAAAAAATACACGGTCTATATTTTTTTTTATGTTGATTCTCTTTAGATCTGGTGCAACATCTCCTCTCCAGAGGTATGTATGGCCTCTCACACGCTGTCCTGCCGTCGCCAAAAGCAGCACACCCATCTGAGCGCAGACTCAGCAACAACAGCAAAGACTTCTCTGAATGTCTGCCAGAGTCCAGTAGAAAGACAGAGGAAGCCACAAGAGGATGAGTATTGACTAAGTCAAACAGGGAACAGGAAGAAAATTAGGGGAGTTACTGAAAAGATAAAATTCTAAGTCAGATGCAAGGTCATCACTACGTCAGTTTCACTTCTTTTTGAGATTTTGCTTCATTTCATGCGAATAAAGAATAAAAAGTTATTTGCATGGAAAATCAGTTCATAAATCATTTAACATCTGGCATTGGCTTACTTCTTCCTTTCAAGCCTGATGAGAATAAAATGAGTTATATATGAGGTAATTGCTTTCATGATATTGGGATTAATGCAGAAACAAAAAACAAACAGAACAGTTTGCAATAAAAGGGGAAGGTTTAAATTTTCAAATGTTTTTAATTATGGTTTTATCTGGATTATAAATTGCCTGAAGGAATGATTCATTTATATGGTTGTTTATCTTGTTGATGGACTGGTGGAGCGTTCAGGGTGTTAACAGTTGTTGACATTTTTTTTTTTTCTGAAAAACCTTCATGTCTTAGTTTTGAAAGAAGCTTCCAGAAGTTAACACAAACTTTACTGACAGACCACGCCTCAGCAACAAATCACAGCCTTATAGATTAAATACAACAAAAACAGTGTCATATTCAAATAGCTGAAATGACTATCCACAAGAGAAGCAGTTCTGGAAAAGATTTCCAGCAGGTCAAATATGGTTTTCTTGGACAGCAGCTCCACATTCCTCAGTGTTTGCCAAATAACCACAGACATCTCAGCTTGTGACAATAACGAGGCGTGTGAAATACATTCAGGGCTTTGCGAGACATCATTCCCTGCTGGTATTATGACAAATGACTGTGTCAAACTTCTAACAGCCTGCTGGTGAATAACATTGCAAGAACACCATAGATGCTATCAAAAGACCAAAATCTCCTACTGACACTGACAGTACAAAAGGAGCAATCTTTCAGTTTGTGCTTATTATTGTTGCCATTTTGCAGAGCTTAGGTCTCTGATCCATGCTGGGAGTAATGCCTGGACTGTCTGAAAACAGACTATTCCATCAACATCAGATCCATGGAATCAAAACGTAGAAGTAATATGTAGCAGGGCCAAATCCTCAAAGACATCCCAGCCTCTTTGAGACATCTTCAGATGTAAAACAAGTTCAGTATGAAGAGCAAGTCTTGGTGACTCACATATCACGATCGCTACTACTCAGAATTTAACTTGATCCTGCAACAGTTCCTGGAAAAACACTTGCTTAAAGAAAAAGAGACAGCTCTGCTGGTTTGAGTTAGCCCTGATCTGGGTTCAGTGCTCTTTATGGATAAGGGAAAAACAGCATGTTTAGTTTTCATTTGGGAAAGAATGAAGACTCTAAGCATTTCCTGTGATTAATCAGGGCTGAAGGAGCATGAGAGTATTGTGACTCTGCAGCTGTCACAGTGTTTCGAGGTAAACTAAGCACAAAAAGGAAGGATATTTGTGTTTGGTAGATTATTACTTTGTTTTAACAATGCATCTTGGCAACAAATCTCATATTGTAGGAAAGCCTGTTTATTTCCCCTTTAAATGATGCCACATTTGTAAGGAACATGCATTTGTGGGATTAGAAGATTTGGCAAATCTTTCATGGGCGCAACCCGCATACTCAACTCTGCTGCTCATCCCACAAATACACGTTCCAAATGTGGCGCCATTTAAAGGGGAAATAAACAGGATTTCCACAATATGAGATTTATTGCCAAGGAGCATTGTTAAAACAAAGTAATAATCTACCAAACACAAATTTCCTTCGTTTTTGTGCTTATATTATGTTTATGTGAATCGTGACGTGCTGATTTGGAATTGTGCCGGCTTATAAATGTAAATGCGACGGTACCCAGTAGTATAAACTGAAAATGTACACTTTAAAGTGAGAAACACACATTTAAAGTAAAAATGTAGAGGAAACATTCCCTTCCAGTCATACACCCATGCATATACCGTCATACTTCTTATTTAGGAAAAAGCGCTACTTTCCATGCTTTTATTTAAATTGAGTTCTCAAGCTCGATTTCTAATCTTTACCTACATTTCACAGAGCAGCAGCCGTCTAAAAACACGTGGTCGGCCATCTGGCAGCTGCTGAAACTGCAGATAGATTCCAAATGAAGGGACACGTCAGTAAAGGATAATGAGAAATGTGGCTGGCGAACTGCTTGCCACTGACATGACATTAGCAGCGTCTGTGCGGGAAATCAGATGACAGCTGACACAGAGTTAATCAAAGTTTGCATCTAATTTATAACTGTGAGCCTGGCCCGTGCGTCTGGAGGCTGGATGCAGAGCAGCAAAGCCTGTGAAGCTGTTGCCGTGGCTGCACACGGCAGATGTGTCTCACCGCTGCGTGGACTCTCCCGCTGCCCTTTTTGCTCTTTTTGTTGCCGCCTTTAGACTCTTTTGAAGTTTTGATTAGAAGCCTTGTTCTGATTAGAAGACTGTTGTCTGAATTGCTTCATAGACGGCATAAGGTGAACCAGACAAAGTTTCTTTCTACTTCTGCATTGGAAACAGCTCTGAAAACCAAACGTTGTCCCTTGATTGGGGGTGCCTGCATTCATATTTACTTAAAAGAGCACCACCCTTCATTCCCCTTTTTAAAAGATTCATGTTTAAGTCTTTAAGTTGACTTTTAGCTGATGTGCACAGTATAACCCTGAGTGACTTTAAAATATTTCAGGCTATCAGACTTGTCTCGACTAACTGACAAGCTTCAGCAAATTTAAAAAAAAAAAAAAAAAAAAAAAAGGAAAAGCAAAGCTCCAGATAACCAGATCCAGATGAATATTTTAACATTTTTATTGGCTCAAAGGGATGTTGAGCACATACTTACAATTATTTGGTAATGTGTGCTGCAGTCATAAGCAAAAAGCTTGATTTCACACAAAACATAACACGTTTTATTCAAAAGCTAAAGAGACAACTTTATCTTTATCATTTCCCACTGTTTTCTGGGACTCGGATGAGCGTCCATGTTTGGATAAGTAAATATGCATAGCGACTTCGGGATGAAGACATAAAAACTGCTTGATTTATTAGCCATCATTTCCATTTATTTAATGGAATATTGCACATAAAACTGAAAGCCTGGCATCAAACCGGCAGCCTGCAGTTTATAGACTGAAGGTATTGTGTAAATTGGCATGAGCCTGTTAGGAATAAAAATGGCTTGTTTCAAATAACAGTCAACTCTAAAAATCAAAAGAGGCATCCACTGTGCTCCGTATAAATAGCACTTCACTGGTGAATGTTGCTGTACAAATCAAGCACTGCGGTTGCTTTTGGTCTCTGAGTGGTCAAAACTAGTTTTAAACACATAACTGACAAACAAACCCCAGATGTGACCTGACAAAACATCCAGCCACAGCTGCTCTGAACAGCCACGAGCGATCCTCATGATCAAACCTGGTAACATCCCAGGTTAGCGTCACAGTAAACTCTAACTCTACGAGGTAACAAAAACACTAGATAACTCAGACATGAGTAAGGGAATACAAGAGGCGAAACAGAACAGGAATGGGGTGAAAATGAAGTGACCGATGAAATAGGCGAAGAAACAAGGAACAGACAGAAGAGGAAAGCAGTTGGCAGGGAGAAAAAGAGGAAGCTTAGAGGAGAGATACTCCTGAAAAACATGCAGCTGGATGGATACAAGGCCCCTGTGTCAGCGTTGTGTGTGAGAGTGTGTTCAAAGCATATCTGCAGAGCTGAAGCCAGGTCTGGCTGCTATTTAGAGTGAGTTTGCATGCAAATCCTTCATACAGAACTAACGCCCTATTATGAATGGGCCGACCAGTTTTGGATTTCAGCGCAGCACTTCAATCTCAGGGAGTTTAAGGAAAGAAATGCAGGGATAAAAAAGATAGAAGGAAGGACTTACTCTTGGAACAGGAGATCCGTGGTCATTCAGATACGTGGATTCCCCTGCAGAAGAATGCATACGTATTAGCATCTTTGAAAATCAACATTCAGAGAGCATAAATAAAAATGACCCTCGTTTCAGCTCCTTTGAAGAAGTAATTGACAGTAATTTAATGGCATTTCCAGCAGCCTTGAATTAACCAGCTGTTTTAAAAAGGCATGCACTCGCAACTCAGGCAAATTCTAACACGTAGGCTGGACGCCGATTCTCAGCCAAAAGGAAATTACACAAATGTCATACTGAATCTCTGAGTTGGCATTGACTGAACATATATTTACATTACACATTAATAAGTAAAAACGTTTGTGTCTTTACAGAAGGCAATCTAGGAGCCTTCTGCATCAAGTGAGCCTCTGCAGGACAGTTTAAAATCTTCTTTGTTTCTGGTCAACTTTTCTACCTGTGAATGAAGATGGATATGCTGAGATTACTTCATATTGTCCACCTCTATATAAGTCCTTTACTGTTCTAATCAAATTCAAAAATTATGTGGAAGAAACCCTTAATCAAGAAGAGTAAATCATAAATGTTACATCACAGCAGAAGATATCTTCACGGTTTGACTGACAGGCTGTCAATAATCAGTCTTGTACACACTCCAGAAGGTACGTGCCATCAGATAAAGTTTGAGAAAGTGCAACTCACACATGAACCCAACAACTTCCTCTTGTCACTCAGAATACACGCTGAGAAAGAGTAAAGAGTTGTAGCTTATTCATACAGTATCTGGAACACTGTTGGGCTGTTTTAGGGAACAATGGAGCTCATTCAAGGTTGGTCCCACACTAGGGGTCTGTGCTCGCCTTTCAGCCCTCGCTCCTAATCCAGACCCGGGCTTCAGACAGCGGCCCACTCTGTAGCCGCCTGCTTAGACCCACAGAGACACATCAGTCCCCATCACATCATATACTGGACATTATTCAGGTTGTAAGGAGGACACGGAAAAAAAGAAATAGAGAAAGTGTCCAAATTGGGAAGGGGGTCAAAATGAAACTATAAAAGGGGAAATATTATATAAGAGAACAGAGTGTCTTTGTGTATTTGAAATATGATCCAGAGAGCAGATGAGAGGAATATGAAATGGTGCGTAAACTTTCAGACTGATTTATATCCAGCCAAAGTTTCCCTCTTAGCACACACTTGGTGATGTTAGTGTTTGTGCTGTAAGTCCATGACTGTCTAACCACTGTTTGCACTTCAGATAGTGGCGGTGAGTAAACCTTTGGTAATTAGTCTAACACAGAGATCCTGTTTCCTTTAGTTTGGCCGTGTTACTCATAAACACACAGCAGATATGACATTAAACTTACATGGCTTCCTTTGTGTGTGTGGTGGCTCATTAATTCACCGGAGGCTGAATCTATCAACTCTGACACAGCTGCAGCCACGCTCACTCTCAGGTGTTTTTCAGGACTATCTTTTCATCTTTCTCTCTTATGTGGCTTTACATAGTTTCCTGAGGAATGCTGAGGGAGGCGTGTGTTTGCAGCTATTCTCAGAGGCATTTCAGGTCATGGTGGGGTGAGGATGCAGCGGGGCAGACGTCTCTGTTCCTCCTCAGCCATCCATCTAGGACAACGCTCCCCACTGCTCACCACCATCGCCACCAGCGCCCGCCACCACTGCGACCTCCATCCAACCCCTCCTTTCCTCCTGTGTGTGCTTCTCATTAGCGTTTTGGAGAGAGGATTGGAACTAATTTTTTCCAGGGCACGAGGCTTGTAAAAGCCGTATGCTGCCGTCCGCCCCCACCACCCACTGAGAGAGGAAAATGTAACTTAAAGAGTCACTGTACTGTATACTGTACTCACTGACCTGATTGTCCTTGGACGCCAGAGGTCACAGAGAAGCGTAGAAGTCTACCGAGACTATTTTACTTGATTTAGAAATATCAGTATTCCAAAACTAATAGTTTTTTGTTATGTTCAGCTGCTGAATTTTATATGAATTATAGATAGATATCTATGGTCAAAGTTGAATGACCAATATTAAATCACAGAAGTAGTCTGAGATTTTACCAATTAACCACCTACAATGCACCTTCAAATCTACCCAGATGGCTTCACAACCATTCGCATCTTGATACTTGTGACTTAAACCAGGTACATGACTTACAGTGGACAAAAGCCTCCAAAACTGCCCTCCAGTCAGTTTGAACTGACAAAGTGTTCTGGATGGAAGGTGAGCGATCAAAGAATCAAAGAAAAAATAGCCCCAAATTGCCTTGCTTCAAACCTTAAGACATCATCATCTTGTTTTTTGGAAGCTGTAAAACTCATAATATTTTTCTTTATTGTTTCTAAAGTAATTACAGATTGCTTGGAGGTGTCAAGCTAATGTAGAAGTACCAATGGCTTGAAATGATGTCCACTTCAACCATAGTTGGAAAGATATAACTGAAACACAAAAAAAAGGCTTCATAACTTGCCTTAAATTAAACAAATTCTCACATTTATTGTTGGAATTTTGTGTGCTTGTGTGTGTGTGTGTGTGTGTGAGCAGGTGATTGACAGAGAAACTAACTTGAGTGGGTATGCATTGGTATGTCGCTAAATGGTAAATTGGATTAGTGTGTCACAAGATCCATGACTGGCCTCTGTTTAAGAAGAGCTGCATAACTATTGCCAAGTGCAATTATCTAATCAATACTGTAAAGTGAAAAACCCAAATCTTGTAATGCTTTTAGTTTTTAAATCACTGATAATCTGAAGCATATGGTATTTCATTATGAAAAAAATAGTAAAAAAACAAGAAACATCCAGGCAGCAACATCAAAATAGCAGCCTCCGTGGTACAAAAGATTTCACCGTGCAACACAATCTGTGTTGTGTAAGGATAAAAATATTTTGGAGCAGATGTAACTTCCTCTGCAACAGATTTTCTATGATTTTGTTTTTTGTTACTAACCTTTTTAAAAAAAAAGAATAGTTTATCTTCACAAAGGTTTTGCACAAACTAACACATTTTTCATTAGTTCCCTTTAAGCAACATGTGTAAGTCATCTAAGCTGAAAACTCATAGAACATTCCCTAGTGGAGACATTATGTAACATGATTTACACTGTAAAAACAAAGTGAGAAACTCTGAAACGCTGGTGTAGATCAGTCATCCAGGATAGGGTAATTGTTAAATGTCTGAATCAAGGCAACTGAACTTCTTTTCTTTTGCTATTGAGGACCTTTAACCTTCCATTTTGAAGACTTTGTCAATTCAAAAGCAAGTATAAGTGGATATTGCATCCAGAATGACATAGCTTTCTGGATAGAAGGCTAAACGTCTTCAAGAACAAACGAAAGGAAGACCAGTTGCCTCAATTCAAACCACTGGGAAACTCTGTGAAACCTATTTTTGCCAGAGATGTTCAAACAGAAACTAATTACTACAATGGAAATTTGTTGAAAGGAACCTGCAGCCGAATTCACAATATTTCCTTCAATTTCCTCAAAAAAATTGCTTAAATAAAGTAAACCAACAAAACCATAAGCAGACATCTATATGCTTTTCATGTGGGTACCAATCTTCACTTATCAACATATGTGGATGTGTTTTAGGAGCCAAAAAAGAACCTCACAAAATGCCAACACCTGCCCCAGAGTTTGTAGAAACAAATGATCATTTGTCACCTCATTAATGGATGTTTTTTTTCTTTTTTGCTCTTAGGTGTAAAAATACGTTTCTTGCTTGTTCAAAAGGTTGACAACCTGTCAAAGCTGAGCCAGTCATATCTACAGTTTCTGCTATTTTAATTTTTTAGTCACAGGAGCATGACCCTAATGTGACTTTGTGATTATTATTCCAACCAACAAATCTCAGACTATCATGACCGTCTCACCAGCAATGGAAACTGGCAACAATGACCGCTACATCAGACATGTGAATTACTGGAAAAATTCTTAGATGTGGATAAAGATTCAGGAAACCAGGATAGACCAAAAAAAAAAAAAAAAAAAAAAAAAAAAAAAAAAAAAGAAAGAAAGAAAGCTAATAACATAATATTGACATGATGAATTCGAAATGTTCAGCTTTATAATATAACATCCAGTGCAACCTTCACGGTAATGAATTTCAAGTGGAAACTCGTGTCTGCACTGCACTTAATGTTGTTTGCAGATGGGGCAGGCCTCATCACGCTTGCCTAGAACATGAAGCTTTCTAAAATGTTGTTGAGAGGGCTTAAAATGTACAAATTAATGATGTCATCTCAACTGTAACCAAGGACTTTAGCTGCCAAAACATTCACTGGAAGAAGTGCTAAAATGACTACATGTAAAGTGAAAACACAAGGGAAAGTGAAAGTGAAAACCAGCAGAAAATGAAAAGTGGTGTGGTAAAACTAAATAAAGTGTTAAATGTGATTCTTGGTCGGAGGAAAAAAAAAGCCCTTGGTGTGGTGATTTATGTCATTTATGTTAATCCACTGCCACTGTTCCAGCCGCCCAAGATGACTGAGTCATCATAAGAGTCACTCCAAGGTTGGGCAGTATACTTACTTTTTGATATCAGTATTTTTCAGAGGAGGCATAAAATCAGAAAATACTGTTCAATATCAGTATAATCTGATGTGCTCTGTTTTTCCCTGTAAAACTGAGGCTTTATATCTATTTCAGGTCACTCATGTCACATCCCTGCCCCATCCTTTCTCTCAGTTTAGTCAGCAACAAGGTGAGCTGCAGACTCAAGTACAAGTGTCCTTACTACTGTCAACTTCATTATTTTATCCAAATGTTTTTTTCAGCAAAACTATAAGAAGGTGCTGGACAAACTTAAATTATGTTGAATAGCGTCATCACGACAGCTTGATGAGTGCAAAGATTTGCTTTTCCGCCTACCACTCAATCAGCAGCCTGGCTGTGAGCTGGATGTGTTCTCAGAGACATTTCACATGTGTGCAGCTAAAATCAATGCACAGACTTTGTCAATGCTCACTTCAATGTCAGCTCAACCATGAAGACTTCAAATGCTCCACTTATGATAAAACACTTTTAGGTTTTGGGCTCTGATCTAATCAGTTGCTACTTATTAGTCAGACATAAAGATAACTTAACCTCCCCTCCTGTCCTTAGAATCAGAGTCTGCAGGTGGAAGCTGGGACTTTATAAACAGCAGAGAGCATGGCAGGTGAAAGACATCAGGAGACAGGTACTACTTGCTCTTTAAATAGACTTATGCATGAGATGGAGTAATTGGAAAGAACTATACAGTGAAACGGGGATGAAAGCGAGCATAAAATGCTGCTCAATATTGATTGTCTGAACTAGTCAGCAGCCTCGGCACATTTTATGGGGCAAAGCGTTTCTAAAATTAGTGACTGTTGCTTAACATTTGGTGTTACAGAATTGGTGTTACAAAATTACATTTAATTCATTGTGCTGTCTGATAACAAAAACAGAAAAAATGTAAATTTAAAAAAAAAAAAGCCTTATCAGGAATCCAGCTGTATTAAACTGCAGAAAATAAGAACAGAAACAGCCAAAAAAACCAAACAGATGGTAATTCATCATTTAGTTAACAGTGGATATAATGTAAATACTTGTGTTCTCGTACTATTATCCTCATTATTATAGTAAATATGCACAGAACAACACTAATATACCCTGTATACTCTAAACCCCTGTATTTTCAGATAGATAGATAGATAGATAGATAGATAGATGTACTTTATTGATCCCAAACTGGGAAATTGCAGTGTAGCAGCAGCAATTAAATGGCAATATAAAAACAAAAGGTATTCCTATTTACAATATAATTATAAGACACATAAAAAAACACTCACAAGAGCAATAAAAACAAGTGTACCTCATGATAATGATGTACATAATGATGTACAGCACACAGTACACAACACAGTACATATGAATACATCACCAATCTGTCTGAAAATAGGGAGTTTTTTTTTTGGCAAAATTACCAGCTCTAACTCCAACTTGATCTTTTTTTTTTCCCCTCTGGTCTTTATAGAAGAAAGAAATAGAAAAGTCATAGACCGGGAATCAATAGATAATGCTTCATGACAATTTCACAAACTGTGAAGATGCTGTGTTTAATATGACATGTAGAAATACTCGCTTTAGTCTGTAAAACATAAGACATGTCAATACTAAAGAAAACAGAAAAAAATTCTGAAAAAGTTACAAACTCTGAAATATTGAAATATGCACATAAGTGGAATATTGCAGATTTTTCCCTGCCTGGAATAATTCCTCCAAGTACTGGAATTTTCCTTTTGGTGTTTGCCTGCTCGAGGAATGCTACAGCAAGTTTGGGTATTTCATAAACATGTATTTAAAGCATATAACATTTCATTTGCTTTGTAAAACTGGATAAGTAGAGCCTAGGAAAGCACACATCCAAGAATAGGCCGAGGTGGGAGCGGAAAACCACACAGGAATGACGTTGGAGAGGAAGGCCAAAAGGATAGACGAAGGGGTTCAAGTTAAGGGACCTTTGCTTCATTTTGCCACAGCATTCAAAGCAAAGATGGAAGTTACAGAGTTTCTATTATGAACTGTTCTACAAGCATGTGAGACCAGATTACAGGTCCCTCGCCTTGTGAAGACTAAACTCTCTCATCCATAACCACAACCCGGTGTATTTTCAGAAAACCGCAGAGGGAAATATGACAAAAGAGAAAAGGTGCATGCTTATTTCAGGTCTTTAGTGGTTCTAAAAATATACCGTAGAGCACTGTCTTAGCATAAACACAAATCAATAGATGGACAGAATGTGTGATGGTCTGTAAGGAAATCAGGAAACACATTTCTCACGCCCGATCCCTCTGTGTAAAACACACCCAGTTAAACTCAGACACGTCTATGGCTACAGTCCTGACTAAACATTTAAGCCACAATAGATGCCATGCACAAACAAAGTCAGCATGCATGAGGTACATACACAGCACACTTCTGCGTGTGCGTTTGCCTGTGTAGTATATGTGTGTGGTCAGACAGCCCTTTGATTTGGTGCGTGGGAGTGACTCTCCATTAAGACCTGTAGCTCAACCCATCTCCCTAATTACAGAAGGGAGTTAAGCTGAGGGTCAGGGGCTCCACCCACTACACCCTGCTCCACATCACACTTCAGTCACTCAAAAATCAACAAAGGTTGGATGATATAAATATAAAAGCAGTGCCACGGCTATGTTATTACAGGTGCCCAAACACCAAAAGCTGGTAGGGAGACTAATTTGCGGACTCGATGTGCCCCTGAAATTTTGGTTAGTGAAATGCAGTAGGAGAATTTTGTGCACACAGGCATGCAGATGTGCAGGGTTTGGGAGGCTTGGGAGGCATGACTGTCAGCGTGTCATTTGTGGACACCAGCGGTTGCCACCGTGTATATTGTATGACAAGGACGGGCCTGTAAACTGAGGACCAAGCAGAGGAGTGTTGACTTTGGTGGCTGTGCAACTGCCAAGAAAGTCAAAAATAAAAAAAAACATACTTTGTGGGACAAGTGAAGGAAAAGCTTAATCATTTCCAGAGCTTCAGTGGAAGAGAGAGGTGGCACATAGAGTTTATTAGAAAATCATGCATGTGAGTATCACTAAAATTTAAAGTGGCAATAAATGGGTTTTTTTTGCTTTTACTTTCCCTTATAATGCAGATTGTACCTTGTAAAAGCCATAAAATAATGGCACCAAATGTGATTAGGTTTGTTGGCTGTAAACTATGCTTACACTGTGATATCCTGGTTGCCACTAACTATGACCATAGACTGAATAAAAGGAACTGGACAAGTCCCCTTTCACATCACCCACAGGTTTTCTGATGAGTGCTTTGAAGATTTTTATTTGTCTTAATAGAGGGCACCATGTTGGTAAAAACTGATGCTGCCCAACCCCAAAAATGTTTCAAATGGGCAGAACAAGCATGCTCAGAAGGCTGGCAGAAACCAAACCAACCTTAGTTCAGTTACTGCAACATAGCTATTTTAGCATGGCCGGCTGAGCTTATTCTAGGCTGAACTAATGATAATTTACAATTATTCTAATGAAATCTGAACAAATATCTGGTCACTCGGCCCACTGCTCACAGTGTTCCACTAGTTCCCATGTCAGCTCTGGCAGCATTGGAGGATGCTGGCAAGTGGTCCAGTCAACTTATAAGGGTCCTGAAATGATCTAAGGCAGAAGTCACTTAACCAAAGGATCCAGCTGCTGTGGGAGGCAGAAGCTGATGAGAAAGAGACACTCCAGCTGGTTTCCTCTGGCTAGCCCTGGACAAAGACAGCAGCCTGAAGAAGCTATCTTTGGAAGCAAAAACAGCTGCCAAAGATTCGCCCCTGAAGCCTTCCAGGCCAACCAAAAACCAGTCGCAGCAGACCCTTAGTGCAGTTGATACTGGAAGCCATATTAGCTTTAAAATATGAATGAATACACCTTGTGAGGTCTTTATTCACAGCTCAGAAGTCAAATCAAGAAGGTCCAAAGTGCTAAGTAGCTAAAATGATGTCGGATAGCCACTGGCTATGGCCAGCTGTCAGTCAAAAGCCCATGCTCCTCTCTTTAAATAATTTTACCTGATGTGGTTTATAAAAATTAATTCCCATTGCAGTTGTCATGAATGTGAACTTGAGCTGTGGAGACCAAAACTGTTTTTGAACTTTTGAACTCTGTAAATATGTTTATTTCTGCTGCAAAGTTGGACATTTTTACATGGAGGTCAATGAAGACAGAGTTGCTTTAGTGGTTATTCAAGGAACTGCAACTTTCTGATTGCCCTGCTGAACTCAAGCTTGATTTCCAGATGTTGCCCCTCGTCTATAAGATGGATTGACACAAGGAAATGCAATTAAGTAAATTGAATCATTATAGAAGGAGGACAACACGTTTTGTTTTTTCACATAGAAGAAGCCCAACTACCTACTGAAAAAGAAAACATGCACTAAATACAATAAAAAAATAAAAAAGCACATTTTCCTATGCAGTTCAGTTTCTGATCTACCTCAGCAGCTGGTGTCTGAAAACTTTATGATGCAAAGAAGCAGTTAATGAAACCAAATGAAATAAAAAAAATAAATAAAAATAAATAAAAAGATTAATTAAATCTAGTGAGGCAGTTCAGGCATACAAAGTGAGGGGTGGTTTCAGACTCCTGAGACTAAAACCATCCGAGAGAAAATCACTTCAATTGCTTCAATCGCTCAAAGCAAATATTGTTAATGTTGTGTTTTGAGGTGATCTAAACTGTCGATTTAATTTTAGTGAGTAAATTATGTTTTGTACTTCCATGAGCACAGCAGTGCTTTTTCTTCCAACCTTTGCTTACTTGTACATAAAAGTAGATTAAAAAAGACATAAATAAAAAATGGACAAGCTGGTGAAAGCCATCCAAGGCTAGGACGATATAAACAAAGTAATAACTCCTTATCAAGTGAGGAAATGATGGGGTGAGCAGTACTCCTGCTTGAATATATCCTGCGACGCTTATGTCAATACTGCCACAGCAATGAGAAAGACCCTTTTCTGTAAATCACAGGATGTGATGCTCTGACGCATTTCTGGTTAACTACATGCTCAGTCAGCTAATTCTTGACAAGCCATTTCCCTGCCAGAGAGCACCAGAGTGCTTTTGCAGTTTGTACGTACCTTGTCTGGCCTTGTGGGTATGCGGGCACGACACCAGATGTCTTTCTACCCTGTCCTTATGGACAAAGAGCCTGCCGGTGGCCATTTTGAATGACCTGTGATTTTTCCAACACACCCCTACAAAAGAAGCCAAATGAAGGGGACCTTTTAATTCTGTCTTCTGGACTGGCAGCAAGTTAAATAAACATCCATTTGGGGCAGGAGGTACTTCAGGTACAATCTTACTGACTGGTGTATTTAAAAACAGATAAAGGTTCTCATAATATATATATATATATATATATTTTTTTTTTAAAAAGAAAGAATCCATGCATATTTACCATTTTTGTGTGTGTTCCACATAATATGGTTTATAAGGATGTGTTTCGATTAAACTACACATTGTATCAGACAACTATAAATTCAGAGTTTGAGTCAAAACTCACTGAATATCCATATATTTCGAGATGTAAACAAGGTTACTTCAAGCTACAACGACAGCCAGGCCATTATAAACTGACCACAACTGGGCAACGACTTGGCGTGCGCCGCTGTACACCAGCTCTAAGCTCATAAAACACACACCACATGTGGAAATGCATCATGCATGAATAAATGGGCCCTGCAGTTACACAAAAACACTGCTGATGACATCTGTGACGGGCATTACTGGAGTTGGAAAGAAAAAGAAAATTAATTAGCCGCGCTGCCGTCCTTTGTCACAAAGCTATAAAGAGTTGGGTTGTAAAATAAGACCTAGAACTGCTGCGCTGCCAACAGAAATGCCACCATTTTGTTGTTATTTCACAGTGCATTCCTATAATCTGCTTTAAAAGCATTTTTATGGTTAAATGGATTACAATATATGGAGATATGGCCATATGACCATAGGATTTAGGTCATCTCAGAATATGGACCAGGATCTCTGAGTTTATTTCCTAAAGTGAAATAAAATCTGCAACTCCTGCATTACGTGAAAACTAAAAATGTTTGAGAGGAACACTGAAAAGTACTCTCGCTGGGATGGCAAATTTTTATTTGTCATTGCATCAAAGAGATGTAAATACGAGTCCCTTTAAAACCGGCAAGTACAGCAGGTCTCTTTCTGCTTCTGAAACAGACCTCCGTTCAGGACTAAAACGACGTGGATGGAAGCATTTTTGAGTTAGAACAAAACAGGTGCTTGCAGCAAAATGGAAATTAATGTCAGTACCTTGGGCCTATGTCAAAATAAAACACAAATTTTAAACCTTTAACAAGACTCTCCTCCATCGAGCTGGATTAGTACTTATATATTTATGACAAAATGAGCCAGTTTTTAGAAGCAGTGGTCATGAACTCTGCTCCTTTTGCATCTATTGACAGTAGTTTGTGTGATATTTGGAAGTCAACTTGTATGGACAAGATGCCAGGGACCAGAAGGAGATGCCAGGGTGGCTGTAGCTCAACTGGTAGAGCGGCTCATCTGTAAGGTTGGTGGGTTGATCCCGGATCCAACTGTCCACATGTCAAAGTGTCCTTTTGCAAGACACTGAACCCTAACTTCCTCCCAGTGGGCCTGACAGCTCCTCACATGGCAGCTGCCTCCCACCGGTGTGTGAATGTGTGTGTGAATGAGAGGCCAAGTGTGAAGCACTTCGGGGGCACCATGATAGTGTCTAGAAAACGCTATATAAATGCAGTCCATTAACCATTTATACACATGTTGTACACTTACAAAATTAAATGATTTTGATCTGGGTAGAGATCCTATCACTTCAGTGGAATGACATCTTTGATCTTGTCAGAGGCTTAAAATAGCAATTCATTTCGATATAGCTCCATTGCTTGCTACAAACACATCTTCCGTTCTGACTCAAAACTGTTTACAATAAAAAATTTTTTTTAAAAAGTTTACAATACTTACGCACCATCTACATCTGATAATAGACCTAAGCCCATTTTAACTCTGGAATATTCATTTAATAGCAGTCTCACAGCTCATTGCACTTGGTGTTACGTTAATTTACTGTCACTGGTTAACTGTCTACAACGGTGTTGATTTATATGCAATGGAGGATTTACTCTTATTTCCAATATTTATGAAATACATAAAGATACAGTTGTAAATCCATCAAAAATTGACAGCGATTAGAGTGCAGGGTAGTCTCCTCTCTCCTCTAGGGATGGATGCGGGTATTTGGATATCTGGAAATCATTTTCAAACTTGGCATACAAATGTAATTTTTTCTTTTTTTTTAAACATTTGTCGCCATTTTTTTTTAATTTTATGTCACACGGATTAAATGCAGAAAAAACACAATATCCAGCTGGTCACAAGAAGCTCTGCAGCTCATGAAATGATATCCAGGCCAGCTTTACTCAACTACTAGTAGAGATTGTTATTTCTCATTTGCATACATAGTTGTCAAATGAGCTTTTTAACTGTAACTCTGGAATTTAAGGTTTTGGAGAACTTTTGTGCAGTATCAGTGAGGAGATTTTCAAAAAAGTCCAACAGTTTGCAACAGGATTTCAGAGATTATAAAGTGACTTGGGTCTATAATATAAGACCTACTAGGAAGTATAACCTATTCTTTGTTTTTACCAGTATTTCAGCTGGAAGCCTTCACTTTAATACTTTCATCTATTCATTTCTATACCCGGTTATCCTCTTCAAGGTCATGGGGGTCCGCTGCAGCCTATTCCAGCTGTGTTTGGGAGGTCACTTTAAGAGGCTCAGCCTTAAACTAAACTCCCTCAAAGAAAGAAAAACAGAAAACACCCTGCCTTAATTGTTTGTTTACAACACAGCTCCTTTCACCCTCCCCTCGCCTAAACCAAGAGAAATCTTTATATGAAAAAAAAAAAAGAAAATTCTCTAAAAGCCATGGCTATGTTTAACCTCAGACCTCACATTTCAGATAACTGTTATCCCGAGGGACCCAGTGATGACCAGACAATTACTTATTCACAACAATATAGGAATTTTCATGAGCGGTCCTGCTATGATGAGATTTAAACCATAGCAATTACTAAGAAATTAAAATATAGTTTGGTAATTCCTACTTCTCTCAAGTTGACAATGCCATGGCTGTTTTCATATCAGGCATTGGAAACACTTAACATCTACACATTCAACTTTTCAGCTTCAGCAGTGATGCTTCAGAGTCATCAGTGATGCGTGCGGTAGATAAAACTGGACCAACACACATACACACACAAAAGAACACTGGGTGGATGCTCAATGTCCGGCTAAATTTCACAAAAATATGCTGTTTCTTGGTGGCTGGTAAACATATTTTGCATTTCTGCTGGTTTGTCAAGATGCTACCCTTAAAAGACAAAAGCAGCCGTAAGAATTGTCTCTGAGGTTTGAAACTCTCACTATTTCATGCCAAGCATATTTGCTTTTTACATTAAACTTTTCTATACAGATTCAAAAACTGGTTCGTGAGTTTTAAAACCTGAAGATTATGTCCCACTGGGAGTGTTTTCACGCAGAGCGTCAGCTATCTATTTGCTTTAGGTTTTACGCTTGGATGTGCATGTAGCCACTGACAAACATGGAGTCTGCAGAGAGTCAGGATTTAACCCTGCACTTGAGGACATGCGCATATTACATAAAAAAAAACATTACATTTACATGGCAGCACATAGAAATAGTGTATTTATGGGTCCATTGGCTTCCTTTGAAATAAAATGACATGAAAGAGCTTGTTGCTGTGATAAGCTGAGCGAGTAAAAAATGACCTGATTTCCATTAAAAATAAAGTTAAAGACAGATCACTTAGTTAGGTATGAATCTGCTGTCCTCTCCTGGTTTGCGAAATGGACGAGATCCCCCAGAATACAGTTTCTAACAGTTCCTTTTGGCACTTGGTGGCATTTTTTTTTCTTGCAGCGCCTAAATAAATCAGTAGGACGGGCAGGGCATCCTGCCACGACTGTAGCTGCACTCTCAGTTCGACGATGACATTATTGTGTAACCTGTCGATAATGCAGGAATTAAAAAAGTTCAGAAATGAAGTGGAACTTCTCTGTCTCTTTCATTTACTGCAAAATTAGAAAAACAAAAAGTGCAGATCGCGTCACACAGCCTCTCTTTAAACAGGTCGTGGTATGAACATGTCAGAAAGAAATGGGAGCGTGCACGCAGGCCTGGACAGTAGTTCAATAACAATATGGATATCGTAATACAAAGGGTTTTAGTATTGATGACCTTTCAACACATTTTTGATATTTTACTATACATCGTTATTAGGAGAGTGTAAAAAAAAATTTGTTGATGGTAATTGTTTAATTTCCTGGTTATGAATTTAAATAAAAGGGTCATATTGATTGATTTTTTTTTTTCCCACACCAGTTTTGTAGGGTGAGGTTTTATGGATTTGGGAAACTGACTATCAGAGGTTTGTGGATACAGTTATCGTTTCTGGACATTATTAGCAGCTTCTCTGTGGTTTTCATATTATTCATATCGATATCGGAATCATACCATATCGCCCATAATTAAGAAATATATTGTGACTTAAATTTTTCCATATCATCCACCCCAGGTACACGGCTGACCGGGCAGAGCGGCGCGTTGCCTCTGCGGTGATGAAATTTACATCACGCAAACCCGGTAAATGCACACAACTTTGAGAACACGCAAGGTGAAGTCCTAGAAGCATACTTCTTCTTTGCCTGCTTCATCCTTTTCTCAACTGTTTCCAATAACAGATCTGTGTCAAAAATATTGAATATGGAAACAGTTAGCTTGGCTTGAAGTACATTCTGGAAGACGTGAGGAGGAAACAGTAAGTTTTATGTAACTACTTTATCCAGAGGTTAAAAAAAAAACGGGGGGGGGGGGGGGGGGGGGTACACTTAATTTTACCTCTAAAAGTAACACATTAGACAGACATGCAGGTCGGGAATTTTTTTTTTTCCTTTCTTTTTTATGGGAAGAGCTAAGCTGCTTCACAGATTCCTGTTTTATGTGTATGAAAGGCAGACCAGCAGCTGGCCAGGGAGGTTTTCTAACATGCCCCTTTGATATTTTGCACAAACTATGTCACAAACACTTAATGAATACCTCTGAAAATTGCATCAAAGCTAGAAAAAAATAGTACAATACGTCCCCTTTAAAGCATTTCCTCAACAGTTCACTTTCTCCATCTAGATTATGAGGAAATAAACACAGCATAAAAGCCTGCGGTTATCAACAAACACATGTAAATCACATGATGCTCAAATCCCAGAGCCAGAAGAGTCTGTGTTGTGGGGATGTTAGTGAATTATTACAGCAAAGCAGAATTCCTCAGAGTTTGCGATATGATACAAGGAACAGATTCAGGAAAAGCAGCTGCTATACAGCACACCGAGGAAATGAAATTAAATGAAAGAAAGCTGAGGGAGATCAAAAAGTGACTGTGGCTGAAACAGAAACAAATTGTTATATAATCAGATTTTTTTTAACCATCTGTGGAGGTCAGGAGAAGAAGTTCAACGGCAGTATCTGGCAGCTTTCGCAAAATACTCTGAAATGTCGTCAACAGAGGGAAGCATAATGATTCCACCAGGAAGCACAGATTTATGCACCTACAGACATAAGGCCTGTGGTTGGCTTTCTCTTTTCTTCTGCTTATGATATTACGTATATGTGTGTGTGTGTGTATATATATATATATATATATATATGACAAGAGTTTCTAGATAATAATAAACCAATTCAAAGTAAAGTAGTTATTAATGACTGCAATGTTTAAGAAACATCCTGGTTGTTGAGATAGATGGTATTTTATTACTTCCAGACAGGAAGTGTTGGCTCAGGGACTCATCCAGCTGTGCGAAAGATCCTTGTTTTCTGGTTGATGGCAGGCAATACATGCATTCCACCGTCTACTATTCCAGGCCATGACAACACTTTAATTGTAACAGGGTGCGTGTGCATCCGTGTGCCAACCTGTTTGTGTCTAACGCTCACACAGAGGACCTCCATTCTAAAATCTCTGTACGTCTCTGCAGCAGCAGTAGTCCCAGTGAGGCTTTGCTTACCAGTAACCAGGGATGGCACTGCAGCTCGGCCCTGCAGAACAAACAGACTGCATAAAGAGAGCCTGTGTGGTGCAAAGTCTCACACTGAAGTGAGGGACAGAAAAGAGAGGGAAGGAAGAGGAGAGAGAGAGTCAGAGAGACAGCAATGGGAAGATCTACGAAGACAAGATGATAAAAGAAGGAGGCAGACAAGAGCAATACTAGAAGAAAATGTGAAATGGAGTCAGACACTTATAGTTCAAAAAAGAAGAAAAAAAGAACATAGGTACTGGTAATTGCTTTTTGGATACCTGTCAAAAGTGAGACTGTGTCATAAAGCATTTCTGGTGGCGTAAAAAACAACAACGTGAGCCTGTGGTCCACTGAATCATGATGCTTTTCTCAAGGGTTCCCAACTACAGACATTTATATGGCTCTTACACAGTTCTCCTTGAAACAGAGAGGTGTGATTTCAACTTTCAGAGAAGATCTGTTCCACGTGTATTATTGCCACACATAGGTCTGGCCATGATAAAATGCATAAAAAAGATCCAGAACAATAAAATCTTAAACAATTTTAACAAAATAGTGTGTTTTTCTATGAAAAAAAAAATCATTTTCTATATTTTAACAAATAAAAGTAACTGTACCCTGGCCTGTTGAGTTGCATGAGGAGAAGCTAAGCATCTAAAGCAATAACACAATCATGGTCAAGGAAAGGGACCCGAGGAAATGTCTGAGCAACTTGCCTGTTCAATACATCCCAACACCCCCCCTTTTTTGTAAATTCCCAATTGATCAAATAAGGAAGTCAATGAGCCCTCAATCTGATGATGAGAATCATCTTAGAAGTAACTCGACTGTGGTATCACAGCTGTGAGATGCTACAGTTGCTAGCTGAAATGATGTTCTCCTAAGTGCTTTCTAATTTAGTTGAATGTCTGGAGGCGAAGTGTCTTCTGATTGGTTGAATTTCTCCAAGCTTTTCTTGCCCATTGGACACAAAAAAAGCCCAAGAAACAAAAAGTCAACTAGGATGAACAAAATTTTGAGTGATTTTTACTTCATTGATGAGTCCAGAAATCCAGTCACACATGATCACATCAGGAATATAAAAAGCTGTCATCCGGAGGAACCTCAGTAACAAACATCACACACTGACGTGCCTGGGATGGCTGTAAAAGCAGTCGAGCTACAGCTGGATGATGTTTGTTCAGCTCAAAACACAGTTCTTTCAATAAGTTTTGGAAACAAAAACAAATCAGTTTGTACGAAGCAAAAGCTGCTCACCCTGATGTTCGGTTGAAAACGTTTGCTTGTAACATGAAAACGGTGTCCAATATACGTCTTAACTGTTGATATCATGATGCATATCAAGAAGCTGTCCTTCTGATGAACATCTAGTCCACTGTAGGATGTGACCAGTTGAGGAAATCCCTAGCGTCGGACATAATTGCTTGAAGTACCAAAATAAAGTCTCACATCACAGGGTTTGTAAGACTTTTTTATATTCATTTTGCACAGGAATACGACACGCCTCATACAACGATGTCTAACAGTTCATCACTGCAATGCTATAAACACGGAAAAGCATGCCATGTCCACATCCAGCTTCCGTGTCTTTAGTCCAGCATGTATTTTAAGTTGTGTTTAAGCCAGACTTATTTAGAAGTGAATAAAAAAGAAAAAAAAAGAGATTAAAGGCTTTCTTGATTCTTTCATGAGGTCTCTTTCATATCTGCACAGGTGTGGCTGCACAGTTATACAGTGCAACAACACTCCAGAGTCTGCTTAGTATTTCTGAAACTCTTTTGAAGTCAAAGAGAAGTTTTTTAAATATTTTTCTATTATCACTGCAAGCACTTTTCTTTTGAAGTTTCCTTGGTCTTCAAACAAAAACCTGACCTCCACTTTTTAAGCACATTACAACCTGTGAAAATAAACATCAATCTCTGGCAGTTTCTGATAGGCCTCACCTGCTTAGTAAGAATTATTTATTATTTATTTATTGCATTTGTTAGAGCGCTACGCAGCCACTGAGATGAGTCCAAGGCTGCTGATTGTTGGAACAAGCTTTGAGGGGTTAGAGTATTTATGCAGCCTTGAAATTTCCCCTCATGGCCTTTATGTGATAAGTCACAGCTCTGAAAGCTGATTAAATCCTGAGACCTTGGTAAGATGTATCTCTAAATCTCTAAGGGAGCTCTTCTTTTCCATTTTCCTCCTATTAAAACTTTTATAGCAGTAATATTCCAATCTTGCTTAGAATGATTTATCTTTGGCAAACATTTTGACTATTGGCACATAGCTTTTTGCACGAAGCTGTGAATTCCAAACAAAATAGTAGAAATGGAAATCTCTAAAATATATATAATTATCATAAATTGAGAGAAAACGTCAATGCAGTCATGTGGTTAAGCTAAAAATGAAATATTTCTACCCAGTGCTAACAAGAATTCAGCCTTGGAATGAGGCTGGAGTCAAAATGCCAGTGTGTTTTCCACAAATGTACAATGGTTAGAAAATTGTTTTAATGAGATAATGGCTTCACTTTAATTCAGCTACTACATCATCATTTTAATCATATTGTGGCAGCGCTTTTCCAACCTAATTTGAACTTTAGCGGAATTAAATGATTTCAAACCACGACTCGCCATCTCGACTTTAACTGTTTTTCAGACACAGCAGAATTGCACTGTTATTGTCTAGAAGTGGGATCAGATCTGCACGCACTCAATTTAGTGTTTCCATGTAAGGGTTTTTTTTTTCAGTAGGTACTTGTAGCCGTGCGCTTTTACACAAGGAGTCTGCAAACATCCCCCCCAAGGATCTCAGTAATTACACAGTGGACGGTAGCACCGCCTTGACCTCCATGGCTGTATCATCTGTTACATAAATACTCATTTGACGGAAACTGCTGTCAGGCTCCATTTTGGTCTGGAGCACTGGTCAATGCCAGGTTAAACCACTGCTGAAAGAGGACACTCTCTTGCTTCGTGTTCATTTCTTTCAGGATATGTATACATGTATGTGAGAAGTGTGCGGCTTGACTGCTGGGAAACCGATGTCACAAAATGTGGAGGAGGGTTTACATCTGTTTAAGAACAAGGGCAGTTGAGAGAAACAGTGACGGAGAGAAGTGTGTATGTCAAAATCCAAGCGTACAAGGACATTTTCCGGTGCCCACCACCAAAGAGCCACAGGATGTGTGTCTGCAGCAGACCACCTTGTACCCCATGACATCATCCAAGTGCCTCCCAGATCTTCATACTGTACGCAGACACACAGAGGATCAGACACACTCTACACAGCACATTATTTTTTTTCTGTCAGGTGCCAAACACAGCGCCCATGCCATGTGTTAAACACATGTCAGTGATGCTTCTCTGTTCCACTGAAGGGGAACTTTAACAAAGTTGTTAAATAACACCAACGCTGGATTCATACAGCTGCTTTGTGGGTGGTGTTTCTGACGCTTCTTCTACATATCAAAAGCAACCAATCAAATTTCTTCCCATACCGTACACAAAGAAGCCACGTGCTTGTCCTGCCTTCGTGCACGATTTCATTGGCTAATTCCAGCTGTGTAGCTGCAACTAGATTGGCTGATGAAACTCACCATCTTTTAACAGAAGCAATGCTATTGATGTAACGTATGGAGACTACAATCAATTTCACCCCATTCAAAGTCTATGGATAACAACACAGACGATGCTGACTACAAATACGCGTGAGCGGGCCGTTAAACGCATACGGTGTATCCACCGACATTTATTTTACCGTGCGTTAACGCATGTTGCTCACATGCTTTTGTTTGAAAAGTGTGTCACTGGCTGCTGCAGAACCGGAAGAGAATTGGCAGGTAAACATGCCGAAAAGCTAAAACAGACATGGAGAGCGCTAAAAATCTGTGTACTTTACAGTTAGGGTAGCAACTCAGGTAGCAATATAAACAATTCTGTCTGAAAAAAAAAATTCTGGACAACAACAAAACTTTCAAACCCCTTTGCGTCTCCATGTTACATCAGATCTGCTCCATGCGTTCACTGCCGTGCTATTCTCTTACTGGTTAGTGCGGCTCCATCTAGTGGCACAGATGTGTAATGACAACAGAAAGTCTAGTCCTCAATTATAAAACAACCCCCATTTTTGAGAATATGACTTCTAGATTAAAAGATCATCCTATATTCGGACCAATACGGTAGTCTGACTTATTCAACAGGAGATGGGTGTCCTGCAATCCTCGGAAATGAGTGTCAGAAGATTCTGTGCTCGTCATGATCTGAAGGGGAAAAGACTGATGTCAGACGCAGAGCTGGAGAGCGCTTTGGTTCATCTATATATGAGCTGAGTTTTCATTCAGATTTCCACAATATTGCAAATATATGATGTGATTCCAGCACTGCTATGCTGCCTGAACTACCATGCACAAAGCCATTTCCGGGTCAAGAAAACCGGACAATTAAATATTAAAAACAAATTCATGCCTGTGGCCCGTTTTCTCATTTTATATTTTTGATCCAAGTCTAAAATTGAAATATTAAAAACCAGGCATTTTTTTGTTTTTTGGGTTTAAAAAACAAAAAAAAAACCAAAATAAAATCTCACTATATATAAAATAAATAAAATCTCTTTCATATATATATATATATATATATATATATATATATATATATATATATATATATATATATATATATATATATATATATATTTGGACATGTCAATCTTAACCCTATTCAATCCTAATTGAGAGGTATTGTTTGACCAGTTAAATGCAGTGATAATGCAGTAACAGGCTTCGGCACAAGACTGGACTGTGGGGGCCAGAAAACAAAGTAAAGAGCAACAGTTAAGCAATAAACAACAGATAGTGGTTCACCCTTTCAGCAACGGAGAAGCAGATTGCCTTTTATAGATGTGGCCTTTCAAACAGCCTGCTTAGTACAGTAACAATCCGGAAATTTAAACCTCAATTTTTCTGTCAATCAGATTTCAAATCAAAATCTGGGTGAAACAAGACTGTGAAACTAAACAAAAAGACAAGCAGGGACCTCAGCATGAGTGTGCTTTCCTCACCCTCAAGTCGTGTAACATTCAAAAGCAGTTGTTGCCCCGATCAAAGATTAATGAAATGCTCCTTGTCAAAGTGATGTTATCATGAGTCAGTGTTGCTCTAAGTTCTTGTCTTGGTTTCTGAGGCGACTTACCACCTTCTCAGTTTTGTGCTTCCCAGTTGTATGACGGTGTTCCAGAATTAGAGGAGTGACGACAATGTCACTGTCTACAGCACTGTGTTCTGCTGTACTGCATTTCACTTTATACAAACTAAAACTGGCTTTATTACTACCTCAAATGTCCATGCAGCAAAATCAGGCAAAACCAGGGTGATGTCTGGACATAAAAATCCAGCTCCATTAGCTGTCTCTGTACAAAAGGCAGAGACATAAAGCTGAGATGCAGTCTGAACACTCTTGGCATGATGACGAAGTGAATCTCTGCACAACTGCTCGTGACAATAAGAGAAAATAAAATAAAGCGCCAAAGAAGGCTGGTGTGATTTCCAATTTGAATTAAAAAAAAAAAAAAAATTAAAAATCCATTTACCTACCAATGATACCAAATACAAGTAATAATGTTAATGAAGCCAGTGAAGGCTCAGATGAAGATGAGGCCCAGGAGAAAATCAAACACTGCGATACTTCCTCCAATATGGTGAGCTTCTGAGCATTTTTTGATCATTTCTTTTTTTTTTTGTTACACTTTTCTGGCAATAAAACCGAAACCACAAACTCTAAAGGGAATAAGTAAAGAAATATACACCTATCATGGTCCATTAGGAGCCTAATTTTCTTCATAAAGTGAGTTTCCTTATAATAACTGCAGAGTGCCAAGTGTAGTCCTCCTGTTCCTGTCATCAGGAGCACATGGAAGCAGTGCTGAAGGCCTGAAGGTGTTCAATCTGCCCCCTTTCTATGTGACGGCAGGGTTGCATACAGCATCGCATTCTGCTTGGAAGCAGCATCATTCACCATCTGATGCTCAGATCAGCTTTGGATACCAAGCTCTCATTCATATTCTGTGGCTGACATGCCTTAATCTACTTTTTGCACTTTTATTAATAAGAATGCAAGCAAAAATGAGAACTGCAATTGAAGTCTTCACTCATTATCACCCAAATTTCAATCTTATTCACTTAGTTATGGCTGATCCTACAACATTTTTACCTCAGTGTGCCCCTAATATTCTACAGATGTCAGCACTAACCCAACCAGCGTCACTGCTCATGCATGTGCCCAACGGTATTTGTGGTCAGTCATGGTCATTTTCGCCCACATGCTGCTGGTCGCAGTTCACAGACTCAGACAGTCTGCATGGACCTGTAATCAATGTGTCAGATATGAAAGGTTGTGTGGGCAAATGCTTTTAGCTCTGCCTATAAATAGGCAGAGAATTTGGCCTACTCATTAAGACTCTGGTCCAGGAAGCGACACTGTCAGTGGGATTAGAGAAAAAGAAGATAAAGAAAGAAGGACAGAAAGGATAAAGGATCACAGAGCAGTAAAGGGCATCTGGTTAATGAGGAAAAAAAGGACGAAGCACTACTTGTTTCATTTGAAATATTCCACTGAATAGATGCCAACTGCATGCACAAGCCCCTCAATGACTGGTTCGAGAGGTCGGAAGCAACAGAAAGTGTGAATGAGTGTCTTTCATGTTTATTATTAAAT
The DNA here is from genome assembly GCA_018398805.1 of Hirundichthys speculiger. NCBI lineage: Eukaryota > Metazoa > Chordata > Actinopteri > Beloniformes > Exocoetidae > Hirundichthys > Hirundichthys speculiger. The sequence continues at coordinate 2,462,839 of JAGFBZ010002379.1, read as the reverse complement.
GCACAGGAATTTGGACCAGGCTGAAAGTATAGACTATTACACTAGAGAGATTGATGCAGTAATATTCACTATAATCAAAAAAGTTAACCGTGTAAAAAAATATTGACAACAAATAACATTTAATTCAAAACTGTAACAGACAGCACTTCCTCTCTTTGTCAATTGAAACCTTAAAATAAAGTTCTTCAGGCTATTGGAGAGAGGTATTTGTGAAAATCAAAGGGAGTTCAAAAATAATTATATCTTGCAGTATATAATAGATACTTAAGCTTCTTCCTCTTATTTAGCCTTGTCATATATGAAAGGATGACAAACACTCAAGTTAAAAGAAAGTGATTGTTATATGATTCACATCATCTTATCTGGACTCTACACATCCTTCCACAGGGACAGGAAGTAGCTTCCAACTGTTTAAGTAGCAGCTGGTGCTGATGGAAGACTCTGTGTGTATAGCAGAGCAGTAATATAAAACTTCCATCTTCACCTGGCTGGACTACGATTTCAATTATCAACGAAAACACTTTTTTTCTTTTACTGTAGTCTTAAATTTTCTTTGATATTAGTTTAGTAGAAATAAAAGAAGGCTGCTATGTACAAGGTGCATTCACTTGAACAAGAATTAAAAAATAAAAATAAATTAAATTCATCAGGGTATCCCCAGCATATTTTTTCTTTGCATGTTAACTAAGTGTTTCCATTTCAATTACTTGTACTTTTAGCTCCACAGCCTTTTACCTTTTAACCAGTTATCTGACTGCTAATGTATCAGGGTTAATATTGGTTATAATTCCACTTCTCATCATTTCTCATTTGGGTCTTTGCACTATGGGTGAAACAGCGCCATCTCTGGTGGTTGATTGTGATACGTGCAGGGCACAGGGACTACGTTGCCATTAGAGATGCGCGGATGACGTATATTTTAACCCGCAACCGCTTCTTAAAATCTCTATCCGCCCGCTATCCATTTGCAGGAACGTTTTTTCACCAATTTTCAAAACCGAACCGACCCGCCATCCTTTTTAATAATATGTAAAATATTTTTTTTTATTATTATTATTTGAGTGCTTCAACCGCAACCCGCCCGAATTTAATTAAAGTATTATTTTTTGACGAGTCATCCGCCCAATATGCGGATTATCCGCTCCGCCCGCGGGTGCGCGGTCCAACCGCGCATCTCTAGTTGCCATTCTGTGAGAGACGGGCATGAGGTGGGTCACTGATATTAGCACGGTGGTAAAATACTGTCAATTATCGTCCCATGTCCTTTGTATGAGAGCTGGTTAATTGTAGCATGTACCTATAAGATAAGAATCTTTATTGTCATTGTACAAAATACAACAAAATTCTGTTTGGCAGCATCTCTCTTATAGCAGCTTCAGTCACAAGAAATATATTACAGGTAATCATAAATAGAAAAACAGTAAAAACAGTAAAGTGCAGGTAGAAGTTTTATAAACATAAATAGTCTGTGTTGAAGGTGCAGTATTTAAGGTGCAAGAAGTTATTGTCCATTGGGCTGGGAAGTAGTAGTGTGCGTCTGTGTGTGTGTGTGTGTGTGTGTGTGGGGGGGGGGGGGGGGGGGGGGGGGGGGGGGGGGGGGGGGGGGGGGGGGTCATGATTGTGAGGATGTTATGTTAGTGAGGATGCTAATAAGTTGAATGTTGTACATTTGATTGGAGTGTGATGAATGAATACACATCAGGAAATATCTACTAGCTGGATGCTAATGTAAATGTTCCTCGTAAGGTGCTGCACTCGTGGTGAAGAACCCATGATTCTGACCAGGAATTATTCTGTTCCATGCAGCTATAATTTTTTCTTTTTTTCTGTCTTCCTTTTCAGATTTAAATGTATTAGTTAGGCCATTCTGTGAGAGACGGGCATGAGATGCTGCATTTGTGGTGAAGAGCCCATGATTCTGACCAGTAATTATTCTGTTCCATGCAGACAGATTAAACAGCCTTTTTGGTTCATTCGGTCTCCTGACTATTAGTCACAACACAACGCAGAGACGGAGAGAAATTACTCCAGAAGGGAAGGATGACGAGAGCTGGGGTTATATCCATCTGAACCAGGCTGGACCCATAGTGGCCAAGTTCAGCACGAGTTACACTGACTTCTTCACATATTAAGACTTTATTTACATAAACAGGTAATGACAATGTAAATCAGAAAGATATGTGCTTTCCAAATAGTTTGCAAATGTGAAGCAACTTGGAATCTAGCTACTATTTCTTATGGAAATGTCATAATCTTTGAGGTGAAATTGTTTATTTAAAATCTGAAAATTACTTTGATATATATACAGTCATGGAAAAAATTATTAGACCACCATTTTTTCTTCACTTTCTTGTTCATTTTAATGCCTGGTACCACTAAATGTCATCATGTGACTAAAACAGACAGAAAAGAAAACACTGAATGCATAAAAGCAGTGTTTTTGGCAGTACAACGCCATAGCTATTGATGTAAAAACTTAAGTGATTTAGGTTATAATCAAGAAAACCATGGAAAATGGTAAGATATCAGCTCTTAAATAAAACTCTTATGAGCAATCTTTGTGGTTATTGTTATGTTTGTCCAAACAAATGTACCTTTAGTTGTACCAGGCATTAAAATGAACAAGAAACTGAAGAAAACAAGGGTGGTCTAATAATTTTTTCCATGACTGTATATATATATATTAAGGGTGCAACGGTACAGGTGGCTCACGGTACGGTCCATACCGCGGTTTTTGTGTCATGGTTTCGGTACAAATTTGGTACAGTTTCAGACCACCTGCTACCTGCGATCGCAAGATACCGAGTTTGCGGAAAGCACAACTCGCATGTCGGCGCGTAAAATAGTGCGTCCAAATGGAATAAATGTGCAGCTGTGGCATGATCTCATTCAGATGTTTGCTGTGGAGGAAACCAAGGAGATCTCTGTGTCTGGTGTCAAGCTGTGAAAGGTTGAATGCGGGAATTTATTTCCGATATGTCTGAAACTGTTGGTGGTCGAGGAGGGACAGGAACATTAATTGTTCGTGATCTTTAAATGTGCTTCCAATGATTCGTTCTGCAGTATTTTAAAAAGCACATCAGCTGCATTAAGACGCACAACTGGTAACAACTGGATCTTATGCAGGTAAGATCGCGGGTTTAGGGAGGTGGTAGATTGCGTTCTGTTAACTGTTTTCATTCCCTCACCGGTGTATTCAACAGCAAAACCAAAATGCTCCCACACCGGTGATTAAAAAAAGTTTTTCCCAATTTCTCCGCTACCGCTGGCCATGCCTGCTTGTTTTTTTTTTTTCTTTTTCTGCGTCTATGAGCTGATGCCATCCGGCCAAAGTGTGATAGGCTGGTCACTGTGAGTGAGCGGAGGCAAGTGCACATTGACATGCAGTGGCGGGCCAGTTGTCTAAAAAGGCACGCACGCTCACGTGCAAGTCCAATGCAAAGTTATTGGAACATAAATACCGCAGGACATAAAAGCATGCCGTGCAGGGCAGGTCGTACCGAACCATACCATATTTTACCGAGTACTACTGCATCTGCATATATATATATATATATATATATATATATAAAGTAATATGAACAATGATTCTGGGCAAGCAGAAGCTAATCCAGCCAAGCTAAAATAGCTAACTGGTGGGCGTGTTTGAGCCCGCTTCTCAATACAGCTGGTTATGCCTCTTTGCAACATGGTGCTCAAGGAAAACCTGTACAAACCTATGGGTCATGTGACCAGATAGTTTGTCCAGTTATATACAGTCTATGGTCATAACATTTTACATACAGTGCCTACAAATGCAACATCTGGCATCATAACAGAAGCGAAAAGTGTATTTATTTTTCCTGACATTTTTGGAGGTTGACTTCTCCTTGAAACGCAGCGGGCTGCCATCTGTAAGTGGCGGCTGTTACTAAGCCTGGCCTTGAAGGTCAAACCTCTCTGTAATTTAGCATTGCGGGCTAAGTTACGCTAGCTAGTGGTCAGTGGTTTCCTTCAGCCTTTCAAAACCACCTCATTAGAGCCTAGCAGCTAATTATAGACAACCCTCAGCTACAAAGTGGAAGAACAACAACTTATGAAACATACAGGAATGAGACAGAAAAAGTTGTGAAAGGGTTAAGAAAGCTCAAAGACACTTGCACTGAAAATAGATAATGGTGGCTTCTAATTTTGTGCTTCGCTGACTTTCTGAAATTCAGTTGGTTTGAACTTAGCTGGCAACTTGGGTGGATGAAACTGTAGCTAGGATAGACATTTTAAAAATAAACAGTTACTTGATTTCTTCTCTAACTTCACCATTTGATACCTTAGTCTAATTCAATTGAATTTAACTACGCCAACAGCAGATGCAATGAGCAGAGGTACCATAAAAGACACTGTTTGCTTTCAAACAACAAGGGAGCGATCAAGTATATATTTTTATGGAATCATAAATTATAATAACCTGCCTGCCAATATGCATAGTTTTCTTACCAAAAGCACCTAGACACAAAAACAACAATGTATTCATGAAATGGCTTGGAGACCCTTGTTTACAGTCTGGAAACTCACAGACATGCTCACAGATTAAACAAGCACAAACAGTAACACTTGCAGCTGGTGTGAATGAATGGAGCTGATACAGGAAGGCTCACAGAGACAGTGGATTTTGAAATCCTACGGGCAATGGAACTCAGTGTAGTGATTAGAGACACCAGTGTTCCAGCTGGCAGCTCCACACAGCCAATGCACCCAGTGGCACTGTTGTGAACGTGTGTGTGCCTCACACGTCTACTGCAGTGTGCAGGACAACACAGAGGCAGCATCTGTTCACTCGTATTTTGCTGTCTAGGAAAGAATTTTTACATGGAAGAGGCGGAGGGAGGTGGGACACAGCATGAAGACGTAGAAAGAGGAAATGGAGAGGAACTGATGGAAATGGAAAATGACGGCAGGAGTAAAATGAGGCAGGATGAAGAAGGGGGAAAGTCTGGCAATTCTTGGGGTAAGGAGACTTACACCCAGCATTGTACTGGGTAGGTCAGTGGAAATGCTGCACAACCAGAATCTGTGCCAGCGAATGACCAGAAAAATGGTGGATTTTGAAAATGGCAGTGTGTAACTTTTCTAACCTCAAGATGGTCTTATCTGAGGTCCTTACAGGACCTTCAACCTCTCATTAAAGTCTAGTTTATTGCTGCGGCCTGCATTCCTGAAACTGTTGCGTTCAGGATGTGAAAGCAAAAACACTAGCCAGATACAACCCATTACTCATGAAAAACATGAAAACAAGATCACTAAAAATATCAGCTAACTTCTCTGCAGAACTAATCCCATGCTCTGAGTAGAAGGACTCAACCTCAGTGCTGACCGGACAGGGAAAAGAATGCTTTGTTAACATTGGACCGTGTTGCCTTTACCCATGATGTCTCTTCAAAACTTCTGGAAAATGTGGTTTCTCCAGCAGACCAGAAAATTTGTACAGGATTACCACTGCATCTTCAGACTGCACCACAACAGTGTGCCTCAGCTGCCGCTTTAGCACTTGAAGGAAGTGCTGTTTGGAGGAACTAGAAAAAAAGAGATCCTGATATAGAAGAGTTGGAAAATTTGACAGATGATGGCAGGGTGTGCATTTTAGCACTAACTGCAATAGTTCATACTCCTGTCTTCCCACAAGACAGGGGCGTTGATAGAAAAGTGTGTCGACGTTAGAAGAGGAAGGCTGAGGCATACAGAGGGAAGTGGTGCTGAACAGAAGTGGGTTTCAGAGAAGAAGAGCACATTCTGAGACAGAGGTGAGATATCTGGTGGAAGTGGGGTTTGAGTTACACAGATGACAACCACATTCCAGCTAAATGTATCAAAGATTTTGAAAAAGAAACCAAAATAGAGGTGCAGCTTTCTTTTTTGGTTGCCTGACAAAGAATTTTGAAATCCTGAGAGATTAGTCGAAACAGATCTGCTGCAAAATACATTGACTGCACGGAAGGTGGGAGGTGTTATTAGAGTCAATTGTTCTCTTACGTCTTCTCAATTTAGCTTGGCCTTCAAACATGTGGAGTGTCTCTGCAAAATCTGTTTTTCCATGAAGAAAAACAAATACCTTCTATCTAGCTCCTGTGAAGATTGTTTCTTGCAAATACTTAAAACTAGCCTACAATGGAGAGCTAAACTCCACAATGCGATGACATAAAACCTATAATGTTTGAAGAGCTTCTTATTTTCCTGCTGAAAAAATTGTGTCTCTTATGCAGTTTGTGGGTTTGTTGGTAAATATGAATAACATTTAGATGTTGCATCTAAATGTGTATCTGCACACTGTATGAATGGACTACAAATAAGCAGAAGCAAAGTCACACAAATCCATGTGGTATTTCAGGGATTTTAGAGAGAACAAGTCTGTACAGAGCAGAAGAAAGACCTCCAGAATCATTAGATCTCAGGCAGAAGGGTGTTTTCTCATATCCCCGATTAAAAGCAACTTCTGGCGTCTCTGTGAAACACAGACACCCGAAATTAGCCTTAGTTCACAGTTGTGAGATCTCTGAAAAGTAAGATGAAACACCTTTTGGAATCATCTTTTGAATATGTCGAACTGAATTGTTCAAACAGGGAAAAAGTTATCATGATTCAGGGAAGCATTTTTCTGACTCACAGTCTGAGTTACATCAAATCATCCGCTATTTATGAGATAATTTTGAAACGTTTGAAACGTATTTATAATGCATTGTATGTTTCTGATTTAAAAAAAAAGTGAAAATGTGGAAAAAATGTGGAAAGTCATGACGTTCCCCCGCGTACCACTGGTGGTATGCGTACCACAGTTTGCGCACCACTGTCACAGACAATCAGGTCTTTCTAACTCAGTGGTGAATGTTCATTCGTAATCGCGGTGCATCACAGAAAAGGCAGGGGGCAGTATAGCTTACACTGCACGCGACAATACAAAAATCCCCCACACTTCGCGGTTAATGGGGGCTGTGACCCCCCCGCGAATGGTGAAAACCGCCATGTGGATGTACATGTACATGTATATGTACATACAGTATACATGTATGCGTGAACTCAAAATCCACGGAAGGTAAACTCACTTGCATGTTGCCCGTTAATGAAAATGACAGAGGATGGATGGGAAGTGATAGGCAGTGTTGTACCTTAACGCGTTCATTGAACCAAAGTTCGTGAACTGAACGTGCTCTCGTTCCCCTTGAAAAGTGTCATGTATGAACGAGTTTATTTGGCCAATTGTGAACGACGCTCTTTCAAAGTTCACGCACGGTCAAAACCGTGGCAGGTTTCCAGCAAACCCCATTTAAAATACACCACAAACAAGTCTAATATGTATCTTCAGAAAGCAATGAAACATGACAACAGGGGCTGTCGCTTCTGTCACGCTAACAACTCAAACGTTTAAAACAAGCATCATGGAAGAAGATGAAAGCTGCCAGAGCAGGAGGAGCGCCCGGACTCCCAGGAGGGATTGAAATATTGAAATGGGGGAAAAAACATTTGCATCTTAAAGACCTGTTTTGTCTTATAATAAAGACCATTTGGCAGCAAGTTTTTCCTCATATTTTTAATATGCTGTAGAGAGAAGCTGAAAGGGAAATGACAGTCTTACATGAGCTGTTCCTTCAAAGCTAATGTGAACCCTGGTTGGATAAAGATTCCGAATTGGATCAATACTTTTCGACAGATAAAATGGATAAAATAATTGTCGTTTGTGGTGGTGTAGTATATGGGCAGTGGCAATCATTTTGACAAATAATTGCTCACAGCAACATTAAAAAAGAATAAGGAAAAATAACTAAAAATGAACTATTTATAATGAACACTGGTGATAGAGAAGTGTGAGGCTGGTGATGACACTCAGAGCTTGTGGTGTCCTGCTAGATCAGCCATCTTCTGATCACATCTTCATGCACTACTGGTGAGCCACCTTTTTGAGTTGTGATACACAGCTGCCATTTCATGGCAGCGCCATGGCAACGCTATTGGAGGGCATGTCAGAAATGATCAATGATGAAATTGACTTGTCAAAAATTAATCAATGAATTATTTGGCTATCAAAATATTTGTTAGTTGCAGCCCTACTGAACACATGTACAGTATTCATCACATGTCAAAATAGAGCCTGGCAAAAATAAAAAATAAAAAAATCAATCTTAGCGATTGATTTGAATTTACAGTTTTATTACATTGTTTGAAAAATGAAAAATGATTTTCACGTTAATCTCCATAATCATGGCTTGGCACTGTTAGTGCATCCACAAGCTTCCGTAGTTTGGTATCTCGTCCCCCCAAACAGTTCAGTGGATTAGTAGTTGACCAAAAAATGAATACTTTCTCCCCAAAATGGTCCCAAATCGGCCAAATTCCTTTACAGCTTCATATATGTGACATCCATCATCATCCCAACCACTTTCTGCTGTAAGGTTAGCTCAACATAGCATGGCTATTTTTTTTTTTTCACATCCTAAACGGAAACACGCAGCTGAGTGGGAGAAGTCTGTATGTTGTGCTTGTCGCTGCTGGCTGTAAAGTTTCAAAAAGACAGGCAACACTAGCAGCATCAGTATTCTGCAGTTTCCCCAGTGATAAGAACAAGATATATAATCCCCATTTATATTCTGAAGCCCTGGGTTCATCCACACACTGAATACAATCAACCCCAGGCATGACACTGCTTGTTTTTTATGATTTATTGGTTTTCTGTTTGTGCTTTATAAATCAATTAAAATGAAAAATCATGTGGTGTTAATAATAATCTAAGTTTTATTTTTAGGCTATATCCCCCGGCTCTATGTCAAAATCAAGATCAGCTGAGAGTCATGTTTCAGAGCACAGGGCGATATTCACTCTCTTTAAGCTGTCTTTTGGGTGCCACTGAACAGAAACCTCCAGCGCTAAAAAACGAAGCCAACCTCAAAGTGGCCATAACTGCAGTTCCTCACATTTCCCCGGCTTCCCTGGAAACAGGCTTTCCCTATTTTCAAAACATACATATATTTATATTTTTCCACTCATGACGACAGCATGTGTGGTCACATACTTAAATAACGTTAAGTCTTGAATGCGTGCATTTTGAAAGGCGTGGCTGCTTTGAGTGACAGGTGGAGGCCATGGTCTGGTAGTCTCTTGAGTTCACTGACAGGTCCGTCCCAAGCATGCAAACCAGTGGTGATCAAAAGATCTGTGTCCCAAAGAGATCATCACTATATTCATTTCAGGCGTTTGATAAAGCGCATTCACTGCAGTGAGTTTATCTGATCTAAAAAAAAATAATAAAAAAAAGACACTTCTGAACAGTTTCCAGAATATTAAACGTGGACCTGCACAGTTAGGTGATACTGAAATTGTCTTTAGGTTCTTCACCACAAGGGATTCTTATGAATGGCTTGTTCTAGAAAGCACCTGAAAAAAAAAAAAAACATCCCGTTTAGCTCAGCTGATCCCAAAAGGGGAATACTGTAGGCTACATAAAACTTGAAAGCGCAAGGCAGCACACTTCCCCAAAGAGCCCGTAGCAGTTTTAACAACATGGGCTGGGCATTGCCGCTCTATCTTCCCTGCTATATATTTAAGACTGCTATTTTAAAGCACTGTGTACTTTTTCATTGCCATGAAATGAGGGGAGCAGACAGAGTTGCGGTAAACTCACTCACGAGTAAAGACAGGCTGAGTTCCTAGAGCGAGGTATGTCACTGACCATCAGCCAGCATGTTTCTGTTCAGCATGTCCTGTAAACACGCAGCGACTTCACACGATCCATTTGCCACCCCGGATTCAGCTCAGACGAAATCAGAATACTTGGCCGTGTGATGAAAGTGGACGGTGATTGTTTGAGCGCGCAGACCTGCTGTTAGATAACAAGTGCGGCAAGTTAAACAGATTTAAAAGCTCAACATGCTGGGTGTTCTCTGGCAATAAACAGAGGAATGTGGATTGATTTAACACTTGCCAAAGTAATCAAAGAAACTTCCCAAATATGCAAACATTGCCAGGGCACGGGGATACGGGGAAGCAGGTCTACAAATGCTTATGTGGCAAGATGCAATTTGTGTGTTTCTAATTCTGTCATGAATAGATTAAGGTCCAGATTAAAGGTTTTATCCTTCTACGTGAACAGAGCAAAGCTCATTTAGCCAAGGCATTCATATTACATGTGGTAAGCAGACACCTAAATATCTGAAACAACCTCTGTTTACGCTGGTTTTATTCTTTAAAATGATAGGATGTACAGCACTGCGTTTTCATTTTTCAAAGAAGCACGGTAACACCCAGCGGGCTTCAGCTACCCAACCATTTAGCTGCCGGCACAGAAGACCACTTAAACTTATGCAAAGTTCCTTAAAACATCACGCTTTTAATATCCTTTTGACTAAAACAAACAAAGTAATTTTATTCGAGCTTAGGGCTTATTCTCACATCATAAAATCCAAAGATAATGGGTTCATTAAAGCTTTAAATAAAGTGTTTCTGAGTCATAGTGTGCCTATGCGGTGTCTGAATCATGAAAATTACTTCCCAAGTTTGCCGAATGGTGAAAAAACAATTTGATTAATAGCGCGAGTCTTTTGAGAAAATGGTTGGAATATAATTAACTTTAAATGAAATCACTGAAACATAGATGCATTTTACCTGCTTTCCCGGAACAGAGAATGGATTTTGGGCAACGGGCTACTAATGTTATATTAGGCTATAAAAATTAAATGTTTTGTTTTGCCGTCTTGTAAATTAGTCAACTTGTTAGCAGCTGTCAGCTGTGTTGCCATTTGGGTCTACTGCAGCTCTCCAGACAGTCTGTGCTCCGGACTCCCATCCGAGTCCAGCTTTTCTCAGTCCGGAGCTCTCACATAATAGACGGTTCTGTTCCTGGTTGGGACCTGTCCAGGGTGGACCCCCTGCCTGTCAACCAAAGACAGCTGGGACAGGCTCCAGCAGACCCCCGTGACCCTAAATAGGTGGGTGGATGTTCCAGGTTGGACATTTTCAAAAGGCCTGAAATTGTTTTAAGTTTTGAATTTTGGGACTCATGACAACCTCTAAGCTCTGTTATGAAGAGACTGCATTTAAACTGTGATACAAGAAGTTTAATATTTTAAACAATACATTGTGTTTTTTGATGATCAATAGATGTAAAAGGAGGAGAGTTTGTGCCCTCTGTTTCCATATAACTGGTTCAGTACTTAGATATTTATGATAAAATAGGCAAGTGTTAGAAGCAGAGAGCATAAAAAACAGAGTTGATGTGTACGGACTTATAACAAGGTGGCAGCGACTGAACAGAGATACCTGTAAAACTGTTTTTTAAACTCTTTTTGTTCACATGCAAAGTTCAAACGACCTATTTTTGTCTATAAGGACCACATCCACTCTATCTCTTAGGTGGCATGATAGTTTTGATTCTTGTCTTTACACTTCTTACCATCTAATAAGAGATCTGGGACTGAGTGTGTGACTTCTAAACTTAAAAACATGCCTGAGATCACCTCTAAAATACTGTTTTATTTGTCATTTTGTGAAGTGACATTTGCAGATTGTTGTTGTGGCTCTGTGATGTTTCCTGAAAAGCAGTGGCGTAGAATAAAATAATGAAAGACAATTATTGTGCAATGAGAATATTCAAACTTTATAGAACGAGTTTTGCTTTTGACATGTTATGTGAAGTGATTACTGAAATGCAGTGTGGGATGATTTTCTTTACTTTTGAACTCTTTTTCTCTGATAAATAACTCAAAGATGGGATATTCATTAATGCATGCCGAACCAAATACTACCTCAATTGAGACAAAATAGAATTTTCTCTTTTATTCATTTTGAACCCAAGTCGACGCACCATTTGTCTATTTTTTTTAGCTTCCAGTGAACAAAAATAATTATTCCTTTACTGACCCTTAAAGCAAATGAAAAGTTGCCATGTGTAATAGAAAGCGGTTGAATAGGCAGAGCGGCTCAGCTGCACTCAGCGGGCAGGGCTGCTCGTTTCACCAATCCTGAGGAAATTACAAGCCATCGGATTGTTTTGGCATTTAGGCTGGGTGTGATGCGAAGCCAGAGTTGTTTTTGTGTGGGATGTAGGAGGTTATGCTTAGTTTTTCCTGACACTAGCGAAGTGGAAATACAGAGGAAGTTGGCCAAGATGTCTTACTTGAACCTCCTAACGTGCTTTGTCAGCTACAGGTGCTGATTGGATGCAAAATATTATTCTATCTTCACTTCCTAAACATGAAATTATACTAGACCTGAAGCCTTTAGTGTGAGGTTTAAATGTGTGCACGTTTAAGTATTTTTCCACATGGCTAACTTCATTTAGGCTCAGACTGATGCTCACCCGGCCACCAGTAGTAAAGTGTTGAGCGACAGCTTGATTAGCAGCACTCCGATTTGAATTTTCTTTGACACTGAGTAAACTGCTTCAAAGCAGCAACTCCGTCACTTTTGGCGAGAGTCAGCGCCGCTACTTCTTATGGTTTAAAGAACAAAATATGATCATTAAACAAAGTAAATGTGTTTTTAATATCCTTACAGGAAGAGGGCGTGCTGGAGTGACTAAAGTTGCGAGTTTGTTCCAAAACTCACACTTACATGGCTGGCTTTCCAAAAGAATTTTCTGAAAATGTCCAGTTTGTGTGTCACTTTCCTCACCGCTGTATGACTGTACACACAATTAAAATGCACATATGTGGCCAAGCATAATGTGTTTGAATCACATTTTAGCAAAGAGACCCAGGAGGTGAGATTTGAGGTCAGTGGAGCAGGTTTGTGAAGGTCTGAAGGTTCAACAGGCTGAGCAAATACAGGGGAAGAGAATATGTACCATTCTCCACTCAAGATGAGAATTTATGGGCTTTTAACGCAAACATAAGAGACACTGCTGGGCAGTTTCCAAGATGATAGATTAAAAAAAAAAGATATGTTAATACATATGAGTATTTTGCTAAATTATAAAAGAGAATAAAATACTGAAAAATCTAATTTACAAAAATATTAACTTGTAACTTGATGAGACCACCTTGGCAGTGACAGATTCAGATCTTCTTGGGACCTACAAGCTTGCTGCTTCTTTCCTTATGAAGATCGCCATTTTCTTTTTGGCAGAAACAAACAAGCTCACTCAGGTTGGATGGAGGATGTCTTGTACTTTCCACTTTCCAGGCAGTTGCCCTGAAGGCTATTCTGCATTTTTTTAAAGGTGTTACACAGGTCTCCAGTCAGTCATCTTGCTGAAATGTAAACCCTCGCTTCATCCTGAGAGCCTTAGCAGTTTAGGAAGAGGTTTCATTCAAGCTTCCGATTTTTCCCCACTCATCTCTCAGCCTGTCTTTAAATGTTTCATAGCTCACAGCATTGACGCCCACAGAATGATGGTGCCACAGTCGTGTTTGACTCCGGGGGTCAATATTAATGAGGCAATGTTCAGTTTTAGGTCTTCAAACACACGATTCGGTAAATCTTTCATGGGCGCAACCCACATACTCAGCTCTGCTACTCATCCCACAAGTGCATGGAGCCACACATGGGGCTCCATTTAAAAGGGAAATAATAAGTCTTTCCATCCGACTAAGATTTATTGCTAAGAAGCATTGTTACAACAAAGAGATATTCTACCAAACACAGATTTCCTTCCTCTTAGTGCTTAGTTTAGTTCAAGCTTTGTTTCCACAGATGAGAGGACTTTACTTTTGTTGCTCCGTGATGCATCCTTGTCCAGCCTTTTGACATTTATTTCTAAAAAAAAAAAAAAAAAAAAAAAAAAAAAAATTGCAAAAACATTCTAAAAACCTTTCTTTGCATTTTATTATGTATTTTATTTATATTAATGAGAAAATAATGAAGGCATTTCATTTAAGGTAAAAAAAAAAAAAACACTCAAATTTGCCTTAATACAAAACTCCATAAATATTTCACCTTCTGATGTTTCACTGACTTATATTAGGGGGAAAAGGTTCTCCTCTGCTCACACAGTGTGTAGGGTTGGCAAGAACGAGGTGTCACACACAAACATCAACACCTCTGCTCGGTTTAAGAAGTAAAGAGGCTCACTATTCTCAGTACATTCATTGTGGCAGAGGTCCTAAAGAAACCAAAGAGGACCAGGTCAGAGGATGTAGAAAAAAATGGGTGAACGGATTTTCTTTTACTCACTGAGGAAAGATACAACAAGAAACGGACAGTAAGACCAAAACTGGACTCTCCGTCATCTTGCTGGATGAGTAGCTAATAGCTTATTATCAGTAGCTGCTCTGCTGTGTCACTGTGATATAGCAAATATGCTAACGATAAACTTCGACTAATGTCTGGACCTTGTATCCTGGTGTGATTTCTTTAACTGAAACTAGTTTTTTTTGTGTCATTACCTGTAGGGCTGTGTAGGTTATAGCTCGCCAAACACTTTTTTGTCAGGTAGGTTTATAAAGTAAATTTAGTTCACTAGCTTTTCTTTGTCTGTTGGTAACGTGTACGTAAAAGTATCTGTGCACATGTTAGAGAGGTGTTTATGAGAATGCATTTATTTGTAGAGATATGGTTTGTAGGCAACAGCACAGCTAACTGCATTACTGCACTAAAAAACTGGGATTTCACAACCCGCTGAAGTAAAAAATTAAAATGCTTCTTTGGTAGTCTCTGTCTGTGCCTGTCAAGGTGTGTAGGCCATAGCATGCCATCCAAGTTTTACACAGTGTTTTTTCTTTTCTTTGTTTGTCAAGTAAATTTAGTTAACTAACTGTCCTTTCTCCATTACCATCACGGCTGTAGAAGCGTCTGTTTTGGGCAAGTGTTTGTTTGCTTTTTGCTCAGTTTTTGATGTTTTAAGATGCTGCTATGAGTTTGTGCAATTCTTTTGCAAACAGCATCGGTTAAAGTATGCAAAATTCAGTAGTCTATATTGGTTCTGTTGGCTTCATTTTCTTTGTCAATTAAACTGAGCTTCAGCTGGTGAATAAATCTACATTTCCTACTATATTTATGCTGTATTTATGACAGTCCTTGACCACACCAGAACCAGAACGGCCCCATCCATCCATTCACTATCCATACTCGTTTCATCCTCCTTGAAGGGTCACGGGGATCTGCTGGAGCCTATCCCAGCTGTCTACGGGCGAAAGGCAGGGGTTCACCCTGGACAGGTCACCAGTCCATCGCAGGGCCACATGCAGACAAACAACCACTCACACTCACTCCTACGGGCAATTTAGAACCACCAATTAACCTAACGTGCATGTCTTTGGACTGTGGGAGGAAGCCGGAGTGCGCGGAGGAAACCCACGCAAGCATGGGGAGAACATGCAAACTCCACACAGAAAGGCCCCTGCTGAGGTGCGAACCAGGAACCTCCTTGCTGTGAGGCAACAGTGCTGACCACCAAGCCACCGTGCTGCCCCCTGAGAGCAAAAAAAAAAAAAAAAAAAAATTTTTTTCCAAAATGTTGCTAAAATTCTGATTTTTCAATAGTTTTTGTGGCATAAGACAAACAGATGGGAAGATTCTACATGTTACAAATATAATTTAGTGCATATTTTCCCAGTGTCTGGTACCATAAAACCCAGAATAATATTTATGTAAGAACCTTTTTTTTTCTTTTTAAAGTTGTATGTAATCAAATAAACCTTATCAGTGATTATCGTGATTGGATATGTTGAAGAATTTAAGATTTCAGTGTCTACCCTTTAAACACTTTCATTTAGCTTTTTCAAACTGTCAAATAAAATGTATAGTGTGCATTTCAATTAACTCAGCTGAACTTCCAGGCCTGCAACGACATAAATATGATAGAAACTGAAGGGAGGAGAGAGATCCCAAAGCGTCCTCTGTGTCCACACATACCTGTTTAATCCCCAATATCGCCCCGCAGTCTCCAACTCCTCCACTTTAGCTGCCAGTTTCTGAAAACTTTAATTTACTGGTGAGAGGGTTTTAAGGTTACAGAGTTCTTTTGAGAAGCAGCTCAATATTTAGTGAGAGATTGACGACCACTCAAAGCTTGTTCTACAATGCACTGTAAGTGGACTGGAAACTGTTACAGCACACAAACACTCAAAAAGAACCGTTTGTCCAAGTCTTTAAGAGTCTGCTTGATACATCCAGCTCAAGAAGATCCTTCTCTCCATTTTGCTCTCAGACATCCAGAAGCCACTGAGTCGGTTGGCATTTGGCATGTTGCTGCAGAAATATAGGGTGTGGAGTGTGTGCAGAGGAAGAAAAAGAGGCAAATACAGGCTTCACGACTTCAAAATATTCCACAGTCTGGTAGCATTTGCCAAATCCTTTCATATTTCTCTTATATGCAGCCTTTTCAGACAGGAAGGGAGACAGTTTCCTCAGTAAAAAGATTCCTAAAATCATTGTAAATCACACCTAATCCATCGCTCAGTCCAGCTCTAGCTCTAAACAGGTTGTTCCCTGCTTTAAGAAAAATCTACTACAAGGGTAGAAACTGCTGTCCATTTTTCCCCCAAAAAATTGAATCAACTACGACTTCAACACCATGCAGCTCAGCTGAATCAAAGTGTGGGGCAAAACTACATATTCAGGTCTGATTTTGCATTCACAGTCATATCTTTGACATGCAGACAGGTCACTCCAGAGGAGACTTTTTGGCAAAGCGACTGCATCAATATTTATGGGTGTACGATTGAAAGACGAAAGCCTTCGCGAGGTCGTCGACTGGAAACACACAGCGGTGAGCCCTGAGCTGTAAATCCAGGTCTAAAGGTCTGCATGCCAGTTTAGTTACTGAACTATATGTTGAGTGACGGCCTCAAACACCAACCTCCCCACCTCAGGCCAAACAAAACAGGGTCTGTTCCCTCCACTCTGCAACTGGCTGAGAGAAACCCACACATCTGACACACAATCGCACTATATCACACACCCACATTCACTTGCACCTCCAGCAATCCTCACCTTCATCTTGGCGCAGTGCAGCCAAATGTGCCACAAATCAGAGATGGAGAAGGCTGACATGTTGGGCACGCCGTAATACTAAGAGCTTTTGTGAAAGCGCAGCAGTTTACAACAACTGGGTCCAGGCTTTTTGAGGCATTTATTGAAATTATTTTCTCCTGATTTAAGCTGGTGAGATGAGGAGGTTCTTTTACGCAGCTTTGTGGAGTTTGCTTCCCGTTGCTTACTGACAGAGACTGAGAGTTGATGGAGTGAAAGTGACCAAAAAAAAAAAACTCAAAAAATGAAACCAAGGGAGTGTAAAGTTCTTTGTAAAATCCAATTACACAATGCATTGCAAAATCCAATGTATGTACTTTTCTTGGCTGGCAATAATTTTATTATAGCTTTGACCTGCATTTTGAGATTTTGGTTGGTCTTTGATTTTCTTTATTTAAATATAATTATAATCATTCACGTACCATGACTTAATCACCTAATGAAAGACAGTTGAGGCTGTGGTGCTTTACTTGCTTTACTTATAGGCTCTTTTTTTTTTTTTTTTTTAGCTTTAAAGAATTTGAATTCTGATCAGGGTGATGCTCTTTTACATGTTAGATCATCAGTTCAGACTAGGGATGCAAATTTTGGATTTTTTTTTAAATGACCGTTAACCGACGCCCTTTAACGATAAATAACCGTTAACCGATAAGTCCGGGAGGGTTGGCTGCCACGATGTTGTGCGCGTTGTCGTGGACGCATGTGGACACTTCCCCGTGTATACTTCCGTGGCAATGTGTCGCCGTCAGCTTGTCGCAGAGATGCCGCCGTCACTTTTGATTTATACTAGCGCGGTCTCCGCTATGTTATTCCACGCCACAACGCAAGCGCGACAATCACGAACTAGCTAAACTTACTAAACTTATCTCTTCCGTTTTTCCACTTCCTCACCGTCTCGGCCGTATCCAGACCCACATTCATCGCAATCTCCCTCCATGAATTACTAGAACATGTGCTGTCTTTGTAGTGTGGAGAACGAGAATCGTACAGATGTGGGTACTTCCTCATTTTTTCGATGACGCGCTCTTTTCTACGTGGATGCAGAATTGACCAATCAGAGGCCTGTTGCACCTGTCGACACGCCCCCATGAGTTGATTGAATTACGTAGCTTAAAAACAAAATTGACCGTTAGTATTAATCGGTTAGAGTTACTGTTATCGGTTAACAGTTAAACGGTTAAACGGTTAGCCATGTGCATCCCTGGTTTAGACATTGGGATGTTGCTTCTCCAGGGAGTGTGTTGTACCATCCTGCACTTAGCATTTACTAATTGTAAAGAAAGAAAAGGATTTCTAAAAAACTCTTCTGATCCAGAGAGTTTACTGATCAACCTACTTCTACTCTTGTTAAAATAAACATAAAACTGCCAGCCCTGACTGAACCAGAGAAAAATCTCTGATTTATCACGTCCAGTTGGACGAATACTGGTCATAGCCAGCCGACTGAAAGTCAGCAAATTCTGATCACCAGCCACCCAGTCGATGCATCTCTAACCCGTAGGGGTCATTTTGCTTCGGCTGGCGGGCCATCCCCGTTCACATCGTGAAAAACATTCTTGTGAAATGGGTCTGGTACCCCTCCCATTCTCAGCCATTTCCACCAGTATGGAACGCACCGAACCAACCGCAACAGGGCGGGTGTAGCGGGAACGAAATTCTTTATATTTTCCATGTCTCTGCAACTATCTCCAAGTCAGACTGAAAACTGTCATGATGTTTACTTTCATTACATGATATTAATCAGACAGCGAACTGCAGATCATGGTGATTGCATGAATAAAATGCATATAACAGTGGATTTAAGTGAGAAAGAAAGAGACATGGATAATAGGAGAATGGAAAAAGGAAAATAGCATCCAGGGTTGTTGTTGGTTTACTTATTACATATCAGTCATTGCAGCTCCTGAAAAAAAAGGTGTTTTATCTCGCAGCACATGGCTGGAACAAACGATACATGCAGTTTGGTCAGCTTATGAAGATCATAAGTGATTATTAAAATCCCACATTGGTTTTAAAAAATATTTCTACCGCAGCAGCTGCGAGCTTTATGCGATGACTCACACAGAAGCATCCAAGAAACACTATTCAAAACAACCAACATGAGTGCAGAAGTGTGAATAACACCTTAGATCAACAAGTTTTTACTGCAAAACCAACAACAGTTATTCACTGTTTTGGATGTCTTTTGTTGATACTTGTCTGGCTGTCACGCTGCCGACTTCACATGCTACGTTTCTCTGCTTGGCTGTGTGCTTTTCCAAGGCAGTTTCCTCTGCGTCCGTTGGTACTGACCCCCGGAAAATCAGAACTGAATCCTCAGAAACTGGGCTACATTTTGACATTCAGTGACAGAGCTTTCTGGATGTTTCCCAGATATTTCTTCAGTTCAATAGATTCTTACACTACAGGCTATTATAAATTTAGGCTGGACTTGGATCATTGGATATAATAGGTCGCAGGAGTGATTCCTGTCTTCTAGCCAACATCGTGTTATTGTACAATCCACAGTGACAGTTTGAAGGGGGGGGGGGGGTTCTATGTGGCAAAGGGAACTCAGTCCAGCAAAGATTAGTGAGCTGCAGTCTTATAATCACCACAGTATCATACTTGTTTAGCATTATTTCTGCATCTTATAGATAATGTGCAATATTTTACATTAGGGATTAAGATCGAGTAGAAAGAGGAAGTAAAATCAATTACCACACACACACACGCTATAGTCAAACACTATTATAACCCAAAACAAAGCAGATTCTCTTCCTGGGGCCTTTTTAAATCCCAAATGAAACTCCTTATTAACAATTTCCCTCTGTCACAACTTTCTGTTGGAAACAAAGCTTCACCTCCATAACGTAAGTGGAGACAGTTACTCATCCAGGTCCCTGTGGGAGCGCTGCACTGTGATAATGCTAACATTATATAAGAAAACACTTCTTCTGAAATCAATGGATCACAGAGAAGTGAGTGTCTGAGATTCCCCAGGTGCTCTGGGTTTCCGTGCAGAGCTGCAGTGGAGATCACATTGTCCATTTAGGAGCAGACACTCGCAGATCTTCTCAGGGTCCACGCATACCCGACAGATCTGAATTGTGAGGGTGCAAATATGTTGGTCTCTTTATTGGTATTTTGAAGAAATATTTAACTATGCTAGTTAATGGCAGCTAGATATGTTCAGTGACCACCACAAGCTTCAACGGGTGTGTTTGTCCAATAGCTCCAGAGCACTTCTGTGAAGTGCTACTTGAGATTGTGCAAGACATTACAGGCCCTCTCAGTGCATGTATTCACTTTGTGGAATTACTCGAAAATAAAAGGCACTGCTTTGATTTCTAAATCAAATTACGTTTGCAGAGTTCCCTCTTCAGAAGCTGTTGAGAGACAAACAGATCTGTAACTTTCATACTTTCACTTTTCTTTTGCCCGATTAAAAACTTAACACGAGGAAAGTTGTCAGCTTTGATGTTTTTCACCAAGTCAGTCTTCTTTCTCAGCTGCATTGTGCAGTTGTAGTCTGCAGGTATGCGCACATACGTAGGTGTGTGTGTGTGTGTGTGTCCACAGGAAACCAATCTGACCCATGGGATTTGTGGTTGACTTGGTGAGTGGCTCTTATTCTGTTCCAGATGTTTATCAGGCCATAAAGGCCAGAAAGCTCCATGTTAGAAAAAGGTAAGAACACAAACTCTTTTCAACACACACACACACACAGAGAGGGACACACACATTCCAGGACGCTGCTGTATCACTTTTGCGCTTGATTCTGTGCAGAGTATCACAGGGGGTTTGTGTCAGAAGACCAAACTTTTTCGTTCAAAAGCCTTAACTTTTTGACTCTTGATCACTCAGCCAAAGCACCTGCATGTGGCAAATGGAACAAAACACAACGAGAACTTCGCAGTGTCGCAAAATTACAGAAATGGAGCATTGTCAAGTCGAAATTAAACCTGATTTTAAAGTTTTAAAAGGCTGCCGTGACAAAATACGGATCAAAAGTCCGTCTTAGACCTCGACTGTGCCTTGTTCCAGCCGTGCGTAAAGAGCGCTGCGTGGCTGGAGCGCGCCAGCTGACTATGAAGGAGCTTGTTGAGGTCACCATCCTCTGACAGTATCAGTTTAAACAGTTACTAAGCACTGATTACCGTAATAGTCCTCCGTCATACTTAGACACGCGCAAACAGGAGCGCAAAGTAGGATTTTAAAAGCGGAAGGAAACTTTTTTTTTTTAAAGGAATATTATGATGCACATGAAGATGACAGCATCCTCATCCTTTCTGAGAAGTCCGTTAATTGTAAATCCACATGAGCCAAATTAGATTTCATTGAAGATACTTTTATATATAGCTATATATGTGTATGCGCCCTGCTAAAGACGGACATCTAACCCTGCAGAGGGGGGAAAAAACAATCTTTGATGGAGAACTTCGGCCATCCCGGTGAAAATGAGAAGTTCTTACCGAGATACTGCCTGATGTCCAGCAGGAGTTGAGGAGGTCCTCCGTTCAGCTGGTAAAAAAGGGAGCCGAAGCAGAAGAGGAACAGCGTAGCCATGCAGAAACCATACCCGCGCAGGGAAAAGCGCAGCGGCAACACCGAGAGCAAGCCGTGCTTTCTGTTGTTCCTCTCTCTGATGTGGTTGCAAGTCTGGTTGTTGTTCTGAAGGGGACTGCCGCTGAAATTCTTCATCATCTCCTCCTCACAAAGCGTAGTGGAAAGTCACCCATCCGCCTGTGGAAAGTGAAACTCGTCGCTTTGAGTACATTTGTGTCGGACAGCCAGTGAATTTGGAGACGCGCAGGCACCGGAGATGTGCTCCGCTTCCCGGAGCCGAGGGGCTTGTTGTTGTTGTTTCTCTCTCTCTGTCTGTCTGTCTGTCTCTCTCTCTCTCTCTCTCTTGCGCACAGCGTTTCTCTTCTGCTCACTCTCCGCTCCTTTGCGCCCGTTGAATGACTGCGCCTTCCTTCCGTCCTTACCGTCAAGTTAAGAGTCCATCCTTCTCCTCCGAGTCTATTGGGTGTCATATTACTCAACGTGGAAAGAAGGGAAACTTCCACTTCATAGCAGGATTTTGGAGCGGGATGCAGCGCGTGAAATAGCGCCTCCTCGTGTCCACTGCAGGAAGAGGCGATTTACACATAGACTGACAGCATGTCAGAGCCCAGTGTTGGGCAAGTTCACTTTCTACACTTTCTACAATTGTTAAGTTCATAGTTCATAAAAATTGAAATGAACTAGTTCAGTTCACCATTTCAAAAAATGAACTAAAAAAATTAAATAAAAAAAATTCTTTTTTAATGTTGCTGCCAGCAATTATTTGTCAAAATGATCGCCACTGCCCATATACTACACCACCACAAACGGCAATTATTTTATCCATTTTAACTGTCGAAAAAACTATTGGTCCAATTTGGAATCCTTAACCAATCAGGGTTCACGTTAGCATTAAAGGAACAGCCCATGTAAAACTGTAATTTCCATTTCAGTTTCTCTCTACAGCAGCCATTCCCAAATTTTAGAATACCAAGGCCCAATTTGAAATGTGAAAAATCTCCGCAGCCCACTGAAACCTTTAATCACAACTGGGATCAACATACAGGACAAGGAACCATGATCCGATATTAATGTAAGGGGTCAACAAATAAGGTGACACTTGTCATATTAAGTTAAGATGACAGTTGAATAACACTTAACGGGTTTGTTTTATTACTTCTTGTTTTTTTAATCATGTCATTGATGTCATTTGATGACCTGATTACGTACGTACCCTGACTGCAAAACGGTTGGGACACTTTATTGAAGAAAAAAAAAAAAGCGTGATATAGGGATCAAGCTGCTCAACAGTTGTGGGTCTATCTGCCAAATGTGTTCAGTTGGTGAAAGGCCTGGCTGGCAGGCAGGACAGTTCAGCACCCAGACTCTTCTGCTATAAGCCATGCTTTTGTTATAGATGCAGTACGAAAGAAGAAAGGAATTCCGTGAAAAAGAGGTTCTCTGGATGGGAGCATATGTGGCTCTTAATCCTGTATAAATCTTTCACCAGTGGTGTTCCCTTTCCAAATGTGAAAACTTCCCATTCCATTGGCGCTAATGTGCCCCCCCCCCCCCCCCCACCCCACCAGAGCTACACACTACTGAGCCGAGTGCTGACAACACGTTGGATGGTCCCTCATCTCCAAGAGATTCAATTTCAATTTCTCAGACCACAGGACTCTTTTCCACTTTGCCTCGCTCCATTTTTAACTGAGCTCTGACCCAAATGAGATGATGACTTATTTGAATCATGTTCGCATATGACTTCTTCTTTGCATGCTAGAGGTTTGAACTGAATTTGTGGGACAATGATTTCCAGAAGTGGTTCTGAGCCCATGCAGGGGTCCCCAACAGAGTCAAGCCTGTTTTCAATGCAGTGCTGCCTGAAGGCCTGAAAACCACTGGTATCTAATAGTTTCAGCCCCTGCACACAGAGATTTCTCCAGATTCTCTGAATATTTTGATGTTATGTACTGAAGATAAGGAGATATTCAAGGTCCTTTTTAACGCTGAAGAACATAACTCGAAAATCATTTCATATTTTGTAGACGGCTGATCACAGATTGGTGAACCTCAGAGACCGCCTCACTAACAGACTCCTTCTCACATGTGAATACATGAAACCTCCCCTCAAGCCAAGTTGTTACAGCCTCATATTAAGCCATATATTTTTCCACAGCAGGGTCAGAAGCCACCGACTGACTGCAGCTGCACTTGGGAGGCTACTCATAACAGTTACGACCTCACTAAGAACCTTTCAGGGTGACAGTTGTTGAGGGAGCGAAGGCGGAGCTAAGAAAAGGTGATGAAGAAGGAAGAGAATCACTCTGTCAAAGGCCCACTGGCATGGCTTCCCCCCAGGTAAATGGACATCAGTTGCACAGTTCTGTATTTTGTAAGCTTGGCACAAAGCTTGTAAATAGATTAGAGGTTTATAGCTGGGCCAGCCAAATCAACAGTGAGATTTATTGCACAGTACAGTAGCACAGGTCACTGTTCCAAATCCAAACTCCTCAACATGGGTCCAGAATTTCTCTGGGGCCATCATCCGTTTTTGATGCGTCTCCTCAAGCGATTTTTCCTCCTCAGCTTTGTTTTATCAGTAATTTAGCACCTCGAGACCTGCAGAAAGAGTTTGCTCACAGACTCAGTGAGGAGTTTGTCTGCCAACGTGGAGTTCCCTCAAGGTTTGTATGCCCAAATCAAATACGAGTAAATATTGGGAGAGGAGGGGGAAAAAGCAAAAACTGCGAGAGGGAAAAAGAAATTAGCCTGGATCTTTCATGAGCATTGCATATTTAAAAAAGGACCACTATGTTTGGATTATGGGCACATGGTGTAGAATTAAACAGTCCATTTCTAATCAAATTTACCTTTCTAAATTAAGAATGAATGGACCATCCAGTGGGAATAAGTTGGGGGCTAGACATTTTCAGATATTTGGACTTGTTTCCCCAAAATTAAACTAAAGTTTGAAATTTAAACTTGACACAAATTATACAGTTATAGCTCTTAAAATTAAAATAAGAAATTTCTGGATGGCAGCATGTTTTTTTTTTTTGTTTGTGGCACTACTGACTTTTATTTCAAGTGAAGAATGACAGGAAAGGGGAGAGGGGAAGACATGCAGCAAAAGGTTGCATGCTGGGACTTGAACCTGTGACTGCTGCAGGAGGATTGTCACCTCTGTGGTGGAGCTGCCTGCTGAAACCACTGAGCTATGCACTGGCCCATGTACTGATATTTGAAGAAAATAAATAAGAAAACAAACAAAGAGCTATTTTCTTTAATCTGCAAGAACATGTAAATGATGTAAGAACAAATTTGGAATTTTGGGGGTCAAACTAGACCCTTCCGGTCAGGTTTTGCATCACGCCTGGGGCCCTTTACAAGCAGAAATATGGTATTTATAGCCTGTTTTTATAACAAAAAAAACAACCCCAAAACAAAACAGTTTCAGTCTCCATAGCTACATTTGACATGGCATCTGTGCAGACGTGAATTTAGCTCGACAAATTAGACCAGAATGAATGTAAGCCAATGCTAGTGAGCATCACTGGCTAGCATGAGCTGTTCCAAGATAAAATGTCTAACTTGTTGTAACAGAGCTAATGTGGCTTACACATTCTAGCCACTGGCCCATTTTTGGATTGACTGCGGGGGATGGTGACCTGTGTGACATCACATGCATTTTATCCAGTTCTCCTTATACAGTCTGTGGATCCTACTTTAGATGCTGAGAAATAAGAAAAAAAAAATCTGAGTGTGCCTTTGACAACAGCTGTACTGTGACAAAAGGCAAGCAGGAGCAGCAGATCTTTAGACTTCAGCTGCTGCGGACCTTGGTGTCTTGGCAGATGTGTACATTTTCTAAATGAGGCGTTTACAAGCCCGACACAACAAAGCAAGTTTTCTTAAGCTCCTTGTTTTTAGAGGGCGAGCCCAACTGAACTTCAGACAGTATAGAAAGTATATAAGTTTGTCATCCAGCTTAGCAAAAATACCAGTGTGATTAAAGATTATTTTTTGTTTTCTCTCCAACATAACCATAGAAACCTAACTGTTTCTTCAAACCAATAATAAAATAACACGTTGGACATACTGGCTTTAATTAAAACGAGCTGAGCCTTATTTTTATTTTTGCAAAGCCACGTATTCTTTTTTTTTTTTTTTTTAATTTTTTTTTTTTTTTTTTTTTTTCCAATGTCATTAAGCACATTGTTTTTTTTTTTTTTTTTTTTTATTTTTTTTTTTTTTGGGTTGTTTTTTGCAGCGTTGTGTCTTACCTGCATGGAGTCAATCAGACAGTTGGGTTATGGCAAGAATTTGTTTTTTTTTTTTTTTTATGTTTCAGAATGACAAATAGTTATGGACATTACTTTTGTTGTTTCAATACACAAGGAAATCTGTATGGACAATCATTAGGTAAATGATAACCAAATAAAATTATTTGTACACATATTTTACAATACATACTGTAATTCCTTACTGGCTAAAACAATATGCATGATGCAGGAAGGTATTGCTATTCATATAGTACAGCTAATTACAGTTGATATGAAAAAAACAGAAAGAAAATAAGTTATTTAAATATCAATTACATATACAGAATGTGCAATGTCTGCCATACATTTCATATATGTAATCAAGAGTTGTTTTTTTTTTTTGAGACGTAAAACAAACTGGAAGTGAGTAACTGGTGGTTAACTCATGACTGGTTATTAAACTTGGCATTGGGAACTTAATACTAAAAGAAAATGCCAGCATGACATATTGAAAGCCTTTACAATACCTGACAAGTGTCCATTCACGGACCTGTGAACAAATGTAGCCAATTTTGCCTATAAAACTGCTATTTTACCATCTAAAGTGCATTTACAGTGTCAGTATTTTCATTCTTTCCAGAAACTCCTCCTGGGGCCCTTTTACTCGTCTTTAAATCACGATCCCCGTCCTCATTTTCCCAGAGCACCACTTTGATTGAAAAAAAAAAGGCATCTAATATCAATCCATCAAGTGCTCACTGCAAAAAAAGAAAAACAAAAAAAACAACACACGCAGCTGGTCAAATGTTCAAATATGAAATACACGGAGGAAGTCTTTAGCTCAGTCCTGGTCATGAAACATACAGTATTAAGTGTTGTATAAGGAAAAAAACAAAACAAAACAACTTTGCACACAGGAAATATGTGTTTGCTCCGTTTCATGCAGAGTGCACAACTGAAAGAGTTTCTCAGGATTTGTGGCCCAATAAACTTCACAGTCCAACCCCACTCAGTGTTTCCCTGAACGTCAAGACTTGTTTGCTGAATGTGGAGTCATTCATGTCAGATGTGTCAGCTTGCTTTTATCATGTCTTTGACTCGGTCCATTTGAAGTTTGGAAATGCTCCCAGCATCGATTTGAAGTTTGCTGTAAATTCAAATTGGCCTCCTCAATTAATAAGCCAAGTGTAGACAGTCTAATACACTCCAGACTCGATGGCCCAGATGTAGCTGGTGTCTTAGGAGCCTCTTCCTTTTCTTTTCCCTCCCTTCTTGTCCCACAACCCCTCGAAAAGTGAGCGTGTCAACATGGTCCAAGGTTGCTCAATGCAGGATGACAGAGCCTTATTTGTGGTTTTACATGGGGGGGTTTTGAGCCTTATTATTTTCCAGACACGTACGACTCTCTTGTCATAACTACAGTTCCCAGTTTCTTGCAGCTGTTCATTCACAAGGGTAAGGCGACTTTAACTGTCCTTTTATACACCAGGAATGTATTGTTTCAGTGGAATCTGATTACAATGAAAACAGCAAAACAAATGTTTCTTTAAGACTCTACATATTACAGCCAGGTGAGAATCCACTGAGTAGTAAGACGTACAGGAAAATGGGAAAAGGTCAGTCGTTTCAGCTTAGAAACCTGGCCTCCGAAAGGCTTTAATATTGAAAAGGCAAACACAAATTTTAACACTTAGATTGTTTTAGAGTTTAGATGTGCTTTATGCTATAATACAGATACATAATACAAAATAAGCAACGTCAAAGCCACTTGTTATTCACTGTTTGGTGTCTGCATTTAGTTGATTTGATGTCCATATATTACCCTCATGTTATGCTGCCTTGCCACAAGAAATGAAAAGGATGCCCTCATGGCATACGCAGGAAATAAAGCATCTTTCTGGATTTGAAAAACAACAACAGCAAAAAAAAAAACAAAAAAAACAAAAAACACATCCATCCTAGAAAAGAGTGTGCTTTCTCCCTTAAAGGCAGTTCAGAGACTCTGGGGGTGGAAGCCATCCCACAGAGCGACTCAGTCAGTTTTTGTTTTTTTTTTTCTTCAAGAAGGCATCCGATATCTTGTCTGGGCTGTCGGAGAAACTCCTTAACGTCGTAAACATGTAAGAAAAGTTAGCGTGATAAAAGAGAAAAATCACAGAGCACAGAGGCTCGTGTTTAAGTCTTTTTGACGTGTGCAGACCAAGTGCTCGCTCAGTCCAGTTGCCACTGACTGGTCACGTTTGAAATGAAAGGGTGCAGACCAAGTGAGCCGATTCTACCAACATGATTAGGACTGCCCCTCTCTGTGCACGTTGACCAACCGGGCTTCGCTGACCAGACGGCGAGCGTGTCTGTCATCTTTCACCCCAGCCTCCCACACACTGCTCTCTGTTAACAAGGCCACCCGGCTCAGCGTGTCGACACCTGCTTCTGCCAGGGATGTGGCGTACATGGGCAGGCCGATGGAAGTGAGCCAATCAGAGACTGTACTGATGTTAGCTA
Organism: Hirundichthys speculiger; assembly: GCA_018398805.1. Lineage (NCBI taxonomy): Eukaryota > Metazoa > Chordata > Actinopteri > Beloniformes > Exocoetidae > Hirundichthys > Hirundichthys speculiger. Next base: position 2,434,616 of record JAGFBZ010002379.1, on the reverse strand, counting down.
AAGGTACGGGCTTCCGGCACATCTCAGTCAAACCTCCGGAGGGGATCTGAGGGACACAGTGGGACAGAGAGACATTAGTTCTGATGATGATTCTGCATTTTATCTATCCATCTATCTATATATGTGTGTGTGTTTATATTACACACACACACACACAAACACATCCACCATAGTTCTTTCAAATCCATTAACTACCTAGTAACTACCAGCCTTATTTGCCCTTTTCCTCAACAGTGGCACCAGCCATTGCAAATGAATGTTCAAAATGGCCCATTTTTTCAGCCTCTCTCAGAAAGCCTGTAAGCATTTATCTAGCCTGTCATTTTCTAGACTTCTCTGACATTTTCTTCCCGTAATGTTCTCCTGAAAATACAGTTTTTTGCCTTACAGCCATGCGGTGCTGTTTACGGAGCTCTTTGACTCTGAGCTGGTCCATGGAGGAGGCCACATCCTTGACGGGCTGCTCCAAGTCCTCGGAGTAACGCTGCACCAGCTGCTGGGGGATTCCACATCGACCATGCTGGATGAAGGAAGAGAGAGAGAACCGCATTTAAACCAAGTGGGTCTACATTTTCATTTTCATACATTTTAAATGAAGAGTAACAGCATTTATATCATGGAACAAACTCAAAACTAAGGTCCGTATGTAGACCTGCCTCCTATGTGTGAATCCTTGCATTCAATGACTCAAAGTGTGAAGCATTCCAAGACTCAAGGATCTAATTAGGAATTTTATCGCGAGCACCGACTGTGTTAAGGAAAAAAACCTTTTTCTGAGCATGTGTCTTTGCTTCCTCTCTACTTGTGTGGGCATCTGGAGTGATTACAGAAAGCCACCAAGGTCTGGCTTTGGTTAGTTAAACTGGATCAAAAGTATTTTTTTTTTAAAGAAAAGGAAAAGATGGCTAAATGGAAAGAAACATCTCTCTGGCAAAACGCACCTGTTTGACCTAAGCTTTTAACACCTGGATTGGACGCACGGCCCCAGGGAGCGTTGAGGCAGGATGGCGACCTTCACCAAGCACTGCTGGGTTGTGTTCTCAAGCTTCAAGCCGTTTTAAATTTGTAAACACCGGGCAACTGCTAATTTATGAATTTTAAAAGAATTTTGAAGTCAAATATACTAGATTGCTTGTTAAATTACTTGAATGAGCTGCGCCTCAGTGCGCGCTCTCAGGCTGTGGTCACTCCGGCAACAGTTTTTTAGCCACTTTCTGAAAAGTCTCGGCCAATCCACCTGCGATAAAGAGAATCCAGCAGAGCGGCGCTGTGGTCTGAGGCACCACTTCTCACCTCATCCCTTCATGCCTCTGTCTGTTTGAATATGCCTTTCCCTGCCAGCGTTGGGGGCTCCACCATGTTTTAGGGGCCCTGCCTGGGGTCTGATGAGTGCCAGAAGGTTTTATGACCCTGTCTGCCTTCAGTAAGATTCAGTCCATAAACTTAACAGTCTGAACCGCATCATAGCGAGACCCAAGCCACAGTCGTTCCTTCTCAGCTCCAGGCAGCACATTTATTATGGCACATACACATACACCCCTACACCCCCACTCCCACTATAAATGCCCCGGCGTACGGCGGCATCTACACACAGACTTTTGAATCTATTGGTGTCTATTTTTAAACTAAATGAGTTCTAAAGCAAGCTGCTGCGGTGTTGGCTTAAACAAAGAACAATTTGGCGTCAAGCTGCAGCCGAATTATGACTGAGTTAAGTTAAGCATGTTACAGCGTTCAACCAGAAGAGCCTGACGCCAGACAAGTATCGTTTCAAGGTGTCTTGGAGCTCCATTTTACATCCTGGCTGTGAAGTATGACTTGAAATGATTCAGTTAATGCTCTGACTAGAATGCTTCTGTTAAAAACGAGTTCTCAGTGTTTATTATTTTGCTCATCTCTGTTGAAGACTTGTCTTATCTAAAATTCTGAGATGATTTCATTTGCCTCATGTGTGCTATGATGGCTTACAAACCTTATCGGAGTAAGGCTCCTCAGTGAGATCAATGCCTTCCACCTGCAGCCGTTGCTCCAGGAGCGTGAGCAGGTCCGGACCCATCTTGGTGTGAGAAACCTTCCTCGTAACTGCCATTTTGCCCCCAAGATCTGAAAGCCAAGGCGGCTGCACTGCTGGTGGGGAGCCAGATTCCTCGCCCATGGATGACGCTGATGAGGTGGCACATGGGCTCGCTGGAGTACTTGCGGTCTTGGCGGGCAGAGCGGGGGCACTGAGGACGGGGCTGGGGCTGCTGCTGTGGATTATGGGGCTGCTGGGCTGAGAGCGGTTGATGAAATGAGTTGGCGAGGCAGTGGGGGACGGTGAGGAAGGCAGGCGAGAGAGGCGGGTGACGTAGGCCGTTGGCCAGTCTTTCTTTAGATTTCTTGGCAGGAACGGGAGGTGGGATGGGAGGCTTTTTGGGATGAGTCCGGACGACCCTCTCCCCACTTGTACTTGAATCAGGAGGACTTGGAGTGGGGCTTGAGAGAGGCTCTGCAGGACTGGGGGATTGTGTTCGTAGGACAGGGCGAGCGTAGAGGTAACTGGGAGGGTATGGGCGGTCTGTTGGCTCGTCCTTTGGGGCTCACTGTTGGAGTCCCATTTTGTGCTGGAGAGCTTTCCCCCCGACAGTCCTTGATGGGACTGCTGTTGCTTGATTTAGGTATGTCCTTGGTAGGCTTAAGCACCACATTCAGTTCATCTTTCTGCTCAAATCTGTCCCCTAAATGCAGGTCTCCAAGCGAGTGGGAACGTTTCCAGAACCCAGCGGGCTGCTGGGGACCATCGAGGTCTTCACAGCTGCGGCTGGCTGCGATGGTTGACTGTCTCTGGGCTTTGCGCAACCCCAGGAAGCTGAAGCCCTTCAGTGAGGGCTTGAAGAAGCTTTTGGGGAACTTTGCGCGCTGGTTTTTGCCATTTTGCTGCAGAGCCTCTGTAGAAATAGTCATGGGTAATGTTGGGTAGTCTGGAGACTGGAGTCCTGCCGACGAACGACTGGAACGGGAAGCTTTTCTGCTCTTACCTGCAAAAATAAAAGCCCTCACTTAAAATTAAGACAGACTTTTACACGAATGTAACCTGATGCATCAAGTAAATTGGCTTTTATGTCTTCTGTGAAACAGGAAATTTATGACAACGTACACAGTTCATGACCTAGAAATACTGCATTATTATTATTTTAAACAGCCTTGGCTGCCTTTGCATCATTTTTTTTCTACGTTTATTATGTCTGCAGTCCTTGGCAGAAAGGTTTTTGTGCTGAAAAACAGCATGGGTGCATGAGACAAATTCTTGGTATTCCTATCACTGCAAAATAAACTGACTGCACCAATTATTTTAAACTTGTATGCCAAAGCCAACAACCCCCCCCCCCCCCCCAAAAAAAAAAAAAAAAAAAAAAAAAAAAAGAAAAGAAATAAGCGTTGCGGCATTTCAAGGCTCGTCTGTGAGCAGCAGTGAAAAGCACACACGTATTTATCGACCAGATAACATTCTTGACTCATGGCCTGAGCAACTTGTTGTTATCAAAGCAGGAATTCCAAATAAAGATATCTGGGTGAAATACTTTCGGAAAAAAAAAAAGTAACAAAATGACGATGCAACTTACCATCTATCCTTTGGCTTACAGAGCAAAATGGATGGATGAAATGAAGGACAGCCACTCACTGGCTTGCCAAAGATTATCATGATTATTATTATTATTTCTTAAAGTGTCATGCCAGAGATGTGTGTAATAGATGGATTGGCAAGAAAAGTATAAGCTGGCCCCAGATGTGTCATCACTTCACAGCTACAACATATACTGTATTTACTAACCAACACTCATTTACAGACATTAAATTAGAAAAGAAGCATATTAACTGGATGACAAAACCATCACTGAATTAAAGAGAAAAATATTAAAATGAGTGACTGCTGTCATTCAATGACTTCTGCTCACCTTTGACATGCATAACAAATTCTGACTGCAAAAGAACGTTTTAAACTCTGATTTCCATATTGTAGAATGTGACAAATGTCACCACTAATTTGAGAAACAGTTTGCCAAGTATCGATTTACTGAGTGAATGCACTGAAGAAAAAAAAAAAGAGGAAATAAATCAGTACTTGCAATAACACCTGAAGCTGTTTCAGCAGCTCTGAGATCCAGAACTGACATCAGACATACGTTGTGGAACAGCAGTGTCATTCCAACAGATCAGTATACACCCAAAGATGCACGTTTTATAGCGCATTAAGTACTTTAGGAAATCTGGCATTTAGGCTACACAAACACATTATCATATGGAACTCGTTTAGAAGAGCGGTATGTCCTGCGACACACAAAGATGCGTGTCTTATGTCAGTTTTGGATTTTGAACTTTTATGAAGTGAATCAGCCACCTGGCATCAATAACCATGTTTTACCTGAACTGATAATTATAAGACCAGGTCATGTTCACATTTAAAAACCATGAGTGAGTCTAGAAGTCATGTGATGACATGAGGAAGAACTACTACATCTACTATCAGGAATGAGACATTAAAGAAAAGCTTACTGATAAACAAGCAGACGTTCAGGACTCCACAGTCACTTTCCCAAAGAAGAAACTTTAAATTAGTGCCATAATTTATAATTGCCTTGCATACTTTACATCTAACTCAAAGGGCTCCCTTTGACATTTCTATCAGCCGGTAAATAAATGGAATGCAGGGAACACGTGTATGTATTTGCAGTGCTGTGGAGCTGTGGAACCCTGAACCCACAAGAAGAAATGCAGAACTACATGTTATTCAGCTAGTTTGTGAACAGTTTAGTGGCATGAAAGAAAGAACAGACAGAAAAAAAAAAATGAAACAAGCAGCACCAGAGTCCCTTTTATTGTTTTTGGAGAGTTGGTTTTATTGCACAACTTTGATTTCTATCGTGGCAGACTGCACTTTTCACCGTTGCACCTAAATGACAACATTACACAGCAGAGGGAAACCAGCAGTTACACTGGGACCATACAGATATAGAACAAGACAAAGCAGTGAAATATGAGTTATGGAGCTGTTAAAAGAATGCTCTGAGTGAAAGAAGGTGGCGTATGCAGAGAAAAGACAAAAATAAAACATGTAAGACCTCAGTAAGCTTTCAGGATCTGAACTGTCTTACAATCTGCGCACTAAAATTGAAAAATATTTCCATCCACAATATTTCAGGCACATTACTGCATGATTGTGCAATATAAACACAAGAAAAGTGACATCTTGAAGTGAAGATAGCAGATTAGCAATAGCAGCTCTGATCTGTTGTCTGATTTGAACCAGTATTTGAAGTTTTATCAGCCTATAGAATCATCACTGCAAGAAAACACAAGCTTTTTTTTTTTTTTTTGACACTGCAACCCTGCAAGTCTTGTTTTTTCTCTCCTTCTGAATACCACATTCTGAAACACTTAACAGAAATGCTCTCTGAGTTCACATTCATCTTCCTGGTATCCATCTATGGACCTTGAAATCACAGGTGGACCAGCTGGGAACCCGTGTCCACAACTGGGCAGTGAGTTTGTTCTCATCAGAACAGTTCTGCGCATTGGGGAAAGTCTCGCCCTCTGTGCTCCCAGCATTGTGGGCTGGACTAGGCTTAGTGGTCTGGAGCCTGACTCCCTCTCAGTTACAACTGGACTTTGGCACTGACGGCACAGAACGCCTAAAGGATGAAAAGAGGGGTGAAGAAAGTGGAGTGAAAGCGTAGTTACAGGTGATAAGGGGTTCTTTCTGTACAGCAGCCAGACTGGAGGCGGGGTAAAGATGGGTAGGTGTGACTTAGGGGGCAAAGATTTACAGATGCTGATCCAGAGGGATGAGGCAGGCAGGGTGTTAGGATGCAAAAGCATGGCAAATGATTAAGTGGCGGTGAAAGGCCAAAGAGGGAAGAGACAAAGGAGTTACTATGGTTAAAAAAAGACTCTACCTTCTATCAGGGTGGGCTTGAGCTAAGCTAATCCCCCATGATTTTTGGGTTGGTTTTTCTAGACTAAGCACAGCAATCATTACCATTCTCCAGATTCTCGTTGCTCTCGTAGCAGCCGGAGTCGCGGGGAGAGTCTCCAGCCAGGCCCCGACCCTCGGAAAGCAGCTTTTCCTGGGATCCTGATAGGCCACCACGCTCCGGATCGCTGCTGCCTGATCACAGCAAGACACAAAACAGAGAAATCAGTCACAATAAAAATGCCTACACAAGTGAGGTCATCTTTTGCTATCTCCCCAGCATTTATCTAGAAATTAGGGTTCTGAAAGCACTGTTGGCTTTGGCCAATAGTGGCTATAAAGAAGCCATAATATGGAGTTTTTTTTTTTTATCAGTCACCTTGTGAAATGTATTTGGCATGCATCTCTGTTCCTTGCAGTCAGTTTTAGGAAAGTGGGAGTCAGCTACGCAACTTCTGGCTATCCGTCTATAGGAGTGTCATTTATGTCAGATCTGTCCTACAGCTTTGCATTATCCACTTCTCCTCCCATGACCCCTTAAAATCAGTTATGGACATATTGGATATTGTCAAAAAATCAAAACTTCTGTATATTTAGTTTACAGTTTTGAAAAATAGATATAAAGCTACTTATGGGGGAGATTTTCCAAAAACCCAATGAACATTTTCACTTTGTAGCTTTGTATTTCACCTCTGCATCTGTCAAAAGGGCATGATAATAGTCCAAAAAAAATGAACTGCAATACAGTGGAGAAAATATGTGCATATATTGGCATTTACATTAAATAATCCAGTGTTATGCATCTCAAATCCAGTCTCAAGATGAAGAAGATCAATGCACATAGTTTAAAAAAAAAAAAAAAAAAAAAGGAGGTTTTCAGTAACAGTACTAATGGAAGACTAAAGACTTAACCACTGAGTGTCTTCTCACATATCTAATCTAATACATATGGACCTTCGACAGGTTTCATTCTACGTACTATCGTACTCCTGCAGCAGCTCAACAGCAGTCAGGAGCATGGCTCTGTGCTGAGGATCTCTGATGTTCAGCTCCTCCAAGTCCTCCTCCTTCCAGCAACTTGAACGTGTCCAGGTCCTCGTAGCCATTGAAGAGGAACGTGGGCATGTGTTCCTGTGCAAAAATGAAATCTGACGTTAAAGTTTCTTAGGAGGAGCTCAGGTTGAGGGTGTTGAGCTCAGATTTAAAAAGACTGAAGAAAAATATACTTTAAACATGAGTCACAAGAAACTATGGAGCGGATGCATGATGTAACTGCTGCGTAATGAGGAAAAACGGCAAAAGATCTATAATCTGCTCATAATTTCCTTTCCACATCATTTATTTTTTAGCCACTGGTGAGCCAAATCTAAACTTCTACTTGTATTTTCAGAGGGTGCATCATTGTTTGAAGCCAAAGCTAGTTAAGTTATGGTTGCTTTAGACCTCAACACACTTTAATGTGGCACAAGTTTTGTCATGTTAGAAGGCGTATCACAGAAAGTTGTAGCAACAATGCAGAAGCCAGCTATGTAAATAACAGTAAGTTGAGTGCAACCAGTTCTAGTTGAGACCAAAATGGCAGACTTGAAAGTAAACACATACATTTAATGTGAGAACAGCTAAGGGGTGGAGAGAATCGCATCAAAGCAATCTTTAACCACAATGGACAATATGATATACGTACAAGCACACACCCAGGCCACTGGGGTAACTGACATGACAGCAAAGACTTTATATGACCGGCAAGTCCGCCGTACAGATCTGGGTTTCAGTGCTATTTCTGCTGGATGGTGCAGGACTAAACGAAGGACCACCAACGGTGACAAACGCAGCCAGCTGCGTCCGCTCACTCACAGCATACTGCGAACCTTTTGACCAAATGAAAAATGTAAACATGCTCCCAGTCCAAAGATGATTTTGGAAACGAGTCCACCAGCCACTTTACAGACTGGCGATCGACTCCGTTGATGTGCACATCAAGGTTTGGTTTGCCAATTATTTTCTGCTTGTTTTTTTTTCCCCAAAAGAACAATGACGCTACATCTTTGGTCTATGATCTGTCAGTTCCATCTCATGCTTGTAATTTATGTAACTTGTGGAGATGACCTTCTGAGAGCATGGAGACTGCATTACACAAGCTGGATCTATACTGTCAGAAATAAATAAGCCACTCTCAACACACCAGATAAAAGAATAGAAAGTGGCTGCAAGTTCTGCAGTTTGCAGGGATCCTGGTGGTCTCACGAGCACTGATGCACTTGAAACAAGCAGATTTACAACTTAGCAACAGCAGCCTTTAATCTTCCAGCTCAGCTATTGATTTGACAAGTACTAAAAACAGACAAACCATCTCTGTTTGAGGAAGTGAGACCTGCTGGCTGGCTGCGTGGGAGGGGATGATAGCGAGCTTGGAGGGGTGCGTAGGTTTTGATGAGAGAGCCAAGCTTTTTGGTGGGGCGTGGTCATCACAACGGGGCCGTTAAGGTCAGTGAGTCGCTGCCGAATCAAAGATCCGAAGGCGTGCAAGCCTGCAATTGTGTAAACTATATTTGTTTCTGGGGACATTTTTTTGTCCCCAGAAACAAACAGGCTTTCTGAAGTTAGGTGAAAAGCTGGATGACAAAGCGGTTTGGAAGTGTCCGTCAGAGATGTGATATCATGTTCAGTACAAGGCAGTGATGCTGGTCCCGCCTGGCCTCCTACCTTGAGGTTGATGCGCTCCAGCAGCTCCTCCTACTGATGTGGGTTTGGGTGGTCGGCCCTTTCTCCGCCTCCTGTGGGGCCTTTTGGGCTTCTCCTCTTCCTCGCTCAGCACGTCCACATAGATGAACTTGAAGGTGCCCACTTTGTTGTTGAGCAGGCCCATCCACGTTCCCATGGGGGGCTTACTGATGATGTCAATGACATCTCCTCGCTAGAGAATCACATGGAAAACAGAGCAGAAAGTGTTACATGACTCATTTTAAATGTGAATCCCATTTTAGGAAAAGAAAACAGCCAAAACAAATGAACATAAAAGTACAGTTTACTGAACTGTATCTGCTATACAATTACAAAACTGTTATTTCAGCTGTGTGAAGTCCAAAACCTTTCAAATTCAGTATTTCTTGACATGATTATTAGAAATGGCTGTAAAGACAGATTTCATCAAAGAAGCATAAGAATAACAAGAACTTCAGGAATTTCAATGACATTTATGTGCAAATTTCTGAATTTCTGTGGATCAACTGATCCACCATGAGGTCCAGGGGATCTATTTCTGAACAAATATGCTCAACAAACTGGGTTAAAATGTGAACCCAGAGTCGACAAATCCTGACATCAGAAACTCAGAGTTTCTTGAACTCTGCTTCTTTTGCTTCTGACAGCAATGTGGTCAACTTATAGAGATTAATACCAAGACAGCGACGGGATGGAGGTTCCTGTAGGAACATGGCTTTTATATACTTTTTGGGCCTCATTCATAACATTTTTGTAAATCTATGAGTAGATTTGCAAAGAAATCACCTCCTTACTAAAGACCTACTCCTGATTCACAAACGCTGCATAAAACTCCTATTTGTTCGTGTGTAGGATGATGAATTCCAACCACATGCAAAGCTGGCAGCGCACTCATTAAACTGGTTAATTAGCATAAACCTCACCGAGGAACGACCATATAAGAAGGTTTAAAGGTGAGATTCGGGTAAAAATGGGAACCTCATGAATCCAGCCAAGGAGGCAACGCTGGCAAGTGCTCCACTATTGAAATGGTCCCGGTAAGACCTGTGGTTGGAGCAAAAGCTCTGCAAAACCAGACCACAGTGCTGACGCTGAAAGTAATAAATAAATAAATAAAAAATATTTCTCTAAGTCAGCAAAACTCTGCTGTAGACAGCCGCATTGTCCTCATTATCTGAGAAACCTCTATAAGTCATTATCTTGAAAAAAGATGGTGGCAGGTCAAGATAGAGAGGTTAAGAGATCCAAAAGCAAACTTGAAGGGAAGGTAATTACATTTTTTGATTATATTTTATATATTGTGGCAGCTGGGCTGACATATTTCCCTCGTTACAAATTTACATCGAGTTAATTTCCTTAAGTTGAATGTTTTGCCAGTAAAACTTGTACACTTTGTAGCTCCAATAAATCAATCAGCAAACAAAGCTTACTTTGAAAGAAACAACTTTTTTGTAGCACTTTTTGTTTCTCTTTTCTTTTTGAATTTTTATGTCATTATGTCAGTTTCACGGCTACGTTCTGCAGGACACAGCAAGCCGCTGTTAGTTTGCACACCTGTTGGGTTTATAGAGCAGAGTCCTGCTTCACGACACCGTTGGCGTGCTCTGTAATGGCCCGCAGTGCTGCATGTGTGCCTGTCAGCATACCAGGTTGATTTAATCACTGACACTTTAAGAAAAGCATTTTGAAGCTTAAGTATACAAAAGGCCCATCAATGAAGATAAATGTGATACATTTCTAATTTACTGTGTTGTTCTTTCGAACTAAAGCTGATGGCCATCAGAAGAGATGTTGTCCGTAGCTATGAAATGTTCGGAGCTACTAACATTTTCACGAATGCCAGTGTGAAGGAATAAGTTCCAAACAGCTCTAACCATCTACATAATGTTCCAAACGATGGAAATCTGGGCTTTGCTTCTTTTATCACGAACCTTCAGTTTGAGGGAGTCTGTGTCGTAGGGGCTGGGAGTGAAGTCCGTATGGACACGAGCACGGCCACAGAAGGGTCCTCTATAAGGCGGCTCTTCGTCGTCTCCGTCTTCTGACTTCACGCTCTCTCTGTTGCTGGCTGATGAGTCAGTGGTGCTCACTGTCTGACCGCCTGGACACGGAGAAACACACGGGTCAATGTTTATAGAAGCTTTAAAATAACTGCCAGTAAAACTGTCACTTTATATATGTATATGAAAAATAGTCATGAGCCACAATTATTTTAAGGCTTCCTCAAATCCTGACTCAGACTTTACAAACGCAGGTTAGAGGTCATCACCGTTTCTATTTTGTCTGGCTCTCTGTTGTTCTGCGATTTTAGGAGTGAAAAACATAAACGGGACCACTTCTTGTCAAAGTCTGAGAAAATTAGAGGAGAAAAACTTCCCACCTAATCACTGCCACATGTTTGTCTGTGTCCCAGCGTGTTTTTGTGTGCTCTGTGGCTCCGAGCCACCGAGAGCCGTCCAAGATTTCAGTTAACCCTGAACTTGAAACAATGTAGGGGATTTTGTCCACCAAGATGAGACTGCAACAATAAGCTGGCAACATCAGATAACCTCAGAGACTGAAATACGGTTCACAGCTCTATGAGATCAGCTGGTGGGACTGGGTGTCTTTTACAGTGACCATAATCTGCATCCATGTGATGATGGAGGCACTTCGAAGCAGTCAGCAGCTAATTCTACCAGTGCCATCTAGTGTTATACCTTTTTCAAAGCACTTACATAGATCGTCCTCACTTGCATGCTGTATTTTATATGCAACATTGATTAAGCAAAGACAGAAAAACGTGAAAGTTAGCAATGTTTTCTAAAAAAAACTGTCTTACTCATTGAGCTCTGTCCGCTGAGTGAACTACGCAGACTTTCCACTGATCCTCCGGCCTTCAGCTTCGGTTTCTCCAGAGAGTCCGTATCCGGCAGAGGGGATTGTGGGGAACCAGGTGTTGCATCCGGACTGGACTAAAAGATGGATGATGAGCACAAAAGGAAGACATGAGGCGATGGAATGGAGAGATGAGATGAGAGAGCATAAAGGAGAAGTGGGGTGAAATGAAAAAAGGATGGGAACAAAAACATGGGGGAGTCATCAGTATATTTTTCATCTTCACTGACATCCAAAGCAGGTACAAGAGACACAAAACTCACATATGAGCTGTTAATCGACATTTGCTGCATCCTCTAATAATAAAATACTATCCAAATGAGAACAAGTGAATAATTAATGAATTCAAAACATTTGATTTTGTTCAAACACTACGGTTTTTGTCTGGTATGGTTTGTTTTTGTCGAAGGACATTGATACTGAAGATCTAAATACTACAGTATATCATTTACTGTTCATGTTTCCAAGAGTCCACTAGGTGGCTCTGCGGTCTGCTGAATGTTTGTTCACTGACATGGCCAGAGGAAAAGAACTACATTTACTGAAGCTTTGTAAGCAACTACATTTGAGATTCTCCAGGTGGGTTTATTTTCAGGCAACATTAACTCTAAATCACTACATCTGAGAACTGTGCTTTCTATTTCACAGCATTTCACCAAACACCTTTAGTTGCAGTCATGCTCCAATCTATTCAAGTCCATGCTATTGCTTTGTTTTCTTTTAGAAATCCATTACACCACTTTCCTTCGCAGCATAATACATTTAAGTCACCTCCTGCCACACTGCATCTTGGTTAGTTTACTTTAAACAAACATGACAGAATTAAGGTTTTTGTTAAACTCTATGGCTTCGGGTAGTCAGATGAGGACGGATATCTACGCATATCTAACATCTCCTCTCCAACAACAAGTACAATAGACGACAGTTTGGTAAAAAATGATATCATCATCAAAAGTTGTAAATGTACCACACTGGTTTTTGGTGCCCTTCTCTTGGGTCACTGGTTTTGGCATCCCAACAGAAGGGCACCAGAAACCAGCATCATCCCTGAGGATGAACTGAATTCGTCCTCGCGCTCCCGTCGTGCCTTTTTGCAAAATGCTGATTCACGTGCCTCCCAAGACGGTTACAGCCGCAGAACGAAATGTTATGTCGTTCCACCCCTGTGCCGTTCGCACAGCACAGTGAGGCGGAAAAAAAGGATCTATGGAGGCGTAAAAAACGGGCTGTGTGAATGCATAAGCAAGAGATATAATCGTGTGTCCTTTGTACCATGAGCAATTTCACACCCAGTCCAATTGCTCTGCCTATATTTCTTCAGCAGAGGCAGATGCACTGGAGGCCTGTACCCCAAACTTTAAAAATCTGATGTGTGATGCAAGCGATTTGTATAATGGACACGCAAGTTCAGGATATTAATACTGTACTCCCCCCTCTACTGGACATGACACAACCGATTTGTCTTTGACTCATTCTCAACCAGTTGACCAGTGTCAGGACATCTGGGCCACGCCGCTGATGGACTCACCATGTCCAGATGTTCAGCTGTGCATCAGTGAAGCATGCTAGAAGGTGACATACCACCGTAGAGCTGGACAAGTGTTCGCAGCGCTAAACGCCGAGAAAAATTAGGCCAGTGTGACTGAGACGGCCCTTAAACAGTCTCCGCTTCCTTCAGTTAGAAGCAAACCCCGGGGACGCTTGCATCACTGCATGAGCTCAGCATGAAGTGGACACTCCACCCAACACTCTGAGCCCACGGAGGGAAGAGCAGAGAGGAATCTGCATGTGGATGTCTCAGGGATCCGTGTTTATTCTGTAACTAACACAAATACTCCCACCCACTGTGGAGAACATGTGGTTTACGCTGCTAAACATCCAAACATTTGCACAACACGGGGAGCGTTTCTGTCTTTTCAGGTGGCTCGCTGTTTTAAGGATTAGAGGCAGAACGCGTGAACCGTTTATGTGGTAGCTGCTCCATTTTTAAATAAAGCTACGGTTCAAACGTTCTTAACTGTTTGAGGACACCTCATTCGTCTTTAAACTGAAGCGCACAATGTTGAACTTTTTTACAAAGCATTAAAGAAAGCTGGATCCATGTGTGTGTCCAACCTGCTCAGACAGGGAGCTGCTGTACTTCTTCGACATGCGTTTCCTCATCGTCTCCTTCACCGACTTGACCTTCTTGCCCAGCGAGATCCGAGACGTGTGGGGGATTTGACCACCTCTCTGTATATTGCCTCCTGCTCTTTACTCTGTGATGTAAAGGAGGAACAGAGAAATGAGAAAGGCGGGCGAGGACCGATGGGAGGAGCAGGATGAGATGGAGGGCGGAGGGGACGATAAAAACAAAGCAGGAAACGGAAGATAAAGGCTGATTTCATGCGACAGCAGGGGAGTTGCAGCCTCCTCAAAGCCTCCTGTAATTTCGCAGGCTGCCGGCACTTACATTGGCCTCGGGGCCCGCGTTGACCACGTGGAGAGAACGGTTGGACAGGTCGAAGCCCCCGAAGCTGCATGTTCTCTGTGGGGGAGCCAAAACACAATCAAGTGAGTCATAGCAAGAAGGTCAAGTTAGCGAACCTCCCCACCCACACAGTCTACTCACAATGACTCATGCTTGGCACGACACGGGCAGTTTGATTAATGTACATGGATGTATAGAAGTGGGGGCATGATGTCATATGGGACTGTGGGCAGCCAACAGACATGATGTAACAATATGTTATATGAGTGGGTTTTTTTTTTCTTTAACAGTTCGTTAAAGCATGACCTAAAGAAAATGAGCTGTTATATTCCTCTGACGTGCCTTAAAACTTAAATGCCTGGAGAAAATAGCTAACTTAAACTTCTCTTGATGTGGCAAAGCTGAAACATAAAATCTGACTTTTAAAAGTGAACAAATATACATATATCTTTTTTGCATTACAGCCCGTTGCAGCTCATTTAGTTGTCGTAAATATGAGAGATGTAAAAATGGGCACGGTTTGCTTGCACGCACAACATGTAGGCTGGTTGCTAAGAGTCAACAACACATTATTCTCATCAGAAACATTTTCATTTGGAGAGCCGTTTCATCTGAGAGGACAGGACAAAATGGATTCTCGTTCTTGGCTTCAGAGGCCACAAATATAATAAGGCTGGACACAAAGGCGAACTATGACATGACAAGAAACCGGCTCCGACTTTCTGACACTGCACACAAAAAAATACAGACGCTGACATTCATGTGAAGAGAAATAGAAAAAGGCATTCTCCTTGTGTTTAATAGGCCATTGCTTAATGGCTTCACTGGAACATTAGTCTCAGTGGAAGAAGAACCTCTGACGAGAAAGCAGTGCACATTGAGAAATCTACGTCCACAGCTGCAGTCCACATCACGACTTCCCAGCAAAAGCAGTTTGGTGGAAAAAAAAAGAAAAAAATGTTTGCAAAGATGTCTAAAAAGAATGTGATGGCGTTGTTCGATGGAATGGACATGCACCCAGAAAAAAATGTCTTTCGGAGATAAGTGTAAAGAAAAAAAAAAAACATAAAAAGTCACATCGGCGATAGCGGCAAGAGCCTTAAAAGAAGACAAAAAAGCAACAACCAAAAAGTGGATTCAGAGTTTTTGGATGAGAGCGACGTCCAGTGATTTCACTAGAACACAAGAGGATTCGGGTACTCTCAAAGCTGCAGGGTAGCTCCACTACACGACTACCCTCTCTATGCGTCCCTTCCTCTGCTGGAGCACGGAGAACTGGAGCATTGTCCTGCCAACGGTACCGGACTACTGTCAGGCTAGTTAAAACTGAAACGTTATTACTCACATTCTTTGTCCCCTCCATTGTCTTGGTGCTATTTTCAGCCACATAACATCATATTTGTAATCTGATAGGCATAAAAACTTTTCAGTCACTGCATTTGACTTAATGAGGCCACTCAGTGAACGGGTCTTTGGGTCTACGTGCTGTGCTCCGGGCTTGTACAACATCAACCCCCCCAAGTGTTAGAGCGACTGTTAAAGCGCACAAGTTCCTCAGGGATCTGACATTTACAAAAGGTACTAATGAATCCTAACACACCCAGGCTTGGTACTTCATGTTCCATAATCTGTTCTTATTTAGCTGATATAAAAAGGTTTGGAGCCACAGGCATTCACTTAAAGGTCACAGAAGATGACATTTCTCTAAGGGCAGTTAGAGCTAAGGTAGGTATGCCATATAACTTTTTTTCCCCCCCGTTCTCTCTTTTCTTGCATTTATTTTGTTCCACACACTGCATTGAACAAATAAGGTAAAGATGGTTGACTCGCTGTGTCTTTCCTGTCTGTAAATATATTCGTGCCTCCGTAACCTGTAACCCACGGGCTATTCTGCAGCTTTGGAGTACCGAGTCCTGCTCACACGCGGCGGTCGATTTGAACCTCGTGGTCTAAACTCACAGACTTCTGTTGGATGCGCAAGAGCACGCGTTTGGTGCAGCGGTCCACACTGGCCGCCCACTTCCTGTCCACCTCGCGCTCCTCCTCCAACAGACAGCGGCGTTCAGCGCGGCTGAGGGTGACCGGGCGGACCAGCTGGGCCCAGTTGAGGTGACCGTACAGGCTCCGCTCTACCACATAGGTGATGTTCAGCTCACTGACTGCTGTCCGACCTCGCAGCCTGCGAGAGGGGAACACCCATCCGCCGCCGCCGCCGCTTCCGAAACCTTTTGCTTTGGTTATGTCGCAGCGGACGGGGGAGGAAGGGGCGACAGACAGGGGGGAGATGGGGCACTTGGCATTGCGCGAGCGCTGGTACAGCAGGTGCTTGGTGGAGTATGCGTAGTTGGGGTCGGGTTTCCGGTGCGTCCAGCTGCCGTGGTTCCTCACGGCAGGGTGATGTTGCGGACCGTCGTCCAGGGAGATCAGAAGGCGGGACTGGGAATGGGGTTTGGGGCGTGGTTTGGTGAGGCCATAATAGGCGTAAAGCGCCTCGTTGTTACTTACCCCATGGGAGATGGAGCTCAGAGCCTTCCTCATCTCGCCATCTGTTGTGGAGCGTGACAGCTTTCCCTCATCATCCAATCCGCACCCATCGAGCTCTGAGAAGGAGGAGCCGCTGCCTGCCACGCCAGAGATGGAGCCTCCCAGGGCGCTGGAACCCGCCGGAGTTCTCCTGGGGGGCCGGATGAGACCGTGGGTGCTGGAAGACTTACTGAAGGTCTTCACCAGTTTGTGACCGGACCAGGTGTCCAGGCTGCTGGAGGAAGGGGAGGTCGTCAGGCTGTCCGTGTCTCCATCCAGGGACAGTTGATCATGGGTGAGGGAGGGCAGAGATGCCTCCTGGTGCAAAAGGGGCTTCTTCAGAACTCCTGTGTACAGAGCTGCGTTATCCTCACAGGAGAGAGGCGTCTCCAGGTTCAGAAAATCTAGAGAAGAGACCAAAGTGTGTTAGTTTTCAGGATTCAGGCATGAGATTCACACATGTTTAATAAGGGTGTGGAAAAAAAATCGATTTGCCGATATATCACGATTTTCGGCCGCCTGATATATCGATTTTTCAACTCCTAATATCGATTTTTTAGGAAAATTCATTCATTCACCTAAATGTGCAAAAACACTAATAAACAATAAATAGGTTGTTTTAAAGCAAATAGTTTTGACTCAATTTGTCCTCTGAATGATCAATATCATCTGATGAACATATACAGCAACTTGATTTTTCATCTCTACTTTTAATTTCGATATTAACTGGATAGAATATCACAATATATCGCAATATCGTGATACTATCGTATCGTGACCCAAGTATCACGATGCATATCGTATTGCGAACTCCTTGCCAATACTCACCCCTAATGTTTAATAACTGAAATTAGGTGAAACTCCTTACAAATGATGAGCTCTAGCTATAGTTAAGCATTTACAGCAACACTGAGAGAGGAAAAGAACTCGGATGGATTTTCAACACACAATTCTTTGTAGCTATTGCAAGCAGGGGCATCTTCTACAGCCGGTATAATGCGATTTAACAAACATAACCAAATGTGGCGAGACTAAAACAGTGCTGAAGTATGAGATAATGAATTTATCTTTTCAGACAGAATCACAGACCTTCAGGGGCATGTTTCTTGCCCTCCTCCACTTTGATGAGCTTTTCCTGACTCGCCGTGTTGAATTAACCAATTTGTGAAGCCGTTTGAACTTCACAGAGTCCTCAGACTGCTCATCATCTGACTGTTCACGGGACTGGAAAAAAGGGGTGATATGATAAAAGGATATTCAATTAACGTTGCAAGAAAATATGGGTCTAAGAAAAGGCAGAAAAATGTACCAGTTCAAACACTGATATCTGATTTTTGAGTAAAAAAAGACAAGTGGAGTAAAACACTTGGAGATTTTCAGAACTCTAATAATGGAAAAAGATGGGAGCTGTGTTTAAGATGGCAACAAAGTTAGTGAGGTGAGAGATGGAGGATTGGAGGGATGATGGCCCACTGCATTGTGTGAAGGTTCAATATTTTTTTTTTAGTGAACACAAAGTAAAAACACACTGCAACAATGACATTTTAATTGACACAAATGAATGACAGTGATCTATGTGGCTCAGTGTTGCACTCAAAGACTCAGCCTTCCCTCATTCAAACAGTTTCCTCACTGACACACATACAAGCACTATTCCTCGTAAAGCTGTGCCTTTTTGCACCGGGCCCCAGCGTGTAGCCATGAATCCAACTTTGGAGAAAAGTCTGCCAAGCAGACAAGACCATCATCACTTAATCTGTTTCTGTCCCCGTCGGCTTTCCAAAGAAGCATCCCCTCTTTGGTCACAGACTACCAGTTCCACAGTTGCAGCCGGATGACTTGCAAAGGGACAGAAACGGATGCATGCACAATAAGAGAGACCACATGTGAGGGTTTAGCTCTCTGCCTGGTAAACTGCAGCTTTATCTCGCAGCAGCCGGAAAGTGCTGTCTTCAGGACAAACCAGCAGCAGGGGTGTCGACAGGCAGAAGAAATGATGTAAACTGGTGGGGCTTCATGGGTGGGGAAAAGAACAATTGACAAATGGCTGATGTGACTGAAATGGTTTTAGTCACATCAGCCCAGCAGACAAGGGGTAAAGGTGTGGCTCTTCATTAGACCTGCAGCAATCAGCTCTGAAAACCCATCACCCGACTAAACCCACAGCTCAGCCGTGACAATCTGCAGCAGCGCCTCCTTCCAAAGTCCTATGCACCGCAGATGATTTTAATTTTCTGTGCTCCACAGAACTGATAGAAGAAACAATGGAAAGTTCAGAAGAGCAAAAGATGGAGCTGGGATCCACTCTTATATCTTGTTTTTGTCTCAATAAAAATGATTCAGGAGTTGTGAAGAAACGGAACTTTCTCAGATGAAGCCCCTACTGCTCAACAACAATGTGAGGCTCACCTGCCTCAGTAATGTTGCCACAACATGCAACTGCAGAGGGAAAGGAATGGGGGATGGTAAAGAGGTGGCGGTGATATAAAAGTCCCAGCCCATTCATAAGGAGCACTCTCTATGCAAATGACCAGATAAGCAGGGGAAAAAAGGAGACGCACAGAGAAAGAGAGTTAAATATATGAGGCCATGAATCAAGGAGGGCTAAAAGGCTCCCATTGTAAACAAGGTCAAAGGAAAAATTCCACTACCGCTATTGCCATTTCACTTTGCAAAATTTTAAGGATGCCTCACAAAATTTGAGCAGGACTTTGGATACCGTTACTGAACATGTTTTTCTGCTGCACACCAAAATCTTTCTACAGGCTTGTAAAAACAGACTAAAGCATGCATGAAAGAAGTCTGATTGAGATAATAGAGAGAACCAAGGTGCATTAAGACTTACCACCTCACAGCAGAAAACAAAGTAGAACTTTCTTTGTTAAAATGCCACGGCGTAGGAAGAACTGGAGTAAAACAATCCGCAGCACTCTGACCATGTTCTCACGCACATTTCATCCAAATTAACATCCGCGCGCCTGTGCACATGGTGGCAGATGCAGCCGGTTAGTGAATTCAGCTCAGAGGAATGAGGGGCTGTTTGGAAGCGCCGTGCTGCATAGCTAGCAGAGAAAAGGCGTGTTGTGCATGGAGAACAATCCCAGCATTTCAGCCCCTCTGACCCTGCCTTGGCCCCCAAATCACTAATGGCCAGCCCTGGAATGTGGGATCTGATCGCCAGAGACTGGCAAGGGACAACATCAGAAGACAGGGACAGAGCAGTCAAAGTACTGGACACTACAGACATGTCAGTCACAGACATGTACTGTATGTACACATGTCTGTCTATACCGTAGAACAGAGACATGCACAACTGAGCAAAACATCTATTTTGTTTTCTTTTTTGGGATTGACCTGATTCTATTCACCAAGGAGGAAAAGGGCCGGTATGTGACATCAACAGAGCCCTCAGCAGAGAGGAAATATTTCATGAAGCGGCCAATTTTGGAACTTGGGGCAAGAAGCGACGCAGACCCCCCCCCCCCCTTTTAACAGCCTCAGAGACAAGTGTTAAGTCTTTATCTTCACTCCTTCTGTCTCCTTTGTTTTCCCTCTGCCCCCGGCATTCGTCTCCAGAGCCAAACGGTGTGATCCTCTGCACAATACGTCTTCAGTACTGTACAGTTACTCTTCAGTTCTCTCTTTTTTTCTTTAAAATCCCCAGATCGATCAATCTTCCTTCAGCAGGAAGTGAGCGACCAGCAGCAGAGGTTTAACAGATTTTTTTTATTACACGATTCGAATATTCATGCTCAATTCAAGAATCTACATCAAAGAGCCAGATCGTACGTAGGGGCTGAGCTCAAGTTATTCATGACAAAACTGACCTACTTTTCACATGGAAGGAAATCATCAATCATAACGCAGAAGAATCTTTATAGGGATCCATGACTGCACGGGAGGAAACTTCTTTTTTAATCATTCTTTTTTGTAGGCTATATAAGAAACAGGTAAGCTGTAATTATGGAATTTAGATCCCGTTCTCATTGGAAAGGATCTAAATTTACATATGCCTGATGAGCTCAAGTGTCCATTTACTCTATAAGTAAACAAACCTAACGGAGACAGGGTTTTTTTTGGAAAAAAAAAGAAAAGAAAAGAAAACGCATTTTTTAAGATGAGAACCATATACATGCACAGGGAGTTATTCTCAGAGGACTTTTTGTGTTTGGATAAACCCGCTTCCTGTATTAAAATAATAAAAATAATATTTAAACAATGAAAGTGGGTCAATGCAAGAGACTGACTGACTGTTACTCCCATATACCTCAAAAAATAGAAAACTGATGAAAGCTAACCACTGTTAAGTCTTGAATCTGCATTGGGGCATTAGAAAAAAAAAATAACAGAAATGTCACAAACACATTCACACCAACAACTGATGGATTGTCACCACAACGCACCACAACTAACAGACCATGATTGTCTGAGCTCCAGCTCCACAACTCTCAGCATCTGTTATGGAACTGCCTTTCACAACATGATGCATCCTCAGAGATCACAACTCTCGTTCAAGGTAACTAAGGGATGTTTTGAATCCTTCTCTCCAGGGATCACAGCTGACAAAATTGCTGCTAACAAAATCTGCTTCCAGAGGTTCAGTAGGGATTACGTCCACGTCTCTGCTTGGCTTCCTCCGAGTTACAATTCCAACACACTGTTTTTTAACACTTCTGACACATTTGTAAAAGGCATTCAAGCAGCTTGTTGTGACTCTGTGAGGACAGATTTCAAATGAGATGCCTGTGACACATTTATGACACAAATCGATGAATAAAATATGGGTGTGCACTTGCAGCAATGCAAGGTGCAGTTGAGAAGCTGCAAATTCAAGTACACAAATTCAGAAGAGAGGGGAGCAATGGGGTGGAAGTTCCAGACGCATCGCTGATACTATTAAGCTTCATGTGACATGGTGGAGAGAATGCATATGCCAAGTTGGATACATTGTAATTTAGCTCATGAACGGAGACCACAGAGGGAAAGACGCATTATAAAGTTGGGTGAAGATATTAGTTTAAAAAGGGACAGCTAGAAGTCAGATTTAGGTCAATTGTATTTAAACACAGACATTCAGCTAAGAAAACTTGATTAACTGACACTCATTATATTTGTACACATAAAAAAAAAGGAAAAAAAACAACAACAAAGAATCAGTACTGATTGTCAAAACCTTTTGAAAGTTGAGAGTGTTAAAGAGGTAGATCAGGAGCGGACATGTGAAGGTCAGGGGGTGTTGGGATCTACTTACATAGCAGTCTGCGGACTGGTTTAGATTGGGTGCAGATCCGTCAGTCCACTCTGCAGTGTCAGTACTGCTGGACTGTCTGCTGCGCTCATACTCCTTCAGCTACATGGAGAAGAAGAGTTTAGAGAGGCAGAGGAAGAGGGCAAGGCCACCCGCTCTCACCCAGCATGTGTTCATTCACAGCGCCAACTACGGGCTGCAGCCTGCGGTTGGAGATCATCAAGCAACGGCTGAAATGCGTCCACACGTGCCTCCAGGAAGTTTTTTCTTTTTTGGTTAATAAATCTCCACAAAACCAACATCACTTTTAAACTTACATTTATGATAATTCAATATGCAGTGTGCATTCATACAACAGGACTGAGAACATGTAACAGCATAGATCAGGCAGGTACAGGGTTATTGATGCACTATGGCTCAGAGTGAATGTTTGTTGGGTTTTAGGGCCATATATAATCAGCGTGCATATGAAAGGAACATTCCAGAGAAAAATCAACTCTAGGTCTACGAATCGATGGGATAGAATCAGGAGTGGGCGGTTTAAACAGTATACGGTAGAAACGATATAAATGCAGCTAACGGTAGAGATTTTTACAATACTGGCCTACCGTGATTGCGCAAGTTGATAATGTCAGGCTGCGCCTACTTTGGTCGAATGTAAATGTGAAAAAAAGGCAGCGGTTGCAAACGTGGAGCGAGGTGAGGAGGAGTGCTAGTAAAAAAGACAGTCACTTCGCACGACAAAAAGAATCAGAGGTGGATTTATATTACAAATGCCATTAAGGTCATGGCGCCATTTCCTACAGTGGTAAAAAAAAGCGGCTTTAGGAACATGATAAAGACACTAGATGGATGCTACGATTTACCTAGCCGCAAGTGCTTTAGCCCAGTGATTTCCTAAGTGTGGGCCGCGGCCCCCTGGTGGGTCGTCGAGGTACTGTAGGTGGACCGTGAGAGGTCATTAAAAATGAACAAATATGTTTTAAATCCTAGATTTTTTTAAAAAAATATGTTTTTAAATTACTGTAAAATATTTGTTACTTGATTTAAAAATGTCTAAATTCTACTGTCACCTTAACATGACAAGTGTCACCTTATTTGTTGACCCCTTACATTAATATTGGAATGTAGCTTTTAGTCTTGTATGTTGCTCAAATAGGTGTTTAAAGGTTTGCATGGGCCACAGAGATTTTTCACATTTCACATTGGGCCTTCACCCTGGTGGCTGAAATATGTAATTGCACTGTCAACGAACTGGCAAAAATAAATAAATGTTTTTGACCGTAATGTTTTTTTTAAGTCCAAAATAAACTGCAGTATATTGTGACAGTTAAATGAATCATGTTATATTTTGTTTCTTAATACATTTAACATCATTAACATTAACATTTATAACATCTACTGTGTACTGTATCCTGTTGCAACTACTGGTTTTGAACATCATCTAATCTTGGACTTCATGGTTTCGTGGTGAGTGTATCTTGTGTGCCATCATGTGCGCGCGAGTTTGCACATATGTGTGCGTGCGCGCCGGTTCGCGTGAGAGTGCGCCCGTTTGTTGAAAGTGCTTAACAATTTTTGCCCCCCCTGACGCAAAAGTCAAACTACGCCTAGGGTTACAGCACATGCTTTAGATTATACCGCAATACAGATTTGAAGCCAGATCACCCAGCCCTAGATAGAATATAAACTTTCATTTAGATCTGAAACGACACTCCTTACAATCTTAAATCTAGATGTACAGATGTTTTAAGTCTGGAATGTTCCTTTAAGTAAAAGTGACTGTCAATGGCTGGGCTGAATCAAAGTATCTAATGCCACATTCCAAAAGCCTACGAAAAACAAATGAGAGGTGGGAAATTGACCTTTTATCCCAGGTCAAACAAGGTTAAGGTGTTCCAAGACCTCACCTCAGGAACCAAGCATGGATGCCTCAGAAAAGGTGCTATTACATTTGCAATTACAAATCTATTCTAATCTAATCCTGCTTCAGCCGATTCTGTTAGCATTCATGTTAGAATTAGCAGTAATATTAGCATGACAATGCATTGCATGGCCTTTTGCACATACAAAAAACCCTCCTAGTTTCCATGTGGTGTTCCAAAAGCCAATCCCACCAGGAACTTGTTTTATGTCACAAGAAAATGCTTTTGGAATGGATCATACAAATGGTGCCAGGTCTTCAACACCAGCCTGCCATAAACACTAAATAGCCATACACTGTGGCCCCAGTGGTATTTCTATCCTATGCAGGATTGAATGGGGGGGGGGCTAAGATTACATTCTAGAAAAACACGATCTTTGCATGCTGGTGCTGACCTCTCTGCCTCCAAATGCAGCCCAGTGAGCCAACACTGCGTCCAAGAGTCAGCCCAGCCACTGACAGGCTCAGAGACCAAAGTGACTATATAGAGGCCCGCAAACAAAAACTCTGAACACCTGCCACCTGAATAGATCATTCTGTCAGGCAACATGCCCACCAGTCCTCCTGTGTGATTTTCAAACTCCAGTGCCTGTTCAGAAACTCATTTCCTGTTAGAACAACATGCAATGTTGTCATACGAAAGGTTAATTATAAAAACAGATGTTGGCTTTTTGAAATAATGAGAAAGACTTTCTGATATTACAACATTATGGAGAAACTTTTCTTACAAAAATAGGATAAATTGGAATCTTTGAATATTGAGAAATGCTGTCAAGGATGTGGTGTAATGTTTTTGTCATTAAGATTTATGTCTGCTGGTCTGAACAGACATAAACCTTCCTTGATAAATAAATTGTTCTCTTTTTCTTCTTCTATCACCTACTTCATTCCTAGACAGATTGAAGAAAACATGATAGTTGATTCATTGCACAAAGTTAATAAACACAAGCAACACAAACAAAAACTGATCAGGTTGATTGGTTTGCCGATCAGACAGCTGAGATCAAGCTATTGCAATTAACAGGTGAAATCCAGTTCTGAAATGCTGCTGGTCAGTCATGCTACCCAGGAGCAAGGCATTACAGGTTGTGACTAACAGGACAGAAGGAGGAAAAGAAATGAAATTGAGGAGGAAGACAGAAGAGAGAGAAAAGACGAATCAACCAAATACAAGTGATTGACAGTCAGATCAAAACCAAAGTGCAAGAACATTTAGAGGAAAGTCAAAAGATCATCCACCATGTCCGACAAGGGAAAAAACCCACAATGCACCACAGGATCCCCACCAACAGGTGGGGCTATTGAGCTGTTGAGTTACCATGACCGCCAACTTCTTAATCATGAGCAGAACAACACACCCACACACACTCCAAGAGCTAAAACCCTAAAATCCCCAGACTCCTCAACCTCTGGACACGCCAGACGGTCTGGAGTTGATGTGTGTGTGTGTATGTGTGTATAGAGAAAACAATGCAGTATTAAAATATGGGGCCTTAAAGGGTTAGTAAGAGTGAGTCGTTTTAGTGTGGCAGAGCTACTGAAGGGCTATGGAGCATGGGGGAGGGGGGAGGGGGCAGGCTTGACTCTAACCCAGGAAGGGGTGAGGGGATGTGGGGGTTAAAAGGACGGCACAGACCAGCCATCGTCGTTGAAGGCGAAGGGGGCTGAGGAGAAGGGAAGAAGCTGAGAGAGATGAGGCATGTGACCCCTACCCGAGCCAGAGCTTCTTCTACAGTGATCATCTTCTCTTTGACCATCATCATCAGCTGGATCCGCTCTTCGTCACTCATGGTGATCTCACTGGCAACGTAGCCGATGTCTTCTCCTGATTGCAGTAAAGACCAAAGAGCCAAAGAGCAAACATGAAGCCACAAACATTCAGTGAGTTGGACATGAAAAATAAGAGCCAGACAAACCTTTCGATGACTGTCGAGTGACAGGTTTATGCTGAGATTTGCGGAAGTTCTGCCAAAAGGATTTGTTTTTCTTCTTATTGTCCCACTTGCCTAAAGGGGGAAGGGATCTGCTCAGTTACATCATGGAAAACATGAACGTGACAAAAAAACTACACCACACCTGACTTTTTGCTTTATAGTTTGTGCCACAGAAGAAGATGAAGAAATGCCCTCTTGAATGCTCTTGGACACCAACTCATGGTCTAACCCTACGTTTTCTGTCGTAACCGATGGTGACTTCGGTTGACCCGACTTGGGCTATGGTCTTTCAAACTGCAGCAAACGTTCATGAAGAAGCCTTTCTGTTATAAGCTTGTAACCAGTCTGTCACCAAAATATGTAATCGTCATGAAATTTAATCTACTGATTTGTGTCCAAGGATGAGTTGGAAATTAGCGCCGCCACCGACCAAATGCAGGTTATTTTGTTTGTGCTTATTAAAATGACAGCATTACACAGCAGGAGTTTTGATTGATTTGATTACACATTTTATCATTGATGGGGATTAGGGGTGGAGGGGAAAAGGTGGGCGAGACTCTGTTTTTACTTTGTAAAGCACTTTGTGCTACATTTTAATTGGACCAAAAATGCTATATAAATAAAGTTTGATTAATTGATTGATTGTGGCAGGTGGGAAAAATCAAACAAACAAACAAACAATTCCAACCCTGGTTCACACAAATCACATGACCTTTGGGTCATTCCACCTCAAATCAGCAGATTAGAAAAAAAATTCCCGCTTGACCATCTTTGATTTGCTTGATATTTTTTTCTTATGAACTTTGAATATAATGTAGTAACTTTGTGCAATATTAGGCTGGTACTAGCAATAACTTCGGATTTATAAATTTTTGAAAAAGTGCCCGTACGGCCATTTTCGTGACATTCCTAAATTATTACCATTTTTGAGGGGCTGTATCTTTGAAACCGTACAAGCTAGAGAGCTGATTTTTTTTTATGCTGTTAGTCCTGTATGTGCACTCTGTATGGGGTCAGTTTCAGGTGTCTATTCATTGCTTTTTGTTTTAAAATAAATTTCAAACATCCAAAATAAATTTCACTTGCTTTGTGCGGTTCACATTTCAAGTCCCCATTTGGACCCCTTGTAATAGTAGCTGAGACTTACTTTTTTTGTTGAACAATCTCCTTCTCCTATAGAATAAAAATACATAAAGAATTTGCAGAAACAATTGTATTTTAGTTCTCATATGACCCAGCAAAAAATGAACTTTGCATTTTTATTGTCGATATTCAATTGGCAATTAACAAAATATGACAAGATGTACCAAAACACTAAATATACTACCAGAAAGGTAATGACAATATCTGTTTATATACAAAGTTTCAAGTTGGTACTAAGTCTCTAAGTTACCTAGAAAAAATTCTGAAATCGAGCATTTTTGCCGTTTTTCGAATTATTGAGAACTTGTAGAAAATCACCAGAGAAAGTTTTCAATGTACATTTCAGTATACAGGCTGTACTTCTGCATTGTATTGTCTTGTATGGACATGTTTGCTGATCTCAAATGGACAAGGCCTTTTAAACAAAATAGTTTGCTGCATGTTTATTTCCCCTGTCCGTGCTGTGTGAAAGTTTGGTGAATGACTCAAGCAAAAGTGCTTTGTGATTTATACTAGATAAACATGATCAATTGTGTAGCAAAATTACCAGTACTGGTAGTGCTATACTGAATTGCCACAGCTGAGGTTTTAACATATTAATAAATGCGTAAATATAGAACTTATAGTAACACAAGTGCCTTGGCATTCAGTGCATGACATCATGCTTATGTCATCAGAAAATTCAGCGAGCTGTTCAGTTGATCGATAACCATTGTAGACCAAGCTTCAAAATCGAATGCAGTGAATGTGAAATCTTTGAAGAGAACTTGGATACTTGTACAATTGGGAAAAAACTTTGTTCAGAACAGGATTGCCATAAACTGGACTTTGTCCAAAGTCTGAAACGGTCAGTATAATTTTGGTGTTATTATGTGCCAGCTTGATGTTCATTCCTTTATTCATATAATTAAGTGATGCAGGAGTAGTATACAATACCTCATATTATCATAATCATTTTCTTACAGTTCAAAGGAGTTGATCAATGTACAGGATTTATCTGAACATGACTGAGAAATGCTGCTTCACAGGTGTGGATTTGATGGACTCCCATCAGAAGCAAACATCTGTCTGCATCACAAGAAAAAAATGCCCAGTTTTTACACTTATTGTATTATTAACCAATTTTTTTTCTTCTTCAATTCAATTTGCAACCCTTAAAGTTGATTTGGAATGGTCTCTACAGCACTCCATGGAGACTTGCAGGTAAGCCTATGCTTGTACTTGGGTCTACAAAAAGGAGTGCTGCTGAGACTTTTGAACTTGTCACTCTCGATTATCAACCATCACTTTCTGCAGCTAAATGTTTTCTTCACTGATCCTCATTCCATATCAAGATTCCATATCAAGATATTTGCCATTTGTGAAATTTAAAGTTCTGCACACAAAACAAGCATATTCTTGAAATTTCCAAAAAACGGCAAAAATGCTCGATTTCAGAATTTTTTCTAGGTAACTTAGAGACTTAGTACCAACTTGAAACTTTGTATATAAACAGATATTGTCATTACCTTTCTGGTAGTATATTTAGTGTTTTGGTACATCTTGTCATATTTTGTTAATTGCCAATTGAATATCGACAATAAAATGCAAAGTTCATTTTTTGCTGGGTCATATGAGAACTAAAATACAATTGTTTCTGCAAATTCTTTATGTATTTTTATTCTATAGGAGAAGGAGATTGTTCAACAAAAAAAGTAAGTCTCAGCTACTATTACAAGGGGTCCAAATGGGGACTTGAAATGTGAACCGCACAAAGCGAGTGAAATTTATTTTGGATGTTTGAAATTTATTTTAAAACAAAAAGCAATGAATAGACACCTGAAACTGACCCCATACAGAGTGCACATACAGGACTAACAGCATTAAAAAAATCAGCTCTCTAGCTTGTACGGTTTCAAAGATACAGCCCCTCAAAAATGGTAATAATTTAGGAATGTCACGAAAATGGCCGTACGGGCACTTTTTCAAAAATTTATAAATCCGAAGTTATTGCTAGTACCAGCCTAATATTGCACAAAGTTACTACATTATATTCAAAGTTCATAAGAAAAAAATATCAAGCAAATCAGAGATGGTCATGCGGGAAGGTCCTGTTGAATTGAGGTGGAATGACCCCTTTTTAGATTGTTTTGGAAAATGTGCTGCGATGCAAAAAAAAGGGCAAAATTCATGTGCATCTCACAAATAAAAAAAAATTCCATTGTGTGACCAATTCATGTTTTTTTTTTTTTTGCAGTTCCCAAACCCAACAATCTTCCTGAAGAACCACAGAAGATATGCTGAAAAAGGTACATCCAGAAACGAGAAGACAAACTTGAAAGAGCATCTCAACTTACCTCCAGATCCATCTTCAGAGCTGGATTTGTGTAAGGACATTCTAAAGAGGGGGAGAGTGAAATAAATAATGAGCCACAAGGACAGTAATCCCATTGCTTTACAATTCCACCTGTCTGAATCAAAGCTATGCAACAAGCACATTGGACTCTGAGCACAAACGAAACAGGAATTTTTCAATAAGCGTGGCTGCAGTTCAGTCTATTGGCCACTTGGGATCAGTCATGACACTTCAGTGATTGTGAACCAGGCTCCTGAGGCTTGAGAGGGAGTGGGTGGAGAGGAGAGGATGCAAAAACAAACGGGAAAGACAAAGATGATTTTACCACAAAGTCTTTAAGCAGCACCAATAAAAGGAAGAAATTCAACAAAGTGAATGGAAGAGCGGGGGACCATAGAAGCGCTTGGTGAGCCGAGCGAAGAGGGAAAGTTTTGGAATCGAGGAAAAGAAGGAGACAGAAGGTGGAGGCGGAGGGTTAGAGACCACAGGGCAGACTCAGCCTGTTTGCCTTTCCACTTCCCTCCGCAGGATCGACAGTCACGAGGAAAAAAGAGAGGGAAGAGTGGAAGAGAAAGGAGGGAAACTGAGGGCATAGGAGAAAATCAGGGATGGAAAATATGCGAATGAAGAGAAAAATCCCTGACATGTGTATAAACCAGAACTAACGTGGAGAAAATAACAATTTAGAGCTGCTTGTAAAACATGAACTGCATTCAGCTTCCAATCAAAAAGTCACATATGAGCAACTTCAACCCATTTTCTAGCAAGTACAGCTGCATGTTAGATCTCAGAAGACTCTACATCACTGACAAAGATGAGAAGCGACATGAAGGAATCTATTTCTGTCTACTTTATAACAAAAATGATGAGCTTCAAAGGTTTCTGTTCAAAGAAAACTGTTGAGAGTTTGGACTGAGTTGACCGAGTGAGATGGCAGAGAGTCAGTGAGGCTTTAGGAGAAACTGTGCATGTGATGTAAGAGGAGGAAAGAAGACAAAAAAAAAATGGAAATAACATCTACAGATGAATCCAACTAATCAATTCACTAAAAGTGGCAAATGCCTTTTATTTGTTAAGTTCTCTCAAATTTGTTCACTTTCACACACCTTTCATGATTTCAGCCGGTTGCATACGTGCACACAGCTGCACAGTCATGTGCACAGACAGGTGGCCGCAGACGAAGCAGACTGAATGTGAGCGACAGGATCAAAACAAAGTGAACAAGTCATTTTCCCCTCCAGTGGCTACACGTCACTGTGTACGCAAGCACATGTGTCTATTCAAACAGGCCTGTCCTCTCTTTGTGCAATGGGAAATCTATGCGCGGCTTAAAGCCCGGCTACCATGGCAACATAATGAGATGCTAATTGAATGGAGGTATGGTTTGCCCCCTCTGCTCATCCCCCTCCTGTATAGGATAAGGCCAAAGCTAAAGCTAAAAGAACAAACTCAATAGAAGCTTGACTGAGGCAGCATCAGCCTATGATGCATATATGAAACCCCCGTGCTGCACACACATGCATGCACACACATCTGCATGCTCGCGGGTCAAAACGTCTTCCAAAAGAGTGTGTCAGTGGAGGCACTGTGTCACTCTGCAGCTTAATTGGTTTAACCTTAAATCTTCGCCTTGTCTGTCAGTTTCAGTTCTGCTGTTTCATTGCGTAAGGGCTTTCAGCTGCTTTCTATCTCAAGAGCATAAGAGGGTGACTTGGTCATTTCAGAACTACATCATCTGAACTTTGGCTAAATGTGTGCAGGATTGATGACAGCTGCCTCCCATGATGCCTTCAACAATGCAAAACTTAAAAGTGTGAATACATGCTAAAACAACCGTTCCACTTAATTGCTAATTGTTGGCAGCCATCCTTATTCTTTTCCCCTTCGATACAAAGAATTAGTCTTGTACCTATGGATTTGACTTTGATTTTCGGGAGGCAGCAGCAACAGCTGCAGCAGGATCTGCCTCTGGATGCCACTGCATAGGCATACAACCCACTGCAGAAATAAAGCACACGACACCGGCCATCCTGGTAGTTTCGAATAGTCGCTCTTGGTCATGTATGAATAATCACATAAAGCCGAGGCCTGCCCCCTTGTAACTGGCTTGGTATGTTCTGTACCAGTGGAAATGCCTGTGAAAAGGAGGGTAGCAGATCCAAACAATGGCTGAGCAAAGCATTAGTCCTGACTTGTGTTACATAGTACGAGGTTGCACAACATATTGTGAAAGTGCAATGATGCAATATGCAAAAACAGAAGTGCTATATATATAAGGATACAGTATATATATATAGAGAGAGAGACATTGTTCCCTTTTTTTTTTTTTTTTTAACTCAGCTGCACATGCGAATTCCTGCAGAAAAAACTGTTTTCATGTGGTTAAAAGTACAGCCATCTGGAGCAAAGTGTTCCCCATTTTTCTTGTAGAAACAATGAAAGGTGACATCGTAATGATGGCAGAGTCTCGCAGGATGAAAATAAGGTTGACCTCTTAGGGGTCACTGGTTACAGGGGTCATATGGAAGGGGAAGTGGAGAGGCTCAAACACAAGGAAAATAGAAAAGCATGTAATAAAGAACACATATAGTGACTTTCTGGCCATATATCTACTTTCCTCAACACGTAACAGATTCATGAGGGCAGCAACACACTGCCATGACTAGAAATATGCTGACAAGGTGCTTAAGTTTTCCAACATGGTACTGTTGTCGGCAACAGATTCTTCACATGGCACAGCTTACAAATCCATCTGATTGCGAAAGCTAGGCTTCAAGTAGCACCCGACTGCCTGAAAGTGTACTGCTCCCTTACAGTTCCTGTTAAAGCTTTCAATACACAATTTGCATCTCACATCTGTGGACGTCTATGCTTTCATCAAGATCCATTTACTTCTTGCGTTAAATTTACTGATAAGCCAGCTGCCTCCACTCTGTAACAATACCAACCAATCAATCACAAATCAAAACAGGAAGTGCCCAGCTTAAACCCCATTCAACCTTCTGAGAGGATGCTGTCATCACTGCCTGCATACCA
This sequence comes from Hirundichthys speculiger, assembly GCA_018398805.1. Lineage (NCBI taxonomy): Eukaryota > Metazoa > Chordata > Actinopteri > Beloniformes > Exocoetidae > Hirundichthys > Hirundichthys speculiger. The sequence continues at coordinate 2,402,455 of JAGFBZ010002379.1, read as the reverse complement.
GGCATAATGGGAGTCGTGCCCACCTCTTGGCGACAATGTAGCAGGGAGACACCGGGGGGGAAAAAAAAGAGGGTGGCATAGCTGTTGGATGGAGTCTGGGTAATCTCTTATTGGCTTGCAGGGAGGTGATGATGGGCTCTCCGTGCCTCAGTGAGCAAATCCGCCTTTTGTGGAGAATGCATCTGAGGAATGGAAGGAGCTCGCCTATCAGTTGGCCTCGACATGATAAATCATTCTACCTGATATCTATTCGCCACAGTAGAAAGTGGACAGCAGGCAACGTTAATAAAAAGACAGCTGGGGAGAGAGTAGGACGGGAGACGATATCAATAAGAAGCATTAAAAATAGAAAGAAACCACATGGAGAAGAGACAGAATGCAGTACAGATGGGTCTCTCTTAGAGCTTCTCTTCAACAGCAGAGAGACGTCATCTGAAATGTGGCATCTGGTTCCCATCATGCTCAACATTTGCCTGTGCAGCATATACAGCCATGGGAAAAGGGATCATGTCTGTGGTATGCGCTTCCTCTGTTGCACGTGGTCATCACATGAACATGACGAATCCACAGGGGGTCACACGGGTGATGATCCCAAATTAATACAAAGAGAAGCAGAAATAAAGTAATTGTTCTTCTTTTTTTTCTTTAGTGGCAGCAAAAAGTGGTTCTGCTGAAACTGATATTTGTCATGTTGCCATAAAGAAATCAGCTTAAACTCTGACATTTGGCTTCAATAAAAAGCGACTCAACTGATTTGTCTGTAAAGGTGGATTCAAATCTCATTTTGCCAACCAGCTACTCGCTTTAAATGCATTTAACAATGACCTAAAGTCAAGCTATAGTGGAGAAATTTAATGTGCATAAAATACAGAGATGTTTTTAAAAAGAGCGTAAACCCTAAACTTTAGTGGCACAGCAACGAGTAAAAAGGAACCCCACCCATGCCAAGTCCCATCCTGCTCTTTCGTTCAAGCTCCTTTGCTGTAATCAGCCATCACCCTTTCAGTCTCCCCCTTTACCCACAGGACACAAAGCCAGGAAGGAAGTACATAGGGCCAGAGAACAGAGCACGGCTGCTGAACTGAGAAGGTCACCCTGAGGAAGCAGTCGTCGGTTTCATTTAACCACACCAGGGATGTGACCAATGGAGCGTCTGCGTCATACTCATAATGTCGATGAATTTCAAAGAGTGGATTTATAGCCTCTTATCTCCTATTCATTACGTTCCCAGGTAGATGGCAGAGTTGTAGCCTTTCAAGGCTGTTCTGACTCATAAAATTAAAAAAAACTCTAGCATTTTAGTTACGTGATGGATGCCAGTTTGGTTTCGGGTGTGTCAATTTGGGTCAAACTGTATTTGGATCAACCATGGAGCAATGTGGTGACTTAATTTTGGGTAAGACGCAGGCCTAGTTAAATTTCAGCATTCATACTTGAGCAAGAGTATCAGCTCAATACTGGGAACCTGACACTATCTAAAGCTTCATATGGTTGTTTTTTCCCTTCTTCTACTTTTCATGTCAAAACATTCATTAGAAGAAATATTTCTGTACTTGTAGGAAATGTTGTCTCGCTAATGATGTCTCCTATCTCCGCCAGCAACAAAAACCAGCCAAAGTAACTTAGGTTTCTTGTCCCAATCATAGCCTATATAATAAGAACTGCGCAATCACCTGTGACGTCTCTCATGGGAATCTGAGGAGTGCTTTTGGAGCCTTTTTCCCCTCGTGCTGCAGGCAACCATGTTGCAAAGAGCAGGCCTGGTTGCTGGAATTGAGAAGCTGGTTGAGAAGCTTCCTAAGGATCAACCATTGCTAGGCCTGCTGTTTACAGGTCTGGTTTGGTTGTAATGGCTTGCAAATTGGACAAGCATACTGGTAAAGGCCTGAGCCAAGTGACTGTGGGTCCAAGTGGACTTTTGCTACTTTTCATTTCAGCTCTGACTGCGTTTGTTTCAGAAGTCCTTGATTGGTGTCAACTTGGAAGGGTCCTGAAATGATCTGGTTAGAAAGTTGCTCTACTGAAGGACCCAGAAGAAACAGCCCAGCTAGTGTCCCCTGGTTAACCCTGGCCAGCTGCCTTCAAATGGGAATGACGATAGCTGCTTCAGGATGCTTTGCTTCACCTCTGAACCCTTCCGGGCTAGTCTAAAACTGGATATAGTGTTCTTTTAGCACAGTTAACAGCACGACAAGTCACAGAATCTTAACGGTAAAAATGACTTAGCTCTGTTAGGTCTTTTCTTCACAGTTTAGAAGTCAGAGCAAGAAAATGCTAAGTGCTACGGAGCAAGTGGTGATGCCTGCTGTCAATCAAAAAACCATGCCCATATATACATTTGTTGCTATAAAAGCAACAGCTTTGGTACAAAAAAGTGTCACCCATACAGTTGTCATGTCTGAGCTAAAACTCGTAAAAATTCCTTATCCACTTATCACTGAGCAGTGAAAGGGATTATGCTTTGAAAGACCAGCTGCTTTTAGCCAATTCGCTTAAGCTTACTAGCCAATAGTGGAGGAGCTGCGTAACTTTATGTTCTCTTTTGATAACAGTTGAAGCACATATTGCACTCTCACATTCCTTTGTATAATTATTGATGAAAATACTTTTTTTTTTTCGGAACTAAAAAGAAAATTTCTTTCACGTGCCATATAAAAGTTTATTCATTTAAACTGCGAAGCAAAAATGTCCATGTTGGTTTGTAAAGCGATATTTTTGTGTATGATAATAGATCTACAACCAGGGTCAGCTGTAACTGAAGCCCTGTCATCGAGTGACTCACACAACAGGGCACACACCCTTATCCATCACAGGAGACGACATCTTCTCCCCAAGGGAAAGCACTGCTGCCTTTTGGAGAACTTCGACAAGATATCCATCATTCGCAAGAGCTGCATCTGGAGTTTGCCGTACTTCTATTTGCCTCTTGCCATCTTTAGACACGGTCTTTTGCGCGATTTGTGAGTTCTTTGTGCAGGCATGCGACGGATGATGGGATCCAGACACACGCTGCACTGGATAATGTTTGGACATGCAACAGGTGGGCATTTCAAGTTTCAACACTGGCTACACATTATAGTTAGAGGATAAGAAACATTAAAAAACAGGAACGTACTTTCTGTCTGTTTCAGGAGTGGAGACCTCACTGCTGAAGCCTAGAGATTCCTGCGAACAAAGACATGGAGACACGTGTCAGAATAAGCTTTCAATGTAGACTTTACACAGTACAAATTTAGGTGATATTTTTCTTCATTCTCAACTGTTTTGTGCATGTTTCTGCTTACCTGGATCTCATTACGAAGCTGCAAAGAGGTACTGCTCAGGTCCTGTTTCTCCTGAAACAGAGGATAAAGAGGTTAAAATGTCACCGTCTGAAAAATCAATCACTGATTTTTAATGACGCAGATGAACTTTAAGCGCATAATGAGCAAAAATAGACAGGTTACATAAGACCTGTACAGAGAGACTGAAGCAAAAAGGACAGAACAAAAAGGGGAAACAGTAGAAGGAATGTTTCATGATACCCTCATGTAGGAAAGTTGTTTTTTTTTTTTTTTTGGTAAGGTTCAGACACAACTGCAGTGAAAATAAACAAAGGCCATGTGTGCACACCAACCAGACAAGACAAGACCCGCTTCTAGTTACCAAACCTGCAGCACCTGTTTTAAATGTTATTGAACACGGCTCAGCAGCAGTAGTGCAACCTGGTGAAGTCTTGGTTTTTCTAGCAAAACAAAACATGTCAAAAGAGCCTACATAACTGGCTGTGTGGATTCCTCAGTGGGATTATGATGACGTTAGTGTGCCCCTCCCTCTACTCACTGTAGACATAAGCTGGTTCGCCTTGCATCAGAATCATACGGGGCAGCGTGTAGTACATAACAAACCAAACTGGCAGCACACATGGAAAAACAGGCATGTGTAGAAAAACAGATACCCAGACATGGCTGAACTTCTGTCCAGCATCTAAAGAAAGCACTGGCAACAGAGAAACTGAAAGAAACAATGTACATGGGCCCAATTTCTGCAGCCCACAGAGGCTGTTTTTTACTAAACAGATGCTGTTCACGCTTATATCTGGCGCAGGTGTTCCCATCCAAACATATCCATTTACAGAGGAGCCTCAAATCAAAGGCCTCCACACGTCCACATGGAGACTATGCACTACAACAATCCACCAGTTGGATTTTAACCTGCGGCACGCGATTATTCAAAGTCAATGAGCAACCTTCGGGGACTGTCTGACAACATAAGTTTATCATGGAGTATTCATGTGAACGCTTGAACTGTCAAGAAAGAGATAACCTGACTCCTTGTACGTACACAGCCTTCTCTTGTGGGTCATCCAGGTGCACTGACACAAATGGGGTCAGCAATTTGCTTCAGGGCTGTGCTCAGATTTTTAAAATGTTTACAGACAAAAAAACTCACATTGTGACTTCATGTGAACTTTGTTAAACACAAGCTCTTCTTTTTTTTTTTTTAACTCATCATGCACATAGAAATATGTGTTGCTAATTCCTCTAACAAGAGGACACATAAGCATTATCAAGTCTCACTTCAAGTGAAGGTAAATAATGGTCTCCCATGAGGAGGCAGAGGGAGTCTTTAATAAACAGATAAAGAAATTGTAAAACACGAGTTTGGGGCATTTTTGGATGGTTGAAAGATGTATTTTGAGGAACTGCTTTATGAGGTCCCTGTAGGAAGAGAAAGCAAAACACAACCCGACTTCCTCCTTCTACTTTCTGTTGGAATTCTAATATTAACCAGCTCGCAGACAATTTCAGGTAGCATGCCAATGCAATATGAATGCAAATATACAATAGACTTCGACTGAATATTTGATCCACAGGTAGAGGGTGCCTGTTACATTCCATTAAATCAGTTAAGGCATTAAAACATTCAAGGATCTGTTAACAACATAAACTCAAATATGTTATTACCTTTGTTTTCTCAACTGGACTGGTATGACGTTTAAGATTTACAAAAACTTCTGCTGACACACAAGTTGGCCGTCATGTGAGAAAATGTCTCAGAAAAGGTTTTTAGATTAAACCTTAAGTTTTGCATTCCCTTTTCTTGTACAGAAACAGCAGAATTTAAATTGTTAGCATATCAGCTTGGGCAGTTCAGGTGGCATTGTCAGATGTTATCTTAAATCTAATCCATTTTGCTTCGACAATAGAGCCGAAATGAGTCAAACAGGCTATACTAACAGAGGCAAAAGGGGGTCTACAAGGTGCCTTACCTTGTAAAACCACTTAACTAAACTTTGTCCAGCTGCCACCAGAACAAATGGGATCTGGAGTTCCCCGCGTACAGAATAGGGATGTTCTAGAGAAACGTGGGTCATCCTCTGTCTACAGTCATAGGAAACTGAATGATAAGGACTTCCTTCCAGTCTCTGTGTCATACTTCTTTACCAAGGTAACCCCTGAATGTAACTTCTTTCTTTTCTTTCTTTTTAGGGGAAGGTGAGTAAAATCGTTGCACTCTGTCACCTTCTGAGCAAGAGTAAGTGGATTTGTCAGAGGTGACATAACCGCCATGAAGAGCTCTTTAATTCCCTGCAGTTCTTGAAGTGCCGAGATGTCTGAAAGCCCCATAAATTAGCCTCAATCCTACACTTAACATCACCATAATCAACCAAAGGCGGACTGTGAAGATGTTAGAGGGCTGTGGCTGGCTTTTAGTCTGGCAATACAGGTCCTACAAGCCATCACGCCGTTTGTCTGCTACTCTGATTAAGCAGACAAAAAAGACCTGTCCATTCCAGGGAATATGGTGATTCCCATAAGTTACAGAGCAGGTATCCGTCTGAGGTCATAAAAAAAAACTTGTCAGGATACAAGGGAACTCTGGGACGTGGCTGTTTGCCTTTCTCTTAGAGGCAGAGATTATTGTGAGACAGAGAGACACCATATCTATCCCTTAAACAAGCACAGCTCTGGCAGTCTAGTTTAAACAACGGCGCTGTGCGGAATATTGTGTACTCAGACAAACCCACATTAAGAGGGAGAGGCACTAAACAAGTCATGTGCTCAGGCGCACAACCGCAAATACTTTCAGATAGGTAGCGGTGGACTGGTTTTGCCATCAGATCCTGTTAGATGGCTTTTCCGGCCCGCACCGACTGGGGAGTCGCGTCAGCCCCGCTGGTGGGCGAGTGTGGGCACTCAACAATTTCAAAAACACACTTTAAACTTCGCTTCCTCTTGGACACGCACATAACCACACAACCCAGGCAGAGGAACACCTACACACATTTTGGCTTCACTTTTGCAGATAGATCTCCTAAAAAGACACAAACCATCTTCAGCTTTCCCTGTTCCCTGTCTGTGCACGCCATCACCGGTATGGGAGAACAGGGGTGGAACCTTTTAATGCAGATTTGCATGGTGTTCATTTGACATCTCAAGGAAAAGCTCAATAGATGCATTTCAGTGAGACACATGCTTGGCCACTAGAGAAGCATGAAGGAAGGGTGAAGGCGTTTGCCAGCGTAACTGGCACAGTTTCTGACGGGGGAAAAAAAAAAAATTTAGTCAATATGTTTTGTATGTGAGTGTAAAGCTCAGATCTCACAACCCACTCCCAGAGGGAGCGCGCTATCCTTTATGTGAACTTCCAGCAACGTCTTGTGATACTGCCCTACTTACCCAAACCTGACACATACGTGCGTAAACGTGCGTGTGTGTTTTCCCTCCAGATGTCCACGGGGGATGTCTGAGCACAGTTTAGCCCGTGTGTATGTGCATGCCAGCTGGGTGCAAATGCATGATTCCTCTGATTGCTTAACTGTGACTGAATTGAGTTAAAATAAACGACAGCAGAGGAGAGCTCCGACTAATGAGGATCACGATGTGAGCAGACAGGGGATCCAACATTAGAAATGAGCCAACCTCCAGACATTTTGGAAATGTCGGCACAAAACATAAATAAATAAATAAATAAATAAAAAATTCACAACACACAACACAAAAACTATAGCTAATCTTTGTAGCAGCAAGACCAGATACGGCTAATGAAAGGAAATGACTGATAGTGGCATAGCAACAGTTTATTGCGTTTATAACGCAGTTGCAAAGTCCTTCCTCCCACAGGGAAGTTATTGGCAACCTCAGAGGCACGAGTAGGCGGGTATGCAGCAAAACACAGAGGTGATTAAGTGGAGGCACTTCAGCTGGCATGGTGAATCTGGGTGGGCGTGCGTGAAGTCGCCAAGCAGGACTGTGCACGTGGAGGGACAAAAACAAAAAAAAAAAAGACGTTAGCTGTGGAACCGGTATGTCACAGATGTGCGCCTGCAGAACCAGATCATTAGGAAAAAAAAAAATTGACACACGCAAAAGCACACTTATGATTTAATGCACAAGCATGCGATGCTATTGACAGCCAGCTTTGCCAACTTAGAGCTGCTGCAGGCAGCGTTACCAGGTCTTGTGACAGAAACAAGCAACCAGATCTATTAAAAAAAATAAAATAAAAAAAGCCCAAAACCATGAGAAACCACTTTGGGCACACATGGAGCAGTTGGTGGTGAAAGATACATTTAAATCTTTAAAAGCAGCCAACAGTAAAGTGTAAAAATACTGTGTTGCAAGAGAGTAAAATGCCTGTGATCACAATCCTCTTTGAGTAAAAGGAAACCTAGCAAAGCAAAATCAAGCACTTAAGTACAAAAGCAGAGCGATTAAGTTAAACACTCATATCCTTTGTGTTGGTGATGATGGATTAAACTGTACAGGTTTGATCTTAACTGCATTTATCTTCTCAGAATAAACATTTGTCAGTTTTAATAATAATTGTAATTATCTTGAATTCAAAATATTATTGTGGAAGGTGTTACCATGTTTATTTCCAAATATTTAAGTTGGCTTTAACCCCCATTCATGCTTTATATTCATCAGTCCATATACATGCATCACACTAGATGTGGAGTCATGGAATTAAAAAATCCTTTAGACTTGACCTAATAGTTTTCTTTGACTTTGTTTATTACCATCATGAAGTTAAATAGAGCTCAAAGGAGAGATTTTCCCTTAAAGACTTTTGCCAAATGTACACTGCACGATTACGGGCCGTCACAGATAAAAGATGACCACTGTGAAAGAATCCTGACAATTTCTGTCGCTGCAGCTCCACATCAGCGGGTCTCTGGTGTACAGCGTGAGCGGTTCAACGACAGCTGTCCCAAAGGTCTCAAAGATCGCCTGAGATCATTTTCTGAAAATGTCAGAAATCCTACGACTTCGTCTCCTGACAAGCCAATTAAAACGAACTATGAAAGGACGTATTAATGTGTCATCCTTCTTTTCCCCAACTATCCCCAGGACCACATCCTCCTCCTCCGCTGCTGCTGCTGCTTCAGTATTTATGGAACACATAAAACTACTACTGAAGTGGTTCACTTCCTTGTTTTTGACTGTTTTTACAGTCAGGGTATGGCGATTATGCTCTTCTACATCTAGACTACAGTTCAGGGGAGGGGGGAATTATTGTAAAGTCTAATCATTCTTGACATCGTACCCAAGGTTGAGCAGATGCAAGTGGTTCAGTGTAAAGCGTGAGTCATTGTTCACAGCAGCTGTGGAGAGGTGCACGTCGGGCAACAGCAAAGGTTATGACATCCTAAGATCATATCCACCACCACTTACACAAACCAGGGATCTTTCTGTCTGCTGGCTGCAATAAATGGTGTCACATTTTGGTCAAAAATATGAAATATCACTCCATAAAAATAAAACAAGAAAGACAAAGCTTTGAAAGGGAAATATTTAATCCCAGACAGCTCACTCTGAGCCACCTGTTTGATCTAAATTCCACGTTTTCCAGTTAGAATAACTAGATGAAAATAACTGAGCGCCATTTCAAATGATTGAAGCCGCAAGGAAAGCATCTTCTTGACTTTCATTAAGGATGTTCCAATGTTTCCTATCCTGAAGGAGATCATAAAGGAAGCACTGAAGCTCATTTTCTTATCATTTAGAGCAGCCATTCCCAAACTTCAGAACACCAAGGCCCAATTTGAAATGCAAAAAATCTCACCGAAACCTTTAATCGCAACTGGGATCAACATACAGAACTAGGAACTATGTTCTGATATTAATGTAAGGGGTCAACAAATAAGGTGACACTTGTCATATTAAGTTAAGATGACGGTAGAATAACACTTAACTGGTTTGTTTTGTTACTTCTAAATGTTTTTAAATCATGTTGTTAATATTTTACAGTAATTAAAAACATTTTAAAAAGATTGAGGATTTAAAACATATTTGTTTAATTTTAATGACCTCTCACGGCCCACCTGCAGTACCGCGACGGCACACCAGGGGGCCGCGACCCACACTTTGGGAATCACTGATTTAGAGAATTCAACCAGCTCTTATCATCGCAGTTACCACTGATAATTTCAAGTCATTTCACCCAATTAGGAATATTCCTAATTTTCTCAAAAAAAATAAAATAAAATTAACTAGAGCCACTGACTGTCATTTGTATGTGTGTGTAAAAATAAGATAAAATAAAATAAAATAAAATAAAGCACAAAGTTCCTCATAATAAGATGACTTTGCATAACTTTATGCCTTAAAGTAGTGTAAATAAGCAAGCCATCAGCCCAGTCAAAAAAAAAAAGAATCATCTTCTTTTCAATAGAGTGGAAGCCAACATGCTATTATTACTAAGCTGTGAGGATTATTACTGCTTTGGAATTTCAAAACTAATACCGCAGTTATTACAAATTCCAGTGACAGAGTCACAAGTTTAACTGTAGAAAAAAAGATCTGAAAATAAAATTACAAATATACCACATGCACTCCACATGGGTTGTGCCAATAAAGGAGCACTGCCAACATCTTTGGAAACTAATCTAACAGCAACACTGGCAGCTGTTGGAACAGGTTGACTCTCTTTGTTTCTGGGCAGAAAGCTGAAAGTGGAGAAGACAAATAAGCAGCAGCATTCACTCCAGAGTTTGTCTTTCTTCTGCACTGTAGTTTTAACCCAGCTGAACTGACCCACTTGGACAAGTGAGGTCCGTGCAGGGCATTAACACATAAATAACACTGTTCCTCACCTCGTGGCAAAACGCAACAAGTCTGTGCTCGAGTCTTGACCCCCCCCACCCCCCAACTGTCAAGCTGCTCCGCTAAAAAACAATTACAGAGCATTCCTGAGGCGAGCAGATTAATGCAACGCAAGCTGGAGCATTGTCTTTGTGTCAAGAGTCAGCAGCGAGGCCAACAACTGGAGGGTTTTTGGCCAACAACATCACACAAATCAACCTTCAAGGCATCTTTGTTTAAACACCAAATTTAAAATTATCCTCTTAGAGTGTGGTGCAATATCTACATTTCACCCAAAAGCCACAAATTCCAAATGAGTCATCTTGATTTGAATTTGATACGCTTCAGCTGTTCCATCAATGTGGTTACTCAATGATGCCCGTTTGCTGCTTCTCTCCCATGGCTATATACCCAAAACCGGTTACCGCATGCCTGAAGGATCTTTTACATGTCATCTTTTGGCATGTTTTCAGCCTCAGCAGAAACTACAGTTGCGCTGATGCTGAACAGAGACAGCAGCTGTTTACAGAGAGGGTTTAAAACATTTGTCCAGCAAGCTTGACACTCAATAGCCCTGGCCAGCCACCCTGATCCTTTTCCACTTTGAGACAAAGACTTAGTCTAGCTTCCTTTGGATTTGACTTTGGTTTCCAAGAGGCAGTACCAGCCGACACAGAGGAAACCTTCTCTGGACGCCATTGGATAGGCATGCAATCAATCAGAGAAAGGAAGAAAGTGATGCAAGCAGGGCGAAAACCGGACTAGCATCAACCTCAGATGTCCAAAGTGGCATGCAGTGGAGTATGGATGCTGGTTTTACTGGAAAGAATTGCAGATCCAAAGTGTTATTAACCATTTTTGCAGCCAGCTTGGTTGGTTTGAATAGTGGCTCTTCGATGCTTTGAGTCATCACATAAACCCCGCCCCTGCCCCGCTGGTTTGGTATGTTCTGTACCGGAGGAAATTTCTCTGAATGGGAGGGGTACTGGACCCCATTTCATGAGACAGAATTCTAACAAAATAAATGGGTATGTATGGGTGGCCAGGCTCTAAACTGAGCACATTATTTTAGATTGAGAGAGCCGAGTTTTGTCTGAAGATTTTTTGTTTTTTATGTTCAATAGGTGAAATGAAACGCATAATAAACTGTGACTCATACCAAATGGACAGAGGTTATACAAAAACGAAGCCAGCTGAAGGAAGGAATGTGATACTCAAAGCCTTTACAGCTGTGTGTCAGTATGGTGAAATGTTTCTGTATGGAAACTATGTACAGTGTGTTGTTTTGGTTTAGCATACTCAACATGATAAATACATTAAAAAAACAGCAGTAAACGGCCTAATTATCGCTCTTCAGCTGAATCCCAGGCAGACCCTGACCTCCCACTGACCTGCCACTTGGAGCAACACATTTTATGGAAGCTGCTGAACATTTTTCTCCCTTTCAGCATTTCCTGTCGCTTCCAGCAATAAGCCCCATACATCAGCAAGCCAGTATGCCAGTGAGAGCCACCCAAAATCTGGTCTGTGATAGTGGTGGGAAACTGTGTGCAAGTGCTAATCCATCCAAAGGGGGATGTTTATTTAACCACTTGTGTCCCAGAAACTTGCAACTACCACAGCGATGCGTAGGAACAACTGAGCGGAGGCCAGACAGGAAGTAGGCGCATGGATAGGCATCAGCTTTTTATAGAGAGTTTATAGAGAGTGTTGTTTAACCACAACAGAAACAACACATATTTTGTTAATCATGTTGCTTGCGAGTCAAGAAGTTGTACCTGTGCTGTGCTGGTGCAAACGGACACAAAATGTTGCATTTCTTAAGTGAAAAGATTAAAGCATCCCAATGAAAGTGATAGGTTCCCTTCAAAATATCACGCTGTTCTCTTTTCTTGAATAAGACTTATAGTCTCAGCTTAAGACTATAAGTGAACAGAAACTTAAAACAGATAACTACTTCTTGCTTTTTGGTGTTACCATGCTGATCACAGCAAAACTGCAGTCAAAGGGACTTTTATCATGGGAATTTCAAATGAATTGTCAGCAAATATGCCTATAATTAACTAAGAGTATGATGATATAGAATCACACCATCAAAACTGAATAAAATCAACAGTACATCCTCTTTCACTTTTGAGGTTTTTGGTATTAGGCATGATTTAAAAAAAAAAATCATCTGGTCTTTACTAGGCCTTAAAATTAAAACTTGACATTATTTATCCAAGCAGAAGCAGTGTGTGAAAGACTAAAGACATTGCATAAATCATTGGATACAATGATTTAATTGCTTGTAGAACTGCTTTTGGCAGCAAAAACCCAAAGCAATTGTATTTCAAAATATGTCAACATCATCAACCTACCCTTTCTATCCTCAATAATTGCTTCTCTAAGGTCATGACTGATGTCTTTCCTTCTCAGCGTTGTGTTAACACATGCTTGAAAGCTTCAGACCAGAAACCTGGCAAACTGTGCCTTCATGGAGGTGCTCATGCTTACACATGATAATTAATGAAGTTTTTTTTCCACACAGTTTCAGCATTTTTAATATGTAATGTTCATCTGAAGTTGATTCACCTCATTTTAAGACCAGGTAAAGACGAAAACGATGATGCTTCCCTGCATACAGAAACGTAAATTATTAGAATTGAAAGCAGGTTCAATTCTAATGATTTTCACCTGAATGTAACCCGTTTCCAAATACCATCTTTATTCTGACTTCTAGATCTGGTTGGACTTAGTTCTTGTTCCAAAAGGTGACAGTGTGAGAGATGACCTATATATCTGGTGCACAGATGGAAATAAAGACAATGGCTGAAAAGAAGAATCAGATACTTAAGAACAACTTCAAGAGCTATACGTAAATGCCACGACTGTCAAGTGCTCCACTTGCTGAATGTCTGTCCACTAACACGACTCTTGAACACTGTGACCTTCTGCTATAAGCAGAGACGGCTGTTGGTTGGCTCGAAGCCCCCGTTTTTTGGATACACTTCAAAAGATACAAAACAGTCATTCTCCTCTCAGTTCCTGACCGAGCTTCAGTTGCACTGTTTAATCTATTCCTCAGTTCATCTTGGTCCCTAGTGTTCTGTCGCTCTCTATGTCTTTTGACTTACTTCACAATGTCTTGCCTAAAAGGAAAAAAGTTATCTTTTTCCATCTTATCTTTAAAAAATGCGCAGAGAAAACACTCTCGATTTGAACACTTCACAAATCCAAATTTAGAAAAGCACTTTATCAAAAATCCAAGGTAAAGTTCAGTCTGTATAGTGTGGGCTGATCCTGCACTTTTGAGAGCTCTCAGTAAGGTGTTGTCTGACCTATATTCCTTTTGTCATGCATTTTTCTCCTCTTCTCCTATATTTTCCTGCCAAACTTTGCAGAATGGCAGGACAGCTGCAGGCTCTCATATTCTCCTCTCCTCCCCCTCCCTTCTTCCTCTGTTCACATCCTCATCCTCCTCCTCCTGCACTGGGCTTCAGGCTCAGGTCCCAGTCAGCTCTTTTTCCTCTCATCCACACAGGCACAAAAATCTGCCCCGATAGCTTCCTTTTCTCGAATTTTCTACCCTGAGGACGAGCCCTTCCCATAAATAATAATAGTAAAACCTGTCCTGAAGGACTGCGCAGTTTATTTTAAAGGAAAATAAAGATCCCGGCATTAAATTAAGATGAGGTGCAAAATGCATCTCGAGTCTTCCCAGTGCCTGTCCTGATGGCTTTGAGACGATGACGACTGGAGCGATTAAAAGCGAGAGCAAAATAAATCCAATATCCATCCAAACCACACTTGTCAAACTACATGACTGCTTCCAAGCTGAAGAGGCCTCCTGCTGAATGGAAGAGAAAATACACATCCAGAGACGACTTGGATGTGGGGTAAACTGAGGAAAGAAGTAATCTAGAAAAAAAAATGTCTGCAGCAAATATTGGTATTCATCTTTCTTGCATCGTAGTTTTATATAGCGGCAGCTCGCCCTATTTATTTGTCTGAGTTATATTTTGATAACTTTCAGCTCCTAAAGGCCGATACTGATACCGATAACACACACATATACCTAAGATCATTACATCAATACTATGAACAAAATCAAAAATAGTTTTGACTTTTTATATGAACAGATATTTATTTTTTCCAAAGAAAAACTATTGGCAAGCCTCTCAAACATTTTCTTAAAGCTATCAAACAAACCTATTTGATATCTCACATCAACTTAAATAAGGTTCATTACTGACTGATATAAAAAAAAATAAAGGCTCCTTGAACTGATGGAAATACATGCATCAAAATTACAAACTGAAAAGGATTAACATGTAAAGGATTTTGACTTGTGGGTCCATTTAAATTAATACCTTTAATTAAAGTAAATGAGGTTCAGTAGTTTTTATTTTTTAATCTCATGGAAGTTTTAGATGAGACGAATGAGGGAGGGGAGACTGCTGCTGGCTTGCGCAAGTTAGCATTAGCTTCCGTTAGCTTCCGTTAGCGCAATTTCAAAACTCCATGGAAGCGATTGTTATGTTGTAGGTGGCCGATCAGGTTTTACGCATTAAAGCTTGTGCTTCCCTCCTCGTAGAATTCGCTCGGAGGATTCTTCACAAATAACCACCAAACTATCTTATTCTGAAACTTTAATGAAGTTCCATGCCGTTGTGTTTGTTGTGATCAGTACGCTGCTGCAGGCTGCATTCAAGGTGTAACGTAAATTCCCACGTTCCCTCGTTTGCTAGTCGTTCTTTCAGCCTTTTCTATTTTTTTCTTTTTTATGTGTAACATGTGGGAGAATACTGCGAATATCGATTCAAGTTAGCAACTACCAAAATTATGACCGAGTTAACGAGTTGTTTTCTGGCATGAGGGGGTATTCTTGATTTTCCTTATTGAGTAATCGTTTTTCTGATTATGCCGACGTTACTTGAACATAACATTCACTGCCGGTCATTCAAGGTTCAGAGGGAGCGAGGCACTGCCGTGTTGACAAAAATATATATGTTATCGGAGCTATTCGTCGTGATATCGGACTTATCGGGATGACGTCATAATTTCCTGTTATCGGCCCGATAGGAATCGTACATCCCTACATAAGACCCTTTACCTTGTTTCAGAACTGTGGACCTACTGGGTTGACTGCTTTGAGAGTGAAGGTCTACTGCAGCGGCAGCAGCATTCCATCATATGCTCACTTGCAGCTTGGCAACCAAAGGGCTGCCCCACTACCCTACATCCTTGTGAAAAAGAACCCCAAACTCCCACTAATGCACCACCAGAACACCACAGCATTCACATCCAGACAAAGCCTTTGTGGAAAGTCTTAAACTTTAGCACACATCCATGTTCTTTCTGCCACTGATTTCTGGCTGAGATTGCACAAATTACCCAGGGGTTCTGTTTGTTGTTTCAAAATTGCACACCACCCCAAAAAAAAAAAACAAAAAAAAAAACAAAAAAAGAGGCACAGAGCTGAGAAGCAGTTTTTATCTCAATCATACCACCAGACAAGACTTGAGTGTGCGTGTAAAAGCACGGGTTTACCATGTCAAGCTCCTGGGAGACCCTGCGTTTGCGCAGCTCCTCCATGCGGTCGCTCACGTCACTAAAGCAGGTGTTGTAGTACTCAGAGTACTCCTGGGCAAGGTCATCTATGTTGCCAAGGGAACCATCCTGAAGAGAAAAGAAAAAGAGAGGGAGAAGCTTTAGCCAAGGAGCTGCAACATCCTAGGAAAGAAAAGTTGAAAAAAACATGTGAAAAACCAAACGGTGGTTCTCTTTCTGCACTTTCTATCTTTGAAATGCGAAGGGATGCAGGTTTTTATTCTTTCTTGAACTGTCGCTTCACGTTAACATTCCACCAGTGCTTTAGAGAAGAAAAAAAGTTTAATTAAGTTAGCGGCACGCACACACCCTCCATCCTCTGCAGCCGTCTGAAACCAACGTCCCCATACGCTTACAATTAGCGGTACACGAAAGGTGCTTATTACATTGGCAGGCATTTATTTTGGTAAACCTGGCATGGCTTGGGGGTGGCACCAAGATACAAACACCCTCATAACTCATATGTCCTTTCCTTGCCTCAACAGTAAAGGGGACTCCGTGTGCACCGCTCTCGTAGCCATTAGAAAGCTACGCAATAATGTGTGAAGAAATACATTGGCCATATTCAGCATAAGCAGACATCTAAAAATACTCCCCAGAACCAGGGCTGTATATTATTCCTATTTATTCCTTCTTATCAGTTCCCATTCAGTATCTCTGGCGAGCCAAGGTTTGTTCCTGGGTTTTGTCTTCGTCGAGCCTCATTTCAAGGATGCCCTTTACGTCCACGGGCGCTCACCAAACACATTTTTCCTGCTAGCTGCAGTTTGGATCCACACGGTTCCTGCCTTTGTGGGAAGAACGTGTTTGGGATTGAGGGAGGAAGTGGTTTTCTAAACAGTAAGGAGCTTAGCAAACAGAAAATAACACTTATATACAGCAGAAAGCGCTCGTGTCGTGACATGAAGCATGATGTTGAAGTAAACTGGGACCAGCTGCCTTTATGCAAGTTTCCATGTCATAAACAAGACCGTTTGGAAAATCTCAAAGTTGTGGATTGCAATCGACCTCTGTAATACCAAAAAAAAAAAAAAAAAGTAGATGAATTTGTTCCTACAATTAAAGCCTTGAGATGATTTAAAGGATATAAAGCGAGCTCTTGTACAATGTGGCTGCGAGGACCATAACCCATCTCTTGCTTTGGTCAAAATCTAGGCCATTCTGGCAGTGATGGCCAACTGTTGAATATTCATCAGTGTTGATCTAATCTGTGCCAGGCAGACAGCTAGCATTGAGTCACTGAGAAGGGTCCGAACAGTCTCCCTCAGTCTCTGTCTTTCTTAACCGGACTCCCTTTCCAAGTGCCAACCCCACAAATGAATGGATCACTGTGAGTGTGAACGAGGATGCCACACACACACACACACTCAGGCACACACACACACATAGGGGCATAGAAGGTCCTCAGAGATGGGTGTCTAGTCAGAGAGAACACACGCATGCATGCTGGGGATTTAAAGAACACTGGACCAAAACAAACTAACGAAAACCAACCGTAAACAACGCAGCTCAGTGGACGGAGTCACGAAAAAACATTTGTTCAATTTTTCATGAAACCCCTGACAGGCTAGCCCTTTTCTTTCCTTAATGGTATATCTTCCACCCTCCTTATTTGAGACGTATCGTATCGTGAGATTAGTGTATCACTACAGCCCTGCTCAACGTACTGGTAAGAGTTTGAGAATCCATGTGGAAACACTACTGAGCAGACACATGCTTCCTCCTTCCTTCCTCACATTGACTGAAGGTACATTCTAATTACAGACCTCCCCCAACTTATAAGTCACACGCCAAGACGGAGCTGATCTGTTCAATCAACAATCTTCAGACCTGTTCTAATAACCCCTAAGCAACAGACGACCACTCTACTTGATGTTAAAAGCAAGGCATTATTTCAGAGACAAGCAGAAGAAACAGTTAATCCCCCTCCTAGGAGCTATGTCGGATACAAACCTCGGTGGACAGGTAGAGCTGCAAGTGTTTTGCCACTGTAAAAATACTGGAAAGAATGCATCCACATGCAGGCAAACATTTCGCGTGTGTGCTTGGATAACTTGGATTCCTTCAACTCTCTAGAGGCATTAGCTCATAGGCTTTCAGCACAGCTGATCCCAACACCCTCGCTTTGTAAACACTTTGCGTGTTGTCACGTATGTCCACCGCAAGACTGCACGTGAAATCAAACACGGAGAAGGGAACGCATGAAGAAGGAGAACCATCTGTTTTCTCAAGGCGACGGTGAGAGTTAGCACGCCATTATCATCTTTAGTCAACATTTTACAGAGAAGCTGTCAGATAGGAAGAAAAGGTAGATCATCTGATATCAGTCATCGAATCCAGCTAAAAATGATGCAGTAGAATGGTGTGGAGAGTAGACGAGAGATAACTGCTGGGCAGCTGTGGGGTGAGGGGAGAGCAGAACATCTGGTGTCTGGGAACAGTAAACCTTCCTCTTGAGATTCTTTGGATAAATATTGAATTCCACACAGCTTATTTGACCCTAAAATGGGATACAAGTTAACAGTTAACCCTTTGAAGACCCTTACTGTGAGAATACCCGTTAGGAGCCGCTTTACAAAACTGTAAATTCATGTCGCTGTATAAGTGTTTGAAGTTGAGACTAGCGCTGCTCTTGGTGACGTAACTGCTACTCCACCCTGGAAGTGAGGGAGGCAACTCCCCTTATGATTTAAACAATAGCCAACAGAGTCATACAAGGAGGAACACCCCTGCAAGAATGTGTTGGATTTTTTGCGTGCATTTACAGTAAATGCATTTATTATTTGCCGGCGCAGCTCGCTCCTTGATGGGGCTACTACCGGTACATCGAAATACACCGTCAGCCCTACAGAAACAGAATGAGACTGCGAGGTGTCACTGACGGCATGTTGGAACACTTTGTGACACACAGTGAAATAAATTGCTGTGAATTTACAGCTCCCACAGCCCACAGTGAATCACCATTTCAGTCATTTGGAGCTAAAACTGCTACTGAGCAATTATGAGTTAAGTCAGGGGAGTGTAAATCACTGACAACCATGCCAGACAAACAAGTACGGCTGATGGCTTTCATTTGTCATGAATGCAAATATATTCGTTTTTGTTCTTGGAAAACAACAAATGCGCACACATGGGAGTGAACCTCGCGTACACGCCCAGCAGCCTGTCGTGAGTTTGTCAGGGAATTCCTCGCATTCTTACCAACAGAGACGTGTGCCTCAGCAAGTCATTACAAAGCAGCATCGCTTTGATCTGGAAGAAAGACATAGTACTCTGTTACGCCTCTACAGATTGATACCAGTGTCCGTAGCTAACACGTACCAGCCAATCAACAAACAGTCCACACAGAAGTTTCTTTGATGTGGAACAATAGTGCACCTCATTGATGAGAGCGTTCAAACCCCACCGAGGTTTGAAGTTTCTCTTATTTACTGCAGTTGCATATACTTGACCCAGACCCAAACTTTACTTTACCCCCCCTTCATTAACTTCTGTTTAAGTCAATGTGATGCTGTGTATGAAACCTGGAGAGTTGCAGTTGCGTTTTATTAGCCAGTAATCTAAAAGTGATAAAGCATGAGTAGATACTGCACTTCACCTACAAGCACTGTCAAATGATTTTCATTTCCTTATTGGGTGAATCAGGTAAAAGCTTTTCTTGACATTTGCCACTTCCACTTTTACTTTTCATATAATAAATCGACGTGCATTCCACATCTCAAGCGAGAGTTTCTCCCAGACAGAATATCTGAATGGCACGCCACCGAAGCTATCTCTGCCGGAGTTATCAAAGCTTCCACAGTCTGCATGAAAGGCACTGATAACTCTGGCTTTCGTGTGTGCCTGAGAATCTAATCTCTCAATCAAGTTACACTCAATTCACATTTTCCAAATAATTCTGCAAAGGTCTCAAAGAAGCTGTGTGTTTATTAACTGTTAAAAAAAAAATTACAAAAGGCTACAAACTTAATGTGCTTGTTCTGTTCTGACGTTCAGGCTCATTCCTTTGTTCATGATTGAAGGGCTCAGTTACACAGGGGTTGAATGGTGGTGTACATGACAAAGCGATGTAATGGGGCGGCCTTATGGCTACGCCTTCTCCCGGGGAGAGAACAATGATGACGGCTTAGAACAGAACCAGTTTTCTGATGTTATGTCAGAACGTCAGCAGTACGGCTGCTTTCACTGGCTGTGCAACGTAGGACACAAGGCACAGGTTGAAACTAAAACCAAAGGGCTTTTACCATGTTGCATTGTGCTAATCTTTTGTTAAGAGTAAAAACCCAGAAAATTATCCAGATTCAGCATGCGTCACCTTAGTCTGACTAGCCAGATCCATTTACTTTATGAAAATGTTCTATAGTTAAAATGGGTTCCATTCAAAGGCATTTCCACTGGTGCAGAATGAATCCCAACGGGCTGGGGCTGGCTTTATGGGATGACTCATGTACAGGCATCCAACAGCCACTATTCAAAACCACCAAATGGCTGTAGAATTTCCAATAACACCTTGGATCAAAAAGGTTTTTACTGCAAAACTGACAACAGTCATTCACCGGCATTTCTACTCCACCGCATGCCATTTTGGATGTCTTTTGTTGGTTGATCTGGCGATTGTTGTGCCCAAGCCACATGTTTCATTACTCCAATTGGTTGTGGTTTCTTCTGCGTTTGTTGGTACTGTCCCCAGGAAATCAAAGTTGAATCCAGACAAACCAGATTATCTATTTGCATCAAAGAGGAACAGAAATTTTTAGTCCTCCTCAGACCATACATGTTCCCAAACTAAAGCCAGATTTACGCTTTTACGTAGCAACTATGCATGTAGCCTTCATTTAAAGGGTATGGCATAGCTTGTGGCATACGACTACCTGCTGCGATCTGCATACACCCTCAGTTCAACGTTTAAACATAAGCTAGTTTTAAGGATAACGCCCAGAGGCTATTTTTTCTGCAACAGTTGGTACGGGCCCCAGGAAATAAAGGGCCAATCCAAACTAAATTCTTGTATCAAAGAGGAAAGTAATTCGGATGGCTGGACAGCCTACTTAAACACAACAAGACCCAACATTCCCAACCACTTTGTCAACCTCCTCAAACAACAATGTGCAGAAGATTCACGTTTATTTTTCTGGACGAGCGCAGCAGTTTGACTGTACGACCAACCAATAGTCGGAAATAGACCAGAGAGAGAAATCTAAACCAGATGAGAGATTTGGGAAGGGTAAATGAAAACAGGTGGATAAAAAAGACTAGTCGTGCGCCAGGTTTCATCACCTGGCTACAAATATTGTGAAAACTGTGCTGCAGTGGAGACTTTGACAAAACACAGAGCCAGGAGATGGCCGACTAAAAGGGTTGGCTTTTTTAGAGAAACCAATAGTGGACGACTGTTCGGCGGGGGGAGCGAGGCCGTGGGCTGCAGCTCGCTCTTTTTTAGAGAGCTTCCTTAGGATATCCGTAGCTCGAGCAGAACAGTGCTCTGCCATCCCAGCAGGGGAAACCTGCCAGATCTGAGCGTGACCTCAATAATGAAGCTGAACAGGGAGGGGGAGCAAAGTTGAAGTGAGGCGATTTGGACAGAGCAACAATGGACAAAATAAAGCCATTGTAAACTGTGTTGGAAGACTATTGGCAAATATATAAAATAGTGTAGCTCTATAATTAGGCAGACAAATACTAAAGCATATGTCGCCACTATGTATGAAGTGTTATGTGGAGGGAAAACATCACTGAACCATAAACTGTCCAATCAATAATTAAGTGGCAAGTGTGGCATCGGATCCTTACGTGTAGAGATGAAGCCCCGCCTCCTACAAGCCCCAGCCCACATTGTGTTAAACACCACTAAACTCTTTTCAAGAAGAGCAACAGTCCCTGCAGGCAAGTCAAATATTTCCACAAGGCCTCAGCTCAGCATGACCTTTCAAGCAAAAACAGAAGCATTTTCTTGTGTTGAGCAAAAGAGATTATGAGTGCCTGTCAACTATCCAGATTTGTGATCTGAAAATCTGTCTCTCTCTTCAAGTTATTGAGAAATATAACAGTTATTCCACAAAACTAGACAAACAGGATTTGCCAGATTGGACGAAGTGGAGAGAGAAAAAGGAATCCAGATTATTTCTGAGATCTTAGCGTCCACAGATGGTACATTTGTCTTACGCTGCTGTTTCAAGTCAGGCAATTTCACTGTCGCTCATTTAACATGCAATAAAATAAAAAAACAAAACAAAAAAAAGGGACCAGATCTGAAGAAAAACCCTCAGTTCTCCAGAAGTGGGGTGGAACTGGAAGCAAATTCCCATTTAGACATCTGTAAATCCAGCCACTTAAAGAGTTACAGCTCATGCCCCATACTGTCCCAACTACTTAAGACTCTTAATTCAAGGACTATTAACTCCACTTCTACCACATGTAAGTGTCTGGTTTTCTAAGGTATTCCTATTAAACACATTCCTCCTCATATTACTGTGTTTGGTAATCCTCACAGACATGCAGCAGACCGACTGACCCCTTTCATTTACAGTCAACACGTGTTACTTTGAAGGTGCAAAGGCAGATTACATCATGTTAATGAACTCTCTACTGTGCCTGATCTGCGCCATCATTTCAGTATTGTCCTGTTTGGTTTGTGTGGTGAAGCATTTTACAGTAAGCGCGCTGACGAGATCTGCCTCAGCCTGAACACGAAGGATTACAGTAAAAGTGGCCTCGCTCTCACATGCGGGGAACCAAGACCAAGCACGTTTGCAGCAGTGATTTCAGTCAGGCAAACAGGCTCGGCCCAAACCCAAATATAAAGGGCATTCCCATGCAGACTCCCCAGCTCAACAAAAGCTATTGAAAACAGTAGTGCAAATGGATATTTATAGCGCATTCATCTTGCTGTAGCATAGATATGGTGCTCATTGTGCTCTAGGTCTCACAATGTAAGCAAATTGTCAGAATAAAGTTCACAATAAAGGGCATTTAAGTTAAGACCTCACTATTATCATTAACTTTGACATTTCAGCAACTTATGGCAACAATCCAAGCAAGAGGGGAGAAAAAAAACTTAATCATTAGATGGAAAATGAAATGACAGAATGACAAACATCAGCTTTTGCATTTTCTGTCTGTAATTTACTGAATTCCAGATGTTGATTCACTCTCAGAGAAAGGAACCCAACTGAAAATTATGTTTTATCGTGGTTGTTAAACCTTTTAGTTCAAGTATGAAAAAGCTTACCTGCTGAAACTGCAACAGACAACCAAGAAGGCTAATCAAGTTTCACGCTTTTATTCCTAGCATAATTTGGAAGATAAAAATGCAGCTGAGTGCCAGTCAGGCCTGCCAAATACACAAGATCCAAACAAGAAAATCCACCAGAAAACTCAAGTCTGCCACTTTGTAATAATGACAGATGGAGCCGTGTCTGCGGCCAAGATGGCTACTGCTCTGAAAGCAGGTTAATTACTTACTAGGACTGATGCAAAGATGATTAAATATTGATAGATTCTGATACCAGCTAGATAAAGTTTTCAGTTTTTTTTTTCGCTGGAACAAATCCCAGCCTCGTCAGGCACCACGGTGTCCCTCAGAAAGACCCTGCAGCCCACATTCCCTCCACCACCCCAGCAACTATCGGGTCACCAGTCAGTGCTCTCATAGTGGCCGTCCCAAGTGCAGATAAATGGTGGGGAAGCATTCACTTTGTGAACTTTTTCTCTCACGAAACAGGTCCAGCACCCCCTGATTTGACAGGTACAGGAACCTGCCAAACCAATCACAACAGGCCGGGAGCACACTTTATGCCATGAGTCATACAGGAACCAGGAGCTACAGCAAGGTTTTTTTTTTCAAAAACTGTAAAACAGATATTCCTTCTCCTCCACACGCCATTTTGGATATTAGTCTGGTTGGTGTTCTGCCTGCATCCCATTTTTATTTCTCGGATTGGTTCAAAGCCTGTCCAGTGGCGTCTAGAGGCAGTTTCCTCTGTGTCTGATGACACATGTGCACTGAAAACTAAACCAGACTAGTTCTTTTGCATAGAAAATAGAAATAGAAAAAAATAGGATAGCTGGCCAGGCTGGTGAGAAAGGACATCTGATGCAAAACCAAAGACAAATCAATATGTGAAACATGATCATCCACTGGAGTGACCACTAAAAAGTAGAGATGCAACAATGTACTTTTTCTTTTCAATCCAATTTTGATATATACCTCATACTGACATCTACTGATACTGATTTCTATATCAAAGGGGGGCTGTTGTTTTCAAATTCCAATCTGCACAGGATAAATCAAGCATTGGAGAAAGCCTAAAGGTTTGAATTAGAATAAAATTTGTTTTCTTTGTGCCATCATTATACAAGAACAAATCAGCAAATTATGTCACTAATGGTATCTGATAAATAGAGCTGAGCAATTTTATCGAATTCTGCTGCAATATATATCGACATTTTATTTCCCCAGAGAGTATCGATTTTTCAGCCGCGGGTATCGATATTCTAAGCTCCTTTCAAAACCCCCATGTCCCGCAGGGGTGCTCTTTCTGCACTTTGCAGGAAGAGCCATTAAGTCCGCCAGCTACTCTGCTGAGATGGGATGCAGTTTTAAGGTGGCTTAAAAGTTGCTCCAATGGACTTGAATTATTGGCTGCCATGGTTCGTTTTTACTGAACCTGGTGGCTAGAATGGATAGTAGCTACCTCATATGTTCAGTATCAAGCCAAAAATGCTGCCAAATAAGGCCACTTGCTGTACTTTAACTCTCCATTGTGCCCTTACCTTTAAAAGCTTAAAAGGAACAATTTGCACTGTTTAAATAAATGAACCTATTTTTCTCAACAAATCTTTTATTCATTTTGTCCAGCATTTGCAAGCTGCCTGTCAGCCATATAATGTGTTATTGATGCTTTCAGTTCAATTAATTCAAACAAAGTCATTGGAACACTCACAAGATGTCCCCAAAATCACTTTGTCCCTGTTAAAATCTTTCAGAAAATGATGTAAATGATGATATATATTGTATCGTGAGTTGATAGATTAGTGTATCGCTACAGACCTACTGATAATTGTATTAAATTGAACTGGTCCCATCTCAAAAAGGGGAAACATCTAAAATAGGTTACATTTGCTCTATACCTTTAGGTAACATTGGGTGTTTATGTATAAAATCAATTTGCAAAAGCAGTTCAAGTCCATGAACCGATAACACTGTCACTGATAAGAGCAAAACTTTTCAGCTCACGCGTGTCTGTCACAGTTCAAAGGGAGGGAAAAACAGCAAAGACGAGCGCAGCCTTGCAGACATTTGCCTCCAGAGCAATAAATCTGGATAAATTGCCTGGCTTGGAGCCAGATCTCCCACCTAATGTCAGAGGGGCAGGGCAGGACAGCACCCCACCCACCCACACACACACACACATACACACACAAACACACACACACACAGGCCTTCATTTACACTCTATTCACATCCTCAGTGCCAGACCAAACCAGATTAGCACCTCTGTCCTTTAACAGACTGGAAGTGACTACAGCACATTTGGTTAGTAGATCAATCAGGTCCTGACACCTTTAAGATTTAAGCACAAAGGAGCAGCAACAATTCACAGCAGCTCTGAAGTCAGGAACACTGAAAAAGACTAAATCTGATTCAGTTTTTTCACTTTCAGTTAGAACATATGACATGAGATACATGTATAATAGTGAACATTCCTAGTTTCACTTTCTCCTGCTGATGTCAGTCTACGAAAACAAGCCCATCTATCTACTTGACACAAGAAAAGCTTACATTTACAACCTACCAACTGACTCCTGTTTGCATGAGCTCCCGTCGACCCAAGTGTGTGAGCTGAGCAGTCCAAAAAAACCCTGCTGCACACTATGAGCAGACTGCTGCAGGTCTGAGACCGGGGCCCGCGGGGACGCGCTGTTTTCATGGGTCATTTGCATGCACCGTTACACAGTCACCCAGTCAGCAAATCAGAGTCACCTCTGAGGGTGAAAAGTCTCACTTAACTGAGCCCGGTGATCGTGTCCCCCCCCCCCTCCAACAAGAAAGAAAAAAAAAAAAAAAACTCACCAGCATCCCCATAACGTCAGTCCAGAGTTGGGAGAAGCTGTCGGACGCAGCCGCGTCAGCTTGAGGGTCATCTGGAGGCGCACCGGCGCCCTGATCACCTTCCATGTTGTTTGAAATATTTCTATAGTGAATATGCGGTTTAGTTTCAAATTTCACACCACGGGCTTGATCTGAAACGCTGATGACACGCGAGATATCAGAGCCGAGGCTTATTCTTACAGAAAGTTGCCCGTGACGCACCGGCGAAATGTTCCAACATTGTTTGGCACGACTCGAAGTTTGGATCCAGGCATGTTAAACTAAAGTCCAGCACCAGCCGCGCGTTGGGTTCGACCGATCATAAAATAAAGCTAAAAAAAATAATCGCCTGAAAACTTAAAAAGCGAGGTGTCCTCTGCTCCTGAGCCCGCACAGCACGGCTCCGGGTCCGGCTCCGGGCGCAAACCACAACAACAAAAAAACCCGGGAGGCAGAAATCGTCGAGGTCGGCTGAAAAAGTTCTCGAAAAGTTCGTAGAATCCCTCGATGGGCGACAGCAAGGTGCCTAAAGCAGCGCGACAAACCAACGCGAGCTTATTTCCATTAAGAAGTTCGAGTAAGAGCAGGCAGGGAGAATGCAGCAAACAGCGCGCCTCCCCCCTCCCTCCACCCGCAGTCTCTCCCTCTCTCCCCTCACACTCCTCCCAACAACATTACAGCAGAAAGGAAAAAAAAAAAAAAAGAAAACACACACACTTGTCCAACTTACCAGTCATCAATGATACAGTCGCTCTGTTTCTGATAAATCATTCTAGTCAAACAGCCTTTTAGCTGAAGCCATCTTTAAAAGCAGAAGTATGACACATTTTAGTCCTGACTATGATTCTTCTTTACTCACTGCGAACTTTTGCACGTCTTCAAAATCTACATGATACAGACCTACTTCTGTACATGTTGCCCCGGTGGGTTTTATAATGAGAACTGAATACTGGCAAAACTCTTGTATAAGTCACACATTTATATTGATATTAGCTGTTTCATTTAAAGGAGACATATTTAGCCTTTTTTTTTATTTTTTCCTTTTTTATTTCCTGTGTCTGACCAAACTTTTAAATACAAAAAAAGAAAAGAGCACATGGGTGAAACGTAAGGCCTAGCAGTCAGATGGAACGTGTTCAACTTCATTCAGTGACCACAAGCTAACGTTTTAGCTTAGCTCGTGTTGAGCCTATCGTGCTAAAGTTACCGTACATCGATTCACACTGAATTTGTCCTCTGAACTGGACCACGCTGAAATGAGGACTGTTGATAGTCTGGCTAACTTTCACCAGAACCACCACGTTAAGCCTAGCCTCAGCGAAGCAGACCGCAACAGGGGACGGACCCCAACCATGACCAGACCCCAACCATGACCCGGACCCTTCCAGGTTGGTCTTGAATGGTGTGAGGCAACGGTGGTTTGGACAGAGCTAGCTGCCAAACTGGTGACCAGTTGGACTGGGGGCCGCTGCTCGTCGCCAGCTGTCCACAGCTGAAGGCTGACTCATGTTGGCCGGAGGCCGTTAGCTCTTTGGTGGACTTCTCTCAGAACTTTTCAAGGGTCCAGAAAGGGCTGAAGTGGTCTGCAAAGTAAACAGCACAACTAGCCATCATTTTTCAAGGAACATTGTTTGAGTAATCACGCTCTCTTGGCTCTTAATTCATAGCTCAGATGTTAAATTCGCCAAAAGTGCTTAGCGCCAAGTAGCTAAAATGATGATGGCTAGCTTTGAGCTAAAAAAAAAAAAAAACACACCCCTTATAATGGATACATTTATGACATTGCATCATTTTACCTGATGAGGTAAATGTAATTGTCACTGTTAAATCCAGCTATGTAAACCAAAACCTTTTTTTTTTTTTTAACCAGGCTGTAAATCTGTTGATTTCTGCTGCTAAACTGGACATGGGCGGACATTCATCATGGATGTCAAAGGAGACAATGGAGTCACTTTTGGGGCCAACTTCTACTGGTCATTCAATGAAATGCAACTTTTCACGCTTCCACATGTGCGACAGCTCGGAAAACCAGATGTTGCCCCTTGGGTGTGCCTCTTTTTGGAATCAGTGTCACAGCTTCGCAATTCCCACTTTGGAGGTACAACAAATGTAGCAAGATCCTAAATTGCATGGAGATAAATATGAGGCGGTTGCATAACTCTACTCTGATATGGCTCTCTGCCCCGCACGCCCTGGAAATCTGAACAGCTCACTCAAAGACATATTTTCATATCTTGGTTGCCCAAAACAAAGTGAAAGGATGGTTATAAACTGAGAAACTGATATAAAATATCTGTTTCTCATAATATGTTGTCTTTAAGAACTGTCAAAAGCCCAGAAACCTTTTAATCAGATCCCGACATGCTTTCCACAAACACATCTCTCCGGCCAGTTTTGAATGGGGTTTGTGAACAAAGCGCATTCTTCTCACAATTGTCTGAAACACAAAAAAGCCCATGGGAAAGATGCTTTCAAGGGCTGACGCATGCTGTGCTCCATCAATAAATCTGCACAAAATGCTGGACAATAACGCACAATAAACTTAAAGCTTAAACTGAAATTGCTCAAATCTTCAATGTGAATTACTGAGATTTTTCTCCGACTCCAGGACTTCTGCACTCATAACACGAGCAGCACTTGCTATGAGGCGTAACAGCAACATTTTCCTTGCGGCAGATGTCATTTGAATACAAATAACATAAAGAGAAGCACTTAATGTACAAGCATGAAATTGCCCAGCTATGTCTGATCAGCCGTTTGTTATGCTCTGCCAGCAGGCTCTCTTTTGTAATGAAGGAGTAGTGAAGCTGTCTCTGGCTCTCCCTGTTTTCTCAGAATGGCCACAGCTGCCAGGTCTTGTGATAGAAACCAGCGGGACCATGCGGGGATGGAAAACTAGAGAAAAAAAAAAGATGAAGATTTTACCATTCCTCATTCAGTTGCTGTTTACCAGATCAGTCTACAACACCACAATCAGAGCTGGCACTGAAAAGCAAGACAGGCACGGGGTAGAGTCAAGACCAGAAAAACTGTTAACTCCACATTCTTTCCTACAACCATGTAAAAGGCGATCAGTTACACAATAATCCCCAAAGCTACAGTTTTACTTGTGTGCAACCGAGTGTGTAATAGGAGGTCGAGCCTACTGCTAACCGTGCATGGTGCAAACTTGGGTCTGGGTCTTCTTGAAAAAGGTCCAGTTGCTTACACCATATAGCCACTTTCACGCAGTGCTCGTGCTATGACGGCGCACTGGAGATCATCTCCTCTTCGTTCTGCCACCACCTGCCAGCTGTGCATTCACAGTGACCCCAGGAAGGCACAATACACCCTAACCACTGTGTGCTTTCACGAAGCATTACACGCTACAACGCTTCGCAATCTAAAGACGGTTCTTTGCCAGCGATGCGCTGATCTTGGCCCCATCACGGCTCCGTTACTCCCTCACAAGGCGGTACAGCCGTGGAATGAAACGTTAAAGCGTTCCGCCTCCTGTCACATTCACACAGCACACCGAGAGAAAAGGTGCTACAGAGGCACAAAGAACTTGTTTCCTGAATGAGGCTTATATGTTGAACGTCTGTAGACCAGCGTCTTAGTCTGGCGACTGGTTGGATTGTAGACGTAGTAGCAAGATTGTAGTAGAAGGACCAGGGACCATCTACAGCCTACAGGCCCGCTTGCCACTAAAATGGAAAACCAATAAACCGAAAAGAAAGTAGCACAGAATGAAGATGAGTCTTTACTTTGTAGACACTCTACTGTAAATCTATGAACGGTGTTACAGCAGGAGATAAAACATCCAGGTCCAAAATCCAACCAGTGGGCAGTTTGATTATTTATAAAGCCCACAGCTTCCATCTTAAACAATGTTCTTGCTGTCGCTGTCAAAGAGAATGTCTTACGCCTCTTACTTCAAAATGCAATTTCTCTTTTTTTCACCACATGATTTTCAGATGATCAAACCTGAAGAGTTCAAGGTTTTCATTGCTCATAAGATTTCAACACTTTAAAAACACTATAAATTACAGAAAAGTTACCAAAGCCTGTCTCTTTCATCTAAAAGGACTGTAAACTTCAAAAAGTAATCCATGGTAATATTTCTTTCCAAAATACAAACAAAAAAAAAAACAAGAAACTGGAAGGTTAATTTGCAGCCTCATGTGACTGTGAGATTTTGAACTTCGCTACTTCCCATGCATCACAAGTCAAGCTGTACTATCGAAAGGAACTACTCTGTTTTTGGCACAAATCAGTCCTTTATATACAATATCACGGTTCAGGGTGTGTGTATGGGACGGATGGCTGTTACAGGTCTCGGATGAGTGGTGGCTGCTCAAAAATAATCTGGCTTGCAGACTAAACACACTCTCACACACTCTCACACAAGAGCAGCATTGTTGGGTGGAAAGTTGACAGTTACGGGGGGGCTCTGCGCTACCAGCCGCTCATCTGTGACCTTCAGGGTGGCAGAAACAGCGAGGTGAGGTTGCTGTTGAACATGGCAGTGCATCTTTACTGTGTTTATCTGTGTTCCTGTGCTTCAATAGAAAATTGACCATCCTGTAGTTTACAGGCGATCCTGTTTCCAGACAGTGTTCAAACACACACATACGCTTTCATGCCAAAACATCCTTTACCCAAGTACAAGATGATGTGTGACCCCCCCCCCCCCCCCCCCCCACGATCTGGAATGCCACAAAGAAGGGTCAAACTGTTAATGAAGAAGGAAGGAAGCCTGTTGACTCGGTAAACGCTCTTCAAACACTGCTGTACGCGCTTCCCTTTTTTCACACTGACCACAAATCAGAGTGCCATGTCGCCAGACAGGAGAAGACAAAAGTCACTCTTGTGATTGTGATTTCACCAAATCTAATTTGTATAGCGATTACATATTAAAGTTCTTTTATCTGAAAATTTCTCGATCAGTTTCCACGTGGACATTTCGTCAGAAAACAGGACAAAATGTCTCCCTAAATGCAGAGCAAAAAAGATTCAGCACATCATTCCTTCCTGTTGCCATCAGCCTGGTAAGCAACGTGCTTTGATAGTTACTTGTATTTCATAGTCGGATTTATTTGTTGACATTTGTTTACTGATGTGTGTGTGGCCGGCTGTAAAGCAAATTGCCCTTTGGGGTAATAAAGATACCTGGAACCTTGAATCGAGACCAGGACGAAGGTACATCTGAAACCAATTCTGTGTCCATAAATGTGCTGGAGAACATTTTCATGGTTCTCAAAATATCCAGTCAGTACCTTCTTGAAAAGGGTGATGTCATGAAAATAAATTGCTTGTTTAAGAGGCTTTGGATATTTTGAAAGGCTCAGGAATTTGACATATCCTGACCGAAGTCAAATGTTGGAGTGATTTTGGCACACTCCCTGTCTTTCATCTAGTATTAGCTGTTATGCTAATAATCATGAGTGGTTTCTTTTGTCCGATGTAAATGTTTGGGATGGAGGAAAGAAAAACCTCAGAACAGAGACAAATGGATTTTGTATCCGACATATTGAAGTCATAGCTCTTATGGTAGGGCTTTTTTACCATAACATCACCTCGCCGTTCCGTCTGAAAGGTACGGAGGTCCGATGCAGGTGGCAAAGCTGCTGTACCAGCAGCGCAGGCAGTCACAGGACTGGAGACGGGAAGAGTTGGCACGAAGCTCTTGTATTTACACAAAAAGCCTCTGAGTCCATAATGCTATCTGACAGCACAGAACCAGGACAGAACTACGCTGTCACCGCACGGTCAGCTTAAACAAGCAAAGAACTGGCCTCTGCAGCATAATGCAGAGGTCTTCTTAATGGTGCCACAGTGCAGAGGGCCTGTGAAAAGGGTTCACATCCTCATGGGGTCATGATGTGTGTGAAAGGATTAGCTGATCTTGTTTTGACCTGTTTATTCAGCCACGGACACATTTGCTGATACCTTTTGATGAAAACGGGAACACACAACTCTAACTTGAAAAGACACTAGTTAATGGCACGCATCATTTTTTTTTTAAATTTCATTTTTGAGTCAACTAGATATTTTATGAAATAAATCAAATGAAAATAGCTTGGAGAAATAATTGTGGTGGCATTAACTTAACATTTTACAGCCTTTAGCTGTGATCACTGCCAACAAGCGATCCCTGTGGTTGTCTGTGAGACGTCTACATCAGCCAGTCTTTTTGTTCCACTCTTCCTGAGGAAACTGCTCTAACTGCCTTCTCCACACTCAACTCCACAGAAGTTCAATAGGATTTTGCTCAAAGCTCATAGAACTATTTAAGAATAGTCCAATGTTTCTTTTTTTTTTTTTAAATCTGCCTTTCTTGGGTGATTTTAGCTTTGTGTTCTGGGTCATTATCCTGCTGGGCAGCCTGTGACTGACTTTCCTGACACCGGCCAGAATGTTTCACTCCAGGAAGCTTTGATTCACTGCTCCCTGCACAGATTTCAACCCCCACCCCCCTGCAGGATGCAGCAAAGAAGCCCTAAAACATAACTCACCCTTCCCCATGTTTCACAGGTATGCTGTTCTTCTCATGGAAAGCTGATGAGATTTGTCATAAAGCTCCAGCTTTGTCTCAACAACCAAACAGATATTCTCCAAATAGCTTTGTGACTTGTAAACATGCACTGAAATTCCAGCATGGCTGATTGTTGTTCAAAAGGCATCAGGTGGTGAGATCAGACAGCGATGTGCCTTCACCTTGGAGCTCAGCTTGAATGTCTTTGGATGTTTTTCTTGGCTCCTTGTTTACCATCTGCATTATCCCTCTGATCAACCTGGGCTTCCATTTCCTCCCGCGTTCACATCCTGGGAGGTTGGCTACTGTCCCGCAGACCTTATAATTTTTAATAACATTTGCAGTTGTGTTCACAGGAACATGAAACTGCTTGGGGATGGTCTCACGGCCTTTACGTTCAACATGCATCTTTACAAGTTTCTTTCTGATCCCTTTAGGCTTCTCTCTCCTTTGCTTTCTCTGGTCCATGTCCAATCTGGTGCATATAAAGGGATAAATGGCTGACAAAAAACTGTGAAGACTTGTGATACTAAAACTATGAATGTAATCAGAGATTTGTCATCATTTTTTGGGTTTCCAAAAAAAAAAAATCAGACAAGCTGTTTTAGAATTTCATTTTAAAACAAACAAAACAAACAAAAAGAGGATGCAGGTATACAAGAGAAATTTCTCTTCGGTTGGATCATTTTTCAGAATGAATGAAACATCCCGAGGAAGCATCCATGAGCATCAGCAGGTGCCAACAAGTCCTTCCACATCTGTACCAGCTCAAGTCAGGAGTCTATAACGGCTTTATGTCAATTTAACAACTAAACAGTATTCTTCCCCAACTGGAATTACCAATATTCTTGTTAAGTAAATAATGGTATATAAAAAAAAAAAGCTGGCATTAACTAGGAAAGAAGTGCCTTGTTGCAGTTATGAAGGCTTTGCAGAGAGCTCACATCTACAAATAATCAGCTGATCTCCCGCTTGAGTCTTTTCACAAACTATTCAAACACTCCCACAGGCTAAATAATCTTAAATATCCAGATCAGCTTCCACAGAGGTTGTATATCAGTGTGTAATTTTCCACGAGAGATCACGAACCAAGGCAGCCCCACAACCTGGAAGCCCACATGGAGGAGGAGACAAGTGGGAATCAGTCTCAGTCACTGCAAAATATTAACTAAAAACTGACAAAAGTTTTATAATCACTGAGGATGTAAGACAAACCACATGGACAGCAAATCTGAGACTGGGGTGAAACGGAGTAAGACACAGAAAAAGAATGTAGATGGTGTAAAAGAAAAGCAGGGCTGGACCTCCCCTGATAGTGAGAGTGACCCTTCCTGGAGGTCAGTGACCCCTGGGCTTAAAATATCTCCTCAGGGAGTCAAGAACATGCTGGCAGGCGTGATTAACAGCATGGTGGACAGACATCAAGGGCAGTGGCAGCGCACTTAAGGAATGCTACACATGACCACACAGCACTGACACGTTACATTTCCTGCAGGGTTGTTGTTTTTTTTCTCAGTTTTTTTTATTTATGGAATTAAAAGGCTGATACATGGCTGAGGCAGCATGTAGTCACCTCTGCTGATTGGCTTGTTTTTTAGCTGAGACTTTCCTCAGTCCTGTTTCCTTATCTTTTTTTTTGTTACTCATCTATACGGCTCCATCCATCCTGAACTGTTATCCTTCAGTTGCCAGCATGCTGTCTTTTGGCGAATATCCGATGTAGAGAATTTCACATAATTAATTCCGCCTGGTGGAAGAGTCAAAGGTCCGACGGTCCCTGGGCATTTTCTCTGAACATTTATGAATCCGAGCATCAGTGGTTCTGCATTTATTCCTTTGTGTGCTTGCGTGCTTTTTGTGTATTACGACATAAAAAAAAAAAAAATGCACGCGTGTGTGAGATGAGAAAGCAGGCATGCCCCACTGTGCTTCACAGACCGCTGATTCTTGTGTGGGAGTTATCACACAAGTCCAATTAGCACAACAACTAATTACTGTTTCCTTGCTGCAAGCCTCCCCAACACACACACACACACCCACACACACACAAACACTCTGTTAAGCAGCAGTTAAATTAAATCAACACTTTGGTCTTTAAAGTAAAAACAAAGCTTTTTTGGGGAGGGGTGTGTGGGGGGGGCACTTGGTGTTTGTGTGTTCTACATATTACTTTTCATGAGTCGGTCATGCATGACACCGGAGTCATTTGAATGCTGTGGAAGTACAAACTTCACATGTCGACGCTGGAATGAGCTCTGGGCTACAGCGAAACAAGGAATGAGGAAAAACAAAAAGAGGGTGACGACTGGAAGTGTGAGATAAAGATACAAACTGATAAATATGGGCAGGAACACTGAGAACGGCAACAAACAGATGCAGGAAAAAAAAAAGGACGCCTGGGGTTTGAAGTGCAACTGATAACCTGCTGTGAGTGGCATCAAACACACTGCTGAAACTTCTCAAACAGCTCATACCGTGTTTGGTATGTCACTGAAAAACAGACTGGGTGGGGGGTAATGTCAAGTGTGTTTACCTGCCTGCTTTTAAAGTAACGCAGGGGTTCAAAGCCAAGGCGAAAGTCTGAGTCTCTCTTCCTTGAGATGCTGAGAGGATAAAAGTGAAAATCTGAGGTCCTCAATGTTTGTTTTTTTTTTTTTTTTTTTTTTTTTTTTTTTTTAGATATGGCCTGCTGATACCATTGTTAAGACAGACAAAACATTTTCACTGGAATTTTTTTTTTTTTTTTTTTTAACCACAGTTGCTCACCTCTGTTTCTCTTCGTTTGGAAATAAACTGAATTTGACATTGAATTAAGACAGTTTTGAGTTTGTTGGCTAACTACATGACATGTGTATTTTAGTAAGGTCCAACAAAGTCTACAGTGAATTTCTACCACTAACCATACTGTCAGTAATTAACTGGTAACAGCGGGCCCCTTTCATGTGCCCTGTGTTAAAAAACAAAAAAAAACAATGCATACTTCTGCTAAGCCCTTGATTCCCTGATTCTCCATGCAGTGCACGCCTCCAAAGCTGTGGAATAAGTGATTATGTTACAACACTGTGTGTGCGTGTGTGAACTTCAGGAATTTGAGATTTCAGGGTGTTTTAATCAGGCACCAATGAAAGGACAGATGTTTATTTGAATATGTGTGAGATTCTGAAAGAATGAGCAGCACTGTGCAAAAGGCCAGAGTTCCTCTAACTGGGAACACAGTGTTCGGAGGGTTGGAGCTCTGCAGACAGCAATGTATGTGAAAAAAAACAGGTCATAGGAAAAAAAAAAAAGCATCAAGCTGATGTCTGCAGGTGTGCTCAAAAATAACAAGAAGCGAGTTTGTTTGTTTGTTTGTCTGTTTGAGCGAATCCACAGGTGCAGAAGGGTTGGTGTCACTCTGGGTGGAGGTCATGAGGCTGTCAGCTGTGCTGGTGTCTGGATGGCACTGCCAGGCTCTCAGCTAATGCCCAGTGTGTCATCTCACATGTGCTGGAGGCCAGCGTGAGATCTGTTGTGGCAGATGAAGTTCAACATTATGACCTAGAGGGCTTCAAGTTCTACCACGCTTTCTTTTTTTTTACACCGGAAAAAAATCTCAGTCTCAGTTTTTATTTTCATCTTATATTTTTAATGTGTATCTCAAAATAAAGAATAGAGTAAAGGGTTTACAAACTTTTGGTCATCAGTCAGTGGAATTGTATTGTAATATAGAGGAAACCTTTGCAACACAGTTTAATCTATGGCCATTTAGACCTGGTATTAACATCCCCTGTAGTTGGTCTGTTCACAGGTGTGTCAGTTCACACCTGCACTTCTGTCTTCATATGCATCTTGAGTGCCAGCTTGTGATAGGACCTCACTACCTTGCTCTGTATGCAAATGAACAAGCACTTGCCTTTCCTCCAAATGCCTTGTTTTTTTTCTTTACCTTTGGGAGACTGCAATGCATGAAACCACTCTTAGTCGCCAGAAAAAGGATTTCTTTTTGTCTGTAGAACATTTTTTCAAGCTTTGCCTTTTAGCGATGAACAGTTCATACACAAAAGTAATGGCAACAAGGAAACATTATCTTCCAAAAACATGGAAGATGACAAAAGCCTTCAGAGGGACTGAAACAGAAATGTGAAAAGTTAAGAAAAATCGTCGAGCCAGAATTGATAGCATCAATGAGCTTTATCAGATCATATAAACGTTTTTACCAGTGAGAGGGAAACGTTAAGTTTATTATTGTAATGTACGGCATGTATCTCACTAAAGAAGAAAAGTAAAGAAAGCAGTGTTGCCAAATAGAAAGCATGTTGTGGTTGTGCAGCAGTGATGCTACTGAGGGTTTGCTGTACCTGGCTATGTCAGCCATCTTCTACTTATACCCTACAGTGCTGGAGCTGAGCTCCTGAGTATGATGCTGTCATACACAGCTCATAGCATTTCTCTGCAGCATTATACCAAAATAATCAATAGATTAGTCAACAGCCGAAATTGTTGTTAGTTGGCCATAACGTTGAGTTTGTGTGTTGCTGTTGATTGTTATCACCTGTTGTTTTGCACTTTAACATGACAGCATTGTTGAGTGAATGAGTATGTTCTGCCTACACAGAAGAAATTACGGTGGATTCACACAACTGTGCTGTGGCAACACATGGGAGGGTGGATGTTTCTGACATTTCTCCGTCATCCCAAAAACAACTAATTAAATTTCTTACAGCTCACAACACAAATAAGCTGTGTGTTCTGATTTAGTCCCGCCTCTGTGTACAATTTCATTGGCTAGTTATAGCCGTGTAGCCTGCAACCTGACTGGCTGATGCATACGTTGAATTGGGAAAAGTTGAAAAGTCCCCCAGCTTTTGACAGAGGCAAAGGTAACAACGTGATGCACGGAACCCACAATTCAGTTCAGCAATGGGTAATGTTACCCCATTCAAAGTCTATGGAGATGGATGCAGCCGGCGCTTGCAACACACAAGTGTGAATCCACCGTTAGGTATGTTGGGCGCCCTTTAATGTGACCCAAAAAGTCTAGCGTTTACTCTAGTAAAAGAATGTGGTCACTGCACTTAAGGCTGTCCACTTGTGATCAGATCACTCAAGACAGATTTTAATACCAGGTGTAAACAGGATCTATGATTAATCTTTCTTGATCGAAAGATGGCAAGAAGTTATTGCTACTTGTCAATACAGATATACAGCTACTCATAGGTCTACAACTCCAGCCAAAGTAAAAAGAAAAAAAAAATTCTGTAAATATGAAAAAATGGTCTACGAGCAAAAAAGGATGCAAGTGGTGTTAATCAGGAAGGACAACAGGACCTGATGAAAATACTAGCTAAGATATGCTCTTAATCTTCAAAATTGTTCAAAATTATTTAACTAGTAATTTAACTAAGGTTTAATATAAGTCCTCTCTTGTGAACTCTTTCAGTACCTTTTGTCTGTTTAGTCTAGTTTAGTGGTGCGCAAACTGTGGTACACGTACCACCTGTGGTACGCGGGATACGTCATAACTTTCCACATTTTTTTCCACATTTTCACTTAAAAAAAATTTGGAAAAATACAATGCATTATAAATACAAATGAAATGTGTAGCTTGAGATAATTAAAATTGTGTCTTTCAAAAATATTTGTTGCATATTCAGTTGCAGTGCAGATGTAACAACTTTTGAGTGTGTTTATTTTGCTCTGTATGAGAGTCTGAGTATGTGAGAATTGTTGGACAGAGTTGTAAATGCCTGATCAGTAAGGTAAAAATTGAGGTAATAAATAACCACAATAAAGAATAAACATCTCTGTGTGTTTAATGCTATTTCATCATGGTGGTACTCAGACAGCTGAACAGTTTCTCAGGTGGTACGCAGTATTAAAAGTCTGAGAACCACTGGTCTAGTTAGTTTAAGGGGACATAGTGGTTCCCCCTGCTGTTGTCAAATATTCCTACAAGTCACAGAGCACATTCTCATCCAGGCAGGACACTGGACTGTCTAGTAAATTGTGCTGCACATCCTGTTATGCCAAGACAGCCAGTCTGCCATATGTTAGCCTCTGAGCGAGAAACAGTAAAAATAGGCCTGGCCTCAATGTTATTAATGACCATGTGTGCTGTGAACACACGGCATAATTATCCCCTGCAGTTTCATCCAAAGCTCAGGTTTATAGTATTCACATGAAGTTTACGGGACACAGATACACACAAAGAAATACAGGAATGATGCATGCATATTGAAGAATATTTCACACACACACAGATAAGATCGCTTTACATTTACATTACAGTTTAAAAGTAAACACTAGTTGGGGGGGGGGGTAATCGAGAGTTTATGTGTCTGTCTGTCTCAGCTTTGTCTTTTAGTGTAATTGGTCTCATCAGTTGTCTAAGCTAATATTAGCCAAGAGCAAGACAGATGGATTACAATTACTGGTCATTAAACTCGGAAAATATCAATGTCAGCACTGTGAGAGCGAGTTGTTTGGACAGGAGCAGTTTCAAATGCTACGACTGTAGCCGTTTGAGAGCTACCTTTTTGAGTTGAAAGACAGACAGTCTCTTGTGAATGCAGCATGAGAGATCCTAGTGGTGGAGATGCCACATTATCCCTGGCACACATTCATAAACAGACACTGCACACACTCAGCGGTGAACTCACTGACAGAGCAAAGAGTTGCATGCACACTGCAAATCAAATCTAACAGGACATAAAGCTCACATTCATCATCTTATTGCTGGAAAAAAAAATTCACACAGGGAGCTATGCATCACAAGCAATTACAGCTCGACTGTCCCCGTTGATTTATATCACGTTGGTAGCTGCAAATGCCGCAGACATGGCTGACATTTGGTCACGAATCAGCTGTTATAATGAGTCGTTACTGAGCCTGCCTCCGGTTGTAACCTTCTGTAATTACTGTCAGTATCCACCCAGCCGTCATATATTTTTCACACACAACCAACGCAATATGTCACACACTCTTTATTTGCACTGTTTAGACAAATAAATGTTAAATTCCATGCTGTTGTGCAAAGAGATTCCTCTGTCTCACGATGGAGGATAAATATTAAAAGAGCACAGATGGATTTTCAACATAAACATGTGTCTCAATATTCGGGGAAGTCATACTGTTAAAGATATCGCTAAGTACTAGATAAGTACCAGAGATGGATAGCTGAATAGTTTCCCACTACTATTATAATTTAAGAGAACAAAAAGTGAAATGAGCCTGTTTTCACAGACACGTTCTCTCCAAATAAAGTTAAATTCCTGTTATTAGTTTTGACGACTGATGATTCCAACTATTTAGAGGTCACCACAGCTTATTATTGAACATTGATTTGAGTTTTATGTTGGATGATCTTGTTCTAAGAAGATATCCTATTCATCAAAGCATCCCGCTTTGGCCTAATGTGCAGGTGTGTTTTACATTTGAATATTTTTTGGGTCTACTGTGATTCTTTTTTTAAATAATTTTCAAAAACAACGCTAACAGGTTGTTAGAAGGTGTTCACTGTATATTCTGTGTTAGAAATCCCCTTGCATGATTTATAACTTATAATAGCTCAGTGACCAACTTATATTCAAGCCAATACAGTTCTGTGTCTTTCATGGCCCTGCAACACAGTTCATCTATCACCCTGTTTTGACTTGGTATTAACATCCATCCTACTTTAGGAGGTACTTAGGTAGGATGCTTCAGACTTTTCTGTTATTAGGATATCTTATCAAAACACCCTTCCAGACACTGATCTTAAATTTATCCAGGCTCAGGATCAGCACTATGAGAACACAGACCTGTGATCTGATTGGATTTCTGTAATCAGGCAGTGCTGGGTTCGCAGCCCGGGGATGCTTCAGCACACAACTGTGGAATGTGTTCTTCGTGTACACCACAGCAAACTGTTGACCGGTTTAACAGCATGGACTGTATGTGGACTGCACATCATGGCATCATTAGTTAGGCTCGGAGTACTTGACCATAATCACAGCACATTCAGCTCCTTCCTCATTTCCTTCCTGATAATTTACCGTTCCTTCTTGGCAATCCTCTCAACCTTCTCTGTTTATGTTGCAATCAGACCTCACAGTGCAAAATTTAGTTGTAGCTTTTGAGGTGATTTGTATCTCATAATACAATATCAGTTAACATTGTGGGTTGGTCTTCCTCTTTTCTCTTTTTTTTTAAACTAGTTTATAATTTCAGTTTTCAATTTCAAGTTCACTTTAGTGTAACACTCAGAATTTGACAACTATAATTTTTAAAACACCCTGAATGTAAATTCGATATATGCTCGAGAAACTGTACTGATAAAGTTTTCTTGTTCTTTTCGTGATCATCTTCACTGTCTGTGCGAGGACTGACAATTAATTAGCTGCTCTGCCAGAGTATCATTCCATCGAAAAAATAAAACAACAAAAAAAGCATTCGGCCTGCGACTGTACGTGTGTACAGTTTCAGTCTGTCTCTGTCTGTCCTGCTGACTGTCTTACAACGAAACTCAACCACACAACACACAAACATAATGCAAGCTCAGCTCAACCACTGCAGCGCTCCACTTTACAGGAATTTCCCCCCACTTCGGCCCAGACGATCCTGCTTACACTGACAAAATATGAGCCCTATGGCATCGCCATACCGCAAGAGCACAAAACAAAACAAAATCTCTATATTTTCCCAATTACTTTATAAGTATCACGTGGTGACGTACGGAGCGCTGGTCCAAGTTGTGGCCTGCGCTGTCAAACAAATGAAGCTGATTCATATGGAGAGAAAATCTGCGCGAGGAAAATCGTTGCTTATTCAGTGTCTGAAAACAACAGAGCAACACTTGTGTTTTGAATTAAACTACTTGATCAAGTATAAGTGCTCACTGTTAAATCAACTTAAAGAGCAACTTAATAGTTTCCAATCCTCAATCCAGCCTTCCACCTTTGCCATCAGTTTGAAACACTGAAAACACATCACGCCTGACTCTGGGTCTGTGACTGCCTCACTCAGACTCCGTGAGGCAGTTAAAGGACTCGGGTTACCATGACAACGGCCCAATGCCTGGCACAAGCTTGAAGATAGCTGTTTCATCCTGTTGAGCCCTTAATATGAGCCAGTGGGGAGTCAGGTCAGAACTATCTGGTCCAGACGGCCACTCTGACCTCATTAACACACCTCTCTGACTCTCACCAATTTAATATTTAATAACTGTGTCGCTCCCTGCTATCGAAGGCTCCACAGACTCTACTGCATGCAAACATGTCCAAAAACAAAGGGAGCGGTCGGTGGTCATCAGCACAGTGGGTTTAATTGATGCCCTTCCAGTTTCGGCGAGAGGCCAGCCAGTCGTGAGCCTGGCCCAGTGACCCGTCACGGTTCTGAAAGAACGGAGCATCCCTGGAGACGGAACCACCAAGCCAGGCCGAAGGCACTGCTCGGGTTAATAGGTTCACTGAGATTAAACAAATGTTTGGTCAAATAGCTTTTGGGCTGCAGATGGCTCGGTCTCAGGTCACAACACATTTTTTAATAGAAGAGACTACAGTGTTGAGACTTTAGCGTTCGGCAGGAGCGATGGATGCTGTCGGAAGAAAGGAAAAATAATGAATATGAGTTTCCATTCTGGTAGAATTAATTATCTAGTTAAAGGCATGTCAGCAAATACGGGAATATTTGTTTCCTGTTACAGTACTCCTTTTAACTAAAATTGGGACAATTTGGAGGAAAGCAAAATAATTTATTTATTTATCTTATTTTTTTGATTTTTTTTTTTTTTTTTTTTTTTAAAGAAGACATGCAGAAATAAGAGAGAAATTCATGGGGCAGGCCAACAGAGAGACTGGGTTCCTGGAGGAAACCCAAACACACATACTGTATACTTCCACAGGAGGTCTGTGTTGGCAGAGCCAGTCTGTGCTGCAGGGCTTGGTGCTGAGCCCACACCGGCTAAAAACAGATCCATATCCTGCAAGGCAATGCTGCTTCCTAGAAGAGGCCAGCGTTGTATCTACTATCCTTCTCTCAGATTATCATTATTGTCTTTTTTTTTCTTCTCTCACACGGGTCCCAACACATGTATCAGAACTAAAAGGCACTAATGGTGAAGTTGTAACCCTCACAAGATTTCATGCTTAAGCTGAAGTGTGGATTTTGTCAGCTGTGTTTTTACTAACAGTTTGGGATTGAAAAGTGGACATGTGTGAGAATATTTTGCGCAGCCGTCCCCGAGAGGGAGCTGGGCTCTATATTTCTCCAGAAATTTCTCAACACACCTCTTTTTTTTTTCTTTTCTCTGTGAGTCAGAGTCTGGATTACATTGAGGGAAAGCTGTAAGAAGGACTGATCCAGATGATCTCAGGGCAGAAAAAATATCAATACTGACGGTTGTGAAGCACAGACCTGAGTTTTGAGCATCAAAAGTGTTGATATCGTGTCTGAAGGGAAGCTAAAAAACAAAATGAAAGGCTGTGTTTGTGAATCTGTTTGTATTTAACGATTTGAACTCTGACCTAATGATAAAAAATGTAGGACTATTAGTCATTTTACACCCACTGAAAGTATCACGTTGATATCGTCAAAACCTTTAATTATACATCAACCGTTAAGCGTAGTGGTCTTTCCACTGAAACCCAGTTGGAGCTAAGACAAAGTTAAGTTGATTGTGTCTGACATTTCATTAAGCCATAACATCAGCTAGACATTTGATCCTAAACGTTAACGCACATGACTGTCTGTATGTGATGGAAAAGTGTTTCAAACTGTGACCTGGTTTAAGGTGTGATGTAATGACATACAAAGAAGTGGGAAAAGGTGCCAAATCATCTCAATCATGTGTGAAGCATGACGACATTAAACTGGACCAACCAGAAAGTGAATAAAAGAAGGGGACTGAGAAGCTGATGAGGAAAAGAAAAAAAAAAACAAATGACAAGGAAAAATATAAAACAGTCAAAAGAAGGCATTTCATGGCTCCAGGGGGGGCAGGACAGGGCAGGACAGGACAAGGGTTTTACAACATACAGCTGGAGTAACAGCTCCCCCTGGGGCTAAGCACTGATAATACATAAAAGGCATTTAGGTAGTCAGCTGGAGGCGGCTTTATTTCTCCAGCCCAGTGTCACAAATCACAGCAGTTTGAGACACAGCATCCATCACGTAGCAAGACAAAGCTGTTTTCAGGAATAGCAGACTTGTCCCATTGAGTTCCACAAGTAAACTAATAAATTTCTAAAAAGAAAAAAAAAAATCACTTCAAAAGAAAGGCAAATCAGCTGGAGGTAAAAGTCACACATCGAGCTTCTGAGGTTGCAAGAAACCAGAAATTTCACAAAAAAA
This sequence comes from Hirundichthys speculiger, assembly GCA_018398805.1. Lineage (NCBI taxonomy): Eukaryota > Metazoa > Chordata > Actinopteri > Beloniformes > Exocoetidae > Hirundichthys > Hirundichthys speculiger. The sequence continues at coordinate 2,358,879 of JAGFBZ010002379.1, read as the reverse complement.
TAAAAATCTCAATTATCTTCCCAAAATATTTTATTTATGTGTTTATTAACCTTTACTTTTACTACAACCGGCAGCAACATATGCAAAGAAGAAAAACAGTTCATCCACCAATTTATTTCTGCCTCTTGATCCCCCCAAACACCTGGTAACAGTTCACAGGTTCATGCACACATGTAGTTGAAAAACGCACTTCGCAGCCTTCTCAGAACCTGCGGCACACACATTCCTCAGTTGTATCCACGCATGTGGTCAGTGCACATGCATGGATTATTTTTCCAATCGTGGCCGGTAGCGCAGCTGTCCAACAAAGAGGCCCCCGTTCATTTATGGACCCACAACCTGGACAAAACAGCCGTTCTGTCGAGGGAGATGATGACTGGTGTCACCGTGTGCTCCATGATGTCGCCGCAGCAGTGTAGCTGGCGAGTCAAATAAAAGCCTGATATTATTTAAAAAAAAAAAGGTTTTATGGCAGTTCTGGTCTAAAAGTGGATGCTAATATTAGATAGATTCTGTCTTAGTTAGTGGAAGCGGACTGCTACACTTAGCTTGAGAGACAAATCAAGTTTCCAAACAACGCCAAAATGTTCTTGTTTAGCACTACAAGACTTTAAATATAACCGATAAAACAACCTGCTTCAATTACAAAAGAAAACAACAGATTTGACTCCTGGGGGGAGGGGGGGGCAGCTTCAACTTACGACTTCCACTGCACTAAACAGTCCCAGAACCATATGCGAGGTGAGAGTGTCTTTCTTGTGTGTATGTCAGAAGGCTTTGTCATGATTTGTGGCGCCTGTGAGGGATGAAATGTGGGGTTTTCAGGGTGGGGGGGTATGGGGGGGGCCTTGGTGCAGCTTTACTTATTAGACGCAGGCTGTGAGAAAGTCCTGCAGGCGAACGCTGGCTGCAGCTGATATGAGCCCCTTGGGTCTTCCCCTCTGCTGAGGTCATCCCTTGCGCGCCAACACTCGTACATCACTGCTGACATCACCAATGACTTTCGCCAAGCCGTTGCCATGGGCGACACAAACAGGAAAAAGCATCAGCATGCGAATGACTGGTGTTGAGCGAGATCAAATCTTATTGATGCCTTATTGAGTGCAGACTGATGTGTAGTATACCGTTTTTCAAAAAGAAGCATCTAAAAATACTTTGATTAAATCACAAAATGATGCTTCCTAAGTGTTGAGAGCACATGCTTCAGCTGTACAAACGTAGACACACACACACACACACACACACACACAAAAATGAGTCTGAGCCTACAGCAAACCAGGAGATTAACTTATGAATTCTTAGCTACTGTGTCAGACGTGTCTCTCCATGTGTGCTTTTGTGTGAGTGTATGAGTGTTTAAAGCCTTTACTGCCCCCCCACTGAGCCAGTCAGTGCAGGGAATCCTGGGAAGTGAAGCGGCAGCGCCAGCAGTAATCAGAGCTCTTTGTGTCCGCACACAAAGTCGGGCCATCACCAGGTAATGTTCTTTCCTCACCAACACTGGCTGTAATCCTCTCATCTCAATGTGATGACTAACCTGTGACACGCTCAAAATTTTTGTTGGAGATTTATACCTGGCCCTCCGACTTGCTTCCAAATAGATTTAATGGGGTTTAAATCCGGCTTTTTGTACAAGCCTGCCGAACGGATGAGAATTACAGAATGTAGGCAGAGCTGGCACTGCAGAGCAGAGGGAATAGTGCCACTCCTCAGGACGTATCTGCAGGCGTATGTGCAGCCTTATTAGGACCAAGTCCAAAGAAAAAGACAAAGGAACTGCATCTGGATGTGTAGTTACCTGTAGGTGTGTATGTAGTATAACTATGCAGCCATAAACATGAACAATTCTAACCTTATCACTTTAGTAAATGTGTTCAAACTCAGAGAAATAATATGACAGTGATAGGTGAGTTACTTTAAATTTTACTGATTATGTACCAAAAAAGTGGTGATATTGTTTTAATTTCACCTTGTTTTTAATCAGTAATGAAGAAGTTGATGCGCACAGTGATATCATTTAACAGACAAAGGGAGAAAATGGGAGAGATCTGGTAATTAATAAGCTGCCTATGAGAGGTAGAAATGCACCAGTCTCCAGGCACCGCTATCTGCTAACTGAACAAGTTTCATCAGTGCATCCCTGGTACCAATATATTTGATTATTTTCCAACTAATGCATCATATGCATTTGATTTTTCTTTTCATTTTTCAGTTTAGCATTGTGTCTTTGAGCACAGAATACCTCAATTTAGCAACCAGAACATTTGGGATAACACGCAACTCTATGAAGCTAACAAAGGCTAAGCGGCAACAAATAAAGTCAATAGAGCACACGGCCAGCAGCGTGCCATGTATTTTTCACTGGTTTATTACGTTACTGTGGTGATCTGCCCAGGGTGTAACCCCGCCGTTCACCCAAAGACGTAGGAAAAAGCGGTTACAGATGGATGGATGGAGGGATCTGATTATAGTTCTGGGAAAGAAAAACCAAAGCTGCCAAAAAAAAAAAAAAAAAAAAAAATCAGGATTCGCCAAGTGCGACCTTCAGAGTCGACCCTGACAAGTGCAATCAGCGCACCTCCTAGAAACTGACAGGAAAGAGACAGAAGAGAAAAGGACTGATCAAATACTGAAAACATAAAACGAAAATCTGACTCAAAATTCCGGCTCCAGAGAGAGAGTTATTTTGGCAAAGATGAAACCCCATCAGGAACCGTTAGGCTGCAGAGTGAACAGGCCTTTGACCAGACGGAAGATCATTTGCAAAGGAAAAGATAATTGTGGGTACATCCCATCAATCCACACGCACAGCTCTCCTGAACAGCAGATCTTTCATCCCTTCAGGATTCTTAAAGCAACTCATGTGGTTCGTTTTGCATATATTTCATATACATTGTGCTGAAGGATTCAATTTCAAGGCTGAGTTTTCTTTTTTTCTTTTTTCGCTGCCAGTAAGAGAGCAGATCTCTGAACATTTGCTTCCAGCCCATGAAGACATATTTGTGGCACTCAGACTGCCATGGTATGAATTTATTTTGCTCTAAAGTTACAGGTGAATGTTGACAAATTTATGAAACAAACAAAAAAAATCCTTCAAGATATACAATGCCAATGTAATGTCTCAGGAGAGAGTAAATATGTATAATGGAGGTATGTGGATGCAGTGCATACATAGTGCATTTGTGTGAGTGCATCACATTCTCAGATGCCACCATCTTTGAGGCAGCGTGTGTGAAGTGGCTTTGACGAAGTCAAGCCAATGGAAATGTCTATGTGAGGCATCGCACATGTGCTGAGATCAGAGCCAAAGAGCAGGTCGGGGATCAGAGAGGAGAGACAGGCAGGCTCATGGTGCAGCTCTGCGAACTCATCTGTCCTAGAATAAAAGAGCATGGATGAACAAGCAAAGGGGGGGGGGGGGATCAGAAAAAAAAAAAATCTATTTGGAGTCCCCGCATGTGTATTCAATCCAGCTCACAAAGCTCTCTCGAGTTCTCTGAAGACACACGAAGAGCTCATAAACTAAATAGACTGGATGGGTACCATGTGAGCTTTCCAAATTAATGAATCTTTGTAATGGTTATTGTTGTTATTTAACAAAATGAAAATGTCCCAAATTCAACTGAGGTTAAGGATTGGAGGGAAATGATGTCCTCTTCTACCAGCCACACCTTCCAGTTGGCATCATTTGCACGTCTGTCCTATCCATTACCACTACAAGATAAGAGACTCACCCAGAAAACAAGTATATGACACTGCAATTCCACTTATCCGTTTATGCCTCTTTTGTTCCAGTGTGTTTTCTCAGCAAAACAATCAGTTCCAAACTTGAATAAAGAGTATATTGCAGGAGCCTCAATATAATGCCTAGCTTTCCCCTGACATTTACTTATGTTAGCTTAATCCATTTATCCCCGTGTGTTGTGTCTTCACTGCCAGACATTATCTAGTTGTTGTTAAATCTCAGAGAGACTCTGTACATTGTGTACTGACATAACTGTTTAGTGAATGTTATCGCTGTGAACAAAACAATCGTGAGCTTTCTGAGCCGGCTGAGCACATTTCACTGTTCTCCGCTCGGATTCAATGGCTGACACACAAACAGTGCAGTATTGTGCGCCGGCTTGTTGTGCCAAATGACAGCCTCATCGACTGAAGCTTTCAGGCTGCTGAGTGACACAACGATGTGACGTGAGGCGTGCTAACTTTGCTGACATCAAAACATTACAGCAACTACCACAGCGCAGAAATAACTTCTGTTTTATTGTTTTTTACTGCACATAATCCATCTCAGCCCACGGACTATTTTATGCGCACAAAGAATGTCGAGATGTCAAGTCGCAGAGCGAAGCTGTTTAGACTGTAAAAGGCTGGTTGGCAGTGACCTCAGTCGCACTCACGCCATCTGCAGTGTAACATCAATCCCTTCTTCCCTCGACACCACACAAAAGTGGTGCAGGGTAAGTTAACCCAGACATAAACTGTAAAAGAAGCCTTACTAGTAGACAGAGACCGCCACACAGATGGAGGGAGATGCTTGAATCACACCACGCACATATGGCAGAAACTGCTCAGTCAAACAAATCCTGGGAGGCTGTGGAAGAACTGAACACTTGTGTTTTATCACTGTCTCAATCACCCCCCCCCCCCCCCCAAAAAAAAAAAAAAAACAAAAAACTCTGCAGACCATATGAGCTCCAAAATAACGTCTAAAGCACATCGAAGGAGGACATTCGTCCCTTTTTAGAACTGGAATATGCATCCACAAAGCCTTGTTCGCTCCTTCATGTCAGCAGAGTCAATGTACAACCGTTGCCATGGCGTTTGGTAATGCTCCGGTATGAATAAATAGGCGCACAAGCGCTGGTCCAATACTGGCAGAGCACTGTTGTGGCAGTCGGCGCGCGCAGCCACATCTGTCAGAAAATAGAAATGGGGTAATGAACAAAATTGATTTATTAATCCAAAGCAGGCCAAATGCGTTTTTTTTTTTTTTTGTGGAGGATCTTTTCATCGTGGGTCGAGGAGGGAGGCTCATCAGAGCCCAGCAACGGACCCATGAGCCGGAAAGGCAGCAGAGCAAAGAGACTGACAGAGAACGGGACTTGGACTGACAGCTGAGGCCTTGTTCAAAAATTCCAATTCAAAAAAACTTGACACATACTGTGGCCAAAGCATTCTTTTTCTTTCTTTTTTCTTTTCTTCGCTGAGCTAACAGATGTCAGCTCCGTGGCTTTAATAACATCCTCTCAGTCTCTTGTGTGTGTTTCTGGAGGTGCAACTACAGATTTTTAGACATTCATCCAGACTTAACGATGCATGCGCCTTATACATGCACACAACTGAGCTTAATGACGTCTTGCTAACATCTGCGCAGGAGGAGGAGGAGGAGGGGTGGGAGCTTCCTGTAAGTGCAGCACTTGTGTTTCCTCTCCTAAAGTGTGCAATCTCAATGACATTGTGAGTTTCCTCTTCTGCACAGTGGGGAAGTCCACCACAGGAACTTTGGACCGAGGGAGCTCCCCTTCCTCAAATTTCTACCCTTCCCTCCAATCCTTCTCCTCTCCAGCTCCACATCCACACCTCCCTCCATCCGCTCCGTTGTTCCTTGTCAGCTGGTGGGGAGATCCAGATGTGGAGGGGAGGAACTGGACAGACGGAAGAAGAGAAAGACAGAAATCCACGTCTCTCTCGGTGACAGACTTCATTGTCCGAGACCTTTGGGACACATACACGCAAACAATGATGTGCTCCACACAATGGAGTCCCTCTGGATGACAAGGCCCTATTGTACATGCACATGTATGTGACGATAAAGCAAATCAATAAACACCACCTTCCGAGAGATTTACTGTTGATAATTAAATGGCCTTTGAATATAAGAAGTCTTGTTTAGGCATGAGGCTGTTGCTCTTGTTTTGTGAGACGAGCGGAAAAAATAAAAATCAATGAGGACTTGAAAGTGTGCAGAGTAGCGTGTAGTCCAACATCCCTGTTTCTCTTGGCTTACTTTTACATGAAATAATGAATTTCATTTTGCACGACATATGCACAAAGATGGACGAGCACAAACACATAACTGTTGAGAATTACTCCAGAGATTGTACACAATGACAAACACATGTACTGCAGACTGCACACACCCACACAGCATGGAGCCATATGAATTAAGTTAATAGAGTGAGTCAGCAAAAAAAAGGAGCTCTTCAGCCTGAAACAAGAGGAGCGAGAAAGTTTCTCACAGTTTCTTAGAGCGGTCAACACAGAAGTCCATCTATACCCTTCTCACTCAACGGCAACTTCAGCGTCTCTTTCAAGAGAATCTGCTGCTGCACAGACCGCCTCAGCATCCACCAAACCCAGCAGAGCAAACAAATGAATGACACGATTCTTTTCTCCTGACAAAAGCCCTGAAATGAAAAATGCCAGTACTCACCGCGAGGCTCTGCCAAAGTCTTTTCCAGTCAGTCTTACAGCATGAGCTGACGCAGGCTGACTGCTGGAGGAATGGGAGCAACAAGTAGTGTACAGTGGAGAACAATGCCTGAGTGCCGGAGCGCAGCAAAGCGTAAGCAGAGCGGAGACACAGAGAGGGCCAGTCATCGGGCTGCTGCTCACATGGGACGTGGAGAGGAGGAGGAGGAGGAGGAGGAGGAGGAGGAGGAGGAGGAAGTGGAGGGTGGAGTGGAGACGAGAGAGCTATAGGATGGTCCAGCTCTCTTTAGAGCAAGGGAGGGACCTTGTCCTTTGCTTTCCATGTTTTTCTCTTTTACCCCCCTTCTACTCTAAAAGAAAAAAAAAAAAAAAACAATGTCTCAAGAAGTCTCAGATTTCTTGTCTTGTTTCAAGCCTGTCTGGCATTCTTGTGTTTGTGCAGTCCCCTTTCATTCCCCAACTCATTTCTTTTGTTCTTGCTGTCTTTTCAACACACTCCCACACACATAAAGCATCTCTTTGTTGTCACTGTTACTTAGTTATTGAAAGGCTGGCACGCTTCTTTAAAAGGTGTCTCCTGCAGTTGTCAACAGTACTGAGCTGCACCAAGACACACCTAAGTAGGTCAAAAATACTCAAAAAAAATTAAAAAAAAGAAAAGAAAAAAGAGAGGAAGGCCAAGAAAAGACATGTTTACTCATGTTTGCACACACAAAGTGACCAAGTTAGCTGCAAGAAGCAGGACATTATGTCTGTAATGGTCATACAAGCAATCATAGAGACAGAGCAGAAAATTACAGGGCTGCTCAGGTTTTAGATCCCTTTCTGATGTCACTCTCTCTTTTTTTTTTTCTTTTTTTCCCCCCCGTCTTTTCACTCAAAAGGCCCGATTCAGAAGTGGCCCAGATACCACACTGTACTGGGAGAATGGGGGAAAAAAAAGCGAAAATAGAGACGGAGAAAAGTAACCTGATACAGCTAAAAGCAACAATTATTTGAATGAGTCACTCTGCAGTGAGGTTTGGGGTTTTTCAATGTTAATTCAAAAGAAGGCAAAAACAACCAAAGAAGTGGACGGAAAGAAGAAGAAGAAGAAAAAAATCATCCCGTTTTGGAACGCTGCTCCTCCTGAGGACTCCCTGAGGTCATGGGAGAAAGGGAAGGAGAAATGGGAGACAGAAAGAGGAATGGAAGGGCAGAGGAGGACAGACATGGGCTTGGAGAGGCCACCAGAGCGACTTTTTTCCCTCGTCCCCGATCCAACCTCCAGGACAGGGCTTACCAGGACAGTTTTTTTTTGACACAACAAAATAATATACACCACTCTTCCAAGGATTAGGGTGATGGGGAACAGACAGTGACACGGTGGCAAATAGGAAACAGATCTTACCGGCACACAAAGCAATGGAAATAGCTTTAGATAGCTTGAGATGACCCGCACCCAGACGTTGGAAGCTCAAGCTCAGTTTTTGCTCTGTATATTCTTCTGTAACATTAAATCTGGATACTTGCAGTGTATCTTTGTCCAATCAGGTCAGCAACACCTTGGCCAGTCTCCGCATCTCTTGAATAAACCAATATTGCAGCTGAGCTGCGCCCTGTTTGGACCTGCCATCACAAGGTTTAGGGAAGGAAGTATACTGAAACGCTTCATGTAAACACACGCAGACATGAAACTACAATAAATGCTGAAAGAGAATCTCAAGGATGTGCTGTGAGACCTACATATGTAAACAGGCAGTTTTAGGAGCGTATACACATACAGATCAAGAAAGACTCAGGAAATGTGGTCAGCATTCTTTGTTAAAGTGCACAGAGAGCACATTTCCTGTGTATATACTAATATATACACAGGAGTGACTTAATATGAGTGACTGAATGAGTCTGATGCCGTATATTGAACCACTCTGAAAACAGCCATGCTCCAGTTTTTAAATCACAGCAAGTGAAAAGCTCCACGTCCTCCATAAAAAAAAAGTATAACCCTGAGGCAAATATTTGTATTTTGATGCAGAAAAATAAAGATGAGAAGCACAAGGATGCTCATTATCAAAAAAAGGGCTGTACATGTAAGCAAAAAAACACATCAGTCATAGAGAAAGCAGAGTAAAATATGCATTACAGCCAACCATCAAAGATCACCTGAGCACTGCTGTTCCTGACCTGCCTCAGAGTGAAAATCAGCATACATAGTATGATGGTTTATACTTTTTAATTAAAGCTGCAAAATGTAAGAAAATTCACGATAGATATGCCCTGTTGCTCCACAAATAGAAGCTTCCTGGCTGAATGTTCTCCCGGTGCCTGCATGGGTTTGGTTTTTTTCTGTGGTACTCTGCTTTCCACCCACAGTCCAAAAATGATGCACGATAGACTAATTGGTGATTCTAAATGACCCATTGGAGTGAGTGTGAGCACAAGTGGATGTGACCTGAGACAGGCTCCAGCAGACCCCCGTGATCAGATATCAGATGGACGGATACATGGATTAAGCAATGGAATCAGCATCAATCACTCGAGCGACACTTTTCAATCTCCTTCATTATGAAGTATTTTGTATATTTTTGTTGCTGAACGATTTATTTATGCATCTTTGGGACGTGCTCTCCATCTGCCTCACACACACAGGCCACGGTTACATGATGTTTTTTAATTCTGAATGAATTATTCCGAATTAAATAGTTCTGAATAAAACTATTTTCCTTTGAGTTTACATGGAAATAGTAATTCCGAATTGAGGTTTACATGGAAAACACGTTTGTTCGGCTTTATCCAATTCCGCTTAAGGTCTGGGGGTTGGGAAGAGTTCTGATTGGATAGGGAGGCAGACGTCTTTACGTATTTACGTCTACCGGTAGCAAACAAACTTACTCGATTAGCAACAACATGGAGGACTACATATTAGCATCCTTTTTAGCATCCTTTTTGGATTTGTTTTGATTTTATTTTTGAAGCAGCAGCACGACAACATCATAACCTAGCTGCTACAACTTTTTGTTGCTCACAATTTTATGTTTCCTGCCATCTTTTCTTTTAATTATTTCCAGTTCCTCCAAGCTATTTATTGAATAAATCATCTCAGCTCTTGACCACCGTTTACTGCGTGCTGCCATCTTGAAACTTTGTTTCAAAAACAAGCCCAGCGAGGAATATAAGCGTCATCCCGACAGACAGGCAAGGGAACGAGCATGACCAGAATTAATTTAAAGCAGAATGAGTGTATACATGACCACGGAATTATTCTATTCCAATTTAAAATCAGAATAAACCAGACACTTACTTCGGAATTAAGTTTAATTCAGAATGGACATTCTGATTCGGAATTAGGTGTTTACATGGTACTTTTTAATCATTTTAAATCGGATTTAATTTTAATTCTGAATTAAAGAGGAATTAAACATCCCATGTAAACGCACTAACAGTCTTCCTACATCAATTTCTTGGATATTCATCGCAGCATTAACCATAACTACTACTTGCCTAACACTAACCTAAAACTAACCACAAATTATCCCTTCATATTAAAATTGAAGGACGTCTGCTTTGTTGACATGTTTTTGTCCCCGTAGGAAAAACAACTCCCTGAGTCAACAGATTTACATCCCTACAACACCAGCAATACCCGAGCCCCACACACAAGATCACAAAAAAAGAAGAGAACTAATCAAAACCCTCAAAATCAATTAGCAGAATGTAAATAGGCCATTCAATTACTTTTAGCACCATCCTTGTTCCTCCTGAGGCAAACAATCAACCAGCAGACACAAATTAACTCAGAACAAGAGCACTTTCTTCAGCTCTGATCACCGACGAGGAAAAGACAGGAAAGCAAGAACAAGGAAGAGTGGCTGAATCTACGGTGCCTTTTATCATGTGGGATTAAATGATGCTGATGAAAAGGTTGGAAACTGTTTGACTATGTTGCAATATAGCTAAACTATCCCTGTTTATTCTGATATGATACTACAGTTTGAAATGAAACCGTGACATTTACAGCATTTTTCGGCTCACTATTTTACAGAACATCTCTCGCTGTTAGCAGCAGTACCAGACACGGACGCGCTGGAGGAGTTTCACAGACATACTGGGGAGGAGATCGCAAAATATCAGACCAGAAATCTATGCACACCTGCAGGGATTTTTAATGTATCAAAGGATTTTCTGACAGCTCAACCGCATCTCAAGAGTAAAAAAAAAAAATGATACAAGTGGGAGTTAAGAAAAGCAGCAGCTACATCACATTTATAGCAATTTATATGCAAATGTAAGACAACTGGAGGTGCATGAGTCTGGAGAGGAATTAGTGCTTATTTATTGACTTTAAAAAAATCCTGCAACATTAATACAGACTAATATTAATGAGCTGCCAAACACACATAAACTGCACACTGTTTTTCCATATATTTTAATATTTATGCTTGATCTCAGTTGTGATCTCATTGACCTCTGGAAAAGGGTTACAGCATTCTGCCACAAGATGGCATTAAAGTTCTGGTGTGTCATATTCAGACACACATTCATACACACACACAGACGCTATACAAGCAGTCATGCCAAAGCAGGGAGTGAACGTGATGAAAGGCCACAGAAGAAAGCAGACAACCAGACTCAGCCGCAGAGCACACAGAGCTGAGGGGTTGGAGAGACCGGCAATCCAGAATATTTCTCTCACACACTGTCCCGACACGCCACAATGTTCAAGTTTACAGCTTCATCGACAGGGCTGACATGCATGTGGCCAAAAAAGCATGTTTTTCTTTCTTTTTTGCCTATCGGGCCACTAAATCAGACTCCTGGTTTTTGGGATGTGCACGTGTTCTCTTTGAGTGGCACCAGCAAGCTCGCCTGTAAAAATAAATGAGCACCACTCTGTGCTCCATATTAGTGTCAGTGCTGCAGGCCATGTGGGGGTCGCTGCGTGTTGATGAAGAGAGACAGGCGAGCTGGAAAAAGCAGAACTTCCATTAGATTTAGCCCAGAGGGTCAAAAAGTCACAGCGCCAGGGTCCACCATGTCAAACTGCAGGGAAGTTTTTTTTTTTCCTTTCACACAGAGTAGAGGGTGGCAGCTCCACAGAAGGTCAAGCTGCTTGCAGGATTGAGCATAAAGTCAGCTTTTCAGACATATTATTTACACCAGCATCTGCTGGTTTATATATACACTGTATCTTCTACTAATGTGTCATTGGAGCAGTTGTACAATAACACGACTGATATATAATTTCTTAAGGGGACATACTATGGGGAAAAAAAAAAGCAAAAACAACTTTTATTTGTGCAGTGGGAGGCGCTATCAGCTGAAAAACAGCAACATAACACAATCCTGTCTCTTTGTTTGTGGTTTATGTCTGAACTAGGAATGCACATTTTGAATTTTTTTTTATGACCGTTAAGCGACGCCCTTATCGATTGATAACCGTTAATCGATAAGTCCGGGAGCTTTGGCTGCCGTGATGTTGCGCGCGTTGTCGTGGACGCATGCGGACTCTTACCCATGTATACTCTCGCGGCAATGTGTCGCCTTCAGCTTGTGGCAGAGATGCCGCCGTCACTTTTGAGTTATACTAGCGCGGTCTCCGCTATGTTATTCCACGCCACAATGCAAGAGCGACAATCACAAACTAGCTAAACTTACTAAACTTATCTCTTGCGTTTTTCCACTTCCTCATCGTCTCGGCCGTATCCAGACCCACATTCATCGCAATCTCCCTCCATGAATTACTAGAATATGTGCTGTTTTGTTGACCAATCAGAGGCCTGTTGCACCTATCGACACGCCCCCATGAGTTGATTGAATTACGTAGCTTTAAAAACAAAATTGACCGTTAGTATTAATCGGTTAGAGTTACTGTTATCGGTTAACGGTTAAACGGTTAACCATGTGCATCTCTAGTCTGAACATTTTTCATTCACGGAGCAGTTCAGATTTGTGGAGCACTGAGACATCACAGACCCAGATCAGAATAAAATCACCCAGCCTACCTATTTTTATATTCATTCGGTTTTGTATCATCATCACATCATTATTTGCCGTACCTCAGAAGTGGGTAGAGTGCAAAGCTGGAAAATGCTGAATCCACACGGGTGAGTTGCGGCAACGTGCGGGGGTGGTGTTATTGACGTTTCTTCATCATACCAAAAACAACCAATCAAATTTGTTCCTGCTCGCTACACAAATAACCCCTGTGCCTTGATTTAGTCCCGCTTCCATGTGCGGTTTCATTGACTAGCCCTAGCTGTGTAGCTGCAATCAAATTAGCTGACGGCTGGAAGCTGGAAGATTTAAAGCGTTGAAAATCTCCCAACTTTTGCAAGCCAGTGCAGTCAACTCGACAACCGGAGCCCACAATTCAGTCTGGCAATGGATGGCATCAAATTCCTCTGACATTTATAAGTGCTAGCCAAGCATTAATATATAATATTACAAGCTGTATTAAACATTTAAATCTGATGGCCAGTTGGTTGGTCAACCACTTTGCTACAGACTGCAATGTTTAAGGGCATAAACTGACTGGTAAATTTTGTAAACTATAGAGATTCACGGTACCTAGTTTTTCTATTTCCTAGTTGTACTGGAAATTGGGGTGAAGCAGGAGGGATGTACTGCTACAACTGGAAGTTGGGGTACATGAATCAGGCAGCAGGGCTGATGAACCCACCAACCCTCCCTCATTATTCCACTCCCAGTGCTACTACAGTGATCAACAATGACTAAAGAAGCAAACATACTGTAATCTCAGGGTTTTGATGAATATTTATATTTATGATGAATATTTATAGTGTGCATGGTTCTTTCTGTGATTTGCTGTTAAGAAACAGATTTTATTGCATATTTTCCCACTGGTTCCAAAAAAACAACAACCTGGAACACACCGGTAAAGCACCACAGAAGAACTTTTAGCTACTTTTGGTGTTTTTTTGGTTTTTTTTTTTGCCATCAGGTGACCTTAAGAGCAAGACAAGTGAACAAGTAGTCCTTTAAATGAAACTGATATTTTAACATTATAAGACCACTGCAATGTCCTGCAATAAAAGAAATAGTAGGTTTCCTTTTTTTTTTTTTTTTTACAATGTTTGCATTAAGTTTGGTTACATTTATGTGTCTTAACACTTCATAGAGTACACTAAAGCACTAAACGTCATGACAATCTCACTCTTGTACTTGTGTTGTTAACCAATGCAATCTCCATCTCCATCTCCAGCCCCCTTTTTCCCACAGTCTCACGCCGCCTTTTACCATCAATCACAGGTCTGGGATCATGCTGTTCAGTCCAGACTATCAGAAATCCAGTGAGAGAGCTGATGATTGCCTGTGATTACAGTCTGACCATCTCCTCTGGGCTCATCTGGCCAGGCTTGGCTCAGGTAACCTCTCCACGCTCCAGCCATTAACAGGAGAGAGATCCAGAGCTAGGAAAAGCTCGCCAGGGAGGCAGCGACACGTTTCGTTCACCTTGACACTGCCTGGAGGTTACACCTCTCATTCTGCAGTAACTTATAATTCTGGGAGGCAAGAATCATGTGAATGAAGGGTCTTTGATATATAAAAGGTCTCTTTGTGTGAGAGAGTCTTATTCCCTTGGCTTTAGATGTTCGGCGTACTCTGAACTGTTGGAATGTGTGTCGATGAATTTGATAGAGTAATATGTGTGAGAAAAACAGTGAAAGGATTAGACCGCAAAGACTCCTGAGGCAAATTTGTTACATTGGCTTATATAAATAAAGTATGACTTAACCATGAATCTATGTGGATTTGTGTATGTTATTATGTGCGCATGAGTGGGTATGTTCAGTCTAATGTGTAGTGCAACACGTCTGTTGGCAGCAAGCACACACAAGCCTGAGTCTAATCCCGTGTCTTGCCACAGCTAATTGTTGTCTTTCAGACCATTCTGTCATAACTGAGCCTGCATGTCTATCCTCTCACATTTTCCAGCAGAACTGACTGCCTGTTTGACAAGTGATTTCCAAGAAAAAAACGGTGATGGATTGAGGTTCGAGGGCAAGAATAAAATATTAGTCATCAAGTTTCTCTTTATGTGGATAGCTTGGCACCATTACATGAGGTAATTCTTAATGGAATATGTAGGATATATGAGTTTGTTGACAGTGATTTGCTTGTTAGCTTTATATATATATATATATATATATATATATATATATATATATATATATATATATATATATATATATTTTGGTTTAAATAAGTGCTCAAAATTCTGTGGGATGATCAGATGTGTCAATGTGTCTCCTGAATTACCCCCAGAGGTGCTTGTGATCCTCCTGTCTTTGTCTTTCCCCATGCCTCTCCTGTCCTTACGAGCACTTCACCTCGGCTCTCTGGGGAATGGGAGTCCAGTCAGCCGCGTGTAATTAAAAGCGCATAAAGAGAGATCAAGCTCTCTGCCGCCCGCCGCTTCTGTCCAAGTCTGTCGAGAGGCTGAATCCGGCCAGCATTCAGTTTCGGGGAACTCATTCATCACAATGTTCAATTTTATTTGAATGAAAAATGAGATTTTCTTTTCAACAGGATTCATGCAAAAAGATAAATTATTTTATAGGTTGATATATGATAAAAACCTAAGTATTAAGGTATTAATTAAAAAAAAAAAATTGTACCTAACGTACCTAATGGACCCAATTGTACCCCACCCCACACACACACACTCACACACACACTCCCCCACTCCCCACTCACTGGCACCCACCCACAGGCTCAACAAGGCTCAACAAGCAAGAGGAGGAAAGGAGGCGGTGAGAAGAAAAAGTAGTGAAAAACAGAAAATCAAATCTTAATTAGCAGTTTTTTTCTCATTAGTAGCATTTTAGAGTGCAAATAAAGCCCAACACTTCTTCAGGGTCAAGCTTAAGTGCCTAACCCAAGGCAAGGACAAGCCTCGGACCTGGAGAAGTTTTCTAAAATTCTCATTGCCTTGCTGTTCCTGGTCATGGAGTCTTTTACCTTTGGATTTTAATGTCACTCATGGTTAGGGATTAGGCGTTAAAAAAAACCAAAAAGTGTGTGTGTGTGTGTGTGTGTGTGTGCTGGGGGGAGGGGGGTATGGTTCGGGATTGCAAAATACATGCCTTTCAAGTCTCTTGTTCTTAACTATTTCTATTTTAAAAGATGGGTTGAGAGGTTGTCAGGGTGGTGTTGGGGATGCATAGGTTTTAACACCTGTTTATTGTGTCTACCGTTTTTTTTTTTTTTTTTTTTTTTTGACTGGTGAGGGTTATTTATTACAAAGTATGTAATTAGGGCAATACATTTTAATATTCAGGGATATTACGTGGAAGCTCCCCAACACAAAATACCAGCCTGCACATACACTATTGGCAAAAGTATTTGCTCACCCATCCAAATGATCAGAATCAGGTTTTCCAATCACTTTCATGGCCACAGGTGTATAAAATTAAGCACTGAGGCATGCAGACTGTTTCTACGCTCTCAGGAGCTCAGTGAATTCCAGCGTGGAACTGTGATAGGATGACACCTGTGCAACAAATCCAGTCGTTAAATTTCCTCGCTCCTAAATATTCCACAGTCAACTGTCAGCTGTATTATAAGGAAATGGAAGTTTTTGGGAACAACAGCAACTGGCCAACCACAAAGTGGTTAGTGGATGCTGAAGTGTGAAGAGGTCACCAACTTTCTGCAGAGTCGGTCATTACAGATCTCCAAACTTCTCGTGGCCTTCAGATTAGCTCAACTACAATGCGCAGAGACTTTCATGAAATGGGTTTTCATGGTCGAGCAGCTGCACCCAGCTATACATCACCAAGTGTAATGGAAAGCATTGGAGGCAGTGGTGTAAAGCACGCTGCCACTGGACTGCCACTGTTAAAAAAGGCAGCATCAAGTGATATTACTCAAATAGACAATAATAGTCAACAACAGTAGTATTGGAGAAAACATGATTTATTATTAACAATTAAAAAAACTGCGGAATAGAAAAAAATAAATGAAAAAATAAATCAGGAGGCCTTGAACAATGCGTTTGCTTTCTCCACATGTCCAGCAATACACTTTTTAACTTCTTTGTGCATCTGAGGTATAGTTTTGTTGACAATGTTGTGGCGGCTAGGGATAACAGCGTGGTTCGAGGTGCTCAATTAAGCGTTTAAATCCCACATTACTCACCAACAATGGGCTGGTTATGGAGTACAATAAATTGGGCAGTCTTTTCTGTTATTGCCGATGCCTTTTTTCTGTCGCGAGGGAGTTTTTCACGCTTTGACAATGTCTCGACCACTGTTGGTTGTTTAAGGGAGGTAGAGATTAGATTTCTCTTTCTCTCTGTGGTCTTTTGAAAATCGTCATGCTGTTGTTTATGGTTCTTTTTCAAATGTGTGATGAGGTCGGTCGTATCAAACTTCCCCGGTTCTGCGCCACCATGGGAAACTAGTGCATGGCAAACTTTGCACTCAGCGTCAGCATCTTTGTTCGTCCTAAGGGAAAAGTACTGCCACACAGCTAGGGCACATACACTGTTACTGTTGTGGTCACGTGAGCTCTACATGCTGGAGCCGAGCACTCTTCTTTGGTGAGCGCACAAGGTGTATTATCGCCACCTACCGCTGTCTTGTAGTATGAAACGCAGTCACCTATTTGCATTGGGCAGAAGCACCGGAGCAGAATGGACAGCTTTTTATCGGACCATTAATATCGATATCGATATCGATATCCAATATTCTTTTTTGGCTGATATCGGACCGATATCCGATATCAATATCGGATCGGGACAGCCCTAGTATGGACTAACATGTTTTCAAAAAAAAAAATAGACTACTTGATGATGCTAAGTGGAATTCATGAAAACAGTGGCTTTTTTTTTTTTTTTCGTCCTCTCATTTCCCTATCTTACCATTATGTTAAACATATTAAACGTCTGCACAGGCTGCATGCAACTCAGCTCATCTGGGCCATTGCTCAGTGTCTCACTTATCCATCTGTCTGATAGCTCCATAAAATACAAGCGCTTATTTCACAGTCAGTGTTAACAAAGCCTTTGGGTTATATTTCATTAACTGTTTTACTTGATATAATCTAATATATCCAATTAGAATTCTTTATTATTATTTCTTTGGAATTGCATCTTACGAGGTGTTTTTTTTTTTTTTTTTTGTAATTTGAAGAAATGATTTCACTCATTCAGTGTGAGCGCCAAATCTTACAAATATGGGATGCACAAATCTTGGCACTCTGCATGAGCCTCTTTTCCGATCAGTGAATCTCTTTTAATCTTTGCTCGTCTCCATCTCAAATAAGTAATTCTGTATTTCTTTTTCTGACAACAGCAGAGTCATGCTGTTTCATCTGCTGTAGAGGATTCTTATTAGACAACCTAAATGAGTGCTCAACACACCTCTCTCACCTCCTTCGGCTCACGCGTTACTTGTCATAAATTCGATTATTTACACCCACGGTGAGCAAGGCACACTAACGCCAAAGAGATTAACACTTCTCAGCAGCTTGTGGAGGAAGTAAGGGAGAAAAGCGCAGGGCTAAACTTCTTACGAGTGAATACACAGAGGAAAGAGGTGAAAGGTAAAATTCAGTTCATCTTCAAAAAGTGCTGAGTTTTCTTACAAAATTCTGTTGGCAACTGAATATATATAAACTATCTAAACCCTCAAGGCTTTCCAAAAGGGGAGTTAACAGACTAAGAGAAGAAACAGAGTATTAAATCGCAAGAGGTAGACCACAGTTAATTATGTGTTATATATTTTGCAGACGCTGTGATTGTGCGTTGGTAAAATCTTGGATCCGGAAGGTACGGTGGTTTACACTGTAGTGAGACACGGAGATTCTGGGTTGACTTATGTTTTGTTTTCTTTCAATGGACTGTAACAAAAATGGTTTATAAAACTACCAGGAAAGGGTTCTGGAGGTTCGGAGAAAACCGGAGGCTCTTTTTTTTTTTTTTTTTTTTCTTGCGGTTTAAGATCACATGATAAATCATATCGTAGTTATAAATGCAATAGGTTATTTGAATGAGTGTAAACATTGTTTTTTTTTTCTGATTGTTAACAGCAGCCATGTCAATGCCACTGAGAATTGACTGAGAGATACAGTATGTGTGTACGTGAGTGCACATACGCAGACTTGTGTAAATGCATCCTTACACAGCTAGACACAAATGCACCCCAATGCCCCCCCCCCGGGCCGTAGACCCTCCATTACCGCGACAGGTTCCAATCTTGTCTGAGGCGAGGCACCGAGGCCCACAGACAGAGAAACCCTGACACGGGGTTACGCTCACAGCACAACAAAGAAGATGTTCAAAAAAAAAAATTGAGAGATTTGAGATTTATAAGCGTGACGGGTGTGCTCACCACGTGTGATATTACAGTTTTAGCACACAGCATGGAATTGTTGAGTATCATCCTTATTTACACTCACCACGCACGCACACACACACACACACACATGCACACGCACACGCGCGCGCACACAGGCATGCACGCAAAAGACTCAGGTGCCAGGTTTCTATTCTTATTGAAGAAGGGGCCTTATGGTGGTTCATTTCTGACAAAAATGAGTTCTCCAAAGAAAATGGACATCATTGGTTATTTGGTCCGACAGATCGCCACTAAACACTAAAACAAGATCGACACTAAAACAGGAAGCAGGGAGATGAATCTTAAAGTCCAGGGAGGAAACTCGGCATTTTAGTTGGCTGTCCAGATTGTGACGTAGAAATGGGTTTGTATAACAGGCTAACCGACAATGCAGCTATCTTTCTCCAGTCTTTCTATTAAAGTATGAGGACCTGTTGGCTAAAGCTGCATTGTAAATGTCTCATTACATGACCCCCCCACCCCCCCCCCCCCCCCCCCCCCCCCCCCCCCCCCCCCCCGGCTATGGAAGGCCTTGGATCGTACCTGTCAGCCAGCCTATGTGTGAAATATAGACACATACCCAGAGCTCTCACTCCATCTCCGTTCCACTTATCTGCCTTTAATTACAGATGGAGGGATAATTGAAGAGCTGAGGGGCCAGACTGAGAGGGGAAAGGAGGGCGACTGCTGGTGGTCACAGTAGCCAGCGTGGGGACAAACCCCACCCTGCTACCTCCCACAGACACTTGTCAAAAAATGACTGATTGCCTTGTCTTTTCTCGAGACAGAAGCAGGCTCAAGGCCCACAGGCTGTGCCTGAGCTGGTGATAGCTTACAGACAGGGTGAACAATAGGACTGTGTCAGCCTCAGACCTCCGTGCTCCATTATTCAAAGGGAATGAGACATAACAGGTGAGCGGTGGAAATAATTATTAGCTAGTCCAACCCCTCGCCTTGCATTCTCTCAGTGCGTTTTCTCTCGGTCTCGCAAGGAGAATTGATGAGAAATAAAATATCACTAAGCTGGGGGTTTGAGGAGTCTCAGAGTAGGATGTTTCGTAACCAACCCCGGAGCAAGCTCGTGTCCCAGAAATTCCATTTAATAAAGATTAGCTCCTTTTCTTGCAGACCTTATTCTCCTTCTTAATTAAAAGATGAAGATAAAAAATAAAATAAAAAAATAAATTGGTGGGCCCCAAGTATCAGAAAATATCCCCAGGACTTCTTACACAAAACACATCTCAGCGCCCACATCAAAGGCAGACACTAATGCATATTTCATGCCAATGGGAAGCGGCTTCGATCGGTTCCTTCACTGGGAGCACTGGGGAAACTGAAAACACCGTTCCTATAAGCCTGTGTTCTTTGGGCTGTATGCAACACGTCGTGTGCAAGTGGGCATACACCAAACGCGTGCACTTGTATGAGAGTGTGTTTGTGTGTCTGCAGGGGGTGGGATGGGCTTCACTGAGCATGATTGCACAGCGGGACTTAGTTCCTGTGTAAAGGAGAGGAGCACAGCAGGGAAACACACACACATACACACACACGCACAGCATTGTCCACATCTATGTGTTTTTTTCTCTTCTGCTTCATTGCAGAGAATTTGGATTTATTTCTGAGACAGTACAGCTCTCTCTCTTGTAAAACCTTAATGAATCACTAAGTTTGAGTCCTTTTACTTATATAATAAAGCTAGTGGGGATGTTTAAATTTGACTTTTGTTAGGTGGGAACATGGAAGTGTTTCTATTCAATTTATTTAAAGCTGCAGTACTCAACCGGCTGCATGTGCCTGCATAATGTAGTATAAAAACGGCACCAGTGGCCCTCTGTCTTCTGGTGCTGGAGCTGTTAAAAACACACAGAGCTCTTCCAAAATTTCATAGCCTTCAGGCAGATTTTCAGGGTTGACAAAGAGCCACATCAAGTGAAGGAAGGAATTGTCTTTGATATCACTAAATGACATAATTTATTGATAATAATACGACTGAATTAAGTCACACCTGAAAATTAGGTTTAGATTATGTAAAGCTACCATCTGACAAATGTTCTCAGTTTCTCTGACTGGGAAGTGTTTTTAAGTTGCAGTGATCGAAAGAAATCCACTAAGTGTTTTATGTTATGGGCATTATACAGATGACAAAGATGCTGGAACAACAGCTTTACAATAGAGTTTTCCGTGATATTTCTTCATGCACATTTTTAAGTGTCTTATTATTATTAGAAAGAAGAAATTATCCGTATTGGTTTATACCACTTCCAGACACTAATCCTTTTTATTTGCCAAGTTGCAACACAGCGGGAGAGAGAAAACCATTCAGACAGACCTTTAAATACCGTTAAAATAAGTTCTAGCCGCTATTCAGACTCACACTAAACAGGACATTTCTCCTGTCACCTGGCTCCTGCATTCCTCCCAGGAGTTGCAGCACTTGCCAACCAGCCAAGTCCCTGCATGAACCTGCACATATCAAGAGATGTCCACCTCTCTTGCCCATTACTACTACTAAATGATGTGAAGGAATTTCTTTTCTTTGTGATTTTAGGTATCAATCACTTTCTATTTGCGTCTGCATAGTGTTTGAACTATTATATTGCAGATGACTACATCTCGTTCAGTGCCACTTATCTGCAAAGGAATTTGTCCTTGCTACAAACAGCTTGCATTTCTTTGAGATTATTACTATTATTATTATTATTTTTTTTGCCATTCGTGTTTTCTAAAGTTGCCACACACCTGAATGAGTGTTCTGATGGACTGCTGTACTCTTATGTGTCAGTGATTCGTCACACATTGAGTCATTGTTTGTGTATCTGTACCAGAAGGTCTCAACATGCTAAATTGTGTGCTTTGCGTCAGAATTAACACGCTGTTCACCCTCACCGGGGGGGGCGACAGAATCATGAGCCGCTCCTGTTTAACAATTGCATTCAGTATTATGTTTCCTCGCCGGATAAAGGTGATCAGTCAGAGACCTTTTGAACTGCTTTACTGTACATGGAGCCTTCCCTCTGAAGTGACAACATTGTCACTAAAACGCCTCCACGGATCAACACTTGATCCCTGAACCGGAGGGTTTCAAAAGTTTACATATGATCCTTAATCCCAACTAGAAACAAACAATGCCCCTAATCTATTTTCTTTGGTTTTTGATCTCTGCCATCTGCCTTCTCTAACATCATCATGTCTCTTTTGACTCAGTTTTATCATATTTCTTTTTCTTTCTGCACCAGTTAATTTTTCACTCTCATGTTGTCACGGCAATCTTCACATATATGCTAAAGCTAAGTAGGCGAAGATTAAGGAGGCTTAAACAGATTATGTGTGTTTCATGTAATCTGGAGTCAAACTGATACGTTCTCTGGGAGACGACCTTTCTCTGATTACATATGACCCACCCTTGACAGGTGTAAAAGGAAGATAACGTAGCTAAAGACACCTGTGTTGGTTTGTTTGGATGCATATGTATATATTTTTCCCATAAACCAAACTACTAAAGGTGGAGTAGTTCAGTAGTCCAGTAGTCTGGAAAATTTCAAACAAAATGAATTTTGAAAATATGCAAACAAAATGCTCAACCTCCATTAAAAACTACTGCTTGTGAAAAAATGTCAATCACATGCACTTGAGCATGCATGAGGCGAAGCATGTAACTGTTATGGAAATGAGAACAAAGTCCATGTTGATTGGCAGAAAAAGTGTTTTTGCAAGTGCCTCAGCCTCCGGATGACAGATGCTTTTCATGCTAATCTCAGAACACTTTTTTCATGACTTCTTATCAGTATGCAAAAGCTTATTTTAACCCATAAAAGCGATTGCATCCACTGACAATGCTGTTATTTAATTGGCTAAAGCAACTTTTCATTCACCTCGCAAATTGAAAACTGTCATGGAGCATCCATGCATTGAAAGTTGATAGGGCAGACATTCAAATGAGACGTCATCGCCACGGAGGGCCGTCATGGAGCAGTGAGTCTCAATCAAGTCAGGAAAAAAAAAAAAAAAAACTCTCCTCTTTATGTGGATTTAGAGCACTCTCCATGAAGTTGTAGCGCTAATCAGGAAACCACAGTGCCGGTCCATGGAATCTAGACGTGATGTACCGCTGGGGGTTGCTGGGTACAGGAAGCAGATGGATGCCCCAGCAGATATTCAAGGTCGTGTTGGAGCAGCAACAGAGCTCTTCCAGCAGGTGGCTCTGTTCTCTCCTGGGGCTGCGAGCTATAAAACGCGGAAGAACACCTGGTGCCTCGGAGATGGTGAGTATGCGCGGAAATGACACAAAACGCAGTGCAACTCGCAGCTGTAATATCTGAATCACATTCCCACTCTGCCAGAGTTACTGCTGAACCCGCCTCCAGCTCCGGGAGCGAGTCACCAACTTCATTTTTGATGCGTCAAGTGCCATGTTGTCAAATTAAAGGCAATGAATCTGTGCTCGTAGCTGTGCAAACAGCATTGACTTCATATGAATAAGAGAGAAAGCAAGCCATCGCTGTTCTCGGGCAGCAGCCTTTGACTTGTTCGTGAATAAAAATCACAGAGGGCTTGAGGGCTCATTGAGATGCTCCCAAGTGCTGAAGAGCTATTGGGAAAATGCCAAAAAGGGCAGATGTACATGATGTGCTTTTTTTTTTGTTTTTTTCTAAACCAAAAAAGTGGCACATGCGCCCAAAAATGTACCACAACTGATACATGGTACCCCAAAACCAAATATGTTTTTTTTTTTTTTCATTTTTATTCTTATTCCAACGTCCAGGGAGACAAATACATGGCTTATCCATCCTTTATACAAATACTTAGAGAACAGAGCTCAACCAGTCTTACATGCGGTACATCTGCATTCACTAGAGGCTTGGAGGATTATATTGAGACCCAATTCCCTCTTCAAACCCCACTAACTCCATGTTAATTATTCAAAAATAGAAACTCATTAACACAGTAAATATTATGACCTAATTTCACTGAGATTGGGAGTTGGGATGATTGGTAGAGCATGTCTACTTGTGTGCACATGAGAATGGCATGACATGCAATAAGAAGAAGACAGCTTACTTATTTAATTCAACTGACAAACGCTACCTAACCGTCTGCGCGGCCTACTATAGCTCCATTTCAGAGGCAGTGTGTCCGTACAAAACAATGCCACTGCTGGTTTAGATTCATTTGAATTCTTAAGAACCACAGTTAACTGAGTCCCGTGAAGAAGTCCAAGTGATCAAAATCAAAGCCTGTTTGAATAGAGATGCAGTGCGCTGGCTACATAAGACCATACATAAGAGCAGAGTTGACACAGAAACACAATGTTTGCCCAGATGTAGGTGTGAACAGTGCACGTGTGTGCATGTGCGGGTCTGTGCGCTTCATAATGAGACTGGAGGCAGTAATGAGACAGTGAGGAGCTGGTTCCACTGCAGAGCCATGCTGGGTGGAGTGTATTGATCTGTTCCACTGCTGGGAGGACTGGAGCG
Organism: Hirundichthys speculiger; assembly: GCA_018398805.1. Taxonomy (NCBI): domain Eukaryota; kingdom Metazoa; phylum Chordata; class Actinopteri; order Beloniformes; family Exocoetidae; genus Hirundichthys; species Hirundichthys speculiger. The sequence continues at coordinate 2,334,629 of JAGFBZ010002379.1, read as the reverse complement.
AGATAATGATTACTATCTGTGATTTTTCATTCCTGTCCTCTTTGTCTATGTCTCACTTTTCTGGCTAACTATACATCTATGTCTCGCTCAAACAACGTGAAACACATTTGAAGACAAAGTTGTTGCACTTACCAGTGCTCTGTCAGTGTCACACCTTTAAAACTTGAGTATTCTGCGTCCCTGTTTGAACATGTGAGCATGAATATCCTACATGGAAGCCTGAAATGCACAAGGATTGAATTTTCTTGCTTAATGTTCTCCTAAATATTGCCTTGGATTTGATCATCAGTGCGCACACACAGCCCCGGCGAAGAGGTGATGCACATCAACTCTCAAATGGCTCGTGTCTTCAAAGAACCAGACAGCTTTTATGTCAGCATCAGCCAGACTGGTAAGTTATTTTTTTTTTTATGCTCCAAAAGCAGGCAGTACAGCTCTTTTTTTTTCCTGCCTCCACTTCCTGTTACACACATTCATGGAGACAAAGGTACCAAGGTCATTAAAAAAAGCTTTAATACAAAATGGGGACACGGTGGAAGGAAAACAAAACAAAAAGACTGACACAATTCTGGATAGAAAATAAGGTAGAGTATTAGAGCCACTTTGGGGAGAAAGAAAATCTTGCATTACAAGAATAAAACAGTAATAGCACAAGAAAAGTAAAGTAAAGCTGCAATGTCATAATGTAATACAAAGCTAACATCATTCAGCACCATATTTCTGTACAAATGAAAATGTCTCCTGCACACTCTTTTCAAGGTCTTGCTACTTATGAGTACAAGTTGGCTCTGGAACCAAAAGTATGAAGTATTTGTTATTTGTAAATCCTATACTGAAGTACGAACTTAAGGTTTCTCCAGATGCCTCATCCCTCAAACATATGACTTTACTCTCATAATGTGACTTTTTTCTAAAACTATTCCGATTCCAATGCCACCATCAGAAACACTCACAGATTCTGTCAAAAACAAGGGTGTCAAGATCTGTTGTATTGAGTATTTACATCTATACACCATCCAATCTTTATAAAACAAAATCAAAATTCTTCTTTGCTGCTTTAAAAGCCGGCATACACTGCCTTACCCAGCGACACTGCCCTGTAACTTTGTAATTTCTTTCACTGGCAGGAAGAGAAGAGTGACATGAAAGTTGGTTGGACTGAGCTAGCTATGTAGCATTAGCATCAGGACAACATGTTCCTGAAGCAAGGTTGTTAAGTATAACACCTGCAACTTTATTAAGTTTCCTATGTAGCCACCACGAGATAGAGCACAACGGCTTTACTAAGCCCAAGGAGAGGACAGATCAACCACAGCGGCGAACTGTGGAGTTTTCTTTTCAGAAACAAGAGCGATTCCTCCATCAAAGCCAGAATGCAACAGCAACAAAGGATAAAATTACAGGATTCATTGTCCTGGATGACCAGTCCGTGTCGGTGGTTGAAAATGTTTTGTCTCACCACTCAATTTAACATTTGGAGCCATAGTACTAGTATTTAAAACAAGCATTTAAAAAAAGAGAGAACTTTTTAAATATGACACCGTATTGGATTGCCTCTCCACAGAGGTGGTTCTGATCCAAAGCAACATCGTATCAGGGGTCAGCTGTGAAGTAATTCACTGATTGGACATTGGAGTGACAACACATCAAAAAAATCAATTCAAATTCAAAACATTTAGGTTTTTACTTTTAAAATAGTCCTACTTGATTTATCCTGTTCAGATGAAACATTGTTGTTTTTTTTTTTACTTATTTAAAGGGTTGGATAACACAGATGTTAATTTTTTTTACACAGCTTTTGCACTTTTATTGCAATTATTCTATTTAAAAACAAGAAACAAGAACAACCACCTCACTCTGTATTTTATTGTAATCAGCATTGATATAGCAGGAGGTATATACTGGAACGCCAAAAAAAAAAAAAAAAAAAAAAGGAAACAAATACAAGAATTTTCCTGCAGAATAAAGCCAATAAAGAAGTGCTGAAGCAATCGAAGCTCAAGGCAGGTGAAGGTGACTCATCAGTTTACCGACTGGTTGATCAATGGACAATCTATAAGTCTATTCAGACAAAGTAGAAATGTCAGCATTATTAATTGGACGAGTTTTAATTTAAAAAAGTTAAACAATAAACAAAACATTAACTCTACGTAAAAGGAGCATTTCATCATGTGGCTCCCTTTGAAAATGACCTTAATCAATGGAACAAAACCCCATGAGCAATATAGTCATCAGCTTGATCATAAACCAGAACTGGTCATTTGTTATCCACATCTTAGGCCTGTTGACAACATGCTCCAACATCCTCCCCCGTTTCACCACATCAGCAACCCCGAGTGCTGTTCTGATGCGCCCATCATGTCTGCTTCATGGTTGGCTGGAGCTTTCATTAAGGACGATCCAGCGAATAATATGAATAATTGTTTGCTGACAGCCAATAACAGGGCGTTTTGCGTGTCCGTCAGGTGACCGCTGAACGGGTGTACATGCACTGAAGAGCTTTTCCCAGTGAGGACATGGGCGAAAGGTTTATGTCTCACGAGTGTGAGTGTATCTATTTTTTTTTTTTTAATACGTGGGAACAGTAATGGATGTGAAGTGCGTGTGAAGTGTCATGAGCAAGGGAATGAGAAAGAAGAGAAGGATACCAACAAAGAGGAAGGAAAATAGGATAAATAAAGACCCAAAAGCTGGCTATTCCATCCTGAAATGACATATCCTCATTTCATTTTCTCTTTTAGTGAGCATCCCAGCAATAATTTCCCTCAAAAACATAGGCAGTAATCAGTAATCAGTCAGCTTCACTCATCTTTATTGAGTCATGTTGTAAAACCCTTTGAAAACTGCCTTTTTTGGGGGGTGAAAAATGAAACACTACTGCAGTCTAGCATGTTTGCATTTCTTACTACGTATACTTCTATCTGCAGTAAAGGCCACCTGAAGGCAGCTCCAAAAGAGAATCAGTCCCCATGGATCTCAAATTAAAATTCCCATCTTTAAGGCAGAAATGAGAAATGTTACAACCCCGTTGGTATTCTCCTGTAACGTTTTCCTATTGGTGTTGCCCGGGATTACTTACAAAGTACAAAAGCAATAATACTTGGCACTATATCTATAGGAATCTTCAGCTCCAACGGCCTGATCAGACACCAATCATGTTTCTGGATTTTCCTAGGACAGTAGCTGGTGTAGATATAATTTATCATCCAAGACCAGTCTCATACAGACAATTAAGCAGTGGATTTGATTTCATGGGGAATTTAAAGTTATGAATTATGAAAACGGTGACCACTTTTGGGTGACAGGCGAGTGCACTAAATAATGGATGACCCTGGTGTATTTGGGTGCCCTTGTATATCACCGTCTGGGTCCACAAACCCAAGGTAACAGCTGCCAACTGGAAAACTGGAAGTTATACCAACTGATGCACATATCTACATCTGCCTTCAGTGATGTAGAAGCTGATTTTGTTTACTTTTAGTCAGGCTGAATGGTGCTTTGTTAATTAAGTGGCAGCAAAGTTTCGTTTGCAACTTCTGAAATGTTAAGCTACACCTAAAAGGTCAAGATTTTTCCGGTTTTGATTAAATGAGAACTCAGAGGTTCAGCAGAGCCGCTAAACACTACCCAGTTTACCCAAAGCCTTTCTTCTTATTGCATCACCACAATTTAACAATTAAAAGCTTATTCTCTGGCTCAACCATGCAGGGAATATGGTATCAGAAAGCACTTGGGCAGAAAATGGAAAATTAAAAGTGAACATTCATATGCTAATATGTAAATAGTGTACCTGAACTGTCTGTATGTGTGTGGGGGGATGTGTAGAAGCCAACCTGCGTGTTGGCATGTTAAAGAGACGTGAGCAAAAGCGTGCGAGCGTGCGTCCCTGAAGCAGCGTGCAGCATCTGTAGCGGTATGTCCTTGAGGAGCAGAGCAGAGTTATTACAGGGTGTAATCTCATGAGGAAATGGAATATTCATGAGCATTGTGTTGCCCTTAAACAAAGCTCAACGCCTCTCAGAAAGTCTCAAATGGCCGTCCATACAAATATAAAAGCGAATTGGCTTTTAATGAAGTGAAACATTCCACATGCATAAACAAGCAGCCATGTCTGAATGTGACTGAAGAGTTCAGTTTCGAATCAGAAAATGCATCTGTCCTAGCAAGAGATGAAAAAAAGCAAAACCAGCTAGTCGCTTGTGTAATTTGTTATTTATTGCACTCAGCAAAATTTGAGAAAATTTAAGCCCAAAAAAAAAAACCGCATGCAGTTCAAAAATTAATCCCCTCAGACAGACTTTTGGTGAAAAAAGGCAAATAAATGTAAGCCTCAGTATGAGCCTCTGTCAAAATAGGCCAAGAGAATGATGCAGCCACAAGAAAATAAGTTATTATTTTTGTCTGAGAGGAGACGGAGCAGATTTATTTATTCATTTTTGATAATACCAAAAACGCTTCATCCTGAGAGAATTATGAGGAAGTTCGTCGAGGCTGCACGCCTTTTATTTCCAAATAAAATCTCCTTTTTCGTGTGCGCCTCTAACACTTTTGTGCACTAACACAAACCGAAGGACCTCAACAATTACCCCTGAAATAACCTCCTTGATTGATATCTCAATTACGCCATACCTTTCTTGTGCGTTATCTTGTCTCTCACACACTCCTCCCGTCCCCATTCTCAACTGCTCAATGGAATGCTCAAAAGAAGAATGGGGTGACCTTGCTGTTTTATTGTTTTTTTTTTCCCTCTCCCTTTTTCTTGTGGAGCTTCTGTTCGTAGACCTTTGCCTACTCAAACACTAATGTCTGTGCTACTTCTCCTTTCATCTTTATTTTCCTAAATGTGTGTCGAATTAGAGGAGGAGACAGACGATGAAAAGGAAAAAAGGTTTCAGGAAGTCACTTTGCTTCATGGTTCAGAGAGCCGTCCGGTGAAATTTAGCAGAAACATCCTTGCGTTTCTATGACTGCGCTCCCGAAGGCAATGAGGCATACTGAAGTGTGACAAAATTGGGTTCCCTGCGTCAGGCTAGTAGCATCGTGGCAGAACTAGAAGACAATCAGTCAGCAAAATAGCGCATGCAAAGGCTCAATGAAAACGATGATGCACACAAGACAATTGTCCTTACCTGAATGCAGTGCAGAGGAGAAACCATCAAGGGTGGGATCCACACACAGGGAACATGGAAGAAACAAAGGAGAGACAAAAGCATTCAAGTCTCAGTGTAAATACACAAAATCCCTGCAGTTTCTTGACCGAGATACTACTTTATCTTTAAGACAATTAAACAATCATTACCACCCGCATTAACAATTAACACTGTGTTTTTAGACGGCGAAGCTGTTGGATGCAAAGTAAATGGGGCTAATGATGCCTGAGATTACTAATGGATTCCAGTTAACTACAGCAATTACTCTGAGGCCAGGTGAGTCGATAGTCCCAACGATGATCTGCATTTGAGTTCAGCAGCAGTTCAGTATGTGATGCGTCTCTTCCAAGGGCCCATAATTCTGTCCATCTGGTTTGCATCCAACCTCAGGGGTCGGGACGGCTGACAAGCAAAATGCTCCCCAAATTTTAGAAGTGGATGGGAACACATTTGGTTGAAGTGTAGAAGCTTTCCAGGCACAGCGCATGCAAATATCTAATATTTAATGAGGGATCGCTGCTTTTAATTTTACAGGCGCGCAGATGCCACCGAATCCACTCAGACAACCAAATGACACACTGCAAGCTACTGTGATCCGCTTACCAAAGTGAATGAAAATAAATTACTTTCTCATGCGCTCTGCGGAGGTAAATTGCTCGAGGCATTTGCACGGTTACAGCTAACAATTTCATGCTGACAGTGTGGCTAGGCCCACATTCAAGGAAAACCTCTCATTTAATTGGCACACTCCTTTTGTGCTGCTCTTTATGCGAGCTGTCCTCAGCAGGACTGATCACCGAGAGAAATATGACCCCCTGTTTGTAATATTACACAAGTTATTACTCCCTGAAATGTTCTGTGCAGCGTGCTGGCTGAAGGTCTACACTCAACTCCAGCTAGAATTGGCCCAGTCCCCAGTACTGCTGTGGTTTTCATACTGTTTCTTAGAGAAAAAATTATTTTCTCTACACATTTCAACCAAAAGGGGATTTTCTGTTGAAGGGATTATTCTGGCTTGTACTTTGAACAAAACCAAAATGTGACAAAAGTACCTGCACTCTAAATATATATATATATATATATATATATATATATATATATATATATATATATATATATATATATATATATATATATATATATATAATATTGAGGAGCAGAGGACCTGCACTCTAAATGATGCTATTGTCTCTAATTGCATATTTTTAACACCCTTCCAACAAAGGTAAAACAGCATAGTTATATTCATTTGAACAGCTTGAGTCATTCACTTGGTAGCGCTTCAAGGATATTCAGAGTTGGCATTGCTACAAGATGCACCGTTAAATCCCAGGTGTTGCTGTTGTCGACCAAATGTCACACAGCAAAGACGTTTTCAGCCGGGCTGCATGATATTAGCCAGTTTCCATCTGTCTCCTGATAATCTCAAATATTTGCATGCATAGTTTTCACTCAGATCAACAGAAAGACACTGGACGCTAATAACCCAAGTGTGCAAAATGCTTCCCGTTATACTGTTTCTTCAGTCAGCAATCTAATATAAAGAGCACGTGTCAGCTTGTGCAATACAGTTTTTGTCAAATGCAGCTCATACCACGGCACAGTCCGTGAGCTGTTCACTGCTCCGGCTCTGTAACAGGGAAAATGACAAAGGGGCTCAGAGCACTCCAGACATCTACAGGACTGTCTCAGAAAATTAGAATATTGTGATAAAGTTCTTTATTTTCTGTAAAGCAATTAAAAAACATGAAATGTCATACATTCTGGATTCATTACAAATCAACTGAAATATTGCAAGCCTTTTATTGTTTTAATATCGCTGATTATGGCCTACAGCTTAAGAAAACTCAAAAATCCTATCTCAAAATATTAGAATATTTCCTCAGACCAAGTAAAAAAAAAAAAAAAAAAAAAAAAAATGTATAACAGCAAAACAAAATCAAACATTTGAAAATGTCCATTAATGCACTCAGTACTTGGTTGGGAATCCTTTTGCATGGATTACTGCATCAATGCGGCGTGGCATGGAGGCAATCAGCCTGTGGCATTGCTGAGGTGTTATGGATGCCCAGGATGCTTCAATAGCGGCCTTTAGCTCATTTGCATTGTTGGGTCTGGTGTCTTTCAGCTTCTTCTTCACAATACCCCACAAATTCTCTATGGGGGTTCAGGTCAGGGGAATTGGCAGGCCAATCAAGGACAGTAATGCCATGGTCAGTACACCAGTTACTGGTGGTTTTGGCACTGTGGGCAGGTGCCAGATCATGCTGGAAAATGAAATCATCATCTCCATAGAGCTTTTCAGCAGACGGAAGCATGTAGTGCTCTAAAATCTCTTGGTACACAGCTGCATTTACTCTGGACTTGATGAAACACAGTGGACCAACACCAGCAGCTGACATGGCTCCCCAAACCATCGCTGACTGTGGGAACTTCACACTGGATTTCAAGCAACTTGGATTTTGCGCCTCTCCAGCCTTTCTCCAGACTCTGGCGCCTTGACTTCCAAATGAAATACAAAACTTGCTTTCGTCTGAAAAGAGGACTTTGGACCACTCTGCAACTGTCCAGTGCTTCTTTTCCATAGCCCAAGTCAGACGCTTCTTCCGTTGTCTTGAGTTCAGAAGTGGCTTGACCATGGGAATATGGCTATTGTAGCCCATTTCCCAGACACGTCTGTGAACAGTGGCTTTTGATACCTGGACTTGAGCTTCAGTCCACTGTCTTTGAAGCTCCCCCAAATTCTGGAAGCGGCTCTTCTTCACAGTGCTGTTAAGGCTGCGGTCATCTCTCTTGGTTGTGCAGCGTTTCCTGCCGCATTTCCCCCTTCCAACAGACTTTTTGCAAATGTGCTTTGAAACTGCACTCTGTGAACAGCCTGCTCTTTGAGAAATTTCTTTTTGTGTCTTACCCTCCTGACAGAGGGTGTCAATGATGGTCCTCTGGACAGCAGTCAGATCAGATCAGCAGTCTTCCCCATACTTCTGATTTAGTTTACTGAACCAAGCTGAGTGTTTTTCAAGGCTCAGCAAACCCTTGCAGGTGTTTCGAGTTAATTAGACGATTCAAGTGATTAGTTGAATAGCCTACTAGTATACTTTTTCATGATATTCTAATATTTTGAGATAGGATATTTGAGTTTTCTTCAGCTGTAGGCCACAATCAGCTATATTGAAACAATAAAAGGCTTGCAATATTTTAGTTGATTTGTAATGAATCCAGAATGTATGACATTTCATGTTTTTTAATTGCATTACAGAAAATAAAGAACTTTATCACAATATTCTAATTTTATGAGACAGTCCTGTATTCAAGAAGAGTGGCATTATGGGGTGTTCATACACAGACATGGGCTGTGCCAAGGACAACTGCGTGAAACCCAAATGCATTCTCATCTCACAGCACTGGGTATCGATGAGAAAAACAAAAATTCGTCCTTTTGTGTAGGTGGGCTGATTAACTGGCTGTGATATCTGACGTAGGCAGCAAACACAACAGATATCATTCTGGAGCTGTTACTTATGAAGAAGCATCAGTGTCTTTAGAATACATGCATAATAATAATAATATCCAAAAGATTTTATATCACCTATTCATTCACAAACAATTCACAAAAAGCCACATAATAAAAAGTGAGTTCGAAGAAATAATTTGAACAATGCAAAGGAATTGGATTGTCATCATAAGTCCAGACAGAGCGTTTCACTTCTGAGGGACCAACGCAGAGAGTGCTTGGTCAGAATTGATGACACATAAAGTTTTACAAACCGTAAGAAAGAACTTTCCAGAAGATTTCAAGCCAAAATCAGGTTCCTTTAAGATTAAGAGATGGCTGCTGCATGTAGAGGGCAGACCATTAAAATCCATTAAAAAATGTTATAAAATCATTCACTCAATTCTAAATTTTACAGTAAGAGGGAGGGAGTAAGCCTGTGTTTAAAGCATTACAGAATATTTATCACCTATATTTATCAGCTTTGGATGTTTGTCCAAGTGTACTAGAATAAATTAAATAAAATGATCAAGTCTGAAAGAATTGAAAGGATGGATGACCTGATTCTGGTTAAACATCTTACTTAGACATAGCAGGGCTTCACCACTTAAGTCATCTGAGCATCAAATGACAACTAACATGTCCTTCTATTCTAATACTATTAGATAAGTTGCCCCAATTAGAAAAAACATGGTCAGTCCCGATACTGATAGGATAAAGTGATGTAATAACAATTTTTTTTTTATCTGGAATCATTCTAAAGGATATCTTTGCATTTTCAGTGTTTTTTTTTTTTTTTACTATTTGTCTTTAATGAAAACAAGGTGGATATCATAATTATTGATAGACTGCTGACATTTCTATGGTGTACCCCACCTCTCTCAAGAACAACTTGGGCAGGCATCACCCACCTGTGACCCTGAACAGGATGAAACAAGTAATAAAAATGACTGACTGAGTGTAAAATCGATAAGCCTCAAGGATAGTATCTGACAGTAAAAAATAGTGGATCCAAAACAAACCCTTGGGGCACCCCAAGGGTGCATGAGAGGCACATTAGAGGAAGTAACATCTCTAAACTTTACAGAGGTGGACAGATTCAAAAAATAAGATGCAGGCAGCTAAAGGAAAGGTTAGTGAAAGACAAAGAACCTACAGACAAAACTATTTTTTCCACTTCCTTACCGTTTATTCTCAGATTCTCTCATTGGTCAGGCTTAAGACATTATTGCTGCCTTGTGGCATTTACAAAATAATTTCCTCCCAATGGTTAAATAACCAAAACCTTCCCTAAACTTAGGTTAAGAAAAGGTCTGAGATAATACCATCCTTACTTTTTGGCTTTGGGTTGTCTAGGCCGAAAGCGTCTCACTCAGTGATCCACTATGACTTGAATGGACCACAGGTGGTTGACAGCTCTAGCCACCCACTTCAAGAGATACACCAGAGAAGTAGAGACCAGAAGAATCCAACATCCCCTCCAAGGTCTACTCTCAATGGCAGGGCAGTAAGGTGACAGCAGACCCACCCAAGCCTGAGATGGAGCAATACTGAAGAACATCTGGGAGAAGGAGGCGACACATAACACCAATGCTCAGTGGCTGCTGAATCTACAAACAGAACACAGCAACCTCCCAGATCAAGACCCAGTAGTCATCACAGTGGCAGACATCCAGAAAAGAGTGTGAAAAATTAAGAGTTGGACCCCACTAGGACCTGACATGATTCACACCTACTGGCACAAGAAGCTCACTACACTCCATGAACACTTGGCAGCACAAATGAATCAGCTGCTAAGGTCAGGGACCCACCCAGTATGGCTAACCCAAGGGCAGACAGTGCTCATCATGAAGGACCCCCAGAAGGAAACATTACTATCCAACTACAGAGGACAGTTGTGTCTACCACACAAGACAGGCGTACCCACGTGTAGACTGTGCAAAGATGCCCCTGAAACAGTGCAGCACAGCAGGGTGTAAGATGCTGGCAGGCAAAGCATACGTGAAACACCACAACCAGGTAGCAGGCATAATACACAGAAACATCTGTGCCGAGTATGGACTCGAGGTCCCAGGGTCAAGACGGGAGACATCTCCAAAGGTGATTGAGAACGAGTGGATCAAGATCCTGTGGGACTTTCAGATTCAAACTGACAATGGCTAATCAGCCTGACATAGTGGTGGATAAACATCAGAGGACAGTGGTGGTGGTGGATGTGGCCATCCCAAGCAATGGCAACATCAGAAAGAAGGAACACAAGAAGCTTGGATAATATCAACGGCTTGAAGGAAGGGCTAGAAGATATATACTGTATATATACGGTATGTATATATATATATGTACATGTATATTTCTGAGTCTGAGCAACATAAAGTGTTCAACAAATCAACACCTCAACAAGAGAAGCCTAAAAAACAAATAGATGTGTAAAAAAAAAATATGCTGGTTTTCTTTCTCTGTCTTTGCTCTCCCGTTAACACATCCTATGCTTGACTGGCAGCACTCAAATAGCTCACTCTCACATTTCTCTCTGGTTTCATCAGACACACCTAAAGTAGTCCTCCTACACACATTTTTCTTCTGTTTTGAAAGAGTCTGTCCCACCCACTCAAATGATCTGCTGTATTTTTGCTGAAGGGAACAGAAAAGAGAAGAATAAATGTATCACCACGCTTATTCTATCATCCTACTGGGACTCACATAAATTTCTGTCAGTACAGGTGCCCCCAAGGCCCAAACTAGCTGATGATAAATTCTTAGGCATTAACATAAAGATCAAGCCACAGGGTCAACTGTTCAGACTCGTCTCTCCACCAGAACCCTCAGACCTGTCAGGCTGCAGCTATGCTTTATGGCATAAACACCTCCCCTCCTTTAAAGCGGCGTGACAGAGACGTTCACACATCCACGCACTTGATGTGACAGACTTCCATTATAATAATATTCCTATTTAAATGCATGGGCTGGTATTGTGCTGAAGGCCCTTGTGTGAAGAGTGGCATCAATATGGACAGATGCATAGATACATTTTTTTCCCCTCCGCAGATTACTCAGAGGTCACAGTTATTGTGGGGTGGACCTTTGAGAGGTAATTCAATGGAATGTATAAAATCACTTTCTACATTGCCTCAGAAATGATAATGGTTCTTTACAGACAGCAGAATGTGCTATTTGTCATCTTTATCATAGTGGAAGACTAATTGATTTAGACAACTTTAATTCAATTTGGGGACTGAATCATAATCAATAGCACACTTTAACATGGCAGACTATGTTTTCGCTTCAACAGAGATCCATCCATCCATCCTGAGGGGTTCCCAAGCCTGGTAGCTCCATCCCATGGGACATGTCTGAAACACCTCCCCTGGAAGGTGTCTGGCAGCCAACTTAAACAGATGCCAAAATAACCACAACTGGCCCTTAGCCTACCCATCAAAGGTTACCCAAATTATCATTTCATGAAAGCTCATTTCAGCTGCTTGTATATGTGATCTCATTCTTTTGGTCACTACCCAGAGCTCAAGATTATAGGAGAGGACTGGAATGCAAACTGACTGGTAAATAAAACGCTTTGCCTTTTTGCTCAGTTCTCTCATCACAACTGCTGACTGGTGCATTCAGGTAGAGCTGCTCCAGTCTGAGATCTGTCAATCTCACGCTCTGTTGTTTCCCCAGTAGTGAGCAAGAGCCCAGGATGCCCCAAGATTTCTCATCACGGCAGCAGATCAGGCTCTGAAACCTGCTTTTCTCAAATGCTGCATTACTGTGAGAGTGAAAACCAGAAGGGTAGACAAAATGATGGTCTGCACCCAGCTCTAGGTTCCACCTAAATACTGGTGTTGAAGAACCTTATGAAGAAAATGTTGTTTTTCATTAACATTACAATCAAGTAATTACAATGAAGTGGAGTCACCAGAGGGGCTGTGATGTGCATCAGTTAAAACCTGATGTCTCTGCTCACTGTCATCGCCTAAATATGCTATCCTGCCCTACGTGCGACCCACTTTAACAATGTCAAATAAAAGCCAGGGACTCAGGGGAAGGTTAAAGCTGCTGAAACCTCCAAACACCAAATGTAACCTACACAGAAGCCATGGGTCGTCAACACCCATCAGCAAGAGTATTTAGCCACACAAACTTTGAAATAATGGAAGCGTGAACTAATGTTCGTCCCTGTGAGTGACAAACTGTGTAACAATAGCAGCGGTCACCATCTCCGTAAGTTTCCACTGAGCTTCTGTGTTTTCTCTCCACAGGCCACTGCCGTACTCTTCTATTTTCTCCCCCAGACAGGAAGCAGGAAGGTGAAGAGCCAAGGAGGTTAATTCAACAGGAAGCATTACACCCATGTCAGTGTACAGCACTATGTCATTTCTCACTGTGTGAAGTTTGTAATCGCTTGATTGATATGTTGACATCAATCCAGTGGAAAAATAAAAAATGCTTGAGTCTGTGCCATAAGTTAATGAAGAAAAATATATTTATTATTAATAATAATAATAATAATAATAAAAAAAAGCCAATCTTCCAAAAATAAAAAGACATGAACGATCATCTTCACAAGACAGATAAGCTGTGGAGACAAACAGAAACTACTCATGCCATGTTATCCGGATTGCCGCAGATTCTTTACAAGCTCCACTGTCGAACACACATGTGATGGCACACCAGGGTACATATCCCAGCATGTCTGATTCCCTGATGGGGTGGAGCACTCCGGCAGAGTGATACTGCTGGGCATTTCTCACCTTTACCCTCTATGTATGACAGTCGATAGCAAAACATATGGCGGCGCCAGCGGAGGCGGTGTATGCGTAAGGTAGGGAAAGGGTGGCACGCAGCAGCGTGCAACTGTGGCCTTGTGTGAGGTCACACTGGTCAGTGGCTGGCACCTGCAGGGTGATGATTCAGGCTACACTGGCCTGAATTGTGGTATTGTGTTTACTAGAACAGAGGGAGGGAAACACTGTCAAAATGACCTTCACACCTCAGCGCCCCAAGACAAGTGCCACATGTCATAAGACAAGTCACATGGACAAAAAGTGAAGACAAGAAATGAAGCTGGGCTTGAATGAACAAGCCTGGAATATGTTTGGAACTTTTGTTGTCTTCGTTCTCAGTTTCAAGGTAAGTTTTGGATATTAGAAACTGAGCTTGAAATACAGTGGTGAACAAAAAACTTTACCCTAAATGTCATCAGCTAGAAAATGTAATCTTTATCTCAGAAAACATTGGTCCCTTTTCCTCCTCCTCTTCACCTGCCATCACCCTCACCCTAACCCTAACCCACAAAACCTTGGGTGATCCAGCCACACATAGATGGCTCAAAGTACAAGCATCAATGTACCCAAGATGAATTAAGTCACACTGAGATCTGATCACTCAGACTGAAGATGTGAACCATACTGGCCACATGCTTCTAACACCATGAAGTGTCTTGGGCACAAGTGAAGGACTACCAACCCAACTGGCTTACCTTCCGCTAGAACAAAAAAACGCAACAGCACATCAGAAAGGTCTTGTAAAGGGTTAGGTACCAGTGAATATTAGCCAGTTTATTTGTATGAGGATGTTTATCTATTGACTTCGGCTGCAGAAGCTACATTAATACAGAGGTCCAGATTTGACTGAGTTATGCAGATTTTTCTCCATGACAGTACATTTAACCTGGGTGTCATTTTATATAACACAATTCTGTCAATGAGGAGCTGAGTTGTCATTTACTGTTTAACAGCACTTCCCTCACACTGTCTGACTTTGACACTTAACCTTCAGGTTAAAGGTATCACCACAGGCAAAACCAGTAAACATCTCCAGCAACATGGGATAGACAAGTATCCTCTTCCTCCGCTCTGTCGAAACATCCAACCATCCATCACCATCTAACACGCCTGTACTGACAAGTGATGAATGTGTGAGGGGTTTTGTTGGAGCAATGAGGTGAGCATGAGTCTGTGGATGTTTAAGCATTACTGTAATTGTAAATCAAAAGCTGGCTGAGCATTAAATCATCTGTATGTGTGTGAATGTGAGTGTGTTGGTGGTCTATGAAAGAAAATGTTGTCTGGGCAACTTGAATGTTGCTTTCTGTGCTTTCGGGTCTTCCAATTTAGGTTTTAAAATGCCAGCCAGAAAATTAGTTAAATTTAGCCCAGCATTATAGCGCTGATGTCATACAAACAACAATTCCAGCCAGCCCCCCATCCCTGTTCATCCTAACAAAAAGCGGCATCACTGACAGACATCTTCCCTCGCTACTTCTTTGTGTCAGCAGAAGTAGCTTGATTATTCTTTGCTTCCATTCCCACCATGGGGATTTGCAATAAAGAGAAGTGATTTGAGAAGAGGTGGAGGAAGACAAGGCTCATCATGTTTAGCCTGCAACAATGACGCATCAAAGAAGAGGCACTGGCCCAAAAACCTCAGGCGCTGTCAGACTGTATCTTCTCTGATCTGTGACCCAAGCCAGGCTGAAGCACTTGCAGCTGTAAACACCAGCTTCTTGCTAGGATGATGGCTCGCTTCAACATGTAAGCAGGCGTACACATTTTTTTTTTTTTAATGGCAGCTTGCCCATTTCATGGTGAGATCAATGCACCTTGGCTCAGTGAGAGTCTGATTCACCGTACAAAATGCTGTAAAAATAGCCTAATTTTCCATTTGATGATAGCGGGGGAGGGGGGGGGGTAGATATAACATGCAGCACTTTCGAAACCTAACCCTGCTTTTATTTAGTGCAGTAAATTTACAATAAAGCTTAAAAAAATATAAAGGGATATGGTTTAAGCCAGGATCAGCTGTCTGCCTATCAAATGTTCCTCACAATGAATGTTGGACAAGTGACAGGCAAACTGGCAGCTCTGAACGCTTGTAGCCTTTTTTGAATCACAACTGACTGGAGTCCTTGAAGTCGTAAAGATGCAATAACACAATGATCAATGACCTGTCTTTTGGGGAATGCTTGTTAACAGCCACGCTGTGAGAAATAAACCCTTCATCAACTCACTAATCAAAGCAAAATATGAGAGAACAACATAATCAAATGTGGAGGTGATGTTCAGAGTACAAACTCTAATTAAACCTCCTGACATGGTCATCAAGCTGCCACAGCACAGTGGATTAACTCAGCAGTCGGAGGTGTGAGTCTGTAAAGGGAGTGCTGGATCAAGCTTGGAGGCCTGTCATCTCCTCAGAGAGTGGACTCAGCAGCCATAAAAGTGTCAGAACCCTTTGAGATCAGCTTTGCTGTCCATTGCATGTCCAATCACCAGTCAGGGGGTGATTAAGATGTGGTTAACAGAGTCAACACATGTTTTCAGAGCCAAAACTGTTGCTGTTTCAAACCTCCCAGGAGACTCAATACTGTTAGCCTGACATGCTTTTGATGATTACAACCCAGTGGCATGCATGACCAAAATCCAGGGGTGAAACTAAAGCTCCCCGTTTGTTACAATGCGATTCCATTCTATTATAAAGACGCTTATTTACATATCTATGTGTTACTGCAATTGTTTGCATGCCGACATATAGCACAAGCTACATACCATATGTGCTCACTATAACTATACTCAGAGAAACAAAAATCTATATCCAGGAGTTGTTTAAACAAATGCACTGGATTGTATGACCCTGCGTGTTCAAGGGACTACAGCATTACCAGAGGTTTGTGAGTCACCTCACTGCTGGAGGTCTGCATGCACAGGAAAGCATGTGAATGTCTGAATGTTGAAGCCAAAGATAGACTCAAACTTAGCACATCACCAACAGAGACACCAAGAACAGTTTAAAGCCATGTTTAGGACTGTGTTACAGTCTCACCCAATGTTTACACTACACGCCAGTTCAAAGAGGCCATATTATGCTCATTTTCACTCATCTAATTTTAATCGCCGGTACCTCTAGAACAGCTTTGCATCCAGCACAAATCAGTCTAGAGGCAGAGAATCACATGGAGATTTTCTTCCTGAAAGTCAGCAGATTTGGCCCAGGTGTTTTTTGATTGGCCAAATTCCTGGAGGCTTGCAGATGGGCAGAGCTAATGGATCATGGGCACGCACAACTCCTGTTGCCAGTCAAACCCACATTTTCAATAGGGTTGCAACGGTACTCTGTAAAATACCGAACCGTTCGGTACGACCTGCACGGGACAATACGCTTTATTGTCCCGTGGTATTTATGTTCCAATAACTTTGCATTGGACTTGCACGTGAGCATGCGTGCCTTTTAGGCAACAGGCCCACCACTGCATGTCAATGTCCACTTGCCTCAGCTCACTCACAGTGACCAGCCTATCACACTTTGGCTGGTTGGCTGCAGGTCATAGACGCAGAAAAAGAAAAAAAAACAGCGGAGAAATTGGGAAAAACCTTTTTTAATCCGGTGTGGGAGCATTTTGGTTTTGCTGTTGAATACACCGGCGAGGGAGTGAAAACAGTTAACAGTTAACTGAACGCAATCTTCCACCTCCCTTAACCCGGATCTTACCTGCGTAAGATCCAGTTGTTACCAGTTGTGCGTCTTGGCGCAGCTGATGTGTTTTTTTAAAATACTGCAGAACGAATCATTGGATGCGCATTTAAAGATCACAAACAATTAATGTTCCTGTCCCTCCTCGACCACCAACAGTTTCAGACATATCGGAAATAAATCCAACCTTTTCCAGCTTGACACCAGAGACAAAAATCTCCTTGGTCTCCTCCACAGCAAACATCTGAATGAGATCATGCCACAGCTGAACAGACCGAGAGTCTGGCCGTGACTATTCCAACATCCACCACAACTGCTGACCAGACATCTTCTGACATCAAGAGAATAAAAACGTATGGAAGTAATACGGTGATGCGTAATAGAGAGGTAGAGCCGTTTGTGCACGTCCATGTGACCAGGTGGATGCACATTTATTCCATTTGGATGTGCTCTTTTATGCAAACTTGGTATCTTGTGATCTTGGGTTTAGGGCAGTGGGTGGTCTGAAACTGTACCAAATCCGAACCGAAACCATGACACAAAAACCGAGGTACGGACCGTACCATGTGCCACCTGTACCGTTGCACCCCTAATTTTCAACTTGTCAACTTACTATCAACATTTCCTGTTGCCAAAACATCTTGAATCCTTCCATACATGCTTGGGCCAGAATGTGAAAGTAAAGAGGACAACAAAGATTACACAAAGGACATTGTTGTTCTGTATTTACTATGGTCATTAGCTGCCGTTACGCAATATTATGGATTGTGTCATCTGTCAGTCACTTACCACCTAAAAATATGGTTTTCTGTATGCGCCCGTGTTACCAGGCGTAGATGTGAGCTGTGTGGTTAGTGCCAAATGAAAGAAAAACATCAACAGTCAAGAACTGGAAAAGCTAATGATGCTGTCACAAAATTTCTTTTGACCCCGTAGCTGCCACCAATTGAGGCTCCTTCGACATGATAATCAGTGATTTTGATTTGCTTCTTCTTGCATGACATACATCTAAAATGAATGATTTACTTTTTGTGGGTTTTTTTTTTGCTAGCATTAGGCAGTGCATAAAGGTATGAGTTTCAGCAACAATGAGCATTATACCCAGGAAATTGCTATCCATCCATCCATTTTCTATACCCGTTTTATCCTTTGAAGGGTCACGGGGATCTGCTGGAGCCTATCCCAGCTGTTTACAGGCGAAAGGCAGGGGTACACCCTGGACAGGTTGCCAGTCCATCGCAGGGCAGGAAATTGCTAATTTAATATAATTTATTTACCACTTGCAGTTCAGACTCGTGAGCCTTCTGGTGCTAGAAGAGCACTGACTTTCAACTTTTGTCTTTCTGTAAAACCAGCAGTGTACTGGGCCTTAATTCCCTGTCACAAAAAGTAATTAAAGAATAAAAAATTGCTGGATTGCTGAGTCATGGTCGGCCAACTTTCCCTCACAATAAAAAACACATTTCTTTGGAGACATTTTTGGGCGTAAAAAAATGAAATTCTGGGAAAGAAGTAGTGGCAGATTCATATGAAAAACATACTCAGTTCTTGTTGTGCAGCCATGAAACCACTTTAAAGTGACCAGTGAAGCTCATGCTCCTGTGGATGTACACTGCCTGGAGAAGATAAACATACAAGTAAATCCTGCCCTCTATGATGTCACAGAGAGCCAATTAAAAAAAAAAAAAAAAAAACCTCCAAAAGGAAGTGTTCAAAAGTAACGACGGGATATGTTTACCTAATTTTTTTTTTCCAGTCATGTCTAAGATGATAATTCATGATAACTGTAGATGAGTCAGAAAATAGCAAAAGTATAATACAGTGGTACCTCTACTGATGAACGTCTCTACATACGAAATTTTCAGGTTACAAAGCGCCTCAATGGGAAAATATTGCCTCTTGTTACGAAAGAAATTTCAGGAAACGAAAGGCAAAAATACAGTGCGTGGCTACTCGCAGCTCCCAGAGTTTACCGAACGTAAACATACTAGTAGGCTCTGTATCTCGGTTTGAAAGCGATGCGTCTGAGCTGCTCTGCCATTGGCTATCGCTTAGCCCCTTGTCTGTATGAGCGTAATCCAGCAACCGAGGTAAATGAACAATTTTTATCTCCGCCAAGGAGGTTATGTTTTTGCTGGCGTTAATCTGTCTGTCTGTTTGTCTGTCTGTGTGTGCGTGTTCAAGATAACTCAAAAAGTTATGGAGGGATTTTGATGAAATTTTCAGGAGTTGTCGTAAATGTGAAAAAGGTCTGCGACCTCTGAGTGCTTTTCTAGTTCTAACATGTATTTCTTACAGGTTTTTATGTCATTTCATGTATTTTTTATAATTTATAAGAAATTTAGAAATTTTGGGCGGCTTGGAACGGATTAGGGCATTTACATGGAAAACGCACCTCTACTTGCGAAATTTTCAGGTTATGAAACTACTTCCAGAACCAATTAATTTCGTAAGTAGAGGTACTACTGTATGGCATCTTTAACAATCATGTAAAACAATGCCACAATTGAGAAAAAAAAACACTGCAGCACAATTTGCCATTAAACCTATCATTTACAACAATTAAAAAGTATTACCTCCTTACCTCTCTCAGCTGTGACTTTCTTTCAAATGTTCTACCTCCCAAAATAAGAGTAAAAATATGCCACAGCTATTCAAACCTTCTCAGGTTGCGACAGTATTTATCTGAAAGACTAATTGCTACATTGTGAGCAACGTTTACAACAGCTGCAGCCATTGTTAGGGTCAGACATAAACTCAGAAGTCCCTGTAACAGTTTCTTTGGTTCCTTGCTGTGACATCTCTTCAAAACAATGCACTGGAAACAAAAAAAAAGCAGATCTGGAACCTGCAGTTGTATAGAAAACTAGTCTTAAATCAAACACCTACTTAGAAAACAGTAAGCAAGATAGTCACGGTTATCGAGCTTGGGAATGTCAGGGAAAAAAAACTCACTCAAGCAGACCAGATATAGCAGTAAATCTTAGATATCATTATTACTGAGGGCAACAGATCCACATGACCATCTCCTCTTTGAGAGAACCCGCCGTTTGTTGAGACAAGGTTATTAGATTGGACTTTTAAAAAAATCAGCTTCGTCAAAAGAGGAGTGCATTCTAGGAGAATATGAGCTGAGTGAGTCAAGTATGAAGAAGCGAGATATTAAAACCAATAAGAACTCTACAAAAGCAGTTATTGCTGTAACCAGGTTTTTATTTCAGTACACTGGAGATCGCTGAAGTAGTGCACCAAGCATTTTGTGGCTGACCCACTTACAGCATCCAGCTGAGTAAGTCTTGTGAGATAGCAGAACTTGTGAGATTCATTTACACTGGTGACTTCGAGATATAATTTTCTATCTCCCCAAACTCAAGTCATGGCGCTTTTGATGAATATTTCATTACTAATCCTCTCACAGAACATTTTTAGTTTTTTCTCTCAGTTCTTAGGCTCAGATCTTTGGTGCAGATGCTGATGACTAAAGAGTTCATTTTAAACAGAAAAAGCTTCATGTTTAAGTTAAGTTTGGACAGAGGGAATGTTTGATTACAAAGAATGACAAATTACTATATTTAATTCTAAGACGCATTTTTGCAGATATGTGGCTTTCTGCAAACTCAGTTGTAATAATGTTTTTATGGTTTAGTCTAAATTATGTGGAAAGCCTCATCAAAACAATAATGATAATGATTACTGCCAATGTGGCAACATCAATGATTTATGAGCAACAGTAAAACACGCACTATCACTATTCATTAAATGATTAATTATAAAAAGGGGTAATAATACAACTGGGATAGGCAGCCTTTTTTTTTTGCAAGTCTTTGATCCAAAACTGGATCGAGACCAAGTATGTGCATTCCAGAGGAATTGTAAGGATTAATCATGCATTCCTTGCTGCACCCAACTCTTCCACTCCCAGGAGTGCCGCTCACTTCACTGAGCTCCTGAAGGGTTTTTTTCCCCCCCTCTTCTCCATGTAAAAATTATTTTGACTGTGTAGTAATTAAAATGAGGTATTTTATGATTTGGTGTCTTTAATAACATATTGCAGCTTGATCCAAAATGCTGTGTTGAAGTTAAAGAGGCAAACAGAATAGCTGAATGCATGATTCTTGATATATAACATCTACAGGCTTTTAATCGACTTAAGCACAAATGACACCCAATATGACGCAAAATGTCTCGCCAACATCTCTATTAATCCATGAAATGAGAACCCAATACCCAATTCTGCTCAGTCATGATGCCTGAAAATACAAAAATAACTAAAAACCTGTTGCCTAAAACCAGCAAACCTAATATAATTTCATCCTTTGATGGAGTACATTATGCTGTATATAAAACAGAGCTTTGGAGAAAATTTCACCTGTAGGCCAAGTGAACTGAAATGAGCTTGAAATGCATTAGACCGTGCTGTAACAATAGTCTGCAGCTTAATTAACAAAGGTCATGGACAGACTCCACAGTGTGCTAAGTGCTCCTTAGCTGGAAAGAAAGGGAAAGGCGATCTAGGTGTCATCTTTTCGCCAGTGTGCTGCTGTCCGCTGAGAGGCCCTGGAGGCTTACGCTGGAGCAAGAGAAACGTCTTGACTGGGAACCCTACTAACCCCTGAGCCCTACTGTGCTCCTCAGGCTGACAGTGCTCAGCCATCCACAGCTAGCCAAAGATAATGGATGCCAGTGGATGACAGATCTCCATGGAGCGGTCCATTTTCTTTGAGAGAGACAATAAACGGAGGCTGGAAGGACAGTAGGAACAGTATATTATATGCAATTTATTTTGCTGGAGCACCGAGGTAAGGAAGGAGTGTATTAACTTAATGGTCTCATTTATTCAGTACTTATATAATGCTTCGTACAGTTAAGTCGACAGTGAGCTTTTTGTAGTTTTAATAAAGTTTCATTAAAAATTTGTCTTTCTTGCAGTTTCCGTGGCTGTGAATATTGTGCAAATACAGTTTGTACAAACTCCAGCGATTCAGGACACATACTCTACTACTCTGCTCGTTTCATTGAGTGCATTTTGCTCTGGTAATGCTTCTGTTACAAAAAACACAACCATTTTAGAGGGAATAATCATGTATCCAGAGAAATTTGACGCTGTTCCTGATGTTAAAGTCATACTTGTGTGTGACTGTTGCAGAGGGCAGTTGACTCTGCCACATCAAATCCATATCACCTCGATCATGTGGACTGGGCAGCCAGGTTACTGGTGTATGAGACAGAGGAATGACAGTGACAGACATGCAGAAACTTCCCATTTAACAGAGGCCTGGGTCTGTGACCTGTAAGTCCACTAGTATGTCTTGATTTACCCTCTTTACCCTCTTTGCAGTATATAGTGTCACATGACCAGTACCAAACCAGTTGATCTTGAGCGATTATTTTGTGTCAATTTCATATTCCAGTAGTAAAGAAACATTACAGGGTTAAAAAAAAAAACCCTAGGTCTATTATTAGATGGTGAGGAGTGTAAACTCTGACTAAGGACCAAAATGATGTAAAGTTGGAACAAAATGTGTTTGCAGCAAATGGCAATTAATGTTAGCAGAGGAGTTACGACGATGGTGCATTTCCTGCTCGTTGGTTAACCAACAGCGATCATAGAGGCAGCGACAGGAAATCACACTGTGAGATGATTCCTCTGAATTTCTGATGGTGCATGATATCTGTCATAGTCTGTCTTTGATGGCAGAAGAGTTATATTCTTCATCTTTGTTTCTGTATCACTGTGAGGTGTACAACCAACGTTTCTACAATGGTCATTTTTCCCCACAACTGCGCATCTTTTGTCTGACATGGCCAAAATAATACAATGTGTGCCCGACTTTACTTGGTCTCTTATTTTTTCTTCCGTCACTATTTTCTTGAGTCTTGACAGTTGTCTGTTTTGTCATAAATATCTAAGGACTGAACCAGCTTCATGGAAGAAGAGGACACTTGTACAAATTTATAACAAACTGGTCGTGACTGGAAGGACATGCTTGGACAAATAGTCCCTTTTTTTTTTTTTCTAACTTTCTGTATACTTAAAAAGTAAACATTACTTCAGTTTGTCTGTAGGAACCCTATCCACACTACAAAACATTAGTGGAATTACATTTTTGAGTCTTGTCATAGACTTAAAAATAGCTTCTTTTTTAAAAAAAATAAATAAATAAAATAACTTAGGCTAAAGTGCTAACATTAATGCACTATTCCATTTGCAAAGTCATGTTCCATTCTCACTCGAAACTGCCTTAGTTTATGAATTTTGGTCCCAATTAAGGTTTATACTCCTTACCATTTAATAATGGACCTAGATGTTTCTAATTGTGGATTTCTCTGAAGTGGGACCAATACATTACTGACTCACCAGAACATTGGTTCAATAGAGTACCATGGAACATGACATGCAAGGGGGCAGCATTCCCACTAATCTGGGCAGATCTGTGCCTTCCTGGTCTTCTCTGAACTAGTTGCTTCCTCCAATTATTTCCAGGCAAAGCAAACAGGATCCCCACTTCTGCAGCCATCAGTGCTAAGCTTTACTGTGTTGAAATGATGGGAACGTAGCTTGGAATTTCTCGTGAGGTTCAGCACATTGACATTCTGTCCGGTTTTGTCCTTCCTCTCACGCCGAATCAGTGCCTTCCATCTTCTCCATTCACAAGGGAACTTTTGGCCACTTTACCCACGTCACGCCAGCCATGAACGAATAGGTGTGTAGCTTCTTTGTTTTGCAGCCATGTGATGTCTACTCCGCAGCATCACAGTAGCACACCATGGTTGTTTGAAGGTAAAAAAAAAAAATGGCATAAAACAAATCTGAATCGCTTGTTTCACCTTGTTTTCTTTCTTAAGTGGAAGTGGTTGTGTCTGCAAACAGCCCCAAATGCAATGCGTTACTGCCACCTAGTGAATAAAGATATCATCATTTTGCAGTACATGCGTAGCCTCTGTTCTTCAATGGTTCTCCTCAAACCACAAGTCATGTTAAGTTGCAATTTGAAGTTGTTTTATTATTATGGGAAGGAACACTTTGACTTGTGAGTTTCCCAATAAATATGAATGACCGCTTCAGGTCACACTCCAGATCCATCACTTTAATTCAGTCATTTTTGGCACCAAAACCTCCAAATGGGAAAGGCTAAATGCTTCAATTGAAGCTTTAAAACACCAGTCCACAAATCCTTTCAATACTGCCAATGGCTTTCTTCTACAATTGCAGCATGGTCTGTCTCAGTTGTATCCCACAGATTAGTGAAAGAAAAGGAAAAAGTGCAAAAGTGCACAGCAGACAAGTTTTTAAAGACCCCCCTGATTAAAGTGATCTTCAGGTTTCTGCATTTCTTCACAACATTCATATTTGATCAACGGTGTTCCTAGATTTGGCTGCTTAGCACTTCGGAACGATTTTTGGCCAGTTTCATTCACAGTTCCAGTAAGTAAAACATAATACGAGGATGAAGCTAGTTATGTGAGACGAACCCTGTCCAGGTGGCCATCTGTCAATGCACGTGCACTCCAGGTGATAGTACCATCTGCGCTCCTTCCTCCTTGCCAAAGTCTTCCTGATATATGTAGATGAAGTAGACTTGACAGCTGACAGAGGAAATGACTGTCAGAGTGAACTATTACAACTTATTTTTTTGTCTTAAGTAATCTTCTTAATCTTATTTTGATTTACCACTCCTGTTCGTACAACATTTGTTTTATTCCATGGGGTATTGTGCTTGTGAGTTTCTTAATATTTTTGCTCCTTTGAAGCCAAAGATTCAGGAAGAAGGCAGCCACCACCCTGCAGATTCAGACAAACACCGTCGACCATGAAGCTTCGTCCACTGCTGGGACCACTGCTGCCACATCACTCTTAGATGATAAGAGTCACAGAGAAAACAAACTAAACAAGCAAAAAAATAAACCACCCTTTTATGATTTTCTCTTGCTTTGCCCTTCATCCAACATCAATTTCAGAAGACACCTGTGCTCCTGAAGAATGCAGTGGTGTAGGTTAAATAGCTGAGGTGCAGGAGCAAGGGCGACCTGGGTGAAAAGTGCTTTGCTAACCCAGAACTGAAGAAGAGTCGGATATAAAAGGAGATGGTTCAATGGTCAAAATGTTAAGCTTTACATATCCACATCATAAATTTGGAAATCATCTTTTCATACACTTAAGTGAGGCTAATATCAATATTACATAGAAATAAAGATGATTCACAAGTACAAAAAGGTCATGAATAATAAGCAGGTTCAAAATCACAGACTGTGTGTGTGCCACGGATGACTGCTAAACTCATTAAAATCATAATGCATGCATTAGGATTCCCAAAGGACTTACTGTACAATACTGAAAAATGAAGACTGGATTTGAAGTTTGAGTGAGCTCTGGAGGAGAGAATCTATTTGAGCAATAGATTTTTATTTAAGAGTTAAAAGCTTTAAGGTCAAAGAGTTGTAGATGTGAAGACCTTCTAAAACCCATCAGATGACTGCTTTTCCTATTAAGACTTCAATCACTGCGTGCTTCCATAAGATTTAATCATCAATAGAACAATGTGCCTTTGAGAATACAGGGCAGGCCGACTAAAAGCAGAAGAGGCAGAGCGCAATCTACTGAGACAAAAGAGTGATACTAAAGAAGCCCATCTCTGCAGATGACTCTTGTATCTGGGAGGCAGAATTTGTCCCAGTTGTCTTTGGTGGTGAGAGGGATTGTGAAGACAAGAGGAATGGGAGGCCAGCGTTGGGTGGTGACGTCAGTGCCCTTGTTTTACTGGCCACACAATATTTCGGCACACAAATGCACGGTCTTCTAGAGTGACGCCATATGAGGCCAGTCAAGGAGCTATGTATGTATACATACATATACACATATATACACATATATATACACACCAGATTCCTGGTCTGAGAAGGTTCTCGCAGCAACTACAATTAACAGAATAAATGCAATCTCTTGCTAGTCATGTCCCCAATTGAGCATGAGGATGTTAAGAAAAATCATTTTGACTGCCTGCTCAACCTCATATGCAAAACACACAGACGACAAAACCACAGATTTTCAATCTGTAATTAACTCAAATAAAAAGCCAAGGAAATACGAACTGCCTTGAACTTCTGTGACACAAGCAAACCCTTTCATTGATCTTAATAGCAACTTGTAGTTCAGTTAATACAAAAATTAGTCACTTGTCTGTTTTCTGCTAGTTTTGTGGCAAAGGGGGTGGAAAAATGATGTAAGATCACAGGGTTCACACTGGAAGGCTTTAGTGTGAAGTATTGACCAGTTCATCCATTTTCAAGTGGTGCCATTTTAGATTTCAGTGTAATTACAGCCTCGCTGGGCAATCTGTGGCATCGACCGCCTCCTTCAAACAAACAACTCCCTCCAGGCTGGGACTGCTGGTGCTGGCTGCCACGAACAGACTGGCAACACTGTGAAAAATGCTCAGACTGCTAAAGGTTGTAGACAAAGATGCCTGTATCTGCACAAACAAACATGATTAATGCGTGTATCTCCTCTAAAAGCAACTGGAGAAATACACGCTGACAAACTGGAGGTTCATACTGAGCAATGACAGCAGGTCTGCTGAATGTGATTTGATTAGAGGGGCTGTAATGGTTTGAACATTTACTCGGCTTTGCTGTGTTAAGTAGAGCCTGAGTTCATAAATGTGGCCCACCTGAGACAGATAGCTGGAAGGTAGGCTGTGTCTACGGAACAACAGAAGAGGGGGAAAAAAAAAATCCAGAAAGGAACAAGGAAATAAATGTGGAAATATAAAGAATGAGTTATCCCAGTGGCTTTTAATAGACTTTTAATTTAGACCTTATAGATGCAATATGTATGAAGATGCTGCAATTAAAGTGCTAAAAAGGTCATCACCTAAAAGTGCTGCCGTTCCTTGTTTCAGAAAGCCATTTAAATAAAAATGCAAATCTCAAACTTGGGTGTAGTATGAGCATCTTACTTTTTGTGAAGTACGCCTGACAGGGCACAGCACAGAGGCACCTTAATGAGCTGAACTGAGGCCTGTTTTATTCCTTCTCCAACAGCACAGGCACTGTAAAAGAATATATCTGACAGCACAAAGATGCTCTTCAAATCTTTGATGTGATCACATATATGATGTGCAGCATATAAATGAAATGCATGACCCTCTTCCTTTAGTAAAGCACCCAAAACAGAAGAGTAACATTTCAATAACTTATTATTGAAGTCTTGTAGTTTGGGTACATCTTTTCAAACCCGTTCTCTTTTGAGAGAAGAGGCTTTCTCCTGGCAATCATTCCAAACAAGCCATAGTTGTACAGCCTATTTCTAATTGTGCTGCCAAGAGCCTTAACTTGTAACAGGTTAACTGAGGTCTGCAAAGCTCAAGCATTCTTCTCTGAGCACTGAACCTTGGCATGTACTGACTGGGATATACTCTTCTGCGAAGATTGACAAATGTTTTCAGTGTTTTCCAGTTGGAAATAAGCTTTCTCAAAGTAGAATTATGGATTTCAAGTTGTCTCTAAATTGCCTAAAAAAACATATTGATGAACAGCAAGAATTGCTTCTATAAGATCAATGCTGATATCTTACCTCCTTGGCATTGTGTTAACACGCACTGCCAAAGCATCTGTTTTTCTTGAGGTGCTCACACTCACTGTTAATTAATTTACTATGTTGATAGGAATTAAGGATTTATTTTTTTTAACAAACTGATTTCCACAAACGAACATTTTTTGACGTAATCTTGATTTTAAAAATCTGATTTATAAAATAATTTGTTAAGGGTCACAAATTCCTAATGGTTTGTGTGTCCTTTTTCATTACAGAAAGCAGGTTTGTTCAACAAATCTCTATAGATATTATTCACAGTAAGGAACTGACACACTAAATTCTGTAATTATTTTGAAACGAGAATACAACTTATCTGTAGGTGGTATTTTTTTTCCCCTCTTTTGATTATCTTTTTTCCTTTCTCTCTCTCTCTCTTTTTGGAAAACTGGACAGAATCAATGAAATGATCAATTCTACTGTATTTAACTGGGGGATGAAAAATCTAAGTGTTTCTTCCCCTATTGTTGTAAAATAAATGGATTTGACAAGACTTCCCAAAGCCCTTCATTGTGTTCACCAGAGGGAAGGCTCACATTATTGGGAGCTGTGATAACTGCTTCTGTCAGCACACGGATTCAGAGGAGGAATAAGGTTTAAAAAAAAAAAAAAAAACGTTTCTGAGAAAACTGAAGGAAGAGAAAGACGCACACGCAAAAAGGAAAAGGAAGAAAAATCACTATCAGTTTTCAGACTTGGAAAACTTGGATTTCCACACTTCGGGTAAATTGATTCTCTCCTCTGTTACAAATGGTTTTCAGAGAGACAGCAAAGTCCTGCACAGAACCACATAATAGTATGGCTGTCTGTTCATCCAAGGGATGCCTATGTCTGTCTGGACCACTGTGGTGACGTCACGGGGTGAACACTCCCAAGAGCCCCGTGTGCACATCTGGGACATGTTAATGCAGTGAAAATGCTGGATACTAGGTCTTCATCACTGAGCCAGATCTTGTAGTATCGTAGTTCTTTTAGAAATACAATGTGTTTTCAATTACTTCACCAATCCCTTCTTGGTGGATATTGAAAAAAGATGCAAATGCACAATAAATCCAGACTGATACAAGCATAAAATGAAATATAAAGAGGAAAATATAGTCTGTAAAATTGGCTTCTGTGTCCCCGTGTGCTTCCACATTTGTGCAAACAGGCTTGCTGTTTTATGACAACCATTAACCAGACGAGGCAGCACTGGACAGCAGGGATCTGAGAGATGGAGATCTCTGCTGGGAGAGACATGACTTCAAAGCAGTGAGGATCAATGATGCCGTTTGCCTATTGATCTCCTTTACCTCTCAAGAGAGAACTATCCATCAATAGGGCTCAGCCATGGGCTGGAGAGGGATTAGACTCTCAGCTTTAATCTAAGTCATTTTACTAAATTCGAGCTAAATCCCCTTTGTGTTGAGATGTACGGGAATCATTCACGTATCTGTTGGAGAAAATTCCTGAATGCCCTTTGCATAAACTGTACAGTCGTTTTCCCACGAGGAAATTAAACAAAGCATTACCTCAGTCTGGTTGATCAAAAAAAGTCTGTGCGTTTGAAATTGCGTATGTTAAGTTAAATCCAATCTGCATTTTCTGGATGTACTTTGTAGTGTTGGCAAAGAGAAATGAGACCGAGGATGAACTGCGGTCCCAGGGGATGGACAGCACTGCAACAAATTGTCTCAGTTTATCCACCCTTCAGGGTTTAGTACGTAACAAAAGCAAAACAAAGACCTGAGAGACAATATTGACTTAAAGTAAAGATTTATTCTGCAGCTGAAATAAAAGATACTATACATCCTGTATCCAAGGTAGTAGAGGTGTGAAAAAAGAATAGATTTCGCAGTATATCGCGATATATATAAATTTTTTAGCTCCTAATATTGATTTTTTTTTTTTATAATATTGCATCATGGCCCAAGTATCATGATACATATCGTATTGAGAGGACTTTGCCAATACTCACCCCTACAAGTTAGTGCATCACTGTTTTTCCTTCCTTGCTGTATTTCCACAGCAGACCCCTCAATTCTATTACTAAGGTGAACAGGAGAGGCATTATATCTCAGGGTTGCACAGCCAAGCCATTAAAAGATCACATCAACACACTAGGATGGTCAGCGTATATTACATACACTCGGCTCAAGGTAGAAAAATCCACCTTTTGTATTCTTGTAGTTGATCCTGGGGCACTGGGTCCCCTTCTGGTATTCCAGAAAACAACACAAAAACAACAACAAAAACTATACAAGAATTATATAAGAGATAGTTGGTTTTATTTTATTTGGTTACTGGGTCTGTCAGGAGTCACACACTCAGTTCTTGATGCTGACAGTCCACAATATAACTTAATTTTCCATCCTCTCCTTGTTCCTCAGAAGGATTTTTGAACATCTTTACAGTTGTGCAATAACACTTTAGTGACAGCTTGACAAAAGCGTAGACATGTTAAGACTGTTAAAGTCATACTGAGGCATGAAACCATTTGCGAGCCCAGAAAGTGTCATCATTTTATTATTTTCGAGCCTTTATTGTGCAACTGTTCAAACTTCTACTATGGATCAGTGAAGTCACGCTTGTTCCAGAACGAAAAAAAGCTGTTGACTTCACTTGGATGCATCACATCACATGAATGTGGCCAGATTAAAAAAAAAAAAAAGAAAAGAAAAAAAAAGACAAGCAAAGTAAAATGTGGATGCATTATGAATTATAACTGAATAACAAGCATTTGGACTGAACTGGCTGATACAACAGTAAAGTTGTTTAGTTTCTGTGTGAAGCACTTAGAGATGGCTTTGTCATGAAAAGTCACTATACAAATAAAATTAATTACAAATGAAAATACAGAAAACATCGCCATCTTAAATGTATGCATTTTTTTTCTAACACTATGTTTTGCACATGTGAACAACATAGTTATTACACATTATCTTGTAAGAATGGGCAGCATTTTCTGACCTGACAAAACCTTTTAAAAAACCAAAACAAAACAAAGCAAACTAAATCATAAAAATAATCACAAGAATTAAGTACGTTTCTACGACAACAGTCGCATCACAAAATCCATTAAGAACTGTTTTATACTGTATTTATAAGAAAAACAGAAAGAAACCAAACCTTTAATTAGGTTTTTGTTAAAGGTGGCGTTAGATTTTTCTGGATTACATCACATCTGTTTGAAGAAAACATCAACAAAACACGGAAAGCTAGCTCTCTCTCTCTCTCTCTCTCTCTCTCCCTCTAGTGCTCACCCATTTCTCAAACCCTGGCTCTGTCAGTGATTAGCTGGAGCAATGTTTGGGCTCCATAACCCATGTGTGATTCCAGTTTACTGGACCAGGGCTGTGTATGAAGGCAGAAACACTTACCCTACCTTTAAGAGTCTGACATATCAGTGCTCATTCAGTGCCCATATTTAGCTTAAATATACATGTGTAAACACTAGTTTTGTCCTTCAAGACACACTAAGGTTCTGTGCTGAGCTCCTGAGTCTCTTGACCTTGATTGTCTGGATCAATTGTATCCTCCATATCATACTCTGAATGGACCAATTACAGGTGAGCTAAAATTAGTTGGATGGCACATTTTGTCTTTCAAGGCATCCAACAGGCCAATATCCAGCTAATTTAACATGTCTTCAACATATCATAAGCACAATCCCTACCATATAATCTGCTTTGAACATGGTTAAGTAAGTATTAAAATCCTAGAGGCTAACATATTTTTGTTCAACAAAAAAAAAAAAAAAATATTATGTAACTATAGATTTTTCTCTTTCTTTCTCCTGCTAACTGTCTTGTTTGGTCCCCTAAAGCCTAGTGTTTTT
Organism: Hirundichthys speculiger; assembly: GCA_018398805.1. Lineage (NCBI taxonomy): Eukaryota > Metazoa > Chordata > Actinopteri > Beloniformes > Exocoetidae > Hirundichthys > Hirundichthys speculiger. The sequence continues at coordinate 2,303,112 of JAGFBZ010002379.1, read as the reverse complement.
ATCTTTTGTACACAACATAATAGCTGAGGTGCACAAGATAATTTGTGTGAGCGCTATAATTTTCTTTTGTGCACAAGACATTACCTTCAGCCTGAAAGATCATTTTCTTTCATTCAACTGGTAAATCCCATGCAGAGTGCTCGATCTCAACTGCTCCAGTCTGTCTGTCTTGGCCATTTTGCAACCCACCCCCACTCCAGCTCCTCTTAATCAAACCATATCCAACTTATTGAGTGTCATTTCTGTCACTGATGCTATAATTGCAGAAGATTATAATAATCTTTTTGATTAAGGTGGGGCTGAACGAAATGTATTTTATGACCATTTGGTTCTTGAATTATCATATAAAACACCACTGACTGCACCACATTGGGCTCCTAATACTTCTCTTAATACTGCTTACAATAAATGTAAAAAATATAATAAGACAGTTTCTCATTTATTTGAATCCTTTGTTAATGCGTGGCATTAAGACTTCAATTGTGCTAGTCTGTTAGTGTTGAAGGTTTACTCCTGACTTCAACATGATCATTTCAATATGCTTTAATTATTAACTGACTCAGTCATATCTGATCGCTTGATTGTTAATGAAATATTGAAATGATAAAGACGTAATCCTACTGAAGTATTAACTTGTTCTTTTAGAAAATAAAGGAGGGTTTTTTTTGTATTGGTTGTTGAAAAAGTCAGTCTTCACATTTTTGCCAAAGGATTTCATTGTCTGTGCGTGCTAAATGTTTATAAATGTCACATAAAACTCATTGATGTAAGCTTACTGTGAGCCATAATGAGTTAGTCATGGGTTTTTACAAGAAAGCGCCAGGGTGCTCATCCAGACATGAAGCCGTCATGTTCAGTTGCCGTCAGATAAATGGAGAGAAGTGAACAATGATGTTGGATAAGGTTGGGCTGATAGATGATGACATCGTTCATCGACAATGGATGCATGTCCTCAAGGAATGCATCAAGAATAATAATTTCACATGGCTATCTTGGTTTCTCTAATATACTAGCTGCCTCTGGCCTCCGATTAAATGCATATATTTATGTCAAACTGCAAAAAACTCTGTTTGTAGCCTCATATGGGCCGACTGTTCTTTGCTGTAATTGCCTGAAACCAAATATGGGATGTTTGGATAAGGTATCAAGACATCCCCAAAGAAGCATGGTCTCATGTGGGGATCTTACCTCATTTCATGGATAAGAGGTAAGCTAAATTGCTCATGTTGCTAGGGAACGGGAAGGGCACTGTGACATCAGATTCCAGAATTCAAAATAATTGATCTGCTGTGTGAAGATATTTTCTGCATTTCCACAGACCAGACAAGGCACAAAATGCCCACTGGTCTCAAGTGAGGCAGCTTCATTTATGCATCAGAGAATTAGTTTCATAGTAATTCCAGTTTTTTTAACCGTAAAATACAGCCACACGACCGTTGGTGGTCAACGCAACTGCATGAAGCAAAAGTGATACCATGGGTAAACAAACAATTTGGCATTTGCGCGAACCACATTTGCATTTTTGAGTTGCTTCAGAAGGTCCTGTTCTGAGCAGTTGTTAACTTGACACTAACTACTTCGAAGAATTTTACATAATCCCACTCTTTAAAGATTACATCTGCCACAAAACTGTTGGATGGCAACAAGTTACCACTTTTTTTTTGTCTGCTTCAATATCTGAGATGGCAAGTAAGTTTACAGGAAAACAAGCTGCTTTAAAATTCATGGGGAAACTTCAGTGAACCCCAGTGATTGATTACAAACAACCCTCCAACCCTTGAACCCTCTTGGGGAATAAACAAACTCCAATTTGTGGCTCATAATCATGGCTCTATTAGTCATCTGTCAGTGGGGAAAGGGAGGAAGAAACCACAGAGAGATAGTATGTGGCTGTGGTTTTAGTGGCTAACGAGACCATATAATAGCAGCTATCAGGGCCAGCCTGGATGGCAGCCTGCTGCCTCTGTCTCCTATTGATCAGACTTGGGATGTGCGATTGCCAGGAACAGCAGCTGATTCCAGGAGATATCAGCGATGCTGGCATCCCTCTGAATCTGAATCTGGACAGAAACAGCCCCATCTTTGGTGTGGAGGACAAAGGAAATCAGAAATTAGAGGCACAAATGAAAGCTGTCAGGAATTTGCATTGTAACACCTATAATATTTGAGTGTTATTTTATAATTTTATAATGTATCACATTGTATAGAACCAATGCTTGACTTATCTATCCCTTAAATAAACCTGCTTCTTCTGGCTATCTTGTGTCGAGAAGCAGGGTACATCCTGGACTGGTCACCAGTCTAGAGCAGTGCTTGACTTGCTACTTTTTCAAAATCATTACATCAAATCAAGCAAATATTATAATAAAAAAGTGCATCTGCATATTCTCCCCAAGCCCTTTCAGATGATAATCATGGGAGTAAATGATGTACTTGCTTTATAAAAACTGTAAACTTGGGTCCAGCCTGATTAAAAACCACCACCAGACATTCACATCATCCATTACTTTTGGACAAAAGATGCCCATTTTTTATCAAGATAATAAAACTTTCCGATGTACCAGCTATGAATAATAGCATATTACAGAACATTCTTTGATTGTTAGAGCCAACGTTTCAGGGTTGTCATCTTACTTGAAAACAAGTGATTAAAAAAAAAAAAATGTCTGCTTAATACTGCCCTCAACTTAAGATTGGAGTGATAAAATAACCACACTTTCCTAGTGTTACTTTGACAACACTGATAGATGACATTCGCATCACAGGTATGTTATGTACATCAACTGTAGGCTAAAAACTGCTGCAAAGCCCCGCCTCCTGGAGGAATTTACTCCGTAGCTCCAAAGCTGAACCGAGATGCACTTTGGAAAAGTAGGAAAAAAAAAAAACAACAACAACAAAAACAAAAAACACATATAACAGAACATTATTTTTGATTAGTCACAATTTGCGCAAACTACTGGGGACATCTATATGTCAAACACAGTTGTTAGAATTTTTAATTATACTGTTTGGATCAGCAGCTGTTCCTATTGGCCAATTGCTCTTGATGCTAAATATGGCAGGAACATTATTTTTCTCAGAGTTGTAATATGAAACACATTAAATGCAGCATTAAGTTGTGAGGCATCAAGAATGAAGCCAAAAATAACATTCGGAAACTGATGTTCCTGCAATGAATGTGGTGCTACTAATGACTTTCATTTCTCCTCAGGAAATTTAGTGGTGACCATTCTGCAGAGAACCGCATCTCTTCCTTTTCTTTCACTCTTGCTGACAAAATGAGTCCCACATAAAAATCTGTTTCAAGGCCTAGTGCCTCTTGTAGGCTTCCATTTCTTTATGGTTTTACCAGCTGCCAGCCACTGATAACAAAAGCCATTGGCTCGTGAAGAGCCCTCTTCACTGCCACAGCCAATGGCTGTCATCCACCGCGTCATCTAATTACCATAACAAAGGATGTTTATCTGTGAGATTTTCATCACAGCACAGAAACGTCTTTCTCTGTCATCCCCTTCATCTAAAAAAGCCCCTTCATTATGTGATATTTACATTCCGATACCACTGTACCCTTATTTGATCTTGCCGGTTTTGTCAGTTTGGACAGGTGTAGAATATGCAAATCCTAGTGCTCTGTTATGATGGTTTTATCTTATGTTTGATCAAATGTTCATCTTTCTGAGACGCTCCTCCACTGTGGATGACAAGTTTGTTTAAAGTCACATGTAAGCTATATTACACAGTTGCTTGTCCATGAATGTAGGCACATGGTCCATGTTATGACATTACAATAAAGTGGAATGAAAGCTTATTACTTACAGTGAGAGCTAACCAACTATGCAGCAAATCTATTGGCTTCAGGGCTATGAAGAAATAGAAACAATAGGATAGAATGGAACCAACAACAAAGCCTAGCAAACTTTGCAATTTTTTGACAATGATGCCAAATGTTCGTGGGAAAACACAGAACGATCAATTGGTTAACATGTTTTTTTTTTTTTTGCAGTATTTGGGTTGCCTGTGTGAATTTCCAGACAATGTAAGGCCAAGGCTTCTGTGACTAAAATGAATGGTTCAACTGCCAAAAATGTATGTGATCACATCCATTTAATGAAGGTATATATGAAAACTGGAGATTTAAGGAGCAGATTGACAGTTTATCTGAATCGCTGAAAGAATTTTACAACCCTCAGTGTTTTATTGTTCTCTCTTTATTAGGCATAAAAACCCATTTATTTGTGGGATGTTGCTGTACAAACATATCGTTCCACTGAATGAGGAGAGTGGTGTATTGTAATGTAGCAAATGCCGATTGTGTTGCTGTGTAGCTTCCCGCTCAGATAATGTCAACACAATGCAGCTTCGGTGGAAGGTCGGCTTAAGAGGCTTAGAAAACAGTCATGTCAGCTACAGGCCGTCTGAACATGATGCACACACACTCCAACACACATTCCTCCCTGCCACGCTTTGACATTCCAGGGATTTATCTTCAAACACGAGACTTTGTATGCTCCCTGAATCCTGATCATCTTTTCTTTTGCACAGGGCATGCTAGTTTATGCATCTTTTTCCTTTTCCCTGAGCTATAAGCTTCGATAAGACCCAATGCACTGGTGTACGAGTTCTCTGGGTCAAGACAAAATACCAACGGTTCTTATTTTAGAACAACTTTTTCAATAAAAAGATTCCTATGTGACAGCAAGTTATCTTTAACACGGTTAAGGTTACTGATTTATCCATCCATCTGCTCAGTAGAAACACACATAAGCTATGGACGGGCCCTATACCGTACTTAGTATTTATACTTGTGGGTTGTTTACATCACTCTGTAATTACACCACCAACCACTAGACGGCAGTGCTGGTTCTTTTCTGCAGCACTGTAGCTTGCAGCGTTGAGCTTCCTTTTGTCTACTTCCTTTTTGCAGCTCAGACATAGCAAGGGACTAAAGTATATGTTATGTGGGTTGGTGCTGGTAAATGTTGAGCATTAGTCATTTTTAAAGACATTGCAGGTAACTATCGTTTCACCTGACTCGAAAACAAGATAGAAGAGGTAGCAGTTGGAAATACGAAACTGCCTGCCAATTGTGACAGCAAGTAGAGGGAATAGGCTTGTATGTAGGTGGAGGAGGTTTAGAGCAGAAGTACTTTCATTTACTGAAATTATTTGGTTAAAGTTGTTGTTTATTTTTACACTTTACATCACAATGGCAAGGTTTTAAATAAACCTCAGAAGTGGCTGTAACTTGACAGTTTGAGGTTCACATCTCCCCATGAGAAAATAGAGTGATGCGACTGCATGCGAAATCGCTCATGTATAATGGACATCAGGGTGCAGAGGTGCATATCGGGGTCCAGCGCAGCTTACGGTTTAGGGCCCCCCCCCCCCCCCCAGTGGATGTATGCAGTCAGTCTGATGCAGCTGCATAAATCAGGCTTGGAGTGGCACTACAGAGATATTGTAGAGAGAGCTGACATGTTGCACGAACACACAATGTCAGAGGGTGGCTGCTTTCATTCAGAACGTCTGTGACTCTGCAAGATCTAATTTGGGACACATGGCATCACAGTGGAGTGTTTTTGTTCTGCTCGCTGAACTAACTGAATTTTAAGCCATTCACCTACGATGTAGCATGTGTGAAAGTGTGGGTTTACGACAAACAAAAGATAACTCTGATCAAATAGAGATGCTGTTGTGCGTGTTAAATATGGCTGAGCTGTTGGAAAGCAGAAAATGATTATTGACTGTTAGAAATATGAGCTTAATCTTGAGGGATTTGTTCTCTTGATTTAATTTACAAGATATTTTTTACAGCAGAACACCCATCCATCCTTTTTCTGCGGTTTGTGTTGCCCATAAATCTCATAGTGAAGCATAACACTTTTTTAAAAATAGAAATTTGAATTTTATTGTTGTGCATTTCCAGGTTTTGATGAAGGGGATACTTCTTTATTGATGAAGACGGTTAGAATATGCAAATCATTTTGCGGGAAGGTTAATTATTTTCCTGAATATGTTGATATTTACGACACCTGTGCAAGAGGGACAAGAAATCAATTAAAAAAGGGCAATCACTAAAATCAAACTATCCTCCCCCATGCTCAAGCAAAAATGCAAATGTTCTACAACTTAATTAGCTGCATTCTTAATTTGTGAAACCACATTACAGCCCTGTAGCTAATGTCCTGACCTTCACTGTAAAACGTTCAATATACTGGAGATTATGAGTTCAATACAACTAAATCTTACTGGACAATTAATTTATGCTTCTGCAAGAGAAGACACAGTTCAAATATTTAACAGTTCTGTTATGTTTGCTTTTTGGTCATTGGGCTTTAAACCAGTCTATGTAGCAATACCACTTCCGACCAGTTGGGGGAAGTATATCACATGAAAGTTCATGAGTCAACACCTGGCGTAACAATGAAGTGCACGTTCAGTGAGACAAAAGGTGTGTTTCCACTTGCGGGGCTTCCAGGGTGGTTTATCAGGGCCAGATGGTGCCTCCATTACCAGCATTGGTACCGCAAAAAAAACAAAACAAAGAAAAAAAAAAAACAAGCTATCAGGAACCTCTACGATTGTTGGAGAGATAAGTCTGATCGGTGAACTGTAAGGCGCTGGAACGTGTTTTGTCACTATCACTACCCTGGAGTGTCGGCCAGACACCACTTTAAAGCCAGGAGGATATTCAGGAGGTATACGGTGGAGTCAGTATGAGCTAATCCCACGATGGAGGCAATGAGGAGACAGAGGCAACTCTTTCACTCGGTGTATTGAACAGTAAATCCTCAGCATTAACATGTACCCTGGTTACATACATGGGAGGGAGTCATCCGGTAGGTATTTATGTGGGTATGGGTGTGTGTGGTTTCTGCACAATGAGAGAAAGGAAAGACTAAATACAACTAAAATCCACATGTACCAAATACATGCATTAATCTTATAAAGCCTCTATACAGCCTTAAGCAGCTAGATACATATAACTCCATTCCCTCATTTAACTAATATATATACATGAAATACAACTGAAACCCACAATACTCATATGTGTGTCAGCATAACCACATGCAAAGAAATAATACTTTGGGTCATGTTAATTAACAAGCTGAGAAGCTATCAGAAAGTTCAACTGCTAACTTCGAACATACAGTCATATCAACATTCAATATACAGGTTAAGACAGTCACAAAGTTACAGAACTTACTTGAGTCACAAACGCACACCTTCTGAGCACATTAACAGTCTACCGGCAGGTTGGAGTTGGCACACTTGATTAGCTGCGTCTCACCGCGTTTCTCTCCAGCCTGACTATTTACTGTTCACCGGAAAGCTCGTCTGGTGAGTACTTCACTGACCACCAAGAGTGTGGGAATTCTGAGTGCTAACCGAACAGTTCTCTCATAAACATTACAAACATAATTGGGCCTTTTGTACAACGATGTTGAAACATGTACCTGGGGTAGGATAGGTATTCATAGCTTCCATTCAAACTTCCATTCCATCCAGCGCTACCTTTATGCATTATACTAACGGCAAATTGAAATGCACCTCCAGTGATCATCTCATCATTTTGGTTTGTTTTTCTTCTTCTTCTTTTATTTCTTCTACTTTGCTGACTTCTTTGTTGACTTCCTCCTAGTTTTACCCCAGAACCCCCTGTTAGTGGAAACGCACCTATAAATGCGGTGGCTTGATGATACTTCTCTGACCCAGATGTCCCCTTCAAGCCAAGTTAAGAGTGAACTAATGTCAGGAAAAACCCCTTTCTCTGCATTATGTACCACAGCATCTCTTCCACGGCTCTCTGAGTCCAGCACCATCACAGATCAAATATGTACTGAAGCATTAAGGCATTTATGTATGGAGCTTCAGTCTCTACTCGTGTACCGTGAGTTGGATATAAGCTGTGAACCATAAAGCTGAACCTATAACATGTAGGGCCACACGTATGTGGAAATGTGTCTACAATATGACACGTGTGTTTTTCATTCTACTTTTTAGTTGTGTCCCTCTATCTGGAGCATAAGGCTGTCTTTTGTCTATTTTGCACTGTAAGGAATCTGGAGAAGCTGCCAATGGATTTGCACATTGTGCACATAGCTGGCAGTGCTTCTGCACATTTGTTTGGTGTGCCTTTGCTCAATGACATTTACTATTATCAGCACAAAAAAAAAAAAATTCTGATCAGTTTATGAGTACCGACATGCTTTATCCATGTATCATTTTGATTTTAGCTAATCTCATCATTGCAACCCCACATACATTGTACAGTTGCAGCAAACCAGTGCAGGGTAATTAAGCAACTGCAGCTCATAAATCATATCCGTACATAACACCATATTAGGTAATGGGTCACAAAGTCTACATTAAAGATATGGATTGAGCACCATAATCTGTTGTTGTGGATAAACTAAATGGAATTATACAGAAGCATCTGTCAGCTACATACCAACATGATCCCATTACATATAATAGCACAGCACATACTCCAACTGCTGAATGGAAGCCAATTCAACAATAGGTTATGTCTCTGGCCAATCACAAATGCTGACCTAATGAGCACCCAGAATGCACTTTAAGGTGGATAGAAAACTGCTTTGCATAATTGAAGGAAGGGGGTCTTATTTTATCCACTTATGCTTGCCTGTTGCCTGTGAGGCTGCCTGCTAAACAATTATCTCCGTTTTACTTTGCAGCATCTCCTTTATCTCTTTCTCAATTACAGAATGACGGATGCTGGCTGCGGTCGTTAGCATTGTTTGTATTTTATCACGTGTCCCCGTTGGACAGAAGTAAATTGCAAAAGAGGTTTGTCAAGAGTAAAATAATGAGTAATCACAGCCTTATGTTGCAGGTATAGTAAAAGAGAGCTGGCCACTTAACGAAAAAGAAAAAAACATAATATTTAAGACAGTCTTTATTGTTCACTGATGAAGATGCTCTCTGTTGAAGAGGGAGTCTTTAAAGTCACACAAGTGGTTCGCTACTGTCTATGAGTTCAAATCAGCATCGGCTATTTCAGGTAATACAAGCAATACAAGCAATACCTCTGACAGAGCAACTCCATCGCTTCTTCATCAGTGATCAATCATTCTTAAAAGCTAAAAATATAACCAACGATAAAAAATATTACCCAAAGGCTAAATCTGTTTACTGCTTCTATTTGATTAAGGGGCCTTCAGAGTACCTGAAATGAATCCACTTCATTCTACATTTTACCTTGGAAAAAAAAAGTATACTAGCTCTAAATAGAAAGTGAAATGATATAGCAGAGATCCTGGCCTGGGTCCCACCGAGGGTGGGAGCACACGTTCCAACGTTTCAGAAGTGGAGAGTTTCTGAGCGCTGCTTGCTCAGCTGGAGTCGTGAGATTACGAGTTTATCTTAAGGTTTTGAGATCACATGAGAATCATGTGGAAATCTACTCATTTAAGGACGTATTTCTCATCAGGTCTTGCCATTTTTGGAATTATACATATAAAAGGAATGAGTGTCAAATTTGACGTGCTTTTTCAATTCTAAAATGAACCTCTCTTTGTATGTGGTTCAAATCTCTTCTAGACCTTCTGGGTCATTTACCCATGGCCTCCGAGAGTTAATGTATTGTCACTGTGTGAGGAGGAGTAGGACTTGTGGTGTTTTGTTTTGAAAAATCAACTCTTGTTGATCATGTTATTCTTGTGTCTGAATTCCTGCTGTGTGTGAGCTCGGGCCGTGATGTGGATTTGATGCAGCGGAGTGCCAAAATAGACTCAGCATGTATCTTTAGTGGAGCAGTTTAGACACCTCTAAACTGCCCCATGGAACTTCTGGCAGGACCGATGTCATTGACTTGAGTGGCCATGTTTAACAGTGGGTGGCGCAGTGCAGGGTACCAGGGTACACTCACACTAGCTGAGTTGTACTGTGTTATACCCAGGAATGATTCAGCCTCCTAACCGATTCCCCGCTGGCCTGCACTCACATAATTCCAGTCTCAATCATGCTTAAATCATCACATTGATAGGTTAAGCACCCACTTGTTTACTTGGATCGTACTCTGTCACAGAGAATCAGCACAAAAGAAAACAGTGAACAAAACGTGATTGAAATACAAATGACATCTTAGTTTTTTGGGTTTTTTTTGGGAGGGGGGGTTCTGGTCAGACACAGAAACAGATACAGCCCTCAAATTTTTCAAATTTCCGGATTACTTCCCTATGTTTCTAGATTATTGTGTTGACAAACTACATGCCATGTATATGTTGCCTATGTGCCCTTGTCCATGTACATGTGCAACTGTAGTGGTACTGACTTCAGACAACACGACTTGTGTCTGGTAAGTGGGAGTCATGAAGTTGTCATAGTGTTCACACTAGGTGACTGATCCTCAGTCAACCAGTGGCTGTATCTGGTCTTCAAGGCACATTGTGTCCATACACATACAACACACATATATGTTTATGGTTTTGTCAACAAAAATACATGAGAAGTGACATGTAAAATGATGCAAAACCATTTGTCAAACTGGAATTGTTTCTTTTGAAAGCGAACCGAGGGAAGAAATGACTGGTGTAGTGGTGTACACTGTATATGTGGTGTTTTCTTCAGAATTTGCAAACTTCCTTTTCTCATGGTGACCTTGACCCATGCATTTGTTTTCTCACTTGCTCTAACTTGGAAATGGAGTTGAGGGCAGTTTAACATGCTAGATAGGCAACTTAAAACAGCACAAAGGGGATTTTCTTTCATGTAAAAATATCAGTTTAAATTTTATTTGAAGGAAAATTACATTACTTTTAGAAAGTGTTTTCTAGCTCTTGCAGACTAACATTCCTGCTATCAGCAAAACCAACAAAAGTAGCTATTGTCCTCCCATCCCAGTCGTGTCTTGTGACAACTCTGTGTCGCACATCAATAATAAGGGTCAACAATGGTCATAGGATGAAACAAGTTCAGAGAGCTACAGGTGGTTAGAAGGTGAAGCTGACTAAGAGGCCCAGGGAAGTACATAGGAGAGAAAAAGAGTGAATGCCCAAGCAGGAGACTGAACAAGGGTAAAACAAAAATGCCATACAGTCTCTGTCATATTTTTCTTGGTAGGTGTCTGGCAGCCTTCTGTGTCTGGTTAGGTATAGGACACACAGTGACGTTGTATGTAGCTATGCCAAAAAAAAAAAAGAAAAAAAAAAGAAAAGAAAAACCAATGTGTTGAAAGTGTGAGGTGCACTTCTAAATATTTTCAGGGAAGGCTTAATAAATGGAGATGAGGAAAAATAACTTTGCATTATAATAATTTAAATACTTGTGGTGTAGTTGAAGAGTTCAGTTACATTAGCTCTGAGGAAATTTGAGTATTTTTCATGGAGTCAGAAACTATTAAACCTTAGGACAGGCCATTTGTGCATTAGATGTAGCTGTGACATGTTAAACAGCAATATGTGGTTAATCGAAGCTCATTTTCTAAGTCTGTATGGGATTTAGCAACAATCACAATCCTATCACTATCCAGTAATTTAGTAAAACTTAGCAAAAAGGTGTCCTTTTTTTAGATTTTAATCTGAGGGAAGGCTTACTCTGCCAAACTTTGAAAACTCCAGCCACAGACTAAACACAGTACCAGAGATCAAGCTTAACTCAAAAATGTAGCCATCTTTAGAACTGGTTTTCTTTCAGAAAAAGGCACGTGCAAAGTTGCAGGAACTGAAAGACCACGTAAAGCTAAAGCCACATGCATAAAAGCATGATAAAATTAACAATCCATACCGTCTTTTGAACTGAAACCAGAAAGACGTATGGCATGTATTGAAAAAAACAAAAAAACATGTATAATAATAATACTGGAGGTGATGCATGATATAATACAGCACCATTAATACAATAAAAAAAAAATGGTTTCAGGGATACAGCAGTTCAACATGTCTGGATACAAAGAGAAGAGGGAGACTCTGCCCTGTGTTGAGAAATGAGCCTGTGTTCAAAATGATTCCACACTTACCACCCCATAGCCCCTTGGACCCATCACGGCAAAACACAGCCACTTACCTGCAAGAGGAGAGAGACAGGAAAATCAATGACTGCACACCCAATTATTTCACAACTTACCACGCAAGTGCTCCCTTTGTTTCCTCAGGCAGAGATAAACTCTATGGGCCTGATTTACTAAAGGTTTGCGTGCGTAAAAACGTGTGCAAACTTGACACCACCCGCAAACCAATGCGCAAGCTGATTTACTAACAGCGTGCAAAGAGGACTGCGCGTCTCAAATGAGCAAAATAGCACACGCTGTTCATTTAGTACTTTTGCCCTGATGAATAAACAATATGGGGCGTACCCGCCAGAAAGCGCAAAATACTGGGAGGGGAAAATGCAAATAGGTCCATTTACCACACGCAATGAGATTTACCAACCCTGAAAGTAATTGCGGGGATTGTGATTGCGTCTGTATTTAGTACGTTCGAAAGGAAGGTGCTATTCTGTCCAGCATTACGCACCGATGGCTGCTGTTATTGTGGCAAGGAGGCGACATCGCTAAAATCAAAGAATACGCAGAGAGAGAGTCTTTCGGACTCGTGTAAATTTGTTTGCACATGCAAAAGGAGAAATATTTTATTTGAATGTTAAATCGAGTATTATTCAGCAAAAGGTTGCCACAGGAGGCACCAGGGTTTCCGTTGTCTGGTAATTGCTGGACTTTGTCTGGTAAAATATGCGGAAGTCCGGGATTTTATAATCTCTCCGGTCAAAATGTCCGGTGAAAATACTCCTCCCAAGCACAATTTCAGTTGTAATAAAATGGTTTATTTCCACATCATTTTATGAAAAACGCCTCGGGGTTCTCCCAGAGGAGCTGGTGGAAGCGGCCGGGGGATCTGGACCTCTGAAGCTGCTGGCCCCGCGACCCGACTTCGGATAAGCGGAAGCTAATGGATGGATGGATGGATGGATGGATTTTATGAAAAAACATATACTTTTTTTACAAATGAGTAGTGTGTGAGGACGAGTCGGCTCCAGCCACAGCTCCACTCATTGATGCCACAGCTGCGCGCAGAGACGCATCTCCGTAATGACAGCGCTCCGCGGTTATGGAGGCTTGAACTTCTCAACGGCCACTTAACCACCTGTCTGTCTTGTTTGCCGAAGTTTTATTAAAGGCCACTTTTTCTTTAGTTCTTTGCCTTATATCTTGCCACCTTCTTTTAACCTCATCTGCCGTTCTTTTTGTCTTACCAACTGCATTTATTCTATCGCAGATTTTCTCCCATATTGCGTTTCTTTTGGTAATGTTTAAATTTCTTTGCTGTAGTTCATGAATGTGTTTATTTGCCTCTTCCACTAATATCTCTAACTCCAACTCGTCAAATTTCATTTTGCGCTTGCGTCTGTCCTGCTTTCCATCCAGACTCTCCATGGCGCAAACCGTAAGACACGCAACACCTCATTTAAATACTGCGGTTTGCACCAGTTATCAATTGCGCGAGCATTCTTAGTTGATCACCCGCAAAACACACAACAACAGCACGCGCAAACTTTTTCAGTGCACACGCAATTTAGTACTCTTTATTTAGGATCTTAGTAAATCAGGCCCTATATCTCCACAATGTATGTCGCAGCAGATTAAGATCTGAATTTGAGATTTACACTTTTGGGGTCTCATCAGCTAGAAAACAAGACACGCCCAACCGTAAGGTTCTTTGGCAGAGTATGAGGCATTACGAAGCTGAGGATGAGCTATTTCAGTCAGCCCATGTGCATTTATTAAGCCTTGAAACGAACGACCGGCTCTGCTTTTGTTTGACCAGAAAGGACAAGGATCCTTTCAAGGGTGCCTTCAACCTTGAGACTGCTCCTTCAATCAAGATGCCATAAAACTAGAAATGAATGCCTATTTGTCAAATGTAGAGTGATGAAAATTCAATGCAAGCAAAGGGAAGCAAACTGACTAGACGACCTAGACAGCAGCTGGATTGATCATGTTCCATAATGTATTGTCTGCCGGCTGCTCTGAGAGTTAATGGGTGTAAAAACCCTGACCTGGTCAAACCGTTACCGGCACACACTACTGCAGGCGTGTCTAATACTGGAGGTGAGAGATATTTCCACAATAATGTGTGAAAAACGAATTCAGAAACATCCTTGGCTGATTCCATAATCAATACAAGCTCTTCCTTTCTTTTTTTTCCCAGCAAGGATGCACTCATGTGAACTACAGAACAAAAACTGTAAAATACTGATATATGAAAACATATATGCACCATTCTGTTTCAAAAGTTTTTTTTTTTTTTTTTTTTAATGGGGCATATGAGAAAAAGAAATGTGACCTCGACATCATATGCTCTCATCTGCAGTGATACCACCTCCAAACTCTGAGATAATACAACCCTGTCACTTAGTTTTGGGCAGCCTGAGCCTGAAAATATGTCATTTATAGACCCAGAAAAGAGTGGCATTATGCAGTCTTCCCATTTAAGATTGCAAATTCAAATACTTAAAAATCAACCAAGTCAATGTTAACGTATCAAAAAAAAAAAAAAAAAGTGGGGATGGTCCAATAAGCCCTGCAGTTCCACTTCATTCCCCTAGAGGTTTAATCCATTTTCTACTGAATGTGTAAATGGAGTGCTAGGTCTACATTCATATGCCGTAAACCTGAAACAAAGTACAAATCACCATGACACAATTCAAGTAGGTAACCACTTTTTTGAGACAAATTATTTTTAACTCACCCCTTGCTCTCTGTAGCACACAGAACCTATTGGCCATGTGCTCTAATCCATTGCTTCACAAATGTCTATTGTTGTCTTTTTTTATGTGTTCTGAACAAATCCTCGCACATACAGCTTGCACCATTGTTTCTTCCCTTGGTCCATTTTCAAATGAACAACTCCTGTTTCGTACATGGTTTTGTGCCAATTGCCATGTCTATTTTTGTTTCAAGATGAATAAGCCTCAAGCACTGAGGGCAAATAGACTGCCTCACCACCACTAGCACCCAGTCCCGTCAAAAAACACATCTGCTGTCAAAGAAACAAATGAAGGAATTGAAATATGATGCACAACTACCAAGATTTCTTCTGAATTAGTAAGTAGGCTAAGCTATTGTTGCTAACGGATGCTAATATGTGCTTTTGAGGCCTCTTTTTCCCCGTAATGTATGGCCCCAAGGGTGGAGCAACCGGGGCTGAGAAGCTGGCTGGACCATGTCCACCTTATGTAAATCACAGTTAGCTATTTTAGCTTGGCTGACTTACCTTTGATGCTAATATTACAATATATTCATTCTGATCAAATCTGTTCAAACATCCTCATTTCAAATATCAATATTGAAATGACATTGGGAACGAGTACTGCCAGAGCTGAAACAAGGAGCTCAGCTGGGACCAGCTGTCACTTGGCCTCCTACTCAAAGTGCTAGGGCACTTTGAGCAAGTCTACCAGTATTCTACCATTTCTTGTTTTAGTGGTATGTTTAGTCACTTGTAAGGGTCCTGAAATGAGCAGAAAGTCGCTTGACAGGAGTACTGAGCTGCTTCAGGAGGTAGAAGCCAGGGAGCTAGAAATAGCCCAGGCATTTCTATCTGATTAGCCATGGCCAGCAGCCTTCAAATGGGAGAAATGATAACTGATTCAGGCTGCTTTGCTTTCCCTCTGTACACCTCCCCCCCTTACAGCTATGGTCTGTCTAGCTATGTCTAGCTATGGAGATCAAAGCCATTTTCCTGTAAATATGGTAATTTCTGCTGCAAAGGTAGATTTTTCAACATGGGGGTCAATTGAGATTTACTTGCTTTTGGAGCTAGCCCAGGGCTGGGGAAATCCAGTCCAGGAGGGCTGTTGTCCTGCATGTCTTAGATGTTTCCCTGCTTCAGTGTGTCTGATTCACATAAATGGGTCATTAACATACCCGTGCAGACCGAGATGACAAGCTGGTGCTGATCTATAAACTTGAATCAGGTTGTATTGTGGCAGGGAAACTTCTAAGACATCTGGGACATCGGCCCTCTGGGACTGGAGTTGCCCACCCCAGAGCTAAAACCCAAGAACTTTTTTTTTTTTATCAGAAAAATATGCAGCCTTGATTTGGGCTGGAGTGGTATTGTCAAATAGTATGCCTTTAACTCCGCCTAATTTGACATCTTGCTGTACCTCAAAACATGTCCTATATTTCATTAATACCTCAGGAGATTGTATCAACTTTTTTTTTTCTTAAAGGGCTTAATAAGTTTCCTCTTAACACAAGTGAGAGAGAGAGGAGAAACAACATAGTAAGATATGCAAGTTGCCCACCCTTGACCATTTCATAACAGTGATATTTAGAACTCCTAACCCATGTGAGAATTCCAAATTGACTATTTCGGGGAAAAGAAGTTACAGCAGCCAGAAAGCAACAGCTATTGTCTCCTGATGAATAGCTAATGGAAACATAAGGTCAACAATAGGAAGAGGAGTGAAAAAAAAAAAATCAAAGAAAGCAGGCACATTTCCGTTGCCCTTTTTCTGGAGATTCTTTGTCAGCAGCAGAAAGAAAACAGTTTATCATCATATTACTGTTACTGTTAGTCAACATCCTGAACAGCTGTTCGTGCTTTAACAAACCACATGGCCCCAGGGGCTCAGCATTCTGTTGAACTAAAGAGCAGTGTGGGAAGTTCAGTCAGCATGTTAAATATACATTAATACTGGCACACAGATATATACAGATGAGTGTGAGGTAAACAATGATTAGCAGCTTTTATCGGTGTATGTGTCTGAGTACCAGCTCCTCGTAGGGAGAAGTGCTGAAGCTCAAAGCCCAGCATGTGGCCTTTGGTGAGTGACTTATCTCTGAAAAGCTGATCAATAATTAACCATGGGACATGCTCTAATGAGGATGATAATACCCTGTTAGGAAGATAAAAACTTTAGTGCAAGGTAGCAGACCATTTCTCTTCATTTGTATCCACTCATCCTGCGATTAGTGTATTTCAGTTGATGGCTTTCTGATTTCAAAGACTGTCATTTTAACCACCACCATCTTTCTCCCTTTTGGTTCACTTGAATGTCTGATTTGGATCTTTTTTTTGAGGCTGACATACTCTGTGCACTGCTCCAACTGTCTTCCCCTCTTACTTTGCACTTCTTGATGTAACTGGCTACAACAGCTCAGGCACACCCTCTCCTGCACCACATCGATTCATCTCCAGATGCCATATGACAAATGCGGTAAGTACCATTTCTGAGACAATCAATCAACGGCTAGGATGAGCCCTTGCCCCTCGCCGCCACCCGTCTACACCACCTCCTCCAACAAAGCACATCCAGCAGACAGGTTTTAATGGGGCCCATTAATCAGTGGGGTCCAGACTGTAATCCAGCAAGGAAAGCCCAATCTCTGAGGAACCCTACATCTTTGGAAATTCGACAGTCAGTGCTACCATGCATGTGCCAGTTGATCGTAGACATGACCGGACAGCTAAAACGCTAAAGCTAAAATGAATTTGAAGTGAGATGTCTTTTTTTTTTCTCTCTTTCAACTTGAAGCAACTGGGTGAGAGATGATTAGTGGTGATGTCAGTGACAATGACAAACAGAATATATACACTAATAATCACTTCAAACTGGTCTATGCTTTCACTAATAACTCTCTAAGGGCCCATTAGAAGAACATAAAAAGAGTTGAAGACACTTCCATGTATAAATACAGTGAGGTTCTAGAGTGATAGTTGTCGTAGAAGTGAAAGCGTAGCTACACCCATCCTGATACACAAACAAAGAAATAGAAGACAAGGTATCAACACACACAAGCTGGGGGAAAATAATATTCTTCTAACTTGCAGGGAAGCCAAGACCTCTGTTTCCCAAAGATACCTCAGGCTTTTTCTGTACCATCTGCTTCACCAATACCTTCCCACAATGGAGCTGACTAAGGGCCAATTGGCAACAAATCTGAGTGCAACGAGACTCAAGAGATGACTGGCAAAAGAAAAACGCAGAAACTAAAGCAGGCCAAGTTTCAGTAAACATAAAACCTGATCCCCTCAAAGATAAATAGATAAATCTTACCGAGACATTCTTCCCTATCTAAACAGGTGTATTTTTGTTTTTTCTCCCAGACATTTATCCTCCAAGACATTGTGATATTTCCAGTTTGTAAAGTCTGCCATTGGCCATATTTTGCATATGAAAATCAATACATGGAATTACCTTAACAACTTTCTATTTCACACAAGCTTAAAGGCAAACTGCAATGTCATCAATTATAGAACAACTGATTCAGTTTTTCGTATCAAAGCATAATTAAAGGAAGCTGTGGCAATTAATCAGATGAAAGATATTCATTTAAGGACTATTACTTTCCACCAAACATCATTAATGGAGTGCCCTGGACCAATCCACATGTGCCTCCATATCATACATAAACAACAACAATGGAATACATCTGTCAGGCAGCTCAGTCCCCAGAGGACATGCTTACAAAGACAGACGGTTAGGCCATCAATAATTAAAACAGATGTAATTCCCATTAGCCCTAGGAGTATTCCCATAAATATTTAATAAGCACCTTGTGCCCCTCCCTTCACTTCTTGTCTCCTGTCCTCTCCCCTCATGGCTTCATTCCTCCTCTCATCTGTCATCTGCCTTCCCCTTTTCCACTCCTTATGGTTTCTTCTCTACAAGTTTCCCTCCACTGCAGACAGTAGAGTGGAGGTAGTGGACTCCAGTTCAGACACATACTATTCTTACTCATTATAATGGTCCCAATAGGGAGGTTGGGTAGGATGAAGAAGGAGTGAAAGAGCAACGACGAGAGTCTGGAGGGAGCAGAGGCCACAATTTACGATCTGCCGTCATGGGACTGGTTAGCTGGAGTGGGAAGCCCCTGCGTGTAACACTTAAGTCTGACAGGGATGAAAAACAGGCCCCAGTTGTACTGACAATTTAAAAGAAAAGACCCAAACAAGGATAGTTTCAACCTAAAACTTGTGTTGTTAAAAGAAGACTTTTACTGTTGAAAGGTCAAAAGGCCCCCGAGATGTAACAAGTGCCTCGGGTAAAAGAATGGCATTTTTTCCACTTCTACCTATAACAAAGGCAAGATGTAGAGTGGGAGGCTAAAATTGAAACAACCATCCACTGATGTCACCCCATCAGTCACCAGACCTCCTCCCATTAATCTAGACTTTCTCCCAACATTCAGCTCCTCCATCCTTCCTCCCTGCTGCTGGCAGGTCTCCCCTTCTGAAAAATCTGCCTGTGCAGCTGCTGCGCTAATGGAGCTCCAGCTGAGCAGCGACTGTCTATCCGTCTCTCCGTTGACATGGAGCTCGATGCGCCGGTTCTACGCCAGCCACATACAGGCCTAAGGCAACTACAACTTAAGAAGATTCCAGGGAAGTGAAGACAACAAACTTTGGAAAGAAAAACAAAAAAAGAATTTGATTACTCCCGCTGGCAGATCACACAAATTGCTCTGACAGCTATTACAAATCAAATCATCAAAGAAGTTTATCTTGCCACAAGATCAGAAGTGAGTATAAACAGTAAGGCTGACAGTAGTTAGCGATCCAATTCCTTATGTGGTCCTTATTAACATTCACATGATGAAGTCATGGCAAGCTTTCCATGTGGCCACGTGACCTGCAGTTAAATCTGTAGAGCGGCCACCGCCATTATTAAGTGAAAAACAGCAAACTTAATTTGTTTGACCTACAAAACCAGCAGCAGGCGCTTGCCAGTTCATGCTGTTAATCGAGCAAGCATCACAGGATTCAATGACAGCTGCATGACACAGAGTGTTCTGCATTAAAGTCTGTACTCAAGTTGTTTTTGCGGGATGCTGGCATCTTAAAAGTGCTCACTCTACTTAGAGATTCAGATATCAAAGCAAAAAAGGAAATGCTTCAGGGATAAATAAAGACAAGCCGTGCTGTCAGCTGGGGATTGGAGAGCTTTGTCGGAAACAGTGGCAAATTATGCAGATTTGACAAAGAAAACAACTCTTGTATCTTTGGAAAAAAAATAGACTAAACAATTTTAGCTTCTTTAGGTCAGTATGTGGCTGCTTCATCAATCATATTAGTAAGAGTGAATAATTCTTTGTGACAATCTTTGTGTTTGTAAGGGCTGCACTTCAGCCAGCAAGGGTTTATGCACCCACTGAAAACCCACTGAAATGTGCCATTATTGATCACCCAGGTCTATGTGAGATGTTCACAGGGTATTTAAATGCATTTAGTGCGTAAAAACATCAGATTTCCCAGCTTGTGTTACCTGGAATAACATACAAGATAGCATAGAATCCTTCGTGGCTTCTGGAGAAGAAAAGACCTTTCAACAATTTGCCTTGAATTATTTGAGATGATTTTTTTTTAAATGTTATGCTAAGCTGAGGGTTTCTCAACCTCATCCTGCAGCGACTGCAACCTGACCCATCTTGAAAGTCAGCTTGTTCAGAGCTAACGTTTTCTTTCGCTTTTGCCACCAGAATCTGCTTTCCGCTCTTTGGGGCTAAAATTTCTCCCGCTGGAGGAGAGCTGGCAGCTCTAAGCACCACAGAAGGTCATTCATCATCTCTCCAAGGAGTAGGCACTACATCAATCTGTCTGTCAGCAGTACTCCAACCAATGCGCCTCTAACTGCCTCTGTTCATTCCAGACTGGATCTCAGCACTCCATGGTCCTCTGTGTACGACTTCACTCATTATATGAAGAATGAACAGTATGAGTAGCATTCTCTGAGTTTGATTATATTAAAACTTTGTTTTGCTTTGATGTTAATCTCACAATAAGAAAAGTTAACTCCATGGAAAGATCCAAAATCTCTATGACTTTCTGATTTTCTTACCTCCTGTGTAGTCTGGAAGCTATGTAAAGGGCATCTGATGAATTAGAAGAGCCACTGCTGGGAGGTATGACAACAGGCTGTCCTGGGGATAATCTCTCTTTGCATCAACACGTCCTTTGCTACATGCACATCTGTAATTTGCCAACTCAGCATACTCCTCTGATTAGGGATGTGATGGGGCCTGCATTTCATCCGACACAAACAAACAAATCCATGCACGGACTTGGTTTGGTGAGAAAGGATGGCTGGAATTGAGAGTGATGCAGTAGACAGGCAAACACATTTGTTCCGAGGAAAGGCTCCCAGCCTAACACATCACTCCCGTCTACTTGACAGATGGCGACAGTGAAGGCCAGCTATTCTGAGAAGGATGTTGTGCAGGATAACACTTTATGTAGTCTGAGAGGCAGTCTTTACATTTTGAAAGTGGACAGTGTAACTACAGGATTAAAACATTGTCCTCTCCTGTAACATCACTCATAAAAAGGAGTTTAAGGTCTTGAATGCAAGCTTTTTTGCCTTTACCTTTATTTTGTTACTTCAGAACTTCAAATACTGCATGTCACATGCAGCATCAGCAGGATAACAGGTGAGATCTCTGAGTAGAGAGCACAAACTGAAACTCACAGCCAACATTTCAACATTCGGGGATGTAGTGATGATACGTTACAGGAACATGTCCAGGATGACACCGCGAAGCACGGCAATCCCTCCTTTACTCTTACTGCCCAGTCTGCTAGTATGATCAAACAGCCAAATAGAGGCAACAGAGTCATGGAGCCATGCTCCTGTTATCTCTAAATTGATCCCACATTCCCAATAGTGATCAAGAGGAAACGGTTTAAACTTTCCTGCCCCTTCTAATTTGCTCTTGCCCTACACCCTCAACATCTTTTCTTCAAAAGAAATCACTACCTCTTCGGGAAGCTAAATCAGCTTCTCCTACGTGGAAACAACTTTTTTCTTGTCATAATTAGCAGATGGGAAAAGTACCAGAGATACGAGTAAAAGTATATTGACGAACACAGAAAAATGTTAAAAAGCCGTTAAAAACGAAAGCCACAATATGATCCAATGATGACTCGGCAAAACCAAAATCTGAAAATTGGTCTCGGAATCGATTTTTAGACTTTCAAGGAAACTCGGTGTCCCAAAATTTCTTTATATTGCATTAGCATCATATTGAGAATTATAAATGAATTATTTTCTAGATTAAAGCAGCACCACAGAAGATTCTTGGCATCAAGTCTGTTAATGACCCCTTCATTTAAGCCCACTATACTGGAGTAGGGAAAAAAAAAGAACAATTTTAAAAGTAACTTGTCATAATATTACTGTCATTACAAAGTTACTCTCAACATTGCAGCATTACCTGTTAAGAAGACGGGAAATTTTAAAATACCTTGTGCACATTTAAACAACCTTGTTCATGTTCTTTGGAAAGACATTTAGTCAAAGAAAAAGCTAGCCATTGCTGCTTTCTACTTGGAGCATGAGCTTTCCTCTTAGGACTTAATAATACTCAATAATTCTCATTCCCAACCTTCCTTGTTTCTTCAAACTTGCAGCAAAGCTCCTAGCAATTAACAGGCACCAGTTAATGAGGCCCAACTGACTATTAATCGTAATGGAGTCCTTTTCCTTTTCACTCACATGTTAAAATTCTTCACGAATGCTTCTGCTTCAATGTCCAATCCGTCCTCTCTGGTCACACAGCTCTAGAACTGGATATGTTATTACAAGGACAGGAACAATCCAAATGTGCGGAGCCATCTTGAAACCTCTGTATGAGATTCACAACTCCTTGTCAAATACAGAGGACATGAAATTTCACTTTAGCAAGGTACCAATCAGATCAATAGCAGCACTGAATTAATATTGTGAAGTTGAGGAGCAGCCAGCTGTAGTTGCGACTGTAACAGATTTGTGCTGTACCTTGATTCTGGCCTCTGATTTTTTTTTCTCCAGTTAAATATTTCTCTATTTTTTTCATGATTAGTCAAGATTCACAGGCAGCTAAATACTGCTATTCCCTGCTGAATCTGCTTCTTCATTCTCTCAGAAAAAGAATGTAGGAGAGAGGATATACACGAGATTAACCCAATGGGATACTCCCAACAATAAAAATACCTTACTTGCTGTGTTTGGTGGATTGACCCATTTTAATTGTGCATGCACTAATCTATCCCACAGCAAAAAGTGCTGCAGTTACATCCAACACTCTCGGCGGCTCAGTGGTGCATTGTGTGGGTGTGCGAGGGCTGGATGATCAGCAGTATTGTTTTTGTGGGTCTAGGGAGGGCTCACAGAGATGTTTGAGCCCTCAGGGTTGCGCTAAATTTAATCCTGAATCAGGGCTGTGCAATGGGTGATCATGGATGTATTTGATTATTTAAATCAGTGATAATTATGCTTGGCTTTGAGAACACACACTGTTTTGTAAAACAAAGCTCATCGAGGAAGAAAAAGGGTTGAACTTGAAAACATTCTCAGCTACAAGCAGGTGGGTCATTGGAGCTGAATCACTAGCTTGGCTTCAAAGATGCAGTAATGCAGGAATAGCTTCAGCCTGTAGAGCTGAAGGGAAATAAAGCTGCATCATTTGCAGTAACCACTTCATTAACTGGGTTACAATTAGATTCTCCTATTCAGGTTGGAAATCCACTGCTTTCATAAAATGCAAGGTTGAAACAGTCGAGGTGAATCCTCTGATTGGCTTGACTTGTTATTGAATAAACTTAAAAGTTATGAATGGGACATGTATTTTAGATAGCAGAAGAAGATGTAGAAGTGCAGAAAAAATGACCTTGTTCATGATGTTGAACCGTGAAACAACCAATGTGCAGATGTTTTGCAGTTCCAATAAAGGTTGTAGGTCAATATTAAAGATTGTTCATCAGCTCACTCCAATGGGTCAACCACTGCTTTGCCAAATGGCATGACCACCGATTTAATCTGAGTCACTGTTGCCATGCAAAATGGACTATGTACTGTACCCGAGGACAACACTTTGTATTCCCAAAGGCAGAATACAGACGCGAATCAGCATTTCTCTTCTTAACTAGGGCAAATGTGTCCTTTGCCATTTTTCTTTTTTAGTCCGTGGAGAGTTCACACCCCATCCACAATGTTGCCTCAGGTTATTACTGACATTTGGCACCTCCCATTTATCATACTAAAGGTCATGAATTGAAGCAAGTTCTGTGATGGGTCATGTGCAAAATGGATCTCAGTTAACACCAATACCAGAAAGGTCAACCGACAGGGCATGTTGACCCTTTGGGCCTGTGCTGCCAGTCACTCATCAATAAAATATTTGACTTATTGAAGGGGTATGCACACCCATTTGCTGGCAACTGCTATACATCTGGCTGATATACAGTACAAATATGCACGTTTTCCTTTGTATCCGTCCCTTTAAGAAGGATTATTATTTCTACAAATGAGAAGATGTTTTCAGACATGCAAACCAATTCAGTGAGACACATGCAAGCACTCCTTTCACCTCCTTTCACCACACTGCCATCTTGGCTTTCTCCTAAATTTGTTTAACTCCCTGGCAGGCGCTTCACTCACTAACACATATTAAGCATCCTTGTCATAACAAACACAATTTTTAAAGCCATTTTTTTAAACAACAACTTTTAAAGCCAAGCTGTGAAAGATGCCCTGTGAACGTGGACAACTTTAAAAAGCGAGTGATGACTGGGCCTGTCATGATGACTTTTGTTGGTTGATGTTGTTCCAGAAGTTATTCCAGTAACACATACCATCTCCAAATGCATGCTCAAAGAAAATTGTTGGTTTCTCACTTAAATACCGTGGGATGATGTGCTGTAATATACAAGCAATAGATTGAATGGATTTGAATATTACTGTATTTCAAAAGAACATTTTATACCCTATGGAATATGAAAAAAATTTTATATACTGTATTATATGTTAATAAAACAATTATAAGGCATGTCAGTATTGACTGAAATGCCATGTTCCAAACCAGCTCACAGCACCATAAACTAGGTTGGAAATAGTTTACCAGCAGAATCAAATGATTAACATGAACCCAAATGAACTAATACCACGTGCGACACTGCATGGAGTTCAGCGACTTTGCCACTAACAGGTTTTAGCAGAACTGAGTTTAACTTTGACCGATGTATAACGTGATGAATATCTATGCAACCAATAGAGACGACGCACCAGGCATCTATTCAGGATGACTGAGCGGAGAGTAGGTATTGAATTTTTTGCGAGGGCTGTATGACATTAGAAAAATGTGATAAGCGATATCACAGTTGGAAGTTGCAATGACATTATGACTTGTGATATATAAAAACAATACTTTACCTTTGAGAGTAAATGACCACAAAACAATGGAATGGACTTTTTATGTTTCAACACCATAGTTTTATTTATTTATTTATCATTTTAGTTTTAATAAAATTAGCATCTAAATTCTCCACAACACTGAATTCTTCAACCTGTAGACTGTCCTCCTCTTTCACTGTCACTCTTCGCCTTCTTTTTCTCACCAGTAGCATTTGTACTAGTGTCTTTTTGTTAGTGTCGGACAGACGTGTCTTTATTACTGATAACACTACTTACAAACCAGAAACGTCTTGCCAACCAACAATTAAGTGATGATTTTAAAACTCCACCTGGTTTGTTCTTCTATGAGCTCCATGATAACACATGTCCTCCTGACCAAACTGGTCAAAGGCAGATAGTCATCCTTCCTGAGCCTGGTTTTCCTGGAAGGTTTTTTCTCCTGTTAAAGGGGATTTTTTTTTTTCTTTCTACCTGGCTTTAAATAAATGCAGTTATGGTGAAACACATCAAATTAGAATTAACTGAAATCTACACCCCAACTTTCTCTGTAAAGATAACTTTTGCTGTGAACCAATGGTATTCTTTTTGTATATGTCAAATTAAAGTAAACAAAAAACAAACACAGGTAATCTGTCAATGCGTGCTACCTCAAGGTGCTGTGAAGTATAGCTTGTGGAGTTACGCTGTAACTTACCAACTTACCGAAACATAAAACTAACTTCAATAGTCTTCCATACACACAAACACAGTGTGAGCGAGTTGATAATCTTTCTTATATCTCTTCCACTGTAAGTCAGCAAGCAAGCATCCCTCCTGATATCCTGCTTAGCTTCTGTTGAGCCAGCATCTGTGTTGCTTTATGTCCAGTGTTAGAGATAAGAGATAAAAAGCAGACCAGGCCAGTGCCACCAGTGCAGTCTGATAAGCTCCGCTACAAGCCTGATAGTCGACCTGTATATCCTCTCGACACTAGACTTCAGTAGCAGATAAGACCTCACATACTTACGAGACGTTTGTCAGAAACAGATGGAAGTGTAATGATAAAAAACAGAGTGGAGTAACAAGTTGAGTAAAACGCTATGTCATGGATTTAGGCTGATAAGTTAAATCCTTTTTGAATGACAACAATGCTGTATGAGTAACTCTACATCTGGAAGGCTGCTATAAAATTTGTTGAATTCATTTCATGGAGTTGCATTTGCTGGTAAACAGAACTGTGCCTTAGATTCTTCAGGCTTTTGGAAACTTCTAGAGATTCTTTAACAGCATGCATACGTTCACAGGACATATGACACCAAAACCAAATCTTTTCTGTCTGAACCATTCAACATCACACAGTAGCACTGCGGCAACGCTCGATGGTGGACATTTCTGACGTGCCTTCTTTACACTGAGCCCAACAGCCAGTCAAATTTCTTCCTGCTCAGTGGACAAGTAACCTGGCTGCTCTGAAACAGTCCTTCCCCAAAGTACAGTTTGCACTGGCTACCACAAGCTGTGTAGCTGAAATTTGATTGTCTAATGCCTGTGCAGGGATGCAAAAGGTTGAACTTTCCCCAACTTCTGGCAGAAGTGCTACTGTCTCAACGCACAGAAACCACAAATCAGTTCAGTACCGCTTGTCATCACCCCACTCAAAGTCAACAGATGGCTGGATTGTGCTAGCATGCCTACGTGTGAGCGTTGGATAGGCTAGACTGGCCAGCCATACCCATTCACTTCGTGAAAATTCTCCTCACCTCCCATTCACAGCTATTTCTACTGCTGTATAAAAATGTGCCGATCTAATTGCAATAGGGCTGGGGTGGGCTTTATGCAATGACACTGGTACTTCCAGAGGTCCAGAGGAACCACACTTATACTCTGTATCAACCTTTTAGCCCTCCTTCTCAGACCATACATGTTCACAAACAAAGGATAATCCAGCACAGAAAAAGATAATATGACAAAAAAGAAATTCTGTATAAAGTTCAGGCATCACACACAGTATAAAACAGTCCAATTCATGTGGCGTCTAATTTATGCCTCTTTCATTTTATGCATGCAGTTAATGATGAGTTGTCTGTATTAGTTATCCAGTCCAATTATGGCACTTTGACCAAACTTGTGTGATTAAAACAAATTCAGCAGGAAATTATGCCCATGTTTCGCCAGGCCACAACCCATTTCCCAGCACCAACTGTCCTGTGACCAAATCTCACTGGATGGTGAAAATTGGCTCGTTGATATTTAATGGAATAGAATCACGTGAAATGCAACACCACATCACAGATACCCACTGGTCCAAGTGACTGAACAAATATGAGCATGCGCTTCTGAGTTCTGGAACTGAACATTTCAGGACCGCAGGGTGTGAATGATGCTATGGGCTATAGGCTGCAGAGCAGATGGTGTGTGGAGCCATTCAGAAGTCAAACTGAGGTGAAGCAGCATGAAATAATTGCAATTCTATTCAAATGTAGCATGTATAATGTTAAGCCCTCCAGACAAATAACAATTCTCAGTCTATTATGGACAAATTATAGAAATCTAAAAGGTGATGCATGAAAAGGTACTGAAAGTGCATACCCAGTGTTCCCTAATTTCATCACTGGGTGTGATTTTCTGCATTCCTACCTGTGCTATGGACGCCCTTTTGAGACACGCTTCAGTTCTCAGGAAAGGACCTTTTATTTTCAGCTGCTTAACTGTGTTAATAGGTATAGCTTTTTAAGCTCCAACCTTGGAACTTTAGAAACAATGTGAATCTGAATAATGTTTGGCAATGCAGTTATTTTGTGTCCTGATCCGCAGATTTTAAAGAACAAGAAGTAAAGCAACATCGAGGACCAATGTCTAAAAACCCAAATAGAAAATGAAATGTTGCTGGATTTCCTCGCAGCAACTTGGCACAACACATCAACTCCCACCACCACATCGCCCTTCATCTTTCCCTCTGTGCTTCTGCATCTGTTGCAGTCTGTCAGGCAGATGTTCCTATGAGGAGAAGCAGCAGGCAGATAGAACCCTCTCCACCCTCCATCCCCCAACAATTACCTCTCTATCTACCCAATTATGACAATGCTAAGCTCCGCCCCATCTGAAGACCACCACCTCCCTCTGCAACAGTCCTTTGTCTAATCTTCATTGACCTCCATCTTTAGACAATTAAGAAGGATAACAAAAGGTTTGGAGTGGGGGTGAGGGGGTGGGGTTGCTTTCATGCTTGTAGAACCCACTGAAAGCAAAGGACGGAGCAGGCAGCTTGTCTGTCAAGCAGAGGTGATATGAGCACATAATTTCAGGGGCTGGTAGCAGGTTGTTTACTTTTGTAACCATGGCACCATTTCTGGCACTCCAGTGAATACCCATTTGAATTATAAGGCAGCTCTGTTCGATATTTAAAATAAAGGTTCAACGAGCTCTAATGTATTCTGGGACTCTGGCCAGGTTGCAGCCGAGCAGTGAACATCACATGTTATATTTCAGTTGGATTTGGTGACAAAATTCTGGCCCAGGGCCATATCTGACTGCTGTTAGGAAAAATAATGATGAATATCTGAGGCACCATTAATCTTGGTCAGGTATGTGTGAGGCAGAATGTGCGCGTCCCATGTCATGCCACATTTCCCCAGAGCCAGGTGGTGACTAGACAGCACAAGGTCAGGAGGAAAGGTCAGAGACCATTATGAGTCCTCCCCCTCCCTTACAGGGACAGAGGGGAAAACAGGACAAACATGCATCAAATCCCTAAAAAAAAACTAATTAAATGAACTGAACTTGGAATGTTTATCATTTACAATTATAATTGAGCAAGATGCCTCAACTGATTTGAATCGGGGCATCTACTGTGCGTTCCCTCATTAATTTTCAAACTTGAAACTTCGGAAGTTTTCATGCTAAACCTGCTTATAATTCAAAAAAGAAACTGTAGAAGCATCAGCAGCAGTGCCGAATGGAAAGAGGAATCTGGAGGGGGGGGGGGGGGGGTTACTTGCGACAGGTACTGTCTTACATTTTGTGATCACACAACACCCAATGTATTTGTAATGATCTTCTCGGCTCTGGCTTGACTTGACTAGTGGTGGCAGACAGAAATAAAACAACCCAGCTACGCTGACTGTAAAGTGTGCCAGCAATCTGATCAAGCTGGCTCATGGTAATCCTGCAAAAAATCCAAAGCAAGATGCGGTAGCATGCTCAGATAAGCTTTGGCATTTCATGTTGATCACAATGAAGGGATTGCTGTGAGGGGAAAAAGAGCAACTCTGCACTAAAGCCAAATATATGCCGCTGTACTGATCCTAAAATCGCAGATGGGCATGTCAAGTATTGGGTATCATTATGAAAAGCTTCCATTTCTCCCTCGTTCTGGCACAAACCTTCAGGCATTTATCAGAATGTACTCCCACGCAGAAAGTGATTCACACAGAACAAGCAAGCATACACGCACTATCGACTGTAAAAGAAAGATAAAAAAATAAAATGCACAGACAACAGCAGCCTCTTTGATTTGGGCTTTTGATTTGCAGGGTAATTAGGTTTCCTCACAAGCCACTCTTCCCGGCCTAGATTTCAAACGATTCAGAATTCTCTTTGTTAACACCCCAAGCTCTATCACAGGGCCTTCAGAAAGGATGTATAATCCTAAAATGAACTCTCCATCACCTCCAACACAGCCAAGGGGAATGGAGCAACGCTAGAGGGAAGGCAAGGAAAAGTATGCCAACTGCACACTCAGCCAATCACATGCAGGATGTCAGTTGAGAAAGATATATTGTGGGATTGGAGGAAGAGCCAATGAAGGACCTGCTCAAGAAATCCTATCCTGGTCAAAATGTCAAGGATAGTCTGTATAGTCTGTCAGGTAGAAAATGCTCTGAATTCTGTGACGGTGGTTGAAGCTTTTTCTTTATTCTGCAAACACAAGAGAAAAGGTCCATGGTAAGTGCAGAAAGCAGACATGTGAGCTCTCTTGTAAACCATCAGGTGAATAATATATAGAGTAAATAAATAGAGTAAATGATATCTATCTACTATCTATCCACCCAATTTTTACCAGCAGAAAGAGAACCTATGGGAAGCCAAGCATGGGAGCAATCTCAGCTGTTCCAACCAGAATTCAAACAAGTTTTCTATGAGGCATCCCTAGTGATTTATATTTTCCCTATGTCCCTTGAGGTAACCTCAAAACTAGTTAAGGAGAAACACAGAAGCTTCAAATCAAGTGTCATAGAGCTATAGGATGAGAAGTAGCGTTAACATAAAAGACATCCTCCTTGATTCAAGACACTTTCTGTTTGTTAGCTCCGAACTCCCAGTGAGAGAAATGACAGCTCTGTGCCCCAGAACCACCTGGATCGATGTGCTCTGCCTGTTAACATACCTAACACACAACCAGAATACACAATCTACTTCAAACTTAATGCAAAGGCGAGCCGAGAGGGAGGAGGAATAGGGATGTGACAGAACTGAGCTGCAGCTTGAATGTTATCATTGTGAATTCGAATCCAAAGTAATCCGAGCTGAATCTTTTCTCTTCCCCGGTCCACTTCTCCCTCTTTTGTCCATCTGGTGGTACAGAATCTGGCCACAGACCTTCCTGTGGAATTAACTTCATTAACAAGCAGGCACATTACCGTCACCGCACAGACCTTTGGCACCCACTTGACCGTGAGCAAAGCTAAGGCAGTTTGGCCAGTGTTTCCAGTTGGACCATATGGGTGGTGGACTGGTCTCTATGGCAAATCTCAATCATCTTCCCAGAATCTCAAGCTTTTCTTGGCCACAAGGCTATTTTGAGGATGAGGAAACAATGCATATTGCTTGGCCATTTGGATGCCCTTTTCTTGTTCCAACTTCACCAAGGTGTTCCCAACCACATTCAGGAAACGCATTTCACCAAAGTATGCTCAATTACACACAAATAAGCCCCTATTAAGAGTAATCTTTGGCCTAAAGTCATCTAGATGAAGCACAGGCACATAGTGCTTTTTCTCTCACTGCTGATCTTGTGTCTCTATAACGGCAAACGGGCATCTCAACATACATGGATGTCATGCTAAGAGACAAATATCACAGCTCAATACATTTTTTTACAGTCTGTTTGGCAGCAGCTGCTCTTACGCCGTTTTGATCAAACCAGCAACTGGATAATGCAGAAAGCTGCTTTACGCTTGTGCTGTTTACCCTGTCCAGAGAGCACACCAAGCTGTGATTAACAGCACATGGTAATCAAATTACTTTTGAAACATTTCACATCGACAACACTGTCTTCGCGCGAACCGGCACAGTCTAGAGGGGCTGCTGCATGTTTTCGTGACTCCTGACAACAAATTTTGTCCATGAATAGCACTCCTGTTCATGGAACATAACAGCTCCAGAGGTGTTTATTTTTTTTAAAGACCCTTTTTTGTCACCTTTGAGTAAGTGCTTCCTAGTGGCCACGTGCCAGTCTGCATCTGCCAGAGAATGCTGCATGCGTCTGCATGTAGGGGGCGCTGAGAGAGTAAGATACCGTGCTGGGGTAGCCAGCGGAGGAAGACCGTAACGTAGTTTGTCAGGAGGTGTGAGTTGAAACTCATACATGTGAGGAAATTTGTCTCGCACTAAGAGAAAGTGCTGGAAAGTAGAGGAAAAAGAAAGTAGAAAATCTTCTTTATTCATATACTAAACTTAAATACTTATCCTTTTGTTCTTCCAAAATTTCCTGTATTCTTAAATATAGCCCCTGAAAGAATTCTGCGTCTATAAAACCCAAAAATTTATTCATCCCATCAGTTTTTCTTTCCTTTAGTCTCGAGGAATAAGAAATAAAGCAACACAGATGACCAATGTCTCAAACTCTAAATAGTAAATTGACTGTTCCTTGCAACATGCTGGCACAACACATCAACCCCCACCAACACATTGCCTGAAAGAACAGAATGAAAATTTGAACAAGACAACAAGGCACCAAAAAGCAAAGTGTAGACTCTTAGCTTTAACTTCAGTTTTCACAGATATATGGCATTTACCATTTTGGAATTACAGCCGTTTTAAGCAAAGCGCCTAAGTTTTCAAAGTGACGTAATTGTAAATACAACCATATTTTTTGATACTCAGATGAAAAGTCCTTTGCAGTCAGTGGCTGCTTGAAGTCTGGAGCCCATGAACATCATGAAATTCTGAGTTTCCTCCCTGGAGATGTTCTGCCAGCCGCCTTCAGCTGCTGCTTGTTTGTGGACCTTTCTGCCCTCAGTTTTCACTTCAGTAACTGAAAAGCATACCCTGTTGAGTTGTGATCAGAAGAAAGTCTTGCCCATAGAAGAATTTTCTGTTTCTTTGCCTCCAAAAAGTCTTCAGTTGCTTTCGTTGTGTGGTTGGGGTCATTATCCTTTTGTATTGTGAAGCCTTGTCTGATGAGTTCTGCTGCATTTGTCTGAATGTGAGCACAGAGTAAAGCCCTGTACACCTTCAGTTTCATCTTGCTCCAGTAAGCCTGTCCCATTGACAGCCACACATGCCCATATAATAACACTGCCTCCACCACCTTAGACACATGCTGTGGTGTGAGTGGATTCATGAGTTGTGCCTTTCATTCTCCTGTACTTTTCCCTTCCAATCATTTTGATACAAGTTTAGCTTGGTTTATACATGTTTTCTTGAATGTATCAAAGGTTTGCACCTTGTTGTAAACTCTGTATATTTACATTCATAAAGGCATCTCTTGGAGGTAGATTTTTTGACCTTCTCCAGGAGTATTGTTGACTGTTAAATTAAAGATTAAAGTCCACACTCAAATCACATTTTTTTTATTGATTTATTTCAGATTCATTGCGGTGATGTGTGAAGGGGAAATCAAGAAAACTCTCTCATTGTCCAAATACTTCTGGACTTAACTGTACGTGCGCAGGAATTCAACAATGCTAGCATTGACATTTTCATTTTAGGACAAACAATTTAATGGAATAGATGTAGGTCTGTAATGAAGGCTGAGAAGTTAGGTCACATTATCACTCGGCAGCATAAATACTCAAGCCTCACACATATGTTTCACAGAACCTGATCGATCGGGATCACCGTGTTAGCATTGCAGATGGCCATCATGTGAAGGGTATCATGTGAGAATCAATCACAGCAGCAGCATTTGAGCTCAGCAGACTCCACTGGGATAAGTTCGCTCAATTCTGACGAGCTGGGATTTGGCACTCCAGAGCTTTGCTTGTCACAATATTGATTTAGAAATAATTACCCAGACTGCTTAGTGATTCCTCGAGTGTTCACCAGTATCCTGCTTCAACCTCAGCCTCCTTCCTGCATGTTGCTGCAGCAAACCAGCCATTAATACCGCTCTGATTAGATGTACCCACCATCATCTGTAAGAGAGCTTTCTGTTTTGAAATACAGCTGGAGCTGTGAGCTCCTCCAGCAGAGAGGGCTAACAGGGTTGCGAGTAAGTAATTACCATCAAAGATGGTGGCTTGGCATGAACTGACAGCGACGAGCCCCCAACTGCTGATTCAATCGCCACAGATATGAATTATTGAGATACGCCATCAAACTCGAAGATGACTGCCATTCTTTTCCTACTTACACTGTCTCCTTCAGTTATTTTAGGAAACATGTTAAAATTAATATCTCAAACTCATCTCAGCGCTGCAACTCTGTCATCAAAGTTCAAAATCTACTCAACTGACTTTACAATACATTAGACAGAAGAAAGAGGCTGTGAGATTTCATTGTGTTCAAAACAGTTCATTTTCATCTATGGAAAACAAATCAAGTGCAGTACAAGTCAGAAAAATGTAACAGTATATTGCTGCGGTTTGCATATCTGTTGTCACATCAGCTCTACTGAGGCAAAATCATAAAGTGTCCACACAGACGTTCCTGGATAACTGGTCTGCAGGGAATAAATGAGTGGAAGACATGCTGACTTTAAGTGCTCTAATAGCACTGGATCATATAACCTATTGCTACTGTCCTGCTGTAATAGTCTAATTATGACTCTGTGCGGTACATACAGCATGACAGCAGCTGAGCAAATGCTCTCTGCTGCAGCTGAGCAATCCATTTCCCATGTTTTCTGTTGTGTTAGAGCTCCGATTAGAGACGGAGCAAACTGTAACTCTTGTCAAACATCTGTGAAACTGGACATAGGAACAAGGAAGGATGAAATTTTGATTCGTTTCCGTCAGCCTGGCAATTCTCTTGCTGGTTTTAACAAAAACGCATGTGGTACAGCTAATTAGACAGATGGAATGAAAATAGAGACAATTCACTCATTTTGCCTCTGGACTTAATCCGAAAGATTATCATACTAATTGACACATTTCACTTAAATTTATGGCTAGGCCTTTTGATTAAATCTTGAAAATTGTGTTTTATTTGGCCACTTTTAAGTTAAATGCTAAGTTTAGCCTTGCAGCTTCCAAGGGCTAGGACACTAAGAAACAATACAAAATGAAATTAATACCTATTTACGCCAGTTTAATCCCATACAGGGTCACATGGATCTGCTGGAGCCTATCCCAGCTCTCTTTGGGGTACAGGGGTTCATCCTGGACAGGTCGCCAGTCCATCGCAGGGCCACGTGTAGACAAACAACCGCACACACTCACAATCACTCCTACGGGTAAATTAGAACCACCAATTAAACCTAACATGCATGTCTTTGGACTGTGGGAGGAAGCCGGAGTAACTACGCAAGTAAAACATGCAAACTCCACACAGAAAGGCCCCTGCTGAGGTTTGAACCAGGAACTTTCTAGCTGTGAGGCAACAGTGCTGACCACCAAACCATCATGCTGCCCTGGTCAGGAATTGTATTTATTATTATTATAACCGCCTAAAAAGCTGTGCAAAGAGCACAACGTACACCAGAATAACAATTAAATTAGACTCTTAAAGCAGGAATAGATACCACAAAGAAATATAAGCCTTTATGTGAATGAAGGGCTTTTGGTCACACAAACCCAAAAGTGATACAGAATGTTTTCAAAACCAAACAGCTCTCTGCCAAATGCCCTGCATGTCGCAGTACTCACATGTGCTTCAAATAATCACTTTGCAAGGGCCAAGGAGCATGTCTACATATTTGCAGAAATGTGTCTGATCAGCAGAACATTCTTCTTTTGCCCTCAATACAAGCCATGTGAGAATCAAAGATAAGACTGAAAAAAAAAAAAGTCAGTAATTTCAGATGAACTTCACAAATATCTTGGAACTCAGCACCGTGACCACAGACTGAACGGTGCATTCCAGATCAACAAAGATGGTGAAAAAGGTTTTGCAGATGAGTTACGCCAACTGTGATATGATTTGATGGTTAAGTCAAAGAAAGACAGGTTTGTTGCCTTTTAAAATGATTGAATTTTGCCCAGTTGTTGAGAAACGTTGCTCGTGAAACCTCCACTAAACTAAAATACTGGGTCTGACTTAACAGTATGTTAACAATGTTGCTTTTGTTCGGACTTAGCACTGAAGGATTCATCTACACACAAACCTCTTTATCCATAATTGCAGTCTATTTAGTGTAACTTTCCTATTAAAACTTCAGCCAGGTTTGGTATGAACAACCTCTGTGGGTTATTTAACCTCAGCCAAGCCGCCTAGCAAGGCAGTGTAACACCAGTTCTGGTCTAAATTATTCTCAGCAATCCAGTTTTACTGAAACATGTTCTCTGCAATCAGCCATCTTAAGCTTCTCATCTCACAATGAGAGCTGTTTATTGAGTCTGACTAACAAGCCTCACACTGGAGCAGCAACACCTCTGTTGCCCCAGCTACTCAATCCTGCCATATTAATGGCCATGCCTGTGCAAACACAAGTCCCAGAACGGTCAACCCCCAGAAAACTATGGACTAATTTGCTTGATGAGCTCATCACTATTAACCACAGATGATAATAAGACATGGAAATAGAGGCAGATGGTTACTTAACCTATTTTGACTGGAATACGCAAGAAATTTTTCATTTCAATGAGTTAAGTACCCGCGCCTTCAAAGGGGAAACTGTTCTGGTCTGGTCAGCTGGGAGTTATGTAAAACATACTAAACCAAAGCCAAATGCAGTTCATCGTTAAAAATTTATGCAAGCAGCACATCTACACATGGTGCAAACACCCAAACCCCAAAAAACAATAGATGCCAAAACCGATTAAATTTGTGCAACAAAATGACTTGGCCAGGGTAAAGAAAAAAAAAAAGCACAGTTTTGACCTCAATCCTCCCTGGTTTTAAAGTAGCTTCAATTTATGATGAGCTGGGAATGAAAGCAGTTTCTTTCCCTGCAAACATGTTGCATTCATTTTACATCCCTGCCTCAGTCCTATTCAGGGTCACAGGGTGGCTGGAGCCTATCCCAGCAGCCATCGGATGAGAGGCAGGGAACAGCCTGGACATCCACCAGTCCATCACAGACTACTGAACACGATATGCAGAAATGCAAAATGTAAAAATTTCGCTCTGGGAACTGATCAGTTTACCATGTCATGGCCTTTCTGTGATCCGCAGGAGAATATATCAACGTTGAACCGCAGTCTCGCTAATCCTAACCCAAGAGTTGACCTGCAAGACTCGTGAAAGAGTTTTTGTCAAATGAGATTACGTGAAACTGGGCTGCAGCAAATACCTTTTTCACATATCTTATCGATGAATTTCCCAATTACCTTTGCTCATCAGTGGCATTATACATTTAAAATGTCGTAAAAAATAAATTTAAAAAAGATATTTAACAAAAACAACAACAAAGACTTAAAACAGTAAATTATATTTGGCTTCAGCTGCCTTGTTTCTTCTTTTTACAGTTCTGTAAGCTGTTTAGAGTAACTAAAAGGGTTCAAACTTTCACACTTTTGAACATACCAGTTGTTGTCTGTATATGTCTATATGTGGCAGATTCATCATGTTCACCGACACCTGTGAATGAAGCATTTAATATGAATAAAAGACCTATAACCTATCTGGAGTCTATGTGACTGAGGCATAGACAGATACTGTCTTTCTCATTCCACAGATGCTGACCTGCCCTTACTGCAGAGCAAAATGAAAGCGTCTGGGCATGTTAGCTAAACACTGGAAACAGTCTTTAAACAACTCCCTGCCCAAAGCTTTCATGCAGGCAGTGTTGGTAGCATTTCACCAAGGAGACCAAGCGTAATCAAGAATTCTGAGTCTTGAATAAATACAAAATAAGAAAAATAGCATTTCCAAGTTGTAAATACCATTAGCTCCACATACTGGATGCCTGAGGGTCTTGAACAAGAAAAACAAATGAATGGCCATGATCTCTATCCTAATACTCCAGTAATAACAAGGTTCTGTTTTAACATGAATACTGAATACTCTGAATACTCACAGTTGATCTCAACTTTAAAAACTAAAGTTGGCAAGACGGTCTAGGAACAAGAATAATTGCATGCTTTGCAAGACAGAAAGAGGCTAATGTCCCATTTTTCTTGCACACTATGCACATTAAGTGATTCATCCTCACCCACGGCACTAAACTCAATTTATAATGTACATTTATTATTTTGCCAATTTGCAAACATTTAAACAGCCTCCGTTACTTTGACAAATAGTAAGACTAGTCCCTGCTGATGCAGCTTTAAAGGCATCATGTCACTTGGTGGTGACATAATTGCAAAGCTGCCATCATCTCAATTTAGTATTACGAATGCTTTGGCTTTTGCAATCAGGGAAAGAAGAGCCGCACAGAGGGGAGGCAGAAAGGCAGAAAGTTGTTCAAGGAATCTGCACAGCTCTGTTGTCACAGTGTGACTCATTTACTCTCAGCAGGGTTTTCAATTACTTAAGATTAAAACCTCTTTGGTATTTTTTCTTTTTTTTAGGTCAAGCAGGAACTGCCTTGATAATGATATGGAAATATATAGCAAAAGGAGTTTTATTTCATGACTGACGTTGTTGCACTCCCAAATCATTGAGTGGAAATTAGAGTCGGAGTGACACACTCACATTGTTTGATAATCATTAATGACTCCTGCAACGTTGCCTAAAACGGTTTGTGTTGTCTTTAGACCTGAAGAATTAGAAATGCAGTTTGCTTGACACCATGCATTGTGGAGTTATTATGGCATCATTAAAGGCAGGCCATTAAAAGGGGCATTCATGCAAAACAGGCGAGCACTAGTGGTGCTGTCTGGAACCAACATGAAAGAAGGCAGTTATATCCTAAGGAGTTACAACCGTGTGCATTAGACTGTGCACAAGCATGTGAATAGAAATCTAAAGGAGACAATAAACAGATTGATTTTATGTTTTTTTAATTAATCTAATGCCAAAACAATCTTAATCCAGACAATACATTTATAATTGAGACTAATAGTCCTCCAAAGTAGTCAAAGACAGATTTGGTTCCATTTTTTGACTACAACTGATCTGATTCTGATTCTGAATCTGATTCTGAATAAAGACAGATTTGGTTCCATTTTTTGACTACAACTGTTAAGTGATAGCACGCAAGCCTTATATCTGTAGCCATCAGATGTAAATTAGTGTTGCCAAAGTTTGTGTATTTTTAAACATGCTAATATAATCTAACTTTATTGCTTTTAAAATAATTATCACCCTTAACACAATCCATTAAAGCTCTTTGTTCCAGCCACGCCAGGAAAAACAGGAAGAATAAATCATTTTAAACTGCTGTACAAAGACCGCAACCACTGCTAGCTGCTAGCTGCTGCTGCTATTTGAGTTTGCTACTGTTGAAATGGCACTGCACAGTTAAAAACAACAACCTGACAACCTCTAGCAATCTAGCATGTTGATGAGTTTGTAACCTTGTAGTATTTGCTAGTAGGCTCAGCTTATTTTCACAGAGACAAACATCCATGAATCTCTAAATGTGTTACTTCAACCATGCAAATATGTCTGAATAAAGTGGACAAAGAAAATCCAAGCAGAGGAAGAAGATCATGTGTTTAAGAATATTCTGGTGTATTGGTGAGTTTATAAATGGGTGAGCATACATGGACGGGTTGCTGTGCTTCGTGATTCTTTAGGACAGTGGTTCTCAACTGGTGGGTTGTGACCCAAAAGTGGGTCGCAGATCCATTTTCAGTGGGTCGTTGGCCTTTGCCTGGGGAAGGAAATGCTAAAAAAAAAAAAAGTGCATGTCATTCATACTCCTTAACAGCAGATGGCGATAATGCCCTGTAATGGGAGTTGACACCTGCCAGTTCACACCATAGAAAAAGACCTGCAAAGTTTGTTTACATATGTTGAGCATGGGGAAACATCAATACAACGAAGAATATATGAGATATGGATTTTTTATCTTGAAGACAAAGGTCAGTGAGTGGTTATTCAACTAAAACTATATATTTTGAGTTCTTTTTGAAACTACTGCTCAGTGGTTGCACTTTTTTATTTCATGTTTGTGGATAAAAGCACTGTTGAGTCTTAAAAACTGGCTGTTACTGAAATGTTGTGTTTGTTATGTCAGCTTTATGATTAATGCTTAAATAAGTGACTAGATTGTTTTAATAGGAAATTGTTATATATTCAGGAAGTCGGTACTCGGCAAATGCTACATATTTGAGTTCTTTTTTAAACTACTGCTCAGTGGTTGCACTTTATATCATGTTTGTGCATGTTGAGTCTGTTAAAAAAAGGCTGAAGTTATTGAAGTGAAGTGTTTTGGATTTAATTAAAATGCTGCTAATTGAGTATCAAAGGGAATATTTCCCTCTTGAAGTCATTTTGGTTATTTTGGTTTTTGCCATTTTGGTTCACCAATAAATTTATGTTTTATGTTGGCATTCTGTGATATTCTATTTTACTATCTCCGATTCAAACTGCACGATCTCTTCATTCAATAAATTTGAGAAGTTAGAAATTTTCCTTGATATGGGTCACGGCTTGTCATTAAGGGTGATGGTGGGTCCTGAAGCCAGACCAGTTGTGAACCACTGCTTTAGGGTGTTTGTATTTATCACTTATGCTAAACACTTCAGTTTGAAAAAGAAGAGCAGCTACGTTAGAGAGAGCAATGTTTTTGATAAATTGGAGTTGCTAAAGGCAAATAGTAAAGCGGGTGGTTGGATGCCTAAATCACAGCAGCCATTCCCAAACCTCAGAATACCAAGGCCTCAATTTGAAATGTGAAAAATATACGCAGTCCACCCAAACCTTTCATCATAACTATGATCACCAGACAGGACTAGAAGCTATGTTTTGATATTATTGAAAGGGGTCAACAAATAGGTGACACTTGTCATATTAAGTTAAAATGACAGAATAACTTAACTGGTTTGTTTTATCACTTCTTAATGTTTTTTTTAATAATGTCATGAATATTTTACAGTAATTCAAAACATATTTAAAAAAGATTGAGAATTTAAAACATATTTGTTTAATTCTAATGACCTCTCACGGCCCACCTGCAGTACCACGACGGCCCAGCAGGGGGCCACGGCCCACACTTTGGGAATCACTGCTCTACAGTATGTTAAAAAATATGAGGAATAACTTGCTGCCAAATGATCTTTATTATAAGACAAAAACATGTCCTTAAGTTGCAATTGTTTTTTTTCCCCCCCATTTCAATATTTCAATCCCCCCCAGGAGTGGGGGTGCTCCTCTGGCTCTGGGCGACTGCAGCTGTCATCTTCCTGCTTGTTTTAAACGTTTGATGACGCAATTGTTAGTGTGACAGAAGCGACAGCCCGTGTTGCCATGTTTGATTGATTTCCTCAGATACATATCAGGCTCGTTTGTGGTGTATTTTAAATTGGGTTCGCTGGAAACCTGGAACGGTTTTGACTGTACGTGAACTTTGAAAGCACGTTGTTCACAGTTGCCCAAATGAACTCGTTCACACCCTGACGCTCGTTAAGGGGAAAGAGAGCGAGTTCAGTTCACGTTTGTACAAAATATGAACTAGTTCATGAACTTTCGTTCAATGAACGCATTCAGGTACAACACTGTCCACACTACAGTACAAATGGACTCAGAAGACTCTGCCTCTAGTCGCCATTGGATTTGGGTACAACCAATCAAAGGGACAAAGCATGACCTAGACAGAGCAACAACCACATTAACACCAAGAAAAGACATCCAAAATGGCATGCAGTGGGTTAGGAACACCAGTAAATGAATGCTCTAGGTTTTGAAGTAAATAATTGTTGATCCAAAATGTTACTGGCAATTTTACTACCATCTTAGTTGTTTTGTGCAGTGTATCTTTGACATTTCAACATATCGTCACATTAAGCTCACCCCAAGCTGTTGCAATTGGTCCCGTACGTTCTGTTAGAAAATTTTTCTGAAGTGAATGGGTATGGCTGGCAAAGCTACCCAAAAGAGGCTTTTTTTTATTTGTTTGTTTGACTTTGCACCAAACCAATCTTTATTTCCAATTGTGAGGTACTGAACACTGAATAAAAGATAACAGTTCTGAGAAAATTTAGCCACATTTGTCTGGACACAATCCTCATTTTGGCCCAAGTTCACAAAACAGCTCTCAAACATTTAACCTAAAATGTGGATTATTTGGCAATGATTAAATTCTCTCTGTTTCCTATGTGTGTGAAACAGACACAAAGGTTAAGTAAGACAAGCAATCTGTCATATCCTCTCTTGATCTCAGGGGCTGTTCTCCTGTTGTCACCCTGCCCAGCTTGGACTCTGCACACAAGTGCTCCATGCATGCATTTGCATTAATGTACCTGATGCAACCTACTGAAAATCAATGCTGAGCTGTGAACTGCAGCAT
The DNA here is from genome assembly GCA_018398805.1 of Hirundichthys speculiger. Classification (NCBI taxonomy): domain Eukaryota; kingdom Metazoa; phylum Chordata; class Actinopteri; order Beloniformes; family Exocoetidae; genus Hirundichthys; species Hirundichthys speculiger. Next base: position 2,261,279 of record JAGFBZ010002379.1, on the reverse strand, counting down.
AAATACAATTGTGGCAAATATTCCACAAGTGATACCGCGCCATTTGCCCGCAGAGAACCCTACAACCTCCTATACAAATACGATTTGTAATTCATCACGGTGAAAGCAAAGAAAATGAGAACAGACAACAGAAAAGGGTTTCTCCTGTAAGAAATTTTACTGTGACTGATATGAAACAGAGTTAACATGTCACAGTGTGATGTGGGGCACACAGAGCTATGCAGCGCTGTCTCCAGTACAGTGACCTGCAGCTGCGACTGAGAAATTCCTCCAAGACCTGTCAGATTACATTTAACATCATATATCAGAAGGTATGACAGCCTGAGGGAAATACACCCATCGGCAGCAACATTGAAAACAACTGGCTTAGCCTTATAATGTGCATGTCCTTAATGTTCTGCCAACTCTCTCTGTGGATGCTTGTTCCGATTGGGATTTAAGGAATTTAGAGGTTGAGTTAACAGTCTGGGCTCTTTATCATTTTTAGTAAGTGGCTCCTAAGCAGTTTCATGCTATCTGTCGAGGTACGCGTCCAACATCGTGACCTTTAAGTACCGTTCTTAAATACCAAAGCAAATTGCTACTTGGGAATTAAACCTTTCTCATGGGGAAATGCAAATCTGAATCTCCTGAAGATTTCAATCGGTTATTGTTAAGACTCATCACTGGTTTCAGTTCGGGGTGTAACACTATCGATCTACATGTCAATATATTGATTTAATGATGAATGATCCAATACTATAGATACAAAGAGATCAATACATGTAATCCTCATCAGTAGATATTATCAGGTGGCCTTTTGCAGTTTTTTTTTTTTTTAATTAAAAAGAACAGTTTTTTTTCCCCATGTAAGGGCTGTGATAAACCAACAAATAAAAATATGAAATAATATTTTAGTTTATCTCTGCTGATATTAATGAAAGTAACTGTGTTCAATCAACATACATTAAAATAGTGTTATATATCAATTGTTGGATCAGATCAAATCAAAATTGTGAGCTGGCAGACTTTGTAAAATCATCATCCAGTTATTCAATGTGGTATTGCAGCATGATGACACCCCCCCCCCCCCCCCCCCCCCCCCCCCCCCCCCCCCCCCCCCGCTTTCTTTATTCCTCCCTCTCTGTTTTGTGTTGCTTCTCACCCACGTGTGATCCTGAACTTCGTTTCCCCTTACAACGCTGTTGACTTTGACAGCCTTTCAATTATGTGGTTTGGAGCATTCTCAACAACGCCTGTTGCCATGGTAAATCTGAAGCCGTCCTCTCCTCACCAGCTCCTGATCGGACAAAGTAAAAATGTAGGCGTATTGGCTTTTTGTCAACTCTACAGGGGATACAGATTTTTAGTAGTGCCATAATGAGGCTTTTTGAGGATATTTTTCATTGTTTAAATATTGTAGATTTCATCGAACGTTTAATAAAGACTCAAAATGACAGCTGTAGCTGCATTACTCCAGTAAAGTGTAATCCATATAAGTATTTCTGCCTAGCTGGATTTGACAAAAATTAATCAGGAAGAAAACACAATATTCAAAAGGAATGAAACCTTTTTTTTTTTTTTTTTTTTTTTGCCATTACAGTTTCTCAACTTTCTCAAAGGCGCATTGCCAGTCATTTTCACGTTTATTTTTCTTATCTAAAGGAAAATAACATTACGAAAAAAAAAAAAAAAAACATTCAACTGCCGGTCTCAAAAGTCTGAAGAACCTGTCAAAACTAAGCATTCATACAAAAAAAAAAAAAAAAAAAAGTGCTGGACTCAGCCAAAGCTCTTTAAAGCAAACATCACAGTGGAGTGAAACTGTATCGGTCAGGTACTTCTGGGAAGCTGAAAAATGTCCACTTCAGTGGAAGGATCGCACTACAGTACCTGGGCCCCAGAGAAAAGGGCCCCGATAAAGGATGCTGGAAACTTGTTCGCAAAACATTGTCAGAGCCGAGTGGAAGGTGGCAGGATGGTGAATGGGTTCACAAACGAGGTCACAAGTGGATTTAAGCAGCACTATGTAAATGACCCTTTCTACAGGATTTCAATGAGCACTAATCTGCCTGTATGACCTAGTCTCATCTCTCTCTCCCCCCCATTAACAAAGAGCCTCTGTCAGCGAGTTTTACTCTGCTGAGAGACAGAGGGTGGAGAGGGAGATGGAGACAGACACACACAATAGATGACTGCTTTACAAAGCAAAGGAGATGGATAAATAGGCTCAGTTCCCTCTGTCTCGAGGAAGTTTCTCTGAAATTGCAGTGAAACAGGAACCCTTTTAAAGTAAATATACAGATGACTTCATCCAAAAACAAAAGCAAGGACTTGTATAACTGATGCAAATTATGCCCCGACTGCACAACAACAACAACTGTGGAGACACAGAGCGAAGAAATTGACATTTACAGACAAATCCGGGGCTGTTACGCAACTTAGTCACAAAACAATATTCATGACGCCGCTTGATTTTTAACGACGTCTGTATCAGACTCTGTTTTCTCAGAGTTGGCTTATTTCATTTTGCAACAGTCACCAGACTCACACCTTAGAACTATTAATTTCAATAAAGAATGTGGCTCAAAGCCAAGAATAATGATGACATGGGCACATGGAAGATTTAAAAAAAAAAAGTGCCTTACCTATATGAGTCGATTTCCCATCACAGAGTAATCAATCGTACCAAAAAGGAGAAAAGAAATAAACAAAATTACATTTTGGAATCAAACTCAATTATACAAATGAAGTTACAGGGCACGGATGTTCAAAAATACAAAAACTAAATAAGATTTAATCTCAAATCTCCTTTTCAAAATGTCAGAACTTTTAAAGATGTTTTCCCTGAGTAGACGAGTGTTAAATATAAACCATTCCCCCAGCTTTGGACAAGCACGGTATTAATAATAAAAACTTGGTTTGTGGAAACAGGAGCTTTGCATGTTCAAAGCCCTCGGGCGGCTGTCGTCACCCAGCCACACTTCCCCCATTGTTGCTGCCTTTTCTGCCTCTGTGGAGACCACATGAATCATTCCACTCAACCTCTGACCTTCAGTAGGGCGATACGTGACACGCAGTTAGTGGCACATTAGCAGCTGAGAGCCTCGGGCATGCCGAGACTGGCTGAGTCAGGATATTCCTGCAAGACATGCATGAGTCCAAGCCGTCGGGATTGAATGACCGAAGGTCTGCATCTATAGCAGTGCAGGGCTTGGCATGTGGCTGAGAAGTATTCGAGGTCAGGGACATGTATATGACATGCTACCGCTCAGTCTTTCAATATATAGTGACCTACTTCTGCAGCCTTAGCTTCGAACCTCAAAGGGGAGACGCCCGAGATGAAAAGAAAATGCAGAAAGCGCTTGAGGGAAATGCCTTGGACCCAAATCGTATCATGTCGTTCAATAAATGGCACCCTGACAGCCTTTACTGTGAAACAAAACCTCTTCTTGGTCATTACGATTACTTTTCTGCAGGAGGCATTTCAGTAATGTCTGTCAGTGGGCTTAATGTCCACAGGACCACAGGAGAACATGGCACCAAAATCCTTCAGCGGCTGTCTTTACATGTTGCCTTGGAAACCCATTACAGTTCAAAAAAAAAAAAAAAAAAACACTTTCACATCCTGGAAAAGAGGAAAGATCACAGACTTGACATCCCATAATGAGCAGGCTGTGAATGGATTTCAGCGGGAGACTGTCAACATAAATACCCGGGCCTCATGCTCTCTTTCAGAAGGGAGAGAATACCCAAAAGAGCATTTGTCATATGAGATGACAACAAATGATGAGGCTTTACAGCAACTAAATCTTGTACTCGTTCACCGTCGAGGTGGAGTGCAGGAGCAGGTTAGTGGGGTTCGTGCGCAGATATGCAGTGTGGATGTCAGATAAGTGCTGGAGGGGAGCGAATACTTGGTTGGCAGGAAGCAAACTGAGCCATTTGAGTGCGGATACACAAATACAGCCTCCGCTCAGAGCGTCAGCGAAGAACAAAAAAAAAAGAAAAGAAGAAGCGCTGTCACACTTTTGCTTGTGTTTTACATCGCCCTGCAGTTTCCATCTCCACTCTGGGGAGCCAGACTGCTGACGCGATCTGAAGTGTCCTTGGCTTTTGCTCACTGGACCATATACAGTCGGTAAGAAGACGCTGGAATGATAAACACGACCGGTCTAGGCAGTAGATGAAACGCAGAAAATAAAAAAGGTAACGTCTGCACATTGCACTTATTAAATATGCAGTTTTCCATAAACTGGCTTAAAGAACTGGGTGAAATATAAAAGAAACACACAGTCATTTCACTTGTTTCAGTTCATTTCTCAATTCACTCTGCGATCCATCAGCAAAACTGCCAAACAGAAAATCAACCTCGTCTGACTTTCTTTTCGGCAGCCTCCTGAGCCTCACGGGCGTGGAGCGGATAACATCAGCTGGTTGCAGGGACCCCCCCACCCTCCCCCGTGGCCTTCAGAGACGCCAACTAACACAGAGATGCACGTCGGTTTTGTCACGCAGCCGTCACCGTGATGTGCATCTATTGGGAGAAAATCTGCGTAACAGCAGGCCTGGTATGGGAGCGAAAAGACAGCCATTACAAAGAAACTGGAACAAAAGTGAGATGCTTTCCTACTGGAGCAGCTGACAAAATGGAAACATATTCACAGGGGAAACCTCGTCTATTCTAAACGTTGGAGAGAAAAAGGGTATTGTTTTTTTTTCTTTTTTTTTTTTTCATAAAATCAACAGCATAGCTAAACTGGGACTCGACTTGGAAGTTTTTCATTGTAAGCTGAGAAAAAAAAATCAACTTATTCTCAAATCCATAGTGAAACAACTGGACCCAGGGTAATGTTAGCAGGTACTGTGAAGACGTCTTGAGTGATCACTTATGCGCATTGTGCCCTGTGCCATCTCAGCACCTCTAATTAGCCAAGTAGGCAGTTTGTAATGCTTCTCCAGCTATTAAACTGCGGCATCATTATGCCATTTCCTCCTTGTTTTTATGACATGTGGGATGGGTGATTTTTAGCGTTCCGGTAATACCATTTCACTGCAAAGGAAGTATTTTTTATTGTAGAGCCTAATGTATTACATCGTGTTTGAAAGCTCATTTAAAACATTTTGCAGAGGACGGCAATTGCATAAATGCGCATTATGTTGTGTAGAACCATGCACTTACTTCCACACTTGTGTTTTTGCAGGACTATGATGTCTCGAAGCTCTCTGTAGAGTTTGAAATCAATTTCTGGGGTCATTTTTCAGCTTACTGAAGCAGCAGCATATGTACACAGTTGCATGAAAATTGATTTCTGTCTAAACTACTCCTAAAGCTCGCTCTGATCTTCATCTAAGTCGCCGTTACAGCCACATCTAAACTGACTAAACTCGTAACACACAAACAACTTCTCCGCCAGCTTTTGCAGTCATGTGTTCCAGCTGATGAGATTGTAAGTGTAGGTTGAAGATACACCCCTCCCTAAAAACACGAGCATGAAGACTCCCAACAGCCTGTTGCGCTAAAAACAGACTGGATGGTGTCAACCATCCCACCATGATAACAATATTTACAAAAAGCGACACGTGGCCAAAAATGGCTAAAAAGCATGTTAAAGGAGATGCATTATGACAGTTCTCTTCAACATGTGACTATAGTTCTGTTCATAGCAGCTGCTTTTTTTAAGAGGGTGGAGTCAGCCATTCTGCTTGGCTCCACCCTTCTCCTCACTGGGCCGTGCATCTTTAAAAATCATTGTTACAGCTTTGTGCTACCCAGTTTTGGAGGACCGGCAAATGCTGCATGGTGGTGAAGAAGGTTGGAAGAAGGTTTTGTTGTCACTTTAAAATACCCAAATGCACAGAGACATATTTTTTTCATCGTATGTCCCCTTTAATCGCACAACAATGAGATAAGCTGTCTACAAATGGAGGAAAGTCAGGACTGCCGCTCACTTCAGGTGATGAGGGCATGTTTTAAATGTGACACTAATTTATGCGGGGGGGCTCCTCACACGAAGCCTGTTTGAAACATACCCGGAAACTTTCAGGGCTGCAGTGTGACAACAAAGTAAGTAACACAATGAACAAGACTGGCATTAATAGAGAAACACCAAAGGCGGGTTTCCATTAGCGGTGGTTCAGTGTATTATTATGGGGCCTCAACTGTTTGCATGTGACTCCTTTACCAGAAACTGCCTCACAATGAGAACTTTCAGGAATTTCTATGGGGCCGAGACAAGTCCCTGCCTAAGGGGGACTGGGACATGGTGTGGACTTTGTGCTGACTGGGTATGGTGTAGGCAAGAGATGGCATTCAGCCATCTCAATGTCTCTTTCAAGTTTGCATTTGAGTTTTTTCTTCTCATTCATCACCGCCATCCACATGTATGCAAATACAGCAAGCAGGAATGTGGTAACAATCTCAGCTCCTTCCATGTTGATCTCGTCATTCTGCACCTATTTGGTGTTTATGTTTATGTTATGTCAAAACAGTCATGAAACCATTACATCATATAAAACTCTTCCAGAATAATGCGGCCAATGGATCTTACCGAGCCCTACACACAGCAGATGAAAGGACCAAGAAGGAGCCTGGTTCCATTGCAGTTTCCACCTCCCGGTTTTACCCTAGACCCCTGCTAATGGAAACCTGCCTCAAGATAAGGCTGAGGATGTAAAAAGATGTAAAAGAACACATCTGAGACTATTTTCTATGACCATAAGACCACACTATAAGTCTGATAGAAAGGCACAATGCTATACTTGGCATCATGTTCTCTTTTCTCTCCAACACTAAACTTCATCTGACCTGTGAAGCAGGAGGATCCCTCATGGCCGCTTTGCCGATGCAAAGAATAAAAAAAAAAAAAAACTCAATTCAAACTGTATTAGGAAATTTTACAGCAAAATGTCAAGGCAGCAGACCATGGCCTGAAGCTAAGAGATGCAACAAGATATTGACCCAAGAAACATAAATAATAAAACAACAGAATGTGTGAAAAAGGCCAAGCCAAAGTCATGACTTTGTCCCAAAGGAGGTGCAGTGGCATGACCAGAAGTTCAATCAGGATTTCAGAGAGATGCTGTTGAATTTATAATGGCTTTGTATTCCTCAGTGTTGTAAAAGTGCTACAGGAAATGTCTGAGGGAAGGCACTGCTTCTCTAAGAGGTTAAATCAATTTCAAGACGTTTGTGCATTAATAGCTCTGATAAACTATCTTTCCCCGTAACTGCGAATAAAATAAAAACTAATAAAAAAATAAAAATAAAAAAATTAGGAGGAATCAATACAGACAGCCTAACAACTGGAAAGAGTTTTTGATTTGGCCGAACACTTTGACATCGGAAGTGATTCAAGCCACCTTTTATAACAGCATTTCATTTTGCAGCATTAACAGGTTTCATCATATTTCATCATATAGCCTCCCTTTTCTGCATGTTCTTATCTAAATATCTTCATCTGCGCTAGACGTATAAGGATGAGTACCAAAAGTTTGACATTTATTTAAAGTTTTTAAAAAACGAAAAAAATATATTTTATCAGGCTTATTTTGACTCAGATAAAGAGTCATTTGAGTGTGGGTCTGAGAGAATATAATATCATTTCATCCATCCATCCATTATCCATGCCCGTTTAATCCTATGTAGGGTCACAGGGTGATGTGATTTCATTAAAAAAAAAAAGCCTTCTCAAGCTTTTGCCTCAGATAAAGCGGGCTCATCATCAATATTCGGATTAGAGTTACGAGAAAAGTCTGGTCTTAATCAAGAAGAACATTTGAGCTCAGTGTATTCTGTTATTGTTCTGCAGGGTAAAGATCATGGATCAGGGGAAATGGCTATCTAGACAAACATATCTGTAATTTAACATCATCTGACCGGCATCTATCTGGTACAAAGGACTAGTTTGTTCTACAGAAATAAAGAGCTGAGTTGAGAGAGCCACGAAGTGATGGTTTGTGCACATGTGTGCAAGGATATTCTACTCAAGGAGGATAAAACACACGGTAAAAACACATTTTCACACCCCTCTGCCTTTCTCTAAAGCATCTGTACACAATGCTCATCGCAGAAGCTCAATTCCAAGCTGACTGTACAATGTGAATGTCTGCTTTACATAACAATTGATATAAACCCAGGCACTGAATTCCTGCATGACAATGACGCCCATTTCCACACAAGATCACTATCCTAAACTTCCCCTGCCGCAAAGTAATCGACTTTCAAAATATGCATACACCTTAGTTGTCTTCAGTAAAGTGTTAGCAATGTAATCTAGACTTCTGACTCAAATTTACTTGTTCCACTGAGACGTTACCAGCATCTGTTTCAAAGCATATACTGCCTTTCAGTCAATCTGGGTAAAGGGGGCACTGCTTGCATCGGCGGCTGATGGGGTGCAGCTGCAGGAGGGGTGCTCACATTCAGCTCTTAAGCCATAAATGGAGTGGACAGGGATCAGAGGTGCAGGGGCATCTGAGAGAAGAAGCCCAGCCCTGCTGCCCTTTGTTCTGCTCTGACAGTGTATTCTCATCCAGGGGGGAAAGCAGACAATTCCTTCTTCAGGGTAACAGAAAAAAAAAAACACATCACAATACAGTTCACCCAGGAGACGATTAATGCCAAGTGTTCTCATGCTGTCCAATCCAAAGTATGCATTTCCTCCACGAGCACAATTCCTTTCATAGGAAAAGCTGAAAGGAAGCGGAATAAAAGACAAGGAATATTAAACTGTGCAATATTTTGCCCTTTATTGAACAGATATTTAATCACTTGATGCATTACAGGATTAATCAATGTGAAGCAGATTCTCTTCATGTTTAATTTGGTCACTATTGTAACCTCTGCCACTGCTCACGCACACATGCACAGTTTAATGACTGAACCATGATCTTAAATCTGCACCTGCCTCATATTCAAACCTTTAAACACAGCACTGTGCATGCAACAGGAAGCAGGTTATTCTAAACACACTGTATAATCAATGCATGAGGGAGAGCAGAGGTGAGTCCTTCAATTTTTTTCCCATCCAAATGAGCCACTAAAAACACTCAGAAATGCACATCAGATATTTAACTCCTCTCTCATTCAAGCTGCATCTCTGCTGGCATTTCTTTGTATTTTACAGTTTTGTATCTGTCAATAACAGCCTGTTCGTCTGTCTGGCTGTCTTGCCAGCTGTCAGTCTTTAACGCTTGGTCTTCGTCAGATTGACAGGTCTGCCAGTCTGTCAATTTATATTTCAGCCTCCCTCTTCCCTGTCTGTAGCTTGGTGAGAATGAGGCAAAACTGGATGAGGATGTTTGGTGGAGCAGAGAAAACCCATGAAGCATGACCCCGCCACTCAGGCGCCGACTGTGAGCTGCCAGTTGGCCTGCTCATCATTTGGCTTTTGTGTGTGACATCAGCAAGTGTGGAGGAGGTTTCCCAGATGAATGACACTTCCCCTGCCACCAGTGCCATGCTGCATGTAAAGAGTTTCTTATCAACGTGCCATTACTTAGCAGAGAGGATACACAAGTGTGGAGACATAGCTCACAGAGCTGTAAAGGGCACAATCCTGTGTTTAGCTCACCTTCTTATTACAACATATTTTTCCATTATATAAATTACAACCTTCAAAAGCTCATTACGAGCTTCTAATGCAACGTTTCTTCAAAGACTTTCACAATGAAACAAATGTGGACTTTGTCTAATCCTCTTTGAAAAAGCTAAGTGCTACTAGACCGGTTACACAGGCTACTGCCTTTCAGAAGTCACTCAGGGCCACTTGCAAAGAATGCAGGAGATTGAATTAAAGCGAGGTTTAACTCGAATCAAGACTTGTGCAACATGAACCCAAAGACTAAACTGAACAAATGTGCATGACAGACATTCCCTTCGAAAGAATTCTCAGGACCTATTAAAGTAAACATGGGTTGGTTTGGCACAGCCCTGGGGCAAAGATGTGCTGGCATCAAAACTGTAGCTCCGTGGCTGACCCACAGCAGCCAGAGCCGCACCAAGAGTGAAAATTATCAGGTGTTAACAAAGTATGACCTTAGACGGCCACATGAGCATCCAAAAATAAAAGGAAAAGCTATGGCTCCACCCAGACGGAAACACAGCAAGGGTTTTTGTGGCTCCAAATCTGTTTACACTCAGAATGGTGAACCATTTAACGCAAACTAACACCCTTTAGAGTTCATTCACTCACTGTGTATTTAACGGCTGAAATGAAGGATGTGCTCCAAAGTTAAGGTCAAACCCAAACTTGACCAGACTTCCTGTGCCGAAACCATCGGCATCTGTCGTGCAGCTTTCATGGTGTGGGTTGCACTTCATTAGGGCTTTTGGGACAGCCATAGCAGCTACAGAGGAATCTCCCGGCATGAAGCTGTGTGGCAAGTGATTAACATCCAATGAAAAGAACTATTAACTCTAACATGCACACAGGTCAAAAAGCTGCAATTAGCGTGATGAACTCGGGCTCTCCACACTGAGCATGTCTAAATTGATTCACTAATGTAGAGTTTGACTAGCTGGCACTATTCCATTTTGTAAGAATTGCTACTGTCAGCTGAACCTCCTTTTTACAGAAAAAACAATTAAACAGCAAAAGGAAATGTTTCTTTAAAGGCCCACTGCAGATGTTCTTTATTCATAACATTTGTTCTGGCAGAGCAATGACAATGTGAACTTGTAAAGGCCATGTCAAAGAAACCCGCTCCATCATCTCGGGTCAAATGACACGTTTCTGTACAGAGAAATGCTTTTCGGATTCCTCTCAGTCCTGGTTTCTAACACATACCTTACATGGTTTCTATTAATATTGGACACTAAAAACTCACAGCACTTGCACTTTGAGATGTGCAGCAGCACTAAGAGGTTTGAGGGGAAATAACTTAAAGAGGAAAACGGCTTGAAGCAAAAGTCTGGGCATCCTGCACACTCAGTACGTAGCAGCGCCCCAGGTGTAACAGCCTGTTAACTCTTGTGCATTTAAATCTCTTACAGTTCCTGTTTGGAGGACAGAATGGGCAGGTATTAACTATTCAATTAATATGCATTGCTGAATTAACTAGTATAATTGGTATTAATGAATAACATTAACTATTTATTAAACCCCCTCTTCTTTTTGCAAGTAAAATTTTCCCAGTGCCAGTGGCTGTTCAGTTCAACCAGTGATGAATCCACCACAGTTAAATGAGAAAGGTTCTTTTTATGAAATTATGAACTTTTTTTTTTTTTTTTAATGCAAACATTCCTTTGGATTTCAGTTGAAGCATAACTTAACTTTATCAGCCCAAGAGCCTTATAATGAAAAATCCATCAGGCTAATTTTGATTTTCACCTGCAATCTTCCGATTTTGTGGCGAGGACACTGGAGAGTGCCCATTTATGACTTCACGCAGGTCATCTGTAACCAGTGTTGGGCCAGTTCACTTTCTATATGAACTAGCAAAGTTCATAGTTCACAGAAATTAAAACAAACTAGTTCAGTTCACCATTTCAAAACATGAACTAAATAGTTCATTTTTTAGTTCTTTTTTTTAAATTCTTTTTTAATGTTGTTGCGAGCAATTATTTGTCAAAATGATTACCACTGCCCATATACTACCCTACCACAAACAGCAATTATTTTATCCATTTTACCTGTCGAAAACTATGTGCCCAATTCGGAATCCTGAACCACCCAGGGTTAGAAGGGATAGCCCATGTAAAACTAATTTCCCTTTCAGCTTCTCTCTACAGTATATTAAAAATATGTGGAAAAACTTGCTGCCAAATGGTCTTTACTATAAGACAAAAACAGGCCCTTAAGGTGCAAATGTTTTTTCCTCCATTCCAATATTTCAATCCCCGGGGCGGGGCGCTCCTCCAGCTCTGGTTGACGGCAGCTTTCATCTTCCTTCATGCTTGTTTTAAACATTTGATGATGCAATTGTTAGCGTGACAGAAGCGACAGCCCGTGTTGCCATGTTTGATTGCTTTCTGAAGACACATATCAGGCTCGTTTGTGGTGTATTTTAAATGGGGTTCGCTGGAAACCTGCCACGGTTTTGACCGTATGTGAACTTTGAAAGAGCGTCGTTCACAACTACCCAAATAAACTCGTTCACACCCGACGCTCGTCAACGAGAAAGTGAGCGAGTTCAGTTCACGTTCACACAAAATACGAAGTAGTTTGTCAACTTTCGTTCAATGAACACGCAGGTACAACACTGTAACCTTCAGCATGTGATGAATTTAGGAGAAACTAAACAGCCCTTAAAACATACAGTACGTTTACATGCACAGTTTAGTTGAAATACAGCAATAGTTCGACTGACTCCACCATGACTGGTGGCATTCGTGACCATTTTTAGCTTGTTGGCATGGGGCTGGTTGACCTGTACTGACACACCAGCACAACAGACAAATCTTTCACTTTGCTGGTTTCAGGAAATTGAAATAACGGCAAACTGGATAGTCTTCAGCTCAAGTCACACAGAAGACAAAACAACTGTGGAACAGCAGCGCCACATCAGATATGTTCCAGTCAATGAGAGTAGTCGCACCAGAAGAGCCCTGCAGCACTGCAGAAAAGTTCCAAAGGCAAACGTCCACTCTGCTCTGCTAGAGATTTGCAAATGACAACAACAATGACATGGAGTATCCAGTGAATTTCCAGGAGCTTGTTCTAACTCGTACGTTGACAACATGTTGACCTGCGGAGGCTGTGGGTAAACAATTCAGAGGGTTTCCGAAGAGAATTGAGTTTAGAAGTTTAAAAACACATTTTATTTGACACCACTCATACTTCCAGACAGAACAAGACATGGGTAAATATACGACCTTAAACAAGCAGACTACCACACAACTCTCACATCTTCTTGAAATCTTCGGGTACACGAATCTTTCACGAATCCAGCCGAGCAGGCGGCGCTTGCAGGCGTTACACTTTAAAATGCTGCCTGTGGGATCTTGGGTCACGTCCAGGATGGAAGAAAACCTCTTCAAAACCTGACCACAGCCGTTCTGCGCTCTGTGCGACTACCGCTTTAAGCCCAAGTCACACAGAACACAAAACGTTCAGATGCTGTAAATTCCAGCCATTCAAGTCAATGAGAGTAGCGCACCAGAGGCATGCTGCAGCAGTTCAGAGTCATCCAAGAAGCGCCTGTCCACTCTGCTCTGTGAGAGATACACGCCATGTCTATTTTGGCACTGGGCCATTACTAGACCATGTCAGTTTACACCCAGTACCTCAAGTAATTGGAGAAACAATTTATAGAAGAATACAAATGAAATGCTGTGGATGCTTTTATAACAGAACATGTGCAATACAGTATACAGAATGTGAGTGTGTTTGCCTGGGTGTGTCTAAGGAATGTAGTAACTGCCTGGTAATTACAGCTCACATTCAGGTATGCAGTGAAGTAGGGAAGCCACACAGGTACTTTGAAGGTTCGGCTTGGCTTAAACCCTTGCCAGACACAGCCACTACAAAAGCTCTCAGGTAGGGACATATCAACACTGGTGTGGTCTCCATGATCAAAGCTTCCATAATAGTGCTGCCTCCATGCCTTGGAAATGGACCAATTAGAGATAAAGGCAGGAGGTGCGAGTTGGTCGCACTGCATTCCCTAAACCTCGTTGGCAGCGGCTTCAGACAGCGTAATTATACACACTCTCCTGTCTGTCTCTCTAACACTCACACTCTCCGCCATCATGCCTCACTCATCTCTCTGCACCCCTGCATTACATCCCTTAAAGCACAGGCCAAGACAATCAGGGCTGGCAAGAACTAAACTGTAGCAACATGTGGGGCAATTCATCTCTGTTGTAGGCCGTAAACTTTCCCAAAACTGCCTAGAGAAATTCTCTGCTTAGTTGCAGTTAACATCAGGAGGACCGGCAACCGCCTCGTGTCTTTACCCTCATCGTTCTGATTTATGGAGCAGGCCCGGGCCCCATGCTTTGCAGGGACACTGTCATCTTTCATTCTGAGCAGCATCTCCATAGAGAAGTGGATTATTCCATCCACCTGGAGCAATGTGGCAACGTGTGGTTTAATGTTTGAATGTCCTCCGGTCTGTCTCCATAGCAACCTTCAAACAAAGCTCCTTCAGTGTGTGACCTCCTGGCTCATGGAAGCATGGGAGTCAGAGGTAATTAGACTTCTTGAATGATGTATGTCACACACACAGCCACCTCAGACAATGCGGTTAAACCGATCCAAGAGATGAGTGACAGGGTTTCCAGAGCAGCTATACAGCGTTCAGAAATGTATTGTTGGGCTTTACAACGGAAATCTGTCAGTTTTTAATGAAGGAACACAATGATCCACCACAGCACAATCACCATGAGTGCAGTAACGAGCCTGTGAGAGGCAGAGATGCAGAAGAAGAGAAAACATGAGCCGATGTGTTTGCAGCCTGTATCCTGACACAGACAGATGCTCAGGTCGCCTCTCTTCTAATCTCTCGTCCTGCCATCCTGTCAGGACACTTGATATCTTCATTTTCAGGACGGCAGGGGTCATTATTGGTCACATATAGTGTGACCACAGCAAAAGAAGGTATTACGACTGGGGTGCTGCTGTTTGTGCTGTTTGCATTCGCCAACACTGAGAAAAAGGCAATGACGAAACGTGCAACAAACAGACGTGTTTACTCCGGCGACTAAGCGTCTGATGTTTTTGCTGCCTGTTACTGACAAACAGACTTGCTTCTTTTCAGTGAACCAGAAAATATAACCGCGTGCTTAAAAGCTTGAATTCAAAAGGACTGAAGGGATTTCTTTTTCTACCACCAGTGAAAAACAGTTCAAATAAAACCTGCTTTTTTTTTTTAAATATCTGTGTTGATGAGCAACACCATTTTAAAAACTTGCACTGCAGCTGAAAGCTCCAACAAAGTTCAGTGAATTCTAGATTTCACGCAGGCCAAGAGCATAAATGTATACCAATGACCAAGAGAAACAGATAAACACAGAACAAGTTAAAAAAGAAAAAAAAAAAGAGGGGCAAGGACAAGCTGGTATTGATAATGCAGCCTGCAATCTTGTGGGATACTACAGCGTGTGTGTAATGTAGACAGGCTGTCTGGAAGCAGCTGAAACCTTGGACCAGAATAGCTCTGATAATGCGTCTGTCATGAACGCGTGTCATCAGGACCTGTTCTTCGCCACACGGTGGAAAATGTAATGGCCTTGATGAGTTCGCCGGTCTGCTTTTTGTCTTTTTAAACTATCACTCCGTAATTTTAAGCGATGCACATGCACTGTCAAACACAACCTCGAAAAAGACTGGAGGCTGCGGTGTTTATCTCAAATCTTCAATTCTCCTCTGCAGATTCTAAATGTTGAGAGTATTATAGCTGACAAGGCCTGTTGAAAGAGAATTTTCAGTCCTTCTCACATATTTCTGTCCAAGCTCCCACAGCCAGGCGGTCACAGAGGGAAAGAAGGGAGTTGATCGTATGAGCAAAAGTACAGCAGCAACAAGCCCCTCTCACTCCTTACTGCTGAAATGAGAAGGCCAGCTGCACATGTGCTGTGAAAGCTGCTTTCCCACATTTACACTAGATCCCAAGAGATGGGTGGATCAGTCTTTTTTTCAGGGACAAACAGAACCTCTCTGACTCACAGTAGAAAAAAATAAAAACTTCTAGCGAATGGAGCTCTCGGTGCAGCGATAACGTTTACGGAACTGCTTTTTTGATGCGCAACATACTTCGTGAATTATTCCGAACCGTAGTTTCTGTGAATGGTAAAGCAATCACATGGACTTCAGACAGAATGCTACATAAAATGTAAGATGCAGAAGATCTCAGATGGCAAGATACAGAATACCACCGAGGATCATAAAGCTGCACGGTCCATTTCATTATCCAGGCTGAGATCAGCATCGAAGCGGTGTGTTTTAGCCAAATGCGACAAGGCTGCGGTGTCAAAAGGTCATCATGGTAGCCGTCAATCCTCAGCTGCTCTCCAAATAGCAAGATACAAGTCCTTGTAGTTTATACTTAATAAAGATGCTTCAAAAGTCGCAAAAGCAGAATTTATGTGAGTGTATATGTGACTTTTCAGCAAGAAGGAAACATGATCCCTGTTTAGTGCTCCATAAAAAAAAACCCTGGTTTTCTGTAATGTAAACAGCAGCTAACTATGCTAATTGACTTTCTCTGTCCTCTCAGGACAATAGAGTCAGTCCTTGACTTCTTTATGGCTTCCCCTTTATGAGTCCCCGGTTGATTGTGCCTTTAAGGAGGCTTTAATAAAAACTAAGCAAACAGTGCTCTCAGCAGAGCAAATGGAAAAGTCTGGGGCTGTTTGAGGAGCTTTCTTTGTCCCTGTGAATAAATGCCAGCCCTATAGGAACAGACAGAGATGAAGAGGACATTTCCCAAAAACACCGGCAAAATGAAAAGCTCGGGAAAGCTTTCAGGAAGCGAAAAAGCACTTTGCCTCACAAAAGCAGCTATAGGATGAACCTAAATAATGGCTCTCTGAGCACATAGTTTATCAGAGGTCATCACATGCACATGGAGCAGTAAGCACGATGAGATAAATGTATAATACAGCAACTTAAATATATATCTGCTTTAACATTGGCTTTAACTCAAATTCTGTTATTGCCTTTACATGAATATCACTAAACAGTTTGCCAGTGAATGCATATGTTTCGGCAGCATTTAAAGTGGAGAGAGCTTTCATTTGCTTAAGTTTTTTTTTTTTCTGTCTTGGCAGTTGCTCAGTGAAACTCAAAGGCTTCAGGCAACCACAGCGGGCCAGCAGAGGGTCATCTCAAACTAAATCCTAATTTCCTGCTTGGCAAGAGTGCTGGGATATCAAATTAGATAAGAGGACTGAAACAGGAAGTTAGGTGAGTGCTTGTGACATAAGGTGGTGAACTTCCCTTTTTTTCCATGCAAAAGGAAGTTATAAACACGGCCAGTAAAAAGGACTTTTTTTCTTATGTCACACCCCCCCCCCCAAACATAGCACTTCTGAGGGTTCACTGCATGCCTTACATTCTTAAGGCACAAGCTTACACAACTGTCACTTAGTCCATTTGATCAGCTGCTCTGTGGAGTCGTAAAAACATAAACCTCTATTAGGTAACTCTCCCCTTCAGGTTGACAGTTTGTCCCTTCCTAAACAGCCACCAAAACCTCCCCAGCCTTCATAAACAATATGACCATCTATTTACAACCTTGTCTCCCTTTGCATGATACCCAGGTTTTTAAATCACCCACCCATCAGCACAATGCTGGACACTTGCCTCCGCAGTCCATTTCAATGGACGGAAATTAGGAATGCAAAACAGACTGGTAGTGAAAGGACATGTGGCTCCATCAGCTTCCATACAAACAATAGAGAATCTCCCTCTGTTTAGCCTCTGCTTCCTCCTGACACGCAGCACTAACAATGAGGCGCTATTACGCTTGGCTGTATCTGCTGCGCCCAGCACCAGGATGAGACCAGGACACATCCTCGCGTAGTTTGGTCTTGAGCAAATGTGACAAGTTCAAATTAAAGATCTATATCTCTGGTGAGATAAAGAAGAATACTGAGAGATGACTGGCAGCAGAAAAACCAATAAGGAAGAACAGCAGGGCAAATGGGGTCAGACATGATCATAAGCCCCTTTCAGACAAGCACCAGCTCTTTGACAGCAGCTAGATGTATCGATGTCATGTATGAATGACGATCATGGTCATTTGTCTGAACTGTCACAACAAGAATATTTTTAACATTTTTTTTTTTAATTTTGCTGATGTGGAACAAACTGGAGGAAATGTGGGGTCAGTACCTTGTCAGCATGTCGCTCAACAAACGTGGATCATGTTCCAGGGAATCCAGGAATCAAATGAGAAACAAACACTGACCCTCTCTAACAGGTCACACCTATTAGCATTTAAACTTCAGCTTCAACATGAAGAACTATTATAATTACAGTAACGTATTTATTCAACTGCAAAGCAAATGCAGCATTATGCCTCATTTCAACATACCTACCATCAACCTGTACAAAATAAGGTACATGTTTGATGTTCAGAGCAAAGAAGTACGGTTCTTTATGGATGGGTTAGCTTGATGCAAATGCTAATGATGCTAATGGGCAGTAATGCCATCTTGTTAAAGCCATGGGAAAGAAACAAATTCTTTAGTTTCTGGCTTACAGTCTACTGTAGACTCTCCAATTTCACCACACAGTCAAATTACTGAAAAAAGTTAGTCTTTTAAAAGCGTGCTTGTTATTCATGCTGTGCTATAAACACGCTGCATCTTGTAAACCTTGTTTATTTTGCTAAACTTATTTTGAGACTTCAACTAGCCATGGCATGGTGGGGGATTGCCTTGATTGATTAGATTCAAACACAAACCGAAGACACAGTGCGCGCTCACAAGAAGGACCTCTTCCGGGCTAAGTGTCATGATGTCATCAGCTCGGTCAACCGCATCAAAGCCGCTGTTGTGGTAGATGGATATGGACACCACATTAAATTGAAAAGCAAAGTTCTCAACAGCACACCAAGGAAGGACTGATCAGTTTCTGCTTCATTCAATCTATTTTCTGTCTGTTTTCATTACGTCAAGAAAGGAATGTGTAATTGTTTGTGAAAATGCAACAAACATGTTCCAACATGTTCTTAAGATGGATTTTTTTTTTAAAGAAAAGTCGCATAACAAGAAAAACAGATGAGCTGAAACCGTGCAGCTATGCTTTTATATGAATGATTTACTTCCAATACCTGTCTTTAAATGCTACTGCTGCTATGTCATTTTTCACTATAGTGACACCAACTGTTTGGCAGGGAGTCTGTGGTCAGTGACGTGCACTTACAGCACCGGTATAGATGGTGATGTCACTGTTCTGATGTCACAATTCATGGGTACAATGATACACTGAGCATTTACTCTGTCAGAGAGACAGGAGCAGATACTATGGAAAGCTTAAAAGGTAAGTTAAACAGTTCTGCTCAGTTTCCTGAGAGAACAATTTTTGTCATATACAGTAAAGATCTCCTGCTTATATCTAGCTGTCCATCTCATGAGAATGCTGTAAAGAAAAACCTGATCTTCATACACAGCTCTGGCAGCCTGCACCTAAAACGATAGCAAACGTTCCTCCAGCCAATCACCAATGGGGGGAGGGTTTGTGCTCGTGCACATGAAGTGGGAGAGCGAGGCTGAGGCCTCTGGAGGAAGAGGGAGGGAGGAGTTTTGTTTCAAATATCAACAGATGTGATGTCACCCAGAAACTCCTTACCCTGCCTTTAAAGTAGAACAAAGGAGTTTTTCACGTTCAAATATCAGTCTGAGTTTCATCTGAGGAAATGACTGATTACTTTTTCGAAAATGTCAACGTGGTCTCGTGGCTTTCTGCCCCTAGTATCAGCAAAAACCACCCAACGCAACCTTGGATGACTGTCAAAGTTGTCACTTGCAACAACTGCACAGGGTTTTACATGATTATACCTCACATCAGCAACAATAAAACTAGCTCACAGACCTACAGTGAACATTGTAGCAGAGACAAGTAAGACTCAAGAAATGGATGATGGAAGAGAAAATGAGAGCAATCAAACAAGAGTGCTGTGAAAGCGTGGCGTAACCTCCACACCCATAGGGGGACCCACTGAGCTAGAAAATTGCAGTTCCTTTACTGTATTGGACATACTGCTTTACTTGGTTCAGAAGAATAAAGACAGGTTTTAATATGAACCAAAACTGCATTCTGCATGTTATGTGGTTGAATTGACAAAAATGTTTGGATTCTTATACCAAAAATTCAGTTATATTATCTTTATTTAACACTTAACACTTCTCTCCAGTTTCCGAGTAACATTTCAAGCAACGGGTAAGAAAATCAGCAGTCAAAATAACCTCCTCTACCTGGAAACAAAATAAAAAGTCAGACTGTACATTTGATTTTTTTTTTTTCAAATAGATAGGCAGGATTAATATTTGTCTGTTTATGAAGATGCATGAACCAGTAAAACAAGGAAAACCATCCGATAAGTGCAGCGCATTTCAAGGCCTGGCAGCATGATCTTCTCTGCTTATACAGTTCCCTGATGAGAGATCATGGAATATGCAACTCGCTACACAAGTGTTTTGTTTACATCATAGGAAATGATGCTCTCTCTCTCTCTCTCTCTCTCTCTATCCCCTCTCTCTCTCTCTCTGACAAGGGGTCTCTGCAGCTTTGATAAGGATCAGGGGTATTTATTACTCCCAGAAGAGTCCTTTCAGTGAATTGTCTGATAATGGGTTGTCTCACCAGAGGACACCGAGCACACACTGGAGAGGATTTCTGAATCTAGCTGTTTATGTTGTTGAAGGGTTTACTTGATGACAAATAACAAAGATAAATAGAGTTGTGCAAAAACGAACAGGACCCACAGACTGAGAGAATTTCTCCAGAGCTCAAATGTGTATGGAGATCTTTGTTATGATATACAAAGTCCATCCCTTGAGACTGACATTGCATGTCCTTTTTTTCTGCCCCCGAGTCTGAGTCTCTGTCCTCAATCTCTGTTGGGGGCGACATCCCATCTTGAGGGCAGAGAGAGGGGAGATATCAACCGACCAATCAGAGCTCACTTAGTCAGACTCTCAGCTGGTCACAGCTCCGTCTCCACACTCACTTTTTCTGTGGAGAAAGGTTCTGGAGTGGAGCCATATGCGAAGCTACATGGATCTACACACACACACACGACATCCACACACAAGCAGAAAGAAAGTAAGAAAGGCTGAAAGACCTTGACCTGCTCATACCTCGCCAAAGCCTCAATGCCAAAACCCTGGCTCTAAATAAATGCAGCCTTCAAAAGGAAAATAGCTTCACCCTCTAAAATGAACGCTTTGTTTCAGCTGCAGTCTGACAGTTAATCCCTCACAAATCCCAAATCTCTGTGGGATTCACTGTTAGTCAAAGTGGCAAAACACACAGACGAAAGAAGATTATAAAACATGCAAAAACTCCAGTAAAGCTGTTGTCAAAAAAGCACTAAATATTGCAAAGCATATCAAAGGTCTAAATCCAATGAAGTGGAATGATAATGCATATAGAGACGGTTATTAATATTTTAATCACAGCATTAAAACTGTATCGACATGAATAATCAAAAAAGCCACATTTTCACATGAATATGCATAAATACATGAGTGATCCCTGCAGCGTATCTTTAACCAAGATGTATGGGATCTTTGCCAGAAGAATAAACCACCTTTGCAACAGATCCATACATTTTCAAAGCGAGCCTAATTTTCAGGATGCTTGTTTTAATCTTGATCTTAAAGTGGACATTAGATGGTCACTTTCAGCCATTTTTGTCTTTGTAACCATTTCAGGAAAAAAGGGGAAAAATATCTTCCTCCCATCTGAGATTATGTTCTGCAAGCGCTCCGTGTTGGGGGGTGTCTCATAAACGTGCACAACTCCCATTTCCTGTCCTGCCAGGAACCGAACACAGAGCTCCAGACTAGGATAGAGTAAACAACATTTTGAGAGGTTAATTACTTTTTCAACTATGACAAGTCCAGAAATCCAGCCACACATGACTGAGCCAGAATCGGAGCGAGGAGAATCGAAAGCTGCTTCCACCAAGGAGCCGGTAACAGTTTTCATGAAGAATCAGAACCATACACCTCTTAAACTAATTAATTCTGTTAACAGTGGCAACGGGTGCTGAATGTACACAGAAAATCAGCAACAAGGCATTGACTGACATCCTGACTCTTAATCGGAAGCTGTCCTTCTCATGAACTTGCATGTCCCCCTTCAATCTATGATAGAATCTGACCAATCAAGTCAATCCCTGCCTCATGACATCACTCAATCAAGTCCAGGAATAAAGTCTCGCACCATCCAGTTTGCCACACTTGGAAACATTTTGTACATCTTTTTTGACCTTATAATGCCATCTAACGTAAAATTAATTGCAGGTTAGCACACCTTGTCCACTTTAATTATCTAAAGAAGTACAAAGGAACTTTTGCAATTTTTAGCTCAGAGGTGACTAAGTCACTTTTACAAGACCTTTTGATGTTTCTTCTTAAAGGAATTTCCATAAAAGTCCTGTGTGAGGAATGTTTTAATGAGAAATGTTTCCTACAATGTTGTGTGCCGTGTTCTATCAAACTGGCCTGCGGATTAAGCCAAGACGGTGCATTTTGATGGGCTGGATATCTTGTCAAAACCTCAGCATGGGAGTCCAAAGTTACTTTGGTTTTGCTGACAGCAGGGATGGGAGAGCGCGAGAGCTGGACAACATTCCCTAACAGTAAGCAAATATCCCTTCGAATTACATTGAAAATGATATTTTAACATTGACAGAAGTCCTTTGAGCTGCTTTAAATATTAGGCTCAAAATTGGTTTAATAAAGTGCGCGAGTTTTGTGAGTATCACAAAAAATAACATTGCATTGCATGCCACCACGACATTACACCATGGGATAATCCGTTCTCTGTGCATCATACAACCTACTGTCACTTGATGTTTTTATTGCAAATAGTTGCATATGCCACGTCAAGTAAGTGAATGCTCAAGACCCAGAACAAAAAGGCCTGCAGAGTGCATGACGTCTGCTTCTTCTGTTGCCTGCAAAAGCTCCCATCAAAAGCCTCCTTGTATGTAAACAGAAGTCATTCAGAGGAGCCCTCTCAGCTGGCAAGGCGTATGATTCAAGCACTTCTGAAGAAAGGTCACTATCAGTCTGTGAAAACAAGAGGCCCCCTCAGTCTGCTCCTCGCGCGACTTCAACAGCCTACCCAGCCGGGCGCTCTTCATCTTCTGCCCTAGCAATCTGACAGCCGGTTCATCAGAGGAAGAGCTGGGCTTCACAGGCCCGTTGGCCTGGTTGCACCACCCACACTTGATCCTGAGAGAAGCCAGGGGGGCAGGTGAGGTCAGAGTGGATTAATAATCTAACTTGAAATCTTTTTTTTTTTTTTTGGCCCTGCAGTGAATGACAGAGTAAAAGCTCCTCAGCATCTCTTTAATTATTGATCTGATCTGATACGACTTCACCCCCATCTTTCACCACGGCAGCAGCTGCTCACAGTTGTGCAAAGTGCACTGGTCTTGAAAATGTTCAGGCATCACATGACAGCTCCCTTGAGCGTCACCATCAACCATCTACAGCATCATGCAAAAACTTTCACATTTGAAAAATCATCCCATTATTTAGAAAAATCTTCTGATGCAAGTTTCTTACCTCTAAAAAGCGCTTGACCATAATATGTTTAAGGAGAATCTCTACTAGCGTTCAGATTATTCATTAAGTTCTGATGACTTTTTTTCTTCCATTCACTTGTCATGAAAAAGAGTTACCTTATTAGAGTAGGGCGGCTTGGCGAGGTTGATGCCATCTCTGATGAGTTTATCCCTGATCATGATCTTCAGCTTCAGCTTGGGGTAGATCACCAGCTCCCTCCTGTTGCCCAGCGTCAGGTTCCTCTGCGCGCCCATGTAGCCACCATTACGCCCGACCCGGTCACTGTTGGGCTCGGTCCAAGACTTGGACCCCCGCAGTTTGGACTCATATTCCGCCATGTGGCCGGTGTAGATCTCGGCCGCGGGTGGCATGGGCTCGAGGGTGAAGTAGAGTCCGCTGGCCGTCTCTTTGGCTTCCTCCTTCAGCCGTCGCACCGCGTCGTGAACTCTCTGCCGGTGGTGAGGGATGTAGACGCCGATGGCATCCAGGTCGGGGTCTCCTATTTGCTTGCAGACCTCCAGGTCGTCATACCCATTATCCACGAAAGACTCGACGTACTGGGAGAGCTGGAGCGTCTTGAGCCACTCGTAGACGATGACAGGTCCGCTGCTTGTCATTGTGGCTGCTGCCAAGTCGGCTACAACTCAGGACTGAGGAGAAACTGAGATGGCTCTTACTTTCACATTCACTGTTTCAAACGCATCATAACGCTGTCAGTGACAGGGTGTGTTGTTTGTTTGTTTTCTTTTGTTTGTTTACAGTCTTGTGCGTGTAAGAAATTGATCACACAGTTCTTGAATAATCCATACCAAAGGCTTGGTTACCATAGCCAATCTTACAGAATCATTCAAAAGAAACTCACTCCAGACTTTGTCTAACACTGTCCCAATGACTAATACTTGGCAATATTTAAAAATAAAAGCCCTTGTGCTTCATTTGAGACAGATTCAAATCTCATGCGTTTAATTGGAGATCGATTTTCCTGACCCACGGTGGCTTTCTGTGCGCAACGAGGCTTCCTCAAACTGTCATTTGAATAGCTGCGTAATCAGAGCTCATCCGTAGCGCAGCGCTTTATGTTTTTTTTTTTTAAATCAGCTCTTCTTATGACAGCGTAAGAAGAAGCAAATCCCAATAATGCCAAACAAACGCCGTAGACGACCGGCGGCAGAGATCCGCGTCCAACTGCTGTCCGTCTATGCGCAGTCCGGCTCCTCCAGCCCGTTCATCACCACACCGCTGCCGCAGCCAAGAACCAGCATGCTCGCCGCTGCTGCCGCTTCTCTGCCGTCCACGCCCCCCCCAAAAAAATCTCACGTTTAGAATGAGTGATAAGAGTCCCTTTCTCCCCTCTCTCAACTTGTCGGGGCATTAACTTGGCAGTTTCCCCCTGACTTGGCCAAAGTTGGTGCCGAAAGCGAGAGACGCGCGTTAAACCTGTAGCGCCGTCCACATGGATCCTCCTGCGTCTGGTCTGTCTGGCATTATCAGTCCCCCACGATGTGATTTGGTCCGCCGCACCTCTCCCTTTCTCCTCTCTTGCTTGTATACACTCTCTCTCTCTCACTCATTCAGCATTTCCACGCTTTGGTTTCTCAGTGCGCAGGAGCTCCCCCTATGTGGCAGCTACGGAAATGATTATTTCAACTAGACTGGGGCTGATAGCGCAGTGGGGGAAGGAACAACGAAGGCGCTTCTCATCCATCCACCCATTACCCATATGATCAGACATCTCATGCGTTTCCACTCTGTAACATTGCAGTTGAATCCAACTGTCTGCGTTAAATCAGAGCTCCACTGGATGTAATTACAATAGATTAAAAAATAAAAAGTGAAAACAGACTGGAGAAAGAGACGTGGATACTTTAAGGGGGGCAATATTGCTCGAATAAGACCTGTCTGCCCTGTCCAAATAGATGTCAAGGTGGCGAGTTCTGATGCATGCTTTATCAAATGTGAGCTGACAGCTTGTTAGGGGTCAGCTTGATACAATCACCCTCTCAGCTCAAAGCTGGAAGTGATTTGCCTCGTCCCATTATGACATGAGGCAGGGCCAGAGAATAAACATACCAATCAGGGAAGATGAAGCATAGCCAAGAGTCCTCTTTTGGAAAAGTGGCATCAGAAAAATGCCAGAAAGGCATGTCATGGATGTCAGAGGAGGAGGTCCGGGGCAGTTATCACATTTGCTATTCCAGTCACAGAAGAGTGAGTTGACATTTCTTGTGATTTACCTGCCCCATGATGACAGTGTAATTTCTCAGGAAAGCTTTATTTTCTTCATTCATTGTGGTATAAATTGGTTTAACTGACATGAGCACGAGGGGTCAAAGTGTCGAGACAGTAATGGGATGCATTAGACCTTAGACATGTACACTTGATGTAATGGGCCAAACCTTTTCCTCAGAGTAGTACAAACAAGACAAGGGTGAAACAAAAAAAAACACGGTTTTCATACGCAAAATTCACAATGTGTTTATTTTGAAGCAGGTTGGGGCACAAAAGTGATGGAATGCTTAAAAACACAGCTGCCATGATACATCCCAGAGAGAGGCCTTTAATGAGTAAAGCTAGAAAGGGGTTCACCACTGACAAACTGCATGGAAACACTGCTCAGTAATTTAAGGACAATCTCTCTCAGCTAAACAACTAAGAAAGAATTATGGGATTTCATCACCCGAGGCACATGTTGCGATTAAGAGATTCTGAAAATCCAAAGAAATCTCTGTACATAAGGGCTGAGCACAAAATCCAGGACTGAGTTGGTGGGATCGTCAAACTTCAGATGCTTTTGTAATTAAAAAAAACAAAACAAAACCACCTCAGAGGCTAAGGAACACTTCTGAAATCCCCATCAGTGAACAATGTATTGCTGCGTTGAGCAATGCAAGTTTTAGATCAAAGAATCTATGATCCAGAAATGCTGATGCCTCCTCTCTGTGCAAGCTCATTTTAAGTTTAAGGCGGTCTGACAAATCAAAATTTCAAGTTCTTTCTTGGAAATCATGGAGACGGTATCCTCAGAGCCAGAGAGGAGAGGCGCTATCCAGCTTGTACGCACAGCTCAAATGTCAGAATCCATAATGGTATGGTGGTGCACTCATGCACATGCAATGCTTGATAATTTTGCAGTCCAGAATGTCTTTTTCAAGAAAGGCCTTGTCAAATCACATTATGAATGAGCTACAACAAAAATAGTGCTGCGCTGAAATGGCCTGTCTGGAGTCCAGACCCATCACTTGAAATGCTGAGCTCCTTTGGAAAGGCGGCTCCAAACTGTAGCGCTGCTGTAAAGCCATGAACGACAACAGTGACTGCACTGCTCCCAAACATGTAAGAGGGTTTAGAAGTTGAGCAACATGGTCATAAACATACTTCTTTACCATCAAAAAAGGAAACTTCTTTACATCTAATTCAAAATAAGGATATTTTCAGAAAACACTTAGAAAATGTAGTTTTTTGTTTCTTTGCCCAACTACAACTACAAGGTATATTTGAATAAATATGATATCAAAAATAAAGCTGTGTAATGGAGACCCAGTGGTTTTATTACCTTCTGTTCAACAGTACAATAATTGGTTTGATTGGAAAAGGCCACTATACTTTTAATTTACACACAATCGGATTTGTTTATCGCTACATTAAGGTGTATACATGTTTGACATTGTCATGGTCCTGATTTGTAGAAGGGGACTGGCCATCCTGCCTGTGTAAAAAGAAATACCTTTTATTAGTACTATTAATTGATTTTAGCCATTTGCAGAATTGTTTCATTGTGATGTTAAGTGTGAGCGTAGCACTCACCACTTCCTGGTTGTCTTCTCATCAGGGCAGGAGAGGCAAAAGAGCAAAGTCCAAGTCCCTCTTTAAAAGCTGCAGGAGCAAGGGCGTAACCATGGTATAGACATTGGGGGGGTCCAAATGAGAGCCCTCCCCCAGAATTTTTTTAAAGGTGCATTTCCCACATTTTTGTGATTTTTATTTATTGACCATCTGTAATCACATTTAAAGGAATAGTCTGCAATTTCTCTGAGATAGTAGCGAATAGGATAGCTTCCAGCTGGGAAAAATTACATGCCTAAAGCATGTTGATGTAAATATTGTGTTTGGAACAACAAAAAGTCCATAGCACACGATGGACTTTTAATTCCAAGTTAATTTGTATTTTGTTGATTTGTCTCAAAATGAATGTCTGCACATTTACACTGAAACGTTTAATGTGAATGAAATCATAGATTTGTACAAAGAATTAAATGTAAAATATTGATTTTAATTGAATATATATACAGATTTATTCATTTGACATTAAAAAAACAATAGTGTGGCCTGTCCTTACACAATCCCTCTCCCTGTCTCTCTGTGCTACCTGCATTATGACCAGATATTATTATTGTACCAGAAGAATAACTGACCCTGAGGAAAATTTTATTTAGAATATTCTGCTTTTCTTAGTAGTTTTATTTACTGCTGACACGTAGGCTTAGGTTAAAACAAATGTCATCAAGCTGTTGAGTCTTGTATTCCAGTGTCTCACCTGATCATCCATGTTTTCAGAGACTGTCCCTGTCTGGCCTGTCCTTACAGCATCCCTCTCCCTGTCTCTCTGTGCTGCCTGCATTATGACCAGATATTATTATTGGACCAGAAGAACAATAACCGACCCTGAGGATCTTTTTAATTTGATACATTAAATATTTTGCTTGTATTTCTAGCGTTACACACACACATACACACGACACACGGAGAGAGAAAACAGCAGCACACACGGAAGACACATCATATCATATGATAAGAGTCTCTTCACTTCAAGCTAGCTAGCTCAACTAACAAACTGAGCCCTTTTTAACGAGCTAAATATTTCAAATTAATTAAAAATTAACACACTCAGTATGACAACATCACTCCTCTTTAGCTATCTAGTTGCTTACTGTCTGAAAAAACTTTGTATGTCCTGTTTTTTCTGCTTTTTGGGTAAAGAAATTGCTCCCTCCTTTCACATTCAACGCTCTCTATTGTTTCCTCTGTCGGAGCCGGCGCTTCAAACCGAGAGCCGTTAAATGGGCGCAACCAAGTGTACAACTGGGAGGGGGGTGGTCACACACTTTAGTTTTCCTTATAAACGGTAATAAATTGATCGGTAAATATTTGGAAATAACAAGAGACGGACTGTTGAGCCAGGTTTCATAAAAGGAGGAAATATTTAACATATTTACACATAATATTGGGGGGGACAGATTGGTATTTTCCCAGTATTGGGGGGGACACGACCCCCCCAAAGAATGCGTGGTTACGCCCATGTGCAGGAGGAAACCATGATGGCGAGGAGGGGTGGAGGATGAGGAATATATGTAATACTGGGTGATTAAAATCAAGTAAGTGTTATTGAATTTGAGTGTGTATATTTACAACGTTGTATGTAAATGTGTGTTCTTCATGTTTCATTTTCGTGTGGTGTGGGGTTCATGTAAATGTACTGTGTTTTAGTCCGCCCCCTCCTCCGTAACCTCATCCAATTATGTGCCTACATGAGAGGGTTTAAAAGGGAGTTGGGCTCTCACTGGGGAGATGCTGTTGTACCAAGCGTTTGGTGTGGCCATCCAGAATAAATGGTACTCTTATAGCATCAATGTAAACGATCAGACAAGCTGCATATGTGAGATTACAGCAGAAGTGTAAAAGTAGCTTTAAAGCATAAAAGGCATAATTATATTTGAGTGTCTGAAGTAACTACTAGCTCACAAACTTCAAAATAACAGAACCATGTCAATTTATTTGGGCTTGCCAAAGTGTGAAAATACCTCAGTGAGCCATTCAGATTTACAGGGAACAGTGACATCACAAAGCTAGATCAGAGTAGAATCAGGCAGCCTCTCCATCTTTATCTATACCCATTTCACGTCAGTCTGAATCTGATCTACTCTTTTTAAAAGGGGTTCACCCTCCAGAAGAGGAGGATTTAGTGGAGTTAAGATGCAGCACCACCCCCTAAAACAAGCAGCTATGCTCACTTCCACAATCAGTTAAAAACAATAACATCTTACATAATAAAACAATAGTATGATATATAGTACTAGATCATGAAGTCAAGAAATTGCTACTGGTATTTCAGATTGTTGTGAATATGCACAGACAATGGACATCCTAGCGAATCATCACAAGCTTAACTCACTGATAATTCTCTTTCAGGACATAGACAGATTGCATCGTTGGTAAAATATATCCCTCCATTAGATCAGTTACAGGAGCAAGGGATTAAGGCAGTGGGGTGACAGATGGAACAGGGAGAAAGCTGCGCTCTATGATAGCTGAACTCCGAGTGTTTACTGGTCGGGCCAGGATTGCTGTGTTTCCACTCGGCTTCCACCGACCCCGGTGAGTGACCGGTAAGCTCCAAGCTGCGTGGAAATGCACAGAGCCGAGCAACGGTGAAATCACATGCCTAAAGGAACAGCAGCTGACAAGGACAATAAATCTACAGATACGACACAGCTAACCGAGAAAACAATTCAAACAGTGGCAGGACGTGATCACGTTGGTCTGAGTTACACAAATGCCAGCAGACCTGCAGGGGGACCTGCGCTAGAATTAAGAAATTTGCAGTTCCTTTGTGCTGCTTTAAAGCTTGAAACCTTTGTTGTAAACATTAGTTGGTTATATGTTGTGTACATATCACTACATATTTTTTTGTTTGTTTTTTTTTTCTTATGGCCAATGCCAATTGTTAAAAGATGGGCAGTTATTGGCTAACCACTTAAACTGGTCTCCATCCATCCCATCCATTAGCTCCCGCTTGGTCTGGTCGGGTCGGGTCGGGTCGCGGGGGTAGCAGCTTCAGCAGAGAGGCCCAGACCTCCCTCCCTCCTCCCGGCTGCTTCCACCAGCTCCTCTGAGAGAACCCCGAGGTGCTCCCAGGCCAGCTGAGAGATAATCTCTCCAGCGGGTCCTGGGTCTTCCCCGTGGTCTTCTCCCAGTTGGACATGCCTGAAACACCTCTCCAGGGAGACGTCCGGGGGGCATCCTAGCCAGATGCCCAAACCTCCTCAACTGGCTCCTCTCGTTGTGAAGAAGCAGCGGCTCTACTCTGAGTCTCTCACGAATGACTGAACTTCTCACCTTATCTCGAAGGGAGAGTCCAGCCACCCTGTGGAGAAAACTCATTTCCGCCGCTTGTATCCGCGATCTCATTCTTTCGGTCACTACCTAAAGTTCATGACCATAGGTCCCTCCAGGTTAAATTGGTCTACCTCAGATATTAGCACTTTATTTTCAGAGTTTACGTGTAAAAAAAAGAGAGTCAAACATAAATGTGGATGGCCAATAATACTTTGATAAAGGAACAAGACAATGGCTGTCTAAGACTTATGCACAGTGAAACAAATAGCTGCCACTGTTTTGGAGGTTTTATCAAAAATTGCAGTGTTTTGTATCCTAAACTAAATGTCCAATCACTTCTATTAACACTGTTCATGGTAGCTAAAGGTGTGAGAAGCACTGTAATATACTTTTCTTTTATAGTTGCATAATAAAAAGGCAGTCAGTGAACATTTCAAAGAACAATTATTTTCCTGCTGAGTGGAGCAATCTTGCCCTGCAGCCAGGACCTGCTGCCATATCAACAACTCTCTTTATATACACATAATGGTGTAGGTAAAGGTGAAGCATGGCAGACTGACCACATATTTATATTTATGGTAGTACATTTTTATAGGTTGTTTTTGTCTATGTTTATTGAAAGAAATGTGACTTTAGAGATTTGATGGGAGGAAAGATCCGGCAGAAAAGACAGGAGGGCACAGAAACAACAAGACAGACATAAACTCTGCGTATGTGTAAACAGATGGCAATCTATGCTTCTGCATCTGTGACAGGAAAGACCGGGGTGTCTCGGGATAACCGTTTGGTTTTAGGCCCTCTATGGCTTCATACATTGAGGCTGCACCTTTCAAGACCTCAATTTTGAAATCCTTCGAAGCAGAGAATGACTTCTGTCCACCCCAGTGCAGGAGCACCATGCAGGTCATGGATACCTGTTTCTTGACGAGGGTTTCAAAAGTGGCCATCCATCAGCCCCTGATGGAAATGGAGACTCCTCTGCTTGCCGTGCAGCAAAGATGGAAAAATGAAATATAAATCACAGCTGATGCTTTGAAGTAGAAGTAGATACAATAAACCATGTCAGCTATTTCTTTCTCCCCTTCATGCAAAGATCTTTCTTTCCAGTTTATTCAGTTTTGGCTTTTAACCCTATGTTTTGATATTGTAAGATTTGATATTGTTATATAACAAACATCCTCTAACCTTTTTAAACCCCTGTTTAATTCACAATTTTTTCTGACCTGGAGGATGTGTGGATGCAATTCTTAATGAAGACTATGGGAAATCACATTTATTTTTTGAAAAAAACCAAGAGTTTTCTAATGTTCTAACATGAAATTTAATATTATTAAATAATTTTTCTCAGACATACAAGACAAAACACATGCGCCGAGGGGGAAGAATCTTCTCTTTGTCTTCCATCTTCTCCTCCCTTTAGGGGTCGTGGCTGTGGATCATCTGTCTCCACCTAACCATGTCTTCTCCATCCTCCTCTGTCACACTGGCCAACTACATATCCTCTTTCACCACATCCTCTTTGGTCTTTTTCTCCTGCCTGGAAACTTCATCTCCAGCACTACTATCTTTCCTCTACATGTCCAAAGTATCTCCATCTAATTTAATCTAGCCCCTAGATTTGTCTCCAAGATATCCAACCCTGGCCGTCCCTTTCATGTGCTGATTCTTAGTTCTCTGTCCATGTTTGGTAATTCCAAAGAAAATCTTCAGCTCTTCCACCTCCAGCTCTGTTTCTTCTTTGTCAGTGCTGCTGTTTCCAAGCCATAGAGAAGAGCTGGTCTCACTACCTTTCCCTTAACTCTTGCTGCTACTTTTCTGTGACAGATTACTCAAACCCCTTTTCTCCATACACTTCACCTTGCCTGCACTCTCTTCTTTCCCTCTTTTCCTCACAACCTATTGCTCTGCACAGTTGAGCCCAAGTATTTAAACTCCTGCACGGTCTTCACCATTTCACCTGCTTCCCTTTCATTTACGCACAGCAACTGACCTTCATCCCTCTTCCTTCTGGCATGTTTTACACCTCTCCAGGTTTTCTTCCACCAGCTCCAGACATTCATAGATTACAAAGTCACCTGCAAACATCATAGTGCATGGAGACTCCTGTCTGACCTCATCTGTCACCCCCCCCCCCCCCCCCAACTCCCATCACTGCAGCAAACAAGAAGGGGCTCAACAACCCCTGGATGCATTCCCACTTCCACCTGAAATCTATACATTTCTCCTACTCCTGTTCTGCGGCCCTCATTCCACTGTTTTTTTCCATATCTTCATGGTGTTGCTCATCAGCTTCACTTTCTTTCTCTCTTCAAGATGTTATTGAACAGTCTAGTTAAATACTCTACTCTGTCATCAGGACCAGCTGCTTTTCCGTTTTTCAAACCCCTGGCTCTTGTGGGTCTATAGGTGCTGTTACCACCCTTCTTATCTTCATTCTTCAGTTGTCCAAAGTACTCTTTCCATCTTGTTCTCACACTCTCCTCATTTGTAAGCACATTTCCATCTCTATCCTTAATCACTTTAACCACTGCACATCCTTCCCATCTCAATCTCTCTGTTTCACCAATCAGTAGAAATCCTTATCTCCTTCCGCAGTGTTTAGCCTCTCATACACCTCATCATGAACCTCCCAAAAGCATTTGTCACCCCACTATTTTCCTTATGTCATATCTCTCCGTACTCTTGCTGACTTTCTTCATCTCTCTTGCTATGTTCTGGATATTGATTTATCAATGGTTTAACATTGGATGGCTTGGACTTGTGACCCAATCCAACCCCTAAGTGGTTGGGTTGGAAAAAATAAGTCATTAGGAGCTTTATGGTGAATATAAATAAAAAAAAACATCAGCACTGAGTTTAAATTAATTGATTAAATTGTCTTAAACAAACAAAAATCAGACTTCTTTTTGCTGGTTTTACAATGAAGGCACTTTCCCTAGAGGTCAGTGGTCGAGGGCACCTGGTAATTTCTATGTCAACCTTCTGGCATTTTAAAATGAAAGAGAAAGACAGAGTTAATCTGACTTTATGCTCTTTTAATTATAAACAGCTAGCTGGATTTTAGCCTCCAGGGACCAAAGGTGAAGAAAGTCAGGAGTTGCTACCATTCTGCTGCCAGCTCAGCATCAACCTAGACATGTTCAAACTGACACGGGAAAAGAAGGCTAGTGCTCAGGGTTAATGCAAAGGTTGTATTTCTAAACATATCAGCAGCAGATACCTGCCAATCACGAGCTATAATCTATAAGTAAATGGAAACAGTTTTGTTATCTATGATAGCATTCTGACTGGGATGATAAAAGTCATGGGATCAAGGGTTGAGTTCAATAAGGACGGTGATGGATGAATTTCTGAACACACAGGCAGAAAAAGCGCAACCTCTTTTTTTTCCCTCAAAAATCCACCCCCTCACTTCAGCGTTGTGGGCCTTAAAGCTTTTCAGCTCCATATTTAGACTAGAAGGAGCCTTATAGCAATGAAAAAGTGGAAAAGAAAACACTGAAAAACTGCAATGAAGTTCACTGTCTGTTCTCACTGACTCTGCATAGAATGAAAACATTTTTGGCATTCGGTTTTATTCCCTCACAACCCAACTATAAACTGGCAGTATATATTTATAGCCGAAAGCCTTTGCAAAGAAACAAAGGCACTTAAAAGAGATGAAGTTTTTGCAGGGCAAGTGGAGAGACCTACAGCAATAAAAGCACTGCTAATTAAAATCACTCTTGTTACAAACCAGCAGTTAAAATTAATTGTGTTTATTGTGCCAAAAAGAAAAAAAAAAAAAAAAAAAACAAACAAACAAAAAAAATTCAAGGCTGGCTAATGAGCTTCAAACATCATGGCATACACTGAGAGAAAGCCTTTTCATAACAGGTAATGAATACATTTTCTAAAAATGGGTCAGATTGTATTCTGATATTATGTCCCAAATCTTCGTAACA
This sequence comes from Hirundichthys speculiger, assembly GCA_018398805.1. NCBI lineage: Eukaryota > Metazoa > Chordata > Actinopteri > Beloniformes > Exocoetidae > Hirundichthys > Hirundichthys speculiger. The sequence continues at coordinate 2,227,049 of JAGFBZ010002379.1, read as the reverse complement.
GAAGTCACAGCAATACAGAAAAAAAAATAAATAAAAGGTCCAGCTATATGAAATCCCAAGAAACGTGAGGAATTGGTCTATCAAGTGACTATCACGAAAAGCAAGGCTTTACTAAAGAAAATTATCAGCCAATATCGTTAAGTTATTGCCTTTGGCCATATTTTAATAAGAAGTTTGCAACAACACAGTTGGTTGTTAGAGAGATGTGGTGACTCAAAGGGCATCAATATGCCCACGGGAACTTCTACTCAGTTCCCAGTGAGCTGCACCGATTCACCATCACGGTCAACTACATTCCATGTAATTAGTATGGACGACCATGCAGCAACCAGGAACAGCAGCATAAGTGGATTATGTATATATGCAAATTTGGGACACCAGGCCACCAGTAATTTGAGTCATTCAACTGAGCGAAAATATAGAGCAGAAACTGTGACATATTTTTCTTTTCTTCTGATGTTAACTCTGACTTCAGCAGCTCATATTTTCTTATTTATTTCCACTAAATATAATACAAAGATTAAAACCTCAGACAGACAAAATGCACAAAGACTGAAATATTACAAAAATATATTTCCTTTCCTTTTCTTTCTTTTTTTTTTTATAAGGCTGCTTTTCAAGGTCTGTCCATTAGTTGAGCTGTTGAAGGAAGAATCCATTATCATTCCTGTGGTGTTAAATTCTGCTGTTTTGCCAGGAGCGTCATTCACAGGTTCTGGTTTGGCATCGCCATTTTGGATTTGTCTACTGCAATTTTTGGTGCCAAGAAGAAATGCTATTAACGGCATGGTGGAGTGCTTTCATTATAAGTAAACATGCACAAATTCTGCTTTAGGAGGTAGGAGGGGTGCTCATGTAGCTGGCAGTGCTGATCTTTTCCTTGTCGATATGATGGGAACATAGCCTTGTGAGGTTCTTCCCAGTGTTAACCTTCCTCTCACATGAATCAATGCCTTCCATCTTCTCTGCACAGAGGTCTTTTGGCCACTTTACCCACATCACATCAGCCATAAAAGGACAGATGTGTAACTTCTTTGCTTTGGAGGTATGTGATGTCTGGTCTGCAGCATCGCAGTTGTGCACCATAGCTGTTTGAAGGTAGAAAATGGAATAAATTAGCGCTTGTTTTAGCTTGTTGCTTCTTTACCGGAAGTGGTCGTGTCTGTAACACATCAATAGTGCCAGTTTGTGGTACTGTTAGGGTTAGGCCTCTTCTGGACTACTTTCTTTGTCCTAATATTCATACATGCAAAGAGAATCAATATATCAACCAAAGTATGTCAGCCCCCATCATGATGGGTGTCGATAGTGATCACTTCCAGTTTACAAGCACTGGGCTTTTCGGGTTGATCTATTTCAGCACACTACTGAACTAAACAGACTTACAGCTGTGTATTTCATAGGTCCTGTACACTTTTCATTTTTTTTTACCTATATCTTCTTATTCCTCTATATTTATTCTTCTTATCTCATTCTTCTTATCTATGTCGCCAGGCTCTGGCTCCTCTCACCTCCAGGTAACTTTAATTACAGACATGAGGATCATCTAGAGTCTGGTCAGGGTCTGGCAAGCCTGTCAATCCTGTCTGAAAATTCACTCCAGCTAGCAACAGGATCTCATGATCTACAGCTAATCTGAGGGAAAAGGCACCTGGAGGTATTAGGGCTGATCTCTGAAATGACTGACCTGAGGATTCAGAAGGGCGTTGAAGAGTGCTTCAACATTGAGTACTGATGAACTGACCAGACTTGTGTTGAAATCCTAGGAGACAATGGTAATCGAGAGATGGAAAAGACATCAGTGAGGAAGAGTGAGTCTGTGTGTGTGTGTGAGATTAGGGTACTGCGCGCTGAGGGGAAGGTTTCCAGCTGATGATAAATGAACCGTCATGTGACTTCAGAGAACGTTCTATAACAATCCCTTCAGCAATGCTGCCATGTAGAAAGTCCAATTAATAAAGATTAGCTCTTTCTTCCGTAGACCTCTTTTTCCTTCCTAATTAAAATAAGGTGATTGAAAATTAATGAATCATTCTGCAGATATGTGAAGATGTACTTTTTTAAAATATGAATTAGATATTTATGAAAGAGGAGACTTAACTGAAATGACCGACAACACAAAAGGGGAAAAAAGGTTCTGTGGGGTTTTTTTTTTTTTTTTGATGATAGAGTTTCTTGGTAGACATGACCCTGACCTGAGAAGACTCCTGACATTATGGACATTTAATTATGAAATTAATTTTTTATTTGAATAAAAAAAAGGAGAGTTTCCATTTAAAGTCATGATGTCTGGAGTGAGAAAAGTTCCTCACAAAGCGGTTGGATCTTTCTGTAACTCAGGAAAACTGAAGACAATGGTCGGGCATCAAATGGATGGGACGATGTTTGTTATCATGTAATATGAATAAATATGGCTCTGAAGACTTGATCTATCCAGGATCTGACTTATCCAGGTCCACAAAGTCTAAAGCTGTGTGACGCATTTCTGAAAAAAAAGGGCAAATTCAGTATTGGATTACTGAATGAAAATGTTCATAATTGATATATTCTTTTTAAACCACAGCCATCTTATAGAATTTACCTCATAGGGTAGATGAAAAGAATGAATGAAAAATGAGGTAAAGTAAATGAGTTATTGAGCACAGGGCTTAGTTGCTGTATCTATTGCTGCAGAGTGACAGAGAAGACAAATGGAAAGAATAAAGGTCCAGGGGTCATTATGAGTTTTTGTGATGGCTGTGGATAAAAGATTTCATCATGACCCAAACGATTTCCCAACAAGACAATGACAAACCAATGAGATTCCATGTCTCAGTGTGCGCTTAGACGATCATCCTATCTGTTTGTGGCACTCTGCAAACATTCTGAGTTCATTTTGAAAGAAAATGAATAAAAAAGAGTTTTAAAAGAGCTACGGCACATAGAAGGTCATTTTAGACAAGAAAAAATACCTTGAGACGATGAGCAGACGTGCACGTGGGCTAGGCATCTCATATGTTTCAGTTTTTATGACGCATACAAATCTAATGCACTTAATTTAATTTACTGCATGTTTTCCACTAGAGTCGCATGCGGTCAATATCATTCTGCATCCTCTCTGCAAAAGCCTATAATCTTCCATTTTTTTTATGGACATGGCTCCAGAAAGGGGATTATCCAAGACTAGTTGTTGAGCTCATTACATGTAAAGTTGCTGAGCAGTATTAAACTGGGAGGTCATGTCTCATAAAGAATATTGAACAAGTGTACTGGAACATACCTGCGGTGTTGATGCCCTTCCATTGGGGTGCATCCTACCCAAGCATCCAATCAAATTCTTTTTCTTTTTCCATCATAGAATGCTACAGAAGTGGAAAAAAAAGGACTCAAGAGATGTCATGTGCCACATATGGTTGTGAATTATGGATGAACAGAAGACTAGCATCTACATTCACATTCGCCAACAGTTGTCCGCCTGGTACTTTCACAGCAACAAGAGGAAGCTACCATTACATCTGTCAACACTGGGCTGACCCCAACAGTGTTAAGAGAAGGTGGCAACCCTCACCCCCCCCCCACACACCAGTCATAACAGCTGAATCAACTGGGCAAAGCATGAACGTAATGGCCAAACTTAACAGTCAAACCTCAGATATGACTCCTCCCAACTCCCTGAGAAAGTCCCTAAAGGAGATACAGTACTTGGAAAGATGTTAACCACCGAACAGAGGCTCAGGCGGTTGTCTTCTGGGGTGCCCTTGATGGATAAGAAGTGCAGAAAGATGTCATCAAGAGTGAAAAGGGGGAGTAGGGGAGGCTAGCTCTTCGCCAGCAAAGCAGACTTTGTGATGATTGACAAGGACCAGAAGCAGAATTACGTCTGATTGAAACATCAGGGAAGAGGAGCTTGGGAAGTAGGCCTACAAGGAACAAATGGAACAGTTGTACAACAGAAAGCAAAGTGTACAGTGGTAACAATGGTGATAAAAGAATAAGACGTATGACCAAGCAACTGTGGGAGTCACTGTAGCAGACTCAAATAGAGATAAAATGTCTAACAGAACAGAATGTTGAAGCAGAACCTGTCTGAAAACCTTTTTGGTTCCTGTGGCTGCATGTTTAGGATCGATTAAAGGGTGTCCAACAAGTACGTATATAGTAGGACTTTTATGTGCTTCTGTGTTCACTCTACGTCTTCCATAACCAGTGAAATAATTAACCAAGGTCATGCCAGGCCCACCGACAGGAATATATATTTTACAAAATGTAAACAGATTTTTTTTCTGTTCATATAGTGCATTTTCTTCTTATTCATCTATCCAGTTGTTTCTCCAGCTCATCCTTTGTTTAAATGATGTGAGAGCAAACCACTGTCATGTGTGGTATTATTCTGTACTCCAGGGATTTTTGCTGCTGCCACTTTCTGACTCCGTCGTTCCATGTTTGCTTGTGAAAGAGCAGGGAGGTCCCGGATCAGAGCCATACCACATATAAACTACTATAATTGCAGGTGGTTATAATTATTGTTCTGACAAAAGCTGTCTTGGCTCAACTGCTCCTTGACCCTCATTTTCTCCTTCACTTGCACGATCACCATCTTTACTCATCTTTGACACAACTGGCCACGGAGCCACAAGCGAGGATCTTTTTAAATGGGTGCTGAATTAATACGGAGCTTTTATTTGTGAATAAACTGTTACATATTGGGGATCCTGATGGTAGACGGAGCTGGAAAGGTGGTTGAATATTTTCCGGGAAACACAATAGCTTGATTTCCAAAGAAATATAAAAACGCTTTGTCTGGTTTGGTGCAATGACACTCTTCAAGGAAAGAGTAATCACGTATGCAACCTACTGCTAATCTTCTGTTCTCATGTATTAAGTGTTTTATTTGCATTTTTCTGCTCAAGTAAGCTCCTTCAAACATGCTGCACAATTAAGCGAAGGAGCAGCTCTACTACATTTGATGTACTGCACAGGCCCCTCAGGACTTGAAAGCTTCACCTTAGCGCATTCAAGCACAAAAGGTACACATGCAGCCCCACGCACGCGCACGCGCACGCATACATGTAATCTTAAAATTCCAGTCATGGATTTTTACTGCACTGCATTTGGTTTTCAGTTTGACAGGAGACCTTTGATGTAACACTGCTCAGTGTCGGTTTACAGACAGACAGTTGGACAGATCAGACACTGGAATTGAGGCATTTTAGTCTGTGGGACAGACCGCTACTTATTCTGCTTCACAGCCGTCTAATTTAAAGGTTTGTTTTAACACATGCCATTTTGCGACAGAACATCATTTGTAATTGTGTTTGTCTGAGAGCAATGCAGAGAATGAGTGCTGAGCTTTTATTTTTTATATTTTTTTCCTCCTCCCAGGGCCCTGACATTCAACCAATTACAGACTAATATTCCGTGGCACATGGAAGAGTTAACACAATGGGGAAGAGCTAACACAATGGGGAAGAGCTGTAACTAGAAGGTATCCAGTCATTTTAATAATATTCCTATTTAAATGCATGAACAAATCCATTCCTACAGAGATGTCAGTGGAATTTATTCCAAACAAGAACGCTGAGCTTGTGTTACAGATATCCTTTGTGATTCTAGTCAAACATTAACTGTCGTGTGCTGCTGCATGGAGAGGCCATTGTCTCCATTACACGGACACGTGTAAAAGCAAAATGCTGAAAGGGATATGCTAACATTTTGGGAATTCACCTATTTGCCATCAGCTCCGTAGTTTGATACAAGGATTGACATACCTGCAGAAGAAGATGATGCACAACTTCTCTGTATGTAAACAACAGATTAATTTTTAGCTGTAATAGATCCTGTATCCCAGTGTGATAATATATAATAGAAAAAATGCCCCACAACATGTGGACCTCATGGACAAACCTCTACTGAGTGAGTGATCATAATAATTATAATTACTTAGTCATAAGTACAAGCACAGTTCTAAAAAAAAAGTTGGCATGCTGTATAAATAGTAAGTAAAAACAGAATGCAATGATTTTCAAATCTCATAATCTCATATTTTATTACCAATAGAACATCAAGAACATATCCGATGTTGAAAATGAGACATTTTACCATTTCATGGAAAAGATGACCTCATTTTGACTTTGATAACTGCAACACAGCTCAAAAAGTTGGAACAGGGTGATGTTTACCACTGTGTGGTATCTTTTCTTCTTTTAACAACTGTCTGTAAATGCCTGGGAAGTGAGGAGAGCAGTTGTTGGAGTTTCAGGAGAGGAATGTTGTCCCATTCTTCTCTGATCCAGGATTCTAGCTGCTCAGCAGTACTGGGCCTTAGTTGCCAGACTCCATACCATCACAGATGCAGACTTTTAAACTGTCTGCTAATTAAGGCTGGGATTAAATTAAGAAATTACCTCAGTAACAATTAATGAGCAATAATTTGAGTATTGTTTCATTTTTTGCCCTCATAGATCAGTGACAATTTTTTTGCTGCATATACGATCAACTATTAACTGGGATATTTTTCAAATGAAAGAGTACATATCTTTGATTTTAAAATAAGTGAAAGGAAGCCCACACAGATTAACTATGTGTGGTCATTATTTCAAAGAAGAGAGATAATTGGAATAATTGACATGAGCAAGATGACATCCATTACTGGTTCTGAATGTTGGTGTCCATTCATTTTTGATTAATAGCTCAGCTCTACTGCTGATAGGCTGGATTGTCCTTCACCTCTTAGTCCGCAGGACACGCCGTTCATGGTTTCCAAAAAGAATTTCAAATTTTGATTAATCTGACCACAGGACGTTTTCCATTTTTCCTCAGACCATTTTAGATCAACTGTGCAAAAATGCCTTATTGATGCCAGAGGTCATAAAAGGAATGGCTGAGAGAGAGGCAGCAGCAACTCAAATAGGTCAAATAGCAGTAACTCCTCTTTAACCGATGAACAACACAGTGAACCTTGAAACAGACGGGCTCCAGCAGAAGAGGACCACACTCGGTACTAATATCAGCTACGAACACGACACCGAGGCAACAATTCACACACAATCACTAAAATTAGACAATGGAAGATCAAAAAACTAAATAAAACAAAGAAAACAATAGAAAACATTAAGTCTTAAGTCTTGATTTTTGTGTGACATTTGGATGGTAGGGTCAAAATTTGGCATAAACAACATGACAGCATGAATCTGTACTGCCTTAAATCAGTTCAGACTGGCTGCCGTGGGATACCAGGATGGAAATATATTTTCTTGGCAATATTTAGTGCTAACTGAGCATTGTTTAAGCACTGGAGAGGATTGTTGCTGACCATATATATCCTTTTATGACCACAGGATAAAGGTCTTCGGAACAACCCGAAAACCCGAAAATCAGAGGTTCCGACCCGACCCGAATCGGGTCTCGGGTCCATTCAAATGACGGTACAGTTAGTCTCGGGTCCGGTCGGTGCTCTCTGACAGGCTTGGTCCACGTTTACATGAGAGAGAGGTAAAGATATTGGCGGTGGCAGCCAATGTCAGGACTCGGGGCAAGTTAAATGATTATTAATTAACGTGGCATGTTTGTTATGAAACAATCGTGTTGCCGTAGCGTGTTATTAGCGGTATACCCGGCAGCTGTAAAGCACAACGGATCGCCAACATGACAACGCTGGATGAGAGAACATATTCATGACACGTCCTGACCGATGTAGTTAGCAGTTGCTACCAATAGCATCTGTATCCACAGAAAAAAATAACGATGTGGATTTATTGTTGTTTACATCATGTAGCCTATGGAGCAACTGAACCGGGCAGAAGAAGACAACTTTAGGTAAGAAAATCAAGTTTTATTCAACGCTAGACAACTTCTAACATGAGCAACTATGGGCTGTATTGTCTCAGTTCTATTCAGGTAACTCGGTTCCGTTCATGGTCGAAAACTAAAGACTCGGGTCGGGTCGGTTCCAGGTCCAAATATTCTGGGTACATTCGGGTTTGGACCCCCAGACTTATGATAATAGCTCGGGTCAGGTCAGTTTCGGCTCGAATTTTCACAATCCATTCGGGTTCGGGTCCATGAAAGTGGACCCGTGAAAACCTCTACCACAGGATTAAAGATTAAGGATCAAGGATTCATTTATTGTCATACCAGCATATGTTATTGCATGACATGGTATTTAAAAAAAAATCATACAAAACCTAAAGTGTATGTACCTTCTGATGGCTTTTTCTAGTAGCAGAAACAGTGCAACAGTGGGACGCCATCATGTCAATGACAGCATCAAAATATCTGATGAATGTTTCCAGCATCCGCAGGAAGAATGAAGGCATTAATAATGTGAAAAGGGGGTGCTAAAGAAGGAAAGAAGAATCGCCAACTGCAGCTAAACTCAACAAACTGAAAAGAAACTAAAAAAAAAAAAAACACACTTTTAAAAAAAAGCGTGCCAAAACAAGCCAAACATGGAAATTCAATGTCAAAACCAAATCAAGGCAATAAAATAACGCAACCAAAAATTCATTGGCTTCAACAGGCGAGGTATTTAATATTTCAAGGGGACCTTTTAGTTCAATATGGCTTAAACCAGAAGTACAATTTCCACTCTCAAAAAAGGACACGAGAAGTTGAAATTAATTTGCTTTATCTCCTGCATATAGTACACTGAACCTCTAACACGCAAACAAGGTCAAAAGCCGAGGGCAACACACTTCATGTGTCAGATAAGAAAACTCATTTTCTTGTCAGGAATATCAGAAAATGCTTTTGCACAAACAATTTCATACTCCTTTACCTCACTGCTTCGTTGTCTTTTCATTTTGTATTAAAAAGTCAGGCCACTGGTGCAGTCCCAGATGCTGAAACATTGCAGAGAGAGCACCAAAGCTCATTTTGTGTCAAAAAGCCAGAGGCCGGCTTCACACAGCACCGAGTCATGCTGCTGGTGTGAAGTTGATCTGAGCCATCTACACCTGCTGGAGCTGCTTCCATCACCCTTGCTGTTGTGTTTGAGTCTAATGGCTGCGGAGTTAAAGCACTGCAGGCTTGGTATGCCCTGATGTGAGGCTGTGATCTCAAGCACAGTTATGACGAAATGCGTGCATTATTTTCACAGTTTTTAAATGATGGAATAGCAGAACATAATGAGTCGTGAAGTCTCAAACACCTATAAAACAAAACAGATCAGTAGCCTCAGGATGGGGATTAAATATCAACTTAGCTTCATGTTCCCATCATGATTCCCTCCCTGAGCATACACAGATCCATAGAGAACACATCTTTACAGAAAAAAACACCTTCATTTTACATGTTTTCCGCATGTAATCACTTGATGTGAAAACTTATATGAGTCTTGCATTTTTTATAATTTTTTTGATGTTACATGTCTGAAATTTTGATTAATTCAGCAAGTGGAGCAGAACTGCTTCAGTAGAGAATATTGACATCAAATGCAGAGTCATTCAATCATCATACTCTTATTTGGGAATATATAGGTTTCACATATGACTTGTCACAATTCGTTAATTTGGATTTTCCTGTGTTATGTGTTCTATGATGTCTGCTTTGTGATTTGTGGTTTTACCGCTGTGGTTTTAGGGTGTTTGTTTTGTTCACCTGTGTCTCGTCAGCCTCTGTGTCTGTATATTGTCCTCCTTTTCTTTACATCCCCAAATTAACATTCCAATCTTTTGGGCTGCTTCCTGTGCTCCTGTTCCAGTTTATTTTTGGTTTTTAGGCCATCATTCAGTGATAGCACTTCAGTTTTAAATAAAATGACTTGTTACTCCTGCCTCCTAGTATTCTGCATTGCATTCCTCTGTCTCTGAACCCTGACAGTCAGTACTTTTACATGATGGAAGAAAAAAATTGAATCAATTGCCTTAGCCCGACTGAAATCAAAGTTTTAAAATGCATGTGAACATCTTAGTATGACTAAAATCGAACAAGATGGAACCAGGTGGGCCAACACATCCAGGTATAGTGGCTGCTAATCCCAGCGCATAAATGTTATAGCAGGACTGGAAATGGCCCACTTGGTCAGTGCATTCTCTATAATTCCTGCTGTGGACTTTGAACCTGAACTACCAGAAGAAGCTGTTCTGGAGCAATACACAAAAACACAAAAACTCAAGAGTACAAGAATTTTAGAATCTACAGCGCTGTACAATTCTTCTTCTTCTTTTTTTTTTTTTTCCAAGATGTTGAAACCAACTAAACATGTTTTGGTGTGTGGCCCAGCAGGTCGGTCAGAAAAGTGCAATGATGACAATCTTTGGTTGGTAAATTGATTCCCTTCAAGTGTGCATGTATTGGGACAAAGAAAGGAGTCCAATTACATGGCTGAGTCAAGCTACAGCGGTAGCATGACTAACCTGTGCATGTAAACGTACTGGGTGATCTAACAGGTTTCACATGGGGTTTTATATGGACTTCACATATCTGCAACATTGTTCCACAATGATGTTTTCTGATGGGAAAAGTACACGTTTCACATCTGTTCTACACATCTTGTGATTTTAACATATTCTCACACATTAAATGTCACATGCGCAAAATCAGATGGACATGTAGTCATGTGGGATGGCATATGTTGTCGCACATGTGAAATTTGTGTTGCTTTATACTGCAAAATTAAAACAACATATAAAAAGGGAAAACTGAACTGATCTATTTATTAGTTATGAATTGTTTCAAATGGTTACATTTTTAAATTTTCCTTTTTATTGCATATTGCATAATAGGGGCTACCCGAGTACTGCGAACATGGTATCCTCTAGGTCAGTGGTCCCCAACCCCCGGGCCTTGGACCGGTACCGGGCCATGGATCAATTGGTACCGGGCCATGCAAGAAAAAAAGCTATTTAAGTGTTATTTATTGTATGAGTCTGAACAAGCTTTTATTTTGAAAAATCTTTCATTTTGAAAATGACCGGATTCTCTTGGTTACATCTCGGTCACTTGAGCACCAAAATGTAACCCAGCCAGCAAAATGAGTAAGAAACAGACGTCTTTGGAAAGTTTCCTTGTGAAGGGCAAAATGCACAGTGAAGAGAAGGAAGAACAGCCTATGACTTCCAAGAAAAAGAAAGCTTTTAACAGGCAATACCAGGAGTCCTACTTGAAATATGGATTTATCACGACAGGCGATTCCCACGTACCAAGCCCACTCTGCGTGAGGTTTTTTTTTTTTTTGTTATTTATTTAATGGGTACAGAGGATGTTACCAGAGACTTTGATGTTATACGCATGTTATGTTATTGCCGTAATCAGGGGCGATTCTAGGGTCAGAGCTTTAGTGGTGCTGAGCACCCAAATGAGCCCCACCACAACCCACAAGTAACGTTAGTGAGAAGAGGACGATACCATTAAGCGGGGTCGTTTTCATTTTTATTCTTAAAATATAAACTTAAACCACAAACTATGGATTAAGTTTTGGACATTATCTAAACCTGTCAAATGCAAACTAAAATTTTAGAATAACAACATTTCTTACTCCAGGTTTTTGCGGTGCTGAATTTCTGAAGCACCCCTAAAAAAGGGCTAGCCTCGCCCATGGTCATAATGTAATGAGTAATGAGGAAGCCCCCCCCGTCCTCGGTAAAATTGTCAAGTGTTGACTGGTCCGCAGTTACACAAAGGTTGCTCTAGGTGGCAGTACCAGTTATTACTACTGCATTTGGGGCTTTTGCAAAAGATGAAAACTTCTGATTTTTCGCATCAATACAGAACTCCTATTGAATCGGAGGGCACTAATTTAGCATGAGGATAAGGACAAAACAGAGCATGCTGAATCTCATTAGAAATTCCAGGCTATAAATCTATCAATTCAGCAAGGCAATGATCAACACTGACAGCAACACCAATGGTGATCCTGCCTACTTCGTCTGGAATAACTGGAGGAAGCCATAGTGCAGAAAGGCACAGGTCTGCAAAGCCTCAGAAGAGTTCTGCCCCTTTACACGTCATATTCCACAGTGGTCGGTAGCCTCTATTACTTCTATCAAATGGTAATTGTTAATGATAGTGATAACAGCTGTATTTCCAACTTTCCCACTTATTTTAATGAATAACTTCTAGCAACTTGTTTTATATACCTACTTGCATGATAAATGTATAAACGTTTAGAGTAGCAAATGGATTTTTAAAAATGTTAATCGTCAAATTAGAACCAGCTTTAGGGCTTTGTACAGCTTTAAGAGGAGACCACAAGTAAACTGTAAAGTGCAGCAGTTTCTGGCTGTCACGAGCCAGAGACCATTCCAGAGAGAGGGCCAACTATTTACAGCAAATAACTGGCTTTATGTGCGGAGGTGGCTGACATATACTCAGTCACATCGAAGAAAATCCACATCTCTTCAAGGAAGATTAAAGGAAGAATTTGATGATTTCTACAGCTTTAGAGGTGTATGTTTAATGCTAAATACAAATACATGAATGGGAATCCAAAGAAGTCACAAGTCTCCTTGAAGACGATGAGTGACACTGCATTATTTCCACAGACAAACGCACAAAAAAGAGGAAAATTAAACATCTTTGTTAGCCTATGTGCTAACTTATATCAAATCATACATTAGCTTTGTTAGAAATTAGCCTCCAAGTTCCACCAAACAATGTCTCTGAAATACCTTACTATACAAATACAGACCAGTTAATAGATAACAATAAGTTCCATGTGAGTTATTATTGGAGGCTTATAAGCAACATACCAAATATAAAATTCAGGGTTGGGGTTAGGTTAAAATCTGACCTTGGATAAATAAAAGAGGCAATATATATGCAAATGACACCGCTGGCATTTGCTGTAATTGTCGTTTGCGATGCTCATCTGAAATGATCCAACAGCAGCCCTTTTAAATTGCAAGAACTCAGAGGGAGATGACAAAAACAAAATCTGTGTAGGCTGAAGTGTTGAAGATATTGAGCATTCAGTATCTCTCCTTGTCAAATCGTATTACTCAGCCTGAGAGTGAGGCAGTTTCACTATCACTTTATATTAAATGTCTTTATCTATAACGGCTGTTAAGGTTCAAGTATTTTAGGTTGCAGCTGGTTGGCCTGAAAAGATTGGGACAGACTGAGCCAAACTCATTTGAATCCATAATCGCTTTGATCACAGGCTAGTTCAAAAACATGCTAAAAATAACATAGTCAATGGAAGCCTCATAATTGCAGCTAGATGAGAAGTTTTGATGTGGTTTTGGAAGGTAACAAGAATGTGTTTTCTTTCATCTTTGAGAAGTGTGATCTGTGATACAACAAACACATGGAACAACTGGAGAACAGAAACACACAGGCAAGACTGAACGCACTCACCCATGTGACCAGCAACTTGTGTAAATGACCACTAAGCTTTATTGACTCTATTGTATTTGTAAGGATTGTTTTTGTGTGTTTCATTTTTTGCTCTAAAAGCCTATGGGCAGCAAAAACTATACAACACATGGACACCAAACCTTGTATACAATCAAAATTACCTTGGCAGACCTCTAAATTAAAAGTAAATGTACATTTTGGCACAAGAACCATCTGCGATATAACTTTTTTTTCTCTAATTCACGAGAAGCTTCCAAGTTATACCAACCCTTTCTCATTATTTCATTGAACAAGATAAAAATTTGGAGTTCTTTTTCAATGCTTCAGCTGTAGGCAGTACCTAAATTATCCACATTTCAGAGGCCAATATATAAGATAAGTGGCCTGACTTTTTGTGATCAATGTTCATGAAACTTTATATGCTCATTCATAGAGACATGTGAAGAAGAATGTAACAGATCTGAAACCAACTGGACAATAGGGGGCGCTTTATAGTAGATTTTATCGCAATCTGTAAATCACTATATGGGGGAACTGTTGTGCTTGGCGGAGGTCTGCGCTCTCTGAGTGCTTTTCTAGTTTCTTGGAGTACAAAAAAAATAAATAAATTTGCTCCACATGAGTTAGAGCTAGTTATGTATATATCAGTGCAGAAGAGGAGGAGGAAGGAAGAGGAGGAAGCTCTACAGCAGAGTCCCAGACAAGGTGTGCATGAAAGCTGCTCCGATCTGGATGAAAAGATGCTCCATAGCGGTTTGCGGTTTGCGGGTAGCAGGTAGCGCCTTATGGTTTTCAGATCAGGTAATGGAATCAATTAATATTTTAACTGCTTTAGAAGAACATTGTTCCGGTCCTTTTTCAGTCAACATGCATTACGAAATGTGAGTTAGCGAAGCGCGTCGACCAGGTTACTCTTGGTCAAACATCTCAGTAGCTTGAAGTATTAGGCTTAGTTCCTTCAAGTTGCTTGTACAAATCACAATTAAATGTAAATAAGTGCTCTGCAGACAGGATAATTGTCCTCCACCAGTTATCCCTCTGCATTCTTAAAAATAAAAAAAAAAAAAAAACAGAATATGCCCAGAGCTCAGATTTCGTCCTTTTAGTGGGTTAGTAAATGTCCTACGTGCTATCACCAGTTTCCGCCATGCTCACGTTACAATGCCGATGTTACAAGCTACATATTCACGCGAGACACAGTTGCGAGTCGCTCACAGACTTGAATGAGGCTGATATTACATATCCCGGTAATCGACCGCAATAATGAGATGAAGTCAAACATAAACCGTAAGCGTTATCGCACATAATTTTACCACGCTTTACCATAATACCGGTAACCGTTCCATCCCTAACAAATATATAGATACATATTTATATATGAAAAACAAAATGAAATGTCACTTTTAAATTTTTTTAATTTTTGATTGATAATTGAAAATGGAAATAATGAATGATACACAGCTTGATAAAGTTACAGAACTTTTACATGGACATTTTCATTTTAAAGTTCTCCCAGACGGAGGATTCGACAGAAACAAGGTTATTTGTAACAACTGACAAGTTGAACGCCCCGTTAAAGGTTTCTGCTGCTACCTCAGAAATTACCTGTTTTAATGTTATGATTGGGGCTCAGGATTTTGTTGGTGGAATTTTTTTTATTTTTCATAAAAAAACAGGATGACATTAATGCCCTGGTAGTGGCAATAAGCTTTATTTTATTTGACATTTTTTAAGATGAGATTAACACTAAATATGTGTTACTGACAAGTGCTGATGTTAAAAGTGTTTGAACAACAAATGTTATAGCACTTTAGTTCATATGGCAGCAGAATATTTAAATAAAAGTGCACTTTACACTACTTTTGAATTCATTATTTGATTTTCTGTATACAATGCAATTAATCGTGATTAATCAGGGAAATAATGCGATTAATCGCTATTAAAAAATTTAATCGTTGCTCAGCCCTAATATATATATATATATATATATATATATATATATATATATATATATATATATATATATGCTATCAGATTACATTGTTCTATAAAATAGTGAATTGGTTTGATATGCTCAACCGTGTTATAAATGCAGCTGGAACATGACTGTGTGGTGTTGATTTCTCAGTTGATTTAGCCGAGAGCTTATTCAAGTTCCTCATTAATTCCTGCGTGTCTGCTTGTTTTTAGAGTGACTATACTGGTACTGCTGTCAGTGGGCTTCACTCGCTGCCACCTTGTCCCTGGTGGGATGGTTATCTGAGAGGAGCTCTGCTGCCCACAACATGGCAGCTGTGTGTCAGCAGTGCTGGAACACCAGCACTAGAAAGGCCAGTTCTAATGAGCGGCTCTGGGATTATCTTGAGGGAAGGGATGAGTGCAACAAAAGAAAATGGACACGAGTATGTACCACAAACTAGAGATTGGACTCACGAATTTAGGTCATGGTCTTGGGATTCTGAGTTTTGAGTCTTGATTAGTTTTTAGTTGCTGTTTCATTAGGTTTCTAGTGTGTTTGTCAGGCTTCTGGAGTCAAGGACTCAAATGCAGGAGATTGGAAGACAGGAGTTTTAAACACTAGCCTTTTATTCAAACAAAACTAGACAGAAAGCACATCCAGGCTGGAAATTTCTAACACCTAAAATCCAAAACAGAGGAGAGAAAAGCCATGCAAAAGGGCACAGACCAACACAACCAGGGGAATGACGATGGAGCAGCAGGATTGTAAGAGATGACAAGGAAACCTACAGACACAAAGGGCTGACACAAGTGGGAACAGTGAGGACAATCAGGAGAACAGGGGAAGTGAAGTAGACTCAGGACACAAGGAGTAACACTTTCAACACTCAACATGAAGTGAAGCACACAAGAGTCAGAAATGTTAGTGATAAGTTTAAGCTAAAGAATACAGTTGTAATAAGAGTCGCATAAGAAAAATCAAGACTATTTTAGAAAAAAAATCTGAAGTTGAACTAAACAAACTCTCTGAAACCACATAAGCAAAAAATAAATAAAAAACAGAGGCCATAAAGCATAGAACCCAAACCAGGCAAAACCTTACATCATTACAGTCTTAGGCTCTCAGTTGTTAAGGTTCCTGATGCCCTTTTGTTTTAGTGTTTGGCTTGACTTCAGGTTTTATTTTGAAAATGTTGCTCCTTTGGTTCTTGGCTGTGTTCCAAATGGCATATCTTCATGAGTTCGCTCAGTTTGCTTCATACACAGTGTTCTTACGTCCACAGTGTGTGAAAGATTTGCTTCATCTGAGTGCCCACCAGGTTACTGCTAAGATAACTTTGTTATCATAAATTCCAAACAAAATGAAGCCAATAATGACAGACTAAAGCTGCACTGTCATTCATGCTGAAGACAGGCTGCGATGCCGAAAAGATGCCAAGCCCTGAGAGTGTGAAGTGTCCAGCATTCCACTTTCAATTTTATGACTATTTTAAGTGCACCATCTGGATACTTGCAACAGAATTGTCAGTGTGAACGCACTTGTTCACACTGTGTAAGGAATTACACAAGCCCACAATTTGGAACATAGCCCTTGTTTGACTTAGCTTTCCTCTTGTCTTGATTATTGACACCTGTGTTTTGTCAGACTCATGTCTATATATTGTACTGCTTTTCCATCTGGTCTGGTGTCATTCTTTTCTCTTGTGCTTCTTATTGTGCTTGTGTTGTTCTTCTCCATCCTGCTTGCCTCTGTGAGTGTTTGGTCATTTGGCTCTTTTTGATTACTCCTGCCTCATGATCTCCTGCATTCGGGTCCTACTCATGCAATCCAGACAGTTTACTTCTTTCTTGAATTGACATTTATGCATAGCATTTACAGGAAAATATGGGGATAAACACAGTAAAATACACATTTTTTCAAAAATCCAAACCTATCAAAATTCTTTTTAAATCAACTGAATGACATAAGTGTCACAAAAATGAATATATCTTTAAAAAACTATAAAATAAAATAATAATTTCAGAAGTATTTGGGAAACTTTATCAACTGCATCAGCAGCATGAGAGGGAAGAAAAATGTAACATATTTGCAGAATCTTTTCTGATATAAACATCTTAAAGGATCTAAATTAAAAGGTTGGTCTGACTTGTGCAAGGCAGAACTGGACTTCCTGTTTGGGACAGAATCTCATGAATTGCAGTCTTACACTGGAAGCATAAACGAGTTTGTCTTTCAAGCTGAACTCATACACAGAAAGTCACAAACTAGAGGGCTAGAAAAGCTAGAGGGAAAAGCAAACACAGAAAGAAGGGGTAAAAAAAGACAAATGAGAAAAATGCAAAAAAGAAAAGAAGTAGAAAAAAATTAATTTTAAAAATGAAGAAAAAAATACATGTGTGTTTCAAAATGCATTTATTCTTTTGTCTGACCTTATATTTTCATATTTGTATATACCACCTCATTTATCTTCTGATTTTATTTTTTTTTTATTGTTTTTGTTGCATCCACTCAGGCTGCAGCAGCTTCTTCTGGAAAAGAAGACTTCAGTAGAAGAGAATATCTTATGAGCTCTATGAATAAATAATCTATTCAGATCATTGACTTATTTTTGCCTTTTGTTCTGTCAGGACGTAATACTGAAAAAGTCAACTGTTTTTAACGACTGCCAGACACCCATTCTGTTGGACTTTAATTTCAAAATCTTTATTTAAATTCAGGAAGTGCTTTGACAGCATCTCAACTAATGCGTTTGAGTGAACACTCAAATATTAAATCATACTATAAAGTAGAGGAAGCAGAGGCACAGAACAATAAGTGACTGCGAGAAAATATTGAAAAGTGATGTAACCTAGATTCTGTCATCAAGAGAGTGACACCAGAAGAAAAAAAAACCCATGGAAAATATAGCAGATCAAACCTGCAGTAAGAAAAGATGATTTGTTTCATCAGCTGTTGTTTCCCATCTTCTTGACATAAATGTCTGGCAGAGCTCTTCAAAGCACAAAGGCTGAGACGTCAGTTTGTTACTGATCACTTATGACAGCTAGATATAATCCTTTTATCTAGCCATCCTCTTCGAGGGCTCAGGCTGGAATAGTAAAAGTTCTCTGATCAGGGCAGTTGGACGAAATGAAATTCATTCCCAACAACAGGCGACGTCACATCTGAATGAAATCTGTCCAGTTTGACTAATTTAAACTTTAAGGGCAACAAATCTAAAGCCAGTGTCTGTGATGCCATGTGGTTCTATCAGTGCCTATGAGAAAAGTAATTTACACGCTTTAGTGCCAAAATATGCTTTCAGTAATGGAGAACAATAAACAGATTTTGGAACACATGTTGCCTTTAAGGCAACATCTTTAACAGGGACACCCATGCATAATTCACCTAGATGATGCTTGTCTATAATAGAAAAAAATAGAAACATTTATTTATTCTTACTCATTGCATTTCCCAGCAGTAACAATTTATTCAGATTTTGAGTATTTCCATACTTTGTGGTGAGTTTTTTCATAAGCAAGATCATCACTGTCAAAAGCAAATGCAGATAAGGTGAAACAATAGCACAGAACATCCCTAAATGATGATTATTTCTAGAATCTATAAACTCACTCACCACACAATAATCTTAGGGAAGTGGTACCACAGAGACTAGGGGTGCAATGTTACGGTCCGTACCGCGGTTTTTGTGTCACGGTTTCGGTGCGGATTCGGTACAGTTTCAGACCACCCGCTACCCTAAACAAGCGATCGCAAGATACCGAGTTTGCGGAAAGCGCAACTCGCATGTCGGCGCATAAAAGAGCACGTCCAAATGGAATAAATGTGCAGCTGTGGCAGCTCTCATTCAGATGTCTGCTGTGGAGGAAACCAAGGAGATCTTTGTCTCTGGTGTCAAGCTGTAAAAAGAGTAAGACACCGGAGATTGAAAAAAGTTTTTCCGAATTTCTCCGCTACCGCTGGCCATGCCTGCTTGTTTTATGTTTCTTTTTCTGCATCTATGAGCTGCAGCTAACTGGCCAAAGTGTGATCAGCTGGTCATTGTGAGTGAGCGGAGGCGAGTGGATGTTGACATGCAGTTGCGGGCCTGTTGACTAAAAGGCACGTCCAATGCAAAGTTATTGAAACATAAATACCGCGGGACATAAAAGCGTCCATAAAAGAGTACCGTTGCATCCCTAACAGAGACTATGCTAATTTTAAAATCTGGGATAATCTGCAGTAAAATGTTCTCAATAACTCATCCCTAGAATATGATAATATAATAATTGCAAATACGGTTGCATTTCTGATGCAAAAATTAGAATTTACATAAAAAAAATGCAAGGGGAGGCTGACACACATGCAACATAGCGCTAGATTCAGCACTGCACCAACATGCTCTTCACACCAGTCGATAGACCTCCCATTGGGAAGGATACTATACAGTACATGCTTGTCTCAGCTGTTAACCTTCTCCTTTTCCTTCTTTCTCTCCACTCCTCCTCTGCTCCGTTGTGTCTGGTTGACTGCAGCTAAGACAGGCCTCTGGGTGAGCAGTTCAACAGTCAAGCATTTGAGCGCACATCCTCTGACACCCAAGTCAAATGCCTTGTGTTTGGAATCTGCTGCTGGCTCTCTGGAGAGTCTGCCCACCTCTCCACATCCCACACAGCACACCACAGGAAACACCTGCCAGACTCAGCAAGGAAAAGGATGATAGATGAGCAGGGGAACGGGGAAGGCACATGTTATGGAACAGGGGTGAGAACATGATCAAACCTACTCGGACAACGTGAAGACAATTGTTCCCAAATAATTGTGCTTTTTAGACAATCATATTTTTTCAAACCTGGATTTCACCCTTATCTGTATGTCGCAGAGATACTGGAAATAAAAGAAACATTGCACTGTGACCACACAGATAGCTGAACAACGACGACAGGCTGGCTGATAACCTCGTACAAGATAAATCGGAAAAGTCATTCTCTCTTGTTTTCTTTAATCTGACAATCTGACTTGAGGATACATTTAGTTGAGAATAGATTTAGTCTGTCAAACCCTTGAAATCTCTGGATTATCTCAGACAGTCTAAATTAGATGTAGCCTCAAGCAGAGAACAAGCTCATTTCCTTCTATGTCAAATTTAATGATGAAGACAATTTTCTCCAACAGGAGAAAGCACACATGTAATCACACAAGAAGCAAAGCTTGTTGGACCCACACACAATTACTGCTCACGGCAGTCTTTCATTCACTTGAATTGGAGAAACCCAAGTACCATGAAAATGGTATCCACTAAGTGGCAGCACTGGTCAAAACTGCCCGTTACTGCTGCATTTAAGGCTTTTGTGTATCATGTAAACTTCCGGTTTTGAAGCAATAATGGGATTACCCACTGACTTGGATGGCGGCAATTTAGCTTGAGGCCACAGACTAAATGGAAAAGAATATCAATGTGCCGAACCTCACAAGAAATTCCAGGCTATGTTCCTATCAATTTGACCGGGAATAGATCAACACTGATCGTGAGATGATTGCTGACCCTGTCTACTTCTACTGGAATAACTGAAGGAAGCCATATGGTAGAAAGACGCATGTCTACAAAGGCCTGGATGAATGTGAGTTCTGTCTCCTTATATGTCATATTCCCCATAGTCGGGTTGCCCATATTGCATGTAAGTAAATAATAATTTAGTAATTATTATAAGCAATAATTATTGTAAATGATTATCAGTTCTATTGTTGGAATGATAATTATTGAGGAACAAATCATCATCATCATTCTTATCATTCTTAGCTGATGAAATTACATTAAAGGCCAGCAAGAAATTGAGTTTAGCTCTTACAGAGGACAACATAGTTGGAAAGTTTTGGCCAAGACTTCGATATCCAGAGTGCTCCCTTACAGCAAGATGTCCAGGTTACAACATCTGCTGCAAACAAACACCACAAGTTAGAGGGTGTTGGATTCTGCAATATGTCCCTGCCACTGTCTTTCAGTAAAAGGCATTATATTGCATTTATAATGTCCTCGTCAGCAAGTAGATTTTACCTATGGGTGGTGAAATTGTAGCTTTCAGCAGAGCAGTGTACTTAGTTAGCAGTAACTCTACTTTTGAAAATCTTCGCCATGCTATGATTAAAGTAAAAGCACTACATACAACTTTTAATAGCATTCTAAATCAATGGAAACAGCACAAAAAAGCAAGCAAACATATGGCTAACAGTCACATTGCCAATGATTAAGAATAGCTAGTCAGCTACATCATACACTAAAACTCCGGACAATAGTCCAATAGTCAGTGTGTCTAATAATCAACAAAATAGAAAAATGCAAAATTATCAAGTGGAAAACAGAGCAAGCCAGCAACCAGCAATAACACATTACTCTCTAGTCAAACCAGTGGGGCAGGAATGGTGTAGTGAATAGAACCACTAGCCTTTGGTGAAGTTGGTTGCCCAAAGGTTGCCAGTTTGCCAGCCTGTCACATGGTGAAGTGCCCTAAGGCAGAACACTAAACTTATTGCCCCCTTTTCAAAAGCTGAAAGTTTTGAGACAAGCCAGTTTTCTCATAGTGCTGGTCCCATCCATCCATCTATCCACCCATTAACTTCCTCTTATCTCAGTTCAGGTCACAGGGGCAGCAGCCTAAGCAGAGAGGCCTGGACCTCCGTCTCTTCAAACATCATCTCTTGCTTCTTTTGGGGAAATTCTGAAAGAACAAGCTGAGAGACATAATCCCTTTAGCATGTCTGGAAGGGATTATATCTCTGGCCTCTGCCCAGTTTGACATAACTGAAATACCTCCCTGGGGAGGCATCCTAATCAGATGCCTGAACCACCTCAATTGGCTCCTCTCGATGTGGAGGAGCAGAAACTCTACTCCGAGTCTTGCCTTGATGACTCAAGGAGTCCTACATAAAAAAAAACCTAATTTCAGCCACTTGTATCTGCAATCTCATTCTTTTTCTCATTACCCACAGTTCATTGTCATAGGTAAGAGGAGTAACATAGATCATCCCTCTTCACCGCAGATGACTGCAGATGCCGTATAGATGCTGCCTGTCAATCTCCCACTTCATTCTCCCGTCACTCATAAACAAAGCAAAAAGTAGAGATGCATTCCTGAGGTCACCAATGTGGACCCCCTCTGCTTTTTGACAGGGCCAAGAAATTCTGCCCTTCAAAGGTATTAACACAATCGCTGACAAAGGATACCCCTGATTGAGTCCCACTCTCAGTAGAAACAAATCCGACTTACTACTGGCAATGCAGACCAAACCTCCAAAAGACACAGTTGAATACTTTTTCCATTTCCACAGAATACATGTGTACCAGTTGGGCAAACTCCCATGCCCCCTTTAGGACCCTAGCAAGGGTATAGAGCTGATCCAGTGATTCATAGTCAGGAGAGAACCTGAAAGAGAGAACCACTTCCTCCTGAATCTGAGATTCAACTATCGACTGGACCCTTTTCTCCAGCCCCCCTGAATATATCTTGTCAGAGAGGCTGAGAAGTGAGATTCCCCTGAAATTGGAACACACTCCCTGGTCCCCATTCTTAAAAAGGGGAACAACTCTCCCAATCTGCCAATACAGTGGGACTGCCCCCAGTGTCCACACAATGTTGCAAAGGCATGTCAGTCAAGCCAGCCTTACAACAACCAGAACACCGAAGAACACAGGGTAGACTTTGTCCACCCCTGGAGTCCCGCCACCATGGAGCTTTTTAACTACCCCAAATACCTCAGTCCCAACAATGGGTGAGCCCACAGACTCAGCTTCCTCTGTGGAAGTGTTGCAGAGATGTACTTTGGTCTAGCCCAGGGGTCAGCAACCTTTACTATCAAAAGAGCCATTTTTTGTCCCTCTCCCCTGAATAAATTCTTCTGGAGCCGCAAAACCTATTTGAACCTTAAAATGAAGATAACACAGTGTAAGAAGTTTTATATGTAGTTATACTGTATCCGAGACGGATTTGAACCTATCCAAAAGCATATTCCTACTATGTTTGGCAGCTTTTAAAGTTTTTAATGCAGTTATTTTTTCCCGGTGGTAAATGAGCAACACATAAAGATGTCCGGCGCTAGTCATAGAACGCACGCTAAACTTTTTTTTTTCTTTTCCCTGAATGCAACACACATATACGACTTCCTCGTTGCAGTAACCTGGCAGTATTTTGCACTAAACACACTCATTCCCCCAAAGTGACAGGGAGCCACTGCGGAGGTGCTAAAGAGCTGCATGCGGCTCCAGAGCCGCAGGTTGGCGACCCCTGGTATAGATAATGGATGGGTGGCTGTCTCAGCATAACATGACAGCCGTATGATGGGCTAGTAAGGATTTGTGAGACGAATAAAACAACCTTCTATTACTACATCACATAAATTTATTCCATTGCTTCTCTGCCTACTCTAATTTATGTTGATAATGACTGCTGATAATGACAGAGACTGATTGCTATCAGTTCCTATTCACTGTCATCAAATTCATTATTGAATAAAATTTAACACCTTCACAGCATCTCATCTCTCATTTTCATTAGACAAAAAATGGTATAACATAACCGAAGCTACATTGGTTACTGGGGATATTAAGTGCTGTAGTGTCAAATACCTGACACTCACACCAAGGCATAAGCCGAAGTGGGATGTGATTCTTGCCCCTTGCATTCAAAAAGATTACATAAAAGCTTTCAGGACAGATCATTAAACTTGGAAGAGAATTCAAGCGGGAACAAAATAAAAAATAAAAAAATATTTTGTTATCTTTGGAAAATGCTATACGGGTCTTGGTGGAGTATGTGCAATATTTCCTTGATATATGTGTAGCAAAATCCTGCTACTCAGTGTTCCTCTCCAGCAGTCATGGAAATGCACTAGGGGAGACAAAATCACTTTCATTTCCTTTTTATAATATAGCAATGTTGCAGCAACCTCGATATCAGGCATCCTCGGTCCCAGCAGGTTACCGCATATATAAGAGAGCTGATTAGATGAGTGGAACTGGTCCAGTGTCATCAGGTACAGTGGTTCAGGTACCTGAACCGCTGCCCCACCTCTCTCTGCAGCTGAGCAGAAACCACACCCCACCTCCACAATCCATGATGTAGTCAACAAATTAGACTGACAGATCATCTCTTACTATCTCTATAGTTAGGAAGAGTTTTCACAAGTAGATCATTGAAAACATCTTTCCTGGAAACAGGCCTGGTACAAATTTAAATAGTTAATGGAAGTATACAGTAATCCACTCTGGACTGAACACATGACTGACTGTAAACAAACTCTCTATTGCTGACCACATGTGATAGAAAAGCACACTAAATAAGCAATTAAACAAATTAAAGCAAAGTATGCTAGGAGGTTAAGCCTCCTGTTTATAATGAAAACTTTAGTGGTAAGTAAAGAGAAGTGGAGAATTATAAAAAACTGAAGGAGTTGTCAGATCATCTCTCCCACTTCAGTGAATCTATGTCCGTCTCAGTGTGAGAGGCAGCTGTTCCTACGGGGAGAACCAGCAGGCAGATGGTGCCTCTCCATTCTCCCTCTACACTCAACACATTTCCTTCATCCATCCATAAATCATCACTCTCACTCATACCCTTCCTTTAACTCCATCTTGTTATTTTGTATTAACATTAAACCCCAACCATAGCTTCCCAGCTTCCTATTTACAATACATATGGACTACAACAAGAGTCTTTTCCTTCACTCACCTCCAAACAAAGTTATAGTCTAGCAGCATCTAACTATTTCAAAAGGGTAATCACAGGAAAAGTCAATGTGTTCTTAGTCTGAAGCTTAAATAATTTGACTTTTGGGAAAAGCCAATATCAAGCATCTGTTTTCCTTACTTTGCCTCTTTAGCAGTGGAAAGAGAGCGTTGCAGATGGTTGTGGGAAAGAGACTTACTGTAACTGGAAAAAGCAGATGAACATTACATAAGCAAGTCCACTTTATTTAATGTTTTGCAAACACAGCATTCTTTTGTTAACATGTTGGTTTTTGTGCAGTAACAAAGACACATAAAGAACAGTATGCTCAGGATGGATTGTGAGCAAATTATGATAAGGCTCTATCTGCTGTCTGTCTTTATTAAAGACCTTGACCGTCGGCAGTGACACAAGCTGGACAATGGGATGCAAGGTCAGATGATCACTCTGGCGGTTCAATGTGGCTTACATGCATCGTTGAGCAAAGCCAACTCACACTGCGTTTTGGCATTCAGCCATCTGGAGATGACCCCTTGCATATCGTGGAGGACCTCTTTGACATAGGATATGAAGTGTCTTATCCTGCGGCAATGCTGATGTACGTCATATCCAGGGTGACATCAGTCGAGATTGCCTCTGTCTTGTTGAGAACTCCTTACACTCTGCTAATGTTGGAAAATCATTGACACCAACAAACAAATGTACTATTCCCTCCTGATGCTTCCTTTTGTTCATCTCTGAATTTTGCATGGCACTAAGGCAATATGTTTAGCTGCTTAGTTAGGTCAAACTATGGCTACAGCTTGACTAGGCCATTTAATTCAACACCTGTCCTTGTTCCATTATACAAACATAAGAGGGGTTTTTTCAATTTATTGGAAGTGGTATGTCAGATTACAGTAGGTGGCAAAACAGTGGTGGAAAAAACATGCCAAGCCCTCAGAATTAACTGGTTTTCTGCATTGCCATGAATTGTGACCTTATCTTCTTCTAAGACACAATAACAGGCAAATGCAACATGCTCAACATGATGACACAGAGTGATTGATTATGTCAATGAAAGTCATTTGGATTCAGTAGTTCAATCCAATTCAATTACCTTCAATTCAATTCAAACACATTTTTATGAGTCCCCAAAAGCAAATTATATATGCTGTAATGCCATTATTTAGGTTTCTTCAAAGAGTCATAATAGATGGGTAAAGATGGTAATAGGTGTAGACATGAAGGATCTCCTGTAGCAGTCTGTGTTGTAGTGGATCTGACAAAGCTTCTAACTAAAAAACTTATTGAATTATTGAATCACTGTGTTGTGAAGAGGATGCTTCAGTCAAATATGTTTTTCTTATTGTGAAGTATTATTCTTAGCACAATGAGCTCTTGAACCTCCAGAACAGAGCCAGCCTTCTTCATCAGTTTGCTCTGATGCTGCTCCTCCAACAGATAAGATTGCACTCTCCACAACAGACTTATAGAAGATGGCAACATCTTGCTTCACACCCTGGAGGCCCCAAGCTTCTAAAAGAAGTCCAGTGCTGTGTTACTTCTTGTAGACAGCATCAGCGTTTAGTCTCCAGTCTAGTCTGTAGTCCATGTGAACACACATTTATACTCCTCCACCACCTCCCATGATACAAATGCTGTTTGACTTATTCCTGGTCCTCCTAAAACCAGCAATACTCTCCTTTGTCTTGTTCACATCCAAGTTAAGATGATGAGAGTTCTCTGTCCTCAGTCTTTTGCCCATCACTTATACACTCCATAACTACAGAGTCACTGAGTATTTCTGCAGATGGCAGGACTCTGACTCGTACTCAAAGTCTGAAATGTCCAAAGTGAAGAGTAATGGTGAGAGTACAGTCCCCTGTGGTTCTCCTGTGCTGCTGACCATGCAGTCAGACACAGAGCCATTCAGTCTTGGAAACTGTGGCTTGTCCCGTTGTCAGTGATCCAGGCGATTGTGGAGGCATCCATCTGTCTTCTGTTTTCTCTTTTCCACACCTGGAGCTCTGTTGATGACATTACTTTGATGACGTTCTTGAGGGCTACTTTAACTGATAAAAGACTCAGGAATTGAAAACTCAGTCTGCTGTCCATAAGAAGTATGCACATATGTAAACCATGCCTCGCAAAAAGAAAATGTCTGAAGACATATGAACAAGAGTTGTTGTTATGTGTAAGGATGAAAAGGGTTACAAAGTCAGTGGCATCCATTAGTCCACAGTTATAAATTGTCTATAAGTTAAGACAGTTTAGCACTGTGATTACTCTTTCTAGAAATGGCACAGATTATCTTTATCAAAACAGCATTGGAATGACCGCCGAAGAATGGTGGAGGGAGCGATGATTTGGGTTTGCTCTACTTCCTCAGGGCCTGGACAACCACTGAACCACCCCGGAGAGCATTCGACAGGATAATACTAGTGTGATTGCTTGCTAGTAGAAGATTGATAATGCAAGAGGACAATGACCCAAAACATTTAAGTAAATCAACCACAGACAGGCTTCAGGAAAAAAAGCCTTTTAAAGTTAGAGCTCAGACTCAGACTAAAGCAGTTCTGTAAAGAGGGATTGTCAAAAATTCCTTCTGATCTCTTTTTTTAAAATTAGATGCATGCTCAGCTTGAATTTATTCTCTGTTGCTGACTGTTTCTTATGTGTCCTGGCTTATTCTCTTACTTCCCGTTCAAAGTATGGAGTATGCACCAGTCTGATTAATGCATCCAGTAATAAAAGTTTGATTTTAAACAGATTAATACAATAATTATCCAGGCAGAGCTGTAATCCTGAAATGAAATCTATACTGAAACCACTACTCAAAGGAAAAAGAAAAGGAAGCAATGTCAGACACAGTCACTGGGAATCTCTAGTGTACCACATTTCACCACATGAACATTTGGTGGTGGTGTGGTTACACATCCCTTTGGGACAGCCCCCAATAATTCAGAGAGACACGGGGGAGTACATCAGATGCAGCATTGGAAAATATAAAAGACTTAGGATTTGAGAGAAGTGTATTGACACTACGATCTGAACAAAGAACTGAGGAAAACAAGCAAAAAGAAACAACATCAACAACCATGAGCACACTGCTTATATTTATTTTAGCTGAGGCTGTTGGGGAGCAGAGTTGAAATCAGAACAGAGGGAGAAAAGAAGCAGCTACATACAGTCTAAAGACAAACACAGGAACAAGGATGACAGCGCAGTGAACTGAGGATGTGATCTGCATTTATTTGCTGCGGTATTACATTAAATGTCATGCATAAATGGCATGTATTTTAAGAGACAGCTAGTTAGGGGAGATGAACGTGAGGCCTTATGCGCGTGCTGCAGAGAGTGGCAGGTAATAAGATGTGCATTTATGAGAAGCGAGCGTGTCGGTGACATCGTCATAACCTATTCATGAGACCCATGATGGAATCTCAGTTATCCGCCTCTCCTGTCTCATAGGTGAAAAGAGGAACTCTTTGGGTGAGAGTGGGGAGAATGGAAATAAAGGTGAAAGTGGGGACAGGAAGCAAAAGAAATTTAAAGGTAACAGACAAAGTGGTTAAAGAAAGATATAGGAAATAGGGCTGGTGGAGGGAGTAACAAGGGATATATTAAATAGTTGGAGACAAAAAAAAGGAACAAGGGATGAGATAAGAGACAATGAGAAACATAATGTTGATAGGCAAAGAAAAAGAAGGAAGCAGAAGAGTGGAGACAAGAAAGAGAGCAATTACCGGGAGAGCAAGAAGAGTATTTTAATAACCCAGTACATGTTGATTCAATCCAGTACATCTGCCACTTGTGCCCTGCGTCCTGAATACCAATGATTCAGACACACCATAAGTGGAATTCACAATGTATACAGACAGCAAAGGTAACAGCATTAGGTATTCTGTCAGAGCGTGGAGGAAAAGGAGGAGAAATGTAGCTACACATGGCCTTGTTTACAAATGAAGGCCAGAATCAGTGCATCGCCCCATCAACAGTTTTTGCCTCTGTCGATTTTTTTTCTTCGTACACACTGTCATAAAAAGTATATCGCTCGAGGAAAGGAGACATAAAAGGAAAATGTGTGAGGTTTCACATTATACATTCATGTCCTTCATGTATCATTCAGCACTTCCCCTTCTACAACCTGTAATGTTTTTATTCATTGCATCAGTTGAACTGTAAATATCTGCTGAGATCCGACTGCCTCACTGTTGTTTTACCTGTGCTGCTTTGAAGAAAAGAGAAGAGAAGAGATATGGTTTGGACCCCAGGAGAAATTCTCGTCTCCGCGGTGGTGGCAGATGGCATTCCACTCTGCCTGGGTATGACGTCAGGAAGACACAAGGAGGCCCACAAAAATGCCAAGAACCCAGGGAAGTGCTAGTTGAGGTTCACCACAGGGTATGGACAAAAGCACCCAGCATCTTAAACCTTAAACCTGATAGTGATTGTCAAGGACACAGAATGTCTGTGTAAAAGCTTATCCCAAAGTAATAGCTCTTTTTTTGTTGTGGTAACAGAGACTGCTGAACTCTCTCTCTCTCTGTCTGTCACACACACACACACACACACACAGCCCTGTCACTATATTTGTTACCACCAAATCTGTAAATATGTCATTCAATGAACCACTTCAGATTTATTGGATACTGTGACATCACTGACCCAGATCAGAGTATAATAATTTTTCCTCACCATCGTTATCTTCACTCTGTCATGGTTTGGGATTGGGCATGGCATGGCTTCGTTCTCTGGGTTTGGTTTCTTTATTGACCCTTACTTCAGTCAACATTGTCTCCTGTTTTACTTTGAAGGTCTGTCTTGTCTTTGTGGTGTTCACTCTCACTTTCTTCCGTTTCATTTCCCTGATTGTTTCCACCTGCCTCTTGTTTGTTCCTTTCTGTATTTAACTCCTGTCTTTCCCTTTCAATTTGCTGGTTTCGTCCGTGGGTTTTACCGCCTGTCTACCTTCCTGTTATCCTCGCTCTGACTGTTCCCTGCTTCTGCCTTGCCGTCTCAATCCATGGACTTATCCTAATTTAGTTTTGGTTTTTAGACTGATTAAATAACATTTATGGTGGAATCTCCTGGCTCTCCTGCATTTTTGGGTCCTTCCTTCAACAAATCCATCACAGAACCCAACTACACAGAGTGCTGCATTTGCTATACCTCTAAAGTGGGAACACAAAGCTGTAACACTGATTTCGAAAGAGATCCACCTTACAGAGGAGGAGGGTGTAGTAGAGTAATATAGCTGACTCCGCCCCCTAAAATACTGTAATTGAGTGTCAATGTGCAATACTTCCTCTAACCTTCTAGAGCAGTGCTTCTCAAGTATTTTCTGCTGCGCCCCCCCCCCCCTTTGGAAGAAGAAAACATTTCACGCCCCCCCCCCCCCTCCACCCTGACTATAAATAGTATAATTTGTCTATAAAATTGTTATAAGTACAATAACACTGCACCTTATTCACATTAAGAGAAACAAAAAAGAAAGACATATATAATATAAATAACTGATAACAAATAATAACTTTATTAAAATTATTTTTTAGCCTGTAAAAATTTAAAGTGCATCAATCCGTAGTCACATTGAAGCCAAGTGCTACATCAGCATCGTCACATTTCCTCGTCTTAACTTTCTGGAGACTTTCGTTTGTCTCATTATCTCCGTCTCCCTCCGCCTTTCTCTTTATCCCTGTTAAATATTTTTCCGTGGTGTCTCTTGAGGGCTTGTTCACGTCTTATCTCCTGCTCTGTGCTGTGTTCTCTCGACACACTGTGATAATGAGAGGGCCACTGCCCCCTAGTGGAGTACATGTGCAATTACACTTTATTCCAGCGCGGAAAAAAAAAAAAAAAAAAAAAAAAAGCTTGTCCCCTGGCATCGCACCACGCCCCCCTAAGGGGTCGCGCCCCACTATTTGAGAAGGACTGTTCTAGAGGTACTAGTAAGTCATTACAGGTTGTTATTGGCAGGAAAAGTAATGGGATTGTTGATATGACGAGGCCAGAACTTGTTAGTGTTTATTTACTTAGGTATTCATTTAGCATGGTTGGGCATTCTACTGGGACATTGTCACATTGGTTAGCCATTTCCAAATAATTCTATATTACAATGTGGAATCAATACACACCTCCGAGAGAGCAAATGATCAGCCTTGGCTTCTTTAGGCCTTGAGTTGTGTTTTGATTTTTTTTCCTCATCATCTAGTTTCCCTGCATGAGCAGTGTCTTTGTTTTTAATAAAGTGGACTGTGGATTTTTACCACTCCTGCCTCGGAGTACCCTCCATTTGGGTCCTAATCTCAGAAATGTGACAGTAAGGAAGCTGGAGCAGCCGTGGCACAGCGGTGCCGTGCCAGCCACTGTGAGAGTAGTCATAGCAGAAGCGCCCTTCAGTGGCCTCGAAGCGTCCCAGAAGCAACTGTCCATGCTGCTCGGCCAGAGATGCGTGTCAAGTCTATTTTGGTGCTTGACCGCTGGTATACTTCTCCATAAGGTTACATCAGTTTACACGGAGCACATCGAGTTGGCAGGAAGTCAGACGAGAAAATGGTAGAGAGGATCTGGTGAAATTTCAATATTAATACCACGAACGGGCTCCGACTCACACATCAGCATTACAGAGGCTGTGTGAACAAGGGTTTTTGAAGAGATTTGAACCACGTATGGGGGGAGGGGAGGGTCAGTTTCAGAAGTTAAAAAGCACATTTTATTTGGCAGCACTCAGCCTTTTTAAATCTATAAATCTAGGAAGAACAAGATATTATATCTTTTAAATAAGCAGACTCCCGCACAAGTGTCACATGATGTCGAAACCTTGGGTTAAACTTGTAATTTCTCACGAGTCTAGCTTGCCGGCGCTGCACTCCGCTGCCTGTGGGACTTGGGTCGAGGTGGGGATGGAATCAAAGTCTCTGCATACCTGGACTGTGGCACTTTTCATGTTCTGTGGAACTTCAGCTTTCAGAGGCTCCAGTCTTGTGTCCTGGCCAACACTCAGTGGTAGCATCAAATCGACTTAACTGCTTACGTTCAGATTGTAGTCTCTCACCTGTGTAAAGGGGATGAAAATAAACCTGTTCAGGTTGTGTGGATGTGATGATTTTTGCTGAACAATGCAAATATTGTTTGAATTATTTTTCCCTGAAAAATCTGTTCAAAGCCCCAACTACTGAACTGTAAAATGCAGCACTTTGGCTTAGTTACAGAAGTTATAATGACTTTAATCCCTGTCAGTCAGTTCATCTGACTTCATGAAAGAAAATAAAATGTCATTTTGAAGTGCTCTTCATTCATTCTCCCACTTTCAGTTTGACAGTGTGCAACACTACCCTCTTCATATATTATTACTAATAATCTGTTGATTTAAAATTGTCATCAAATATCTTTAAACTAATGCCAGCAGATGCTGAGCAAGAGAAGTTGGCAGAGACAGTCCCCAGAATATTTAAATAGAGGAAACAAAAGAAAAGACCCAAACCATTAGTTTGTGTCAGAATGATGAATAGCTGCTGGAAGTGGTTTGGCTGGGAGCAACGGTGGTGGGCAAAGGCCACCATGCTATGTAGACTGTTATTAAAGTGTGCCATCTGAGGTTAAGCAGATATGTTTGCTCTAAGCTCTGCTCAAGTGGATGAGCCAGATTTAAGGAAGTTCAGAGATATTTTCTGATTGTTGACTCTCTGGAAAAAGGCAACATAAGGATACATTTTTCTTTTATTTTAAATTCATTTAAAAGAATATGTGATTATTTTTAGGAAGTGTCATCTAGCTCTTGAGGGCATTCCTGCTCTTGGCAAGGAGATATTAAATGTATCGGCATACAGCTTTACGGTTCTATGTCACACATCTGTACTGATGGAGCTAGCTCACAGAGCTACAGGGGATATCATGGCAAAGGTAATTAACTGACTCCTGAAGTTCCAATGGAAGTGAAAACAAGAGTGACTGAGCAAGAAAAAAAAAAAACAGTAGAGGCAGCGTTGTAAAAGCGACTTAACCTCCACACTTATACGGCGCCCTCTGAGCTAAACACTGTGAGTTCCTTGTGAAGCTTTAATGAACTGAGTAGAAAAAAATATCTGAGTGCTGATTTTATACAGATGGAAACCCAGATGAAAATGTAATAATCTACAGACACTTAAAATGACCTGCCATGCTCAAACCCATCTGTTTTTACACAAGGCTTGCAGCAGACCAAAGCTTAGTTAAAGGTTGTGTGCTGAAAACATGAAATGGACTGTTAAACCTGTGGTCAGATGAGGAAAGATTGAAAGGTTAAACTATCCGACACATTTTCCCCCAGTGCAAAATCAAAACAACTTTGACAGGAAATTGACAATGGAATAACGTATTTTGGGAAACTGGTTATTTTCTAACAGCACACTCTGTTGGAATTTCTTTACTCTCAACATAAAAGAAGGTTTAAATTGAACTGATAAGTATGCATTTTACTTGACCAAATTGGACACTGAAAGGGAAGATTGTATGGCACCTTTTTATGGGAATCCACAAACATTTCCTTTTTCATTCTGACAATAAGGAAAATAACGGTACATTTACGTAAATCGCTGTATACAAAAATTGCACGCAATTTCCTTGTGCCAGGAACCAGGAGGTGTGGCAGGATGTCATGACAAGATGTGAAAAGATGTCCTCAGAACAATGAAAGATAAGGAACACTCTACAAAGAGAGGTACTGTTTATTTCAGGTCTCAAATGTGACACACTATAACCTAAATCTTTTTTAACGCATTCTGAGTTGTCCATAGAAATGAGTGTGAGCGTGCTTGGTCGTTTGTCAACCAAGCACTGTGTGGTTCTATGATGGACGAGGGACCGGTCCAGGCTAAAACCTGCCTTTCATTCAGTGACAGTCGGGATAGACTCCAGCCTTACTAACCCTGATCTGGATGAAGTGGCTATATATATATATAATAAATGGATGGATGAGTCTTAATGTGCAACACTGGTTAACATGTAGTGACCTATTTGAGATCTGTGCTCATATTGTAGCTACATGGTGAGTGTCTGTTCTTTTCTCTGCCATTTTCTTTAGTGTTATTGAAAAAAAAAGGGAAAAAAGAAACAGCTCATTTTGAATTGTGGTTTGGTTACTGACTGAATCCTGGCTGCAGCTAAACTGAATGAAAAGCATGAATGCTTTAGTCAGCACTGCTTCCAGAGTTCTTCCCAGTCACGCACCAACAACCCCCGACTAAAACAAACAGACTCAACTCGTTGTCTTCTGTCCTGCCATACATGGAAATACACAAAACCCTGATTGCAGAAGGAGGAGAAAATGGCATGAGGGCAAATTAGAAGACTTGGCAGTTGGTTTCCACCAAACCATAAGCTGCGTGTTTTTGCTTGCCTGGACACATTCCTCAGCAGTCCCACACTATTATTATTAGATGCGTATAAATGCGTGTGTGTTTGTGTGTGTCCGTGTGTGAGAAAGTCTGTATGTGCAGGATATCAAGTATGGCAAATTTCTTGAGAAAGAGTGAGTCTTTGCCACAGTGATCTATTGTATGCAAGTTGTGCCTCTCACTTGTCTTTCTCTACTTGGTATATTAAAAATAAATAAATAAAAACTAGCCCAGTTCTAACTAACTCAGTTCTGGGGTGCTATAGTGATATATTGTCATTGTCATAACAACACCCACACATACGAACTTATTATGATTGTTTATTCGAAAACACTAATATTAAAGAACGACTAAACATCACTTACATCTTCTAAAGAAAAATGAACATAAACATTGTCTTTTATACTGCTATTTTATAGTAACTTATATGCTTGCATTTTAAACAGAAAAAAAATCTATATCTATATCTACATATGCTTGATTAACATTTGTTTATTAGCATTACTTGGAATAACAGCCATTTAACCTGTACTTATACCCCCAAAATTCTAATGCTTTGGATAAACAAATTTGATACCAAGGCTACAGACAAGAAGAATAAAAGAGATTTGGTTTTCCTGAATCCCATTACATTTTTAGCCTTTCAAATCTATTCTGTTTCAGGAATTAGCCTGCTTGACAAATTTTATAGCTTTAATATTTTGGGTTTTTGGTGACCCAAAAACCATAAAGAGAGGACACCCTACCGGCCTCTTATTGATACTGCAAAAATACTCAAAGATAGTCAAAGTAGCTTTATAAACCATACATTTATTGAAAACATCCCTTTTCTGTTTGGAATGAAAATGTTCTGATCTGTAAACCTAAATAATGTCTCATAACCAGTGACATGTGATAAGATTCATGGCTGGTGAGGCACTGACTCCATCAGAATCAGATTTACACATTTATGAACTTAACAGAGGCGATTATTCACCATTGTGGTCAGCAGTAGTTAGCAGGTTATGTTTTACAAGTCATATCAGGATCTTTTTAAAAAAATATTTTATAGTGGCTTTAATGGATAGAGTGAAAGCAATGGAAAAAAAAGGGACAGCAACATATTACAACACTGTAAATTGAACCCACAAACCACTATATTAGAGTCCACCCACTTAGCCACCAGACTTAACCACCACCATGCACCACAAAAGAGAAGACAAAGATTAATAGTGCCAAAATGGATAATACTTCTTCCCCTCAGGCCTATATCTGATAAATGATCGTCTTAGCGCCCCCTGCTGTTAGTTGATAGACTGAAAATTTTTGGTTATTGAACAGGGCTGATGGCCACAGACCGGACGGCCGTTCTGGACTTTTCCAGAACGCACAGATTACCAGTCCGCCCCTGCACTTCAGTAGGCATGTCCAACCAGGTGGAAGGCCCTGGGGCAGACCCAGGACACATCTGAGAGATAGCATCTACTGGGTGGCAGGACCTGGAGAAGGAGGCCAGGGGGAGAGAGATTTGGGCCTTTTTGACCAACCTGCTGCCCTTGTGACCAAAACTGACAATGTAATAACAGTGAAAGTTAGTGGATGGATGGATGGATGGAAAACATTATCAGATGAAGGATGGACATCCATTACTGAACATTATATGCAGGGCTCCACAATTATCTCTGGTGGGATATTGAGAATTCTGCACATAAACGTTATTTCAAAGGGAACTGGGAGACCATTTTCAAATAGATGGTAGTGACCAAGTTATTTTTGTGAATGAATATTGTTTAATACAAGTAAAGCAACATGCCATCGCCCTGAGTTAGCTTGTTGGGCTAGAGAATGTAGGTGAGAAGAACTGGGTTGGCACTATCCAAAACTATAAATAAAGAGAACCTTACCAACCCTTAAATAATCTTAGGATGCATTCACACCAGTGCTCTTTGGTCCACTTTAAATGGACCAGAGTTTGTTTGCTCCGAAAGTCTACTTTGTTTGTGAATGTGCAGTTAGGCTCTGATTCTGGTTTGCTTAAAAACGTATGTCTCGGTCTGCTTCAAGTGAACCAAACGCAGAAAGCGGACTACAACACATTGTTGATAAACACAGCGTGAATGCAAATGCGCCTGTAGTACAGCACAACAGTCAGGAGAAACGGCTTGCTGTCAGTGCTGCTCATGCTGAGCCCATTGTTGCAGTGTAAATATGTAAAATTTTCAAATGTGTATTTGCGGTACATTTGCATAAAGTGACATAAAAACACAAGACTGCCATAATTTGATGCAGCTTCATGTTTAGTTTATGTGGCGGAAATGAAAGTTGTTCTGCATAAAACAACTCAATGAGCAAGGTTTCTTGTTCATCGTTTGTCTCGACTTCTTCATTAGTAATTCTCGATGCAGCGCCACTGGAGGCGAGGAGGGGAATACATTACTCAAAAGGTTTGATTTGTCCGTTAAAGTGCAGTGTGTAAGTAAACTCAGATCGGCTGAATGTTACAACCCCGATCGTTCTGAGTCTATCCGACTATTAGGTGTGAACGCACCCATATTGTTTCAATATTTTGACAAATGATATTGAGTTGTTTTGGAGGGTGGTTTGTAATTTTCCATGTTTTTAGTAGCCTATTTCTGCTGTGGCAGAAAAATAACTTTCCCCACAGTTTTCCAGCATTTCTGTAATTACTTTAGTTTATTAAGGACCTTTTGTACTTTTGTACCTGAGGTCCAAAAGAACCAACAAAACAGAAAACACAACAGCCAGGGTAAATTTATATTCAAGAAGACTGGATATAAAATCCTCTAATAACTGACAACATGCAACCCATTTTGGAACAGAAACAATTTACAGAGATGCATAATTCTGTATTCTGTGAGAATCACTTCGACAGAGCGTGGACTTAGCTGAGGCAGGACACATGTTTACTACATTAAAGCATGTCTATGCAAAATATGCTACAGTCACAAATCAGTTTCAGTCCCCCCCCCCCGGAATCTGCATTTCACCAACTCAAGCTAATATAGTCTGGGTCCAGGTATTTGAATCCATTTTAATAAAAGCAATGTGACCTTGGATTTAAATGAAGCACATTATTCCTCAGAGAAAATTACAGAGTAAGAATGTGATTGCCACAGTATGAACATAGTGGCAGACAAACACACATCCCTAACAGAGACAGAGAACACATGCTCTGAGGCAGCCGTCGCTCCTGCCTCTGCTGTCTTATTTAGCATTCACAGACAAATGGTCTCCTACTGCTGTAGCACTTTAATGAGCCTTGGGGGGTCTGCAGGAAGCACATTTATCAGGATAGTTTTATTTCAGTTCACAGCTAAGGCCAGACGAACACACGTGCACAGACAAAGAGACAGAAGGGTTTAAACAAAATGCCCAAAGAACACTTGCTTTCTAATGGTACGTTCCATTATGAGTCTGGGAAAACTCCAGTGCTTTCCAGCAGTGCCCAAAACATACACAGGGAGCTAAAAAATTACCACAGCAAACAAAAATAGAGCTACACTAAAGATATTGCTCCTCATGTGGGGAAAAATGTTTGAAATAATATGCTTACAAAAGGAGAAAGTCTCAAAGACAGGGTATTGAAATGGAGCAAAAAAACACACCTCTGTTGAGATCAAAGGATTCAGGTGAATAGTTTTAGGTTTCTGGGAAGAAACACCTCAACCTGTTCATCAGTTTGCTCCACTGCAATTTTGGAATCCATACAGTATTATGCAATGTCATGGGGCCAAATGTAAGAGGCGGTTATTGGATCTGGTTGTTGGATTACTAAAATAACAATATTTCATACTTTATAACTTGTTAAAATGTAATTTTATGCAATAAATCTTATTTGTCAGCAAGTGACTTGAAGAAACTGAAAAACTGATAAAGAAAGCTACATCTGTTAAGGTGACCTATTGAAGAAGCTTGAATCTGGATTTGGCATTTTTGTCATTTTTGCTAATGGATGAGGTTAGAGAGCCAGTTCTGTAAGCCAGTTCTGTAACTTTTGTACATTTGGACAAAAACTCCTCCAAATGTGCATGAAAGTGTGCGTGTGGCTGTACAAACGCACCCCATCCGATCTATAAATTAGTCCTTGACCAGTCATTTATTACCGTATTATCCAGCCATCACTTCCTGTCTTGTAACAGACAACACACCAGTAAATCCTGTGACATGTGTGTGTGTGTGTGTGTGGCTGTGTGTGTGATCTTTTTATTAGCTGGATCAATTAGCCTTAACATTTGTTCCTTTTTGCCACGGGGGGGGGGGGGGGGGGGGGGGGGGGGGGGGGGAATAGATGACACAAATGGTGAAAAAGGACGGCTGCTGAAATCTTCTCAATGTGACCTGACAGCTCCAGCCTCAACATATGGCATCTTGTTCTCTTTGAGCATAATGTCGTTAGTTTAAACTGAAAGACTGGCAGATTGTGTATGGCAATACAATGAGATTCCACATGAAGTAATTAAGATCCCAGTGGTAGTTTGTCTTCATTCAAATTACCTGTCCACTGCGATCTCTCTCAGTGGGAGGTTTGGCTCGAGCTTGGCCGCTGTTTCACCTCTATTATCTCATCAGGCTAATCAATTCAGCATCAGAGATGTATGTCTCCATTTACACTTCGTATTTCAGCTTGAATTTTACATCAATGCCATTTCAAATCTTTGAAACATAGCAGTTTGATTTATTATGCACTAGCTTCCTTTTTAACATCATTTCATTACCCTTCATTTTTATCAATTTTAAATTTATATATTTTATATTAGCTTGATTTAAAAAATACATTTTTATGGGAATTGAAACTCATCATTCATTCATTCTTGATTATCATTCATTCCTTCTTTCTTTTTTTTTCTTAAACACCTGTGTTTTTACTTGTTTGCCAAAGAAGAAGTCTAAGAAACAGAATGGCAGCCAAGTTTTCCCAGTTCTGCTTCACTGACTTACAACAGAAAAACCCTTATTTTGTCCCAACTTGAGCAGCCCTCACTCTTCAAATGAGCTGACAAACCCTTTGAACACATAACTGTGTGGTCTGGAGCAATAAAAAGGCCATAAAATAAAACTTTTTCACATGTCTGCACAATGCAAAGGCTGACCGGATCCCAGAGAAACAGAGCTGTTCGTCTGTTTGAGGCTGGACTAAGCTGAAGAAACGGG
Source organism: Hirundichthys speculiger (assembly GCA_018398805.1). Classification (NCBI taxonomy): domain Eukaryota; kingdom Metazoa; phylum Chordata; class Actinopteri; order Beloniformes; family Exocoetidae; genus Hirundichthys; species Hirundichthys speculiger. The sequence continues at coordinate 2,187,606 of JAGFBZ010002379.1, read as the reverse complement.
CAGGAGAATTGCAATCTGTCGCAGCTCATGGGTGACTGCAGCTCATCACGTTCAACAAATTCACCTTCTCCACTAGTGAAAAAGATAGAAGGGGTTTCTGATGGCTGCTATCAGTGGAGGAAACTATGAGAACAGCAAGTGGTTGAACAACAAAAAAGTGACTTCGGACTTCTGGGTGCTTTGGTGTAGTTTAGTATTGTTCTTTATGAAAAATACAATGTTTTGTTAAACAGATAGCCAAATTTTTGAGAATTAGCTCATTCACCACCTCTCTTCAGTGTCATTTATAGTTCTCTGTTGTGCACTATGCACAAAGCCTATAGGAGCTACATCATTGTTGCCATTTATGCTTGTCTATTGTTGTTTCGCTCTGTTTCTGCTCGGTGGAGGTGCAGGTCATTTTCTGCAGCGATGTAGCTAGCAGTGCTGAAATTTCTTTACGCAGCTCAGACATATCATTGGAGACAATAAAGCATGCAAAATTAATTATTGCTGACGTTGCAACAATGTGTCTTTTTACCTCTCTGAAAAAGATGAAGAAGCTGTAGTAGCTGGAAATACAAAGAAGAAGAAGAAGAACGCTACGTTTCTTCAGTTTCTTGTTCATTTTAATGCCTGGTACAACTAAAGGTACATTTGTTTGGACAAACATAACGATAACCACAAAGATTGCTCATAAGAGTTTTATTTAAGAGCTGATATCTTACCATTTCCCATGGTTTTCTTGATTATGACCTAAATCACTTAAGTTTTTACATCAATAGCTATGGCGTTGTACTGCCAAAAACACTGCTTTTATGCATTCAGTGTTTTCTTTTCTGTCTGTTTTAGTCACATATGATGACGTTTAGTGGTACCAGGTATTAAAATGAACAAGAAAGTGAAGAAAAAATGGTGGTCTAATAATTTTTTCCATGACTGTATAGTAATTTTTTTGGAGACGTGCAAGATGAGGATATGCCGTAACTGGTGTAGGATTTCCCACTACTGCGTGCATGTATTTTCAGTTCAACGTGTAAATCAAGCTTTCTCTGTGCTTCCAATAAACTCTTCGGACAAAGTCCCCGTTAGCCTAGCTTATCATCATGGCAAAGGTAAAGGATTTCTCAGAAACGTAAATGACAAAATAAAGATCTGAATAACTTCCAAACCATTTTATTTACTCCTTGTGACTTGTGCATTCACTGGATGTAGAAATAGCTTTTTAAATGAGTTCCAAAATCCATCTATGTGCATCTCATCCATTTTATCTATATTATCTCATTTTGGTGAAGTGTCGCTTCCTGGAAATGGTGATCGCACTGAGTGCTCCAGAATCCCTGTTGTAACAACCATTAACACTAACTAGCTAGTGCTCAGCAGCTATGATTGCTAACGATGGCAGACTGTATGAGTGCTCAGTCATAAGATGATGACAATTACTTTGACCCAAATCATCAGGAGCCAGATCATTTCAAGTCAGAATATGTGGAGGAAGAACTACAGGTTTTTGAAACTGATTGTAAACTTAGTGCTGGCTAGCTGATAGGCTTCACTGACTTCTCAAACTCTCTGATGGAACGTTACCTAGCAACAGTGCTGATCCAAGCAGTCACTCATAGTGGTGATTTACCAAAATACCATTTCTTATAGGTAGCTGTTTAACCCTCTGCCTTTGTTCAAAGTCATTATCCATTCAGCATGTTTTAGAATTTTTATGTTTTGATTACTTATTACTTATTTTATTACTAAGATTTTTAGTATAAAAGTATAAATATATATAATAAGTATAAAATATTCATTCCTTTTTCATTTCTAACTCTTCAAATGTCAACTCATTTGCACAATGCACTTGTTGGAAAACAACTTCACAGTATCATTTTTCTATATTCTCAGTGCTCAGTGGTTTTCTTTGTATTATTAATAGCTGCCTGAGATATGGAACTGATTAATAACAATGCTGATTATTATGCAACCGAAGTTTCATTCAAATTCAGAATTTTAACCCCTTAAAATGCCCATTAGATCAAACAATACCAATGATTTATAAACTAAAAAGAGCATAAAATCACTTTATTATATATTTATTTATTTATTAACAAACTAATATACCCTCCATAATTATTATTATTTTTAACTATCATTGTAGATAAATGTGTGTCAGTAATTTGTAGTATCAATGATTTTTAGGCATCATTGCTTTCATCATCATTGGTCCAAAAAAAGAAGAAAAAAAAAAAAAAAGGAAGTCAACTGGACACAAATGGCCAACATGGAGCTCAGAAGGTTAATGCATCTGAATTTACATAGTTATTTTTACACAAGGTGTAAGTCACAACATTTAAATTAGAGCGTTTTGTAGTTTTCTGGAAGTGTATTTTGTCGCTTAAGCTAGGTGTCGCAATCCACTTTAAGCAGCTCTGCTGAGATAAGCTTGCAGGGGCTCTGTCAGAAAAGACATTATGTATTCTCTTATCAAAGTCTGGAGGCTTGTGAATCCCTTTGAAACAAATTGATTTTGAAATGAAAGTGTTTCCTATATGGCATACTTATCCAAACATTTATAGAAAATGGCAATCACCATCTATTATGTTAGTGGGAGAAACCATAACATTTTAATAACAAACTGGTCCAAGAAAGTCTAAAAGGTAATAACCAAAAGTCATTAAGACAGGTCACATCCTTCCTTCTGACCAGTGCGACAACACTAAGGTCTACAACTCTGCATCCTCTCACCACTCAGTGTTGACACTGAATCTGGCTGCAGCTTTCTGGCTCAGCAGACTGAGCTCCAGCCAAACAGTCAAGCCGCCGTTGGACCGCCAGCTGGATTAGAGGGTTAACCAATTAGCAGTTAGAGGATGGGTCAGCCTGCAGAGTCAATCTCAATCTGTAGATGAGCCGGCTGAGAAGCCACTAATCCACCAGCAGGTCGCGACCTTTAAGACTTCAGGGGCTGCGGTTGCTACAGTGACGTAGGAAAGGACTGTGAGTGAATACAGAGTTTTGTTTATGTCAGTTTTGTATATTTATAACTGTAATATTGATATTTCAGTTTTGTGAACAAAATTACTATAAAATATTACATTTTTTTTAATTCTCTCAAAGAGGAGAAGAACTACAAGTTTCCTGTAACAAACAAAGATGAACCTTGAAAACATTCTGAAGAAAATGGAAGAACAGGGGGAAAAAAAATGACTCCTTTTGTTTCATCTTGCCAAATGTCATGATATGAAAATTCTGAAGCGAAGCAGGACATGAACAGAGCAATGATTGATTTTTTTTTGTTGTTTGTTTGTTTTGCATTTCAGTGTTCTCTGCCTCATTTTGTGGGGGAGGACACTGTACGCATTTTCTTCTCCTTTTGAGCACTAAATGCTGAATCATATTTCAGTATTTGGTTCCAGCAAGATTTGCAACTCATGACTTGCAAACACAAACAAGCACACTCTCAGTGTTGGCAGTCACACCCTTCTTCAAACATGCATGGAAGCCAACTCAGTGACTCACCCTGTTTACAGAGTTATTATGTGTGAATATTCAGGATTGAAGTACGAGTATTAGTCCCTGAGTGTTGGGCAGAGCTGTTTCTAATTTCATTTTTCCTTTCGCTCAACCTTCTCCAAGGGTAATCTTTTCGTGCAGCCATATTTGCAAACATGACAGCGTTATCTGTATTATAACCTGTTTCTAATGTAATGAAAATGAAATAAACATTGTTTGAAAAACGCTCTTATCTTTTAATTCACGTTTGCCCTCTATCTTTAAATTTTTCCTTTTTTCAGTCCTATTCTCCAGTAGACTGAGTCACAGAGCTCATCTCACGAGAGAGAAATAAACTCTCAGCTTATCGTTGAAATGGGATGCAATGTCGGACTCAAACAGAGCATGCAAAAAGGCAGATAAAGCACAAACTGAATTGAAAATTTATCATTTTAATATAAGAAAAATTTCACCAGTGGTGTGAATGAAAGAACAGCTGAGGAATCTGAAGTATAAGCCACGATTAATGATAATTTAAATCATGTTGGCAACTGATCTAAATACTCAAAGAGAAAAAAAAAAATCACAGAATGGTGGACGTTTTACAGTTCTAACCACTAAATTTTAGCTTATGCAAAATGTTATTGCATAAGCTAAAGCAACTCAGAAGTGGGCCAGCTCTCACGACTACATGGCTCACTGACAGCTCCATAAATCCTACTTCTATCTGCGTCGCACTAAAAGTGTCATTCAAATACCTAAGCCCCCGGTGCTAATGGTACGCACTCAGCTGTCAGATTAAGGCTCATTTGCTCGCAGCAGGGTCTTCAATTACCAATGATTAAAGCCCCCCCTTTGGCGTTCAGTTTTTATGAAAAACATTATGTCTCTAGGTTAAGAAGTCTAAGGAAGATCCAAGCAGGTGGCTGTTTCACTTTAGCTGTTTTTCAATGACAACTACATGCATAGCAGTAATATACAGACAAACGAGTGGCTGAAAGCTACTGACACATAATGGAAAGAGTCCAGCATTTTATCCAAATGCGGCGGGTACTGCAGGTGAACGCACTGGAAAGTGAAAATTTACTAATTTTGTTATCCAAGTGGTTTTTGATGGATTTTATTATTCTAACTTATAGCAACACAGAGAATTTAGACTTTATTATTCTTCTTTTTAATTTTTTCATTCTGTTTAAATTATTATTAATTATGTTATTGATGAGCTGATGAGATTTTGAATTTCCACCTTGGGGGATGAATAAATTACATCTAATCTAATCTAATTCACATGGGATTTTTTTTTATATCAAGCATTCTGAAGTTAACCTGTAGAGAACATCTCTAATAAGCTGTAAACAGTCAAACTGACACAGGCAGTCTGGATGTAAATCGATAAACCAGGACACAGATGCTCTGTATGAGCAGAGATCACTGTTCTGATTTGATTTTTTCATTTACTGAAAAACACAGAGCCACTTATCTGTTGTAGAGTGGGTGTACCTTTCGCTCTCTGGCTCTCTGTCACGGTCTAGGGTTTTCTGTTGGACCTGCCGTGGTGTATGGAGTTCTGATTCTTCCGATCTTCTGCTTTTGTATATTTAATATTTATCTCTCTGGTGAAGTTTTTGTTCTTAAGTTTAACCTTCACCTAATGTCCTGTTTTACTTTAAAGGTGTCATCCCTTGTGTGTGATTTCCTTTGCTCTCTTCACCTGGGTCTCTTCAGAAATTTCCAGTTCCCTGAGGTGTTGCAAATGTGGAATGAGGAAAAATGAGGAAAAGTTACAGCTCGTAGAATGACCACTAGGGGATGGCTCTCTTTCTTTCAGGATTTCTGCATTTCTTCTATAAGGGTCATTGTTGCACTCCTGTACCACCAGCAACAACTCTTTAACATCTGATATAAGGTTTCACAGAGACAGTATGTAACTCCTTAAAACTGAAAAAGAACAAAAACAAAAAAGAAAAATAGTGAAGATTACAAAAGACCTTGTTGGATACAGAGGAAATAGTTGCCATGGAAAAGCTCTCACAAATGTAAAACATCAACCAGATAGATGGCAACTGATCAGTTTTAACTAGCTCTCTAAATCAAAAATATCTGATGTGAAATAGCCTCAACCCACCCCCACCACATCTCTCATTTTTCTTGCTTTGCCATGTGTCATGAAGGTGCAATCAGACATTACACACTCAAGACAGCATTTGTTCCACAACCGCATCCCAGCTCCATCAGCTCATGTGCCTACATGAGATGAACGAATGAGCAAGAAGAAATGAGTGATGGTTGGATGAAGACCAAGCTTCACTTAATCAGTCATCTGCAAAGAAAGTGCATTTGGGTTGATTTTGCTATATAAAAGCATACATGTCGTATGGAGTCTAATAGATGGGATCCAGATCTTCAGAATGTTTCACCAACATGCCCTTTTCTTTGCAGAGAAGACAGATTGTCATTTTGGCACGTATGGTCTTCAATATGTTTATCTGTGCACAAGGGCGTAACCATGGTATAGACATTGGGGGGGGGGGGGTCCAAATGAGAGCCCTCCCCCAGAATTTTTTTTAAAGGTGCATTTCCCACAGTTCTGTGATTTTTATTTATTGACCATCTGAAATCACATTTAAAGGAATAGTCTGCAATTTCTCTGAGATAGTAGCGAATAGGATAGCTTTCCAGCTGGGAAAAATTACATGCCTAAAGCATGTTGATGTAAATATTGTGATTGGAACAACAAAAAGTCTATAGCACACGATGGACTTTTAATTCCAAGTTAATTTGTATTTTGTTGATTTGTCTCAAAATGAATGTCTGCACATTTACACTGAAACGTTTAATGTGAATGAAATCATAGATTTGTACAAAGAATTAAATGTAAAATATTGATGTTAATTGAATATATATACAGATTTATTCATTTGACATTTAAAAAAAATAGTGTGGCCTGTCCTTACAGCATCCCTCTCCCTGTCTCTCTGTGCTGCCTGCATTATGACCAGATATTATTATTGTACCAGAAGAATAACTGACCCTGAGGAAAAATTTATTTAGAATATTCTGCTTTTCTTACTAGTTTTATTTACTGCTGACACGTAGGCTTAGGTTAAAACAAATGTCATCAAGCTGTTGAGTCTTGTATTCCAGTGTCTCACCTGATCATCCATGTTTTCAGAGACTGTCACTGTCTGGCCTGTCCTTACAGCATCCCTCTCCCTGTCTCTCTGTGCTGCCTGCATTATGACCAGATATTATTATTGTACCAGAAGAACAGTAACTGACCCTGAGGATCTTTTTAATTTGATACATTGAATATTTTGCTTGTATTACTAGCGTTACACACACACATACACACGGAGAGAGAAAACAGCAGCACACATGGAAGACACGTCATATCATATGATAAGAGTCTCTTCACTTCAAGCTAGCTAGTTCAACTAACAAACTAAGCTCTTTTTAACAAGTTAAATATTTCAAATTAATTAAAAATTAACACACGCAGTAGGACAACATCACTCCTCTTTAGCTATGTAGTTGCTTACTGTCTGAAAAAACTTCGTATGTCCTGTTTTTTCTGCTTTTTGGGTAAAGACATTGCTCCCTCCTTTCTTTCACATTCAACGCTCTCTATTCCGTCTGTCGGAGCCGCTTCAAACCAAGAGCCGTTAAATGGGCGCAACCAAGTGTACAACTGTGAGGGGGGTGGTCACACACTTTAGTGTTCCTTATAAACGGAAATAAATTGATCGTTAAATATTCGGAAATAACAAGAGACAAACTGTTGAGCCAGGTTTCATAAAAGGAGGAAATATTTAACATGTTTACACATTATATTGGGGGGGACAGATTGGTATTTTCCCAGTATTGGGGGGGACACGACCCCCCCAAAGAATGCGTGGTTACGCCCATGTCTGTGCACACAGAACTACACACTCCTGGAGCTGAAAGGCTGGAGCAGCTCGGGCTGACTGAGACCAGGTGTTCTGTCGATTTCTCCTACTTGTCGAGATTTGCTACCTTGGGCTTCTGCGCATGCGCAGAACGAATTCCCGAATGACGTTTTCCGTTTTCCACGCCCATAATTTTTTGCAACCCTTCGTAGCAGAGCAGCGGGACAAACAAACACCGGTTTACAGTGAATAACATCCTTAAAATTCATATCATTTCGTCTTTGTGCTTGTTGAGAACGTTCATTCAGCATATTTATTTGATTTGATTTTTACCGCTTCAGCCACTTTGTCAGTGTTTATTAGACTACTAGTCACCTCACTGACGTTGTAGGATGAATAGTAGCATAATAGTTCAGGGGTAGCAGATTTCGATGGTCTCATAACACGTCATCAAATAATGCTCCTGCAACTTTGTCAGTGTTTATTAGACTACTAGTCACCTCACTGATGCTGTAGGATGAATAGTAGTATAATAGTTCAGGGGTAGCAGATTTCGATGGTCTCATAACATGTCATCAAATAATGCTCCTGCAACTTTGTCAGTGTTTATTAGACTACTGGTCACCTCACTGATGCTGTAGGATGAATAGTAGCATAATAGTTCAGGGGTAGCAGATTTCGATGGTCTCATAACACGTCATCAAATAATGCTCCTGCAACTTTGTCAGTGTTTATTAGACTACTAGTCACCTCACTGATGCTGTAGGATGAATAGTAGTATAATAGTTCAGGGGTAGCAGATTTCGATGGTCTCATAACACGTCATCAAATAATGCTCCTGCAACTTTGTCAATGTTTATTAGACTACTAGTCACCTCACTGATGCTGTAGGATGAATAGTAGTATAATAGTTCAGGGGTAGCAGATTTCGATGGTCTCATAACACGTCATCAAATAATGCTCCTGCAACTTTGTCAATGTTTATTAGACTACTGGTCACCTCACTGACGTTGTAGGATGAATAGTAGCATAATAGTTCAGGGGTAGCAGATTTCGATGGTCTCATAACATGTCATCAAATAATGCTCCTGCAACTTTGTCAATGTTTATTAGACTACTAGTCACCTCACTGATGCTGTAGGATGAATAGTAGCATAATAGTTCAGGGGTAGCAGATTTCGATGGTCTCATAACACGTCATCAAATAATGCTCCTGCAACTTTGTCAATGTTTATTAGACTACTGGTCACCTCACTGACACCTCACTTTAAATTTAATTTTTATTTTTTTTCTTTTCTTGGCATTTCTTGCATTTAAATTCAGTGCCACTGTCTTTATTGTAGTCAGCACATTCGATGTGGGCCCACCGACTGCAAGAGTCGCACTGCACCTACCAAAAAAAAAAAAAGAAGGCAGTGATCTGTAATGCAGTAATGGAACCAGCCAATATGATACATAGCTTCTCCAAAAATAATTCATATGAACATTTACAAATTAGATTTATACGGTTGCATATCTCTAGCCTTTGAGAAACATGCCTGCTGTTTTCTTAACCAAATGAATGGTTGTTTCATAGCTACAATACAGTGGAATTTATTTGCTACAAAGTACACATATTTATGATAAGTTACCATTTTCACCATGCTGGTGTCCCCAGCTCCTTCCAGAAAGGAGCAGACAACACAATAGTCATCTGCATTCCCTGTAAACCATGGATTTCATTAAATGTAGAAATGAACATACAATCCATATTGTTTGAGCTGTTGTTATTACTGTTGTAATGGTTATTATTATCATTATTACTAACATTAGTAAGGGAGTAGCATGTTTTTGGTTTTGTCTGCTTTTCTGGTAAAGAAAAAAAAAAACAATACCTACACTTTCCCCCCCTTCAATTTGGTATTTCTTTGGGCCTCTTTTTTCTGCATTCATCTACTGTACACCTTACCACAACTGAAATTAATTCAAAGCCTCCATTTTCTTCACACAACTTGGTACACAACCCGTGACTGAGGCCCTTCTATATGTATGATTTGAATTTTGAATGCAAACATTTTGGAAAAGCACAGTAGTCTGACCTTTCATTTGAAGCAGTGAACAAGCTATGTTGAGGCGTGCCTGAGCAACAGCTTGTGGTGAGGTTCTGGTCATGGCAACATTGCCATGAACCATGTAGTCTTCAGCAAACTGTTAAAATTAAAACATTCAACCCAGGTGTCAGTTTTTCTTATAGTGGTTCCTTTACACCATGGTTATTTGTTTTTTTTTTTTTGATTGATTTTGAACAACACACCAAAAATAAAGTAAAAGAATAACTGCTCTGTCTGAAATTTGAAGTCTAGAATAGCTTTCCACATCAAGTCCCTTCTGAGCATGACATGACTGGTATAAAATAATTGTGTGTCATATGTGGTATTGTAGCTCTCTGGAGGAGTAACTTATAAAATTTCAAGATTATGACAACAGCAATTAAATATTTTCACCATCAAAACCAAAACGCCACAACTATGGCTGTCCTCCTGTTTGTTGTGCTGTAGCGTTTGGACTTTCCACTTCTCCCCATCCGGCCAACAGCCTGTGTTCTTCGCGTAGTTTCTTATTGTCAAAAGGGGGAAAAAAACATAATCACTATATGTAAACACATTAAATGTGACTGTATAATCAAGGCTTTGCTTGTAAAGATCACCAATGTGTTTATTCACCCTAAACAACATTACCTCCAGTTCCTTTTAATTCTCCTCTCGTAGGACCCTTCACTTCCCATCGGGTCAAGGACCACGAGTTTTCTCTGACCTTTTAACAATCTAAGAATGTTAAATGTTTAGTGCATCATAGTAATTTTATCATCTCATCAAAACATTAATATCAAATCATGAATATTCAGCAAATATTTTTTATCCACATGGAAAATTAGCCTCTTCATTTTGTCAGAGGTCAACACAGCACCAAAATCCAGTGAGCCCCGACATTGACTGGACACATCCTTTATTTTTTTTTCAACATTAAATACATGAATATAACTAAATGCAATGACTTATTTACCTTCCTGTGGCTGGAATCTTCCGGAAAATAAAGTGGTGGAGACAGCAGATATGAGCAGGTGAACTGGTTTCTGTCAAATACAAAACTTGTTTAGCTGCTGTGGAGATTTAATCTGAAATGATAATCATAAGGCTTTCACCCAGAAATGCAAAAACTGCAGACTTCAGGAGTTAGAAAATACACAAGGCCGTGACTTTAAATATATAAAGGGTATAAATTTAAATAAATGAATAATATTCATTAAACCTTTAAAGGAACAAATAATCAAACTCTTATGCTGCTATTCATCCTACAACGTCAGTGAGGTGACCAGTAGTCTAATAAACATTGACAAAGTTGCAGGAGCATTATTTGATGACATGTTATGAGACCATCAAAATCTGCTACCCCTGAACTATTATGCTGCTATTCATCCTACAACGTCAGTGAGGTGACCAGTAGTCTAATAAACATTGACAAAGTTGCAGGAGCATTATTTGATGACATGTTATGAGACCATCAAAATCTGCTACCCCTGAACTATTATGCTACTATTCATCCTACAGCGTCAGTGAGGTGACCAGTAGTCTAATAAACATTGACAATGTGGCTGAAGCGGTAAAAATCAAATCAAATAAATATGCTGAATGAATGTTCTCAACAAGCACAAAGACGAAATAATATGATTTTTAAGGCTGTTACTGTAAACCGACGACTTGTCGCGCTCGGTGGACGTTCCTCTTTGCACTATTGTTAAATAATTAATACGACACAGTGAGTGTCATGCAAGGATAATATGACACTCCATATATTGAATTCACATGCTGAATGAACATTTTCAACAAGCACAAAGACGAAAGACGACATAATATAATTTTTAAGGATGTTACTCACTGTAAACCGTTGTTCCTTTGTCCCGCTGCTCTGCTACGAAGGGTTTCAAAAAATTATGGGCGTGGAAAACGTCATGGGTAGCAAATCTCGACGAAGTAGCAGATCTCGACAGAACACCGGCAGCCACTCAGTTTCTGATCTGTCCAGGCAGAGCCTTGTCCCACAGAGAGCCATAGACTGCTATGAAGACCCAAACCATTTTTGTACCAGGCTGGAAATATGCTAATTTCTGCTTTTCTATAGTTGGACATTTTAACATGGACATCAGCAGAGATTGACTCACTTTTGAAACCAGGCCAAAACAGTTGTCTGAGGAAGTGCAAGTTTGTTTGTCTCTTAAATTTCCGCATTAACAGATTAGTAAAGCCAGATGCTGCCCAGGTTCTGTGGCAGCAAAACAGCTGTCATCTCCTCACCACCATCAAATCTGACGTTGTGCACTTTGATCTTGTCTGTCCAAAGGACAGTGTTTCAGAAAACTTGTGGTTTGTTCAGATGCAGCTTTGAAAACCTAAGCTGCACTTCTTTGTTCTTGTTAGGGAGAAAAGATTTTGTCATGAAACCCTTTCAAATAAGCTATACTTGTGGAGACTTTGCACAGTTCTAATTGTACTGTCATAAATGTTTAACATGCGAAGATCTTGGACTTGATGCACTTTCTGAATGCTGCGTGGTCTGACCTACTTTTAAGATGTGGTAACAAAATGATTATTGTTATGTCTGAAGTATAAAATTTTAGAACTGACAGAGGGTGTATTTTTCTTTTTCACATGACTGTACAAACTGCGACATATAGCAGTGCTTTTCCATTTATCTATGTATGACACTGTAGGGGAGGATTTAAGTGGGGAGGAATTATCATAGCCATGGGTGCAGTAAGGAGAATAATAGGATGTGTGTGCACACACACACACACACACACACACACACAAATTATCTCACACAACTCTCACCAGCTCTCTGAAATAGGCCCACTGAGCTTGGCTGCTTGAGTTAAGCTCCTTTTAGTCTTTGCTCTAACTTCAGTGGATCTGCAAGTGACCCAGAGCACCCCCTACAGATGCAGGGTAAAGATTGGTGTGTCAACTCACTAGGAAGCTCACTAATAAGTACCTGAATATTGCCAGGTAAATCATCTGTGATTTGACTTGTAAATAAGATGTCTGTCCCCTTTAAATGAAGATTAATGATTTGAGGTATTAAGGTAAAATCAGTCTCATAAATCAACATTAAATAGAGTTTGCCGTTACTTGTCTTTCTCTCAGTGTCTGTGCATCCGTGGATAATTCTGCACTAGCGCCCTGGTGTCCCAGGGTTTCCACATTCAACCCGCCCTTCTTCTCTCATGGCATGAGATGTTTTTCTAATTACTCTGAAAAATGACAGAGGGCGTCTCCATTGAAGTGTGTCGCTGACTGTGGCATCACTGGCTGCCGGGACATACATCACTCTAATTGGCTCAAATGACTCTAATATATGCCACCGTGTTGCCTTCATGGATCAGCAACGTCGCCTTCTGGAAATCAATACAGGAACATCATACAGAGACGGAGGAGAGGGTTGCGTTCAATAAGCAGCCCAATGACTCTGGCATTTCCGTGTTAATCTTTTTGATATCCACGAGTGGAGAGAGCGGTAATTGGCAGTAATTGAAGAGGACATAGAGGCCTCAAAGATGGCAAGGACTGAAATATGTCAGGAAGTCGCTGACTTTTCACATATCTGTGCGACTGGTCCTGTGTGGGCAACAGTGGGTGGATTCATGTGTTTCCGGTGAAATATATTTGCATTTACGGATATCTTGACATTTAAAGGGGCTGGAAATATGAGCGAACAAAGAGGTGGGAGGGAGGTTGATGCTGCCGGCAACTGATGCTTAATCATTAACATATAGCTTAATTTTCCACTGTGTGGGTGATATGTTGACACCTGTGATTTCCACTGATTTGGCAAATTACCTGTTGTAATACTGAAGGTGCCACAATGACAGTAGTATGGAACTTTGGGTATGTTCCAAATGCTCTTAATGGAAATGATAATGGCAACATCACTTCTTCATCTGCTCTACCCAAATTACCGCCATGTTACCACTAAGTTTTGACTTTTTGTTGACTCATGTATAGATGAGATTTGAACCCTACACTGTAAGAAATTTCACTGTAAAATCACAGTAAATTATTGGCTAATAATTGCATTACTTCCAACAGGACAATGATCCAAAACACGATGAGAAAAATACAATGGAACGGTTCACAAATAAACGTATCCAGGTGTTAGAACGGCCAAGTCAAAGTCCAGACCTGAATCCAATCGAGAATCTGTGGAAAGAGCTGAAGACTGCTGTTTCACAAACGCTCTACATCCAACCTCACTGAGCTCCAGCTGTTTTACAGGAAGAATGAGCAAGAATTTCAGTCTCTGGATGTGTTAAACTGATAGAGACAAACCTCAAGAGACTGACAGCTGGAACTGCAGCAAAAGGTGGACGCTACAAAGAATTAATGCAAGGGGGGCAAATAATATTGCACGCCCCACTTTTCAGTTTTTTATTTGTTAAAAAAGTTGTGTCCCACTTGCTGTTGATTCTTGACAAAAAATTGAAATGTATATCTTTATGTTTGAGGCCTGAAATGTGGCAAAAGGTTGAAAAGTTCAAAGGGGCCAAATACTTTCACAAGGCATTGTACAATCAAAATGGCTGCAAATGGAAATGAGGGGTCATGACAAATGGGACACCCTTTACAAACACCTTTAAAAATTAACAAAATGAATCATTTCAAATGTTGTTTTAGTGGCGACATCGTAAATGAGGATGGGTTGACTGATTTGATCAGAATCCGACTATATAAGAGCATCATAAAGTAGCATGTGTTCAAGCTAAGCTAAAAAGCTAACTTGATGGTAACTGAACTAAGGTTGGCGTATTTCAGCCAATTTCCCACCTGCTTGTTCCCCCCATTTAACATGTTGCCCTGCAATAAGAGAAAAAAGATGCTTCAAACCTGTGGGTGACACCACAGGTGGTTTTGTTCAGTCAATGTTCACAACATGCATTTTAAAGCAGCAAAAGGGAACTTTTGTAAATTTTGATCAGTGGAGATTAAGTAGTTTTTATGACGGTGTTGTAAAATACACTTATACACTCTTGTTTGATCTCTTCAACAGTCACTCTAATTTTTTCCATAATTTCTTTGAGCGTCTTGGTCACCTCATTCATTATCACTGACTGTTAAAACTATGGACAAAGCATCTGGCACTTCTAAAGTATTTTTTGCTCGAACTGCGGGGCTCCTTGTTGCAAAGAGGTGGAACCAGCAGCACTGAAAGCCAGCTGGAACACGCCCACAGTTAGCTGCTTTAACTTGGCTGGCTTAGCTTCTGGTGGCCTAGGATGATAATTTGTATTACTTTATCTTCATTTATTTTTCATTTTGCCTGAACCTCCTTATTTAGGGTGTTGCTACCAGAAGGTCATCTAGAATGAAGTGCTGCTGGCCCTTAACACGGCAGATCCTATGGTGGGCTCCATGGCTGAGCTTGGGGGTCCCACTGAAGGCTGTTGACAAATTATGTGAATGGCAAGGTGTCAATAAAAGAATGTCGAATGACTGGCCATCTGATTGGTCAGCTTTATTGCTTGATATCATTTTATCTGATGCCGTACAGAAAAATTCACTCTTGTCATGGATGTTAAATCTAACGATAGAGACCGAAAACATTTTTGATAACAGGGAAGTCAATGAGGATTTGCTCAAATTTGGAGCCAGCGCCTAGTGGTCAGTAGAGAAACTGCAGCAGATCTTCGTTCCCGTTGGATTTCAATCCGGAGGTGGGATAGTTTCCCCCCGATCATGATGTCCACTGCAGTTCTGTGAGGCAGCTTTATTGTTGTTGATGTGTGACAGTGCTGTAAAGTGATACACAGTCGTTGCAAGAGATGACTGGGACAGGCTTTTTACCAATAATGGGGACCGGAGACCTCGAAAAGCTAGATGACACTTCCTAAAATAATCTATTCTTCACGTAAAATAACATTTGATATTTCATCATGAAAAAAAAACCTTCTGTGATGCTTTTTTTTTTATAATGCGGACAAAAAAAATTCTATATTTTTTCTCTTTATTATAGTTAACAGAAAAATAAACTGTTCTGTGGATCAGTGTGAATCTGACCTACTGCATTCAGCTGCATTCAGTGCAACATATTCACCCTAAAAATGGTAGAACTTGATTCAGAGTAAAGGTGATTTATTAAATCAATTCTGAATCAAGGCATAAAAGTCGAAAAAAATAAAAACATTGCTGAGTGACAGGAAACAGAACTCAGACCCCAACTGTCCATTGTAACATAGTCTGACACTTTTCACCATCTCACAACTGAAAGTGTACCACTTGCATCACAAGTACACGCTCTTCAAAGGAGCATCAAAGTTATAATTCTAATAACAAGCAGTAAGAGTCCTGAAGATGCCATTGGTCCTCACTGATTCAAAATGGTTCATGTACAGACTGGGCTTGTTAGTGGGCTGCAGACCATTAAAAAAAGACAAAGCTCTATTACGTCTGAGAACGTTCCCCATTCACATTACAGAAAATGAATATAAGTTTTCTTTGCTTTAATTTAATCATTATTTTTCAGTGTACAACATACAAATATAGAGCACATCTGTTTCTGATTAAATAGTTCATGACACTGATTCATTGTTATAACTGCTCTGCTAGGGCACCCCAGTAACACGTTAAATAATAGATTTGGCACATAAGCCTGCAGAAAATTGGTACAGTAAGCCCTTATCTTCGTCATACATTCATCATGCATTATAAAACTGGCAAACCTCCAGTTCTCCCTTCAATCCGCAGACTAACACGGTGCCTGATGACAAAATTCCCAGCAGAACATCCCTGATAAAGCACCACTGGGTGGTTTCCTCATCATTCCTTGGACTGATATATTCTATCTATATAGTCTGACATTAAATGGACAGAAGGAAAAAAACTATATTGCCCAACAGAAGACATAGATCACTGTCACCATGGTGGAAATGGAAGCTAAGCTTGTAGTGGGGATTTTTTGTCAGGAGATATTCTCCTGTCCTCTTTCACTCCATTTCTTCACTTCTTTCTTCCACTTTTGCCCTTTGATAGAGCAACTGTGAAAAAGATTTTAGCATGTGGCGATTTAGGGCCATAAAATAGTATGAGGATTGATAAACACAGACTCACTAGTGATGTACCACTGTTTTGCAAAAGCCTCTGCTGCACTGGGATTCTGACCGTGGCTAAAAGAATAAATTGTGGGCTTGGGTTTTTGCTACCTTATCACACCATTACAGCTGTTGCCGCTCAGAGAGGCTCAGCCCTCTTCCTTTAGGTGTGTGTTGGTGTGTGCACGTGTGTGCATAGAAGTGCTCCACTGAGAAAGACAGAGAAAAGGAGGAGACGAAGTAAGGGCAGGCGAAGGAGAGGGATGGAAAAAACAAAGGAAGAACGGCTCTGGCGTACAGTTACTCTGCTTTTAAATGGGTTGCCATTTAATATGTTTATTTTCATTAATTCACCCACTTTTTCCTCAAATCCTTGACGGTCAAATTTAAATTCTAAGTGTTTATGCTATCATTTACTGAGCTTTTCCTGCTTCTCCTCTTGAAACTAAAGTTCACAGATAGTTCAAGGACTTCTGAAGTTTGTTTAGGAGATGCTCTGTACCGTATATGTGGGTTAATTAATCCATGAGGTCCTCCTTAATGAGGAGAACACTCAAAACTAGTCCTATGAAAAAAATAAATTAAAACAGTATATTTTATGTGCTTGGATGTTTCAGGGCAACTCTGTTGTTGTTTTGGTGGATTCTTATCATGAGAAATTTTATGGCTATTGTAGAGATTTTTTTGACATCTTCAAAAGTCATATCCAACCATTTTCACTTTAAATCTTGAATACTTCAGACAAAAGACACAAATGTTTGCTTTAAGTCCTGGTTGCACAGGGAACAGAAGAGCTGTGGTGCATTTTGTTTTTTTCTCAGACCTCATTTCAAAAACAGAGTTCTTGCTAGCGCTGCCTCTGGATTCATACAATGACCAGTTTATCCAAATTCGAGATCACATGAATCACGTGTAGTCTGCACATTTACACCTCCTCATATCTTTGTCTCTGGGCAGGCTTTATGATAGTGAATAAGCTGCAATCTGCAGTCAGATGGAATTCACCAACTTACATGCATTCTTTCAATAAAAGTAAAAAGGTTTTATGCAGCGTTCATGAATCCAGAGCAGGTTTTTTACTAAGAACGTGATTTATGTCTAAATCTACTCGCAGAGTTACAAAGGTTCCATGAATGCGGCTCAATGTTTGAAAATGATTCTTGGTGCAAAGCCTTAGAAATGTTTATAGAAAACAAAAAAAAAACAGAAAACGACACCTAAAATGCCTGATCACCCTTCATTGCATTGTATCCTGATTATCCGATTACCAGAAAAAAACAGCAATAGCAATGAAACAAAGTCGTAAAAGCTTCACTGTTCCAACTTTTTTTTTTAAATGTGTTTCAGGCCTGAAATATAGGAATTCATGTATTTTTATGAATGCAACAGAGTTGACAAGATGAAATCCACCATATCCACCATAAGCACAGAGCTGATAACTATGTAGTGGTGTGCAGGAAGCCCATCAAGGCTCACTTATAAATCTCCTGTTATACTAGCCATGTTGCACCGGGAGTTTGGAGTAAATAAACCAAGACCCAGGAGAGAACAAATGCCTGTTCAAGTCTATACACAAAACTACTGCACAAAGGCTGGAAGATTAGAATTTGTCCAGGGAAAGCACATATCCAAGCAGTCATGCCTGCTGCTATTTTATAAGATATGACCACAGAGAACACCAACCCTTCGACTTCTTAAAAGGCCTTCTTGTCCTCAAGGAAAAATCTTGAGAGTCGATGATGACCATCCAAGGAAGAAAAGTAAATCAGTTGTGACAGCCTACATCACCTCTCTTAAACACAGAACTGCAGTCGGCTCTGGCCACACAGTTGACCTCGGAAACATTGTGTAGCTCATTTTGGAAAGTGAAATACTCTATAACCTCATTTTCAATCTCTCCCAACCTTTTTGCCAAGTCACATCCTTATGGACATTAAATTCATTGTTTATTTCTAAGATCATGGACTCTGCTCCTGAAATATTGCCATCACACTTCCTGCCAGTTGTACCAAAATTGTTGATACATTGACTATTGTAAACTGAACATATAGAAGATTTTAGAATTATTCAACAAAAAGAAACATATTTTTACAGTATAAGTTTCAATTCAAAGGAAGGGCAACTGATTTGAAAGTGGACTGATGAGTCATATAGAAGATTAATGGTTAAAATCTTCACACTGTGAAACAATGCGCAGTGTTTCTTGGTTTTACCCTCCAAAGAAATCCTGTATACTGTTAAGACCCAGTTACCTTAATGTCCCAGACATCGACTTGCCTCTGAAATAATATTTCCTGAGATGCAGATACCAGCTCAGCTGAACATAAATCTGATAATGTCATCAATAATATGAACCATCTTGTTCCCTGAAATTCTCAGTCCATTTCCTAGAGGAGCTAATTCAGCTTGTCTGCCCATTTATCTTATCCATATTTAACTCCTCTTCAGTTGACTGGCTCCATTGAGCTGATCTGTACTGGAAGAAGAATAGTGCATTATATACGGTCATGAATAAATTCTGAGGTTAATTTTAAGGCTTTACAAAACTGATCAGTCAGTTTCTACCAGGTTAGATAAATACATCCTCAGATGAACAAAAGCACATGACATACGGTATTATACCTCCTTATAATTCATCTAACACAAACTATGCCAAAATGCAGAAGAAAAAAAAAAAAACTAAAATACGCCGTTACTATATACAGGATATATGTGAGTGTTTCTACAATGCTGAGGAGGAAAGACATTAGTAATAATGCCAGAGAAGCAGTCGCCCAAAAGGAATGCATGTTAAGTCAAGACATTAGTCAGCGCTCACCCATAAAAAGTGACCCGTGCAGAGCAACAGAAGAGCAACATCAAGATGAAACGCTAGAATAAAGTCTTTACCAGAATGAAAGCTTTGGTTACAGTCACTGTTCTGTTTACTGTCAACGTGGCAACTTAAGTTCATCCATCATGTGTTGTCACTGAAGTCCAACTTGTATAATCAGACCCATCCTATTCAATATTTCCCCATAACTGTGTAACAAGCCAATGATTCATATCACGATTCAAAGTTTTAATTCATTAAATGTTAATTGTCGAACAAAATGCAAGGCCTTGACGGCACATCTGGGAATTAATGTCTATAAATCATCGTAAAACGCAGACGTCACTTATCCTGTCTGAATGCACGGAACAAAACCACAGACATCGGGGTGTGACGTTTGAATTACTGCAGGTCCCCAGGTAATACCAGTCCTGTGCAAATAGAGCATTAGTCTGTCATTACTCTGTCATGGTGTCCACTGTAACTCTCTGAGCTGGTTTCATTGTTGTTTTGCCACAAAACGATTTACAGGTGTCACTAGAGGTGACTAGGATTGAAGTATACAGTTACTTTGGGGGGGTTTTGTCGATAGTAGCACGGGACATTACAATAACTAGATACTTCATGAAGGTGATCCAGTGTTCCTTTAAATGAAATTGATATTATTCTTTTGTGCTGCTTTAATTCTAAAGTTCAAAATAGTACAGCTAGAAAAAAAAAAAGAGTGGCAAAACCCAAAAATAGCATCACTGTAAACTCTGCAAACCAACTACAAGGCCCAGTGGTGGAATAATGATTTGCTGGGATGGTTTGCTTCCCACAGGACCTGTGTTTTCTTACAGACACTGGGTTGTGAAGAAGAGTCAGCCAAAATGCTTCCAAAAAGATGTCTGATACTTACGACACCATACAGAAACTGATTACTTCAATTCACACAGTATAATATGTAATGGGTCATTGTTCAAAGTTTTCCCGAGTTGTACGACCTTGTGAGGATCCATATTTTTTTTCTTTTTCTTTATTATGTCTTGTTATGTAAAAAATCCAAGGAAGGTGATGTGCATATGCACTTTTGTCTAAAAAAAATGTGCCACTTGTTTCATTATTATTAGAACACAAGGTAGCAAATTGTAGCAAAGTGTACAAATGTAGATGTACTACATTCCTGGGGAATACCAAAAACAAAACACACACAAACAGACTAACAGCATACAAGAAAGGGCAAAAAGAGTTCATAAATCCCTGAGAGAACTCAACAGGCTTTATGGACTGAGCCAAGGGTTCAGATAAAAGGCTGGTAGAATTGATATATACGAACTATGAACAGGTTCACTGTCTAAATCCAAGACCTTTTTTTTTAGTTCACTTGTGTTTATTTGGCTTCAGGATTACAATGTAGTGATGCCATGAGGGATTCACATCTTACTGTTCTTTCTGGCCAACCTTAAATGCTGAAAAGGGCAACAACTGAAAACATGACTAATACAGCAAAAAAGCTTACATAAATTGGAAGTTAACTGCGGAGACATATACACACACACACACGTATTTTCACACACACACACACACACACATTCCGACAAACTCACCATAAGTCCTTCAGACTGCCTAATGTCTGAGCAGTAGCATCAGTCTATTTTTGGTAATGTCATATGCCAAGACAAGTTACATGAAGTGGATCTTGAAGTGTTTTCTCTGGTTATTGCTTGGCTTCCACTCCGACTCATATCCACACTGCTCACGAAAAAGTTAGGGTGAAATTTCAGAATACACCTAAAATGCACCATAACCTTTTCCAGGTGAACTCAATTTGATCTTCTCTAAAGCTTTGAATGCACATGTCCAGCTGTTCAGTGTTTCATTGCTTATTGCATAACATGCTGTTCTCTCCGCAAAAATCACAAGTGTCTAAATGTTCTTCATCATGCTGTCCACATATAGACATCGTGAGACCACGGTGACACCTAACAGTACCGGTCCTCAACCGGGATGTTCACAAAGGAAAGTTGCCACTGAGCTTAGAGTGTAACAGAGTCATCAGCAGGTTGCGGCAGAGACACAGCAATACTGGAAGAGTCACAGAAAGACACAAAAGTGGACATCCTTTGGCCACACACTATGCTGATGACAGCTTCATTTGGAGACTGCATTTTTCTGTTGTGGTATACCCACTACTGCTGTTAGCTTCTGTTTCAATTAATTGTTTGAGGATGAAGAAATTCATCATTGCATGCTTCTACTTAAATGCCTTACTTTCATTACATAATAGCATTGTTGAATTATTTTTTTTACAATTTTCATAAATTTCACCCAAAAGTCAAATACCCCAAACTTTTTGTGAATAGTGTACATAGTTATTCTCTATTATAGAGCCTTTAAACACTAACAGCATTGGTGGCAGCTGTGTCTTTAGATTCACCTTAACTGAACCTTTAGTCCTCCACATCTGGCTCTTTAACAGATCTGCTTTTGAAAAAAAAAAGGGACATTTAAAGCTTTAGACAAGCATAGGTCATGAGAGGGGGGTTATCTGAGTGATGTTTTGAGGATGAGAATGGAGGGTCTGGCCCACAGCCATGACCCTAAACATTTCTCCGGCTGTCAAAACAAGCAAACAAAGCCGAGCATGCTGCTCTGAGTCTCTGCAGAGTTGTACCGAGATCAAGGATCTGCAAAGAATTTCCATTTCCAGAAAAAGTAAAACATGTTTTTGAACAGCTTTTTTCTCTCTTCAAGTTCAAACACTGGATGACAAAACAAAGGATTAGATGAAATCCTCACTATAGACAAATAACAAATACTTAATGACAATAAATGGTAAAAACTAACAGTACTCCTTCACCCAATGAAAAGACATTCACCGAGACTGTACTTAAGAAAACTATTAAACTGACAGCAGAAAGACTTGAACGTAGAGCAGGAGTAAACTTCAGAGAACCAGAAGCTCATTCTGTCTCCAACAGGAATACTATTTAAAAATACATGTGGTCAGGATGAATGAAATGTTTAGGTGATGAGTAGAAGGTTTTGATCAAATCTGGTCTTCTTTTCTATTTGACAGTTGAGTGCAGTGTCACTCAGTTAATAAAAAAAAAAATGTTTGAATCATTGCTACACCTGGATAAGCCTCTTGTGTGTGGTCTCAGAGATTTATGCTTTAATGTTGGTAATGCACAGCTGTAAGTCAGGAGACTGACCTTTGTGACCCCGTGGGCCCATGAGACCAATTCATAACAGGAGTTAAACATGCAGAAAAGCCATGGCTATTAATCTAGAAAACTAAATGTCCTTCAGTTCTTAAAAGAATTTTATCCAACAAATATCTTAACGTCAGCAGATATTTCCTGAGTGTTTACAAAGGATCTCCTTCAACTGCAGACATCTAATTTAATTGGCAAAGTGCTTATTCATGCAACTGATCCAGTCATACAGGCTGAGTGAAAAGCACTCTCTCTTGCTTGAGGCCTCTGTTTTCAGCAGTCACATGGACAATCTGTTACAGATTAAAGAAAGCCACTTTCAACACACCATTGGGGCTCATTGAGTGCTTGGCTATACCTGACAGTCTTACCAACTGTCCTGAAGCATTTCAGGGGCTTATTCAATGATGTCCTGTGAAACCACCTGTACCAATATTTTGTATTTCACTTGGATGAAATTCATTTTTTTTCCATGTCCAACAAGTGCTACAAAACCATTTGCAAAGCAGTCTTCTGTAAATACTGAAAACTCTCAATTTACATTCATCCTAGTTTTTCCTTTTGGTGGTGACAAAGACGTGATTAACCTTGTGATAACAGGCCAAGTTATCAGAGTTTTTTTTTTTTTGTCCTGTATCATGGTTGTTATAAAGACTATGGCTTTTCAGCCAGAACTTATATTGAAGGGGATTTGAACTCATGGCTCTCAAGTTCCTCTTGCTGGTAACCAGGTAGTAGTAATATCATCAAGGTTATAAAATTGTATTTGACTTGGTAGGATCCATTAAGGGCTAAAGCATTCCAGGTCCTGTCTAAAGTTAAAGTATAGAATAAAAACAATGCTAAATGTTGATCTGTGAAGTGCTCATCTGCACTGAAATCAAGAGTATTTATGGGTGTGTCCACATCTGTAATGAAGGTCCTAAAACTGCACTTAACAGGGGTGGAAACAACTCATTTAGAACACTGACAAAAGTAGTCTACCACTTCAGCGCAAATTAGCATTCAGTCACAAATAAGCAGCTTCTGGTTGGAAATCAGGAGCCTCTAGTTCCACAAGGATACAGATGCAGCTTACTAACTTTGCTTCTTGTTTCTACAAAAAAGGCCATAGATAGTTGGGCAGGTATCAACTTATTACTATAATTTAATCTCTGAAGAAATTATTTAGGCTGTTGTAGTTGTAGTTATTGTAGTCCTGCATTGGTTCAGGTTGACTTTATGTATGGAGCTGACACAGAAAACTGT
Source organism: Hirundichthys speculiger (assembly GCA_018398805.1). Lineage (NCBI taxonomy): Eukaryota > Metazoa > Chordata > Actinopteri > Beloniformes > Exocoetidae > Hirundichthys > Hirundichthys speculiger. The sequence continues at coordinate 2,163,879 of JAGFBZ010002379.1, read as the reverse complement.
AATGGATTAACATGACTGCAGTAACTGCATCCATCCATTAAAAGTAGGGCTGGGCAACGATTCAAATTTTTAATCGCGATTGATCACATGATTTCCCTGATTAATCGCATTGTATACGGAAAATCAAATAATGAATTCAAAAGTAGTGTAAAGGTCACTTTAATTTAAATGTTCTGCTGCCATATGAATCAAAGTGCCACAACATTTGTTGTTCAAACACTTTTAACATCAGCACTTGTCAGCAACACATATTTAGTGTAAATCTCATTTTAAAAAATGTCAAATAAAATAAAGCTTATGGCAGTGTATGTATTAATGTCGAATCCAACGTCTGAGAGAACTTTAAAATGAAAATGTCCATGTAAATGTTCTATATCTATCAATCCGTAATTATCTGTGTATCATTTGTTTTTTTTTCCATTTTCAATTGTCAATCAAAAATTTATAAAAATTAAAAAGTGACTTTTTATTTTGTTTTTTCATTGTTTAAACACAAAAAAAAATGCCTGTTTTTTTATACTTCAATTTTAGCAAACAGGCCATATCAGCTCATATATAGATGAATCAAAGCGCTCTCCAGCTCTGCATCTGATATAAGTCTTTTCCTCCTCAGATCATGACGAACACAGAATCTTCTGATGCTTATTTCCACCATTGCAGGACACCCATCTGCTGTTAAATATGTAATTGATCAAACTACCGTATTGGCCCAAATATAGGACAATATTTTAATCTATAAGTCATATTCTCAATGGGGAATATGACTTCCAGTAATGGGGGTCGTTTTATAATCAAGGAATAGACTTTCTGTTGTCATTACACATCTGTGCCACTAGATGGAGCTGCACTGAAGTAACCAGCTAGAGAATAGCACGACAGTGGCCACGGTTACATGATGTTTTTTAATTCAGAATTAATTATTCCAAATTAAATAATTAAGAATTAAACTATTTTCCTTCGAGTTTACATGGAAATAGTAATTCCGAAATGAGGTTTCCATGGAAAACACATTTGATCGGCTTTATCCAATTCTGCTTAAGGTCTGGGGGTTGGGAAGGGTTCTGATTGGATAGGGGGGCGGACGTCTTTACGTATTTACGTCTACCGGAAGAAAGAAAGCTCACAATTTCTATGTTTCCCTCCATCTGTTCTTTTAATTATTACCAGTTCCTCGTCTCTGCTCTTGACCTCCGTTTACTGCGTGCTGCCATCTTGAAACTTTGTTTCGAAAACAAGCCCAGCGCAGAATATAAGCGTCATCGCGACAGAAGGGCAAGGGAACGAGCATGAGCAGAAAGACATTTAAAGCTGAATGAGTGTATACATGACCGTGGAATTATTTTATTCGGATTTAAAATCAGAATAAACCAGCCACTTACTTCGGAATTAAGTTTAATTCGGAATGGACATTTTCATTCGGAATTAGGTGTTTACATGGTAATTTTTAATAATTTTAAATTGAATTTAATTTTAATTCTGAATTAAAGAGGAATTAAACTTACTATGTAAATGCACTGAGTGAACACATGGAGCAGATCTGATGTAAAATGGAGGAATGACGCGATCGTCTTGAACAAAGGGGTTTGAAAGTTTTTTTTTCACACTGAATTGTTAATATTGCTACCTGAGTTGCTATCCGAACTGTAAAGTACACAGATTTTTACCACTCTTTATGTCTATTTTAGCTTTTCCACATGTTTACCTACCAATTATTTCCAGGTTCCGCAGCCGGCAGTAACCAGATTTTTTAAAACAAAAGCATGTGAGCAACATGTGTTAATGCGTGATAAAACGAATGTTGGCGTTGATAAATTAATGAGTTAACACGATAATAACGCGTTAACTTGCCTTAAAAGGTTCCATAATTAAAAGGTTCCATAATATGCAATTCTGACACCTATTCATATTGATAAGCACTGCAATAGTTACAACCAACCTCCCCATTTTTCAGGTTGAAGCCATCCAGAAAGTAGATTTTTGCTGCAGTTCCTCTACTCTCCACTAAGTGCTGGCTCCAAAACACAGCAAATCCCAGTTCTAACCAGATGCCTGAACCACCACATTTGGCTCCTTTTAGCTTGAAAAGCTGAGGGTCAGCACGCTAAAGCCCACGCCTTCGACTGTGAACCAAATCATACTGGTCCCCATTCCATATGGTCCCTCCTGCAGATGTTGAGTCCGCAGAAGGAAGGTAACTGGCTCAGGTAAATAATGGTTTATGTTCAAGCTTGGCATTGCTTGACTAGTGGTCTATGGCCAGAAGTAGAAGTAGCCAGTGGCATTGTTGGGTTCAGCTGAGACAATCGGGAGAACAAAGTAAGTGTCAAAGGCTTTTTAGAGAGCTATGCAAGGCTTTGGCCAAGAATAACTATCAGAAGTTGGTGTATGCAGGCTGCAACCAGGTATTTATGGAGATGGTGAAAGATGAGTAGCAGCTGGTACTCAACCCTCTCACATCAGGATATGCCTCTAATCAAGCACACTTAGAATAGAGAAAAGAGAGAGAGAAACTGCCTGGGCAGAGCTCATCACCATGACAATAACTGTAGCCCAAAGAGGTTATATCACTGCTATAAATGGAAATGGTTTTATTTTGACAATTCTGCCACAAACAGCTCAGAGTTTGCCTGAGTATACTGTATGATCATGCTAGATAGAATAAAAATCAAATACTTTTGTTATTTGACTTAGGCTTTGACTAAGGTTTTCTCTCAGCCAGCAATTAAGTGTAAGTGCATCTAAACGAAGACCCTCTATGATTTGTGTGTAAAATGCAATGTTGGCCAGAAAATGCAATGAAATATTCAAAAATAGCTTTTACATGATACTTATGATATATCCATCCATCCATTATCTATACCTGTTTAATCCTCTGCAGGGTCACGGGATCTGCTGAAGCCTATCCCAGCTCACACCCTGGACAGGTCGCCAGTACTTATGATATATCTTTTCTGCAAAATACATAAAGATAAAAAATGTTTTATTTTCAGTACCTGTAAAGAGCAATTTATATCCAAGACCTCCATGTGTAGACAAAACACCACAGTAGCTCAAAACCAAACATCTTGAGTCTCAGTCACCTTGAGTCCGTTAGTACTATTCATTTAATTTAAATTGATTTAGGGCCTGATTTACTAAAGGTTTGCGTGCGTAAAAACGTGTGCAAACTTGACACCACCCGCAAACCAATGCGCAAGCTGATCTACTAACAGCGTGCAAAGAGAACTGCGCCTCTCAAATGAGCAAAATAGCACACTCTGTTCATTTAGTACTTTTGCCCTGATGAATAATCAATATGGGGCGTACCCGCCAGAAAGCGCTAAATACTGGGAGGGGAAAATGCAAATAGGTTAATTTACCACACGCAATGAGATTTACCAACCCTGAAAGTAATTGCGGGGATTGTGATTGCGTCTGTATTTAATACGTTCGAAAGGAAGGTGCTAATCTGCCCAGCATTACGCACCGATGGCTGCTGTTATTGTGGCAAGGAGGCGACATCGCCAAAATCAAAGAATACGCAGAGAGAGAGTCTTTCGGACTCGTGTAAATTTGTTTGGAATGAATGAAAACCAGATAGTTGAAACTTAAGGGCTGATTTGGAGCCGGTCACAAGCACATGCAAAAGGAGAGAAATATTTATTTGAATGTTAAATCGAGTATTATTCAGCAAAAGGTTGCCACAGGAGGCACATTCATTTTTTTAATTTGTGATAATAAATAAATCACGTGTTTTCATGGAGAAAAAAGTGTTTCTTATTGTGCGCCTACCTTGTTCTGCAGTTGGCTCTAGCGTGTCAGACCCCAGTATCCAGAGTGCAAATTATACAATGACAATTGGGGGGGTCAACATTTTCTAGAGATGACAAAAATGACAATTTTTGTCATCTTTAGGGGGGTCGAAGATGACAAAAATGACAATTTGTACCTTCTTTAGGGGGGTCGAAGTTGTAATTGGGGGGGGTCAAACCCCCCCAAACCCCCCCATAATTCGCACTATGCCAGTATCCCAGTTATCTGCTCCTCGCAGAAGGTGAGCTGCACCTGCTGCTCAATGCTGGTTAGAGGCATCTCTTCCGCAGGCCCTCCACCTGTCTTGTTTGCCGAAGTTTTATTAAAGGCCACTTTTTCTTTAGTTCTTTGCCTTATATCTTGCCACCTTCTTTTAACCTCATCTGCCGTTCTTTTTGTTTTACCAACTGCATTTATTCTATCGTAGATTTTCTCCCATATTACGTTTCTTTTGGTGATGTTTAAATGTCTTTGCTGTAGTTCATGAATGTGTTTATTTGCCTCTTCCACTAATATCTCTAACTCCAACTCGTCAAATTTCATTTTGCGCTTGCGTCTATCCTGCTTTCCATCCAGACTCTCCATGGCGCAAACCGTAAGACACGCAACACCTCATTTAAATACTGCGGTTTGCACCCGTTATCATTTGCGTGAGCATTCTTAGTTGATCACCCGCAAAACACACAACAACAGCACGCGCGAACTTTTTCAGTGCACACGCAATTTAGGATCTTAGTAAATCAGGCCCTTAGTGTTTTCCCAAACCACATGCAGTGACACAGTTGCTTACTTCATAAAAAAAAAAAAAAACAATGAAAGAAGCTAGTCCTCGAATCCATTCAAAACCATTCACATGAACTCACAAGGACTCTGAAGCACCATAGACCTGATTCAAATGACTGGAGGAATTAAAGAAGAGGAAAGAAAGAAAGAAAAAAGGTCCATTGTGAGATAATTACTGAGGAAAAAGCAGCGTGACAACAACAACCTAAACAGGCCTTTCAGATGAAAAAACATCCTGAATCAGACAGATCTTATTCAGAGCGAGGAAATACTGGAAGTCATTGCATTATAGTACCTTTGTTAGTAATTGCTGGAGCAATATAATTGCATGCAAAGGGGCCACCGGACCACTCACTTGGTTGAGAAGGTGGCCCATGTAGAGACGTCATAGTCCTCCTGCAGCGGTCACAGGTTTGATTCCCAGCCTGTGACCCTTTGCTGCATGTCTTCCCCTCTCTATGCCCCCCATTCCTCACTGCTCACTTGCAATAAAGGTCACTAGAGCCTCAAAATCTCAGATAAATAAAATAATAATAATTGCAGACAAAGAAAATATATCAAAGAATGTGCTCACTATAAAAAAATGATGATTGTGATTATTTTGCTTTGCAAATACTGCAACGTGTACATTTAAATCAATGAACAGAATATATTTTTTGCTGTATTCTGGGGAACGTACACTGTACTGTATGTAACTGTCCGAACAGTAACACAAAATCTGAATTCATCTTGAGACAATGCTGGCAAAAACATTTTTGAACGAATTTTACTAAATCATTTCAATGTAACATGCGACGATGTAATTATCCAGACTTTAAAACGTGGAATTGTTGATGAATATGACATCCTTTGGAAGGATGGCAAAATTATCAATGTTTTGTTCATAAAATCACAATACGTAATTTAAGAAACAATTAAGATAAAAATCTAAAATGTGGTATATTCATAAAAATCTTCAGTTGTAGGTAGTACCTAAAATGATACAGAGCTGCTTGGACCCCAGTGATCACAGCTCACAGCTATGTTTTCTTCTTGAATTTGTCTTCAAGCATTGCAAGAAATCATTCCTGCCTTGTGAGCACTCAAATATTCACAAGCAGAAAAACACGCTTCACTGTACACAAAAATATGCTTCTATGAGGATGGGACTGAGTTGAGCACATGCTCAACACTTTCTATGCGCTTCCAGTTGCTCAACAGATGCTCGCATTTTATCTCGACTTTTGGGACCCTGGAGGTGGAGAAAGAGTCACATGTTATATGTTTTGATGTGTGGGATGCACTTCAGCCCCCTCACAGTTTTGAACAGGATGAAATGGGTGTATAAGATGGATGGATGTTCAAAGATAAAAAAATAGCCTCTTTTCCTGTCATCTGTTATATAGAAGTGATTATAATAGGAATCACTGCAGTAAGAGAAAACAAGCTGTGCAACAGAGAAAAGGAGTGATGTTAGCAATGTTAAGCTTGTCCAATCCTTCCAGATGGTCATAGCTGTAGTTTCACAAAGGCAAGGCTGCATGACATTCTGAGATGGGTAACAGAAAGAAATTAAAAGAATAAAAAAAAAAAGAATCAGATGTGTTCAATAAATGAATGGCCTAGCAACTGTACCAGCAAATAAACTCCAAGTGGACAGAGGGACTTGCAAAAAAAAAAAAACTTGCAACTGAAAATAATGGAGGATATGACATGGAACTACAACTTCAGAACTGTGCATGCAGATCTACTGTTACCTTTTCACAGCAAGCGGCATTTCATGTACAGCCTCAAGTATGTGCATGACACTTGCACAAACTTGCAGTATGAGAATATATTTATGTAGCTGTCTGGAGACATGTGCTCTTTGCACCATGTGATGCAGCTGAAGAATGGCTATGTAACAGAAGGAGACAGGGTCACTGAATATCTCTGCAGTATTTTATGTCAGGATTTATTGACCACCGTTTGTTCGTTCTTAGCAAGTTTATTTTTCGACGTGGGTGTGTGCACATCAGTCACACTCTTTGTATAGCCCTTCTCAGCCTGGTCTAAGAAAAATATATGAAATGGATTCAAACTCAACACCATATTAAAATGTAAACTATGCCCTGGCTCTATGACATGTAACAAGCATCTCCTTCATTGTTTTTGTTGGCAGAGTTATGAGTCATACTCCTCTGCTTCAAAGACTTTGTGTGTCTTTTTTTTCCACCACTAATGTCTCTATTTGACTAAAGATTCTCTAGTGAGGTCAGACTGTCTAAACCAGTGGTTCTCAACTGGTCTGGCTTCAGGACCCACCATCACCCTTAATGACAAGCCGTGACCCAAATCAAGGAAAATTTCCAACTTCTCAAATTTATTGAATGAAAAGATTGTGCAGTTTGAATCGGAGATAGTAGAATAGAATATCACAGAATGCCATCACAAAAAAATAAGTTTGTTGGTGAAACAAAATGGCAAAAACCAAAATGACTTCAAGTGGTAAATATTCCCTTTGATGCTCAATTAGCTGCATTTTAATTAAATCCAAATCACTTCAGTAACTTCAGCCTTTTTTAAACAGACTCAACATGCACAAACATGAAATAATAAAGTGCAACCACTGAGCAGTAGTTTCAAAAAGAACTCAAATATGTAGAGTTTGCTGAGTACCCACTTCCTGAAATATATAAAATATATAACAATTTCCTATTAAAACTATCTAGTCACTTATTTAAGCATTAATCATAAGGCTGACATAATCAGAACATTTCAGTAACAGCCATTTTTAAGACTCAACAGTGCTTTTATGCACAAACATGAAATAAAAAAGTGCAACCACTAAGCAGTAGTTTCAAAAAGAACTCAAAATATATAGTTTTAGCTGAATAACCACTCACTGACCTTTGTCTTCAAGATAAGAAAATCCATATCTCATATATTCTTGGTTGTATCTGTGTTTCACCATGCTCAACATATGGAAACAAACTTTGCAGGTCTTTTTCTATGGTGTGAACTGGGGGGTGTCAATTGGCATTACAGGGCATTATCGCCACCTGCTGTTAAGGAGTATGAATGACACGCATTTTTTTTTTTTTTTTTTTTTTTTTTTTTTAGCATTTCCTTCCCCAGGCAAAGGCCCATGGCCCACTGAAAACGGGTCTGTGACCCACTTTTGGGTCGCGACCTCACCAGTTGAGAACCACTGGTCTAAACCATGACTTCAATGTCACCCTTATCCTTACCATGCTCCCATCAGCGGCTGCAGTTAACATTACTAAAAGTGAGACATTTCTTCTCAGAAACATAGTAATAATTTCCTATGGAAATATAACTGTAATTAAACAAAACAACAACAAAAAATCCAACTCAGTTTAATCACAATGGATTCAGTACTGATTCACCAAGATCAGTTGAATTTTATTCATAGAACTCCCTGAAAAGAAGAACTTTGTGGAACTGGAGAGAAAAAAAAAAAAAAAATATTTCACAAAGACACCTGGAGCAGAACAAGTTCCTAGGAAGGCAGCTCTGGCAAAAGGTATAGAAAATAACATTGGAAATAAAGACATGATAGATCAGAATATGCACTATATTGCCAAAAGTATGGTTCACCTGCCTTGACTCACATATGAGCTTTAGTTCATCCCATTCCTAATCAATATGACGTGGCTCCACCTTTTGCAGCTAGAACAGCTTAAACTCTTCTGGGAAGGCTGTCCACAAGGTTAAAGAGTGTGTTTATGGGAATTTTTGATCATTCTTCCAGAAGCACATTTGTGAGGTCACACACTGATATTGGCTGAGAAGGTCTGGCTCTGGGTCTCAGCTCTAATTCATCCCAAAGGTGTTCTAATCGGGTTGAGGTCAGGACTTTGTGCAGGCCAGTCAAGTTCATCCACACCAGACTCTTCCATCCATGTCTTCATGGACCTTGCTTTGTGCACTGGTGCACAGTCATGGTTGAAGAGGAAAGGGGCCAGCTCCAAACTGTTCCCACAAAGTTGGGAGCATGGAATTGTCCAAAATGTCTTGTTATGCTGAAGCATTCAGAGTTCCTTTCACTGGAACTAAGGGGCCAAACCCAGCTCCTGAAAAACAACCCCAGACCGTAATCCCCCCTCCACCAACCTTTACACTTGGTACAGTGCAGTCAGACAAGTGCTGTTCTCCTGGAAACCACCAAACCCAGACTCTTCCATCAGATTACCAGATGGAGAAGCGTGATTCGTCACTCCAGAGAAACGTTCCTCCACTGCTCTAGAGTCCAGTGGCGGCGTGCTTTACACCAGTGCATCTGCATCATTAGAATATATATACATTTATATTTGTTTTCGTGACTACACTGTTATTACGATTGAGCCCACCAGTAATCCGCCGGTGGGCGTATTTACCCACGTGACCAGCGTGTTTCCTCACCACTGGCTGATCGCGCCCCTGATTTCCAAAGCAAACGATCAGGACGAAAGTGCGGAAGTCTGCTTCACACTCTCTCCTGTGTGGAAATCTTAGGAGCGATCACAGCATCGGTGGTGAGGAATCACCTCCGCTTAGCCTTTCCTTCCTTACTAAAAATCTTTGTGACAAGGTTACCACGTGACCTCATCTGCCATCTTGGTAAGGGACGAGAGCACCATGTGATCTTGTCCGCCATCTTGAAACCCTTCACACACTACTTAGCATCTTAGTTTACCACACACACAGATCCATATTTTCTCAGCATACATGTATATACATATTGACACCTTTTCTATTTAATGTTATATTTGCTTATGTTAGTCTAGTTGTCTTTTAGTTAGTAGATATCAGGATCTTGATTCAAGTTCTTGTTCATCTTAATACTCGTTAATAAATTCTGATATATTCTAATGAGATAAGTTGATTGTGGTTATTTTAGACAGTTTTGTAACATTTGCTGGTTGAAGAGGTCTGTGCTCGGACTACACCTGGTCACAGGCTGGCACGCGTAGAACAACAGCCATTTTGAGACTGATCGTGCCGTTTAGTCTTTGTTTCCCGATTTATCAGATGGTGCCCCTTTTCAATTTATCAACTTAGTTAATACCTTTCTGGCTTATTAACAACTATTTCTTAAAACAGTTGGTAATAACCCCCCTTATGACTAAACGAGCACATTATATGCACAACATAATTAGTGCACAGTGAGAGACTTAAAGACACCACTTATGTTGAGCTGTGGCCATGGAAGTGATTGGAACACCTGATTCTGATAATTTGGATGGGTGAGCGAATACTTTCGGCAATATAGCGTGAATAAATGGAAACTTTGCTGGTCCTTTTAAACACCACACTCGAAACAGGAAATTTTAACTTGTGTCTACTTCAATTTCAGCTGGTAACAATCCATCCATCCATACCCACACCCGCCTCTTCCTATTCAGGGTCACAGGGGTCTGCTGGAGCCTATTCTAGCTGTCTTCAGTTAAATGGCGGGGTACACCCTGGCCAGTCTATTCTAGCTGGTGATTGTCCATCGGTAACATTTTCAAATGATTAAACTCTGTAGCGTACCTGGCCATATGAAATAGAAATTATGAAATTAAATTAAACTCACCTGACACTTGGAAATAAGAGTGTAGACATGGATCTGAAAATTTGAAATATTAAACTGAAATTTATTATTCAAAAGAATTTCTGCTAATTTTGGCACTGACCTAAATCAAATGCACATGATAGCATAGTTATGCCAAAAGGATATACTCCTGTTGTCAAAGCCCCAGGTTGTTGAACTCCAGCAGGTTCAACATGTCAAAGTCAAGGTGTCATCCCAGGATCTGACATCTTGCTGTGACAGAGTGGCTCCAGACAAAGAAGTATGAGAAGGAGTTTGGACAGAAATCTTCACTTAACTTGATGAAGGCTGTTTTGGTGCAGGCATTTGGGTTGTGCATACAAAAAAATTGGGTGGCTAAAATGTCACAGGCTACAGGAATTATGCTTGACACATCTGTTGGTGTGACAGATAATTGTGAAATACCACCCACTGCACTCTTCATGCTAAACAGCTGGAATTGCTAATTAAAAAGAACAAAAAAACAAACACCTTTTTGAGTTTTAATGATTCATACCGATGCCTACAGAGATTTGTTCACAGTGTCTTCCCTCCAGCTGTTTCAAAAAACTCTTTAGGACCAGCTAGAAATATAAGATGTTTTTATATGCTAAAATATTAATTATAAGCCTCATCATAATTAGCACTAGTCATATTTTACATACTCAGGAGCCCAGGGCTTTTATACACAACAAACTAGGGGAATCAGTCCCATCAGCTTTTTTAGAGAGAAAAGTTGGAAGTCGTGACTGGGAATGAAGTTTATCCACCGTAGGACATCACTAGGCATTTGCCAAGGTAATAAAGCCACAGAGTCAGGAGTGTTTGGACATAGTCCAGGGTGAGCAGCTGCAGCATGACAAGCAGTGGAGGTGGAAGCAGTGTTAACTGTTTACACTTGCATAGTAAATAAATAATATGATAAAGGGGTTGCTTCACAAAGGAGAAGCCACAAAGGAGAAGTCTGGAAAAATGGTCATTTTGACAAACAGATGAGAATCACATTTTCACACAGTTTTATTTTTTCTTTCTGGTATAAACAGATTCATTTTTAGTTGCACTGTCATGTAGAGTTTATGAGAATGGGTTGGGAGTGGAGGATATTCATGGTAAATGCCATTTGAAACTAACAGCTACATCATAATTGGTTTGAGTAAAAATAACCAGCTTTGTGCGGCAGCTCCAGATTCACTTTGTCCTTTTGAAATTCAGTTCGGCTTTAATTTTCCATTTAGTTTCACATAAGAGTTGACACTAAAAGAGTATTTTCACAGGTACAGGGTGGTCTCTGTGGACCATTTCACAGCAACATCAACATATTGCAATTTTTCCTGACACTGTGTCCTCTGAAGGTGAGACATGACAGCTGTCACATTACAGCTCATCTCGACACCCTGCTCCCTAACAGCTTTCATTGTCTCCTTTCACTTTGCCCATCGCTCAGCTACTAAAACTCATTCTCTCTTGCTGTCCCTCTGTTTCCTCATTTGTTTTCTGTGCCTTGTCTTTTCCCTTTATTTGCCATCATCTTTTCTCATATCTGCTTCTGTTGCCAAACTTGAGCTCCAAATCTCTCTCATCCTATTTGTCATTGTCTTTTTTGCGCTTGCAGTGTCTCATTCACAGAAATGTTGTTAAAAGTGCTGAGTCACAGGGATAATGATGTAGTTTGCAAGATACTTTCAGATTAAAAGATGCCAGAGATGTAGACGTGTATTAAGGAGTTTGTATAAAATACATACATACATATACACGTACACACACACACACACACACACACATACAGTCTTGGTACTCTCAGTTTGGACAATCAGGGAGGAACTCTGAAGGGATGCTAGGCTAACAGCTAAACTGAATGAAGGACCATAGCAAATGTACTTATCTTGAAACAACTCAAATCCCCACAGATGTCATTGTGTCAAGTGATCTAGTTTCTTTAAGGCAGGGGTGTCAGACTCATTTTCACTGAGGGCCACATCAACAACATGGTTGCCGTCAAAGGGCCAGATTGACAGCATGAATGTAACAAAATGCAATGTAAATCAAAAGAAATTAAACTGCACTTATTATATTGTTAAATAACTGTTTCTGTATATACTATGTATTAAAGTTTCAAATATTTAACTCATTATTATATTAAACTCAGTGTTTGTGGTTGTAAACCTACGCTCTTACAGGTGATGTTTACAGAGTCCGTAGCTATGGTAACGGACTCTGTAAACATCACTCAGAGTATCCATTACCTTGGTTTCAGAAGCGGAAGCGATTCTTTGTTTTTCTTGTCGGCTAAATTTAGCATACTTACCTCCATGTTTGTTGTCAAATGCCAATGTAGATTATACTCTTTCACGACTGATACCGCCTCATAATACAAAAGACATACTGTTTTTTCACCTTGAGGTACAAACTTGTATTGGTTTTCCTGTCGTTCATGAAACTGCCTTTCCTTGTGCATCAATTTTGCTCTTCGTGGACATATTGGGGTTAGTTTGTAGAGATTTTTCTGAAGAAGTCCCTCAGTTCTCAAAATCTTGATGTCTTGCTCATGGTGAGATACTGTTATTGTTGTGGGTGACGACGAAATGCATTGTGGGAGATGTAGTTTATTGTCAATATGTGCTTTAGAGCAGTGTAAGCTTATTTTAAGTCTTAAAATTTGAGCCAATAATGCACAAGCTCTCAAGGGCCACATAAAATGATGTGGCTGGCCACATTTGGCCCGCGGGCCTTGTTTGACACATCTGCTTTAAGGTGTTTGAGTACTTTCTGATCAGACTGATGAAGTTGATAGAAAATGTATACAAAAAAATAACAGTTAAAAAAAAAAGAAAAAAGAGTGCAATGATTTAAAGAAACTTGTTTAAACTAAGGGATCTTTGTAGTTTTTATTTTCAAATATGAAAATGTAAAATCATGTACAGTTTTTGCTGTTATTTGCACCCATCAATACAGTGCAGAAAAGGGCAGTTACAAGAAAACAGTGAGGGGACCTGGAGAGCACCGATTCTGACTTTTCCATTCCACACATCACAGAGCTGTGTGTCCGTAGACATGGGCTAGTCAGTCTAGCTAGGATGCTAACTGCTAGCAGCAGGTGCTGAAAGCTGGCAGTGATAGCAGTGATTTCTGTTTTGATCTGATAGCAAGTAATACCAGGCCTAGTCTCCCAATATCGATACTGATTGACTTTTTTATAAGTTTTGGTGTATACAAAAGAAAATAGATCATATGCCATTTTTATGTTGAAATTTCATCAAAAATGTACATAAAAACTTACTTTTAGGGCATTAGTCTTTAAAAAAAAACAGATAAAACACTGTTCGTTCTTCAGCACTGAAACAAAAATTCTGAACTCTTGACAAACAATAGAGTCCGAGAAGCAAGATGTGTGCTAATTCTTTCCCTGTCTATAAAACTTTTTCCCTTCAGGTCTCACCTGTACTTGAATGAGTGAGTGAAATACAGAGAGGTAGAGAAATAGATCCCAACCATCACTATGGTTTGATACAATAAATATCCTGCTTACATTTTACTTGTTAACAGTTCTGTTATCACCACTTACCTGGTAATTCCTTCCTTTCTGTAAAGTCTCCACTAATAAACTTTGTCTCAGTGAAGTGGGGGTATCCGTTTACAATCGTTCTTCTACTAACTCAGTCTTTTAAGTGAAAATTTTTTAAAAAACATTTCATGAGATTTGTGTTGTTGCCACAATGTCTCATTAATTTGTCACATATTCAACATTTCAAGTACTTAGAATTGACTGTGTCAAAATAACTCCACATCAACATTTACGTTCAGCCTTGAACACAGATTGATTCTGTGGGCCACATTACAGCTGCTTATGAAATGGAGCGCTACAGAGGCAGAGAAAAATAGTTCTTGTCCAAACAAAACATTCAGAAAAGACTAAAATGCTATGAGCATTTTATTTGAATTTAGATGTTAATACTACCTGGTATAATTTTTTTTTTAATGTGAGGGTCAATCCTTAAAATGGAATGATCAGGATCGAAAGATTGATATTTTATTTCATTCCCATGATAAGAGTTTGGAATTTAGCACTCTCGAGTCTGCCCACCTGGATCCATTTTAGGTGGTAAAAATTTGCTCAGAGTAAGACCTAAAACTAGCTAAAAGTAAATAAATTACTTATGATACTAATTATTCATAGTACCTCAAACACCTCTTCATAAATTAAAAAAAAAAAACAAATGAGTGTCTGATTTTTATTTACAGTGACACACTGAGCAAAGGAAACAAAAAAGTCTTACCTTTAATTATTGTATACTTATTGAGTAAATTATGGGATTATGTATGTGGGATTTAAAAGAGAAATGTACCCCCCCCCACCCCCCTTTCTTTTACACTGAACAATGTTTCTCAACCTTCAGAATTGCACGTATTGGGAAAAAAAAGTGAAAAATGACTAAAAACTACATTAACAGTCGTTATGTAAGTGAACAGAATGTGCTGTTCCACCTCTATTATAGTCTCAGATGTGCAAAAATCAACACTTTAGAAGGTGTTCCATTTCACACATCAGCTCTTGTGTAACCAAATGTGTTTGCCCGCTTCTTGCCCTCTACATCTGCTTCAGAATGTAAAATATTCTATCAAATGTGTATTTGTCTAACAGTTTTGATCAATTTGATCAACCTGAATGTCAAATATTTTAGGATATAATGTTACTTGATGATGGCAGCTTGGAATATGCCATCATTTTGTGTCACTTTGTTTATTTTCGCCAAAACAGAATAATTTAAGGAAATGAAGGAAGATGCTTTTTAGCGAGGATCCAACCATAAATGCTTTTCATAAGAGCATGACATCATTAAGTGGAAGAAACATAAAACCAACTGATAATCATGAACTGGAAGAGAAAAATAAAGCAAACATTGCTTTATTTACATTTTAATTCATACAGTCTTGTGATTTTTGCATCTTAACTGACTGTTGAACATGGTCTTCACAGAGTGTTTGGAAGCTCTGACTCTTCCGACACTGGTGAAACAGGTGCCTCTTCATTGGTTTTGTGAGCCAGCTTCCCCTCCAGCTCCATCCTGTGCTGAAGGGTTCTTTGGCAGAACACTGAACTGCAAATTCCCATTTTTCCCAATTTTCCTAGCCTCTATGAGTTAAAATCTGATGTTCGAATAGAACTAGACCAAAGTCTGGTAAATGGGGAGGTCTGTATCAGGAAGGGCTATGCTATATCAACACGTGGAGCAGCATGAATCACTATAGCAACCACTAAAGCCTGATTTATACTCGGAAATCAGGTCGTCTGCATATATGACGCAGAGATGCCCCCCCACTCTACGCAGACACTGCACCTCCCCAAAGTTGTAGGTGACCGCAGATAGTGTCACAGAGAGGAGAGAAAGGAGGCCTCTGATTGGTCAATTCTACATCCGCGTAGAAAAGAGCACATCAAAGAAGTGAGGAAGTACCCACATCTGTACGATTCTCGTTCTCCACACTACAAGGTCAGAACATATTCTAGTAATTCATGGAGGGAGATTGCGATGAATGTGGGTCTGGATACGGCCGAGACGGTGAGGAAGTGGAAAAACGCAAGAGATAAGTTTAGTAAGTTTAGCTAGTTTGTGATTGTCCCTCTTGCGTTGTGGCGTGGAATAACA
Source organism: Hirundichthys speculiger (assembly GCA_018398805.1). Lineage (NCBI taxonomy): Eukaryota > Metazoa > Chordata > Actinopteri > Beloniformes > Exocoetidae > Hirundichthys > Hirundichthys speculiger. The sequence continues at coordinate 2,148,123 of JAGFBZ010002379.1, read as the reverse complement.
CAGCGCACACCGCGCGTCAAAATTGAGCATAAATCAAAAGTAACTGCGGCATACCGGCGACAATATAACTGCGACACATTGCTGCGAGAGTATACACAGCCCTTGAGAGGGAAATGCTGGAAGAAGTTGCTTGGTTTGGTGCATGACGGTAAGATGTAAAGCAGAACAAAAAGACAGAGTTACTAAATTGAGCTCTATTTGACCACAGGTTTAAGAAGGTTCGGTCATATGCGCTATTTGAATGATCTAGAACATGAATAGCTATCAAACTATTCTGAGGCAAGACAAAAGCTTAATACAAGGCAGATAGCTCATAACAGCAAAAAACCCAATTACAACCAGATTTCAACTAGATTATCAGACTTTATTTCAGGAACGATTAATGTCAACTATGGCCATACTGGCTCTTCTTCAAATCAAACATTTTCATAAATCTTTGTCCAGATTTATGGGGTGTAATTTGGGGGGCGAGTTCAGATATCAAGAACAAGCATAAGATGCTTAAAAAAAAAAAAAAACACTGCACACACACGATGGGTCTGGCAATGTTGCACACAAGATTTCCTTGCATCAGAAACACTGGTTTATAGTTGAATACATGCCTGTAAGTGTATTAAAAATCTGTCTCAGCTGCCGTTAGCATGGAAAGCCTTAAAATAGCCTGCAGATATGCGACAATCACCGAGTCCTAACCAAGTTCAACTATTACTGGATCAGAATGGAGCCACAAAGTAGAAGAGTCTGATAACATAATGGCAGTGGGTTATAACAAGCACATACATCCAATTATGTTGCAAAGGAAAGAGAGATAAGGGATTAAAAGACCAAATTAGATCAACAGAGTGGTTTGGGAAAAATGAGAAGCACGGACTGACATGTAAGGAAGCACCACAGTTATTACACTTTATTCCTCCCTTGTAAAATTACAGCCTATTTTTCTTCCACATGGCATTATCTGGGACCTCTAAAGAAAGGTTTAATGGAAAGGCTGCATCTATTCAAACAAAGCAAAGAGCTGAGACTTTAGATCAAGAATAAGAAACAGTAGTTGAGGCTGCAAATAAGCAGCGTTTGTGAGTGGGAAGAATGTTAAGTATACATGAGAGGATAGAGCGCTTAAAAAGTAACAGAATGAAGCCTTAGCTCAAGGGTTCAGAGAGTCTATCTTAACTAAAGTGTCATTCAATTATCTATCTACTATTACCATAATGACTGTAATTCTATAAACTAATCACCATGATTTATTAGTGCTGCCCAATACTTTTGTTGACTCTATTTTCATACATCTTCACTCCCTGAAGCAACTACTCACAATAGTACAAATGACCTCATGTTAATCTTTACATTAACTGATAATAGTTTGAAAACATTTGTCCAAACACTAGTGCCCTACTTTCTGCTCAGTTAAGCAGCACCTCATTAGTCAAAATTGCAGAGAGTAGAAAATGACTTATAATTAACCGCTATTCTCAGTCTTGCATCAGTGTAACTTGCAAACCCACAAACCTGCCATTACAACAATAACTTGATTTTCCTCATTTTGGTTTATTATCCAAAGCTTTGCCGGTTCACACTGTTGAATCCATTTGCACAAATTACACCCTGCATAAACAAGCAACAAGAAAAAGTAAATTCACCTCCAGCCATCGATCCTACTTACTTTCTCGTTACTGACAGCTATTTTCCATTCTTATAAATAGTTCCTAAATGGATCATGCAAATCAGGCTTTAAATTAGCGGGAGGGATTGTGATGATGTGCTCTCCATCTGTGGCATCGCATGTCCCTGTTACTACATCTATAATTGACGATAACTGTCATTGTACCGTGTCTCCAGAGTCGGCCCCAGCTGCATAAATTTCAGACGCGTGCTGTTACCTAATTGCTCCGATTAGCATGAGCTCCGTGGCAGAGCAGTGATGCTAATCATGGTAGCAACTGGATTCAACTAAGTCCCTTTGAGAGATGCACCCTTTTGCACTAATCTGACAGCAACTGGACACCCTTACTTAAAGAACTGCCTGGTAATATTTACATGAAAGTTATGACTGCAATCTTATGAAGTCAGACCTTTAATAGATCACTGGACATGAAACGTGTCTGAACTGCATGCGGTTGCCTTAATAGACACACAAGATTTCTGCTGTACTGTCTGGAATGTAGAGGCAGAATAAACTCAATACTAAAAGTTGCAGTAAAGCAGAAATGTACATTTTAAGTTTGTTACATTAAACAAAATTCAGCCAAACAACTGCAGTTGTCGGGTTTCTCTTAACCCCCTTTTCCCCATTAAATATCACACACACACACACACACACACACACACACACACACACACACACCCCTTGCATTTCTCAGCCTGTGCAATAAGAAGTGCATTGATTAATCAGCTTGTTTTCAAAATGACTAGCTATACTTTCAGTATTTAAAGTTCTTCAGTGTCACCCAAGAAAATGAGCAGTGTATCAACTCCCATGTGCCGATCTTTTTGTTTCAAAACAAAATAATGAAAAATTAGACTTAGACCTGTGTCCCTACCTTTTTGTGCCTTAAAAAATGCTTAGAAGCCATATAAACTGGTCATTTTTAACTGAGGTCAGCTCGCTACCACACATGACAGGGCTCGCTACTGAGGCCTGTTATAGAGATCCTGCCCAGTAATGACATATCCAGTTTAAAATTTGTTAATCTCAAACTGGCATCTATTAAAAATAAGATTGGCATCATAAGGTAACGTATGATGTGATAGAGGTTGATAATATATAATTAAGTATACCTATATACTACCAGAATGCAACGGTACTCGGTAAAATACGGTACGGTTCGGTACGACCTGCACGGGACACGCAGGTGTAGCAGATGTCTGCTACACAGCAGACATCTGAATGAGAGCTGCCACAGCTGCACATTTATTCCATTTGGATGCCATCTTTTACGGGCCGACATGCGAGTTGCACTTTCCGCAAACTCGGTATCTTGATATGCTTGTTTAGTGTAGCGAGTGGTCTGAAACTGTACCGAATCCGTACCGAAACCGTGACACAACGGACCGTACCGTGAGCCACCTGTACCGTTGCACCCCTCATATATACTAGGCCAGAGTAAATGAAGGTGGAATACAGCATTAATTGTAACAAAACAAAACAAAAAAAACCTCGTAATAACAACTTTTGATCTGGAAAATTTTAAGCGTTTCCAACAAGATGGCCACGAGATATAACGTCTTTTGTAAGGTTCTGCTGCCAACAGAAATAATCTGGGAGAACAAAGATTATGTTGCTTTTCCACAGAGACATGAGATTACATGGATCAAGTGCAGTTTTTCATTGTAATGTGAGTTTTAAGGGTGAGTTATTCAGGGTAAGCCAGAAAACAGAGTTGAGCTGAAGAAGAGTGAAGCTGTTTTTTGTTGTCGTTGTTGTTTTTCTACTGCTGACTCTTTTTAAATTAATATCTTTTTTCCCCTTTTTTTTTTTTTTTCAAATCAAGTTTATTTTTTGTTATCCCAGAGTGGTGATCAACACATTGTTCCAGTTTAGACTAGTATTTGTAACAGTTGGTTACCAGTTGGTTCTTTGAGGCGCTGAGTCTCTTACCTTTTTAGTGTTGGAATTGTGTTTCTGTGGAAATAGTCTCCACTGCAATGCCTCTCGATCCAGGGGCACGTCTCAGAGACAGGTTAGCTGCATCTGTTTATTTATTTTAAAGATTTTGTGGCTCTATTTACCTTTATTGACAAGAAACTGGGGCATAGAGAAAGGAGGAAGACATGCAGGAAAGGCTCACAGGCCAGGAGTCAAACCTGGGTCCATTTCATGAGGACGATAGCCACATTGGTCACATTTAAGTTGTATTAACTGAAATGGACTAATGGTTCTCATGTGTTTCATTTACAATGTACATATTTATATTGAACACACACATTTTTAAACACTGGAAAAAAAAAATTTGTGGCGCTCTAGTGATATATTGTCATTGTCATAACAACACCTAAACATACAAACTATTTATGATTGTTTACTCAAAAAGACGTTAAAGAACGACTAAACATCACTTGCATCTCCAAAACAAAAATGAACATAAACATTGTCTTTTATACTGCTATTTTACAATTACTTGTATGCTTGCATTTTAAACAGAAAAAAAAAAATCTATATCTATATCCAATATGCTTGATTAACATTTGTTTATTGGCACTACTTGGAATGACAGCCATTAAACCTGTACTTATACTTCCAAAATTCGATTCAAAAACGGTTTGGATAAACATATTTAAAACCTAGACTACAGACGGGAAGAATAAAACAGATTCAGTTTTGCTAAATCTCATTACATTTTTAGCCTTTAGGTCTATTCTGTGTAAGAATTAGCTTGCTTGACACATTTTATAGTTTTAATATTATGCTAGGGTGACCCAAAAATCCAAAAAGAGGACACCCTACCAGCCTCTTGTTGATACTGCAAAAATACTCAAAGCTAGTCAAAGATGACAAAGTAGCTTTATAAACCATACATTTATTTAAGACATCCCTTTTCTGTTTGAAACTTAAATTTTCTGATATGTTAAACCTAAATAATGTCTCATAACCAGTGACATGTGGTGATATTCATGGCTGGTGAGGCACTGACTCCATCAGAATCAGATTTACACATTTATGAACCCAACAGAGTAGATTATTCACCTTTTGGTCAGCAGGAGTTAGCAGGTTGTGTTTTATATGTCATATCAGCATCTTTTTAAAAGATTTTCTAGTGGCCTTTATTGGGTAGAGAGAAAGCCATGGACTAAAAAGGGACAACAACATATTACAACACTGGAAATTGAACCTCCAAACCACTATATGTGAGTCCACCCACTTAACCAGCAGACTACCTAGTGAATACTATTGTAGGACTCTGACATTATACTGATTTTTAAAATTAAATTGCCCCATGCAATGCAGCTCTGATTAATCAGGGTAACATTCAACCAATCATTCTTCAAACAACATTTGTAACTTTTTCCACAGACATTGCACCACCACACACCAGGAAAGAGAAGACGATAAATAGTGCCAAAATGAAAAACACTTCTTCCCCTCAAACTTACTCGGCTTTCTTTAGTTTTAATTTTTCCCATCCACCTTTCTCCTTGTGTTTTCTGCTTGTCATCTTTCTGTTGACACAAAGGTTAGTCTGCTTTGTTGGTTTTTCGGCCTATATCTGATAAATAATCGTTTTAGCGCCCCCTGCTGTTAGTTGATAGACTGAAAGATAAACTTTATTGCAGACTCAAGGTCCAAAAAGCACACACAAAAACATAAAAACACACCAACATTAATTTAAAAGACAACTGTACCAGTGTCTCCAGAGCTCAGACTGGCAGCATATAGCACTAAACATAATATTTGATAGCAGCAGGATGAAAATTTTGGTTATTAAACAGGTCTTGCGACCATAGACCGGACGGCCGTTCTGGACTTTTTCCAGAATCCACAGATTACCAGTCCGCCCCTGGGTATTAATGATAATTTTTAAAAATGTAAGATGGTGTTATTAACCTGAGTTTGAGATGGTTAATAATCTTGTTGTGATTACTCTCTAGAAGGAACCTTCAAAGCAAACACAATGAGTTAATTACAGATGAAATGCAGGGCTGGTGATTAGAGGATTACCAATAATATATTGGAAAATAACTGAATACTTTCAGCCTGTATGTCACCCTAAATCCTAAACAGACTAGCTGACAGTTCAAAACATGGCTTTGACTTGACAATAAGACTGAAATTCATTTTCACAAGACAATATAAAGTAACCTGACGAGCTCATTCATAACCTGCTTTTCCTTTGCATTAAATGCGGATCAGTAACAGGGACACAAGCGCAAACCAGACAGCACAGTCTGGAAAAGTGAATAATTTGCTAAGGGAAAAGCAGACACAGCAATATTAAAAGTGGCCTGTGTCTCTTTCTGAGACACTGTGAATATTGCCTTCGTCTTGTGGATGAAATCACGCATGACTTAATTGATTCAGTGTCTCTCCTCTGGTGCAGAATATAGACATCAAGGAGTGCTGATGAGACACTAAGACAGGCAGCCATGTGAATCCAGGTGAAAATGGTATGAAAGAAGGGAAAGTGGTCTGCCCGCTAAAAGCCACAGATTGACAGTTTAACTGCTTTTATCGGGTAGGGGTTGCAGTTGTCCAGCCAGCGCATCAGGGTAATGAAGAGTAGAAAGGAGATTAAAAGAAGATTAAACAACAAGGGCAATGAAAGCACCATAACAGGTCAGGCATTAAGCCAATCAGGTAGGTGGAAAGTTAATTTTGTTCAATGTTGAATAAAATGGTCTATAATAAGAAAATAAGATTGAAAAGCATCAGTGTTTTTTTTTTTTTTTTTTCCTGCAGTGGAAGGTGAACTACATGGAGCATCTACAGGCAGTCATACACACTAATAATAAGATGCAGTTTATGGGTTGATTATAACAGATTTTCTGCAGCAATAAGTTTACATGCCTAAATCAAGTAGAGTAGTGGGATGTCTCATAATTTAGATTCTAAACTGATTTATGCACACATTTGGAACGACACGAGTAAAGAAGAAAAATACAGATAAAGTAAATAAAAGATAAACAGGTCTGACATCGAGCAACGAAAATTCAGTAAATATGGCACAAACATGCACAAATCAACAAGCGTGCTGCTTTGTTACAGTCAGAGTCAATAATTTGACTGCTTGGATTAAAGAAGGCCTAGCCCTGTCCTCTGCCAAACAAAGGGTGATAATATCATAGCATTGGATATAATTTGATCTAATTTGCTCATCATGGGAATGTTACGATGCATTTCAACAATAGCAGCTGGTTAAACATTTGTGCATCAGATCCACCATGAATGATTCAATTACAACATGCAGCGTTATCAATGCAGAACATGCCCCAGCTTTCACTATCGCAGTGTGACACAAAAATGGCTTTTGTGCTTGGTGTAAGACAGGCAGCGATCAACAGCCCTCAACCATTGTGTGATGTCAGTCCAGAGATGTGCGTTTTGCTATGTGTGCATGTTGGAATAAATTCTCTGGTGACAGAACAGCCAGAATTCAGCAGCTGCAGTCATTGGGATTGGAGCCATCCAAAAAAAAAAAAAAAAGAAAAAAAAAGAAATTAATTCTGCTGGCAGCAGTAAACGGCTGACAAAGAGCAACCGCTCTGTTTATACACAAGAAACTCAAGCCAGATCCAGTGTGATAAGATGAGTGAAAGATAACAGCAAATGGCTGTTGTCTCTTCACACAAATAAAGAATGTGTTTCGCACCAAGCATGTCCCCGTCTTACGGGAAAACTGTTGCGAGGAAGTCCTAAGGTGCATGTGGATTCCCAGAAGCAGTCAGAAAAGCCAGGAATAACAGCTCACACCCACTAAATTATAATTTACTGGTCAAAGTGATAACAGTAAGAGGAATCAAGAAACACGTGAAACACTACTTGAATGTAGTAAAACATATTAAGCTATGGTGGCTAAAATTTGTTCAAAATGAAAATATTGAAGGTGTACCTTTTGGATGGAAATCTTTAGATGGGATGTGCCAGAGTGAACATCTGAGTCTGAATCCAAGAATAAGTTGCTTAAAAGACTTTCTGTACCGCTGTGCTGCTCCCCACAGAGAAACCTGATGTGCACGCTGTCAAAATCAACAATCTTCATTGAACCTTTGGGAGTAATTTACCTTTTTTTTTAAAAAAAAAAAAAAAAAAAAAAATAAATATTTTGCAAACATGATCACAAGATGTGAAGTTTGTTTATCAGACGAGCTGCCAGAGAATGTGACAACAGAGAAGGTTCTCTCATTTCTTTCATCTGGAAATGTTAAATTAAAAAAAAAAAAAAATGTCGGTGGGGAAAAACTTTTTGGCTAGTTTAAATAGACCTGTCAAAACATGAGTCATCTAAGGTTAAGATTTTGAGCATTTGTTATACACTGAATACTTGATGCATTACAGTGCAGCATATTAACTCTTATTACAAAACATTGCAGTCAAGGCTTTTAATTTCACTTTTTTCTGCATGATGATAAACACTTAATTGTTAAAGTCGAATAACTTGAAAAAAAAGAAAAACCATAATATCTACACTGGTCCACAGAGAAAAATGTTCCTTTTTTTTTTTTTGCAATACATGCAGGTGCAAAAAGTGTAAAATGAGTGGCGGCTCCAACATAGTCGTGTCTCTGACCTTGAAGGATCTGTTCAGAACGTACAATTTCACTTGTTTCTGTTAGAACTTCAAAACAGAAGAAATCTTAATACATTTGTCCCATTTTCTTGTTAGTCTGTTGTAAAGGAATGGAAGAGGAAAAGAAGAGAAGCTATTTGACTGAAAAAGTCCAAATTGAAGACAGCTGTAAACACAAAGTGAGGCATGTTCTGCCATGTCCAAGTCCCACTCCCACTCCCTGCAGAGACAGTATTATTTTAAAAAAAAAAAAAAAGAGAGCCCTTACTTACTACAGTATTGAATTTCCCTTTATGGGATAAATAAAGTATTTTTTCATTTCATTTCATTTCATTATGTTTGTACATACTGGAAACTGATATGTTCCTGTTCATGTGTTATTTTGAAGTCTGGGCATCTGTTGGTAAATATGCAAATGCCATGGATGCAAAGACAAAAAAAGTACTTAGCTTAACTGGCAGTTATTATAGAAAAGTATCAGAATGAAGTGTGTATATGTTGCTTGTTGGGGCTGTACAGGGATTTATGGTAAATGGAACAAACCACCATTAATTAGAAGATCACCTCATACTACACCTATCCCAACTTATAATGCAGCCTTGACCCTCCTCCTCAAGTGGGTCCATTACTTTTAATCCCTTGAATAATGTGACCAGAACATCTCATGTGTCGGCTCGGTAGGTAAAGTAGGTGAGTTAATGACTTACGTGTAACTTCAGCAGCTCAAAGTGTGAATGTTCCAGATTTAAAAGCCTGAACATCCCCACCAGTCAGCGTCTCAAAGAACCAAGAACAAAAAGTCAGGTGTCATCTTTAAAGTATTTGTGGAATCCTAGCTTTGTCAATGGCCACTTTTGAGCTTCTCAGTTCAAAGTTATCGTACAATGTTTCAGAGCCAAAACCTAAAGACTCTTTGACTTTTCAACATTTAATCTTTCATTTATATGCTGGACATTCATCTGTAATGAAGAACACTCTTCTTCAAACTGAGCAGGTTTGTTTTCATGCTCCGTTTTTGTACAACTCTCCCTCATAACTGCCCTCGCTTATAAGAACCTGCCTGTGTGCAGATCGGCTCCGTCTCACTTGTGTACACTTGTTTGAACAGATGAACACGGGTCCTTCAGGCATCAGGAAATTGTAGGAGGAACCACTTGTGAAGCTCCACAATTCTCTGCTTTCTTGTGTGACATCATGGGAAAATCAAAAGATATCAAGCTGTCAGTGTGTGTGAGGTGTTCTAAAAAAAAAAAAAAAAAAAAAAACATCCACAGGTGTGCCTCCAATTAACTCAAATGATGTCAAATAACCGATCAGATGCTTCCATGACATCAGCTTCTGGGCTTTCCCGAATTGCTCAAAGGCATAGTTATCTCAGTGTATATAAACTTCTGACTTGAAGAAAGTAATGAGAAAATCTCAAACAAGAAAGAGCTCATTATTCTGACATTTAACAAATAGAAATTATTTTGGTAACCTAAAATGGGAAAGGTTTTGTTAAATGTAATTGTTGTAAATGTGTGTGGGAATTTCTTGGTTTATACGTTAAACATTTGTAGAATGATAGAAACTGGGAATTCTGAGGATCAGTAAATTGATTTACAATACTTGTTAATTCTGATTCTAAATTTTAATTATGTTTTCAGATACAAGGACACAACCAAAAGTCTCCACTGTTACTTTAACAAGTTTTTCTCCTTAATTAGTTCCTGTTCCATCATCTCAACCAATCAATAACTGACGTTCTTGTCATTACAGACTAATTCAGCCTGAAGCAGAAGTTGGCGGTGAAGCTCTGTGTAAGGTCATATCTTTAAAGCCTGCATCCATCTATCTGGCAAACTGTTGAAATGTCTCATTTCCATTATTTAATTAGACAAGCACAAATGAAGAACACTGCACAGACTTATAATTACCTTAATTAGGAATCACAAATTGGGTTACACACTACCATATGTACAAAGACTGAAGTTTTCAACAAGCAAAATAGCTTTACAGAATGGGAAAAACAAAAATCAAGGAAAACTGTATGATGACCATTATCTTCACACACACACACAGAACAGATGAGATGGTGCTATCTCTTAGTTGCTTGGTGTTTCTACTCAGATTTGTCTTACATAGGTGATGTGCTGCTGGTAGTGACCAAATAATGGGAAATTAATTCAACAGCAAAGTACAGAAGGAAGAGGAAGGACAAGCAGAAATATTTAAAGGCAGAATGAATAAAACCCGTGTATAAGAAAGATTTCAGGCTCGTTGCAACCTTTAACCAACACTGATGTTTTCTTTATCTTGAGCTTGGACCTCTTTACAAAAGTGTATTTGTAGTGTTGAAAAATCTGACAGTAGTTAAGCAGTGAGATAAGGTCTTGGCAAAATACATGAAAGGAAATATTCGTCTGTGAGGGTGCAAGCCAGAATAAACATATAATTTAAACAATAAACAATAGAATTTCTGTGTTAAATTAACTAAGAAAAGCATGAAGGATTTTACCTGCACACACTGATGGATCAAACATATCTGCTTTCACTGATTGATCCCACTTTGAAATCCTCTGCATGGAATATGCATTTAAGCATTTTATATATTTTATCAAAAGTTGTAATGCCAGAGAAGCTTATAGCCTCTTGTGAAAGCTTTTATTGCATTATTTGAAATTATGGGCTTTTGATTGTAATGTGAGTGAAACGCTATACTAGAGGAGAACACAGAGGCTCTTCAGTTCTGGAAATCTAGCCATGCCCTTTCCATGAATAGCTGCAGTGGATTCGAAGCTCAGCGTGGCTGGTCTTTAACGTCTTCCTGGATTAGTGCTGAGGTTTGCAAACAGGCTCTTCATAGCTTTGTATTCACCAGGGAAGAAGTGTTAGCCTGTGCGAGGAGCTCACACTGGGACACAAAATCCTCATTCATAAACGTTTCTCTGGGGACACCGATTAGAGTAACAGATACTTAATCATCACCAAAAGTGTTGAAGCTTTTGGGAGTCCTGTATGTGTGGGCTTGTGAGAACGTACGCAGACAAAGCAGACACTGAATGTGTTTGTGGACCTCCCTGTCTCACATCCTCTGTACATGAGCTGAGAGTTCTGTTGAGCCAGAAAGTTCAGTATGACTGAACTGTGTTTAGAGTCCAACTAGAAACTCATAAATCTAGAGCTTTACTCACAGAGTACATGGAAAACATCCTTTACCAATCGTTACTTTAACAGAAAGGGGTTTGGTGGTGGAATTATAGCCTGGAATTCTTCTCCAATCCAGGTGCCTTCTAAACTTTATTTTCAGTTTAAGTTTTACAGTTTTCAGTCATTAAAGAGGTTTAGGCATAAAACTAGCTGGAAAGTTATAGTTCAAAAAGAATTTCCACAGCTTTACTTTTTTAGGCTTTTTGGGTTGTTAGTTGTGCCTCCCTACCTAAAATAAAATGAAAACGTGGCAGCAACCCAAAAGAAGCCTGTGAGAAATACGGACAAGTCACTGCATCAAAAGGATACTCTGATGCATAAAACCGATTGACTAAAAATGAAGTTTAATTTTACAGTCGAAAATATAAAGGGCCCGATCTTCCGCCAGATTTCCTAAAGCCGCTAGTTAGGGATAGGGGGTAGCGGGAGGGACGTTCCCCGGTGGACGCACATTGATGCCATTTGCACGTGCTCTTGTACGCGCCGACATGCGGGCTGCTGGTTCTGGGTAGCGGGTGGTCAGACGACCCGCTACCCGGAACCGCAAGATACCGAGTTTGCGGAAAGGGCAAAAGACACGCCCATTGCCACACCCACAATGTGAGTAAGGGAATCGCCATAACGGGTAGCAGTTTTAGGGAGTGGAAGATTGCATTAGCGGTTAGCGGAGGTTCCTAAACCCGCAATTTGTAGCTGTTAGCGGGTAGCGGGAGGTGTACGATCAGGACCAAAGTCTTTTGTTTGTCCCGAAGAGCTGAACTGCTGTTTAGTTTCTTCAGTTTTACTGTTGTATGAGTGAGATTAAATGAACAAAAATACCCATTTTGCACATGTGATGTTAATACTTCAGTTTGTGAGAATTGATTGAAAAGCATTTCTCAGTTATAGATCGCATTTTCTTCCCATAAAAAAGATCCGAGTTTCAAAACCATAGGAAACGGCCTTACCTGCCAACAATGTAATAATTCATGCATGAAATTTGCTTTCAACTGCTTACGGGTGTCATGGATTCATAAACTCTGCCTTATTGATATTAGAAAATTCAAATATTATCAATCATTATACAGACAAGACATATTAGTGATAATTTTGCAGCTGAATCCTGGATGCTACAATATCAATATAGTTACACTGATTGCAAGGACACACTAAGCGTGCAGGTTTGGAAACAGCAGTAGTCAGTTTGGAGTGTATCCATAGTCATATGTTAGAAGGTGTGACTAAATGCAAACTATTGCTGCACTTCATTGCTTTCCTCTTCAATCTGAGCAGTTCAGAGGAAAATGTTCAATAAATGAGCTGTGTGATCAAAAAGAGAAGATCAAAAGGCAAGCTGAGACCAGGATGACATCTGCCTCCATTAACCTGCAAGCGCTGGTTGATTTCTTTTTACTCCCCCACTTCATACTGCCACACATTCATCACACATTATACCACAGCTGAAGAAAGCAGCAGGCAGCATGCAGCTCTTAATGGAAGACAGAGGAGACAAGCAACATGCAAATTAATATGCCTCACCGGGGTGAAGACTTAATAGAGGCTTAAGACTGACCCACATTTAACAAACTCTCTCAGGGTAAAACATATCTATGTGGCAGCACTCAATTTTCCTAACCGACAGCGACCATTCAAATCCTTTTTCCCCAATCACACTGTTGCCTTGGAAACACCAGCAGCTGCCAAGCAGCCATTTAAAAATTCCAAAATGAAGCACCTGGACCTGAGAAAATTCCGGCACTGGGAATACTGTCAATGTAGAAAGGCATCAGACATCATATATATTTGTTTTCCATGAAAACTTACTTCCAAAAAGATCCCAATCATTGATTTGAACAATCTGCAATGACAAAGGAAAATTTAACGAAGCAGTGTGTTTAGAGGTCTTTGTTTCATGGAGTGCCTTTACAATCGAGACCATATTCCCTGTTTGTGCATGCTGTATACTCAACAGCTGCGTTTGTTCATTTTAGTTATCTTATCTCTGCTGTTGTGGGAGAACAGCCCCATTTACCGGCTAGACATGTTAATTAGACCCCTGCGTGCTATTCAAACGAATAGGAGAAGGTTCACTGTGTTCAAACACCTATAACTCCATATTAAGGGACAGCAGTCAGTTTTTGTTAAGGAAAACCTCACCACAGGGTCCTTTTAACAGCTGTCATGGAAATTTTGATTATATCACATGGTCTTCATAAAACAGATATTTGCCGGCTTTAGAGTCCCAATGAGGACCAATTAAAAAACCGTTCAATGATTTTGTCAAGTATAGAGGAAGATAATTTCGCAGTACTGTACAATGATCCATACATCCAAGCTCAGCAAAAAGCGAGGCAATTTATGCATTTGGTTAATTGATCATGAGCGAAGCGTGAGCACCTCCATAAAAGCAGGTATCTTTGCTGCTCTGGAGTATTCAGATGCGTGCAAAAAGCAAAATAAGCGTCATTACACAGCCGAGTCACATCTGACTAAACCATAAGATTTCTGAAACCTCTTGGACAGATGAGGCCGAATTAGAGAAGCATGGTAAAAATGCTCATGCACAAATGTTAAGGGGAGAGAGACATTATAAAATAAAAAAGAAAGAAATATATAGACCCAGATTTCTCAAAGTGCAGATCCTGATCCGGACAGCGAGTACTCAGCACACCTAACCCTTTAAAAACACCCTTTTACATTTACGTTGATTAATTATTTTTAATGTTAAATACAGTCTTATTTGATATAATTCACAGCAATCCAGAGACGACTCATTTCGTATTCACCAACTTTTGCCGCCTTACCCCTGCAGCTTGTGTGTTTCTGCTCTGAATGTCTGTGACAGTTAAACTGCAGCGCTGGTGACAGCTGTCAGTCAACACGGGGAGGAGGGCGGAGCTTAGTGCTCATAAATGACAGGAACGGGTAGCCTATCAGTACACATGGGAGTTTGTGATATAGAGCTAATCAGAAGCAAATTAGAGGAGTCTAAAAAAATTTTGCTTGAAAACAAAATGACTGACGCTGAAATGCTAGCTAAGCTAACCAAAACATTTAAATGAAAGATTAGTGGTTAGGTGTTCATGTCTAATGCTGACCATGTTTTCTTCCTTGTCATTCTGAATTTTCTACAGTGAATTCAACTTAAAATAATATATTTATCTGTAGTGTTTGTTCATTTTTCATTATTATTGTCATATGTATGTCATGCACAATGAACTTATCAGAATACCAGTGCATACTCGGGTAAATATGACACTTTGTGTCCAACATCTAAAGCCTGGCTGAAACCATGGCATGTAACAGTACAATGGTTCAAACAACAACAGCATACATGAAGAGAACTTAAAAGCCATTTCTCAATATCCACACTTGTGTGAAACGTCAGTCACAGCCTCAGTACTGTTCTAATTCAAAGTCTGGATTGACATATAGAAATCCCTGTTCTTGCACCACCAATTTTATTGAGAATGGCTGCTCTGATGTGGACTTGGCAAAGTTTTCCAGGATGCAGTAGTGTTGGAGGAAAAAAAGGGTAAAAGGAACGCTAGAACTTTGTTGTTGTGTAATAGAGTGTAGTCAGTGTTGTCAGTTCTAGACTGGATTATTGTAATGTGTTGTTAGCAAGATGTCCGAAAAACTCGCTGAATAGCCTCCAGCTGATCCAGAATGCAGCAGCGAGGGTGCTGACAGTAATCCTTAAGCGAGATCCCGTCTCTCCCGTGTTAGCCTCCCTCCACTGGCTTCCTGTGAAATTTCAAATTGAGTTTAAAATTCTGCTTCTTACATATAAGGCCCTTAATGGCCTAGCTCCTTGTTATTTACCAGACCTGATTGCACGTTATGCTCCTAATAGAGCTCTCAGAGTGCAGGATTACTCGTCGTTCCTAGAATATCTACAAGTAGATTTGAAGGACAGGCCTTCTGCTACCAGGGACCTTTATTATGGAACCAGCTACCATTTTGGGTTAAGGAGGCTGACACCATCTCAATCTTTAAAAATAAATTGAAAACATTTCTGTTTAGTAAAGCCTATAGTTAGTCTAAACAACAGTGTGTAAGAGCTAATAGTTATAGCCATAGTTAGCTAGTTAGCTCTAGCTAAGACTAGTGTAGGCTTGTCTTAAACATAGTTTCGTCATAGCTATGCTGCTATAGGCCTACGCTGCAGGGGGACACCAACATGATCTGCTGAGCGTGTCTCCACTGCTCTTCTTTCTTTCCTTCCCTTTCCTCCTCCCTCCCTCCCTTCCTCCTCCACCAGCTCATTCCATAATTAATAAGGAGCACATTTTCTTTCCTGTAGTTTGTTGTGCTGTTTTGCCCCACTTTTTTCTCTTTTCTTTCTGTATGTTTGCAGTCCAGAGTTTTCTGAGTTGCATGCTGATGTGCAGTTCCATCCTCTGGCCATCCCAGCGTTTACTTCCACCTGTATGTGTAGATGTGTTCGGGGTGCCAGCTGGCGTGGTGACCGGCGACCTGGTCCTCTGACCATCTCACCTCAGTGCTGCATCTGTTTATGTAGTCATTTCATTCAGTCATGTGTGTGTTCTCCTCTCTCTGTCCTGTCTCCCCTCTTATTTTTCTTTCTTTACCCGGCTGGCCTTCGGCAGGAAGGTCTCCCCATATGAGCCAGGTTCTGCTCAAGGTTTCTTCATTTTAAAGTGGAGTTTTTCTTTGCCACTGTTTGGCTTGAAGTTTTTTTTTCTCCCACTGTGGGAGTTTTTTAATTGCTATTATCCTTGATTTGGATTTAATATTATAATTTAGTTAATGATATTTTCTCAAAGGTCATGCTCTGGGTCTCTGTAAAGCACCTAGAGACAATTGACATTGTAACAGATGCTATACAAATAAAATTGAATTGAATAATGTAGTTCTACCTTTAAATTTGCAGTCAAGTCATCAAGATAGAGCCCACTTAAAAATTTCTTCTGATGTTTGAGGTTTTTTGTTTGTTTGTTTATCCCCCCCCCCCGACTTCTGTACATCAAGCTTATGCTACAGGGATGCCCATTTAATTTATAAACCGAACAGCGGTTCACAGTGAAAGATAAAAAAAAAAGGCACTTGGCCATGTGCCCTGTCGGCTCTAATTTTAGACTTTAGCATGCTGTTTAATGATGTGTTTACTGACCTAGGGAGGAAGGGAATCGTCATTTCTCAGTGTAAGGCCAGCAAGAAATCAAGGCCACACAATTTGACAATTTAAACAGCCTTCTGGTTGTCTCACTTTCACCTCAAGACCACTCCTCTGGAAAAACAAGAGCATCACAACAGTTAAGCAGCATGCTGAGCTGCTCCAAATGGTTACTTACACCACTCTTACTAAAGAAAAAGTAAAGCACAGGCTATGCTAATTACAACTTTTCATGACCACAAATACCACAGGCAACCCAAACAGTACATTACCATCCAGATTTGGAACCGCCTGTGCTTGGTCACACAAATTAGCACAATAGATGGGTTCCCTTCCTGCTAGCGATTACCTTCATGACTTGGTCAAAGAGCAGCTGAAGACGTAAGAAAGGATGAAGTTTGTCCAGTCTGATCAGATGAGCACCGTGGTTGAATCAGAGCTAACAGCTTTGCTGTGGCCTCAGTAAGGATCATGGAGTACTTATTACTTCCACAAGAGCTCTTTGACTGCACTTGTAGATCCTAGGCCTTCAGGGATCACTGTGCAAGTATCAGAGTGACCAATACCTACATCAGTTTTCCAAGTACAGCTAAAGACAAAGTCTTTCTCAATAGACAACGCTGCAGAACATAGGAGGAGGTTCCCTGTAGCTGCAGAGGACAGCTCTTCACATATTAACCTCAGTAATTTAGACAGGCTCTTATTACCTTTCTGAGATGGTTAATCGTTGATGAGTTGCGTCAACTATATTAGAGATCCTGGTCTGATCAAATACAATATGGCAAACAGGGAACAGTCTTCATTTCATATGGTAATTAGGTTACATTAGTCTGCCATGTACCACTGCTTGAGTGTTTCGGATCAGAGTGTGCAGCAGTTTCAGAAGTGAAAAAAGAGGTAAGGCATAAAAAACAAAGTTTACATCTATGAATCATAAAATAAGGAACCAGATCAGATAATAGGAAAGTAAACACACACTGAATATTTTGACAAGGAGTCTGAGGAAATCTGCTGGAGCCCATCCCAGCTCTCTTCCAGCGAAAGGGAGGGGTACATCCTGGACAGGTCGCCAGTCCATCGAAGGGCAATTTTAATTTGATAAACAAAATGTGATTTCATGCAGAATGCATATTACACAGCATTACAAATGACAAGCTGAGCTATGCCAGCTACATTTACATAAGATGACGAGACCAGTTTTCCACTGTTTCCTTGCTCCAGGAACAAGTTTTCCATTCCTTAGTCATGGCTCAAAGAACCAGACTGATTAAAGTTTACTTCAGTACATTTTTTTAATAACATACCACACAACCTCACTTTGTGTCAATTAGTACTGTGGTATTTCAGAAACCACAAATTATAGCAAATTGAAACTGGTCGTGCAGGCTGAGTGTTCTTGGTATGTATTCCACTGTCTTTTGCATGGGCGCCTCTTTGTAGCACAAGAGACCCACAGGTTTGGTATTTTACTTTAGATTTTTATAGCAGATGTCTATAATTACCTTCCCTTCAGACTCTTCTCTTGACCAGTGACTGAAGAGCTGGATTAGAGCCAGTTTTAAATTACAAGTTCAGAAATTCAACCACACCCATGTCCATTTAGGACTCCCTTGCACTCACAAACATTTAAGTATCTCCGATCACTCCAAAACATCTCCAATCATTCAAGGTTTTTTTTTTTTTCCTTTTTCACCAACCGCATTTCTTCCTTGTTGATGATGGTTCCATCCATCCACTATTCATTATTCATCCAAGCTTCAAAATTGCTCTGGATAATTCTAAAACCAATTTTAGTAGTTTGCTTCAATCGTGGTTGTTTTGTTTGCTCGATGCAAACCAATAATTTGACCTTTCGGAAACAGCAACATCTTTTCCACGACCACAGGACGAGTCTTCTGACATGGATGCTCAGGGAATGACAAGATACTCACAGCATAAGTTAGGGTTGAAATAGCTTTTTGAAGCTCAAGTTAGGAGGTAAATATTGCTACGAATTTTTTTAAGCTATGACAACAGAGTCATTGTAAAAACTGTATAGTCCAAAGAGACAAGAGCATAAGATCCAAGTTTCACTAAAGACTGCTTACCACCCTGTTGCTGATGCTGTAGGGAAATGTCCACTGTACCTTCGTGTACAGTAAATAAAAAAAAAAAAAAAAAAAACACAGAGCTTCAAGAGTTGTCATTCTAAAGCAAACATATAAAAGTCATTACTTATATCTGAATTTCAAAAGGAATAAAGAAAAAACAACACTTTTTTAAACCAGAAGTCACCAGTTGTCACAGGTGTAGTTAATTTACTTAACGATAGCTGGTCAAGAATGCTCCCACAATTATAGTTATGAAATACACCTGTGACCTGTCACACTTGTTAAATCCTCCACCACGCAAAAGTTCAATTTGAATTTTTTTTTGTTACTCCTTCATTCCTTTGACAGAAACATGACTGGACTTAGACTAGGCTCCAAAGCGATAAATAGTATAAATAAATTTAAAGAAAATTCAGGCCAGCTCATTTTAATTTGAATAAATAAATAAATAAATTGATAAATCATGGCTTCTCTTGTGCAAACAAGTCGGTTTGTATTTCTAAGTTCATTCACTTGCAGTGGTTAAGCTCTTCTCCATTAATTAGACAGAGCCGATGGTCAAATGTGTACTGAATAAGATAAGCATAAGTCAGAGGTTTTATTTTGAACTAGGATTTCAAAAGTTGTGAGCAAAGGAAAAATGTAAGTGTGTACTTTTGCTTTTTAGTGCATAGCAATGTGGAGCGCATTTAAAAAAAAAAAGGATATTATATGGGGATATTCAAGCTTTGAACAGCGCATTGGCAGCAAATGAGATTGCTTGCTCTCATCTGCAAAGTGACTGATGTGGTCAAACTGGATCACATTTGGCCTTTTGACCTGGAAACACTTTAATATTCGATAGAAGATTGAGCTGTAGTGTTCTGGTCTTTACCAAATGACCACGGATTTTGATGTTATCCTGAAAAAGTTTATATGTAGTACGAATGTGTATGCCATAATATTAAACTGAATAACACTGTTACATTTCTCAATGAGGGATGCCTTAAATCATTCTTGAACAGACACAGCCAACTTAATCCCCTACGGGTCTCCTAGCGATTCCTGCTGTGGAGACATGGCTGGGGTCATTCATGTTTCCAGTCACCACGGCAACAGTCACAATGACGTGCCATTGGCTGAGCAGCATGCCTGGCTCTGGATTGCCTGACCTTTTTTCTCAGTCAGTCAGTAGTTTAAACAGTATGCATCAACAAACATTTCTCCCCGGTGACCTTCTCCTCATAGCTTCAGCCAAATTGCACCAAACAACATGATTTTCCTCTCACCTAGCCCATTCCCTTCCCTTTGTGTCTGTCCACCAACCTCCTGCAGCCACAGAGATTTATCTTAAATGAAAAACACATTCACGCTCCATCGCAGAATGAAGACACCGCTTTGTCTGATAGTTTAGGTTTCTATGTAAACATGGGGATGTGGACTCCCCAAAGAGCCACCAGTCATAATTCTTTTCTGCAAATAAGTACTAGCAGTTCCTTTATTTCAAAGCTCTATTATTTTTTTTTTTTTATTGAATTGTGGATTTTTACATATTGACTTTGTGCATAAATCTTCAGCTTTACTTAATTTTTCATTATTCCAGGAAACCACATCTCTCATGCGCCCAGCAACTGATGTTTGGTATATCTGCTTTGAGTTAGATTGATGATCAGTCTGCTACAGAGGAGGCACTATTAAATCATCGCCTGCTTTATCCCTCCAGAGAACAATCAATAGCTGCATTTACAGAGTTTTGTTTTGGATTATTCATCAATTTAAGAATTCAAGATGAAACAAAAGGCTAAAATTTCCCCCCTGTATATTTAATTCTTGAAGCCATAATGCTGAGCAAGTCACCCATTAGGCTATGTCAGAAAACACGAAATACTCATGTTTGGTAACAGTCCACCTGCAGTCCTCCACAGTGCTGTGAATCTGTCCTCCAACTGAAAATCATCAGAGTAGACATACCTTCCAGTCACTGTAAATACTGCATGAATCTCTTTGAGGTCCGTAACGTAAAGCATTTAAGACCACTCCTTTAATTTGATTATCCAAGATCATATGTGCAAATGGGAGGGACAGGAAAATGCTCAAATAAAACTCACAGCAGGTAACAAATTAAAGAGGTTATAAGCACAGTTACATTTGGAAAGTGAGATCATGTTGGACTTCAGAAAACCTAACCAGATACAGCTTTAATTGTGAAGCTGAATCAAGGACCAGTTTCTGTTAAAGCAACTACATGTTGTGTTGATATGCTGCAGAATATTAGATAAATAAGTGTGTTGATACTAGCTCTTAAATCTATGCATTTTTGTGTAGCGCTCTTTGTTTTCTCTGTTTTCAAGTTGCATTTTGAGGCAACCGTGTCTGTTTGCTGCCCTCTGGTGTACATATTTCCTTTAATATACAAAATACATAGCTTACAGTATATCTGCTCTATTCTCCCTCATATCCAATCTAAATATTGCATTGGAAGATTCACGTCTTTATTATTTCTATCGGCCTGTATTCACTTCATGTCACTAGTTACTTTCTCTCCAGGTAGAAGAAATCACTCAGTCTGTTCTTATAGCAGACAAAGATGAGACACAAGACAGCTTTTCATCTAAAGAGGCGCAGTGACTTTGTTCTCATCTCAGGACCTGGCATAAAACTGAAATAATCACGTGGTTTATTTATTTGATTAATTCATTTATTCATTTTTTGTATGAATAAATGATGAGTAATGAGCCTGTTAAAACACACAGTTATAACATACAACACATGGTCCGAACAACATATCCAAACAAAATAAATAAATAAATGAAAGTAGATGATCAGATAAAGGCAGGGTAATTGAAAACATGAGGGCTTTCCAACAGTTTCATGTTCCTTGTCATCTAAGATGGAAAAAAAGGTTTTCAAAGTAATAAGTTCAGGCAGTTTTAGTTGATTTTGGGGAAAAGCATAACTGAATGTTTTCTTTTCTAGTTCAGTTTTTACCTCGAGCTGAAAAACAGGAACAAAAGGCATAGTTGCTTATGGATCTTTGGAGATATGTACACAGAGGAAGGCCAAGAGCCAGGAAGAGCTTTATAGACACTGAAAGTGTTAGCTGTGTGGACTCGTCTGTTCCTGTAGAGATAGCCAGGCTGTTTTCACATACGAGGTGTAACGATGCAATGATGAGTCGAGAGAAGTCGAGAAGTTCTGGAGTTGTACAAGGTTTTGTATGATCAAGATCAGGACGAGAGTCAGATAAAAATCCAATAAAATAAAATATTATATTAAGTATTATTAACATTTAAGATAAAATGAGATTAGATTAAGTTATATCCCAATTAAGCCAATTTCATTCCAATTGAGTCAAAATGTAAAATTCATGTAGTACCAGTTGATAGATAAACAGCTGAGCTACCTATGAGCTACCACGATTGCATCGAAACTTGACTTTGGGTTCAGTCCTCCATCCTGACTGAGTTTCATTACTTTTACAAGTGCAGTGACAGTTGAATCTAATCTGAGATGACAGCTGCACCGTCACCAGCAGAGTCATTAACTGGAAAACTACATCATTACATAACTGTAGGTTTGCAGTAATGCAGCTGGAGCAACATTATTAAAGGTTTTAGCTCATATTTGCTTTTGGATAACTTAGTATCTTGTGAAATAACCTCATTGATCAAACCTTAATGAGTCAGATCATCCCTTAAGATGATAAATAATAATAGCAACACCTGCTGTTATTTTGTCCATTTACCATGTTGTTTAGTATTAACACAGTTAAAAAACTAGTTCTGTGGTAAATTACCTACCTGGAATATATATTCATCTCACTGGAATATATATTCACTCACAAATAATCTAAATAATTACCTTGACAGTCAAGAGGACAACTATACATATTTGATCAGCACGTGACCTTCCACTTTAACAGGAATTAACTTTTCATATCTTAAGTTTTGCTGTGATTATAAAAGCTTTTAAATGGCAGGATTTTCAGAATGAAAAGGTATTTTAAATGATTACCAGAGAAAGTCCTGCATTCCCTGTTTAATCTGGACACCATCTATCAGGTTGCTCATCCAGACACAAATTTTCAGGACCAGAGTTAAAAAGTGTTTTTCTGCAGTAAGTAACTGAACTTTAACTGTTAGCTGATCAGTTTTCACATTTAGAAACAGCGTCAATTTATTCAGCCACAATGTGACGCAAAACATATAGACAGATATTTTTTAACCATTAAAAAGATTTTAAAGAAGGTGAAAAACCAGTAGATTCAAATGTCAGAATTTATTATACGCATTGTAATATTTACATTTATATATTCAAATGAAAAGAAATGACAGCTGAAAACAAGTTTCAAACAAGTGTCCTCACTCCTGACACTGTTGTTTCTAGTCAGTCTTGTGTTGGAGTGATTTTCTGAGGCGCTTCCAAACTGAAGATTTCTTTGTTCTGGTCTGCTCTGGTCCTGTGGACTTGGTTGGTGCAGACACGTGTTCCTGGACAACCGTGTCCTGGAGCTGAAGAAAGCCGTCTGGTTCAGGGGAGCCTCTGATGACCTCGGGTGGTGGAAGACACATCTCACTTTTATGTTGGCGGAGACGTGATGGTGTTGACGAACTTTTTGAAACGCCTCAGTAAAGAGGGTTTCAAAAGTCTTTTGGAGGAATCAGATGTAAAAAATTCTTCTGGTTGTGGGATCTCTGTTGCAGCAGCCAGTTCTGGGCAGAACCACGTCCTCTGGTGGTACCGATTCTTGCCGTTCAGGGACCTCAGGGATGATCTCAAGTTCGGAGACCTCCTCCGATGCAAAGATCTCTGTTTGTGTGGAGACCGTTTGCACGGAGACTTTCTCCAGCTGGGGGACGTCTTCTGCTGGGGGGGACTGTGGAGTAGATCCCTCTCCAGTGACCTCCAGCTTCTGCTCAACCACTGCTGAAGAAATGATATCAAGTTCGGAGACCTCCTCCGATGCAAAGATCTCCATTTGGGTGGAGACCGTTTGCACGGAGACCTTCTCCAGCTGGGGGACGTCTTCTGCTGGGGGGGACTGTGGAGTAGATCCCTCTGCAGTGACCTCCAGCTTCTGCTGAACCATTGCTGAAGACATCGCCATCTGGACAACAAGCTCTGCAACCTTCATTTCAAGTTTCTTTGTTGCCTCTTCTTGAGTTTTGAGTTTGATGGCCAGCTCAAGGTTGGAAGTCGTTTTCTCTTCCAGCTCCTCGTTCAGTCTTTCCACAGCCTCATCAAAGGCTGACATGATCCCTTCTTCATAGCCGGACCGGGCATCTCTCTCTGCCTCAAGCATGTTGCAGGACTCACGCAAATCCTCAATGGTATCTTGGCACTGACTGAGCTCTTTTTCACGGGCCAGTCTGAGGTTGCGTTCCTCCTCCAACATCCTTGTCACCTCTCTGAGCTTCATCTCAGCCTCAATTCTCTTCTCCTTTTCCTCAGAGAGAGAGATGTTCTTTTCCTCCAGCTTGCTTTTCATAGTCACCAAACTCTTTGTCAGGTTGTTGATCTGTTTCAAGGCGCCTTGACGTGGTTGTCCTGGACGAGATCCAGAGTCCTGAGACCTCAAGTCCTCCTGGACGTCGTCTGCGCTGCAAGTTGCAGGGGCCGGGGAGCAATTCCAGTCCCTCTGAGCGTGGCGCCATCTTCCATCTTGACTCGTCATCTTGGTGGCTTTTCAGTTCTCGTTGGAGTCCCACTTCGACCTTATTGTTTTTCAGCGTGTGAAAACAATTTGCGGTATGTTCTGGAGCTGGTGTAATACGTGTTGCACGAACGGTTTTGTGAAGGAGACTGGCGGAATCCTATAAGGATAAAGCTTTGTATGACACGCTGACTGAAGCTCCGCCCTCTGATGTCATCAGCCTGTGATGTTTCATTCTGAAACCAACATTCTGAAAGTGCTGTTTTAAAATAAGAATTCTATCAACAATTTAAAAATTGTCATGAGAATTTATTCATTTATTTATTGATTTCTTTCTGTCTTTTTTTATTTAATTAAATGTAAACCAATTAAATCCAAGTTATATCCAAATTAAATTAGATTAGATGTACTTTATTCATCCGCCAAGGGGGAAATTCAAAAATCTTATCAGCTCATTAATAACAGAAATATATATACAAATAAAAAATAAATAAAAAGCACAATGAAACTGTGTAAATCCAGTCAAGTGGGAAGATACAGTGACATGATAAGTCACCTGATACCATTATAAGTGCATCTGAGTGTTTGCTCTGTATCCTGTATGAGATGTTTGGATTCAAAAAGGTTTCAGTAAAACACATAAGGCTGCACTCACAGTACACTTTGACTCTTCACCAGTGTCTCCAGTTCATCACTCCTGTTGGTCAGGAGTTGCTCTCCAGCTGATATGTCTTTAACAAAGTAATTATGTTGATAGACAGGATGATACACAACAAGATCCCTCTCCCCCATAAACTTAATCTTCCCCACCAGCAAAACTTTGCCTGAACAAAGGGAAAAAATGTAGACTACCTCATTTTCCACACTGATTACTGAGAAGTAATGTACCCCAGTGGCTGTGGGTTAGACTCTAGATTGCAATGACAATCAACCTTGGGGGTCATCTTTCTGTTTTGTGGTGTGTACAACCTTTAGACTCGGAGACTTGGATAGATTTTGGAACAGATTGAGATGTACCAGACAATGCGTCTAGTCCTGGGGTTTTTTTGCTGGGTACTCTTCCGAGAAGGCTTCAGGCTTAGGAATAAGTAGCGCTGACTGGAGTGAAGCATCATGAGAGCCAGAAGTGTGGACGGAGTTGATCAGTATGTCTTCTCCAAATAAGAAGATTGCTGGTTCTTACAGTTGATGACGTTGGGACAGTTTTTACTGCGTAGTTCAAGTCAACAACCCTGTCTTCAGCTGTGGCTTCAATTTAACTCGTCCTCTCCATCTGAGCCCTTTTAAAGATGCTGCTAAAAATATCTTAGGTACAATCAACTGGGAATCACGAGACCACTGATATTTTCATTCAGGAAGGTGTGCATGGACATAAAGACTCGGTGTTTGACCTCACAAATGCACTTCTGGAAGAATGATCAAAAATCCCTATAAAACTCACTCCTAAACCTTGTGGACAACCTTCCCAGAAGAGTTGAAGCTGTTCTAGCTGCAAAGAATGAACCCACAGCATATTTATTGGCGGATTAGATGTCACTAAAGCTCATGTGTGAATCAAGGCAGGTGAGCGAATACTTTTGGCAATATAGTGTATGTGCCAAGTCTATTTTGGCACTGGACCACAGCTAAGCCTCGACACTTTACTCCGGGGGTCTCTAACTCCAGTCCTCAAGGGTCCCTGTCCTGCATATCTTTGATTTTTTGTTGCTTCAGAAAATTTCAAATGAATGGGTCGTCAACAGACTTGTGCAGACCTTGATGACGAACTGATGGTGATCCATTCATTCTGAATCAGGTGTGCTGAAGTAGGGAAACATCTAAGACATGCAGGACAGGGGCCCTCGAGGACTGGAGTTGGACACCCCTGCTTTACACAACAGATTGAGCTGGCAGAAAGTCAGACCCAAGAATGGCACACAATATCCTACGTTCACAATTAAACACCGTGAGTGGGCTCCAACTCATACATCGACATGTACCTGTGGAGACTGTAGGTCTCAAGAGTTTTGAGCGACATACAAGGACAAGTTCATTTTAAAAGTTGAAAAACACAATTTTTTTGACAACACTTATCCTATGTGGTGAATGTATAATTTCAGAAAGAAGAAGACATGGAAAAACACATGTCTATAAACAAACAGATTACAGAGTGATCTTGACGCCTTCAGGTCAAGTCTCACTCTCACAAATCCAGTCAAGTAGGCAGCGTTTGGAAGTGCTCCACTTCTGAAACGCTCTAAGTGGGACCTGAGATCTTGCTGAAGAGTGAACCTGAACAGTTTCTTCTCTGAGTGGAAGCCAGGCATGAGCCCTGATTGTGCTTGCATTTCCGCTGTCAAGTGTGTTGACTGGATGGCAGTACCTGTACCTCATAATAAATAACCTACATAATAAAGTGACAGTATATCAGTGTTACACAACATCTACAGTTAATATATTCAAGGTGGAAGAACGCAGCTCAGTCAAGAAAAGATAGCAGTGGACAACATCCAGCACATTGTGTTTTCTTCTTGGCAAAAAGAAGCTGATCTTAGTTTCAGACAAGACTTGCAAATCGTGCAACTTGCGTTTATCTGCACGTCACGGGGTGAGAGACGATCATTTGTCCACCAATCACCTGTTTGCAGTTTCTAGCCCCACCTTAAACATATCTGACTGCTAGTTTTGGTAACCCAACAGAACAGAGCCAAAACCAAGTACAGTATGGTACCGTGCCCAGTGTGCCCTACTCTTCTGTAAATCTTGGTGCTGTCACCACACTGTCTGTTGAGCGTACAGTACCTCTTGTTGTTGATCCCCATCTGCTGGAGCATGGCCCTACTGTAGGAACCACCAGGTTCCCGGTATCACTTTTCAGATACTTTTTGTAGCTATAAGTAATGTCATGCTGGGAGTGTCTGGCATGACATGCTGGCAACATTTATTGCGCTGTTTAAACTATGGACCAACTAACTATTAAATTATTAGATTTGAGACGACATTAAAATTTATGAAAGACAAAAAAAAAAACATTTTCCACTTTTATTTTCCATTGCACAGTAATCTCTATCTACAGAATTCCTAAATTTGTTGTGGCAGCAGATAAAGTCATAAACATCCATGTGAAAGTTGCATAAAACTGTACAAGAGAGTTGGCTACAATGAGAAAAATACTGCAACCCACTGATAACTGTTGAATCCAGGACAGAAGATGGCATATGGTAAATAGACAGGACTCCCCTCTTGTTGTTTGAGTGTGTGGATCAGATCAGGTAAGAATACTGCATACTGAAGTGTGGGAGGGGAAAAAAAGTATAACACTGAAAAATAGAATTAAAAAACAAACACACAACAGCGTAGGGAAAAAAGGAAAAGAGTATAGCTAAAACAAGCTATTTTTTCCTGAAGTTGTTTTTTCTTTTCTTCTTCTTTTTCCACCTTGGAGGAAAAGAAAGAGCTACCTGTCAACATCCACACTACATAGCTTACTGAACACAGAGAAGGCCAGATTTGTACCGTAGCTGTGGAACCAACAGAGTTACAGTTAAGTCAGAGGACAACAGCAAAATCTGAAAGAAAAGGGCATATGTGCAAACACTGAACACGAGTTGCTTAATTTAAACCAGAATTTAGGGGTTCTCCTATACTACTCATGAACTTGTTGTTATCCTTTTTCTTTGTAGGCGTTTTCGGTTACTGTAGTCTAACAGACACTCATCTGGACAAACTGTAGACGGGTGAGACGAGGACATCAGCTACCAGAACATAACTTATATTAGCCAGTTTACATGGGCACAGTCTTACACAGAGACAGACAGAATGACATACAAATCAAACATTCATACGTTGATGAATGCCACAAGTGTCTTTTTTTTAATGGTTTACTGGAATTGTTTTTGTTTTGAACGGAACAATCATGTTAACCAAAAACTTGGTCACTTTGAACATTTAACATTAATTGAATTGATACTTTCTTTGACAAAAGTGCACTATAAATAGATTTCCACAGCAACCCCACACATTTTAAAGGCAGGGTAAGCAATT
Source organism: Hirundichthys speculiger (assembly GCA_018398805.1). Classification (NCBI taxonomy): domain Eukaryota; kingdom Metazoa; phylum Chordata; class Actinopteri; order Beloniformes; family Exocoetidae; genus Hirundichthys; species Hirundichthys speculiger. The sequence continues at coordinate 2,119,851 of JAGFBZ010002379.1, read as the reverse complement.
TCTGGAGGCGATATCTATTGAATCTTTTTTAAACAGATCATTAACAAAAGACAGACAGCTAGCTCCTCCCCCCAGAGCCCCCCCCCCAAAAAAAACAAAAAAAAAAACAAAAATGCCCTATCGTGAACTTTTGGGTCCAGGGTAATTTTATCAGGCCTAAATTAGCGATGCATCTCCATTAACACTAATGGAGAGAATTTTTGGGAAACAACAGGGTTAAAAGATGTCCCTGCCATGGATTAGGCACTCAGAATATTTGCTGGGATAGTTGGGAGGGGTGTTCACTCTGAAAACAGCAAAAAAAAATAAATTAAAAAATTTAAATGCAGCAACCATCTCAGCCCCTTCAGTGTTGAGCTCAATGTATCAGTTTGTTTTGTTTCTTTTTTCTTAGCCTTTACCCATCTTTTTCTTCTAGATTTTATTAGCAGCTGGCAAATGTGGAGCACTACCGACCACAACATACCACATCAGGGGTTCCTTAGCAGCTCGGGACACTGTAAATGGAGACACAACGGCTTAAAGGACAGAGGGGGTCGGCCCAGTTATAATTTCAGCCTTCTATGTTTTAGCCCCCTGCTAGTAGAAAACAGTTTTTAATTTCAGTTTACAGAGCCAGAGCTGTGCATAAAAACTTTTTTTTTCTCCTACAGTATACTTCTGAGGTGGGCAGCTAGCAGATGGGGAGGAGACATTCACTGAATGTGACAAAAAGCAATTCTGGGTTAGAAATGCCGTGGAATCACTTACCCTACCTTTAAACCCTCACCAGGTATGGAGGTGATATGTCTAAATGGACTTACTTTGAAGCTAGACTTTCTTACATGTTACTGGGTACTGTCTGGACCCCAGACTTGTGCCCAAATCATGATGCAATGGAAAAGCTAAAGTAACTCTTTGGTGTCAGGAAAAAATATGGCCTGTCTCCTCTTTTGTTGCTGAGGCAACCACAATGCTTACCTTCTGGGTGGTCTACGATTGTCAAACTATTAACAAATAAAAGTTAGAAATCTGATACAGAGATAGACCATAGGTGAATTTTACCGCCAACATGGTAAAGGAAACAAGATAAGGTGAGTGTTTCCGACAAACTCAAGTGCACACCTAAATCAATAAACAATCTTCTGTATAGAGAACCATCTGTGGTGACATGTAGGATATATGCCTTTTCTTAAAATCTTTGCCCTCCTTATAGATTCCAGCCCTTTTCAAAAGGATAAAATAATTTTTGTTAGACAGACGTCACAAAGCAATTTCTTTGAATAAATTAAATATCCATTTTCACAACGTTAGAAAAATAAAGAGATTTTCCATCAGTAGAGACAGAGCTTTTAAAAAACAGCAACAAATAATAATCAGATGATAGACAAGATAATTGAAAGTTACACACATTCTCTTACTCTCACACACACCTACGCGCGCGCACACACACACCCACACACACTGTTGATAACGATATGAAAGTGTGTCGGATACAGAGGACAGTTCAGAGACTGGGCAAAATGACAAAATATCCAGTTTACGTCAGAGTTGCGTTAATCCTTGTGACTCTCTGCATAGAGGAAGCTCCACTGTCCCAGCACTTCCAATGATTCTCCGGCGCTGCCTCCGTCAGCCGTCACGCTCTGCGCCCATCTCCTCAAGGAGCTGTCCCTTTCTTTTGTACTCATCACTCAAGTACAAAAGTCTATAAGTGGATACAGCATTGCACATGTATTAGATCTATGTATATATAATAATGTATTTAGATTCTTTTTACATTTTATTCATTTTTGTAGTCCTTGTTACTTGATTAGACATGAGTTCTTTCAGCTGTGTTTGTTGGTTTGAGTATCGGCCACGAGGGTACAAAGTGGAGACAACAGGAAAGGACATTTTGGCAAATGAGAATGAGAAGTCTCCAGGTGCTTGGGCCAATCTGCTACCTTGGAGGGGAGGCGTAACAGAGAAAAACAGAGACAAGAACATAAGAAGAAAAAAAAAAAGGACACTATTTATTTATTATGTCTGAGGTTGTCCTTCTCCTCATGTCTACCCCTCAGTTCCACCCTCAGACTGAGGTAAAAACAGTATTCAACATTGTGCTAGGGAAGAAAATCCCAAGTGTTTCAGTGAAGGAGGCTTGGAGGGATGGATGGATGGACAGACGGATGGGCGGGAGTCATGGTGAGTCCACATGAGCCAATGGAGGGTCAGTTAGATAATCAGGTCCAGAGTTTTACTCCTCCCTTCCTCATTAATCAGAACTGGTACCACTTTTTGTCTTTGCACTTCAGCATCATCTGAAAACAAAGAAAATGTTTGAGAAAATGGTTACAAATATGAGTCATATCCTCTCGCCCCTTATAAGCGCCCACTTTCCTGTCATTTAAATTAATTTTGCATGAAATGTTTTGAATTTTGTTTGCAAAACGAGTCAAATCAGACACACTGCAAGAAACAAGCCACCTTATACATTTAGAGTCCGTCAATCATAACACTGTCAATGATTCACGGTCCTATACTACCCTCTAGTGGGCAAAGAGTGTATGTGAATATTTTGGAAATAATTTAAAGACGAGTGTCTTGTTCTCAGTGTTCAGGAGATCATTCAGAATTCCACAGCACTTCACTCTGATGTGTGTTTTCCTGCAGTGTTGTGCAGAGGAACATTCTGCCGTTAATCCAACAGTTATGGCTCTGTGGTATAAGAGGTTGGCTGGTAACTGGCCTGCCCGTAATTAAGATGTGGTATAGTTATTTTAGGCATTATCAAACAAAAATGACTCAAGATTTTAAAGTTCCAGTGTCCTCTTTTTACAAACACTTGTTATTAAAATGCATTAGACATTTTCTTACATCATGGGCGTGTTTGGAAAAAGAATCAGCGCTGGCCATCATGGCAGCGGTCCTCTCTTCCAGTTCGCCCAGTTTCTGGCCTCTTTCATCCAACGCTATCCGGGCTCGTGCCAGCTCTCCAACCACTCCAGAAGCAGCTCCCTTCATGCCTTCAATGCCACCAGGGCCGGGGATGTGCTGGGCAAGACTTCGAGAGGCCTTTCCAGCTGCTAACTCGCCAACTGAGTGAATGAAAAAAAACAGAAGAAGCAAAGACAGGATGTGACGACGTATCCACCTATACGATAGAAGTTTAGAGGTAGAACTGATGATGTCACGCGTGACTTTGTCATACAAAGTTCCTCTCTGTCCAGTGACTGTGCTCCTCCTCCAAAAAGGCCTTTGAAGAACCCTCTGTTGGGCGCCTCAGGTGTCTCCACTGGTGTAAAAAGTTCACCCAGCAGCTCCTGCAACATTAACATACATTACAGAATTACACTCAGTAAAAATTCTATTATATATTTTTAATCAACACGACTGGTTTGGTTTTCCATGCAGTGCAATATGCATGTCTTTTTTGCTATTCTGATATTTCGGATATTTTTCACAAATTGATATGTAAACTGTGCTCTTTGGAGCATAACTCGCCTGTAGGTTTTCACAAGTGTCCTGACTGTAAGTGATCCTCTGAATCTCAGTGGGGGAGCAGAGGTACATGGCCTGACCCAGGTTGGTGAAGCAGAACGTCCTGGCTATCCGCATGTCTGTCAAAGGTAGGTAGTTTACATCCATGAGTGGTCTCAGTCCCGGCACACTGGACAGGAGGTAAAGAAATGGGATGATGTAAATTAATGGAATACTTGTGTCCTCTCCACAACTAGTCTGGTTCAGCTTTTAGCATGCTGTTCTCTGTTTGTATCACTTGAAGCAATCAAAGTCAGCGCCGCACAGTCTATATTATAATCCCCTAAAATGACTTTTCTAAACTGCACCATGAATTACTAAACTGAGCTAAAGTTTCAGTGCTGTGGGCTTAGAGACAAAACTGTGATTCTAATTTTGGATGACGGGATTTATTTCTGCGATTTCAAAGCTCCAACAGTTGCAGTGATTTAACATTCAGGTACACGAAAAGACAGCGCAGACGTCTTTGCTCTGCCGTATGAATGAATGGATCCATGACACATGGAAAAGCAACAGCTGATGCATTATTTTACACTAAGACTGGATTACATTGGTGAAGGTTAACTGAAAATGGAATAGCTGTAGTCAGGATAAACACCATTTTCATTTCCGTCCCCCATGCAACCCCGATGAGCTCATAAGCTGGAATCAGTTTTTTGGAATTTCCATTTTTTCAGTCCCCACAGCGAATCATGTGCTTCCATCTCACACTGTGTTCTGCATCTTCCTCTGTCACAGCAACCAAATGCATATCCTGTTTCACCACATCTAAAAAATCTACTCTTTTGCATTCTCTTTTTTTTTTCCCTCTATGTTGGCAGCTCCAGCATTTAAAAATCTAAATGTCTAAGCTTGGCTGCTCCTCTAATGTGCTCATTTTTAATCCTTTCGATCCTCGTCACTCACAAAGAAAATCTCAACTAATATTTTCAACTACGCCAATTGCAGTTTTGCCTTCCTGTCTCTTGGTTAGTACCATCATCCCCAAGCCACAGAGAAGGACTGGACTCACTGTATGGAGTAAGACAGCAGCCAAAAAAAAAAAAAAAAAAATGTTCACATACAAATTGGCATTAGTGCATATTTATCTAAAGTTGTGCATTCATTTAAAAATGTATTAATTTGAAAAATATAGTCATTCTCATACAAGTAAAGCCAAATATAAAATGCTTAATTTATATTTTGTCAGTGAGAATACAATTCAAATAGTTACAACTTTAAAAGATTATAAATATGAAGAACAATTTTATTGTTGCGGTTTCACTGTCAAAAAAACTGACAAAAAATATGTCACAGTCTCACAGGCATCATCTATGGAACAGAAGGGACATCAATTCCCCAAACTTTACATGCGTTCTACATCAGTTTGTTGCAACGATGTTGCAACAATGGTAGCACCAAGAGGCAACCATCTCCTGGTACAAAGATTTAAATCCAGAGACAGTTAAAACAAGACTTGGTCAATTTTAACACATTCTTAACTGATACATCCTGAGACCGCCGTTTTGTTTTTTTCCTCAAAGGTAATAAAAATCAATTAACCACTGTCTGAAGCAGAAGAAAGTGGGTTGAGAAGCAGGCTTTCTTTTTCTTGCTGTTTTTTTTGTGGCTCATGGCAATGCTGTGGAAAAACAACTGTGTGGCAGCTGTGTTTCTAATCCTGGGATTATAATTCTAATCCGAGGATTGGTGATTTCATTCTCGGACCCTCCACATGTTCAAGTGTCTTTGTTTAAGACACTCTGGTTGACCCCAAAGATGGCAAACACATTGCATTGTTACTCAGCTGCATATGAATGGGAGATTTTGTATTCATGGCTGTGTGAAACATGCAGAGTAAAAAGCCTTTTTAGAGTTTACTGCAGCAAAAGTTGAAAAGTGCGATATCCAGTAAGTGCAGAGCATTTACAGTTGGGCATAACTACACTACAAAACCTACTTTGGACAAAAGGTCAATTTTAGTGAACTCAAAAATTCTAAAGACAAAGATAAAATCTGGTTGAGGTACTGTAGTCTTAATAGCTTCTAATACTTTTACCAGAATATATTCAATAAGACAATTAATTATAGGCTCAGATGATCTCTTTCAGTTTCATTCAGAAAATTCCTTAAACCTTTCCTGTGTGGTGTGTGTGTGTGTGTGTGTGTGGGGGGGGGGGATCCTTATGCCTGGGTTCTTAACCTTGGCCTTTAACCTTAATCTTGTCCAGAAGAGTCAATGGCATCCCTGGGCTCAGAGGTATAGGGGATCATCATGAACTGCTGTAAGTATTCCAGATCTTCTTCAGAAGTAATGGATGGCGTGTGCTCCACACCAAAGACAAAAATAATGACACATACATACACGCATACTGATCCAAACTAATGAGAAACATATGCAAATAGCCAAAACGTCCAGTGGTGAAGATAAGCATCTCACATTGTTTGAGGAATATTGCCTCAATGATTTTTTTTTTTTTTTTTACAGGGCTGCTTCGGTTCATTGAGGTTTGAAGCTATTAGTTTTTGCTCAGCTCTCTTAACATCACCCAGAATTTCATCTGAGCTGAGGTCAAACGGGTCCATTGCAACACCTTGATTCTCTTCTTTTCCTGCCATCTTGTTGTAGATTTGCCGATGTGTTTTGGATCATTCTCATCTTACATGGCTCAGTTTCATCCAAGTTTTAGCTGTTAGACAGATGACCTCACATTGTTGGCTTAGAGATGCCCAGGTCTGTAGCTTGAAACATGCCCCAATGTCCACCCTGAGGCCAGTAGAGTTGGAGAGAGGATTGACAACTGTTTTGAATCTTTTCGGCTTTTCAAGAATCTCTCTCAGTGTGGGATTATGGACTCCAAAGTCTTTGGAAATGTCTTGATAACTCTTGCATAGAGTGACTCACATTTTGCAACTCTTGCAAATAACTCTTGCAGCACATATTTCTTCTCTAAGATCATTGCCTATGTCTTTCCTGCCGAGCACCATCTTAGCATCTGACAGCTGTAAGGATGTACTCAGGTTTTCACAGATTTTTGTATTTGCCAAATTCATTTTCTGACATGTAAATCCTCAGAACTGACAGTGGAAATGTAACTTTTTTTCATCTGACTATACAACAAATAGAAAAAAATGCAATTAACCTCTCAGTTTACACGGACATGTCTGCACCCAAATGTGGGCAGCTATGCAGAAAATATAAAATAATATGCAGGCTGACATATTCCTCACCTGAGAGTCATGATGTGACCGTTGGCACAGAAACAAGCTACGCACACGCCTTGGCTCATCTGCACAACATCTGCCCGTAAGATGAAGGAGGTCTCTGTGATATTGTGTTTGTAGATGCAGGTCTGGAAGGGGAGGGAGATGACTTTGGCCTGTTTCTCTGAGCACACCACGGCGTACTGGCTCTCACTGAGGTCCTGGGAGGTGGAAGGGGACACGGAGACGGGCCGACGCTTACGGACCTTTTCTTCACCGTCTGCTGTAATGTTGGGTTCATACCAAGGCTCATATGCAGGAGGTAGCTGGGAACCTGTGGAGTCTAAGAAAGCCATCCGCAGGACGCTTCCCTTCAGCCGCACCAACATACCTGATGAATTCAACAAAAAGACTTGTCTGAAACTTTGAACTTAGTGCCTTTACCTTCTCTCTAAGGATCATTTGAGACAGACTCTCTTTTAAAGTCAGACCCTAGTGTTCGAGAAAATGCAAGTTCTGCAACTTCCGTTTTGATGACAGACCAGTAACCTGAATGCAACCCCTTGCTTTTGACACATCATTTAGTGGTTCCTCTGCGCAACTTACATCAATTTTCTCCCACTTGATTTAAGCAATAGGATCTTGTTTAAATGGAGAGGTATGAGGAATAAAAAAGTATTAGAACATAAAGCAAAACAAAGGCTGCAAGTATGATGAAAGTGGAAAAGTGGGAGAAAACCACTCAATGTAAATTAGTCACTTAAAAAAGATTGATTTTACAGTTAGAGTTTCTGGAGAAATTAAAAACAGGAATGCATTTGGTCTCATAAATAATATTTGAAATTTCCCTTCTGCCCCTCCTAAGCCTTTGTAGCACCGTACATCCCGTTACTCACCTACAGGTGAAATGATGACTGGCTGCAGTTGCCGCTGCTCCCCAGCAGGTGGCAACGTGAGCGCTAGAACCAGCACAGTTCCCAAAGAGGTTCCCACATACAGACAGGGTGTCAGAGTGCTGTCCCCCTTCCGAGTAAATGTCTCGCAAAAGTGAAAGGAGCTGATGGCCTCTCGTGCTTCCTTGTCGATGCTGGTGACACTGGAGGAGCGAGAGCGACTGAAGGAGTTGTCCCGATGGTCTAACGGGTTGGGACCCCGTGATGGGCATACGGACAGGAGGACAGTAAGGAGAAAACAGACATAGGTAAAGCCCCTGCAAAGCAGTACCACCAAGAGAGACAGTACTGTACACAGAAAATAAAATAAAAACAAACTGAAAACTGAAAAAAAAGCAGCTGAGTAATACAATGATTCCAATCAGCTTTTTGATTAATACGGTTAACTGTGAGCCTGGCACTTAGGAGAACTTAAATGTGTATACCACTGGGACAGGCATACAGGTGAATGTCTTGGCACTGGCACGTGTTAGTCTGATCCACTAAAATAATCAATGTTCCATCCAATGTTTCTGTTTTACAGGCTGAGGAAGGAAATGTCTTTAAATCCAAACAACCAACCAGACAGAGAAAAGAAAAAGACATGACGGACACAGAAGAAAAAAGAAAGCTGCAAAAGTTATAAAAAAAAGCTTCGGAGTGAGATGGGGTGTGCAAAATTTTAGCTTAGCACCACTGACCTCTTGTAAAAAATAATCCCCGCAATGATCAAAAAATGTGGGGATTTTCATTTCAAGAGTTTGATTTAGCGTCAATAAATTTCAGTTCAAATCAGATCAGTGCTACTTTTGACTCATGCAAACTTAGGATAACATCTGCACAGCTTGCCAATTTTGAGGCTATTCACCAGATAAAACCGGACTAATGGGATGTGGTGAAGTCCAGTCGGAGTGAAAAAAGCATTTGATATAAATCGTTTGGAGACACAAAGTCGAGGCTTACCCAAGTCTGGCTTAAGCTCAGTAGGCAAGCTTAATTTCCGTGACATCTTTGCTGGAAAAAAGAGAATATCCCTCTTTACAAACACATGTCTAAGCTAACACATGATGCCATGCAAAGCCAGGTAGCTAGAGCTCAACAAGGATTGTGCAAAAAGCTAAAATACACTGAAAATGACAAGGGACTGTGGAACAAGTGCCAAGGAATCTTTATACTGACAAGAGGAGCCAAAGTGCTTTACACATGAGACAACGCTGTATCAGGACACAGAGAGACAACTCTGTATATTTCAGAGGCATGCTGTCACAGACAAAACAAAAGAGGTGACCTCTGCTTGCACAATGCCCTGAAAAAGAGGAGTGGTCAGACACAGCAACACTGCAGGGCCATTCAGGACCGTCATGCCAGCGGAGCATGCACCAAGAACAGGGACGTAATAAGGAAGACCAGAGATGGAAGACGGTGAAAAATATGGTTAAAAATGACCAAAAGAATCTACTGCTTCTTGCATTTTTTTTTTTTTAGCTCTGCGTTGCAAATCAAGCCCTCTTTTACAAGTGTGAAAAGAAATTAAAGCAAATGAAGGCTGGAGACATTTTCTCTGTCTGCAGGAGAAAGAAGTAGAAGACAGAGGTAATAAAAGGTGGCATTCATAATGCACTTGGTGAGATGTAACATCCTCTAACAGTTAATAAATTGTGGTTAGCCAGCACGCGTTCATTCTGTGGTTCAACACTGACAGATATCTACTGTAGAAAATTGTCAAATCCATTAAATCATATACCTTGAAATCAAATTGGACTCTACCCTCCAGCTCAAGTTTATTAAGTTCATTTCCATCACTTTTTATGTGAAATTACATTTTTTTTTTTTGTTTTCATTTTTCAAGATGCCACAATGCATAGGTTTAAAATCCAAACATCTGACACCACAGGGTCCAGCTTTCAGCCCTTTTCCTTTATTAGCTTTTGCACCGAGGCAGATGCAAAGTAGTTTAATGCCATTTGTGTGTTAATCATCTCATCCCACCTGTCACCAAGCAAGAGGTGGGATACACTCTGGACATGTTTGTTTCACAAGACACACCTGACTGTCTTCCAGTTAATTGAGAACACCTGCCTATCATTTAACCTTCATGCTGATTGTTAATTTAAATGCTTCACATAACTTTGCTACTTAACAGCTATGTATAAGGACAGAGTTTGGCCTGTATTACATACAGAGCAGATTGCAAATCCCAGACTGTGATTCTAAACCAGAAAAGGGTAACATGCCATCTCCAGGTTATGACTGAACTACTGCCTCAAAAAACTGGGAGTTTCTAGGTATATCACGGTTTTGTTCACAAGGGGAGGGAAGAATGGACCTGAAGACTGACAGGCAGGTCGGTGCGGCATGAGTTTCCTCCACAACGTGGCTGGGCTCTGCCTTGGAGACAGGGTGAAAGGTTTAGTCATCCAAGAGCGAGTCAGATTGGAGCCGGTGCTCCTCCAGGCGGAGAGGAGCCAGTTGAGATGGTTAGGGCGTCTGGTGAGGACGCCACCTCGATCCCTCCTTCAGGAGGCGTTTTGGGCGTGTCCTACCAGGAGAAGACCCTGAGGCAGACCCAGGACATGCTGGAGAGATTATGTTTCTCAGTTGACCCTGAGAACGCCTCGGTATCCTCCTGGGATCGCTGGGGAGAGGGAGATCTGCTTCTGCTGCTGCCACCCCAACCCGAACGCAGATAAGTGGAAGTTAATGGAAGGACGGATGGATAATATTAGATTATTTTTCTTGCAACAAATGTCAGAGTCCTCTCATTTCGTCTCATTTCTTTAATTCACTGTCTGAACCTACTGAAACAGTGAAAGGTGAAAATCTGATGAGATTTTAGCTCATATTTTTGCACATATCCAGACAAATCTAAAGGATTTAAATGCATAAGAACATCATTGTATTCTGGTAATAATGTGAGGTCACCAGATACCATGAACCTTTATCTAACTTATTTAAAAGAAGAAAAAAAAAGTGCATGAGATACTGAATTACTATCCTCTGCATTTGACTAATCGTATAATTCCAATGGTTTATGAGTGAATTTTCTTTCTTTTTAAAAAAAAATTATTATTAACCAACAGACACTGGAGGTGAACAAAGACAGTCTGGTAGATGAGTTGCTCTCTGGTTTGTGGTGTCGTACCATACGATGGACAATCATGTCAGGGCATGTCATACCAAACGCAAACACATTTACAATCTGACGCTCATGTTACATACATGTAGCATGCAATATGTCAATCAAAGAACTAAGGGATTAATAGACAGCTGCAATCCCACCTTCCTTCCACGGTTTTCTCTGCTCCGAGAACTGTTAGGTCGAATCAATTTTTGCTTTGTGCACAAATGAATCATTTAGTTGTTTTAAGTAGGACTGGGCAAGATAACGCGTTATTATCATTATAACTCATTAATTTATTAATGCAGACATTTATTTTATCGCGCAATGATGCGTGATGCTCACATGCTTTTGTTTTGAAAAGTCTGTTACTGGCTGCTGCGGAACCGGAAGAGAACTGACAGATAAACATGCGGAGAAGCTAAAACATTCATGGAGAACGGTAACATTTTTGTTTTAAAGTTCTCCCAGACGGTGGATTTGACAGGAACAAGGTTATTTGTAACCACTGCCTAGTTGAACTATCCGTTAAAAGTTTCTGCTGTTACCTCAGAAATTGCCTGTTTTAATATTATGATTGTGGCTCAGGATTTTGTTGGTAGACTTTTTTTTTTTCATTATAAAAAAAAACAAAAAAACAGGATGACATGAATGCCCTGGCAGTGGCAATAAGCTTTATTTTATTTTATTTTATTTTTTTTTAAAGATGAGATTTACACTAAATATGTGTTGCTGACAAGTGCTGATGTTAAAAGTGTTTGAACAACAAATGTTATGGCACTTTAGTTCATATGGCAGCAGGACATTTAAATAAAAGTGACCTTTACACTACTTTTGAATTCATTATTTGATTTTGCATATACAATGTGATTAATCGTGATTAATCAGGGAAATCATGCCAATAATCGTTGCCCAGCCCTAGTTTTAAGCAAATAATAGATACATAAATAATCTACACGTATTTACGGTCAAATGTACTGAGAACCAAAAGACAGGGGAACAGAGGTGAACCTGAAGGTACAGTGGAACTGTGGTCTGTTTCTTTCCACTGTAGTGACTATAGACATGAAGGACAGACAGTCTCTTCACAACAAGGAAAAAAGAAATAGAAATAGAAAAAAGAAACAGGGGAACCAGCTCTGGATCATATATATCCCGCCTATACAGCCTCTCTGGAAGATTTTGGGCCAATCTTACCTCCTCTACCACCTCCATTGTAGAATTGTTGTAGATTGCTGTTTGACATCAACACTTTTGGGGTTGTGGGGGGAAAGTAAAGTACATGTGCAGTTAGAAACACCCTTTTTTTTTTTTTTTTAAATCACATCCAAGCCATCTAAGTGTTTACTCATTTTCCTTTTGTGTGTTTGTAATGAACAGAAACATGTCTTTTCATTAAAAAAAACAATCAAACTAAAATTTTTTTCAGGAAACTGATTTTACTGAACACACACTTAGCCAAGTTTGTCAAATGCAAACCAACAGTGCAACTGGCCTGTATTTCCAAGTATACAAATGGAGCTCCAAGAATCTTTGAGAGCTAGTAAACTATCAGCGAGCCACAACTAATTTGTAACACCAAGTTATTTCACAAAAGTCACAGTATTACTTTCTACCACTCACCAAAAAAAAAGAAAAAAAAAAGAGACGTAGACTAAAGCCCCGATCGTACACCTTCCGCTAGCCGCTAGCCACGGGTTTAGGGACCTCCACTAACCGCTAATGCAATCTTCCGCTTCCCTAAAGCCGCTAACCGCTATGCCAACTCCCTTACTCACATTGTAGGTGTGGCAATGGGCGTGTCTCTTGCGCTTTCCGCAAACTCGGTATCTTGCGATCGTGAGATACCGAGTAGCGGGTGGTCAGACCACCTGCTTCCCCCAAACCCACGATCGCAAGATACAGAGTTTGCGGAAAGCGCAACCCGCATGTCAGTGCGTAAAAGAGCACGTCCAAATGTCATAAATGTGCGTCGACCTGGTCACATGTGGATGTGCATAAACGGCTCTACCTCTCGATTACACATCACCGTATTACTTGCATACGTTTTTATTCTCTTGAGGTCAGAGGATGTCTGGTCAGCAGTTGTGGTGGATGTGGGAATAGTCACGGCCAGACACGTCAGTCTATACAGCTGTGGCATGATCTCATTCAGATGTTTGCTGTGGAGGAAACCAAGGAGATCTTTGGGACATTTCACTTCAAAGTCCGTCATGGTCTACATCACTGTCACGTCTGTGTTTAAACTGGTCAGATCATCAAATATAGCTCCGTGGCTCTGGTGTGAAGCTGGAAAAGGTTGAATGCGGGAATTTATTTCTGATATGTCAGAAACTGCTGGTGGTCGAGGAGGGACAGCAACATTAATTGTTTGTGATCTTTAAATCGGTTCTGTAACTGGCAGATAAGGTTGTCCAGAACACTGTTGTGGAGTTTCTTGTACTGTACTCCCTTCGTGCACTGACCCTCTCCTTGCGCTCAGAACACCCGAGATGCGCTCAGTGGTAGAAAGTAGATGTCATCATACTTGTTCTTTTGGCTCAATGATGTCACAAAACACAAAACTCTTTCACCCCGATTTGATTTCTGTTTGACCTTTTAAAAAAGCTCCTTATTTTCATCGTGCTTATACCAAGTTAGCCAGGCAGAACTGCTCATCCAATAATTCATTCTGCAGTATTTTAAAAAGCACATCAGTTGCACACAGTTGTCCCAGACTGATTGGTTTAACAGGTGGAACACCCTAACCACTCCCATGCATAATTTAGCGGGTAGCGCCGGTAAGATAGCGGGTTTAGGGAGGTGGAAGATTGCGTTCTTTGCGGGGGAACGCCCTCCCGCTACCTGCTATCCCTTAATAGCAGCTTTAGGAGATTTTGCGGAAGATCGGGCCCTAAATATCTAGTTAAGGCAGATCTTTCCTTTGCTGGAAACCACATCATCTGTCTCTGTTTCATTAGTTTTGCACAAAAGACAAATGTACCAGACCACAGTGTGGTGCCACAAAACATGGGGGCTATGACTGTAAATCACACTTGGAAACAGCACCAAGCAGACTTAAAAATTTGATTTCTGTTTGACCTTTTTAATAAAGCTCCTTATTTTCATCGTGCTTATACCAAGGTTACCCATAATGAGATGAATCTGGCCATTCTGTGTTCAAGCACCGTCATCTGGCATAGCAGTGATGTGGATTTTAACTGAACCATCTTGCTGGAGCACAACACAGTGCGCTCTCCTTGAGAATAATCTGTTTTGTTTGGTTTCATTTGGGAATTTGCATATGAGAAATGCTTGATGCAATAATGTGTTTGGAAGAATATGCTTCTGTACAATACACTTAGGCACAGACACATTTTTAACTGAAAGAACATCCCAGCCAATAATTTATGCTAAATGTTAAACCACATAATGCTGCCAATTTATTTTTCTGAATTATAATGTTGAATGTTTTCCAAAATTACACAATTATACAGTTAGTGAGTATGTGGGAAATACCCAAGAACTCTTTTCTCTTTAACTAATACTTCCAATAATACAAATTAATGTCTCTCTCCAAATACAGTTTTGTTTTCCAGCTGCATTTCATGTACAACTCTAAGCTGTCAGACTGAGTCAGCATCACAGGTAACGGGAAGAGCCTGTGACCAAATCTTCCATGATACTGAGACTAATTTATTCTTGTCTATTGAGCTCTGTAACCTTTTAAAGGAATGTGTGCTCAAATGGGAAAATACTTTCAAAACCCAGTGACTGGATGGCATTAAATTCTGAGACAGAATGAAAATGACATCCAGATAATTTTATGGTTCAACAAAACAAAGTCTTCCGCACAGCTCCACATTTGAATTAGCGGTAATTTTAATGAACGGTATGAAAAGTAGAAGCTTTTGTTTGGAACATTAATCACTAACTGACATTCTTTTTCCATGAGTGTAGAGTACGCGGTATTAGTTTACATACGTAAATATAAAAATTTGTTTAAATACAACTTTTTTTTCCTCACTGTCTGACATTATATCAGATGAAACTTTTTTTTGTTTAGGTCAGTCAGGATGACCAAAATTATTTCTATTTGCTAAATGCCAGAATAATGACAGAAAATTTTTTTTAGATATTTTTTTACTACTTTTTTCAAAGTCAGAAGTTCACATACACCGAGATAACTAGGCCTTTAAACAATTTGTGAAAGCCCAGAAGATGATGTCATTGCTTTGGAAGCCTCTAATAGGTTAAATGACAACATTTGAGTTTATTGGAGCCACACCTGTGGATTATTTTACGGCACCCCTCAAACACTCTGCTTCCCAGTGTGACTTCATGGGAAAATCAAAAGAAATCAACCAAGATATCAGAAGAGAAAGTTGGACCTCCACCAGTCTGGTTCATCCTTGGAGTACAAATTCCAGATGCCTGAAGGTGCCACATTCATCTGTTCACACGTGAGTGTAACCAGCATGGGAACGGTCCAGCTATCTTACAGCTCAGGAAGGAGACATTTTCTGTGTCCCAGAGATGAACATACTTTGGAATGTAAATGAGTGTACAAAAGCAAAACATCTTGAAAAGACGCTGGCTGAGGCTGGTATAGGAGTGTTAAAAGATGCGTTGAAAGTCTGTTCAGCCAGGAAAAAGCCATTACTCCAGAAGCAGCTTCAAAAAGCCAAATTACAGTTTGCAAATGGACGCAGGGACAAAGACCTTAATTTTTAGTGGCATGTCCTGTGGTCTGATGAAACTAAAACTGAACTGTTCGGCCATAATGACTATCGTTACATTTGGAGGAAAAAGGGGGAAACTTGCAAGCCTGAGAACACCATCTCAACTGTGAAGTACGGGGGTGGCAGCATCATGCTGTGGAGGTGTTTTGTTGCTGGAGGGACTGGCGCACTTCACAAAAAAGCATAATTTCAAAACATAAGCCAGGAAGTAAAAGCTTCATCACCTGAGGCAAACAGGTGACCACAGCTGATTTGGGTCAACTCTTTGTCCAAATCATACATTTTAAAGGCAATGCAACCAAACACTAAGGAAATGTATGTAAACCTCTGATTTGGATTTATTAGATTAGATTTATTATTAGATATTGCTTTGATTTATCATCAGACAGTGAGAAAAAAACAACAAAAAACAAAAGGAAAAGCAAAAAAGACATTTTTTTTTAAACAGTCTATATAAACTTCTGGTATCAACTTTATTTTTGATTGTTAGAGCTTCATGTCTGAACAGAAAAAAGCCTCTGTTATATTTCTCAGTCTTGTCTTTTATTAAGACACCGAAGGACATGTTACCTGAGGTAGGGGACTTGCAGCGGTCCTCCGAAGTGGCTGAGCCCTCGTTGATGTCGCACAGACCTGTGACGCAGATCAAACAAATACACTATTAAATCCAACTCAGGTTATTCTGTTTGCTCCCAAAATGTTTAGGGGAGAACGTTTATTCCTCTGTCTTCCACTTGCGTGTTTTTGTGTGCGTATGACATTGTCCTGTGAGGCAGAAAGCCAGGCAGACGGCAGTCCCTGTTGGCGCAGAAACACAGCTGGACGCCTGATTACAGCTCACACTCGCCAAGCTCTGACAGGTGCCAGCCCACCGCTCACCAGCCACCGACACCAGATGCTCTGTGCCCATTCACAAGCGCAAATCTTTGTGTGTAGGGCTGCATGAAGATGAGCGAGTGTTCGCACAGTTATTCTGTGCCTGCGATACAGCTGCTTTGCATAATTGCGGGTTAGCTATCATCATATCAAAAAGTAATTTTTCAGCCTCCACATATGCATATCTTACTAATTCATCAGTCAGACTTGGGAGCAGTGCACCCTCATTACTCTGCAGCAGCTTCAGTGTAGCTGCACTACTGTTGTCTAACACGTGGTGGGAGTGTGTCTGTGCTGCAGGAATCTTGTTATCTGTCAGAGGTGAAGTGAAGCTGCACTGTGTCATGTCTGTAAAGAGGATGGGGTGAAAGGAGAGAGGTGGATAAACAAAGAAACTCAATCAAACCCTAAGACAGCAAGTACTCTGTCGCGTGTCAACGTTGTAAACACATCACCTTGGCTGTAATGAGCATTACATGTGTTCTTATATTTGGCTTGTCTGGCAGATTAGATCAGGGCCTAAGCACCTGTGGCGGGAAGCAGTGGCGTTGACCGGTCATCATGTTTTCATGACGAAACACAGGAAGCAAAAAGACAAGTTCAGCTAATTTCCTTCGAGATTTACTGTGTTTATGTCATCGTGACCAAAAGTTGACAAATGTCATTTGACGAGCTGCAAAAAAAAAGCTGTTTCATTTCGCCGTCGAGACAAACAGAGTTTAAAAGTTATGGCTGAACTTAGAAACTTAGAGGCTGAGACAAATACTTTTTTGAAAAAGGCTGCTATAATACATTAACTGAAAAAGTCCATAAAAAAAGATGGGCATGTGTTTAACTTTGTTTGCTGAGAGTAAAAGTGTTGGATGCCAGTGGTCCCTCTATAACTAGGACCATCACTGATGGTAATGTAAAGAACATGAATCCTTCATATCCATCTTTATGCCTCGATTATTGTGTTTCTCCATTTCCAATCATACATAGAATATCAGCATTCTGTAATTTATTCATTATTCCCACTAGCATTCATGGTTAAAGGAGGGAGCTGGAGTCTATTGGGACAATGAGAGGTTATGTGGTTTAATGAGAAAACCCGTTGCCACCAGTCCCCAAGATCATGTACGATTAACCACTGAAGCTAATATGCATTCTTTTTTGGGGGGAGGGAGTCTCAGAACGAGTGTGGGAAGAGCGTGTAAAGTCCACACAGCAAAGGTGCAAGCCTTTATTCCTTTTAGCTGTGAATATACTGTACAATACCACCACACTGTCCACATTATCAGCATGATGTCGTCCTATTTAAAGTTATAAAATCAGGGCTGTCATCAACACTGATATTTTGTGTTCTCTTTGGTGCACAGCTATTTGTTTTATTCAACAAAACTCTCTGCTGTGGATTATCAGACAAGTTGTTTTCTATTATGCCATTTTTCAAAAAAAAAAAAAAAAAAATAATTTTATGCCTTAAATGTCCTTTACCTCCTGAAGGCTGCCGTGTTTTTCTTGGCGACCGAGGCTGTCTCTGATAGGGGTCATTGGACCCATAAAGCTCAACCGCCCCCAAGTTCAGTACGACTGTCTTCTGGATGTAGTCCACCACTGCCAGACCGTTACTGTTGCCAAACACCACTCTGGAGATGGGTAGCGGAGTCAGAGAGAGAGGGAGAGAAGGTTGCAAATTAAGGATTAAAAAGCAGACTGACCTAGAGAAACATAGTTAGAGCATTTATATTCAAAGCTAACAATACCAAGTCAAAGAAAAAATAAATAAATAAACTACTTTGTTTTCCTAGCAGCCATAAATGAGTTTGGCAGCATGTGCATCAGTTTTGCATATAATATACTCATTTTTCACTTCAAATCAAACTCTTTGGTGCAGATACAACCCCAGATCAGAAAAGCTTGGAGAATGACAAAAGACAATGCTTCATTCATGAACGCTAAGATTCATTTCTTTGGAGAAACAATGGACCCGATGTGTCTTGGTTTCTCATCAAATTAATTTTATTTTCTATATTCAACACATTCCAAAAGGGCCATCCAGTTTAATTCAATCCAGTTCAATTCAGATTTATTTGTATAGTGTCTATTACAATGCAAATGGTCCAGGGGCTTTTCAGAGACCCAGCATGACCTCTGAGCAAATATTATCAACTGTAAGTAATACTATTACATTTTAAGTAAAGAGATAATGGCAATTCAAAAACTTTCCCTAGAGGGAGAAAAACCTTTCAGCCAAACAGTGGCAAGGAAAACTCCCCTTTAAGAGGGAAGAAACCTTGAGCAGGACCTGACTCATGAGGGGGGACCTTCTTGCTGAAGGCCAGCCGAGTAAATAAAGAAAAGAGGAGGGAGAGAGGACAGACAAGATGGAGAACAGAGAGAGCAAAGATAATTTGTACTTCTGTGGTGGCAGCATTATTAGAAAGTAAAAAAAAAAACAGTTGAGATTGAAAAATATACAGTGCCTTGAAAAGTTGCTCTTTTCCAGGGACATTCATGCATTTTTCAACATGACAATGCAAAGCTACACAGCATAGGCCTGGTTATATATGAGGGCAACATGTCCCGTCCCTAGCAGATTAATGTATCAAGAATATGTGGAAGGACGTTTGCAAGAACATAAAAAAAAAAAAAAAAAAAAAAAAAAAAACGAAAAATCTCATCCACTGGTACCAGAAGGCTTTTTGTGTGTTTTGAAGAGGAAGGAAATCATTAAAAAGTGGTAAAAGCTTTACAGTCCCCATTTTTTTTTTGGAAAGTACTGCAGGCCTGAAATGCAAAAATGGATCTATATTAACAAATGACATGATGCTGACAAGAAGAAACATGACACCTTTTTTGCACTTGCCATATTGTCCCTACTTTTTCTGATTTGGGTTTGGAAAAAAAAAAAATCTATCTCCCAACTCTAATATTAACTGAGATGTTAATGTATGTGCACTTACAGGCCGTAGGAGGAATTGAGTGCCAGACTTGTGATTTGCTGAGGCGGCTCTCCACTCACCCACACTAACTGGACCACCAAATCTACCTGGTAACCGGGAGACTGCTTCAAAGGAGTACTGCGGACCCTATGGAGAAGAAACAAAAAATAAAGGAATGATGAAGAAGAGGGAAGAGGGACAGGGAAAGAAAGAAACCAGAACAGAGAAATAAAAGACAAAAAAAAAAAAAGAGAATGACAAGTGGTTCAGCTGCAGCTGGGAAGCAGCTGAGTGTGTCGGGAGCCTGGCATGAGTGGTTGCAAGGGGATGATGGGTAGGTTTTGGATGAGGACGCTCCAGGCAGTGACTGGAGCTGTGCAAAGGGTGCTTGAGGCAAAAAGCAAGACCCTTGTCCTTCTGAGAGTTCACTGAAGTGCCTCTGCATGTGTGTCTCATACTTGAGGCAGGGCATGTTGCCTCCGTCGGAGTTGTTGCTGCTTGTGGAAGGGTGTGAAGGTGGGCCGCTTGTCTGAGGCGAGGCACCGGGGGTATGATGCGCCGATGTCTGTTCGCCCCCGCCATCTGGAGATTCTGTTTCGTTCAGCTCGTACTGCATTCGCACCTCTAGTAACTGCGAACACACACAGAGGTGGAAAGGATAACCATCATATGAGAGGAGATATTAGCAAATCCATAAAGGGGAGGAGTTCACACGACTCAGGATGCAGAAACAACAATTCCTCAAGGCCTGGGAGAGGAAAGGCGACCGTGAATGACATTTCCTTGGTTTCGTGGCTACTTTGATGATGTGGACTTGTTTGATACGTGTGCACGTGTCTGTTAGGTGGGCAGGTTGAGTGTCAGAGGTCCTCCCTGACTGAAATATTCCATTCCTTCTTAATCTTCCCTCCACCTTCACAGAGACAGGCACCTCTCCTAAACTCACACACTATGCTCATAAGCTCCCCTCTTTTGCATTTTGTCAGCCTCATTAGCTCTGGTGACACGTGGGAGTGAAGAGTGATCAGCGTGCTCCTTCAGAGTTTAGGTGAATTCCAATTCCTCCCTTAACCCTCAATCTCAACACTCAATCTCAAAAACGCGCGCTCCCGCTAAGTGCTGTCCCTGATTCTAAGAACGTCAAATTGAGGGACGAGTTTGAGGGCCGTATCGCCCTTAAGATTGAGATTCTCCGGCACCACCCTTGGAAGTAAGGGCTACCCAGAAGGCACTGGGTAATTTAGCCAAGACATATTCAAAAAGGATGGTGCCTGAAAAAAAGCTAGCTACAAATGTAAGTATTTTCGTAGTTCTTCAAAGATATAAATGTTACGAAACAATCTTATTGTCTTTGTTTGAGACTTTTTTCATGGATTCAACATCGTTGTTGCGTAACATTTATTTTTTAACTTTACGATGTTTGTTGGCGGACCGGCGGTCCCGGCCGGCTTCACGTTACTTGTATACCTTGTTGTATAGCGACAGAGGACTGAATAATGTATCCTCTATTGTGTTATTTGCTAATATTATTTGGAGAATATACAGCGCTCTTTTCAGTGTTATCGCTGTGTCATTTCAAGAAATACAAAGACAACATGGGCTCTGAAACATCTCAGTCCGAAGACGTAACTGCACTCGAGGGTGTCCCTTTTCTAAGTCACAAGATAGCCCTTACTCTTACTTTCGAGGGTTAAGATTGAGGGCCAAAAATTGAGGGTTAAAGGAGAGGGTTGAGACTGAGGGTTAAGGGAAGGAATTGGAATTCACCCTTTCTCTCCAGCCCTTCTCTGTCCTCATCTACCTTCACTCATGCAGAGTTTTAAAGGTGTCTGGCCTTTTGCAAAGGGAAGCTGTTCTCCTAATGACAGCTTGCTACCTCTTCTTATAAACTTCTGATCTACACTGTAGCACATAGGGTGTGGGGAAAATGAGCCGGAAATGTCCCTAACTCATGCATCAGTGCTCACCAGCAGTCGACCATAGTAAGAAAAAAAAAGATTCAATCAAAGAGGAGGCTGTTTTACATCAATCTCTATAAATTCATGAATATTTTTTGTGGTTTAAATGACCTGGACACAGTGCTGAGCTCAAAAAAGACATCAGCTAAACACATCACAGCTCTGCCCACACATTATGATTGACAAGTGATAAATGCGGTGACAGGTGCAGCAGCACTACAGTTGCTCAGCTAGAAAAGTGATGCCAGACTTAAAAACAAAAATAGAATCACGGCAATTAAACACGCCAATTATACACTCAACCACAGAAACTATGCATAGATGCATACATGCTCTCATTTAAAGTGCATTTCTCTTTATTCCTTTAACCACAGACTCCCATCCAACTGTCAATAAAGAGGGTATATATATATATATAGGGATCTGAAATAACTACCAACTGAAAAGCTCTGACATAACACGAGCCTGTCACTTTGTTTGGAGCCGGCTGGGTCTGAAAACATGGAAATTAGTGAGAAGTTCAGACGTGCAGGGTAGCTATGTCACAGCGCCAACTCAAAGTAAAATTATCCAGCCTTCCCTTTTTCATCTCACCCACCTCTTTAAACCACGCTGCATATGCGTAACCTCTGAAGTTTTTCTGCCTTGCTTTAAACAGCAGATTTTCATACGTAGTTACTTCAACTAATTTAAGAAATAAGCCACATAAAAAGGCTTGTGCATTAATTTTTCTAATCTTTTATATCTTAAGAATACAAACCAAATTCTTGTTGGCATTGTCTATGTGAATATATATATATATATATATATATATATATATATATATATATATATATATATATATATATATATATATATATATATATATAGTGAAGGCCACATTGGTTGTGTATGAACACAATACTCTGCCTAAGTCCTGAGTGAGTGAGCTACGTCAAAAATACATTCACTTTAAGCACACAAATCTTTTACAACTTGGTCCAGTTTAATTGCATTATTGACAACAAGACTGTCCCTAATTTGTAAGATTTTGAGAATAACAGTGCTAATCAAGTATGCCTCTGTCAGTTTAGTGCATGGAAGGCTCAGCTCAGTTTGTGTGAACTGGCCTCGCAGGGTATGAATTGTATCCTCTTAGACACGGTAGCTTGTAATATTCTTTAAGGGTTACTGAGTTATGTCTGCATGGCAACGCAAAAGCACGTACGACTGAAGAGGGCAAAGGTTAATTTGAGTGGCTCACACCACACCTTACAAATGGCCACGAGCATAAATATAAAATCCCCCCCCACAGTTAGTAGGTCATGACGTGCTCTCTTTACTCCCTTCCTCCTAAAGCACACTGTCAGTATTCAAAAATATTCAATGTGTTTTTATCATCTATTTTGAACGACAGAGGTCTCCGTTAATTTTTACTTGTGCAATGCATTCTGGGATGACATCATCTGGCCGTGTACAGCAATAACTGCAATACTGTTTCAAATTTTATTGGCCAGAGGTAAAGACATTGATTCAGTGCGATGTGGCGCTGGTTTTGGATGTAGCATCCGGCCTAAAGGAAAAAAGGTATATCGTAGCTGCTTCCTAACACTGTGTTCTCACATGTTCCTTCATTGTTTTAATGCTTTTCTTTTCTTTTTTTGGTATGAGCCAAGAGCAAAGATGTCAGGGGTCATTACATATCATAATACCAACAGTCCTTATCTCAACGTCACTTGTGGGGAAAGAAAGCTTAGCTCTCTACAATGTTTACCTTGAACAGCTGATGGCAGAGCTCTATAAATTCAACACTGTCCTCCACTGGCACTGAAAGGCAGCTGTTGCAAGGGCATCAGAGACTTCCTCCCACCTCTGCCTCCCCACTTCCTCAGGTCTAAGAGCTTGCTGTACATTTCCAGTAATGTCTTCAGTGTTGTCTTCAACACTTTAACTGAGCTCATATTTAGGCCAAACTGATTTCATATTTATCTCACGGTAGGTTCCAGTGACTAGAGCTGTTCCGGACCAGCTGCATTTACAAGGTTTTTATAAAACATTATAAAAGCAAAGACATCTTGAGTCAATGCCATAGGTAAACTAATAACGGTATACATGTCCTGCTAGTCAGGGTTAATGGCTGAAAGGGAGCTGCAGTACTGTATCTCTGTGGTATTTTGACCAAAGAATGTCACAGACATTTCATGAAGACCCCAGAAAAGAAAAGGTTTAACACGTCTCCTTTAACTTTTAGATTGCTATCAGCCACAAATGATAGTCTTGGTCTAACTTTGCTTGTTAACGGCTCTGTCTGTTGGCATGGCAACCAACCTGCCTTTGACGAGACAGATGTCGAGTGTGTGTGTGTGTGTGTGTGTGTGGTTGCGCATATGTCTCATCATCTCAAAGCAGCAGAAAAAGTGAGTGGATTTGAAACAAACTCAAGTAAAATGTGTCTTAAACTTGTACTGGTGCATGAAAGAGAGTCTCGGGGAAAGAAAATTTGAGAACAGAAGCAAAAACTGTAACCCACCTGCACCACCTCAGTAGTCACTTCCAGCTTGCTGAAGCGGTAGATGATAACGTTGGCTGACACACCGGCCACAGACAGCATCCGGCTCTCAGGGCACCAAGCCATAATCTGAATGGCAAAGGGATCTTCGTCTGACACCTCAGTGCTGCCTTTGTCTTCCTTAGTCCGGTTTCTGTCGAATACCTTGGCTGTTTTTAGCTTATAGAGCACCTGGAGCATTACTAGAAGAGAGAGAAGGAAAGCATCATCTGGAGTTGTAAGGATGTATAGACAACTGAATGAACCAGAGGTAATACTTTGAGATTTACAAACTAAATAGAAATGACATAAACAAAAAAATACTCATTATACAATATTTTAGTCTGATCAATGATCAGAATGATGATTCTATGGATTCTAACTTACTTGCAGAAGCATCCCAGAACTTCACAGTTCCATCAGCATGCCTGGAAATGCAGTTTAAAAAGAAATTAAAAAAATAGGGGGAACAAAGGAAAGAACATAAAGATCTTTCACTTTTAGTCCTATCTGTTGTCTTCAAATAAAAGGGAGAAAAAAAACATCGACTTAAGCTTCAAATTTTCATCTGATCAACCAAAATCATCTACTCTGCAAGAACAAGCCCTCCACTGAGAGAAATCATTATTATTATTAGACTATTTAGCA
The DNA here is from genome assembly GCA_018398805.1 of Hirundichthys speculiger. Classification (NCBI taxonomy): domain Eukaryota; kingdom Metazoa; phylum Chordata; class Actinopteri; order Beloniformes; family Exocoetidae; genus Hirundichthys; species Hirundichthys speculiger. The sequence goes on along the minus strand of JAGFBZ010002379.1, from coordinate 2,095,463 downwards.
TGCAGTAAGAGCATACAGTTCAATTTTTGAACAAAGATGGGGTCCCAAACTTCTGGCTGAAGTTTGGATCTTAAAAAAAAAAAAAAGGAAATCAAGGGAAAAAAAAGATTTGTTTTGCTGTATTAATTTTTTATCCTAAACATAGCAGTGATAGTTGCTGCGCTGAGGACACGCACTTGAGACTGAGGTATAATATTTCTAATTGACTAAAGAAAATGTAAACTGATCCGTAATCTAACTAAAAGAAGTCATGCAATACATGCCGGATCAAATCTTTTTTTTTTTTTTGCAGTTCTTCATGTTTTGTTCTTTTTTTTTATTGTATTTGATTGTTTTTTTTTAAATTGGCCAATCATAACTTCTGTTCCTGGGATCTCATTGTCCATATTTTCCCCCCTTTTCACCAGCAATTTTCTCAAAATAAGTTTTACAGTTCAAGCTCACAAAAAAATTACTTCTTTTTTTTTTTTTTGCCATTTCCCCCTTTTTCTCATATTTTTGTTTCCTATTCAGCTGCATGGACTGAGAGCAGACTGTTTTGCAAGCTGTGGGGTTCTTAGACAGAAAAGAAACCTGGACAGAATAATAATGGGGGTTAGGAGAAAGGAAAGGTGCGCAAGAGCTTTCTATTGCCATACCCATAACTCAATGTCACCTCTACAGTGCATGTGTTCTGTTACAAACGGCCCTGCTACTCTCGTTGACGTCTCAGCACAAGATAATAATCATTAAGATGGAGCAAAGTGCACATGACTGGAATGTATGAAGGGCCAGTAAAAAATGATAAATTAATAATAATAAAGGCCACTGCTTCGGTGACCTAGTGTTGAGCTGGAAATAATTGCAACAGGATGAAAATGATCACACGAAGGATATTCAGTATGGTCTTACCCAGTGATGATGATCTCTGGGTAGCTTTGTGTGCCTTGACCCCAGTTTCCCCACCACTAATAGGCCACTCCTTAACAGAGAAGAGACACACGCCTCAGTGAAAGAGACAGTGGGCTGACAGATACCTGGTATGACAAACAGAGCAATTAAATATATAGATCTGAGATCAAATTTAACATGTGGAAGTATTCAAAGAAACACATTTTTTTTGGGATGTTTCTCAGTGTGTCTTGCACTCGTGAATTATGTACCTCAGTGAATGTACTGTATTTCTCTATTGCTGACCGTGTGTTTGTTAGTGGGGGTTTAGCTCTGAACACGTTGACACACAGAAAGGTCACGAGGATGACTCATAGTGATTTTTATATGAGAAGGCCCCCCTGCAGCTCAGCCAGGCTTGAGCTTAAGAAAGAAGAAGAAAAAGAAGAGACTAGGCTGCCAGTTTAGGTCAGCGGATGCTGACATTTCAAACAGAAAGCCAAAACAGGGCGACAAGAAAAAGGACATAAGCATACATAATGGCTGAAAGAGCAGGGGGTCTGTCTGGAATGATACAAGGAAAACAGAAGAAAATCAAAGAAGAGATATACAGAAGAAAGAGAGATGGCTTGGCAGCATGAAATTGGTTATATTTATTCCATTTAGCTTTACAGAAACATTGTAATATATAATTTAGTACTACTAAGACAACATTACAAGTGCTGAAAGTTCCCTGATGTGTTAAACCATTTAGCAATAAAAGGTTTTGTTAAATATTAATGTGTCTTTTATGATGTAACCTTGGTATTCATGCTGTATAGTATGATGGTTAGAAGCTTCTCAATTAAAACATCTACATTTGTAGTTTAGTTATTTTGTTGTTTTAAGGAACCCTTTTTGATAAAAGACAAGAAAGAAAATGCATCCTCACTACATAATTTCACTGTTTTACATCATGAATTAGTAACTGTGGTTCTGTAGTTTCTGCAATGAATTTGTTTAAAAAAAAAATAAATAAATATCTGCCTTGGCTGCACTCAATGATGGCAACGAGAAAATGGACTACTGTCTTATTAGCCTTCCGCTTTAATGGCAGTGCTTTAATTTCATGCTAATGCTAGTTTCTGGAGGTTTTCACAGAATAATCATACAGTCAGGGCTTTAGGCGGGGTATTGAAACTGGCCGTCCGTGGGGGGTGGGGAGCAGACAAACAGGCTAATTTTTGCCACTAAAAACTTTTTTCATAATGCTTTATTCTATCTTTATGTACAGTAACATAACTAATAGACAACACATTTTAGCAAGTCACTTTAGGAATTCCCACCGCTGGCTTGTCTACGTTTTAGAACAATCCAAAGCAACTTCTCAATTTTGAGATATTTAGCACCCGGCATCTGGGTCAACTAATTCTACATGTGAATGTGTTTACAAGCCCGTGTATGGAAAGCAGGTAGAAAGGCAACCCAAGGAAAACTTATGATGTTGACTGACCAGGTAAAAATAATAAGACCTTTCACACAAAAATTATTGTATTTTAGGGAAAATCCTTGTATGAACCTAATTTGCATTATTCTGTGGACCATCTGCATTAATAACACATTATCATAGACCACATATAATATAGCCCAGGGCATTTCAACTCTGTCCTCTAGGGTCACTGTCCTGCATGTCTTCTATGTTTTCCTGTCACAACGCACCTGATGCTAATGAATGGATAACCATCAGCTTGTCATTAAGGTTTTCACAAGTCTGCTTATGACCTAATAATTTGAATCAAATGTGCCGAAGCAGGCCTTGAGGACTGGAGTTGAAGAGCCCTGCTAAAGCCTATAGAGCAGTTTTACAACAACAACAACAAAAAAAAAAAAATCAGGAGAGTTTACAAGAGGCATCATTGGACCACTTACCAGAAATCTATGGCATGAAAATAAAATATTCAGTGAGCATTTAGGCTGAATCTGATTCCAAATCAGGCTAATAGTGAATCATAGTCACAAAGAAACAGAGAGGCAATGTGAAATTACCGTACCTTTGGGGATTTCTTTTCGATTACTGATTGTACATTGTACAGAGGTCAAAATGATTACACGATAATTATTGTACACCTGGCAACACCGCGGACTAGTGTCTCACCAGTAGTTTAGTGGTAGTCTGGCATTTGTGTACATCACGATGATGTTGCTGCAGGATCAATATCTGAGACATGTGGAGAGATGAGCAGTCCTGCGACTCTATGAGGGGAACTGCAACGCAAACGTTCTATCATATATGTATATCAGTATAAATCCCTTGTCTTACTACTGAAGTTAAAAGTAGAAAAAAATCTATGCCAGCCAGTTAAAATTTTAAGCTATCAATTTTTTTTTTTTAAATAGAGTAACCAAAAATGGCTAGACTGCTTGCCAGTTAAAAACCTGCATACAGTTGAAATTACTAAGATCAAAATGTTTTCCTTTGCATTTTCTGTTAGGCCTAATGCTGTGATATAAATTGTAACAACACAATGGCAGGCTACTGACAGTCCTACAACAAAATTAATATTCTGTTAAACTTTACTTAACCTTACCCTTGTTTAGCCTGATAGCATGCTAACACATGCTAGTTTCCATTAAACATAGCACTAAACTAAACTGATGCAATTATCTTTATTTTTCAATGTACTGTGAAATTTATAGCTATAAAAATACTAAGGACTACAAGCTTAACTCTAACTATTTTTTTATCAAAAAAAAAAAAAATCAAACACACAAAACAACCATTCTGGAAGTGTTTGGCAGGGACACCGTGTCACAACAATGCAAAATCTGTTTTCGTTGAAGGCACAATTAAATAAGAACAGTCCAGAGATAAAGAATGGACAACAGATAAAGATAGAGCAAAAACTGCTGGATTTTAGCAAAAGAGAGTAGCTTCTCTTAATGATTTATTTTTGGAAGTTTGTAACAATGTCAGGTTTGGTTAACGTAAGCTAACACTAGTGATGTTGATCAAATCAAGAGACAGTTTTGTGTCACATGTGCACTTCACATAGACTGCAAACATGACGCTAGTGGTTTAATTAACTTTGTTGAAGTTTTGAAACAGTTGCAAAGTCAAATGTTTTAGTAGCTCTAAGTGCTATATTTTTCATGTTGAACTGTCAGGTCAATTTGTCCCAAGTGTGTGTAAAGGATTTTAGTGTGGTCAAATTAACTAGTTAAATTGTGAAAAATTATTTTAAAAAAAATGCTTTGGATCACCAAAGTGAGTGTACCTTTTTGCTGTATCCCTGTCGTTTCTGCCGTGAGCCAACAGAATAAAGTGCAGGTATGAGGTCCACAGGGCAGTCGGCAAAGTATTCGCAGCAGGTCACAGGAGACTCATGGATAGATAGGGGATATGGGTTTTCGAATATGGGGTAACTGTAAAAAAGAAGGTCCAAATTACAAATAAATTATTCTTAATAAAGAAAAAAAGTATGTTTGCTCGTACTGCATTAATCCCATTCAGCAGTGCATTCTTCCTCTATGATGATTTTCAACAAATTTGGAACATTGACTATATAATAAATAACGTCATCAAACAATCTGCAAACAATCAAAGGGGAAATACGAACTGATATATTATTGATGATGATGATGATGAATGTATTATTTAAGCCATTATAAAGACAGTGAGTCAAAATGACATTATTTACAATAAGAGAGCAAGAGTTACCCATTTTGTGCAAGGTCAATCACTACTAAATCTTTTTCTAGGAGGACCACCACAGCGTAAGGCTCTTGAAAATCTGCAAAATGAAAAACAGAAAAAAACACACACACCAAGACAAGTTGATTATCACGTCACAATTTATCAATCTTGTCGTTCCTTGAGAGTGAATGACAAGACTAATAACTGACTGTGTATCCTGAGGTTAAAATGACTTCATCTATTTATGTTTACTGTTCTTGTCTAGTCAGTAAAAAAGCCAGAGAAAATAAATTATTTTCAAAGAGACTTGAAATATTGAGTAATTTACCATCTTCTAATTGGCTTAAATTTGATTTATGTACCATTTATTTTTAAGATGCACAACAAACGATCGTCAAACAGTAACTGTCCTCCAGACATATAAAAACGTCTAGAGGACACTTAGACGTTGTAAATTATAATATGTCTGCTGTTTGTTTTTGAACACAAATGCTAATACATTTAGGGATACTGGATGTTCTGCAGCTATATTATCATGGATTATCAACCACTTCCACAAACTAATAATGGTGTGCAGGCACAGATCATCAGCCAGACATGTATTGTGTAATAATCCTAATCCATTCATGTTCAGATGAAAGCAGTGGATGAGGACATCAGGTTGCCAGTGACTTAATGAATTCATCAATGTTATATAACGCACTAATCTTTCCTCAAATTGTATATCTGTCACATTACACAGCAGCTAAGATTGCGTACAGGATTATATGCATTCAGGACTCCCGTGCCTTTCAGCTCCGGTTGGACTTGTTTTATCTGCTGGCTCAACCATCCACCCATTCCCAATACAGCCTTTATCCTGTTAAAGGTTGCGAGGGAACTAAAGTATTCCAGCTTTCACAGGGCATGAACTTGGACACTTTACTAACATTGAAAAGAAATTTAGAATCAAGATGTCTGAGTCTGTGGGAGAAAACAATGCAATTTGTGTGGGCTACCATGCAAACACCACAGAGAATAGCCTTAGTCACGTTTCAGACCAGCAACTAAGCTGTGCTAACCACCACACGACTGTTCAACCTCTGTTGACTCACCAATACAGGAAATAAGATAATAATCTAATTCAAATGGAAGCCTATTATGTACAAAGGCTTGAAATTACAATATAATATGATATTCTGTGGATCAGATAATGAAACTGAAAGGTAGCACTTTCCCTTGGGAAATTTATTACAGAACGGCTCCAATGCAGAGACAAGCAATTCTACATACGTAATTAAAAAAACAGCACGAGGTGCATTTCTGTGTTTGAGTCCAAAAGAGGACAGGATTATACTCCCGATTCAAATATGCAATTACAAATATGAATATCATTTGTTTGTGAAACATCTTACAGATTTGCAAACACCAACTGGTAAACATGCTTGAGAGCAAATTATAGCTCTTACCATTTGGATAGGGTGTCTCACAGAGGGTGAGGAAGTCTACTATAGGATAGTCCATCTCCAGTACAGCAGTGCTCTTCCCGTGCATTACTGTCAGGCAAGGCCTCCGGCCCACCGTGTCATAAGACAGACCACCAGAAAAGATTATGAAAGGGTCCCTGCAATGAAAATACATACATCCATAAGTATAAAATTTGATTGTTTTTATAATGAACTCTATCCTACCAAGGCTGATACATGTAGGGAACTTTAGGTAGTGAATATTTCTAATAATATATTGGCACATGATGTGTTATTCAGATCCTGCATTTATTACCTTTAGAGGTTTTATTTGAAGCAACATATAGATGTGTTTTTTTTTTGATAGCAATATACATAAGAAACAAAGTAATTATGATGAAGACAGAGCTTGATTGTACCACTGTCTGCTCAACTGTATTACTATCTGCAACATGATGCTGAAGACGGTGCTTCAAAGTGACATTACAGGGAACTTCCTGTAGAACCAAAGTGACTTGAACTGAAGCAGCTTTGAGTTACCTTGGTTTGTCCCCGGGAAGCCTATCCGACATTATCACTTAGTTGAATCACATTTTTGAGGCTTAAAAAAAGCTATTTATTTTGATGTAGGTCTATTGCCCCCAGGGCAAACAATAATTCCCATCTTGCTGCAAACACATATTCTGTTCAAACTCAAAACTGCTTCAGTTCATGTTGTTTCAGTCCCTGATGCAAGTTTACATGTCTTACTACCTAATAATAGACACAGGGTTGGTCAAAGACATGAGCATCCAGGAATCACTATTCAAAGCAACCAAGATAGCTGAAGGATTGCTAGTAACATTTTCCATCAACAGTCATTCACTATTCACTGAGTGCCTCTCCAATGGTATCTAGAAGCAGTTTCTTCTGCACCTGATTGGTATAGCCCACTTTAAGTCAATGTTAAATCAAGAGGAACCAGACTAATTCCATGTATCGAATAAGATGAGAATTAGGATGGCTGGCCAGGCTACAACAAAAGTATATGTTTGCCAAAATCATCCTAAGAAGATTTTTTTTTGTCAGCAATTCTGTTTTGTAAAATAAAGCGTTTTCAGCTTCGTAGCAGTGATTTGTGGGAAGACTATGACTCATCACTCATCTGAGTGAAAAAGAAGTCAACAGCTTTTAACCCTCAGAAAAATTAGCACATAAGCAAAAAAAAAACAAAACAAAACAAAACAAAACAAAACAAAAACAAAAAACAAAAAATGACCATACCCATTTCTAGTTGTTTTATACTCCACTTTAAGAATGGGTTTACAAGGCTCTGGTTTCTTCCCATCCTTGGGCTGTTTTCCTAAAATAGAACAAACAAAATTTACTGTACTTTGCCAGCTCATTCCTTCTATCTTCTTGTTTCTCTTGTCATCTTTTTTCCTTTTTTTTTTCTCCAGAAGAAGCACTTACAACACTGGGCTGAACATTAGCCAGGACATAACAGAGGCCTGTTTATTAGAGAGGAAAAAGACAAATATAGGCAGAAGGATGTGGAAAGAAGGCATGAAGATCATGGATGATTTACAGAATCACTTCACTGAAACCTCAGGACACATCATTTTAAAAGAAATTTAAACATTTGTGTGGTTTTGTGTGTTGGTGTACATTCAGCCTCTTACCATAACTACTTATAAAGTACCAAAGTGAGCCCTACACTAGGCAGACCACGTTTATAACTACATCTTCATAATGAATATCGAAAAACACAATTAAAAGAGGACCTAAAAGCTTTATTTTAATCTGTCGGAGGAATTTGCATAATTACACATTAAGTACTACCAAACTAATTATGTATGCAACAGTCGGGGAAACAACTAATTAAAAAGCTTGTCTGGTGAAAATCCTGACTTCTTCTGCACATAAAAATTAGCTCATGAAACTGGGTAGAAGTTCGGGTAGAAGTTTAGGTGGAAGTCTGCCCCACCCCCCCTTTTTTTTTTTGACATTTTATTTTCTTGTTCCTGCGGGTTCCGTAGGTGTGTGTGTGTCGGGTGTCTTTGAGGTAAAGAAAACAGAGGAGAGCCTTAACTGAACAGACAATCCTCTAACTGAAATGGGGAAACAACAGCACATTCATGAATAGGATAGGAGGCTCTTGAAGGATGGCCTTGTCAGTCCAGGCAGAATCTCACATAAAATTCAATGTGAAGAAGTGTGTTTGGCACATGAAGTGACTTGAAGCTTTTGTTTAGTTCAGATTCCACATTAAACAAATTTCCTCCTTGCAACTTTATATATCATCTCTATAATTCTATATATATATTTTAATATAAGCAGTTAAGCTATAACTTTAATCTTTAATCTGACTCTGTTTACCCTCGGTAATCACTCCTGAGTGATCAAATCAAAAGTGAACAGCCTTGCAGGTGTAAACGCATCCAGGATGTATTTGAGGACACTGAAGGATGTACTCACTTGTGTAATAGTGATGCCATATCAAAGTGTGAAACAACAAACTGGAGCCATAATAACTGACTGAACACACAACCAGTATGTCATGGATTTGTCTGTGTTATTTTCTCTGAATTTCTGACATATCCATTCTTGTTTCAATCTGATTAAAAACTTTTTCATGTTATTGAAGGTTTTCTCATCGCCATTGTTGTTGTCTATCAACAGTTTATCCATAAAATGAAGGTTAAAAAAAAAAAATGAAAAAGAAAATAACTCAACATACAGGAAAGATGTTCTTCCCAGGACGAGATGAGGTGTGAGCAGTCCACTTGTGATCGGATCACTCAGGATGGATTTCAAAACCAGTTGTAAACAGGGATTGAGATTTATTTCAGAGGTTAAAAGGAGTAGTCTTTGTATTTAAAAAAAAAATGAATAAAAACTTAAATTAAAAAATAAATTCATCACTTATATAGCCATCACATTTATTATCTGTTAAATTAGAATTCAATGATGAGCAACCATAAATCTGGCTGCTCATCTTATTTGCTATAAGATGCATTTGATTTATCCTCAATAAAATCCTAGTTTGCTTAGAGAATTTCTGCATGAAGGCTCTTTGTGATCACAAAAAAAAAAACAAGCTAAATAAGACTGAACTAGGCAGCTTGTTATCTCCTGTACATGTGTGAGTGTGTGTTTTCACCTCCATACCATGTGGTGTGATTGTCTGTATGGGCTTGCCCTGGCCTCTCACGTTCCATATGGTCAGAGTTCCATCTGAGTGACTGCAAATGAACTGCTTGCCCTCGTGATGCCAGGCAACCGAGTGGATAGCCTAAGAAATGAAAGGCAGAACGGGGAGGATAGTGGGTCAGCAAGACGACAACATCATGTGCCACTGTGTCTCTCTCTCTACACGTCGTTGCATTATTTTACCCGTACGGTACCTGCTGCTTCTCAGTGGCTCAAACATCCGTGAATTTGAACCCGTGGACAGATGGTTGAAAAGAAATATGAGCGTCCTGCCTTCAGAGCATTGAAATTATGCGTACATGCACATGTTAGGGGACACTTTTATATGATCCATTTCTTGAACGTGGAGAAAAGGAAAAGAATGCCTGTGGGAAGATTTTATTAGCACAGATATACGCGTAAGGATTCCATTTCATAAAAGTTACAAGCTAGCTTGAGGAATGAAACGTCCTCAATATTCCATATAATTAAAATACTGGGGATATGGAGCATTTCATTCCCATTGTCATTTAAAGCTATGCTTAAGACATTTTATATGAACTACTGTAAAACCATTAAAATTAATGGCAACTCAACTGTCTGTGGTGTTTATTGGAAAAGCTAGTAATGTTAAAAAGAGTAAAAGGAGAGAAATTGAAACAATGACCTTAAGTCAAGGTTTGAAAACCAAGATGAGAATGCAGATGAGAAAAAAATAAAAGAAGAAAAAAAGAAACAAATGTAGATACTGATCTCCAATAGAGATATTCTTGGCAAATAAAAAAAAAGCGTGGTTAGGAAGACAGGTGAGAGCTGGAAAGATGCTGCATTGTTTGTCCTTGTTTGTGAACTGAACTTTCCTGCTTCTGCTGTTAGTGCAGCTCATGAGGATTTATCTACTGACACGAACGCACTGAAATCACAAACACATCGTAACTGAAGTCAGCCGGTAAAGGGCACGGCTGTTAATTGATGCCCTTTTGATAGCTGATAATTATACCGTGCCAACATTTTGTCACGATGTAAATACCAGAAAGCGAAGCTCTCCACAGCTTCAAAACAGGCTCTTCTTCACCAACAGCATCAGTAAAATCTCCCACCACAGACCAACACCCGTCTTGTTTTAAGAGACAACCAGTGGATTTGTTTGTTGCTCGTTATGACATTCTTCGTATCTTGTACAGTCTGACATTTTGCAAATTCTTTCTGCAGATGCCTTTATTGTTAACTTGTCACTATCCCTGGTCAGCTTCTACCCCGGGGCTCTGCCGCATGCCTCAAAATGCTTGTCGAAAATGAATGATTGCCCTGCTGTCAGCGCTGATGTGAGCACATGTCAGGTTACGTCAACCTCCTGCAATTACTGTTCAGATTTATTTAAGACTGTATCAATTTTGCCTTCAGACTGTCCTTAATCGTAAGTGCTGCTGAGGGTCAGGCCCACTGAGTCTCCTGAGTCTAAGGAAAAAAAAGTGACATGAAATGGCATGAGGGAATAACAGCTTGTGTTGCTATGACACCAGCAATTTGCCCACCAAACTCTTTATTTAAGAGGAAATGAAAAGGCACAGTAATGCAGGCCTCATTTGATTGCCCTTTTCTGACCTAGTTTTTGACCAACTTCACTTAAAAATGGATTAAAAGAAGAAAATATATGATTTCATGCTGACTGTAATGCAGTCCACTCAATTCCATAAAATGGACAATATTAGCTCTAAGGCATTCCTTTGTAAGAGCTCATTTTCTTTCATGTCCATAGGCCAGCTGAGGGGCAGCATCACCTCCTCGTCTTGCCAGAGTTAATGTTCCATAAGCTGACTGTAAACTCACTAAGCAGCATGCCTAATGACTGCAATACTATTCAAGTCCAATGAGGAATAGCAGGCCAGCGTGTCCTGGTACATCCCACCTCTAGCTTGATGACAGCTGGAGTAGGCTCAGTTCGGCTCCCAAAGCACCCTTAACAGGATGAAGTGTGTATGGAAGGATGAATTATTCAGTGTTCAGGACCTTTTGCATGAAAGAGATACATTTTTACATAAATTCACCTTATTTTTCTTGGTCACATCTCCTGTAAATGTTAAACATATGACAAAATAAATGGAACATGATAGAGATTCTTAAGATTCTTGCCTTTGAAAGTACAACCTCGGTAGTTCTGACAAGTCTTTGACCGCTAACTTTTTTTTCTATTTTGTTCTTAGCTTATACAATTTCCCCTTCGTTTCCTGTTTTTGAAGATGGTGAGGCATGATGAGTAATGGCTTGTCTGTCCTTTAAAGCTGGTGGCGGTGGTGTAGAGAAAGCGGTGTGTCTGGTGGGTCACCGCCAAAGAGGAAGGACTATTAGTCAGTGATTTATTTATATATTCTTTAAACCATAAATGATTCATTGATGTGTAGTGCCAAGTAGCAAGAATGCAGTTCATGTAGGTGTCCTAGATGCACTGTGATGAAATTTCCCATTTAAACTAAAGTGAAGGAATCTGTGATTAAGTAAGATGCATCTTTAAACATACATTCAGAGCCATTTTTTAAGAATTAAAATATTCAGCAGAAATGATACATAAATGCACTGTTACATTAAAATATTCAGCAGAAATGATACATAAATGCACTGTTACATAAAGATTGCAACCAATACACCAATGACTTAAGGAGTCCAGATAGGAGCAAAGAGTGTTTGGCCCGAACTTGGTCCACATCTGCAGTTTTCTTTCCCCAACATTTGGCTTTGATTGACGCTCGTGTGGTTTCCTAGGCACAGCCCAATATCTACGACAGACAGTACAGTTCTTCATTTTTTTCCACATCTGGCCTACGTAGCGCTTGCCGGTGCTATAACTGAGCTATAAGTGTCAGTAGCTCAGATTAGGCCCAAATGTGTCTGCTGTCTGGGGTTCTACAGAAGCCATGGCTGATTTCCAGATATTGTTCCTGGTCAGGCTACCACAGGCTACCTTTAAAATAAAACACACACGCACACACAAACACTAAATCCTCAACCACAGCACTTTTTTTATAAATAAAATTCCCCACTCACCCCTTGAAAATGACAAACCTCTTGACAGAGTTCAAATGATCTGTCATGAGAGTCCCAACAGGCAGCAATACAGTGTACTTAATTGGAAAATGAGCAGGGCAATTAAATCACATGGTACTCATCAAATCAAACAATACCAATTAAAAAGACTAATTTCATAATTCATCACATTAGCTAGTTTCCACAGACTGGTCTTTGTGGATGAGAGAAGGCCCATTGCACTAAGGTTTAGAGCAAAGATGATAATCAGCACACAAGCCGAGGAAGGAAAACGGATGCTAAACATTTACGTTACAGCACAAGTTACAATGTTGTCTTGCAGCTTTACAGCCCCCAAATGCCACACACAGATACACAACTATTTTCCTACCACTTCTGAGGACCTTAATTTATTTTTAATAAACATCTTTTTTTTTGTTCTTGGGTTCTTGTAGACTTCTCTCTTCTCCAAGAAGTATCTCCAGACCTCACAAGAGGCTGAATGTCTCAAGTTTTTATTAGTTCCTTTGGCGCTGAGGAACCTTCTTGGATGAGAGGATAAATGGGTTCAACAACCAAAGAAAGAAGCCTTTAGGATTACAGTCACTTGGATGACTGATAATTCGACATAGACACATGGAGGCACAATCTTTTCCAGGTAATTTACCCTAGTGTAAGCCCAACCTACACTGACCTTAAAACATCAGAGACCTCACCTTCAAATTTAAAAATTCACCTAATGGGAACTTTCCACGATTTGTCCCTAAAACAGATCTGAGTCCCAACAATATTACAGCAGCATATTTCAGGAACTGTGCGTGCACACGCATTTAACCAAAAATGATGACAAAAAAAGCAAAAAGACATAATCCAAAAAACAAGCGCTTGGGGCATAATGTCAACAGTGATTCCTATGAGCAATTCATTTTTGCCTGGAATGTGAAATCCATTGTATATTTTATATATTTAGTTCTGCGTTTGTGTGTTGCTGCTGTTACATAAGCGCGGAAAGAAACAAACAATCTCCAGTGAGTTTCTTAAGACTTTGTCTGTAACAAAAAGATGATTTACCGTCACAGTTCACAGTGCAAGAAAAGAGGTTAAGCGCGTATTTAAGTAAAAGCCCAACTGTAGTCTTAGATTTTGGTCACATGTGTGACAAGTGGAAATGTAGGTCCAAATGTGACGATGGTCAAAAGTATTACAGAAGTGATTCAACATTAGCAATCAGGACATCCTCTCACCCAGGTGGAGATGAAAGATGAAATTATCCAGTGTTTGATGCATCAGAACCAACTGTTTAGCATCTAAGCTCTTTGAAGTATATATGCTTATTTTTAAGAAGTCTTGTGAAGCTGCTGAAGCAAATCAAATCAAAGTAACTTTAGACTCTCATCCTGGTTGTCTGTTGTGACAGCTGTGTATCACTGCAGTGGACATCGTGTCAGAGGCGGCTCAGGAACTCAAGAAAGTCACGACAGAAGAGAAACCAAACTAAAAACTACAAAAGGTGCTTTTTGCTGCTTTAAGTCTTAATTTGTTCAGTGATGGAAGAAGTACTTTACTGACACCAACATACTGAAAACAACACTGAACAAATAAATCTTACACCATTACATTTATATTATCACAAGCAGGAGTGTTTAAGGTTATAAACTTAACAAAAAAAAGGCTTCATTTGATGTAATTTTTGGTGGTGGTACTAAATATCTCGAGCTGCAACTCATCATTAATATTAGATTTATTATTATATTAATATTAGATTAATTAATATTAGATTAGCTTAGCATATTTTTATGACCTCTAACTTCACAGAAACACATTTGAAAATATGTAACTGAATTGCTGGTTATATATGAAAATATCTGAATTGATTACACGGTTTCTATATATTTCTATATAAAAAAATTACAAAAAAATGCACAATATTGCATAAAAGAAACTCATAACAGAAGCTTTAAGATGAATGAAGTGTGATCATATCTTGCTCTGAATCACAGTGGCTTAGAAGTACGTATGTTTTCACTTTTAGTGTTGTATTTAATTGAAACTCTCCTAATGAAGCCATTCATATATCGGGTAGTTCACAAATCATCAGTGACATTTATTTTAAATCTTCACTGGCAGCCAGAGGGGAGGGATTTACTGCATGAGGCACATTAAATGAAAGCATCCGTGTCTATCAGGAATAATGCTACTATAAATGCATAACAGTCTTGCCTTTAGATTTAACAAGTAAATCATCTCTTCGGGAGAATATTACCCATCTGGAGCAAGTGCTGTTTTGCATCCGATTCAACCTGCATGCAGCATCAAAGACACTCTCAAGGTAGTTAACGATAACTACTCTGGACAGAAATTTCTAGAGAGCAGATTGCTGATAAGATGTGATATTATTGGTCTTCTTTAAGAACTTTGAAAAGTAATTCAGGAGATCTCTCCATTCAGTGAGTGCGTATGAGGAGTGGGGGCGGCCATCTCTTACCAGGCACAGCTCCCAACCCAGGGATCCTTAGTATGATAAAAGGAAAGGAAATCACAAGTGAATAATAAACTGAAATCACTTTGAAGAAAGGTTTAATGACATCTATGACCATTCACTGCCAAAGTGCCAGTGCGTGAGAGAGAGCGGGGCATGACTCTGAACCAATCAGTGGCTGGACAAAGAAGATCCGACAGTGCCCTGAAGTGTATGATACTGGGATGCTAGTGTATGATACTGGGATGCTAGTGTATGGTACTGGGATGCTAGTGTATGGTACTGGGATGCTAGTGTATGGTACTGGGATGCTAGTAATACATCCTTTGGGGTGGGGGCAGTGGAGATTGACTTGCTTTTGGAGCCAGCCCCTAAAGGTCAGTAGAGGAAATGCAAACTAAACTCACTTCCTGGTTGTATCAAACTGATGTAACTCCTTGATGGCAATCTAATGTAGCATTCCTAATTTCAATTACTTATATAGGATAAGAATAATTGTGCTGTCCCCTGTATGTATTTATTTTTGTAGATATAACTATTGAAATAATTCAAAAAAAAAGATAACTAGGCAGCATGTTTTTAATCAATGTCTGTAGCAAATAAAACTTTATTGGATCAATGATCTATCAACAGTATGTGAGAAAAGCTTGGTCCCTGCTTCTACTTTGCTTATATTTTCTCTATAATACATTTTCAATAAAGTTAATGTCTCTTGAGAGCTGAATACTTTACTCGAGAAGACCTAAACAGGCATTTTTAATTTTGAAAATGGGTCCAATCACTCATTTCATTATGTTCTGCACTTGCATAAAGAAGTATCCGTAGATGCAGCTCCCTGACAAATGCTTTGTCTACAGAATGGGCTCTCTGGAAATGAATTAATGCCCCCCTTTCACCTTTTTTGCTACCCCCCAGGTCTGAAGGAGGGTGTTCGTTTCTGTAGTCTGTGGAATAAATTAGTGAGTTTTAACAGTTGGAAAAGAACTGGGATGTGTCTGTGGTGTAAACCATTCTTCAGGGTCAAATTTGGACTAAGGTTTGTTGTCAGACGGAGCAGGCAGGGGGAGGGTCAGGGTGACAGATGCTCTCTGGCTGGCACTTACTAACCCATAGCGCTGATCCGCAGCTAATAATAGACCGTTCTCTGAAAGACACATAGTGGACGGTGTGCTCTCTCAGCTCTTTGAGAGCTTGTAAAACCAAAGTTTTGTTGCTTTGGCTTTTTGCCTGAACTTTGCCAGAACATTTATTGCTATCTGGCAGCCAGGTTAAGTTCTCTGACTTGCTGACATTTCAGGTGTTTGACAGGGTCAGAAAGTGACAAAATGTACCTTTTATGTGACTCAAAGAAATGCTATTACCTCCTTTAACTGCATATGTCAAGTGAGAAAGTTGGAAAAAACATGACACACGCTGAGAAAGCAGGATCCAGTCTTTATACATCCTCCACCCCAGACTCCATCTCACTTACTTAAAGAATTACAAATTTCCATCATAACTAAACTTCAATAGTTACTTATTTCAAAGTCAGAATCCTATGCTACTTTGTCTGTAGGCTTGTTCTGCCGTTGAAAGGAGGAGGAAAAGCTCCCAGTCGACAACTTTGATATTTCTGCAAGCTTCTGAGCAAGTGGGGTTTGAATGAATCCATGTCTTAGGGAAAAAAAAAAAAAGACAGAGTGCAGAGCAGGACACAAATTCGCTTGCAACAGGATTTGATCGCAGTAAAATGTTATTTCAAACCACATTATTGTTTAAATGAGCTACACAGAGATGACGTTTGCACATGTTCATGATCCGAGGAAAGCTCATTATAATTCTGCCTTCTAATCCATGTATTGTCTGCAAGTTATAATTACTGTTTAGAATATGCTTAATGGCAAAAATGAGCTCACATCTCAAACTTCATATTAGATTAAGCATATGCACCCAGAAAGCATTAACACTGAATTGTTTAATACTGATTTACAAAGACAAAATCAAACACAGAATTGGCTACGCAATAAAAACATTACACACTTCACAAATTCATATCTTCATCCATGCAGTAAAAAAGAAAAAAGAAAAAAAAAACCTCATTAAGTTCTTGCTCAATGCTTCATTACAATTTTGCCGAAGAAAAATATATAAACTGTTGAATGACTGACTCTGAAATAAGCATTCAAAGCATGAACAAAAACATCTGAGGTGACCAGAAATACTTCTTTTAATTTTAACGTTATAGATCCTTTTGAGTCCAACTGAAGAACAGTAAACATCAGATGGATCAAAATCTTCTTTGTAACAGTGCAGTTGCCAGAAGCTGGATGGTTTCTCTTCTACTTTAACACAAAAGCCTCCATGATTTTCACAAGTTACAATTCTGACTGATCTCGGTTTCAAACCATCTTCGGGTCATTTACGTATTTTGGTTGAATTACAGTGATCTCTGGTGCAGTTCACTTAAACAGGTGAAAGCTGACCAAACAAGTGGACCAAGATCCTTTGGAAAGGTGGGTCTCAGTCTGCTTCCAAATGGGCCGAACCATCTGTCCAATCAGGTGGGAACCTTTCCCACTGTCAATACCAGGAGTGTGGACTTGAGTCACATGACTTAGCTTGATTCAGACTTGAGTTGTTAATTTGATGACTTTAGAACTGACAAAATGTAAAAAAAAAACTAAAAAATAAAAAAGAAAAAACCTGAATTGGAGTTTTACACCAATGACCTG
The DNA here is from genome assembly GCA_018398805.1 of Hirundichthys speculiger. Lineage (NCBI taxonomy): Eukaryota > Metazoa > Chordata > Actinopteri > Beloniformes > Exocoetidae > Hirundichthys > Hirundichthys speculiger. The sequence continues at coordinate 2,078,093 of JAGFBZ010002379.1, read as the reverse complement.
TGACTTCACTTGGACTTGAGTCTTTTGTCTTGAAAACACTTGAATATTTACTCAAAACCAAAGATTAAAAAGATTATTATTTCTTAAAAGAGCACATTTCAATTCACTTTGCTCATCACGACTTGAGGCAGTCTCTCTCTCTCTCTCTCTCTCTCTTTCTCCGTCTCTCACTCTCTCGAGCTGATATGGCTTCGCAAATATGTTCCCACATACTGGTATGATATGTTTACAAAAATTACAAAGTACTTAAAAATAATTCTTCAAAACATACAGGTCGAGGAACACAAACTGAGATGGAACAACTTTCAAGTTTATTTGACATTTGAAGTTGCACCAAGAGCAGTCGGTGGAACTCTTGTACAATGTTGTCTATCATTTACTTGTAACATATAATTGCAACATTTTTAAAAAAGACTTGTGAGAACTTGAAATTTGAAGTTTCTGACTTGGGACTTGCTTGTTTTGACTCGAGACTTGAGAACAAAGACTTGAGACTTGCAATAAGACTGGCTTGTTCCCACCTCTGGTCAGGGCTCATGCTCGTGACACTGATGCATCCTAACGCCAGTGAACACTCTTGTGACATTGTGCCCCCATGGGGTCAGAAGTGGTATTGCTATATATTTTGGCACTTTCACGGCTTTTGACTCCAGCCCAAACTTTGCTTTAAACATAAATTGTTTGTTTATGCTCAATTAAAATACAGATTTTTATTGATGAGAAAATCATTTTAATTTTAATTTTACGGTAACCATTTATTTGGACAGGAAATTTTTTTCTTCTTTTTTTTTTAGCCAATATGCGTCTCTTTGAACTACAGAAATATACAGTGAAAGAACAATTTCTATGATGTGTGATTGTTATGAGATTTTAATTACTTAAGTGAATAACAAGTGCATATTAATTTTCTCCACACCACCCACACCTTCCATCATAAAGCCCTGCTATGTTCATATCCCATGATCCTCGCTCTTTAGACAGTTTAATTAGTGTTGGCAACAGCCCTGTAGACAGTGGTAATATTAACAGTGTCACAGTGCAGTCATAACCACAAGACACTACTGATGCAGCACCAAGGTGCCCTGAAGGTTTGTTTGGGGCCAATTTAAACTTTGAAAATATCTGACTCCCACTGCCATAAGAATTTATAAGCCACTGGGAAAACCTGTGCGATATTTCAAGCAGTACTAAAGAAACACTGCCGTTTTCTTTTTTTTTTTTTTTAACCGCATCAGTGCAAGTCACGGTGATCAAATACAGAGCAGGAGTGCCTCCCTTTCACCTTCCTCAATTCCCACCCAATCAAAGCCCGGTCTCTGGAGAGTTGTAACTGAGGGGGTTTGGGAGAAGGGATGAGCTCCACTGGGAAGATTCAGTTCTAGAGACTGTAATGCCCAGGAGGAGAGGGAGGTTATTAGCTTATCAGAGAAAGGGAGACAGAACAGAGACAGGAGCGATGAGGGGGATTCCAATATAGTGAAAAAAAAATCCACTTCTTTCTTGCAAATCTTATTGTCTCTCTGGCGATAGTGCTCATAGAACCACAGCATGGCAAACAAGGAGGGCACCAGTGGGACAATAATCTAATAATCTCGACTGGTTTGTGAAGTATGTGTGAATACCAAAGACAACAAGCTGTGACTGTACATGTATTAGTAAAGATCATACTGTAATAAGATTAAGTACAAACCCATAAATTATGTTGTAAATTGGTAGATATTCAAAATATTGAAAGACCCCTGAAAAACTACATCACACAGTGGATCACCATCAGCTTGTCATCAAGGTCTGTTAACGAGCCATTCATTTGAATCAGGTGTGCTGAAGGAGTGAAACATCTAAGACTTGCAGGACACCGGCCCTCCAGGACTGGATTTGCCCACCCCTGCAATAAAGGCTACTAGAAAATCTTTTCAATAGATGCTAATGTGACATATAAAACATAACCTGCTTTTTACTGCTGACGAAATGGTGAATAATCTACTCTGTTGAATTCATAAATGTGTAAATCTGATTCTGATGGAGTCAGTGCCTTGTCAGCCATGAATCTCACCACACTGAATGTCACTGGTCGTGAGGCATTATTTAGGTTTACATATCAGAAATTTTTCATTTCAAACAGAAAAACAGAATATTTTAAATAAATGTATGGTTTATAAAGCTACTTTTTCATCTTTGACTATCATTGAGTATTTTTGCAGTATCAACAAGAGGCCAGTGGGGTGTCCTCTTTTTGGATTTTTGGGTCACCCTATCATAATATTAAAACTATAAAATGTGTCAAGCAGGCTAATTCTTACACAGAATAGACCTAAAAGGTTAAAAATGTAATGCGATTTAGGAAAACCAAATCTGTTTTATTCTTCTTGTCTGTAGTCTAGGGCCCCGATTGTACACCTCCCGCTAGCCGCTACCCGCAAATTGCGGTTTTAGGAACCTTAGCTAACCGCTGATGCAATCTTCCGCTTCCCTAAAGCCGCTACCCGCTATGCCGACTCCCTTACTCACATTGTAGGTGCAGCAATGGGCGTGGGTTGCGGATAGCGCAACCTGCTCTCAAAGGCAATGGCTACTGACGCACTGATTGGTTTAACAGGTGGAACACCCTAACCACTCCCATGCATAATATATGCATAATATAGCAGCTAGCGCAGGTAAGATTGCGGGTTAAGGGAGGTGGAAGATTGCATTTTTTGCAGGGGAACGCCTCTCCAGCTACCCGCTATTCCTTAATAGCGGCTTTAGGAGATTTGGCGGAAGATCGGGCCCTAGGTATTAAATAATATGTTTATCCAAAGAGTTAGAATTTTAGAGGTATAAGTGCAGGTTTAATGGCTGTCACTCCAAGTATTGCTCATAAACAAATGTTAATCAAGCATATGTGATATAGATATAGATTTTTTTCTGTTTAAAATGCAAGCATATAAATAACTGTAAAAATAGCAGTAAAAAACAAAATGTTAATGTTCATTTTTGTTTTGGAGATGCAAGTGATGTTTGGTCGTTCTTTAACATTAGTGTTCTTAAATAAACAATCATAAATAGTTTGCATGTGTGGGTGTTGTTATGACAATATATCAGTATAGTGCAGGGGTCGGCAACCTGTGGCTCTGGAGCCCCTCTGCAGTGGCTCCCTGTAGCTTTGGGGAAAAACTTGTCAGAAGGCGATTCTCGCTCTGGAGCACATGTAGTGCCCTGTAGGTTGCTTGCCAGTAGGCAGCAGAATGAGTGTGTTCAGCGCAAAATACTGCCAGGTTACTGCAACGAGGAAGTCGTATCTGTGTGTTGCATCCTGGGAAAGAAAATAAAGGTGAGCGCGCATTCTGTGACTATCGCCAGACATCTTTACGTGTTCCTCATGTAACGCCGTAATAAATAAAAGAAACATTTCTCACACCACGTTGGTGCTGTCGTGGAGTAACACACGAAAGGAGCGATACTGGAAACCTTCCTTAACCTTCACAAATGTGTCTTTGAAACATGAATGTCATTCCTGAAACTTATATGAACATGAAGATGTTCACATTTGGGGGCTCAAGAAAATTTTGAGCACTCTCGGGGTGCTTTAGGAGGCATTCTGAGCACAGCATTGTGTATTTGGGAAGCATCAAGTAGAGAAAATCAAGTTGTCCATATTGTTGCTTTAAATTAGCGGGAGGTGTACAATCGGGGCCACAATGCACTATAAATACATTTCAAACGAAATTCAGGTAACAATAAATAAGTACAATAACTAGTAAACATCTCTCCTGTGAATCTAAAGCAAGTAATCATTCCTCCAAACAAGAAAGGGAGAAGTAATATCAGAAAATATGTGCTTCGGGCTTACTTTGACCATTGATTCGGCTGTGATGGCAGTTGGATTGTCAACAGGCTCAGTGTGCATGCCCTGGTCTCAATCAACCAATCGCAATCGAGAATTCATGTCACGTTCGTGGAGGGTACCCCCCCCCCCAAAATATTAAACCAGATTTACACGCATCTCAAAAATGGCCCACAGGATGGAAAAAAACTCGTAAATCCATGGAAAATTAACATTCCTGCAACAGTTTTAAGCCCCATTAGGTCTAATAAGAGTAAGTCACAGGCCTGGAGTTACTACTTTTCTTTTATTAAATGTTTTTAAATCTCACAACTGAATCAGGTAAATGTTAACAACAAGTTTGGAAAGAGTATAGAGATGCATTGTTGAATAACCAAAAGTTGTTCTAGGTTTGGCCTCTGTCACATCCAGAGAAAATCTTCATGCCACATTTTGTTGCATACATTATTCATAGATATATTTTATTCCCTCTGGGGAAGATGGTCAAGAAAAAAAAAGTGGACCTTCTTTTCAGAGACCTCTTCACAGCTAGAACAAAATAACTTCGCAACCACACAAACTCCCTGGAGGAATGATTACATGGTACACTAATGTAAGTCACAACATTGCTAAAAAATACATTTTGCAAAATGCACTTTTTTGTTAGTGACACAATTCATGTGACAAAAGTTGTAAACTGCAGTGCTACCCTGAAATAATGTGCTTGGAAGCTCATTTTTGCACAGTGACTCAGCTATTATACTGGGCCCCGATTATGTTGGCCAAGTTTCTAGTTTTTTCGTTTGTGTTCATCATTCAAATCCATAAAGGAAGCGTCCAATAAATCCAAAATCCTCTACCAAAAATAATATATGCATGTACATACAGCATGCCATTTTGAGAGAGCTGGTCTTTACATCGTTGAAGTGCAAGTGAGCAGCCAGCCATTCATGCAGACTAGTTACAAAGGATTCCTTTTTTTATGTGCAGTTTGATACTTATTCTTTTGAAGGGTTGTGCTTACTCTCTCATCTCGAACAAGCGCACAATCTTATCATGAAATGTGTTATATGCGTTTGTCCAAATCTCCAAAATGTAAGTGTCACAATCCATGGTAATACATTCGTATTCCTGATGTGTTTTGCGGCAGGCAGTGGCCCAGTCACATGACTGAAACCCCCAACCATGAACTGTAAATGAAAACACTCGTCGTGCATATTTTGAATGTTAACCCAACCGTGTTTATTCATCCTCACTCTAATCATGACTTTTACTATCATGTGAATGAGAGAAGTAGAAAAGTGAAAACTACTGTGGAAAATGTGTGGAATAAGCCCAAAACCTTGGGTCTACAGCACAGAAGTAGTTGATGTTATGTCTCTGAGCAGCCCCGCTCTCTAAGCGTTTCTGGCCAAATTAACAGCGTCACATGAGTACATTTTCACATAATGAAATGCTTCACCTCATGACAGGCATAGAGAGGCATGAAGCATGAACATCACTACACTGTAGATGTAATAAGACGCTGAATGAGTGTGCCGTAGCGTAGTGAGAGGTAAGCTGCATCTGTGTAGGAAGAAAACTTTGTCTGAAACTTTACTGAGTTTGCACTGTGGCAAGACAAGACTGTTACATAATACTAGATTGAGTTGTCAGATCACAGTGTACACTTGGCAGAAGATGAACGATGTCCATCAAGATTTCCATAAATGCAAATTGAAGCTGGCTTTACCTGGGATGAAATGCCAACTGAACCCTCTCCTTTGACGGCAGAATCCAGCCGTTTCTTTGTCGAGCGTGAAAAGGGGCTTTACATTCAGACTTTCGAAAGAAAGAAACAGCAAACATGTTGATTACTGACAATCTCTTGGTGGAGCATTGTTCTTCCTCCATTAACCGGATAGCGCAAACACAGTTAGTGTGCTCAGTTGCAGCCGGATCTAAAGTGATCCTTTGGGAAAACAAACTTCACCTCAAATGAAATGAAATCAAAGCTGCTACTTCCAATAAAGACAGACCTCTATCTTACTGAAGAAAAACAAGAGCGTTAGAAAGTCTCTTCTGCTTTTTCCTTCAGAACTCTTTTTGTATGATGACCAGGATTTTGGCACAAATGTGAAGAGGATCAACTGAACCCCTTGACATTTCAAAAAATAAAAAAATAAAATAAAAAATAAATAAATAAATAAAATTACAACTCAACTTGGCACACCTGCACAGGCGTATACAGTTCGGTTTATGATTTGATTACCTGGCTACGTCAGATATGCGGTAACCTTGTGGATCAGGAGGTTGTTGGAATGACTGGAGAAAATAAATCAAGGAGATTTGCCTACCTCATCATAAGTGTAGCGATAGTCTGCCTTCTTGCATTTCAGATCCCATAAGACCACGATGCCAGACTCAAATCCAATTATAAGCTGCAGAGAAAGAGCAACAGGCATTCAGTTCCACAGGTAGAAGACATGATAGACAAGGGATAGAGCAAAGCACGCGGTGGGCTGAAACAGTAATGCACTTGACATTCCAGCACAGCATGAGAAAGAGTCAGGTGTAATAGTCTGCAGCAGCTCAGGAGGGAACCTGCGACTCCTGGCTAACAAAAAACGATCGCTTAAAATCCTAAGAGTTGTGCAAAATGGAAGAGAGACTTTCTTTCATTTTGACACTTGTTTATAAACGCAACACCTAACACGATTAGTTTCAGTTATTTCACTTCAGATGTGTCATATTTATGTATACAATGGAGGTACCTGACAAATCTGCACAACATGGGCTGAAGGTATTTGGAGTTATTGTTTTCTCAGCAATAAGTCTTACTTAAAAAAAAAAAAAATCTGTACAGAGAGAAAAATCCATGCCTTTAATCAGTTAACAAGCATTATAACTACATTCTGTTTCAAATTAATACTAATGTTCATATTTAAAGCAGCACAAAGGAGTTTTGTTCATGCTAAAATATCAGTGTCATTTTGTAGAGACCAAACAAGAGAACAGCTGGGCTCAATATCACTAAACGTTCCTTTGTGCTTCTTTAAAATAAATCTAAATATCTACTAGTTGGACATTGTATGACCAAAATATGACCCAAACTACCAAAAGTGGAATCCAGATGTCCACATAATGGAGAAATAATTGGATTTCTGAGCATTTGGGTTGAGACCGAGTTAAAAACACTGGCTGAGAGAACTCGTGCACTGCAACTTAAATAAATAAATATAAATAAATCACAGGAAAATAGGCAAACCACAAGAAGGTTCTGAAAATTGTTACAACACATGCAGTAAGGAAGACGCTGCCAAAACAGCCAAAAGCAAGATGGACCAAAAATTGGCAGAGTGGCTTTTTAAATCCTTGTATTCCTTGAAGACACTGAAATTAGCTATTCATCAGTAGTGTAGGAAGATGAGCCAAAACTATGTTTTGTTTTGTTCATTGTTTGTGGTTATATTGATCGCATGCTGGGGCGCCGAAAGGGGGGGGTAAAGGATACGGATTATAGGGGCCCATGATTGAGGGGGGCCCAGAGAGGCCCCTAATGATGATCAAAAATAGCATCAACAAATTTCGCCGCTGTGTTGGGGGGCCCGGTAAAGATTCTTTTCATGGGGCCCAAAATCCCTAGCGGCGCCCCTGATCGCATGACTCATATTATTGCAGGTGTTAAAGTCTAAACGAGTGAGTCCAATTAACATTCTTTTCTGGAAGAAAAGTGCTGGATATTAGGGAATGATTCATCCCAGCACCTCCTCATCAAAGAAGTGCTCCCACTCAACTGATGGCTGACATAACAGCTTTGCATTGAATTAAACGTCATCAATATAATCTCCCACAAATGGGAGTTTTCTGTCTTTCTTGTGACAATTTTCCTCTGACGCAGGGCTGCCAATTCTGAAACGCAGAGTGTGAGACTCACAATTTCATGCCACACATCTGTTTTGTCGCTCAGTGGAAAACAAACTCACAAAAGGATGACATCACACCGCAAACAGAAGGATCTGATGCAGCCCATACAGGCCAGGACAGAAGCAGCAATGGTGAGGTTTTCAGACCAGTTGGGGTGAAAGTGATGTCCCTCCATGGTTGATGTCCTGCTTATTTATTTTCTCAAACCAGGGCTTGTTGGACCCTCTATGTTCTAGAAACTGTTCGAACAAACTGCAGTATTTGACTGGGGAGGTTCAGTGGTGCAAAATCTCTGCTGTGGCTTTTATGGGCACAACCCCCATACTCAGGTCTGCTGCTCATCACAAAAATGCATGTTTCTTACAAATGCAGCACCATTTAAAAGGGAAATGATCAGGCTTTCCAATTGGATGAGATTTAGTACCAAGAAGCTTTGCAACAACCAAGAAATGCAATCAAAATGTCCTTACTTTTTGTGCTTTGTTCATACACACACACAGACACTCACACATACATACATATATATGTGTGTGTGTGTGTGTGTACTGTATACATATATTATATGTGGTGTCTTTGGATGTGTTGGAGGTGTTCAAAAACACTCAAGTTACATTTAAATAAAATTAAGCCCAGACCAAGCTTGAAACCAGTGTGCTCAAACACATCATTACAGATTAATTGTGTGTATGTGCATGCAGAAAAAGTGTTTTACCTTTCCTTCATCCATAGGGTTATCACTTATGTGGACTACTGGTCCAGGGTGAGCTTTGGAGGACCTTATAAAAGAGACAAAAAAGACACACTTAAAGAGAATTTCAACAATTGTATATCACACAATATCATAGCTGAGTTCACAAAAAGAGAATATAATTTCAAGTCGTGTTGTATTGAACTTTTAGGTCACAGAATTTGTTTATGAATCATAGTGTGTGGATCACACTCGCACCAAAGCTGCAGTTTGCGTGCTAGGATGTTATCTCCGGGATCACATTTCAATCACATACTGTGGCAGCCGCCTTCAGGAAAAATGTCTCAGTCAATTTGTATCCAACATAACAAAGTAATAAACGTATCTGACGTCTATAAGTTTGAAAAAAACATATTCATAGAAATGTTTATTAAGAGAATGGGGACTTGCATATGTACACACTCATTAAGATGATGCATTACTGAATGCATTTGAACGTGACATTGGTTTACTGAATCACAATATTCAGCTTTTCATCTTCCCTTTTCCTTTTGAAACATTATAAACCAGCAGTGACATGAAGCCAAATGGCACACTGACCAAATGATAAACTCAGTTATGAGTGAATGAATGCAACTAAAAAAATCAACCAGCAACATCAAAGTGCTCTGATATCAGGTACCTAAATGAAGAGAAATACAGAAACATATGAAGAAAAAAGAGACTGCCAGCATTTTGCATTGCAGCACCACAACAGAAAATGTCTGGCACAGGGGTCTGGGGGTTACACATTTACATCAAACTGAAGAATGGCTGGCTCACTTAATGCACATTTTGGTTAATAAGCATTCAATTCAATTCAGTTCAATTCAATTCAATCCATTTATGCTTTTTTAATTCCCTAAGGGAAATTAATAATGCATGTAGCAAAATGAAAACTTTCTTTCATTTCTGTCTGTTAGATGAGAGTAGGGCCGGAGGATATGGAGAAGGATTTATAAAATATATAAAATATAAAATACCAATTTATATCATATATGAACTGTTTCAAATGATAAAAATTTAACTTACTGCTGCAGCTATGATGTAACAGGGACTTTTAAATTAGAGGCTTTAGCCTTCTACACAGTATTTATGAGCATGTAACTGAAAAGGTAACCTCTGTTCTGAGGACTGTTCAGGAACATATTGAGCTGTGCAAAGGAGGATACTCCATACAGTGAGATCCTTCCTGCCCACAGCTAAGAACCATCTAGAATGAATCTTTGAAGAAACGTGGATATGAAAATTCCTGCAAAACTTAATTTCCTTTCAGGTATTAATAAAGTATTATTGAAATAAAATGGTAGTGGAAAAAAAGCAGTCTTAAAGCAACATTAAGTGCAAATATTTCTATGTATGACATAAATATAAATATATATAATAATATAATATTGTATTGATATATTGGTATAATACTGGTATAATACCACCCAGACCAAGATGAGATCTGTGTGTGCTGACTTTCCTTGAATATTTCAATCAAGTTTACTGGTGATTTCTTTATGGGGCCTGCTGCTCACCAGTGGCCTTAATGCAGTAGCAGCATTAGGAGAACATGCAGAAGTTAAAGCAGTGTTTTTGAATATGTTAATTAGCCACATGCTCAGTGTTGCTCATGCTTATTAGCCATGTGGAGCCATTGTTTGAGGTTCTAGTGCCAACTTGTAGAGCATAACCAGCTCTGCAAGAGCTATTAATTTTTAAATGCAGCTCGAGTATGAAATGAACTGGAAAGACAAATGAATATCAGATGTTTTTGTTCATGATCTGAGACAGTGTTGAATTAGGGAGTGAAAGTGTCTTTACACCTGTGGGAGAAGTCTACTGGGAGAAGACAGAGCTGCCAATCACTGCAACGTTCTAAAAGGCAGCTCAAAGACATAAGCTCACCCAAAGGTAGTGATGAATGACTGTGTCAGTTTCCAGTCGCCTACGTGTACCAGGATGCGGAGGCGTGTATTTGCATGTCAGTGGAGGATGGCAGAAAGCGCTGGATTGCCCCCTCCTTTCCCTCTCCTGTCTGGGTTTTACCCTCCAGACAGCCTTTTTGTCAACTCCTCTCTTTCTGCGCACCACCTGGCGGCAGAATTTTTCCTATCTGCCTTAAGGAGTGGGATAGCAAGGTCACCGTTGAAAAACTGTTGCTGCCGCCGAAACATAAACCCAGTAGTATGCAGCAGGGGCGGGGTGGATGCCAGAACTAATACCACCCAGAACTAGAGGAGGAAGGAGCGGGAGCAAAATGTATCTAATGCAAAAATAAATGAAGGTGGAGACCATGTCTGGGCCCCAGTTTGAGCTGTGCTTCTTTACTAATTATACACTCTGACAAGGGCAAGATGCGCCAACATGAAGGATCTACATGTCTCAGTGAGACAATGTTTCAGAAAGAAATCAAGTAGCAGCAGATGAGTATTCTCTCCGTTCATTAAAGCTCAACATATTTGCATCAATCTGTGTCTAAAATGATAAGGCAAAAGCAGGAAACAATATTTAGCAATTAGTTTTTGTGTGTGTATGTGTAAGAGGGTAGCAGTTAGTGGGCAGGCAGTCAGTCAGTTCTCTCTATATTTAGCCTGTTAGTGCTGGAGCCATATTACCTAAGCTCTGCTGCAGCCGGAGCTGTTGATTTATCTAATCCCCCTTTACTGTCTGTCTCAGGGCTAACAGCCGTCCACGCCGCCTCAGACGCATTTGCATGTCAGCACAATTAAGACACATCTTAACACCGTCTTCATTTGTAAACAATATCCCAATAGCACAACAAACCGTTACTGTCCTGGTGAATTGCAAAATCCACCTCCCTTTGTTTGACTTCTTGTGGTTTTATTTTATCTTGCTGATACGCAGCATTCTGTGTGCCCCCTTGATGATTCCAAATAAATTATTTAAAGTACCTAAATCTGATATGAACATATTTACAAAGTCCACAAATATGCATACAGGTTTGGAGATACAAGAATCACCATGGCAACAGGGGCAGGATGGGCAGAACGCAGACAGTCGCCCAAAAAAACCATCCGTGCTCTGCCACAAATACACTAACCCACCCACACAAACACACACAGAGTCATGACATGCTTTACTGTGCATGTATAGTTCACATCTCTTTTCTTTCTCCAGTTTTTTTCATTTATCACCGCTATGTCTTCCAGGTGCGAACTGCCAGAGTTCAACTGAATATTCATTCATTCTGAATATTCATTCACAAGACAAGCAGCCATACACGCTAAGGTTAATTTAAAATCACCCACGTGGTTTTGGTCTGTGGGAGGAAGAACAGGTACCTGGAGAAAACCCACGCAGGCACGGAGAGAGCATACGAACTCACACAGAAAAGCATCAGCCAACATTTGAACTGGTAACCTTCTTGCTGTGTGGCAACACTGCTAACCTGACCATTGTTCACAGTGAAGCTCAGTGGTAAATTTAACCTTGGTAGCTTCAGTCACTTTCTGGTTTTTTTTTTTATAAACCCGCATCAAATCCATCTTTGAGCACTCTCCCCACCCAACAATGCTTTCAGTGTACTGAAGCAAATGGACTATTACTTTTATGTGCGGTTTGCAGGCATGCACACAAGCACTGTGAAGCACTTGCAGGTAGGTGTGTAGTCAACACAGCAGGGATGTTTGAGATTGGAAAGGTAACAACGCATTGAATTTGAGAACATCTATTGCAATGCAGAGATATCCACATTTCTTCTTTTCACTAATGCAAAATAGCATTTACATACATGTAATGCCACAGAATTTCTGATTCCATATATTATATTGATATGAATCAGACCACCAAACCACCTCTGCAGATCCGCAGCTCGTGAGCCCGTTTGCAGCAAGCTCGAGTATGTGGCTTCACGATACCTCAGAAGAACTATCATGATGTGGACACTTACATAGTTATGCATGAGTAGTCTTTTTTAAATAATTAGATTAAAAATTAAAACAGCACTGTCCAAAAATTTGACGTTTTATTTAAAACAGGGACTGTGCCTCTTGATGAACATTATGAGAATGTAAATCTACAAAATTTTAGCCATAGTTTAATTTTCATCTTTCGTCTCTTAGACAGGTTAATAGTCCCTAATAAATAAGAATCAGTTGGATAAATGAAATAAATCAGAGTAAAACAACCATGCCAATAACAATGATATACATGTTGCAGATTAAACAGAGTTGTGATGCCAATTTGGATTTTCCAGCAACCACCTATTTACATTTTTAGTAAATGAGCTAAGTTGACAGTTCATGTATTGCACTTATTGAGTTCCATGTTTAAGGAGAATACTCAGCATTTGGTCATAGTTCCAGAAGAACCAGTGTGAACTCTCTGCTGAGCTGCTGGTAACCAAGAACAGGACCCCTGAGTCCTCCATGTCTGCCTTCATAGACACCACAAGCCAAGAGCCTTACTGCCCCAAAAAGGGGGGAAAGGTCAAAATGTCATGAGTACTTTGCACAAAAACTCTGAAATCAGCTCAAGAGAATATTAGAAACCAAGTATGATCGCTACAACGCCACCAAAGTGGGGAGGTGGATCATTTAGACAAAGTCATGGGGTCTAAGAGCACCAAACGAATGACTCCAAGATGACCGCTGCTCATCTTTTATAACATGACTGATAGATCAGCCTACGATGCAATTGTCATTTGGAAGGAGATCTTTCTTGGTCAAATTGATCCGGGAACGTAATTGCTGTTCCTGGGTAACAAACATAACAGGAGGATTAATGAATTTTTGTGGTGGAGGTGGAGCTAGACCATTAAAGATGTGATCTTCTTCCCAGTTTAGCAGTTCATGTGACAGTGATGGTGTATTTTTGGTTTGCAATCTAAAACTTTCAGAGCCTGTTTGTATGCCATTTTAATGGGTTTTACTGTTGTCTTACAAGCCAATGCCCAACTTATTATACGGTTGGTCATGTCAAATTGAAATATAGCTTGGCTGACTCAAAAGTTAAGTTGTTTCTGATACATCTTAAATTGGACAGGTTAAATTTAATTCTGTTGGTTATTTTTTTACGTGATGCTTGAAGCCAAGTTGAGAGTCAAAAATCCCACCCAAGTATTTAAATTGTTGAACTACAAGATTTTTTTTCCCTGTCCCAGAATATCAGGGTCTGTATCAGCATCTGCCCTTTTTGAAAGAAATCTACAAACAGTCTTGGAAACATTGAGTGTCGATGAAAGGTGGTGTTATTGACATTTCTTCGTCATACCAAAAACATCCATTCAAATTTGTTCCACAAATAACCGCATACTTTGTATCACTCCCAATCCCATCTCCATGTGTGATTTCATTGGCTGGCTCTAGCTCTGACACTTGCGTTGAAGCAAGAAAAGTTGAAAATGTCCGAACTTCTGTCGGAGCCAGTACAATCAACGTGATGCACGATACGATTGGGGCCTTAGTATATACAGAAAATTTTTGTCCCAGTTTGGATGTCTAAAATGTGTCCCATTCAAAAACAAACAAAAGCAACAATTAACTAGTGGTGGGATGCTATTAAAAAAATTTATTTAATTTATTATAGGCTTTATATTTAATTAATGATTTATCAAATTGCATTTTTTGACACAATAAGTCAATCTTAAAAATTAAAATAAATTTTGGTTCAAAACTGATTCAAGGAGTAGACATGTGAACTTAAACAACAAAAATGTTTTTTTTTTCCATCCGTCTACTATATTCACAGATTAATGCAAACCTTTAAGCCTTTTTTATAAATTTAAGCACTTTCCATGTCTTAAAACATTATTTTGAAGTAAATTCCAGGGAACCCTGACCAATAAAAATGGTAAACAAAACATTTTTGACAAAATAAATCAACCAAGGGATTAATATTAAACAGCATATTTCAGCAGTTTTCAAAATGAAAACTTTCAGCAGTTTTATAAAATGAAAACTGCTGAAATTTGGGCCCTAACAGTGGTCTGGAGGAAGCAGTTTGGACAGCAGTAAACTTGACAACATCACAGGTCAGTTAGCAGGCAAATGCATATTCACAAACATCTACAATTTAATTGAGCATAAAACAAACACTGAAGTTAAATGTGACTCAGGGTAGACCATGAACTCTTATGGCAAAAATGTCATTAACTGCTATTTTATGTAATGTGTTTTTAAATGGTATTACGGTTTTGTATTTTAGCCGTGTTATAAATAAAGTTCGACTGAGGTGAAGAGAAAAAAAACTGACGACGTCAGAGGCATTTTTCAAATAGGCTTCATCAATTAACCACAAATTTGAAGTTGGAAGAACTGTATTCTCATTTTTTTTACTCCTTTCTCTTCTGCCATGACTGCTGCTTGTTGATGCCAGATGGATTCTGTCAGTTTGTCACTTAATGCATCCTGCACATCTTCTTTGCAGCTGGCAAACAAACGTGCATTACTGCCAACCAGCGGGATGGGAAAGCGTGCATCAGTGTAACGAGTGTGCCAGGAATAAAATTAAATATGTGCTGTCATTTTTTTAATGCATTATTTTTCCTGTAATTAATCAAAATTAACGCGCTTATTTCCCAGCCCTACAAATAACATAATTGTGTTTAATTTTCAGTGCTCAGTAGGAATGCAACAATTAGTTGACAAAACTGCGTAACCGATAATGAAAATATGTTGGGTTTTCTGCATCAAAGCATCCTGAAAAACCACATAACAACTACTGAGGAACAGGCATTTTCCTCTCAAAGGGGTAAGTTTATTTGTTAATGTAATACACTACAGGAAGTGCAGGGGGCAGTAGAGTTCCCAAAAGAAGAACTTAAAAGCAGCAACAACGGAAACTGGGTGGAAGGGACCAAGAGATCCACCAAATAGCGCATCTATTGCTGCCTTTCAGAACCCCGTGTTATTTGTTGATTTCTCTTTTTTCAAATTAGATCTTCTGCAATCAAGAAGATCTTGTCATTGTGACTTCAGCAATTCCTACAAATACTGAATGTCTTACACCACATATTCAATTCTGTGAAATTCTGTCTAACGTCCTGTGTGTGCTGTGCTACCAGCTGAGGACCTCACACATGCACAAAACACAGTCTGCAGGAAGCAGAAGCATTAAAATAAGTAAATAAATAAATAAACCAAGGATTAACAATAGCTCCAGGCCCCCTGAGTGAGAGAGCAGGCAGAAATGAAAGTGAATGTAACAGAAGTTCCTTCAAGTCAACATGTTCACATGAACTATGCTACATGAGCTAAGCTGCTAACATTTACTACTCCTGTCCTACTTCTCTGGCTCTTTATAGCCAGTGACCATTTAGCTGAATTAAATCACACGCACACAAAGACACGGAAGGCGTTACTGAATACTGCGGGGCGCATTAGTGCCAGGAAAAAATTTAAAAAATAGTCCACGGGGTAAACAGACAGAGATTTGCATGTTGGCTTATTACCGTGCCAAAGGCACTGACTGAACTATAGCGCCATGCAGTTCGGGTTTTTGGTGAGATTTATATTTAGGTTTTAGTTTAGTTTCCAGCACACTAGTTTGGGAACATCGGTGTGAGCACCGGGTCAGGCTGAGCCCAGGGCAACTGGCACAGCAACTGCAGCTCGTCTTCAAATAGTAGGGCCCAAGGGGTGATGACCTCCGTGCACACTTCATCATAGCTTTAACAGTCACAATGATGGTATCGGGGGTGTACAGGACAGGTGATGATCCCCCCCTTTATTATCATCATTATCATTATTTTTAAATCAAAGTAACAGTTAAAAACCGTGAAACTGAAAAACATAAGAAACAAAGGTCCATCCAGCAACTGCTGTATAATACACGACTTAAAAATGAGAACCAACTGACAATTAATGACTCCAGCATCAGCTATTTAGATCCAACACTATCTTTGTCTAGTGACAGCATCATGAGAAGACAGCAGGAGACATAAAGAAGCATTTGTACCTGGATGACTACCACCCGAACCCTCCAGCTGGCAGCGAGACAAAAGGAGAACAAGACACTCACCTCCTACCTCTCTGATGTGCTTCAAAGCAAAATGCAGACGCATGCTAAAATCAATATGCAAAATTGAGTGCCTCTGTAACAAATCTCAGAAATCATTCTCGGCACCGCTGCCATCTTATAAGACATAATATCCCCCAGAATGGCTGTGTGAGTGAGTGAAGCCTGTACCAAAAGATAAAGAAACCTAATTTTCTCAAACTAATCGTGCAGAGCTGCAGTTTAAACAGAAACAAAGCTGTTAGGGTTTGCAGAAGTGAATGTCAGATGATGTATGTTGATAAGCCCAATTTATCTTTGGATGAGTTCAGGAAAGGGAGACAGAGCGCAAAGATGAGAGCAGATGGAGAGATGTGTGATTGTAAAATAAAGTGTTACTATGGAATGGGGGGGGGGTAATTGAAGTCACACAGGTCAATAAAATTCCAAAAACAGTTCAGGAAATTTTTATTTTTATTTATAATTTCAAACAGGAGTACCGGGTAACGTACAAGCTGAGCTCTCAAGGCAACTTCCAGGCAACTTCCTGCTGGAAAATGGGTCAACTAATGACGGTGCATTAGGGTGGATGTAGGTAAATTTGACTTTCTGGCTTCAAATAAAATTTTGTAGAATTATATTCTTGTTTTGTTTTTAAATTAAGGACCTGCATTACTGCACTTTGCAGGCCCAAACAAAACCTTTTAATGAGGAAAAAAAAAATGCTATAATTGTTATGATTCATGGGAAGTGAAGGACCCAAACGCAGGCTACTCGGGAGGCAGGAGTCATCCACAAAGTCTTTTAATAAAACACAAAGCACAGCCAGGACAGGGGATCCAGAAACAAAACCAAAAACTAACAAGGTAAACAAGACCAAAATAGCCGAATGAAAACATAGCAAAAGTTAATCCAAAAGGAGGTCAGTAAAGAAGCAAGGCTAAGTTGTGACAAGGGGAGGTCACTGGTAGTTAGCAGGATCAGAAACGGGCAAAAGGGAAGGACGAGACTAGACGGGGCCTGATGAGATGCAGGGGGAAACAATCAGGCTAGATGGGGCCAAGGGAAGTCAAACAGAACTCAACAGCAAAGACAGACTTTTAAAGTAAAACAGGAAGTAAAGCGAAAAGTAGCAGATGAGGACACAACGAATATAACCCTTCCCAGACTGATAAGCAACAAAGGCTGCTTCGCAAAGATCATTGCTAATGTCTTTCCTGTTTGGCTTTGTGTTAACATACATCTGAATGCTCCAGAACAGCAAACTGCCACAACTTCCACTTTTACAGCGATGATCACACCAGCTGATGATAAATCAAGTGAATTTGTAAAGCAGCAAGCTGCTATTTACCCTCTTAATTCTTATAGATACAGCATATAAACACTTTACTGTTCCTGCGAGGGAAACTGTTTGCATTTCTCACTATGATTGACTGGACCAAGGATTTAAATCTCCCTCTCCTGGCTTTCACTTTCACTCCCCAGTTCTGCACACCTGGCATCTCCTGATTTCCTCCGGGATCAGGTTCTCGCTTCGGCAAGGGATGGTGTTATGGAGAGCACTAGCAGTAGGTCTTCAGTACATAATGATGACATAGTGTTTTATCTCGTGCTGTTTCGGGCTTATGCTACTAATATTAAGACCTGGTAACAATCAGGCTGCTAAGGACTGTAAATAGGATCCGTACTAAAAGTTTCCATGCACCCAAAAGCCAAAAATACCGTACACCAAAACAATATTCTGCTTTTAAAACCATGTGTACTCACACCTGTAAGAAATTTTCCCTTTATAAATCACAGGCTGCCTGGAATGTTGCACAGGTAGATTGATCTCATATCTCACACTCTATACACCCACATTCTACCTTAAATGTTCAATTGAAAGTACTTTGTGAATTCTTTTGCATGTAAAGAAGCCTTTTGCCAGCCATTACATTCAACACCTGGCAGTCTCTTCCCCATGCTGCTCTGCATAATGTGCCGCCAAATTTGACAAAACCATGTTTGAGTTCCAAATAACTTGTACATTGATCATATACACTTTGTTTTGTTCACATAGACAAATTTATTTTCCCTTGGAGCCCTTATAGTAATGTGAGTACATTCAGTTGCGCTGATTACATTCAGGAAACTTGACATTGCTGTAAATTACCTTCTAATGTGAGTCTGTTCTCCCCACACTGTAAGGAAACCTGATGCATCTGGTAGTCATATTAATAATACCATCCAAAATGGCAGGCATTACCTGTGTTCAGAGACAGACCTAAAGATAGAATATGACTGTATGACTGAAAATAATCCCTTATTTTTCGCGGTTAATGGGGACCAGTGCCCCCCCCCCCCCCCCCCCCCCCCGAAAATCAAAATCCGCAAACTGGAGCCGGAGCCCCCCGAGCCTAAATAATGTGTTTAAAATATGTTTAAAAACCCCAAAAAAGTAGTGAAGCACTGCAATGAAACAAGACAAAGGCTCAACTGTGGTCTATCTGTTACCTTCACAGCCTCTGGTCTCTGAACCGTAGTAAACAAACTGCTGGTGTTGTGCTATTTTTGGCTTGCAATTAGCGGCTAACACGCTAACAACAACAAAACAAAAAGTCCTGGTTTTCTCTGCATGGAACGAGCACTTTATTCTGGCACTGCAGGAACTTGTAACATCACACAGGTTGTATTGTTGGGCTCCTGTCGGTTAACAGAGAATGTAAATCTATACACGCTGGGCTGCTGTTTATGCTCACTCCACTTTTCATCTAACCCCGTTTTGTTCTGCCGTCCCACGACACACACACTCCATTACCCATAAGGCCACATCATTACCTATAAGGCTACCTTCTCAAAGGGGCCAGGCTGGCTCACGGCATTTCTTCACTGTGAGAGAACGCGCACAACATCCTGTGATGTTTCCGCGATTTCTAAATTTTTTTTTAAAATTATATTATATATTTCTGAAAAATCTGCAAATAACTAAAACCGCGGAATTTAAACCGCGAATTGGCAAGGGATCACTGTATATCATTAAATAATCAAACACACAACTGTTGGCTAATTCCTGCTTGAAAAATGAGTCGCCAGAAACAGGAAGTGGACAGCACCTGTATATGTACCGGGATGCACGGTTCCAGTGGGTCGGTCTGTTTAACACAGCACCCAGTTCAGCACATAGATCCAAGAGCACTGCTCAAGGGAATCTAAATCAGCATATTACTCAGTCATCATCAAGGGCCAGGAAATCTTTGTGGTCCCTAAACACTCTCTCCATCCTGATCTTTGAGGATCGTAATCCTCAAACAGAGCCAGTGCATCCTTACCCAGCATTGCACATCAGCATCACTGTGCTATTCATATGTTTATTCAGCTGGTCAACTTTATTGCTACACACATTGTCAAAATTGATGCATCAGTCAGTGCTATCCACCGTTCTAACATATCATTTGAAGATGGAAGTATGATATATGGACATACTGTGCTGAGCGCTTGAGGAATAGTCATGGCTCACTACAGTAACACATCTACGAAACTGCAGGCTTGGCTGTTTATGATTACATGGATCTTCAAGACTGATGTAAGATTAAATTTAAATGTGTGAGATTACCAATTCACCACCTCTCCATCTGCACCACCAGTGTCCGCCGTCCCCCAAAGGTTTGTGCACAAGGTACAGAATTTAAGTACAGGTGCACACATTCTCCTGTTGAGTTTTTTTTTCTTTTTTTTTTTTTTTTATAGATTACAATTTTTGTGAGGAAAATGACATGTACAACTTTCAGACCCGGTTTTATGCGTAAGCAGCTTTTATAAATGATGCCCCAGATGATTTCATTGAAAGAGACACTTTTTGTCCTTTTTTTCCCTCTCAAGTGAGTGTATAGTTCAATCCCCACACCTCTCTGTATGCCTTTTTTCCTTTAAAAAAAAAGCCCGCTCTCATCTATCCCATTCTTCCTCTCTGTCATACATGCTCCCTACCCCTCACTCCCCCCACCACTCACTCTCGCTTTTCTTCCTCGCCACCCTGTTGACGAAATGCGACGTCTGCGTGCACCGTACACTGATCTCAACAGACACCTGTTCCACCCACGCCACCATCCTCTTTTCCCACTCTGTACACACACATGTATATACACACACGTATATACACACACGTATATACACACACATGCATAAAAGAGGATGAGGGGAAAAGTGTGAAGCAAAATGCTTCAGTGAATAATTTAAGTCTCTACAGCAGGGAACCAAAATGGAGCCTGTCAAGCTGACAGGTCCATTAAAGTAGCTGAGGTCACTCTCTACACGAAATTTGATACTGTGCCTGAAAATAAAATGCTAATTACACAACATTCCCCTCTTAAGTTTGCAAGTCAATAGAGCCTCTGTGTTAAAAGGCAGAAATACGCATTTGATTCCAGAAGAGTTCATATACACACGATATTCAATTAGCCACTTATCTGCGATACATTTTGGACCTAACTCCTCTGTGTGACAGAAAGCCTATTTAACAGTATGACGAACTGTGCAGCAGCTGAGAAAAAAGAAAAGAGAGCAAAGGCAAAGACACCTCGGGACAAATGTGGGAGAGATCGTCGGGGTAAAAAACAAGGCCAGGGCCACTCACAGTTCAATGGCTTTGTTCCACATGATGACGTAGCCTGAGAGCATGAAGGATTCCACATTGACGATATGGATGTTCCCTCGTTCAGTGCCAATGTACAACCATTTACTCTGGAAGGGCAGGTGGCAGAAAGTTATTCTGTGAAGATAAGAAAAAGGGACAAGTGTTAAAATAGTAGAAAAGGAAGGGGTTGAAATGACAAAAAGGGACGGAAAGAGCTTCTGGGAAATCACTCTGCGTCCTTTCATAACCAGTTATGCAAAACTTTGAGGAGATTTTCGTTTACAACTCCATTGGGTTGGAGAGGTCAAGATGAAACTGGCAAACCAAATAGGTTTCTGAGTTTTTCTCTACACTGTTGGATACATAAGGGCAAAGAGTCAGTTGTAATTCTCCTGTTTTCATCATCACCCCACTCCTTTCATCCATCCATCTGACTAAAGTTTAATTAGAGGTTATAAACTATTTCCCCCTAAACTATGGCTATCCATTCATCTCCTCTTCCTTTTTTCATCATTTTGTTCTTTCATCCACCCTTCTGTGAAATAACAATACACAACCTCGGTAACCCAGCTTGCTAATATTTCAAGGTCACTCAGCTCCTCTGGAGATTCTTTTGATTCTGCTTTGGCAGCTTGAGCCACACCTGCGTTTTTCTAAAGACTCAAGACAAGGCCCTCGGCTTTTCTGAGTTTTAATATCCTCCCATGTGGGAGAGTAAAAACAAGGCATATCCATTTCCATTTTGACCGTCCCATCGTCTTGCCTGGCATTTTCGAAAAGAAGGACACAGTGGATAGTGTTTCATCTGTAATCCTTGCGGATGAGCTGGTACTGAGGCGTGGAGTCACTCAGAATAAGCAGTTCAGAATTTGAATGCGATATCCGCCAGAAGATGAATGAAGAATTCACCAGATGCTAAGGAAAAAACATCACACTGAAACCATATCAAAGGTGGAGAAAGTGACTCTATCCAATTGCAAACTGAAAACACTTTGTTGTTATATTCAGGGAATATCTCTTCAGTCAAAAAAGATGTATGTTAGACTAACTTCTAAAAGTGACCTCAGGAGTGAGTGTAAGCTTGTGTGGTTGGTTCTATGAGGCCCTGCAGTGACAGGTGACCCGTCCAGGGTGGCACCCGCTGTCCACCCATAGACAGCTTGGAAAGGCTTCAGCTGAAGAAACAGGTGTATGGTTGTGTTCAGAATAATAGCAGTCAGTTTAAAAAGTGAATACAGCTCAAAATCCTTATAATAGCTTTTATTTCTCAACAAGGAAATGCATTTGGAACACCACACATTCTATTGTAAATAAAAACATGAAAAAAATCTATCTTATGTGTTATTACTTTACAGAAAGTGAAGAAAAGGAAATATTCAGTCTGTTCAAAGCAATAGCAGTTTCTGCATTTTTCTTTCTAAACAAACATTTACTGTATGAATTGAAAAATGCTTGACGTTTTATCTTCCCTGTGAATCGCTGAACTAATATTTAGTTGTATAACCACTGTTTCTGAGAACTCCTTCATCTGTGTTGTGTGAAGTCGACCAACTTCTGGCATCTGATAACAGGTGTTCCAGTCCAGGACCGCTGGATAAAACTCTCTACAATTCCTCTGTATTTCTTGCTATTTCTTGCTTTTGCCTCAGAAACAGCATTTTTTAAGGTCACTTCACTAGTTTCCTATTGGATCCAGGTCCAGGGATGGTGCTAGCTACTCCATAACCTTAATATTGTTGGTCTGCTGCTTACTGGAGTGTTTGGGGTTGTTGTCTTGTTGAAACACCCATTTCAAGAACATTTCCTCTTCAGCAGGAGGCAACATGACTTCTTCAAGTGTTTTGATGTATTCAAACTGATCCATGATCCCTGGTAAGTGATAAATAGACTCGACACCAGAGTATAAGAAACATCCCCATATCATGATACTTGCTCTACCATGCTTCACTGTCTTCAGTGTACTGTGGCTTGATTTGAGTGTTTGGGGGTTGTCTGACAAACTATTTGCAGGTCATAGACTCAAAAAGAACAACCTCACTTTCATCAGTCCACAAAATGTTGCACCATTTCTCTTTAGACCAGTCAGTGTGTTCTTTGATAAATTGTAATCTCTTCAGCAGATGTTGTTTTCTTTCCAATAGTGGGACTTTGTAGGGACTTCTTGCCTTCTTTGCAATATCTTGACTTCACATAGACATCTTCTAATTGTTACAATACTCACTTTAGATCTACTTTGATCAACCTGAAACTGATCATTTTCTTAGTGTTTGCCATTTTGGCTATTCTTTAATCCATCTGAATAGGAGTTTTTCCATATTTTCCATGTCTTTTTGGTTTTTGTTGGCATTTTCATGCATTTGATATAATTTGAGTTGAGCAGCTCATCATTCTTTATATGCTTTACCTTCTCCAATATCAACTTCTTAAAGTCAGCTATTCTTCTCAATGGGTCTTCATTCATTAAACCTTCTTAAATCTGAAAGAATTTAAGAGTCAAGTCCATTTAATCAACACTGACACTTCAAGAAACATAAAACTGCTATTATTTTGAACACAACTAGAACTAATAAGTGGATTTTTTTTTTTTATTTTAGTGCCCCTGATTGCAAAAGCTAAAGTTTGTCCCTTTAAAACCACAACACTCAAACATTTTGGACAGTTTGGTAATTTGTTTTTATACCTTTTTAGCACTTGTTCATTTTTTCATATTGTCTCTATGAACAAATCAATGTCGCTGGAAAAGAAAGCCACTGCACAATGAGCTCTTGACTGTAAAATATGTAAGTCGTTTAGTGGCATGTAAATACATTTTAAAAATGTCAAAATATGGGCAAAAATATCCTTTCACTCCCTTGTGTGAGTAGCACACACACCTTCCCTCCCTCCCCCAGTCCTCAGCTTTGATGCATTTATTTATTCATGTTTTCAGACTAACTGAAATATTTCTCATTCACACAATGCAGAATGTGCTGTTCTGTGCAGAGATGCACAGAACAGCACTGAACAGATAAAACATGTACATAGTAAACACTGTTAAATGTTTTTTTTTTTATTGCTTTTTGTCTCTTAGCAGTGCTGCAGCTCTTTTATGGAGAAAAAAAAAATCTCCAAAAAAAGATTCTGCATTTTTAATATCTATGTTTGGATTGTCCCTTCTGGTTTACCGTAGTGTCATGGTGGTACAACATGGTAGATGACATCTACCAGGAAACCTCTGTCATCTGTGGATGAGAATTCGTGCTGGTGAACTTTTAAGAAAGATTATTTTGTAAAACACAAACTGTGTGTACAGTCATTGTCTTTCTTCACATGAATGCACATCCTTGTTTTTTTTTTTTTAATGCATACTTCCCAACAGCTGACATGTATTTCTACTCCTGTATAAAAAATGTATGTTGAATAAAGTCTGATGTGTGGCTGTCTGTGTGCACACACTGACTGATTAAATGTTCTGAGAGCCATTATTAGAGGGCCAACTGAGAGCCAGTGTCAGGAACATAATTTGCTGGCAATTTGTTAGTGTGTGCGTCCATTTCACAGTGTGCATCCGTGTTTGTGCAAACATGCACATGATTGTTTGTGCATGCACGTGTCTCCCGGTGAAATCTCCAGCTTCAAGTGGTCACGACGCACAAAGGCAGCTGCCAGCTTACAGGCTCAGGGCCAAGAACATCGCCTCAGAAATGACAGACGCCTGCCACGCAGCGCAGCTCTGAGACGAACGTCACTGTGGGCTGGATGTATGAGAGCACAGCTGAGTGCTAATGAGTCAAGGAGAAGGGATATTTCTTTCGTAATGGTTCAACGTGGCACTCCTAGCGATGAGGCTCCAATCTACAAAAGCTGTTCCCACATGTCATTATAAGCAGTTGAAATAGTTTTAATCAAGAGTGTTGATCAAGTGATAGCTTCCCATTTTTAAGCAGCCTGGTGTACCATCCAGCAAAGACTGCTAACTGCTGAAGGGCAAATGGAACAATAATAAGGTACATAATTGATGTGGATTTGGTTCATGTACGAAATCCTGTCCATAATATAATAATTTGAAGAATTATTTAAGATTTTTTTTTGTCATTTAAATCTGTAACCCATGTACATAAATTAAGAACAGTGTGTAATGTGTGTAATATTTACCCTTTCCTGTAATGTGTAATTCTTATTTGGCCAATGGCCCTAAACATCTAAAATAATCTAGCATTTTTAGGATGTGGGACTGCTGATATTTATTTTTTATTTTATTTTTTTAGCATCAGTAAAAGAAGTTTGCATGTCAATTCTGACAGTTTTTAGACACAGGACAGTAATCAGTAGTGTAACTGATTACTACTGTCAGCACTACTAGCCTGCAAAAACAGTCGTGACATGCTGCAAAGTGCAGTGGCTAGCACGCTAGCTCAGAAGATTATGTCAAAATCAAAATAATATGCCTATTATTCCTATGACTCTGATTTTGTCAGGGAGAAAGATGAAAACAACATTCCTGGTAAATGTGAATGGTGCGTAGGTACCAAGAGTCTTTCCGGGACACTCACTTTCTTTATCTTTGTCTATACAACTACTGATACCAGACTGGACCGCTAACCATGAAATTTTCCTCAGGACAACACTTAATTGGATTAGCAAAGTTTTCACTGTGAGAGAGCTGCTGCGAAGTGCAAATGCATCAGAAGGAAACACATTTATGATGTTGATGGTACAGATATTGAGCATGCATTAGCGGACTTTTTAAACTTGCTAACCCAACACTGTTAGTGATGTGAGTCAAGCTTTGTAAAGGTGTTAAAAATATTTCAGCATGCTGATTCTGGCCATGAGGGACAATGAAGGACGAGGAGGTAACATTCCCAGATATCATTGTCCTTTCAAATGAAGGTGTTCTTCACATACTGCCGATGGCGTCTTCGCCATTTATCTCAGATGGATAAGTGGCTAGAAAGGAATGTAGATAGAGCTGCTCACAGAATAATAACTGCAAGTGCAAACAGCTGCGTTCATAATTATTATAAGTCATGGAACCTCTCAAATACTACCAACATGTTTATAGGATTTCAACTGCACTTTTTCCACTCTGCTTTAGCAGACCTGAATTTTGAGAAGAAAGCATGCAATTAGCAATTTTGTGGGATGCAACCGATACCATTTTCTTTCCTTCAATATGGACTTACAAATACTGATATCTGGGCTTTGGCTGATACCAAGTACTGATATCATACCAGTTTTATTTTTAGTTTTAATATATTATTATTTTATTTGTCTTTTTTAAATAAAATTTAAAAAAAATCTCAACAATAGATACCTATCTATTAAATCAAGAAATCCTAGAATTTAAACTTAAAACGCAGCCACAAGCAAAAAAGCATTTATATTTTGACATTTGAAGAAGTGGGGGGTCCATGAAGCTGACAGGCAGCACTTCCTCTAACTGACGTGAAACGTGATCAGTCACTCTTACACCATTTGCAGAAAGCAGTTTTGGAGATGTATTTCTGACCAGGGAGCTGTACCACGACTCCAAATGTTCAATCACGCCGTTATATCCATCATCAACGACCAACAGGGGACGGTCACCTCGAACAGTGAATTCTAAAGGTTTGTCCCTCATTTCTCAGGGTTTCTGGATTTCTTTGGGATCTCTCTCATTTCTGAAAAGCAAACTCCAGAGTTTGCAGCTGCAGTACACCCATCTTTTCCTTTGGCTGGAAAAACTCATGCTTTTTAGGTAAACTAAGGGTTACTCGTGTTAGTTTTAGCAACATTTGTGCCACCTCTGGAAACCACAGCCTTTCACAATGAGCATCTCAAGAGTTTTCATATCGCTAACATAATGCTAACTCACATCCCAAGCTTTTAGAGAAACAAACAAGAATTAGGATTCTGTTTAAAAAAATTACAAGGTATCAGATGGTGCACTGTAATAAATACTCACAGATCCCCTTATTTTCAGTGGTATCTGTGCGTATGTCCAATACTGGTTTCTGAATTGGAACGACTGTAGATGACACAGAAAGTAATATAACAAACTGCTTTTGACAGGGAGTAATAAGTAAAACAGTTAAATTACTTTTGTAAACAGCAACTTATAAAAAAAAATATAACTCTTCTTTGTCTAACACTGACCATAACTTTATCACCTTTACACTCTACCAGAATCAGAATCGGTGCCATCATCACAAATGAAAAAAAGCCAATGTTGAACCACCTTTGCAAGTTTTTTTTTTTTTTTGAAACTGTAAGTTTAGCTAAAAGGGAAAAAAATAGAAAAAAAAACAACTTGTGGAAGGAACTGAAACTAAATCGACAGGCCCACAGTAACTTTAATCAGAGTAAATTCGGCTAAACTGAATTATTGTAAAGTAGTTCTTTAAAAGACACCTGCATCAATCAAGAGGGTGTTCAGGGAATTGCAGACCTACAGTCCACTGGTTTAGTTAATATTGCAGCCATTGGGAACTTCCAAAGAATGACAAGACACAAAAATTATATGATGAAGGCATAAAAATCAATAATCTGGCAAAGCATAGTTTATCCAAATCATCAAATCCAGCATATTATATTCTCTCTTTTCTGTCAAAATTGAGTCAATATCTAAATCTAATAGATGCACATTGTCCTGACAACACTACGTCAACTGTAAATATGAGGCTACAAGACCAAGGTACAAAACTTTGCACTTGAATGGTTTCCCAAAGATAGCGCCATTATTTAGTGTTGACAAAAGAAAAAAAAACATGTTCTAAATGTTGCACTTGACAAAGAGGTGGCACGAGTGTTGCACAACACTGGTTGGAGGAGAGAGTGTGAAGCAAGAGATTCTCCATTCATGTACATTTATGTGGAACGTCAGAAGAAAAGATGTTATCAGAAGACATTGATTGGCAAGCGAAATTTGTCTTGAAACCTGAGATCTCCTAAAATCTCCAACTACAAGCAGTCCTGCAATATCCACTGCACCAAAACGCTTTTGGAGCTCTTCATTTTTGTCTTTGTGTTTTAATTATGTGTGTTTTCACTGACACATCGTACCTTCGGTATAGACATCATCCACATTTTCACTTCTTAGATACACTGATTCTATTGAAGTGTTGATTTCTTCAGAGAAATTAAATTCTCTTAATTCTACCAATAAACAAGTATAGAAATCAGTTCCCACTTGTTTTTTCATTTCCCCTCCCCCGCCATGACTGCCCATCATATCACTGCGCTTTGACGTTACAGCATCTACTTCTGCAGCACATTTCTGTGAGGCCAAGAGGCAACGAGAGCATCCTACGCCAGAATGACTCGGCAGGATTTCATTTGTGCGCCGTCCGTCCCCACACTCCAACCCACAGACTGATTCACTGCTCTCTGGCTGAGCTCCAGTCTGTCTCAAATCCTCCTTTTCTCTCTTCCCTCCCTTCTCCTGTGATCTGATCTGAATGGATGCCGACACTTTCTGCAGCTCTGCTTTCACCCAGCAACTCAAATTCTGATTGAAGGGAGGGCCGGGAGAGGAGTAGGCAAGAAAGTGGGTGAGAAAGATTTTTCTTAGAGATCATATAGATGTCAATCATCCAGGTCATGATCATTGCTAGTGTGTAAATAGAGGGCAGCTAGATTTTTTTTTTTTTTTTATGGTTTACACACAGACCATAATACAGTCTGTGTGGTGGAAGTCAAAACTGCTTGGTTTGGTGTTAGAAAAAAAATCATTGCTTGGATTAAAGCGTAACCTTTTACAAAATTAACCACACGTTGGGGGGCGCACTTCTTCCTTTCCTGACATACCATAGTGACAAGTTCCACAACAGGGAACCATCTACTTCAAAAGTTACTTCGACTGGAGTTTATTGAAGTATAAAGTAATGAAAGACAAAGAAGTCTAGCTGACATATATCCAAGCTTTTGAGGATTAATGTTTCGACTCTAACAGGCACAGGACGACCAGATATCTCCCCTTTGTGCAGGTCGACGCAGCATATTTTCTCCCTTCATCCATCATCCTACTTGGTGAGATGATGTCCTGTTTTTTTACTGGCTCAAATCTTTTTAAATTCAACACTGAGACACAGACACTTTTCTAAGATTTGTTTTATGTACAATAATAGTAAACAGAGAGGGCTCTCATCATATGGGCTTGTGTTTGATATCAATCCTACTGCTCACATGTGGGTCACATTCAGGTGAACCTGTCAGCATCTTTTTCCTGACAAGAAAGATAGCCGATGGAAACAAATCTGGGATTCTTCCTAGTGTTACCTTACATTCATTCTGATCAAATTTGTCCATTCACTCTCGTTTCTGTTGTCACCACCAAAAGGATATTTGGAATGAGAACTGCTGGAGCTGAAACAAAGGCTGAGAAAGCAGCGTCAGGACCCTCAATGAGCCAACGCTTGGTTCGATTGACTGTAGCCTTTGGGTCCTTGGGGGTTTTGTCAGAACTGGGTCCTGGCAGAGGACCAGGCAAAGTTATTCAATTCAAAAGGAGTGGCGAGTTTGAGGAGCCAAATGTCGTGGCTGCTACTAGCGCAAGCTACCAATGAGCCCTTAACCAGTTAGCCCAGGTAGCTACTTCTATTTACTTTGTAAAGCTTTAACCACAGGTGTCTGGTCTGCCAGCACACCCCCAACAGCACAACAAAAACAACCAGAAAATAATAATGAATTTAAATAATAAAATAATAATAATAATGAACTTAGCACAGTGCTAAATGCTAAGTAACCTAAGAGCTGACAGCTATACATACCACCCCCCCCTCCCCATAAAAAAACAAAACTAGGTTTTAAACCAAGCTGTAACTATGTATATAAGGTTAACGTAGGGGTTAAAGGACATTGTCTTACTTTTGGAGCCAGCTCCTCATGGTCAGTTGAGAAACTGCAACTTCTATCACTTCCTAGTTTGCTTCAGATAAGGGAAATGGATGTCAAACACATAAATATTGATAGTCTGTTAGAGGAAAACTGGAAATCAGCAAAGAAGCAACATTTTAGTGTTTAATATGCCTAAAGCTACAGGGGCAAGTTAAACATTGAGTGTTTTATTTCATTTGAGATTGTTTTAGTCACTTGTGATGCATTTGGAGGTTCTCATGACTGCTGCGGTTGGGTGACTGTCCTTTTGTTTATGTGAGAAATGACTGTCATATCCTCTACAGTTGACAAGATCAGGTCGGACTTTTAACAAATATTCCAGCTGAGGGAAAAATAGTGGTTATAGGAGAGCAGTTTTTTTTTGTTTTGTTTTACAGATCTGTCTGGCTCAATCTTCATGCCACTCTTAAAACTGGCTGACATTGTTTTTCAGCTTCAATTCAACAATCATTCTTAACTGCAGGTGACACTTTGAGAAAACATCATCTTATGATATTATTTTGACAGCTATGGGCAAAGAAAAATCATGGACATCTTTTGTAAAAAAAAAAAAAAAAAAAAAAAGAACTAAATAAATAAATAAATAAATAAAAAAAGTATTCAGTGCTTTTGATAGACATGCTCTCTCACCTTTAGGGTTACAAAGTTCATTGGCCAAGTCAGAAAGTTTTTCCTGTAACTACTGTATGTGTTCTAGAGGGAAAACTTTTTTTCAGCCTTGCAAGAAAAATCGATGCATGATGAAGGGGGTGCTTTAGTCAGAGCAGACCTTGGAAATTCAACACTGACCCTCAGCTGAACCAATCTGAGGCAGATTTTAAAGGATGGCCTCCTCTTTTCTTATCCCTGCGGTGGAATGTTGATTAAAAAAAAAAAAAAAGACATTAATGTACTACAGTTACAGAGAGGAATTAGATTTAATTTTATTTAAACTATAATGGTCAGTGGACCAGAGATGGCTGAGTATTTCAAATTCCTTCTTAAACTATTATGCCCGTGTCCTCTTGCACTTTGTCCATCGGAGCCTGTCCGAGAGATGAATGTTAGTGAACGCTGAAATAATGAACACAGTAGACTGCTACTTCTCAAGGGCAAGATTAAAATAATCCTTAAATTAGACATTTCATTCAGCAAAGCCCGTTTCACGGGTGATCCAATCCCTCTTTATCTGTGTACACCTGCAAATATATACTACTATAAATATATACTATGTCCACACAAGCCCTTAATGGCAGAGAGCTTATAGCCAAGAAGAGGAAGGTCTTCGTACCAACAACCAGAATGTGAATATCAACTATTTCTTTTAGAATCAACCAATCAGGTGATAAAATAGGCAAATTCCATCAGCTATGTTGTAACATATGAGTTGCTCTTCAATATTATTTGAGTTATTGAGTTGTTATTCCTTGTGTGTTTCTTTCACAATGTCATGACCGCTTTCGACTGCATTTCTGATGGGAGTGTTTCAGACCCTCTGGTATTTCTCCAGTAATAGTATCGTTATTTAAGGCTTTATTTCTTTTAATAATATTTCATTGAACAAGAAAGTGTACAATGTACTACTAAAATGAACATCTGTAGAAAGGAATATCATGGAAAACAATATTTTAGTGACCAGTAGATGGCAGCAAAAACAACATTCCCACTTTAATATTACTCAAAGATGTTTAACCAAAAATAAAAGTAAAATGGTCAAGACATTTTCAAAACAATGTATCCGACATTCTTGGCAGATGTTTTGTTGCTGATAAAGAGACAGTCATGAGTAGACTGTATTTTTTTTCCAAACAGCAGAAAATTTAGATGATTGAAAATGCATATCATTTCAGTAAAAGCCACTGTTTTCCACCTTCCAACCTGTGAGCACTGCTGTCGCCTGGATGAAGCTACATAATTAGGCATATTAAAGGAAAAATATTACCATGTTGGGCCGCCCTGTTAGCGCAGTGGTTGGGGCGGACGGCCCATATATGAAGGCTGCAGTCCTCGTTCGGCTGGTCGCGAGTTCGACTCCCGGCTTGTCGACCCTTTGCCGCATGTCTTCCCCATTCCCCCCCCCCCTTCCTGTCTCACTCCACTATGAATAAAGGCCACTCGTGCCAAAAAAAAAATACTTCTTAAAAAAAAAAAAAAAAAAAAACTTCTTAAAATAAATAAATAAATAAATATATATAGATATATATATATATATATATATATATATATATATATATATATATATATATATATATATATATATATACATATATATATCCGTGTATTTCCATGTTCAGCGTTTTATATTTGGGCCATCTCCAACTCTTGCCTCAAAATTAAAATTTAGTGTAGTCAAAGCTCCCCAACTTAATTTTAATCAATCACCCTCAATGAGAAGTTATTTTTTAATGATCTCTTTAAGTGTAGCCTATAAATTAACTATAACACTTTCAATCTGTCCGATATTCTCTCCAAGTCAGACCCTCTTAGTTGATTATTAAAGGTTATACTCCCTTTTTTTTCAGCATTAGGAGTTTATTGTGAGCCGTTAACCTTTGGTAGGATAGATCAAGTTAAAAGAAAAGGGAATGCTACACAATGCTAAACATCGCTCTGTTCCAACATTTTTGAAGATGGATTGCTGCCGTCAAAATCAAAATGAACCAATATTTTCCATGAAAGGGTAAAATATCTAATTTTCAACATCTGACATGTTCTTTATGCTTCATTGGGAATATAATTTACATTTTACACAGCGTACCAACTTTCATGAAATTGGGGTTATATTATGGGCACACTGGTTACTTGGTAGCCAATGAACAGCAAATGGATACTGTAGAAAAAAAAAAAAAGTCTTGAGTCACCAGTTAGCTTACTTGGTCTATTCCAGATTAAGATTTTCTTTTGTTTTGGCCTCTGAGGCTTTATTAGATTCATAATATTGGGTACCGCAGGGTGATTATCTTAAGAGTTAGATTAACTGTGATGCCCAAAAGTTTTGCTTGTCTTGTACATATAAGTCCCCTTATCAGCTGATCAGCAGTTAGAACCAATCAGCCATAAACAGGTCATTATCGATCATAAGCTGATCAACTAAGTCTATACATGAAACATTCTCACCAAGAGGTGTGAGCAGGTCATACATAAAGATAATGTCATTCTGTAATTTCATTATTCAAATGCAGTCTTGAGAACCCCCAGAGAACTCAGCACTCCCCATCTGACAGTGTTTGGCACACATCAGTGGATGATTGTGTTACTCTATAACTCAATCATGATGCAAATCATCACAGGTGAGGACCACCAACATCCCTGGATACACAGCTACATGAAATCTCTACACCCATCTATGCCCAGGCAGCAATTCTTTAATCAAATCCACTTCCTGGATCTCCAGAGTTACTGTCCTTGACTGCTTTTTCTGTCTGTGCAGCATGACACATCCTGTGTGTCTGGTTTTGGCGTTCATGAACTGATGCGCATCGAATGATGCAATGCCCTGCAACGCAGCTGTATACTGTTTAGCTTAATACATCGAGTGTAGCAAACCTCTTTAAGACTTAAAGAAAACAATGCTGCTACTTCACCTGAGCTGTGTTTCTTTGGCATACAGGGGGAAATCAATAACAAGAGAAAGGATGCTAATTTATTAGGAGAGACAAATGGTTTACTGTGAGACAGAAAAGCCCTCAAATGAAACTGTTTCTAATCCGATGTCTAATGGTGACATGAATTTGTCTGTTTCATTAGAATAAAATATTGGCATTTGATGCCCCAACACTGACACTGACAATATGGAATGAATAATGGAAATATATAAGCTGTTTTAAAGAGCCTTCCACAGCTTGTCTTGGTGTTTTCAAACACATCTTTTTCTCAGTTCTTTTGCCTTCCCAAATTCATCAACCTTTTATTGTCTCTTTTCCACCCCACCATAGTTTAACCTTCCTGTCCCCTCCTCCCATTTTAAATGTGTCAAGTAACTTCAAATCCTCTCTTTCCTATCACGACATATCTTAAGACTGTGACTCCACTCCAATGCTGTGACTCGAGGTCATTGCATTCAAAATGCTTACTAAATGTCAGAGGCGGTCAGGCGTCTCCACAAGAACACAATCCGCCCTAAAAGCTGCTGCTGGCCACCTGTCCATCACATCAGCACTGTTTCGGATCATTGGCTCCGACATTTAACCCATTCACAACTTTTCACTATGACAAATAACTGCCGAATGATTTGAACGGCTTTGATGTGTAGTCGGTACATTTGTGATTGGATGAGACAGTGGATGCCAACTTCCTTGAGGTGAGTTGATTCTGCACTTCCATCCATGAACTTAAATAGTGTTCACTTAAGGAAAAAAAATGTTTGGGTCTGTGTTTTGTTTTGTTTTTTTTCTCCAGTAGATGCTCCAGCGTCTGCAAGTAGATTGTATTTATATCGCCGTTCCTGTTTTAAAGCATATCTACAGTCATGGAAAAAATTATTAGACCACCCTTGTTTTCTTCAGTTTCTTGTTCATTTTAATGCCTGGTACAACTAAAGGTACATTTGTTTGGACAAACATAATGATAACCACAAAGATTGCTCATAAGAGTTTTATTTAAGAGCTGATATCTTACCATTTTCCATGGTTTTCTTGATTATAACCTAAATCACTTAGCTATGGCGTTGTACTGCCTAAAACACTGCTTTTATGCATTCAGTGTTTTCTTTTCTGTCTGTTTTAGTCACATGATGACGTTTAGTGGTACCAGGTATTAAAATGAACAAGAAAGTGAAGACAAAATGGTGGTCTAATAATTTTTTCCATGACTGTATATTTGTTTCCTGACACCAAAATCCTTAAATAACATACACAATTTATTATTGTATAAGGTTAAAAAACAAATAACTCATAATGGCATTCTTGCATAAATGTCTACCTAGTAACAAAAGTGGCTTGATGAAATCTTTGACCGCTCCTCTATGTGTGGTTCAGATATTTTTCTGCATGTCTGTTTTAAAATCATTTCCATAAACATAATTCATGGTGCCAAAATAAACCACATATAAAATGAAAAAAAATGATATAATGTACAGTTATGGTTGCAGTCTTTATCAAACTTCTCATATTTTCAGAGGCAATTCCAGAAGAAAAGGAAGGCAAGATTCATGATAGACAAGAAGTTTTCAAACATCGCCTGCCAGGCCACCCTTTCAAAGAGGAAACATCTCCAAGCCCCTCCCTCGACACAACAAAAACCATAACAAAACAAGCAGAGTTTAATTTGAACTGAAAAAAAGAAAAGGAACAAAAGAAAGGATCAAGTCAATTTTTTTTGTTTTCTGAAAGTTAATTTGTTGGGTCAAGTTTTTTTTTTTTTTTTTTGGTTGTTTAATGTCCTCCATAAGACTGCTTTTTCAAAAAATAAGGAGCAATCAAATAGAACAATAACAACGAAGCACAGTGATCCTTTGGTCCGCTCTGTTTCAAAATTAAATAAAAATAAATGGTGAAATCACGCTTAAAACAATAATGATCTGTGCAAGGAGAATACTATTCCATTAATGAGTCCATTTTCATTGCACATATTTTCAAAATTAAAACTGTTCATTACAACCTGTACAAAAGAGGAAAAAAACAAAGAAACAAAAAAAAAAAAATCATGCACATTCAGCAACAAGCATATCTTCAGTTGTTACTGAGTCACTGTTTTACGGCATTAATGACTGCAGTTGTTCTGCGCTGCACATCTCTTCACAACTGGGCTGGAGGCTTGTTACTGGCACTCTCAACTCACACTCAGCGTTCAGCTAAGATCTGTACCTCGTTTTCAGAGTGGCAACAACAGAAACAGCATGCTGTTGGCAAGTAGCAAAGGGAGTAAAATGGTTATAGCCTTCTGCTTGATTCTCCATCCTTCACGCTGCCTCTAAGCACCATGGGAACGTGGTGATTCTCAACACACACACAGGTTGAGAATCACCGCTACTGACAAAGCTCCATTTCAGAGCTTTCTTTTTTATTTCATTTTCTTTTCATATTTGTATGTTTTCCTCTTATTTTCTTAATGAGCTGCAAAGACTTCCTTCTTTCCAGGAGAATTGAAACCGCAAAAGGAGTTTCAAAGCACCCTCTCCTCATCTGAAACTGTATGCTTTTAAAGGTGATAAATATTGTGGTTTAATTACAGTTTTCATGAGGGATCTGTTATCTTATGCATTCAAATAAAGAACGACAACAAATGTCAATTTTATGGCATTTGTTTGAGAGCATCACTTTTTCGGTATGTTTATAGAAGATAATTATTCTTCGTTGTACAAAGAGCTTCTCTGCATCCGAGATCATTTAAATCTGAATCTCAGAACTTTAAATTTCACACACCATTGCCGTTGCTTGTTTGTGTTCATGTTTGCGATGTGCTTGTGTAAACCATCAGCTGTTTGGGCAGGTTCACACCTGTGCCCCGGTGATGGGAAATCCTCAAAGGTGGAGGAAGTGACCTAAATAAAGAGCTTTCGCAGGGCAATGGGGACAGAGGGAGGAACAGAGAGAGAGAGCATCAGCCTCTCTACCAATCCTTTCCAGGCGCACAAACACATTTGCTAAATGAAATGCTGTCTGCTTGCAAACGGAATGAGTGCAAAATCTAATCGCTGACACCAGCAGCGAACTGTGATACCGGCCTTGCTCAGAGAGTCACAGTTCATATTGCACCAAACCATGTGTGAAGGTTTAATTTAGCACATAGAGGAATAACTGCAGGGGAAAAAAAAAAAACAAGCTTGCTGGACGCATCAATTGTCTCATCACTGGTAGTTTGTGTGACCCGTTTACCTCTCTCTGTTGAACTTGAGGGAGTGAAGAATGGCTGGCCTCTTCTGCCTCAGGTTCCACAGGTGGACACTGTCATCAGCCAAAGCACTCACCAGCGCTCCCTGTCAAAGAAGAGGCATGAGCGGCTTTTGTTTTTTTTAATGAACACAGGGAAGAATATTCCCAAATAAGAAAAGCCGACCTAATTGAACACATGAAATTACAACAAAACTTTCCATAGACACGTCTTCATACTGCACATTTTCTGACAGGCGTTAGTCAAACTGCCTCCCCTGGCAGCTTTCTCCCAGGTAACAATGATGATTCATAACAATGTGAATGTGTGCGTGTATGAGCCACTAAAATCATCCCCATCTCCCAAAGGGTTTGTTTGTGCTGCTGAGTCACAGTCACACAGACGCCGATACACACACACACACACACACACACACACGCAGGCACTCACACACACACTCGACCAAGCATGAACTACTGCAGTTTTTTTTTTAATATGATGTAAAACAAAACCATGCTTTTTCCTAAGTAACACAGAAAGGCCTGGAGAATTCCAATGCAGCTAGCGTATTTCAAGCTTGTTAATCATCAGTGACAAAATGTTCTGATGTTTTTTGTGTGGTCTACATAAACGAAACAGCTCATTATTTGTCGAGCAGTTCCTTGAGAAAGCTAGGATTAGCCGTGCCCTGATTTCAAAAATACAACTAGATGTGTGTGCTCTGCTGCACAAGATGTCATTTTTCTATCATTTCTTGAAAGAAAGTGAACTTAGCATAAAAAGTAAGGACATTTTTGTTTGGTAGATTATTTCTTTATTGTAACAATGCTTCTTGGCAATCAGTCATATACCGTTGGAAACCCTGTTCATCTCATAAACTAATAAGCAATAAATAAAAAATACACAGGCTTTCCAATGGTATAAAATTTATTCATATTTATTTCCAAACGCAAATTTCCTTCCTTTTTTGCTTAGTTCAATAAAGGGGTCATATTACAAAAATGTGTTCTTGAGCGTGTATTCCAGTTTCTGAAATGACCAACAAATGAAAAGATGCAACTTAATGCAATTCAGCCACAAAACAGGCAACTATGAACAGAGTTGTAAAGATGTTAGAGGGGTTTTGGTACTGTCTTCCTATGAAACAGGAGCATGTCACTAAAATGTCAGGACATTGTGTCAACTTATGAAAACAGGACATGGCATGGCTCCCTTATGTGCCGAAACTTGTTGCTTACAAGTCACATTGATACTAGATGCATCTATAAGTAAAATCACATATTTCACGTGTTTGGATTTGTTCTAAGACAATATTTACCCAAGTGGAGTAATTTTTCTCTTTTTGAGACCTACCTCATTGATGAGAAACTGTAGTTGGATGACAGCCGCTCCGCTCTCGTGCTGACAATAACACTCAACCCCGGGACGACCAAATCTGAAAGATCTCAGTCAAGGAACGTGCAGTGGGCTGTGCATACAATAATGACCATTTGCCTAAGCTTCAAAATAATTAAAAAAAAAATGTCTTGAGTCCTTGAAAATGCTGGAAAAATAAAAAAGGCATTTCATATTTCATATGCTGCGCTGACAAGAGGACCTAACTAGACAAGTTATCCTAGAAAACGCTGGTGGCACTTACCTCTTACTTGACCACTATGGATTCACCTGTGAGTCCCCCAGCCCCCAAGATTGTCACATTACAAAACACTCTTAGATTCCACTTTGATCACTGTTCTCTAGAATATTACATCTGTATATACCCCATAACTATAAATGTAAGGGTTAACTTAGCTATGAATATTTGTTTTTAATTGGTACTATTGTTAGAGTGATATAATGGACCATAGGTCCAGTTACCAAGCACAAAATGAACACAAAACACACGTAGTTGTGTTAAAAGTGATTGCTTACAAGGAATAAACATACAGAGTTTAAAAACTGGGACACTGGCAGACCAACTCTGAGGACATATGATTGTAACAAGGTTGAGGTGGAGAAAATGAACATTTGGGGAAGGATATTCAAATACTGTGAAAATAAATTAGCAGAGAAGAGGTGAATATAATGTGAGCAGATGAGAAATAATACCAGAGAGAAAAGGGGAGGGAGATGATACAGATGAAGGTGAGATGAGCAGCTCTGATAAAGGATGCAGAGCAGAGAGAGAAGGGGCAGAAGCTGGAGGAAAAAAGGAGACAAGGATGAAAAGAAGAGAGGACTGATGGAGAATAATGAGCTTCCCCTTTGAAAGAGAGTGGACGGGTGATCCTATATCCATTTATTCTTCCCATGAGCTTCAGGACTAAGGTGGCAATTTTTCATGAGGGTTCACATGATGGTGTAGGAAACAGGGGTGCACACTAGTGTTCATCATTATGTGTAATGGAGGGGCTGTGTGTTTCACATGTGGCCCACTACTGTGAAATTCCCAGAGCTATTCCACAGTAACAGTACAGTTTAGGACATGCAGCTACTTCTGGATAAAGATTTTGCAGCAATAATGGGCAAACCTTTCTGGGACATAAATATGTGTAAAACACGGGAACATTTAAATTGGAGCTAATTTATTAAAGCCACGGCAACAGTGAAAAAGCTAACTACAATAAACAGGACAGAGGAAAAAGATAAATATATTCTTAAATAATAATGATAATAATAATAATGTAATAATAAAAAGGACCCCTGATATAAAGGCATCCCTTTTATAAAGGGAAAAGCCAAAAGAAGAGATCGCCAGAGCAAATCACCCATTTTCATCTTGACTAGTTTATTTAGAATGTTGCCAGAGTGGGTGGGGGGGGGGGGGTGGGGGGGGGGGGGGGTGGGGGGGGGGGGGGGGGGGGGGGGGGGGTGCTGTGTGTACTGAGTGTGTGTGTGCGAGATAGAAAGAGAGAGAAAGAGAGAGAGAGAGAGGATGACTGGGTGTGTTTTTTCTTTGTTTCTTGCTGCACCTTTCTTGTTGTTGTCATTTTAATTATTGTTTTTATTATGTAAAGCACTTTGTGTTACTCCTGTATGAAAAGGGCTTTATAAATAAATACATTTGAATTTGACTTGTCTTCTGCATCTTCCGCACACCAGCCAACCAACTGCATATCCTCCTTCACCACATCCAGAAATCATCTTTTTGATCTTCCCCAGATAGCTCCATCTCCTTCAACCAATGTATGTCACTATCCCTCCTCTTTACTGGTCCAAACCCTGGCTTTTCCTCTGATGTGTTTGTTTTTTATACGTATACATCGTTGTCACTTCTACAGAAAATCTTAACCCTTTAGGCGCCGGAGTTTTTTCAAGAAAATATACTATTTTGATATTAAGATTTCAAAAGGCTATAACTTAAAAGCAGTTTGAGATATAGGTGTACTGTCAATGAGAAAATTGTTCAGTATGACTCAAAGTCTGTGATGGTGGTGAAATTATTCATACAATTTGCATATCATGGCGTCACAAGGTGGCGGCCATATTGGAAAAGGTTCAATTTTGATATCAAGGTTTCAGAAGGCTATAACTTTAGAGTGGTTTGAGATAAAGGCATACTGTAAATGAGAAATATCTTCAGTATGAATCAAAATTTTGGAATGGAAGCAGATTTGTCATCTAATTTGATTATTGTGACATCACTTGCCCAAACCTGCCCAGTAGTTCTCAATTTCAGATTTTACCTCAAGCCCCATGCACAGTGAAAGCTTTCATGTTAGGGACAATCACATCATAAAGTCATGAAATCTGGAGTTTGGTTTCAATATTTCCCTATCAAAGAACTGGTGGCCATATCTGTTTGTTTCATTGCTGACGAGGCTCCAGAATTCATCATTTGGAAAAGGGATGAAATCAATGGGCTCAGAATTTGTCAGATCATCTCCACAAAAACCAACAGGCTCATCAAAATTAGGCTCCACTTTCCATACTCTTCCTCTTCTCTCAAGAACTCCCAGCCGCCGCCATCATCATCACCATGATTTCCGGTGCGCCATCAGTGGTGTGTTTTTTCCCCGTGGTTTCTCCCGCGTCTGCCAGGACAACCGCAGTTGTTTTCATCCCTGCTACATTTTTCCATATTTGCAGTGTTATGAGCCCCCCTGACACCTCCACCTGCTTGCCGATCGCAGAATGC
Source organism: Hirundichthys speculiger (assembly GCA_018398805.1). NCBI lineage: Eukaryota > Metazoa > Chordata > Actinopteri > Beloniformes > Exocoetidae > Hirundichthys > Hirundichthys speculiger. Next base: position 2,037,340 of record JAGFBZ010002379.1, on the reverse strand, counting down.
TTCCACCCCAGCCACGCTGAGGTGAAGCATCCAATATACGATGTGCTGATTGTGGACTATGGCGCGCAGACTCGCCGTCACTACTAATGTCAGTTTCTGCTTCACTGGAAAACTGCATGTCTTGCTCCTCGGAATCAGAGTTAACCAGAACCTGATGAAGTACTTCATGGACGGTAAACCAGCCTCTCGTTATCGTGAGTAAATGAAAAAAACACTCTTTTGCTCTGCTCTCGCTACCCTCAGCACTACTACCACGCTAAAACTTTGAATAACGCCACCTCCAAAAATGGTTTTCAGATTACAGGCACACTTGTCCGCCATCTCCTGGTGAAAAGTAGTAACAAGATTCGGCATCACATTTATAGATACACCCCATTTTTGAGACTTTGGCGCTTAAAGGGTTAAAATCTTCATCAATGCCACCTCCCGCTCTTCTTCCTGTTTCTTGATCAGTGCTGCCATCTCCTCTGCCAACCTATCCTTCAATACCGAAAACAAGAAGGGGCTAAGACCAATCCTTGATGCAGTCCCACTTCCACCTGACACTCATTTACTCCTTACTCCACACCACATGCTTAGACACTTCTCGTACCACTAACATACTTTTCTGCCACTTTAAACTTCACCCAAAAGGACTTACTATTGGCCCTAAAGTCAAAAGCAGGTGCACCCTGTCTGTCTGCAGCTGAAGTGTGGTTTATTGTGGTGTTACTATAATAAAGAACATGAACATCAATCTAGTGTTTCCAAGCGAGAAATAAGAGGTGAACTTTGACTTCATGATATCCATGGTCAGGAAATGCATTTTTTTTACCCGGCCTGGAGCTTGGTATGAAGAAAGGCATACCAATACATAACGCAGAACATGCTCTAGTGTTAAAGTGAACACCACAATGTTTGCTGATGCTGAACACATAGTTTCAAACTGATTACCTCAAACTAACACAGTGGAAATCCATTTAACTGGAGCACAACCACTGCATGAAAGAGAGGCAGAGAAAGATAATTGTTAGAGGATTGTGCATGTCTTGTTTTCTCAATACATAAAATTGGCTTGTCATCTCACTTGGATACATGTACTGAGTCACAATGACATTGAGAGGACCTTATAACCAAAACAGAGTATGACAAAAAATGCTCAAAAGTGATACAATAACTTTGTTTTTCTTTGTCATTTCCTTTCCCAAAAACAGACTCAACACTTATATTTTTCTATGTGGCAAACATTTTCCATTTCACTGCATGGGGTACATGTTCAATGTTGATGATTTGGCCAGAAACACTTATGAAGAGAAAGGAGAGGGTAAGAAGAGGCATCAGTTAGTTGCCTTTAATGCTCAAAAGCACAAGTTTTAGATCAATTCAACATAACATTTTCCACAGTGCTTTCACATTTGGGCCCCGATCGTACACTCCCCCTTACCCGTTACTACTAGCTGCTACCCGCAAATTGCAGTTATAGGAACCTCCACTAACCGCAAATGCAATCTTCCGCTCGCTAAAGCCGCTACCAATTATGCAGACTCCCTTACTCACTTTGTAGTTGTGGCAATGGGCGTGTCTTTTGCCCTTTCCGAAAACTGGTGCGGGTTGCGGGTGGTCAGACCACCCGCTACCCACACCCAGGCATGGACTGGCCATCGGGCGTACCGGGCAATGCCCGGTGGGCCGACGCACATCTGTGGGCCGGCCCAGGTCTGTCGTTAAAAAAAAAAAAAAAAGTATATAGTTTTTATTGACCGCGACGGTAACGGACTGGTAGTCGGCTCATAAAAATCTCCGAGGGGGGGGGGGGGACGACGACACACACTCAACAAACTCAAGAAAGAGACACTGACAGCTAATCAGATAAGCGCTCCAGTGCTTCACTGATGTGAACGCAGTATGAACGTTATTTTCTGCTGAAGGGAGGGGGTGGAGGCGGGGCGGGGCCTTGCGAAGACACGAAGTGGCCCATTGGTTGATTTTCTTGACGGACATTGGGCTAGTCCAATGAAATTTCTCAGCTCTCGTTGGCCCGCCCCTCCCATCCCTCCTGACCAAATTTTGCCGTTTGGTCTGACTGGAGAGTGTGGTGGCTCGTGGATGAGTATGGAAATGGAGAAAAAAGCACAAAAGCGAAAGGGAGGAGCAGAAAAGCTCAGAGAACGGAGACAGAATTGCAGAGAGGAGTGAATCATTGAAGAAACTGCTTTTCTAAGGTAAGATTTATGATAAATAAATGCATTTGTGTTAAATTAGTGGATTTAATTAAACTTCTTGACAGAAAGTAATCTGATTATTGCTTTGCTCTATGTTCCAGGGATGTGCCTTTCCACTCATCATGTGGACTTCACACACTCTCTCTCTCCCCTTTTTTTTTACTGTAGGCCTAATTGTCTTATTTGTATTTACATGTATATACACTGTATATTTCAATAAACACCAAAAAAGACATCTCTAGCAGTGTTTGTTCGACAACCACTTTCACTTTGAGATGGGAATTGTGGCACTGTGGCCATCTCTCCCAAGAAGGTCTCTGTGAGACCTTTCATGTAGGTCTCTTTCATGTAGGCTACTGCACTTTATTTTAATTTTTGAAACTTCACTATGTGTACATAGTATACAACATGCAGCATGTGCTTCCGCATATCGTATAAATAACCGGCATTTTTGATCCCCGGCATATGGTGGGCCGCCAGGGATCAAAAATGCCCGGGCCATTTTTTAGTCCCAGTCCAGCCCTGCCCACAACCCTACTACTACTGATTGGTTTAACAGGTGGAACGCCCTAACCACTCCTATGCACAATGTAGTGGGTAGTGCAGGTGGGATAGCAGGTTTAGGAAGGTGAAAGATTGCGTTCTTTGCGGGGGAACGCCCCTCCCACTACCCGCTATCCCTTCATAGCGGCTTTAGCAGATCTGGCGGAAGATCGGGCCCTATGTTCTCTGTTCTTACTTAGAGTGGGTTAGAAGCAGAGAAGGCATTAAATTGATGATTTCTTTAACCAAATTCTTTTTACAATTAGAGAAAAATCTGTCAATTTTCAATCTGTGTCTTCACCAAGTGTCTGCAGTTGGGTCTTCTCCAATCAATAAACATTGTGCCAGCTCAGTCTCCAAAGTTTGTGCTTTTTTTTCTTGTTCTTTTTTTTAGAAAGCCCAATAATTTGGCTGCCTTTCATGACAGAGGTGAAAAAGGGCTGATGTCATGGAGGCTGAAGGACAAGCTTGTACTGATTAACTTTATCTGAGGGCAACAACTCTTGTTAAATGCTGAGAAAGTGTTAGGAAAGAGGTCAAGATGGATTATAAGGTTCTCCGTGAGACAAGCTCCAATTCCTGAGGAAAGAAAAATGGGAAAATGTGGCATCTCTTTAAAAAAACAAAAAAGACAGGAAGAAAAAAAAAGCCTAGCTCTGGTTTTTCCCAAGGTGCGCACATGAACACTGAATAAGCACAAAACAAGCCGATGTCATATTGAAGCTTTAAGGGTAGTTAACTCAGGATGACCACCCTGACCTACAAGTTACCTGTTGCTTGTAATGAAGTTTTAAAAATAAAACACACGGTTTTATTGCATATGGCAGATACAACCATTCCCAAACCATTACCATCCTTAAGTAGTGAACATCCTGCGGTCCAATGGACCCAAATCTAAGCACTCCACACACTTGAGATGACTCTCAGGAGATAGTTCAGACAGACAGTCATTTAGAACAGTCTAAGATTGGTTTCCAACCCTCTACTTTGTGATTTACAATTACTACATTTCATTTACAGAACCATATAAGGAGCAAGAAATCGTCTCAGATGCCTTCTGATGTTTCTTGCCCAACAAGCAAAATCCGGCACTTAAAATTCCACCTCCTTCCCAGCTTCCACCTCTGGGCTCCATTTCTACGGAAGGGGGTGAAGTTAAGTTCATTACCTACAATATCTCTATGTAAGCCTAATAAATGCGTATTGATCAGAGACTAGACGCCAAAACTAAAGCTTGTTTTATCGTTAATAAAGCATTTGGAGTCTTTATTGCGTGAGTTGACTGACAATGTTACAAATACTATGACCTAAAAAATGCTGCTCACATACTTGTCACTATAGCAAAAAAAGGGGAGCCTGAAACCGGTCATTGTCAATAATGCAATACCCTCTGGCACTGCAGAATGCAACTTTGCAAAAATAAGATATGTTTTCTTCGGTCGCTGTGCCTGGAAACCACAGACTTAATGAGATGGCAAGTCAAAAGGCTGAAATTGTGCAACAGCTGCATCAGAGTGACTGCCTCTACCTCTTAAATAATTACTGTGCTCTGCACATAACAGCACTGGCTGTCCATGATACCTTCAAGGCTGTGTGTGAAATAAACGCATGTGTCACCTGCATTATTGTGCATACATACTCGAAGAACACCCACATGCTGAGCACGCTGAGGCTAAAACAGCCATTGGCTAGATGTTGGCCATCATTGGAGAGGGCAGTGAAGAGAAACAAACCAACTATGATGCTCTGATGTTGTTAACTGGCCTCCAAAAAAACATTTCAAACAGACTTCACAGCAGAGAAATTAGGGGGTTGATGCTATCTGGATGAAGGATGGAGTAACACAAGGTCATTACCTCTCTGACCTCTTAAACCTTACAGCTTCTCTCTCTAAAAGAAATTGATAAAAAAAAAAAAAATAGCTGACTGCACCAGAGAGGCAAAAAGCTCATCAACACACACCGAATCAGTGTGACTCCCAGTGGATGATTGAGAGAACCCTGATGCGTACCATCCTCCAGGATACTCCACTGACACAGATTTGGACACAAACACTGACATCCATGTAAGTGAAGTGTGCAAGTAAAGAAGAAAATGTATTCTTTTCTTACATAATCTTTAAGGTAAACGTGTACAAGTTATTAAAAGAATTACAGTTTGCAATTCAAAAATATACTCTCTTGAATTACCGAGGTTTTACATGAATCATAATAAACTGTTTCTGTTCCGTGAGGGAAATAGAGAATGGTATCCGCAGTAATTTGATTAACAGTATGGTCTCTAAATTAAAGGAAATAATAAAACAAGTAAACATGGAAAACATATGATGCAAGATGGTTTTTTTTTCCATGTTCGAATGGATTTTAACCTTCTCTATATTCTGCAAAACATTACCACTAACCACACACATATTAGTTGGTACCCTTGCAGATTAATGAAACACTTTATTCTTCCTGTAGAATTTTTAAATGAAGCACAGCTGACTACTGTATACCAGAACGCCTTGTATGATATTCTAAAATATCCTGGACAGACTGGCTGGTATCCTAAAAAAAGTGATCATAAACCATCGCATTATAGTCGCTGTTTAAACTTTATTAAAACCACTGACATTTTTGAAAGTTTTTATTAATGATTCAGCCCATTTAAAGGTAGAAAATTTGATAATGGTTGAGAGAAAGGAGATGAGAGAGTTGTCTAAAGAGCTCAGAAATAAAATTCTAATCAGGCATGTCAAAAGTAAAGGCTATAAGACCGTCCCCAAGCACCTTTATATTCCTGTGACTACAACTGCAAATATTATTTAAAAGGTATAAGGTCCATGGGACTGTAGCCAACCCTCTAGGAAGTGGCTGCAAGAGAAAATGCAACCCCAGGTTGATCAGAAGGATAGTGCAGATGGCAGATAAGAGAGCCAAGGAAAAAAATCTAAAGATATTCAAACTGAACTTCAAGGTCAAGGTCTAGTTCCCCCCATCCATCGTCTTTTGAACAAGAATGGGCTCCATGGGGAAGAGACCAAGAGGGCTTCTTTATTAAAAGAAAAACATAAAAATCCCAGATTCAAATTTGTTAAATCACCGAGTTCCTGGCAGGATGCCCCAGAGAGTGATGAGATTTTTGGCAGCTCACATCAGCTTGAAGTTCATAGAGGGGGAAATGGAGCTTTCACCATACCTACTGTGAAAATATGGACTACAAAAAACTAACATCTATGAAAGATATTTAAAAATGGAGATTACACCCTTCAAACCTGAAACAGTTAATCAGTTTCTCCACGAACGGTGGAGCATAAATACCCGTTAGCAGATGCAGAAATCTCATTTAGAGCTAGAGGTCACTTGTTGGTAGTAATTTCTGCTAAAGATGCCACATCCTGTTCTCTGCTACACATTCTTCTTTCTTGGGAAACAGCAAATTGTATATTTCTTAAAGATTCATAAGTAACCCATTTACAGTGGAATAAATATGACGATATTGCACAGCAGCAGCTCCATTTAGGTTGTACTCTTTCATTTTTTATGGGGAAGCGCCACTTGTAAGAGAAACTGCCTTAAGCCTTGAACAGCACCATGCCTGATTACAAAACTCCCTAATCATTCTGTCTTCCTAATTGATCTGTGTTTGTAAATGGACATGTACTGACATCCTGTACTGTATCCTCTGCACAGAATTCCTTCTTCCTCTCAGCATACGACATTAGTGAGCATGAACACAGCATGTACAAGCTCAGCGCTACAGTATTTAGACCTACTACCAGTGTGGACCAGCTAACTAAAACCAACCTTAAATACAAGCTCTATTCTAATAATAGAGACCTCGGAAAAAAGGAAGGAATGGTTTTAGGTTGTGCTTTTTAAAGCTGTTCATTTTGCTTTCTGCTTGAAGAAAATTAGCTATCTCTCATGTACGTAACCATGAAAGCAGTCTCCAAAACGAATTCACAGCTGCAAATATGACAAATGTTACTTTTGTTAATGCTAGTCAAGAGAATACTGCCATAATAGAATAGTTCACAATAGAATTTTGTTTCCAGTAACAGAGCTAAGATGAATAAAAGTGTCTCCAAAAAAAAACAATTCACGTCATTCTGTCTGAATGTTGATATACAACCATCCTTTGTTTATCTATAGACTGGAAAAAAAGAACTTGGCAAACTCTCCGTGACGTCACTCTTAGGCTTCTGAAAAGTGGCTTTGAAGCTAGTTTTTCAGACCTATGAGGGTTGCCATGTTAGCAGGAGCAAATGGTCAGGAAATGGCCAGAAAATAAGCCTGGCAGTCAGATGCAACACACCCACCTTAACTCAATTACCACAAGCTAGCTATTTTAACTTAACTTTGCTCATGCTAAACGCTGATTTATACTTCTGCGTCAAAGCAATGTCATAACTACATCACAGGTGTGAACCCTAGACTGAAAGCTATGTCAAGCCTGACTGTGCATCTCTCTCCAAATGTAACTGCATTGTATCAATGAAATGAGAAATAGGACAACAGTTTGCTACAATGTCTGTAAAGATGACAATGCTCAGCACTTATCAGAGCCAACCCATGTTAAATATACTTTATTTGCTCCGTTGCTATGTCCAAGCTACATATAGGAAGTAAACAAAAGGAAACTTGGTACTGCACGCTAGTTTACAGCAGAAAAAGAATCCACATAGCTGTCTCGCGATTGGTGGCATAATTACAAAGCAACATAAACAAGTATAAATGATAAAGAGCATGTTGGAGCCGTGGGAAGCCTACAGGCATAGCTGCTACACAGAAGCATAAATCGGTCTTAACCTATGATATTGACATAACTAACTTTTCATTGATTCTGAATCTATCTTTGTTTCAGATGTCACTATTGAACCTACATCTGGAAGGAGGACAGCCAGACCCAAAACGATGACTGCAGGAGTTTAGGCTCCGCCGCAGCTCTCCTGGCCAACCAACCAACCAACACTCACCAAGCCGCAGCCGGGCTTGGTGGGTTGGACAGAGACGCTAACAGCAACAGTCATCAGACTACAATTGCGGGACCAGACCCTTCCTGTTAGGCCTAAAATTGTCTGGGGATGAAGACAGCTTGTCAGGAAGAGGCAACTGAAACGGCTTAAGCACATGCCAGCTTAGCTCCTGGCTACAGATTGTGAAGCTAGTCCATGACCTCGGCCCCTAGACCTTTCGAGTCATACTGAGAGCCAGTCGCAGCAGTCTGTTAGCATTATTAACAGCACAACAACCCATACTATCTTTAAAATTAGTGATCATGCTTTCTTAGATCTTAATTCACAACTCAAAGTTCATTAAAAATGCTAAGGCCCGAGTAGTTAAAGACAGAGAAAAAAGACACACAGCAATTGATCACAGCCCGGGAGTCTGACCTGGGTCGGCTGCACGAAGACTACAGCCTCCGTACATTGGCCGCCTGTTTAAACCAAGTGAGCTATTTGGCAGTCTAATATGCGTATTTATGAAGCAACATTGGACATTTTAACATGGAAGTCAAGGAAGATTGATTTGTTTTGGAGCCAGCCTCCAGCAGTCATTCGAGAAACTGCTACATTGCTAGCTGGGTGTATCCCCCTGGTTTTAGTAAGCCACCTAATGCCTTACTGCTGCCACAGTGCCACAAATGAAATTGAGCCACCAGTCAGTACCATCAATGAGCTACGTTTAGAATTCCTATGTGCCCTAAGTTGTGTTACTACGGCCTAATTAAGGTCAGTGCACATTTTCCCTCATGTATGAAACATAACTACATAAGAGCAACATAAACCAGGGTATTTAAAGTACTTTGACTCGCTCTGTGAACGTTTACTCATCACTGCAAGACAAAAGACTGCAAAAATAATGTCCAGGATGTGTCATTTATTTGAATGCCACTCCCGCTGTTTTCTGTTTATGACAGGAATTCAGTTTTTATTCACAACATGAAATCTTTCACACTTGTTTCTGTAAACCTGCAGCGCTGTTTAGCTGGGTAAAGAACATTTCCAACAACTACTTATTTCCTCTGGCAGTTCATTTCTGCCTTGATTTCATGCCAGTATGGAAAATAACTTCATTTAAATGTATTTGTTGTTTTTTTTTTTTTCACATCAACTGGCTTTTGGCATGGCATAACAACATTTTGGAAATATTTCATAGGATTATATAATAAAATGATAGGAATTATGAAAGATTACAGCTCTAAACACTAATCATACTTTTTCTCTTGTTCTTGAAACAAAACAAAATAACACAATATACATTTAGGTAGCAGAATATACTTTACTAATTATTATCTGTGGAAGGGCACACAGCAGTATGGCTGTCATACTGCTTGGTTGGAAAACAATTCTCACAACAATAACAGGAACAGAAAGCTGTTACAATATTTATCACGCTGATACCAAAAGCCTTGTTCAGACAAATTCACCCAAATCTGTTTTTGAAGATCCAGCTTGTTACATGGTTAATTACTGAAGTATAGACAAGAAAAAAAAAAAACTGGCCTCCTCGGCTGGCTTTGTGAGTTTATGAGTTTACCTGAAAATTTCGAGATCACGTGAATCACCTGGTAGTCTTCACCTTAACACCTCCTAATGTGATATTTATATTAATTAATTAGCTTCGTACGTGCATTGCCAACCTGCAATCATTTGGAATTCACAAGCGTTTGCGCATTCTTATGAAAAAAATCTGAATTTTACACAGCGTTCATTGAACCCGTAGCAGGTTTTTCTAAGGAGGTGATTTATGTGCAAATCTAATCACAGATTTGTTTATAAATGAAGTCCATTGTATTTTAGGATTTTAATTGGCACTTGAAAACTGGACGGAACCTTCATATGGAAAAAAAAATCTTTGTATCTTTGTAGTCACCGAAGTCTTCTCTGTTGATTTGATTTGAGAAGTAAACAGGATGCCTTCTGGTCAAACATAGCAACAAAAAAATGGACATCACATTTGTTTTTAGCATTATTACTGCCAGCAAAAGCTCAATAAAATGTAGCCTCTTCCCGGACTTTAAATGAGTCATCACTCATAACTCTGCAAGAAAATATCCCTGACGTCTCGGCTGTCCATCTTTTCCAGTATTTGAACAAACATGAACCAAAGTTGCTCTGAAGTGCCTCATCTCGACCCACATGGGACAAGCCTTGCAGGAGATGTCTCACAGTTGCTTACAACAGAATTCCCTCATTCACTTTGAGCCAGGCGAGGTCTCCATCTCAACCCGGATCCCTCTCGCCACACTGCACCAAGTCTCTATGTGGACAGGCTAACCACAGGCAGCGATTGCAGCAAGACAAGAGGACAGGAAGACAGCGAGCAAAAGCAGAAAGTGGGTCAGCTTCACGTCTTGTCAAGTCCAATGAAATTTTTCTGAGCTATTCTGGAAGTCAAAGTTGACTGATAATTCACTTTCATATAACTCTCCTTTTATCTATTTCTGTCAAAGCTACAAGGCAGCTTTCCTGACAAATAAAGGTGAGTCACTGGGCATCTGGCAAAGTAAAGCTGCTAGAGAAATAGCTGCGGGAAACAGTCTGAAGGTTTTATGAAACCATGGGCTCCAAGAATAGCATTGATAAACGTAACTGGAAAAGAGATGAGCTTGCGTGTCAGCTGAGACAAGGGATAGCTTGGCTGTTCGTCTGCTTACCTCAAACATGTCATGCCTGTGTTTATTTGCAGCAAAATGAGGGGGAGGAAACAGATTTTGACAACAATAGAAAGTTCTAGAAGAGTGAGAGTCAGAAAAAAAGTTTAGAAAGGGTGGAAAAATTACTGTGATCTCATGTGTAATGAAAACATTTGAAAAGATAAGATAGAGAAACTGTAAATCAGATACATGTACACTGAATGACAAAAGAGGTGGTTTAATGGAGGATAAAGAAAAGGAATAAGAGAGCAGTGATGGGAGAAAGCAGCAGAGAGAACAAGCCAGGGAGCGGGGGGGGGGTGGCTATGACGTTGGGACTGAGGTGACGTCAAAGCAGGCATTCATACATGGGACTGCCTGGGAGGGGCTACAGTTCAGAACCTGCTCGTCTCTGAGCCTGGAGACAAGGATGAAGCAACGGAGGCTGGGAGACAGAAACGAAAAGGAACACTGTGAAGGCATTGTGAAAGAAATAAAATTAAACTGAGACACGGATTTGCAGCAATAAACAATGAAATATAAGTTAGAACAATGAAATATACAGCAAAGACACATAGACCCCCCCCTGCATGGATAAAGAGCTCAGTTCAGTTGCTGGTGTTCACATTATAAATCATCCACAATGCAGCAGCCCATCTCCACCCCAGCCTACCTGAACAATACCATGTCTCCCATCTCTTGGCTGACTGCAGCTGTTTATATGAAATTTAAAGGGTTCACACCTTGATCCTACTCTGAACTGTGGCCAACACTGCACTATGACCACACTTTTTCATAGTAGACTTCAAATTGGGGTGAGGCAGCTTCTTTGTCAGTGCACCCTGGCCACATAATTTTCTTTCTCTCTTTTTTTTTTTTTTACTCATTTAAAAAGGATCTCAATGCATACTTAATTTATTATTTCAACATACAATCACCTTGGAATTGTATGGTTCTATTTTATATTAGCCAAAAGTGAGTTATTCAAATATTTTTCCTCTGTGTGTGGTTCTAAGGGATCATTTGCACAAAGAACATTTGATTAAGAATGACCTCATTTTCAAGAGTAAAAAGTATTGAATGTTTTCTCATTACATTGGCTTAGAATTTAGGGATTTCTAAAATGTGTAAAGGGCTTAAAGGGCACATATTATGCTTGTCCTACCTTCTAAACGGTCAAAATTGTCTCAAAACACCCAGTTTTCAAGCTGTCTAGCTGTCACTTTTAAGGTGAACCACTGATTAAGCAATAAAAAGTTTTAAAGTCATTCCAGGAGTTTCCAAAGACTTTTTTTCCCCCGAACCAACTTTCTGCTTACACAAACATTAACTGCATATGAAGAATGGTCCACTAAACTCCAAATGTATATCAACCCATCCCGCGCATCTATCCCCAGATGGGGTCAGTCCTAAGGGTCCCCGATTGTCTCTGCTGGTTTAGAAAGGAATCAATAGCAGCAGAGTGAGTGGGGGGGCAGTGGGAGGGGAAGGACAAACATTGTTTTCACTGGAGCACTCCGAAAAGGTGGATTTAGGTGGCACAAGCTAACAAACCCAGAGGGAGTGTCTGTGGTGCTTGATCAATATGAATATGGATCAAATTTGCATAACTTGGGACTTTTAACAACACATATAATGGGGGGGACTTCAGGTCTCGCCAACAGTAACTTAACCTCAGCGAGGTAGAGTTTATTGCAACAAATGAATTAAATAAACCCTCCCAGAGAAGAGTGTTGTCTGTTCAGGGGAACCTATTGGATACACTTAATGAAGAACCATCAATTTTGCATTATTGATTTGACCAGCACACAATTTATGATTTGTCCGGCCATTTACAGTTTGATCAGCTGAGCTCTCAGCCTTTCCACCGTTAGCGATTCCTCTACGGGTTCATGCTGCAAGACCCACATCATTAGTTGCCGTGGTTACTAAACACCACGGTGATGTTCAGTCGACAGAAGAGGAGTGTAAACTGAACAACAAACTGGAAGCTCAGTTAGTGTATCGTGTTTGTGTGTTTACTGACAGCACACACACAGGCAAAATAATGATCAGTTTATTAGCAGAGAGAATCGGCATTCAGTTCAGTTGTACCAAGATTATAAGAACCAGATGGTTCTTAAATTTGCTTTTCTATGAGAGTATAAGAAACCAGTATGGATATCTTGTATTGTTTTCATCAGCAGGTTCATTGAGCATATTTGTATGGAGCCCCATTTGGGTCATAATTCAATGAATAAATGAGTCTATTATTATGAAATACATATCCATTATTATGAAATGTTTCCCATTATTACGAAATATGTGTATTATTATGAAATATTTCCCATTATTATGAAAAAATGTATTATTATGAAATATATTTTTATTATTATTTAATCTTAGTTTGATGCATAATAGTTTATTTCAGAATAGCTTTTTTATTTAAGAATGAGTTTTTACATAATGGCTTCGTTCTTCATAAGAATGAGCTTTTACATAATAATGACATTTTGCCAGTGCAAAAGTGGTTGACCTGCACGCTCAAATGGCTGATCCTTCTCTATCTATACGCTCTGACATCGACTAGTTTTGGCCGTGAGGTCCGGTTAGCAGCGGGCCATGGCGTCATCAAGGTGCGTTCCTAGTCCCGATTGTAGCTATGGCAGCTTGGACTGAGCTACGGGAAACCTTGACGTTTCTTAGTCGATGTCAATTTTTAACCGTAAACTGAGGTGCATTCTGCCACCTACTGCCCTGGAGTATATACATTGCACCTCTTGCCCACTATTGATATTCACTGTTCTGTTGCTTCTGCCTGAATGAAAGAGCAGCCAATCACATAAATGGCTCCGCCTTCTCTGCTGTGATTGACACACAAATCATTCTTATGAAAAAACAAATCCATTATTATGTAAAAGCTCATTCTTATGAAAAACGAAACCATAAATATAATAATGAGAAATAATTCATAATAATAAACATGCATTTCATAATAATGGGAAATATTTCATAATAATAAACGCCTGCATTTCATAATAATAGACTCATTTATTCATTGAATTATGACCCAAACGGGGCTCAATATATTTGCGCACTGCTTGTGAGAGATGAAAAGAAGGAAGTACAGAGCTTGAAAAGACTGTTGGATGTGCATGACCTCTGAAGCCCTCAGTCGCTACTGCAGGAGAAGTTGTCATGTCAGTGCATCCACACAGCCACATGGTTGTCACTCAGCACAGTCCATGTACATAACCTGAAACTGTGTGAGCGGGAACCCATATATTATCTCTGCATGAAAAACAAGTTCTCTGGACATGAGCTTATCTCAGATGGACAGAAAGACAGAGAAGGCTCTGAGCAGAGCCAGACGTCATTCTGCGTGACTTACAACAGCGTGGCTTCACAGACAGCCTGCAGTCCAGATCCGTCTCTCACTGAAAATATCGGATGCATCACGAAGAGGAGAATCAGGTGAAGTCAACCACAGGCAGATAACATCTGAGTCTTGCTGGCATCAAATCCTAGACTGGTTTACATTCTCTAAATGATTTTAGTTCGATGGAAAGAAACTAGCTCTAAAGTTCAACAGAAAATATATTACTATTCAAGGTGGCATTTTAATGACCTTTATAATATCTCACAGGTAACCGTAGGCTACCTGCATCCTGGATGTGCAACAGGGATCGTGTTTTGCAGTGCTTACAAGACTGTGATGTGGAAAAAAACAAAAACAAAAAAAAAAGCATCACAGACGGGTTGCGTTCTCTTCTTTTTTTTTTTTTTTTTTTTTTTTTTTAACGGTGGGCTACAAATTTGAAAATATCACAACATCAGCAAATATGCACTTTTGGCAGGTTTTCAATTATTGCTTAGCAACAGCAGTAGCAATGATGAGGATCCCACCTAGATAGAAGTTAAATGAACTTCACCCCTTGAGCTTTACAGATTTAAACATTGCAGCACTTAAGAGGTCCAGTGACTTATTTGTGTTCATTTGTTTACCTTCCCTTTCCTCTGCCAGAGCGTGCAGGCAGCATGTGATACATCAATGACAGAGAAAGTGCAAAGAAGCGATGAGTATCATGCTCCCTCATGAATTTCAGTCACACATGAAAAAAAATTAAAAGAAAGAAAGAAAGCCCCAGAAGTCATTTCATCAAACTCAAACACATGCACAAAAAAAAAACAAAACCTACTGTTGGGCAAACCTGTAATTCATTTCTCAAACACGGTCCTGGTATAAATTATCCCCCTTGACACATTTGATTTATTATGCAGGCAAACAATTAAACCAAGCTGGGACCACCAAGTATTTGTCGCTGCCTCAGCTTCCTCACACTCCCTTTGGAAACCACAACACAGACACACACATGACAGCCCGTACATCTACTATGGCCTCTCTCCCTAAGATTCATCTACATGACATCCTTGACAACAACCTTCCGTGGAGGCGCAAAGCTCAACATTGCAGTAATCGCTAGTCAGATTTAAAAAAAATAAAAGAATAAAAAATGGAGTCTGTTATGAGAGCTAGCAGGTAAATAAAGAGCACACGGATCCTGCTGCATTGAAGTTCTGTTGTGTTTGAAAAAGCCCAGTGTATCAAAAGATGACCTTGGAATTTTATAGTATTTAAGCTTCAAATAATATTCAAAATATAACTTAACTTGAAAAAGAAAATATTACACAGAAGTAAAATAGCCAATGACCCCTTGCAAGTCTACAATCTCCCTCAGTGACATTCATTAATAATCTTTATGCGGCTTGCCTTAATCTTTATACTGTATCCCCGAGGGATGCAGTATAAAGCTTAAGTGCAATGCTGAGACAAAGATGTTCAGAAACACCCTAGGGTGCTTTCTTCTCACAATGACAAAAATTCACATATATCTAAATGCGTTTCCTTAAGCCACGTGAGTGTCCTCACCAGTTTTGAACAGGAAGAATATTGTGTGTTGTGAAAAAAAAAAACTGATGCACTGACAAACATATGTGGATTGACTGGTTATCTTGTTTGTATTCACTTTTACCAAATACTTCAGTTTAGAAAATGAAGCTTTCCCTACAGTTCAAAGAGGAGCATCATGATGCTCTAACACTTAGAAAAACAGCCCAGGAGATCGAGTGCTTTAATTATGCAGAGCTGTGAACTACTGTGAACTGTGCGCCACAGTTTGCCATTTGATCTGGATCGAGACAAGCCTTTTGTGGGGGGGGGTTGATTTGGTTGTTTGGTCCTCATCTGAGTGCAATAACTGTTTTTGTCTTTTTGTTTTTTTTGGGGGGGGTGGGGGCAAAAAACTGTTGAAGGTCAACTGACCATTTACATCTAAATTATTTCTTTGAAGATTTTCAGTCAGGATTTAGGTCACGTTATAGTACGGAAATATTAGTATCAAAGGAGCAACGTTGGCTTAATTTGAGCCATATTTATCTGATGTGTTCCACTTTTGTCATGTGAATGGGGAGTCTTCCTTACACACCAGTTTCTCTTGGGGTTTCTCAAGGTTCTGCACTTGGGCTGTTACTTTTCTCTGTACATGCTTTCATTAGATCAGGGTTCTCAAACTCATTCCTGAAAGGGCCGTGTGGCTGCAGGTTTTTGTTCCAATCATGCAGGAACACAGCTGAGTTGTTTCACTCAATTGAACTGTTCAGACCTTCAGTGAAGACAACTAGTTGATTGACTAAAACAACTCAGCTTGTTCTGCATGGTGTGGAACAAAAACCTGCAGCCACACGGCCCTTTCAGGAATGAGTTTGAGACCCCTGCATTAGATACTATTATCAGACAGCATCACCTACAATTTCATTTCTTTGCAGATGATACTCAGTTATATCTATCCATAAAACCAGATGACCCTGGAATCTAACTGGATTACAAACATATCTTAATGACATAAATACCTGGATGAATGCTAATTTTTTTGCTACTAAACTCACATAAGACTGGGGTTGTTGCTTTTGAACCCAAGCACTTCAGAAATAGACTTATACTAGACTTATTAATTTGCTAACTGGATAGCATTGCTTTGGCACAATTCTACTAAGAGGAATGCGAGTCATTATTGACCAGGATTTGATGACACACAAAACAAGTTTCTAGAATTGCCTCATTTCACCTTTGTAACATTGACAGAAAAACTAGTTAATGCATTTGTTACTTCAAAATTGGACTAATGCAATTTCTTGTTATTAGGACACAGTAAATGATTCTGAACTGCATCTAACTGATCCAAAATTCTGCCGTCAGAGTTCTGATGACGATTAGCAGGAGATCATATTTCCGCAGTCTTAGCTTCTTTATTGGCTAATTCTTCTCCTCACATATAAAGCCCAGAGGGGCCTATTTCCCTCTCATCTTAGACGCTCATAGTTGCATGTCATCTGAACAGATTACCTTGCTCTCAAACAGCAGGGCTTACTTGGGGTTCCTAGCGTTCCCAAAAGTAGAATGGGAGGCCGAGAATATCAACTATCAGGCTCCTCTCTAGTGGGAATCAGATCCTAGCTTCACCAGTAAAGTGAATTGAACAATTTCTACCTTTAAAATAACTTTTTTTTATTTGTAGAGCCCTTTACAACACACAAGGTGACCAAAGTGCTTTCCATTAAAATCCACATTAAAACAAAACAATTTAAATTTGACATATACAGTTAATAATTGGAAAATATATCTCACATCATTACAGATGGCTGTCCTTCCTGAGTCTGGTTCTGCTGGAGGGTTTTCAGCCCTGTTAAAAAGGTTTTTTTTTTTTTCTTCTCCACTGCTTACTTTTGTTTGCTCAGGCTGGGAGATTGTATCACAATGAAGATTTGATACAATCTGTTGGGTTCCTTAGCCAGGCTGTTTTTTTTTTCAGGAATTAGCCTTACATGAATTTTGAATGTAAGATTCATTTGAAATTAATTGTCTTATACATGAATTGCAATTAACTGGACTGAATTGGAATATAATCTGGATTTAACTGGCCTATATTTAACAAATGTTGACTTCAAGTTCTTTCTATGTAAAGTGCCTTGAGATGACTTTATTGTGAATTGGTGCCATGCAAGTAAAGTAAACCGATCCAAATAGATGAAACAAGGGTCGCCAAGCAGCAAGATGGACTAAAGCCTTGAAGGTGTGAAAGCATCATCAGACCAGCCTTTCTAAACCGGGGTGTCGCGGCACACTGGGGTGTCGTCTGACTGCTTGAGGGGTGTCGTCAAAAAAATGACCTATTCTGACATTTCATATACAGTGGTACCTCTACTTACGAACGTTTCTACATATGAAATTTTCAGGTTACGAAGCGCCTCAAAGGGAAAATATTGCCTCTCATTACGAAAGAAATTTCAGGATACGAAAGGCAAAAATACAGTAGCGATGCTACTCGCAGCTCCCAGAGTTTACCGAACGTAAACATACTTGTCGGCTCTGTATCTCGGTTTGAAAGCGGTGCGTCGGAGCTGCTCTGCCACTGGCTATCGCTTAGCATCTTCCTGGCATCCCATTGGCTAGGAGGGCCCCTTGTCTGTATGAGCGTAACCCAGCAACCAAACAGGTAAACAGGTAAACAAACAATTTTTACCTCCGCCAAGGAGGTTATGTTTTTGCCGGTGTTTATCAGTCTGTCTGTCTGTCTGTCTGTCTGTGTTCAAGATAACTCAGAAATATATGGATGGATTTTGATGAAATTTTCAGGAGTTGTCAGAAATGTGAAAAAGGAGAATTGATTTCATTTTGGGTGGGATCCGGAAGAAATCCTGGATTCTGGATAAATTTCAAATTTTCGATAATTGTTGTGTTTGGTGGAGGTCTGCGCTCTCTGAGTGCTTTTCTAGTTCTAACATGTATTTCTTACACGTTTTTATGTCATTTCATGTATTATTTATAATTTATTAAAAAAAAAATAATGTTTGAATTTTGGGGGTTTGGAACAGATTAGGATCTCTACTTAAGAAATTTTCAGGCAACGAAATTACTTCCAGAACCAATTAATTTCCGTAAGTAGAGGTAGCACTGAATAAATATATGAATGCATACATAAATACATACTTTTTGCCTATGAATGAATGAATAAATAAATAATTAAATAAATAAGATACATAATTGGACATGAAACCAACAATAAAATTATGTCTCACATGCCCATTTCCCAATGTTAACAACGTCAGTACGGGGTCAGCGTAAGGTCAACGTGACTGCCCAGTTAGCTTACGTCGTAATATCATTTAACTGCTGGAATTTTATTTCACAAAAAGCAAAGAGAACTTTTTAGCAGCATCATGGATCGTTTTCTAAAAAGAAAAGCCCCACAGGAACAGAACATCACAGAGGAGCCGACTTCTTCATGCAAGCCTTCATCCACCAGCTTTGAATCTGCACCATAGGTAGCAAAAGTAGCTGCTAGCGATAAGGCTAAAAAGAGGCGATACAAGGATGATGGATGAAAGCAAGCACATCACGGATGAAAAGAAGCTTTCCTGCTGAGGCCTACTCTGGTGCAGTTATCGTGTTCAGGTTATTGAAACAAAATAAACGGGACGTATCCATTTACAGTCGGAGCGATGCAGTGTGGCTTTGGATTATATTTTACTCTGGGGTGTCGTGACATTTTATTCACTTTTGAAAGGTATCGTGACTGAAAAAAGGTTGAGAAAGGGTCCATGTCTGCTTAGTCTGTTTTTGCTTTGAAATAAAAACTATCCACATCCACATTAGCACTTCAACTGTGTGATGAAAAAGGTCTCAGTGGACATGTTCACACAAAAGATATCAGGGCAAAAAAATAATGGTTTTGTAGGAGACATAATTTACTTAGCAAATCGAGGAGGGATATCCAGAAACCAGCAAAGCAAATCATGAAGCAAATCTGTGCAACATTCTTCTTAAAGGCTTTCAGTTCATCTCAAGCCTAGCATTTATGAATGGCAACAGACTCTGAATTGACTCAAAAACTTGCAGTTTTCAAGTAGTATAGACACTAAGTGTAACCATGAGGCTTAGGCCATTTTCGAAACCACATACAGCGTACTGTGCATACAATGCAGTGTACAGTATGTAGCATATGTACTACATTCTGGTATGGCAGCCGTTAGAACAGAGTACACCATCATGAAAACATTTACACTAGGGCACAACTGGAAACTGCTCACCTGACTGCAGTGAGCAGTTTCCCGCTGTAGTAGAGCTTTGCATGATGGAGTACCGTACATGAGGTAGGCTGGTCAGTTGCACACAGTTCCAGCAGTAGCACACCCTCTGGGTATTTTTAGCATATTGCAGATTGTCCACTTTAGTGATCATGTGGATTTTTGGCTGATGGAGTGCAGCCATTTCTGCCCAGTAATAGGGTATTAATAAGCTAGGTCATTGTCTAATTTCAGTGTGATAACTCAGCAGTAATCTACTGTACATTCACTCAGAGGCAAATATGAGAAACAACGTGAGATAGCGGGAAGAAAAGAAAGAGAACAAAGAACCGAACGGAGGCACTGAAAGATGCTTGGAAATTCAGGGGCTGTAGAGGTTGAAGGTGGGAAAGTGCAATGAAGGGTGGAAGCGCAGAGGGAGCAGGGACGGAGAGGATGCTGGAGGGAGAAAGGAGGTAAACTATGCGGCGAAGTGTTGAGTCAGCTGAACAGCTTGTGTCCGATCCCCTCTGAAACAGCACGGAAAGCATAATGTGAGATGTTCCAAAAAAAAAAAAAAAAAAAAAAGGAGGGGTTCGAAGTAGTGTAAATGAAAAGAGACAGGACCTGAGAAGAGTAGGGGGGGAGAAAGGAATATGACAGAGGAGAGATGGGTAAGAGAATGAACTCGCCAGAGAGAGAGAGAGATGCTGCATGAATGCAAATATAAAATACACAAAGCCGCATATTTCTATACCTGAGCTTTTTGGCGAGGTCAGACTTTTTCTTTTCTTAACAGTTAAATAGTTTCATTTTCATGATTACGTCAGGCAGCAGAAACAGAAATGACACGTTCTGCTGTTCTAGCAACCCTAAGCCAGTTAAAGGATTAAGTTCCATAAAGCAGTGGGGCTAAACACAATAGGGAGTACAGCTGCATCCTGGCACTGATCCCCAGATTTGATTTGGACTGTTGGGATTTTTAGTGAATTCCTTTCAGTTTGATTCAGTTATTGATGACAGATACGTCAACTATACAAATATGCCAATGCTGCATGAAGCACTTTATTGGTGCTTGTCATTGCCAGATGTTTTCTTTCAATAAATCTCTCAGCGTGAAGAAAACAAAAAAGGCTGCCAAAAATTCCCCTTCACAGGACATTTGCCTAATATCTCTGCATAGTTGGTGAAACACATTTAGCTTCCCAGCATGGAAGGAGTGAATGACAAAAAGACTCGACCAACTATCTGCTGAACTTCCGAGACTTGATATATCACGGCCGAACACACCGGCTTCTGAAGAAAGAGAGCCATCGTCATTTTGAGTCATCTTTTTCTCCCAGTCTGTCCTTCTAGTAAATGAGAACCTCAGCTATGAGATGACCAGATGGACTGGAGCTCACAGATTGCTACTTTTCACACAGTTTTCAGGACTATCATGAATCTGGTGCAGACCATCTTTTATGTGGGTTAATTTAAGATAACCTCTAACCCCTCATGTTCAAAGCATCCACAGAACATTTAGTACAGATGTAACTGGCACTTAACTGAAAAAAAGGTAGAAGAATTGCAAGTGATATAAATTTCAAATATAGATTGTGGTGGTGAGAACGCAGATTTGTTTGTGCCAGTCTGAACAGTGACACCAGCAGCTGCAGCTTTAAGGTGACTGAAGTCCCGCTGCAGCCACTAAATGAATCAGAGGACAAGAAATAAGATTTTACACATTCAGCAAAAGGCATGTACATTTGAATTCAAGTTTATTCTTCTTTGCGATACCCTGATGTTACATTTATCAGCTGGGTTCAGGATTATTAGGTATTCAGTATGAGTGTTAGCCCAAGGACGAGTCCAAGGACAAAGCTGCTGTGAGGCTGCTGCTCACATAAACTCAAAAAGCTTTCATGTCTTCTTCTTCTTTTTTTTAAGAATGCATTTCATTTTTTTTCCATAAAAAAAAAAAATCATCAAAAGTACTACATTTTCCTTAATTTCTTTGTGTGGCATTTTGAGTAATCTATTGTAAGTCATCCAACACTCTTTGACATCAATAATATTTAAATTACAGTTTACCGTTGTGTTTGGGTAACCTTAAATGTATCCATTTTTATTTAAGGAGTCATCCCCCTCACAGTGTGCCAAGCTGCATCATTATACTGTTACAGCAGCACATGAAGAACACACTAGAAACTGACTCTAAAGAGGGCGTTTATGCAGTTTAGTGGCCAATATTGTTTGTAACACAGTTGCTGAGGGTGTATTCAGTTTATTGCTAGTTTATTGCTAATAAACGAAACAGGGTTGCACCAGTTGATTAGCTGGTGATCAGAACAGGACGATTTTTGTCTAATCATGTTTGCTTGATCAGTTCATGCATCATCTACAAGTCTGAGTACAGAAAGGCAAAGGAAGCAACTTGTGAAAAGTTTAAGGTAAAAAATACCCTGTTGAAAAACAACCGAAACATTTGGTCGAACAAACTCAATCCAACATTTAAAGCAGCACCAGTCGGCTGAGCGCGCTCAATATTATGAAGCTAACAAAGGCTTCAGGGCTAAAAATCAAGCTAGTAGAGAATACAGCCGGCAGCCTCGGCTTTTTTCTTTGTTGATGACTGAATGCAGTTCATTATAGTTCAAAGAAAGAAAACCTGAGTTGACCAAAATCAATATCAGCAGGTCAGAAAACCCAAAATTTGAATTAGCAGAGAAAATTGCAACTGGTGTACTCGGCCGGAGGTGGAAGAACTTGTGAACCGGTGAGTAAATGATAAACCATCTCTGCATCAGTGTGTGGAAGACGAAGGAGATGGTGGAGGATTTTACATGGCCAACCCCTTCACCCACCTTTTATTGGAGGAGTAGCTATTTTATTTAACTTGCTGCTTAATTGCAATTGAATCATGGAATTACAAAAGGGCCCAACTCCATGATTTTGCGAAATCCAGGTTATCTCCCTATCTTATACATTAGGTTAAGAGCTATCAAAATGAATTGAAGAAAGGCCCAAGTCCAGTTCATAAAGCTGTTAACTAAGGTGACGTTTTTTTGCCTTGAGTTGAAGAACGGCCCAAGTCCTGGAGAGAAAAAAAATGCTCTCCTGAAAAATATACCTCGGTGGAGATGGGCCCTTTTGTAACTCCGTGATTCAATTATGTTTTTATTTATAAAGAGGTTTTTGGTTATTTATTTATTGGGCCTTTTTTGTTGCATGTTTTTAACAAGTTTCAAAGGCAGTAAACTGAACTGAGAACAAAGCTCTCTACACATAACCAGTGGCAGCTAGGGATCACAGCGGGGATTCATCACCATAAATAGACCTCCGACAGCTTCTCACTGCACGCACAAAAACTAAAAGCATTTGATCTATGTTTACCAAACAGTTTTGGCAGATATACGTGCAATACCTCCACTAACAGAAACCACAGATGCACAGGTTAATGCATATGTTGAAACAGGAAGTGTGCCTTGCTCAGACTGTATACTGTACAGTGAGGGAGGGGTGTCAGACTCATTTTCACTGAGGGCCACATCAGCATCATGGTTGCCTTCGAAGGACCAGATTGACAGCATGAATGTAACAAAATGCAATATAAATCAAAATATTAGGGCTGGGCAACGATTAAAATTTTTAATCGCGATTAATCGCATTATTTCCCTGATTAATCACGATTAATTGCATTGTATGCACAAAATCAAATAATGAATTCAAAAGTAGTGTAAAATGCAGTTTTATTTAAATGTTCTGCTGCCATATGAACTAAAGTGCCATAACATTTGTTGTTCAAACACTTTTAACACTTGTCAGTAACACATATTTAGTCACAGCCCCCATTAACCACGAAGTGTGAGGGATTAATGTAATGTTATCGTTGTGGGTAACAACAAAATGCATTATGGGAGATGTAGTTTATTGTCAATATGCGCTTTAAAGCGGTGTAAGCTTATTTTAAGTCTTAAAATATCAGTTTAAAATTTAAGCCAATAGTGCACAAGCTCTCGGGGGCCACATAAAATGACGTGGCGTGCCGCATTTGGCCCGCGGCCCTTGTGTTTGACACATGTGTGTTATGCTATGCCACTGGATGAAGAAGAACTAAAAGTTTCCCGTTAAGACTGCAGACTGCATCCCACATGTCCCTGGTGATTTTCAGTTTTGGTATAGTTTCAGTCTTCCCCTCCAGTCCCTGGTGAGTCTTAACAGTTATGGGTATTCCATGTGTGTTTAAGTAATATTCAGCCTGCAGAGGAAAGAAAAAGCCTGTAGCAAAGAAAAAAAACACACCGATGGTATACGTTGGAAACCAAAACACTATCATCTTTTAAGCTGACACAGTAACCATGGGAATACACTCACATTTATTTCTAGTCTTCTTTCTGGACCGTGAGTCTAATAGTTGCAATACTGCAATACTGTGGTCTCCACTAATTCACGGAAGATTTTGGGGATATTTAACAGCTAAATATACCATATGTCTCTTCGGTTACTGGGCTGGCCAGTTGGTTGTTTTTTCTTTTTTTTTTTAAATTTTTACTACAGAGATTTGCCTCAGACATCAATCTGCTGCAGGTGACAGCCATGCTGACAAAAGTGGAAAAAAAGGACATGAAAACTGAAAAGATGCTTAAGGCCGGGTCAAGCTTTCAGAAGTATATCTTAAGATGTGCTCAATTTAAAAGAAGCTTCTCTCCTGCAGGAATCAGGAATGAGATGTGATATACTGGCCTGAATTTGCTGTAGGCAGTGGAGCGGGTTTGTTTGCTGTGACAGTCAATCATCTCGCTGCTGAGGTGCAACCAGGGTGGTGAACTGAACTCTACAGCTCATATGCATTCACAGTACAAGCTTTTATTTCCTAGTATCTCCTTTGCAAAGAAATGCAAGGAATTGTTGGAATTGACGATGTTGGAACAGCTGAACGTGTGGGCATTCATATGGGATAATTAGGTATCAATCAATCAATGAAACGGTGCTTCACACAACAGAGAAATTTGCAGAATGAGAAAAGAAAGAAACCATAAGTCTGTGGTGTAGAAAAACAAGCAACAGCAGGATTAACAGTCTGTGACTGGTTTTCCTCCCGTTTATGAATAATTGATGTGGCAAATAGGAGCCAACATATGCATTTAGATGGCTTCATGCATTACCCCTTAAACGTGGCAGTGAAGGAAAAAATGTTTCATTAGAATGCTTCTTATTGCCAGATTAACTTTTTGCATGTTCTGTCTCAATATCATCTCTTTGTATGAGCTCCAACAGCAATAAAATGCCTCTGTTAATCCAATATGATCAAACAGAGATAGGTGCCGTTTTGTGTGGATGTTGTAGTTAAAAAGTTAAAAAAATAAATAAAAAAGTTTGACAAATCACTACAGCTATATTTTCCAAACTGCCCCGAAGCAATCCAAGTGCACAGTATCATTTGTGTGTGCTCTATTGTTCCCCTGTGTCTCTTGTCTCTGGACTTAGACACACACACACACATGCATGCTCATCCTCTGGCACTGATATCAAACGATCTTTTCAAAAGGTAGGACGGCAGGAGATTAGCCACTGTTGGCCTCTAATGTGTTCCAGTGTGCCAACCAATGCAGAGCCAGGCGATGCTTTCAAGGTGCCTGTAAGCAGTCAGTAACGCAAATAAAAAAAAAATAAAACATAAAAAAAAATATATATATATTTCCACCCATGAAGTAGCACTTCCACAAATAGATGCAAGACATCCACTTAAAGGGAAAAACAAGCGCACAACAACAACAAGAATCAAACAGGCCATGTGTGGACATGGACAGGATATAACAAAAACATATCTAAGTTAATGTATAATAGTAGTGTTGGGGAGGATATCATCATGTTGGCACCAAGACGGCTTGAATCTATAGATTTATTCAGACTGATGGATTAAGGTTTCAACACAGCACTCCCTGCTGGCATGAATTCTGTTGTGTCTGCTTTAGTACTAATTAGGCACCAGTGGTACACTGTATAGCTGTCATGTTGCCAGTGGAGGATGGAGCCTCGCCAAGTGTCATATAGCATATAAAATATCACCCTGAGTGCTGTCCTTTGCTCTTTAATGCGAGACAGAGGGCCGAGTATTCCCAACACTTAACCCTGGAGACTACCAACAAATTAGCATGCACACGCAACACTTTCTCTACCTTCATCTTTGAAGGTAGAGAAAGTGCACACGGGCAGCAGGGCATCATACACAGTAGGGCAGGTGTCCTTTAACCGGTGGACATAAGTTAGAGGTTTCCCATGTTGGTGACCATCTGCCACGCTGAAGTGTGTCTCAGCATCAAGCCTCAACTGGCCTGTGGTGCCGTTTATCTGCACATCTATACGTTCCCGGTGGATAAAAGGCTGGCAAGGTAATGAAACATGCAGAAAAATACATCAGCTATTTATTCATAACCCACATCGTGATGATTACTTGTTTAAGCTTGACAAAAAGAAAGATTTGAGTCCTTGCACTTAAGGTGTCAAGTGTTCAAGCAAAGGAATCTGCCAATATAAAAATGAAAGAAAGATTTTTCAGCTTTAAAAGGTCATACTTTACCTCCCGCGCCAGATGTTTCGTTATGGAAATCCATCTGGTAAGTTGCATTTGAAAACTGTTTGGGGGAAAAAAAAAAAGGAAGCACTTTCCAAAAATAGTTGGCAGGTGACAGCATGAATCATGAGACAAGATAATCCTTTATTAGTCTCGCAGTGGGAAAACCTGCCGTGTTGCTAACAGCAGAGACGGTGGCACACGAGAAAGAAAAATCAAGCATCAGGAACAAAAATCAAGAAAGATTTATCTCTGCTCTCATAACATCATATTATCACCGTCTATGAAGGGACGCCAGACATCAGACACTTTAATCAGTCTGGGGATCAGCAAAAACTTATTTTCCATTGTGGAAAGGCCTCTGTTGTTTGCTCTCAAGGATGTTGATATAAACCTAAAACTTGACCAGAGCCGCCAGAAAGCAACTGTACGTCGCCCATAAACACACAACTCGGAGCTTGACAAGATAATGATCATAATTTTGCAATTCTTTCAGATAGGATGCGCCGTGCCCACTGCAGAGGAGACAAGGGCACGCACACACACTGAAATTGTGTCTGGTTGGGCGCTAGTTGCTAAGCAACCAAAAGGCTTTCAAGGAAGTGGTCAGCAGATGTCAACTAGTTTTTTTTTTTTTTTTAGTTGCAGACATGGATGCACACTGTGTCTTTCAGACCTGTCAGCCAAAAGCTCTGGCTTTATTTTCACTAATAAGGGAAGAGGATATCACACCAACAGCCAAGCAAAAGACTAAAAATGAAAAACTGTGAACCAGGTGAAGCATTTTGAACAAAAGGAGACCAATGAGGAAGTTACTTTATGTGAATGGCGTGTACATAGTTTAACTGCAGTCTGATGACTTTCATCTGTACACATAAAAATGCACATCACTGACTCCTACAAAAACACAACACGGTTGTGTGTTATCTTCTTCCTACTGCCAGACATTATAACAGACAGCCAGAGGAAGAAGAGAGGATAGAGAGGAGACAGACTCACGCAATCACATCGCCCACCACTCCCAGGCTTTTAGGGGAGGGGCCTAAAGTTAGTGGATTTCAATAGACGGCGTTACATAAGTCAAGAGGATTGTCCCCGTTTGTGAATGTGTGCTTTTCTAGACATGTGCCACACAGTGAGGAGGGCACACGTTTCATCAGCCTATGTTAAGCAGGGGTGTGTTGAAACGCAGGAGAAGTAGAAAAGGAGCAAGCAGACAAAAAAAAAAATGAAAGCACATCTTCCTCGCTCTACTGCTAATCCCCTCTGCCGCCTCCCTCGCTTGTACCATCACTGTCATTTTTATCTGCATCTCCCCTCTGTCTGATCCATCTTTCTTCACATTTCCTCCTCCCTTTCATTGCATGACTCTTCCAGGACTCCTGCTGCGTAGTCGACACGCGTTTATGCTGATATTCAGAACACACCGGCAGGTGCACACACACAAAGACTGGAAGTGCACTCAGTCAGCCAAGAGTACACATGACTGGCAATACGCTGGCAGCTCTCCAATTCTGTTCTGTGGAACTGTGACAAAAGATGTATGATTGCCTGCACACCTGAGTGTGTTTCTGTGCAAAAAGATTTTTCTTTTTTTTTCTCCTTCTTGGAACATCAATCCATCTTCTTTCCAGGCATCATCATTTCCAGAACTCTCCACCAGGGCTGCATATATTTCCCCTAAAGTGATCTTTTTTTTTTTTTTTTTTGCATTTTTATTACCATATATCCATCTCTATACAGTAGAGAGCTGAAAGGAGGTCCAGTTCTGTCAAAGTAAATTAAAATGCATATTTTTGTTCTTTGTTTAAATGTAAAAAAAACAAAAAAACACAATTAAATTGGAAAAAGACCTGCGTGGGAGATTTAGGGCCCGATCTTCCGCCAAACCTCCTAAAGCCGCTATTACGGGATAGCGGGTACTGGGAGGGGCATTCACCCGCAAAAAACGCAATCTTCCACCTCCATAAACCCGCGATCCTACTTGCGCTAACCGCTATATTATGCATATATTATGCATGGGAGTGGTTAGGGTGTTCTGCCTGTTTAACCAATCAGTGCGTCAGTAGCCATTGCCTTTAAGAGCAGGTTGCGGTACCCGCTATTAGCAATCTTCCGCTTCCCTAAAGCTGCTACCTGCAAACCGCTATGGAGCGTTTTCATCCAGAATTGAGCAGCTCTCATGTGCAGCTCGTCTGGGACTCTGCTGTAGAGCTTCCTCCTCTTCCTTCCTCCTCCTTCTCTCCACTGATATATACATAACTTGCTCTAAGTCATGTGGAGCAAATGATTTAATCATTTTTTTTTGTACTCCAAGAAGTTTCAACAAACTGCTCAGAAAAAAAGAGCCAGTGAGCTTCCAGGAAAGCATTTCTTAACTAGAAAAGCACTCGGAGAGTGCAGACCTCCGCCAAGCACAACAGTTCTCCCATATAGCGAATTACAGATTGCAATAAAATTCGTGTCCTGGATCAGATCCGGAAATTTGACAGAGGCTTCCATTGTCAATCCCTGAGTGAAATTTCTTGAGTTTTGGGCAATAATTAACGGAGATATTGAGAAACAAAATTTCTGACCGCAATGTTATCGAAAATTTGAAATGATCCAGAATCCAGGATTTCTTCCGGATCACAGCCAAAATGTAATCAGTTCTTCCTTTTCACATTTCTGACAACGTCTGAAAATTTCCTCAAAATCCATCCATAACCTTTTGAGTTATCTTGTACACAGACAAACAGATAAACGCCGGCAAAAACATAACCTCCTTAGCGGAGGTAAAAATATTCTTACACAGGCAATTCCTATCAGCAACCTGAAAGTCCCAGATAGTTGGTGCGCTCCTGGTAAACACGCTCAGGCCGCGAGAACATATTCTCAGCAGTGGGCGCTGGGAGCGGCTGTGCGTCTTGGCGCAGCTGATGTGCTTTTTAAAATACTGCAGAAGGAAGCATTGGATGAGCATTGAGCCAGAGGAACAGGTATAACGACATCTACTTTCTACCACTGAGCGCATCTCAGGTGCTCCGAGCGCAAGGAGAGGGTCAGAGGGAGGTGCACAGTACAAGAAACTCCACACCAGTGTTCTGTGATCTCCTCGTTTCCTCCACAGCAAACATCTGAATGAGATCATGCCACAGCTGTACAGACTGACGTGTCTGGCTGTGACTATTCCCACATCCACCACAACTGCTGACCAGACATCCTCTGACCTCAAGAGAATAAAAACGTATGCAAGTAATACGGTGATGTGCAATCGAGAGATAGAGCCGTTTGTGCACGTCCGCATGTGACCAGGTGGACACACATTTATGCCATTTGGACGCGCTCTTTTACGCGCCGACATGCGGGTTGCGCTTTCCGCAAACTCAGTATCTCGCGATCGCGGGTTGGGGGTTGCGGGCTACCCGCTATCCTGCGATCGCAAGATACTGAGTTTGTGGAAAGCGCAAAAGACACACCCATTGCCACACCTACAATGTGAGTAAGGGAGTCGGCATAGAGGGTAGCAGGTTTAGGTAGGCGGAAGATTGCATTAGCAGTTAGCGGAGGTTCCTTAACCTGCAGTTTGCGGGTAGCGGGTCACGGGTAGTGGGTAGCGGGAGGTGTACGATCGAGCCCATAGCCTTTTTAAAACGCATAGCACCCAAAGTTGAACTTTTCTGGACAGATATTCATAAAGTCAGCCAGAATAATGTTAAATATTTTGAGTAAGATCTTTTTCACACAAGTCACAGACTCACTTCAGTCAAAGATTTATTTTAACCCTTCTTTTTAACGTCTTCTAAATGAGGCTCATTTTGAGATTACATTCCCAGATTAAAATTATTATATATCTAAATAACAGTGTCAAAATAAAAGGTGGTACATATGAGACTATAGGAGAAGTATAAAAGTCCATGTATTACCAGGCCAGAGTAAATGAAGATTGAACACAGCAAAAATAATTGATTTTATAATTGCAGTCAAAGTTTAAATATTAAACTTTGACTGCATCTCTACTTGTTTTCATGTTGTGACAACCTAAACAGTCTAGAAATCTTTTCTATAACATTGTACCAGGATTGACTTTCCTTTTGTGCAATAGATGGGATTTTTGTTCAGGAATGTTTAGACAGATTCATCAGACTGACCATTTTGGCACATTAAGTCATCCATCTGTCACTGAGATTTTCCCAGGTACCAAATTACAGAACTTGTTTTATTTGATATGTATGTCACTAAATGTAGTCATTCCTTTCAAATTAACCATTTTGTGGATGTTGTTTCTTTTGGTTTTTTTTTAATCTGTTGACTTGTTAAAGTGCACCATACACCTCAATGTGGAACAACTGCTGAGCTCGGGGTTTTTGTGCAAAGCCGTATCTAAGGAACGGCTTGATTTACTTATGAGTAAGTCGAACCAAGTCAAGTCATTAGCTGACCGGGTCAAACAAACTAAATATTGTTAGTTAAATATGTATGCGGTCACTGTTGAAGCCTGTTACTTCCTGTGGCATGCACTGCACCACAACCATTCATCAGTGCGTTGAATGAATCCAAGTAACAAATATCTATATATATATTATATATATATATATATATTACATGTTTGTGTTGGTCTTAAGACCTTGTGAATAAAGTCCATCCTTGGAAACAGGTTTCTATTAAAGTGGGTGACTCAGGTGTGTGTCAAACGTCTGCCCATTTTGCTCTGCCCTCTGCTGCTCTCCCTAATGGCGTGCTGAGCCCAGATGCATGTGTAACTCAAATTGTGTTGTCTGAAAGGGCCATTTCACAGCAAAAACAACAAAATGTGATGTAATGGAACATGACATCGCACAGAGACACGGCAGCTTGTCCAGGCCTAGGGAAATGAGCTACTGAAACTTTGAGAGATGACATCTCAATCTGCAAAACATTTATGGATGTGCTTCGCATGATGATTAAATAAACATGAACTGGAAATTCCTTGTGAATAATATGGTTTAATGTGGTTTGATTCTTCCATTCTATTCTGAAAATTTGACTTTTTTTTGTATTTCAAATCTTCAGATTAATTTTGCAGGGATGCACAGGAGCATGGAAGCAATAACGGAGAGACCTTTGAGACTCTAAGCCCCACAGGTCTTATTGAAAGTGATTCTGGGCGTGTGTCTGAGGCTCAAAGCTGCCACGTCACATTAGCATCCAAATCACTGTTTGCAAACGAAAGGGTGTACAAACAGATGCAGATGCTTTCTTACAAGTGTACACCTATGCTGACAGAGCCTTACACACAAAAGCATTCAACTACACACACAGTTCACACAACTGGCTCTTCCTGCCACATTACAGTGGCACGAACAGTTTTCAGACACTCGCATATTTTACATTTTGTTCTGCTGTATAACAAACAAATGCAAAAATTGATTTAATTCATTTATAACACCCAACTGAATGCTTTATTTCAAACAAGTATTGTTATTATTATTATTAGAAGAAGAATGCCACCATTTGACAAAAAGAACACACCTGTTTGAATAAGATCTCGCAACTAATGCGGGCAATATGTTAAAGTGAAGAGGTGGGCCATGAAAATAAAAGACCAGTGAGATTGTATCATAGTGTAGATCTAAAATCAGAAAAGAAGATTAGTGTCCATTTAGGGGTGGTTGATCTGATGATCTTTCTCACCAGATATTCAACTTTTCTTCAAATTTCATCCAGAAGGATTCGTCAATTACCAAATTGACAAAGCTTTCTGGATGGAAGGTGAAACATTGATTCAAATATTTGAGAGATTTTTCTTTTTTCCCCTCTGGATCTTGGTCTGCTAGAGCCTGCACAGCTAGATGGGAAACCAACACAGAAAAAAACATACATTTCAGTGGAACAAACTGCACTTGAATGTCAGTTCAGGTATTAGACCAAGTTGAACGCCAGCATGTTTAGGAGGAAACGGTCAACGGGAAAAAACAAAACTACAGTGCGGACAGCTTTTTTGGCACATCAAAACAAGAAACAACAGCAATAATATACAGTAAGCCAGCTACTGATAAGATACAATTACTAGGTCAGCAAGAAGATGAGCATCAGTCATGCATTCTTGTCAGTTACCTCTAAAACCACTAAAAACCAGTCCATCTACCCATGTCTAGACCCTCGCTTGGTCCCTCTCTCTTTTCATCGTTCTTGCTTCCTCTGGCTTAGTCCTTTGGTTTCTTTCTCTTTGGTTGCTATTAGGCCATACATGTTCTCATAGGAGTCAACTGGGCCGGACCAGTTTTTTCCTTTTTTATTTATTCATCAGTCCAACCCTCTGACATGAAGAAACATAAAAACAAAGAAAAAGAAAATTGTTGTAGTCAATCACAATTGTTTGTGACTTCACGAGGGATGCTACGCGCAGGATCACACATCAGGATAATGGTACCCGTCTCCATCGTATGGGTATGCCTTATATATCGTTTCTGAATATCTCTGAGCTTTTGACTCCATTATGCAATTTGGCTGTTACAGATAATCCACAGGTTCCTTTTCCCTAATTTGCATGGATTTGGTTGTCTGCGTTGTCATGCGTGGATTTGTGGTAAACAGTCCTATGAATCTTAGTCCCCAGGTTGGTTCAGAACGTGCTATTTGGCAAAACTCTTCGCGTTGGTGAGTTTGATAAATTGTTATGCCATCGCATTAGTTACCCTCATTTTTATTCCGTCTCTGAACACAATGACTCTGGTCACACTGACCATATTTCGGAGGGAAAGTTCTTAGAGGCTTTGCCTCTTGGCGGGGTACAGTTAGTCCGGTTCATCATGTCGATGATTTGGCTCTGGACCTGGCCCTTTCTGTCAGTTTCCTTTGTTTCAACTAACATTTCAATTGCGATCAGCTACAACAACCCAGTTGTAGCATCACACCAATTACACATGGTGGCGGTTGCTATCCTGCTGTGTCAGCCAGCCGAAGATACTCAGAATAGAAGGAGAGATAGATGCAGAAAAATATGGAGCAAACCTTTACCAGAGCGCTCAAGCCCACGCATGGGGCAATGGTTTAAATCTCAAGAACAATCTGAAACATACTGCCAAGAGGAATGACTTCAGGAAATCGCTGAAAGTCAAGTCAGGACTTTGACTGAGTTTTCTTGAAGTCATTCCCCTTGGCATCATTTTCAGTTTTCTCCTGCATTGGGAGCCTGGGTTTATGCCCAGAAGAGCAACTTTAGGGTGAACAGAAAATTGCTTTGCGTCAATGTTTTACTACCTCCTGGGGGTCAAAGGAATTTAATAAGTAAAATTAGATGAGTTTTCAAAGTAAAAGGCATGGAAAGCTTGAAGGAAAATCTGAAAGACTAATTTATCTTAATAGTTCAATGGAAGTCAATGCATTACTCAAGACTTAGAGGTGAAGACTTTTTTTTCTTACAAAAGATATGAAAAGTCCAAAAATTCTTTTTGCTTTCTCATTGTGGAATAACGTGTAGTTAAAAATTAAATGCACCCTTTCTAAGATGAGTGTCAAAACAACAAAACGTTGAAAACTTGACAGGGTCTCAAAACCCTCTGTACGCACTGTACATGCAACCATGAGCACGCCCTAAAGACAGACACACAAACGTAAAATAGATGCGCACACACAGACAACACAGAGAGCTACAATGGCCTTAGCCATTAAAAATGCATGCCACTGCAGCACCAATTTCTAAAAATGAGCACCAGGGCCAGCTGCTGATTGGTGCACTGGGAACTGCCAAAGACTGTGAGACTGAATTAAAAATAAAAAAAACATTGACGGGGGGAGTAAACAGTCCCCTGTCATCTAAACCGCTCCTTATTATAGTATCTGTGATTTAAATAGTTGACAGCATGGGATACTTCTCCAAATCCTCATATTGTTAGATCTGCAGCAGCACCAGTGACAGTTAATATGCGCAACATGTTATCAGCACCCATCAACACCCCATTCTAATGTGATGGCAAAAGTGTTGCCAAGCACTAGACAGCAAGAGAAATCAGGCCAATATACCCTAATCGAGGTTTAATGTGGGCCTAGTGGGATGGCTGGCGGAGACTTCTGCCACTGAACGTTCATCTTTCACTCCCACTAGTGTCGGGGGGGATGGCAGAAGCTTCTGCTTTATCACAGAAATTAGCTGCTTCATCACTGAAATGAAAGTGGTAAACGTGCACGCTGCAACATTGTCCTTTCCTTCACAGGCTGTCCTTGTTATAAATCAAAGTAAAAACAACGCTGCGCTTGTTTAACAGAAGATGTTGGGGTCCGAGTCCTGTTCTGATAGGAGACGAGCAACGTGTGTTGGCTTCTGCTTGGACACTGGTCTGATTACAGTCAGGTCAGGAGCCTTCAAGTCTCTGAAAACCTCCACTCACACAACTCCAGATATCTGAGTCAAAGAGCTGGACAGCTAGTACCACCATCTCTCCACTCCATATTCAGACACTCCTACTGCATCTCCATCTAATTTCTATTCCTCCTTTTCACCCCTCTAAACCTAGACGCGACTTTGTCAGTCTGCAACAATTTTATCCCTACACTCTCCGTTTCTTACCATCCTGTCTCCTCCGGCTGCAGGGTTTCAGTCCTGCCTGTGCAGGAATGAATGATAAGCCAAGGTCACATCTGCAGCACTCCGAGTGTTTGTATCTTTAAAGCTTTAGAGGATATGGCTGCTACCCTTGCGGTCTCTGGTGTTGTGAATAACCAAAGCACACCTCCCCTTTATAGAGTCCACCCTTCTGAGGGACGCCACAGCAAACATACAACAAAATCAAAGTGGTTTGTCTGGGACTAACACAAAGTGTATGAATCCTTCCTCTCTCTATATTGCCTTGAGCCCTGAGATGTTTGCGTCAACCCTGATGACCCTCCCCCACTATTCCCACATTTTACATCACAAGATAATCCACGATCTGCTCCAATCAGACAACACAGCGCCACAGCCCCACGGCCAGCTTCATTTCAAACAAAGATGCACATGTTGGACATTAACTCACATGCACTCAAATATAGACCTATATCATAAACACACACACACACATCAACAGGCTGAAGGCTACGGAGGGGGAGGACTGTGTGCATGACAGCCATGTGGCAGGGCTTTAAAGCGTGAGTCATCATGCCGTCCGACACACGTGTGCATCTTCCCTGCAGGCACTCAGCATGCTTAATATACTAAAGGGCAGTTTCCACAGGAGCAACAGGGAGATTGCTACCAGCAAACAGAGATTTGCATCACTTTTCTTGACAGACAAAGACTGTGGCAAGACCTGGGCAGAGTCACATGCTCAGTCGTTTTCATTTTAGGACATCGGATGAGTCCATTAGAAAATGGCATCTATTTAAGCTGAAAACAGCCAGACGGGAGATATTTGGAGAAAATGTTCAAACACGAGCTGGAAAGTGATGCCGTAAAGCAAGAGGCAAAAATCAGAGAAACATTTCAGGACCACAACGGGCTGTTGAGGGAGACGAATAAGAAGAACATGTCGGGGCTGGAGTTCTAATCCAACCTAGCCAGGTTATATAGAATAGATTATTATGTAATTGGGTATGCAAAGCATAAAGGTTTGGCAACTGCTGTCCCCGCCCCAAAAGAAAAAAAAAAAAACAAGAACTTTGATCAACAATACTAATTTTTTCAAAACGAAATCAAACTTGGATCCAAATATGGAGTCCATCTGTGACACTTTTGAAATGTGGTCAACAACACAGCAGGCAAAAGCCGGGTTTGTAGTTAGCTGTTGGCAGGCATGCTGTTAAAGAGTGCTTTTAGTTTTTTTTTCTTAAATATACTGACACTTACAGTGTGCACTTTTATGGTGTTTTGAATGCCTTTGAGATTTTCAATGTCCTTTATTGTGTTTTCATTTACACTTCCCATACTAATAATGGCAGATCAGGGTTCAGTTTCTTGCTCAAGTCCACTTCTCCATGAGGTGGGGCT
The DNA here is from genome assembly GCA_018398805.1 of Hirundichthys speculiger. Classification (NCBI taxonomy): domain Eukaryota; kingdom Metazoa; phylum Chordata; class Actinopteri; order Beloniformes; family Exocoetidae; genus Hirundichthys; species Hirundichthys speculiger. The sequence goes on along the minus strand of JAGFBZ010002379.1, from coordinate 2,001,396 downwards.
TCACGTACACTGCTGGACCACCCATCCCAACAGAGCTGGACACAAGTATCTGTTCAGCACAGGACCCTTAGACATTCAGAAACACACACAAGACAGTCAGCTTTTGTCCAAAGGCACAGTATTACGGCCTCTTCAAGTATTATGATATGTATATATTCCATAATAGAGCTATAAGCAACATTAGCCACACAGTCCCACTAGCAGACTGGGCTTGTTAGCTACAGCTGACAGAGACATTAATATTCTCCAGCTGGAGTTGGTTCAGTTCAGTTTGTAGTAATTAGCCTTTAGCAAAGAAGGTAAAAAGCATGAAATAGAACAGTCGGACTTAAATTGGGCAATACTAAGTCTGGGATTCAATCTTTAACCCAAAACTGTCGAAAGCCTGTAGAGAACTGATGACCATTTACCAAGATGTTGAATCTCTGCTAAGGTTAAATACTCAAATAAAAAAAAAAACATAGTACTTGTATATCCCTAAAATCACCAACAGCTCCATCTACAGGAGTTTTATCAACACACACACACACACATAGAGGTTTGATAACAAATCCTTGGAGGTGTGACACTCTGGGAATCCTCTGCCTGTGTGTGACTATGTTCTACATCCCGTGTGTGTGTGTGTGTGTGCATTTCCACACATCTGAGCTTTCAGACTGAAAAGGGGCATCTGGGTGTTAGTAAGGTCATATCCATTTACACAGCTCATTGGCCATTATGAGCTATAAGACTTTTTTTTTTTTGTCTCCAACAAACCACAATCACTTGAGTCTATTAATAGGCCTGTTATACTATGAACAGAGCTGCCAAGGAAGCTGTTAATACATTGGTGGGCAATGCTGTGCAGGCTTCCAGATATGCAGAGACAATCAGAAAGTATGTCATCCCAAATTAAGAATCATTTGGAATAATTTAGATCAAAATATTTCAACTTTTGCCGAGCCAACTTAATTTCATTTGTTATATTACGTCTATTCTTGCATTTCAGGCCTGTAACTTGGTTTGAGCTTCCTTCCGCTCACTGCAATACGTTTACCTTGAAAAGCTGATGAAAGAAGGCAAAGCTTCTATGTTAGGATTGTAAGGCAACTATTCTGCAGACTATTTGTTCCACTTTCATCTCCTCGACTCTTTGATCTACTTCATCTTGTTGTGCATTTCTGTTTACACGTTCAATCTCTTCTGAAATGCTACCGGTATATCTGCGCTCAGGGACAAAACTGAGACCGAACAGACGTGGCCCAATCTCACATCACTGCCACTCACATGCGCTGTAGAGGGAGATATATGTCAAATTCAGTCCAATGATTTTTAAGAGAAATATTGTCACCAGTCATTTTAAAGGTTTTTATGTAAGTTAAGTCTGGGTTTTGTGTTCTGATAGTCTTCTTGGTCTTCCAGCAATTGACTTCCTCCACCTCCCCATTAAGCTGCTCTGCATTTAAATTTCATTATGATCAAAGGAAACAATTCCTGCATGATCCATGCTCCACCCTTCTTAATAATAGGACTAGTTTCCCTTTCCTTTCATTATACCTCTGCTCATTCCATCCAAAAGGTTAACTTCATCAAACGACAATGCTTGTTTCCAAAATGCAACCGCCTTATTTAGACAATGATAGTTCCATCAATCCCATAATTTGCGGGTGTGGCTGCACAGTAGAACAGTGCACCACCTCTGCAGTTTCTGCTCAATAAATCAGATGACTTTTTGTGAGTCACATGTGAGTTTTTTTGATTTGCTTTTCTAGCAATGCCTTAAGGTTTTTGGGTTTTTTTCATGTTATAGACTCCAACTTGACTTCCATCATTTCAGTTAACATACCATACGTTCCTTTCTTAATGAACTATAAAGCGGCTTCCTGAAAATGCTCATCTAAGAGAAGCTTAAACTAATTAAGGTCCAACGATTTGGTGATGGCCATCTGAAAGCTCTTAAGGTTCCAAAAAGTGTGTACATTTTGTACATTATTCTTGATTTTTAGGCGCTATCAAAACATTCTTCAGAGGAAAAAAAAAAAATAAAACAAAAAAATTGAAACAAACATTTGCATGGTGCTGTACAACCAGCATCAACACATCTGTGGAGTCGACCACCTCCAAACCTTCCACATTTGGCTAAATCTTGTCATCATAACAGCATCTGGCATATTTTAATAGTAACTCCTACAGAGGATGTGATCTCATTACACACCAGCATACCTTACTGAATTACCGTATGAATCAGAGACAAAAATATCTCTGCAACGCTTTAAATTATTGCCACCCGATGCATTGTATAAGGAGTGAGACAAAATTAATCGCTTGCTAATTGTATTAATTTTTAATCATGGTGTGCATGAAAGGAACATAAAGATAAACATACAACATCTTGCAGTACAAGCCTCTAGATGTTTGGGTGAGACATTTGGGTGGGGATAATCACGAAATCGGAAAGACAAGTCGAAAGAAAACAAATGAAACATTTATGGGAAGGGACCAGGGCCTCCTGACCCAGAGTGGAAGATTACCTAGAGGAGCTACACAAAAATAATGAGGTGTAGAGAATCAGGACTGGGACTAGAGGCACACCGGGGGGTTGTCAGTAAATCTAACGAGAGAAATCCAGCTCTCCTAAAACAAAACAATTACATCCATGGGAATGTGAGCGATTGCAGAGAGAATTTAAAGACAAAATTCGGTACATTGGATGATGAAAAGAGGAGGGGGAAAAAAATACCTCAATTATTCCGCCAGTGTTGTAGCCCCACGGAGACCCAGAGGTCACATGAAAGACAGGGAGAAAAGCGAGACGACAAAATCTTTGTGCTTCACAGCATTCTGTAAGCCATTCCCTTTACAAGCACCACGGGGACTGTGGCAACCTGACAGCAGGAGTTTGACTCAACGCTGCCATGGTCCCGTGCCTCCACAACAATGTCAAGCAAAACCACAGAGTCCCAACCACTAACACTGATGTTGCAGTCAAGCAAGCGTCTATTCTCAGCGTATTTCTACACTGAGGTGATGCTTTTGACTAGTTCACCTTGAGAACAAAAACCCAGTCACACAAAGCGATATTTGCTTGGTTTGTCACTTCTTGTTCTAAACAGCAAATGCATACGGAGCTCCAGAATTTAGCCCGTGGATACTGAAGGATACCGCATTCTCATTCAACTTTAAAAACGCATTATTAATGAGCTCATGCAGGCCGTCATCTACCGATGTCATGGACGATTTCTTAAACGAGGCTGATGTTTGTACGAGACACCGGCTTTCCAGCCTGTGTGATGAGGCAGTACTTATGTCACTGCACAGACTCCAGTCATCGGCACATGTCCTCATCTGTCCTGGTCAAGTCAAACATCTTATACTTCCGTCTACCCAATACTGCATTGTTTGTGGAAAATTGAGGATGTTGGTTTCGGTCGTCTAGAAACTGCTGTCTAACTGATTTTTGAAGTAGCAGCTTTTAACCTTTGGGGAGTTGACCAAAGTGTCAAGATAATGAAAGCCCTTAGACTTATAAATGAAATCGATAAGAGGCATAGTGTTACCACGGGCTGAAGTATCCGCAGTACTGCATGAGAACACCGAAATCAATGACACTAAACAAATCAATTGAGAGCATAGGATACAGTATTTACTTTGAAAATGTGACTCTCATTGAGAAGGAGCCTCTGCGGTGTAGAGACTGAGCAGCGGCCGAACCCTCCGGTCATGACAGCCCCCTCCACATTAGAGGAGCATATTGACTTGTACTAATACGAGTTCAAATCAATACAGTAAGAACATGGTTCCTCACACGCCGCCCCAGTAAAGCTGAAGAAGCAGTTGATGGGAAGTAAAGTCTGTCATAAATCACGAAACACTGATCTAAAGCTTTCGCCGTCGCTTTGGTGGCGGAGTCACGGCACTTACTGAAAACAGTCACTCTCAGATCTCAGATCTGTCTGGGATTAAGGCGGCACTACAATGAAGTCACACTGAGTGCAGCAAAAGCATCAAAGAGACGATGGGGGAAAAAAAAGGCTCAAAATCAGCCAAATGTTTTTAAAGATTATTTGTATATAAATGTGAAATTATTAATAATCTCTCTTTATGCATGAAGATTGGATGCAAATTTAGCTGTGTGAGGAAGCTACTGAACTAGTTTTAAACCCGCCACACTGAGAGGCTGAAAACAGCAGGAACCAGTGTCGTTGTGGACACAAATTCTCACAACGTTTTTCTGCCTAAAATAGAAGAAAACACAATCAGGATAACTGCATGTTTAATTAAGATGACGGCTGTTACAAAAATATTTTATCCAACAAAAAGATGAGATGAAATTGATCACTTTGTTGAGTTGTGGTGTAAATGGAAATGTGCTGAATAAAACTGCAGTGAGAATGAAAGGATTCATACATTCATAAAGCAATCTGAACATCTAAATCGAGTATTTATTGTAAAGACAAAAATAAAGGCTGCAGGCTTTTAAATATTTAAAGGTAAGTAGAAACTATTTTCAGACAGATATCTTTTTAAGAATGCTGCTTTAAAATAACCAGCCGGTAGTTTTTTTCTTCTTTTTCTGTTTTTTCATCGTCCATCATCCAGAGCTGCAGATATGAAGCTTCCATTTTCAGTTCCAGATTCATGTGAAATGAAGGAACAAAAATGCTACCCTGCTGCATCAAATATGAGCAAATATTTTGATTATCTTGAAATTAATAACCAGGAAGAAGATAACGAGTGGCAGAGAAACACATTCATTCACAGACAACATTTAGTTTTCTAACAGCACACCTGACTGGTCTCTCTTCTCTACCATCAGTGAACAACAATATTGCATGAAAGACGGACAGAGTCTGTTGATTCTTTTTTTTTTGTTTGTTTTTTCCATGCACATATCAACACCAACACAACCTTCAAAGCCAGATGCAACTTAAACATGCAGACATGCACACTGGAGTATCACCAGGAGGTCACAGAGGACGTGGAGGAGGAAGAGCTGGAGGTAAATGCATCTACGGTGATTTGAGAAGAAGCAGCATGGCAACACAACTTTAATCAAACCTTGATCCCTTTTGGTGTTTGTCAAAGCAAAAGGACTTCAATGGACAATGTCCAGTATTGCTAGACAGAGAGAGAGAGAGAGAAGCTGCAACTGCCATGTTTTTTAACTGACGCAGCAAATTTTGTTTTCCATCTCCACTTGTGTACAAAGTAAACTGTGGTCACCTGGTATGATCTTGTCTGATACTGCTTCTCTTTCACACTCCTTCACCCCCTATGTGCTGCTGTGAAGCACCAGCTTGCCAATTCAATCTCAGATGGCATGCTAACATTTTCGTTGACCTATCCAACGCTGCACACAGCGTTTAGAAACTCCTACTGCAAAGGAGTTTTGGCAGGAGCAACTTAAGACAACTGAGTCTTTGCAGAGCCACGTCTGTCTACGTTGCATGACTCAACACATACAGAAGCACACAATCCTGCGTCGAGTCTATGGAACATCATTTAGTAGAGTTAGCTAGCAAGAAAACATGTTCCTGAGAAACTATAACTACTCTCATGTCCGTCAGGGTGGTGCAGTTTCAAGAAAGCCAGAGTCAAATGTCACTTATTACATTTAAACATTGATCATTACTACAGAAACAGTAATGATAGAGTGAACCTTTGTGTTAGACCTAGAAGGATATATTCACTGTACTGTGAACTAGTCTGTGAAAATGAGAGCTAATATTGCCTTCAAATCCTTCAGGAAATTCTCAAGTAAACAAAAATACAATAAATCCTGTTCACAAATATAATCATCCATGCATTCATATGACCAAACCCTCTTGTGAACACTTTTCTGGGCCCCAATCCTTACTTTAATGCTTCAAATTGTTCCCATTGTGTAGTCCAGTCACAGAGCTCGTGGCCCTGTGAGGTTTTTCCTGGGACTGCAGGAAAAGCTTGAACGGCAGCACAGATACTGAGTGAATCAGAGGGAAGATTAATGATGAAGATATGTCATAGTCAATCTGTGCTTCGGCCAGAAGCTGCACAGGGTTACTGTCAGTTTCCAGCAGTGACTGCAAAGCCTCCGTTGTCTCTGCAAACATGTGTGCACCAGCGTTTATGTGCATGTGCAAAGCCTTCTGTGTATGTCAGCACACATACAATATTTATGTACACGTTTATTAATATTTGCATAACTATGACGGACATACACAGCGTTTTGTGAATCCACAAACGCGTGTTGCTTCTGTTGCATCCTAATATCTAGGCTGAAATAATTACTGCCTGTGTGCATGCGCGTGCATGTGGTGAGTGTGAGGATGTCTTGCGTCTGTCGATGAGATAATCTGGCAGAGCACGGACTGAGAATTTGATCTATTGATCTGCGTTTTGCTGCCTCACTGGGAGTCTCTGAGTTATGGTGCTGCCATTTCTGCTCGCCACCACCATTTAGGAGGTGAGTCGCCAACATTGTTACACGCACAGCTGCAGGCCACCCAGGGAACACACGGGAAAACGGGAATCAGCAAGTGAGTCCTTGAAAATTGGACAAAAACACTGTCATTGTCTGCCGTCACCAGTACGTTCCTCCGTTTGCACAACAACTGTGTGTCAGTCAGTGCTGCGAATTTTGCTCAATCGGTTCTTGAAATCAAGGACGGTAAGAAGAAATCTGGAAGCGTTCCCTGACCTCTTCCTACCTTGCCATCATGCGGGAACGCTGTGGGCTTTTTATCCAGCAGTTAAACACAAAAGATCGCTGCTTATTTTTCGAAATTACACAGCTTATCCAATGCATGGCTCATCTGAGGTGGCTGCTTGTGCAGCAAAACCAGTTTTCTAAAGGCTCATGGATTCTTTTTACTGCAGAGATATTGTGCAAAAAACAACTGAGGATGTGCATGTGTGCGCTCGGGCATATCTGACTCAGTGCATTACCACACACAGATCAATAAGGATTCTATTCTTGGCCATTAGATCTTGAAAAAGGGGATAGCCTGGCTCACTCAGTCTTACATATCTTATTCCTACTCTGTACTGTTCCCCGTCCACCGGACTCTGCTGCCAACTGGTCTCTATCCCTTTCTTTCTCTTCTCCAGGACAACACCAAAGGGACATTGTCATCCCAGCTGGACAGTAAAGTCAGAGCAAGCACATTTTTTTTTTTTTTTTTTGTATTTAATTGTATGTAAGGGAGGGGGGGGGGATCAGTGAAAACTGATTGGCTTGTGGCGAGAGAGAGCAGGCACCTCACCAGGGACACACAAAGTTCTGCTTCTCGTGTAAATCCTCAGTCCTCCGACAAGCTGCCAGGCTGAGGTCCTTGATCTGCCACTTCCAGTAAATTCTCTGAGGGACAGGGATCCAGCCAGCCAGTCGAATAAACACACATACAGTACATCAGTATGCACAAGAAGCCACTATCTGCAGCAACAACGCCCTCCAATATGCAGATGTCTATCAGCTCCGGAGTCCCAGGATAAGTTTCACAAACCCTTCAACTAGCCAAGATCCACGAAAACCCTCAAGTGCCAGTGGAGCAACGTAAAAATGACGAGTCATGAAACCTCCATTATACATTATCTGTGCCATGATATTGTTGTCATCAGATAAGACAGTCATCGTTGACTAAACAGCAAAATAAGAGGAAAAGCAGCATCTCAGAACACGTGGATGACTTCTAATTCACATTTCCTGACTTTGATAAGACTCTATCTGATCCACATCATTCAAACGCATGAGAGATTCCTCTGTGCATTCAATTTCAAAGTGACCATTCTCAGCTAGCAGGAAACTGACTCAGGATGATGATCTGAGGCGGGGGGGGAGGAGTCGGGTGCATTTTGATCTCTAATCTGATTGGTGACAGACTTCTTGGTTGGAGCTTTTTCTTATTCTGAGAAAGAATATACCAGCAAGTAGGAGATAAGACCCATTTAGCTTATGCATCATTTCCAGCAAAAGCCCTAACAGAGAGCTTCTACCAGAAAGGGAGAGATTTCATTCTCTATCTACTAAAACATGTAGGACTGACAATATCTGCTACCTCTGGTTGAGGTATCTGTCGAATCTGTAAATCGCTCAGCGCCGTCAATCATCTCCTGAAAAGGTTGGTTGTTTCGCTCGGATGACAAGTGTACAGGCAGACCACCTCCCTTTTTTTTTTTTTTTTTACCTCCCTCAAGTCTGGAGAAAATGATTTGGTCTCCGTTTTTAATCCTGCCTCCTGCAGAACAGGTGAACAGGACTGAGTCACGAGCTGCCACATAGCTGCCAGCAGGTGGAAGAAGAGGGATAATTCGGCGGACAGCTCTTCATCACACTGTAATGAGCTGGCAAAGGTTGTTGGACAGGCAGGAGAACACATGGAGGACCTGTAAAAGCAGCTTCACACAGGCAAGATTGTGGGCGTCCTCTGTAGCTCTATGACTCCCCGAGGTGTCATTCCACAGCAAGCTGTTGTCCCTGTTTGTGTAAATGTTCTTATACTGCAAGACAGCCGACAGAAGCAGCCACTTGTGCTGAACTGCAACACGAGCTTAGTTACGTACCTGGTTGGGTGGTTTTCAGTGACTCGACGTGATGCAATGTGAGCAATAATGTGGGTAAACCATCTAAAATGATGGATTCCAGAGTGGCAGAGTTAGTCTCAGCCATCATCTTGCCGTGTGATAAAATGTGGAAGTTCCACCTCGGTGCATAGGCGAGCCAAGTATTTTATTCTTCGTGCTGAGGCTCAACATCACGCAGAGCGCTCCAGGGCACTGTTAACCCCTGGCATCAGAAACTCTTCAGCACACTCTGAAAATACACCGAAGTCCAACCAACTTATATCAGCGTCAGGAAGTGACAGTTCAGAAATCTGCTCACTTACCTGCTGCTGCCTCCTGAGGATGATGCAACCCGGGAGAGCTGCCACAGCTACCTACAACGGCTCACCGGCAACTGAAAGGATACAGTCTGAGAGCTCCACTCTGGGTGCCAACGGCCAGGATCTTCTGCACGGGGTCGAAAGCCATGGATGACGGCTGATAGGGAAAGCCATGACGGACAGTCTGGTATAATACGCAGAGAGATGGATGGAGGAGGGGAGGAAAATTAATCAGAGAGAATATCAATTTGCATTTCACAGCGCAGGTTTGGTTTTGTCAGAGGATGTCACACACCTGATTCTGATAAACAAATTGCCCAGATGGATGTGAAGACTGCTCTGAAACTGAAATGTAAAGCTTTAAATTGCAAAGACAAGAAAATATGACAGGCTTTTTCTTTGCACGGACACCCTGTTCTTCAAGATATTTGGCCATTTGGGTTCCTTTTATTATCACAGGCCTATTTTGAGGCTTCTTCGTTCTCATTTCTCTCTTTTCATGTTGCTTTCCTTCTCCCTCTCTCTAAACCTCCCACATGAAGTCGTGATTACCTTGAAGTATGAAATAAAATAGATACATCAATGAGGAGCATTTGGTTATGTTTTGTTGCCGAGCCTTCTAAAGGCCTGTATTAAACTTAAAAGCGTTCTTCTCTCTGTGTATTTGTGCGACTGTAGTTTTATGGCATCAGCCAGCCATTGGTGGGCTGTTGCATTTGTTTGCTTAGTGGCAGAAGGCTAAAGCACATTATATAAGAAGCACTCAGTGCAGCAGACACCTGCTTTCCTTGCAGAGAAACATTACAGACACTCCCTGTCCAGGCAGACAGTAAAGGTGCTGTTACACCCCATCCAGGCTGCTGGAGCTATAAAGCCCGCAGTCTTTGAGTTGCCCTTCTTCCTCAAGCCCTCAGGTGTGTCGATGTGATCCAAGATTAATTTCTAATTATTGCTATAGGCACTCTGACTTATTACTTCCATCAAATATTAATCTGCCTTCGATTTGGGCAGATTAACAACGGGCGACACTGATTGAAATCTAAAACAGGCAAGCAGATTGAGTTGCAATTAAAGTTTTTTGAATGATATGTTCCCTAAAATTCCCATTTAGCCAACATTTAGTGTGCATTACAAATAATCACATAGTTGAAATGAATTTAAACTTTAAACATGAATCCAAAACTAAGCCTATAAAAAGCCATGGAGGTCAACTATGTGTGTGTGTGTGTGGGGAGGGTGTAAATGAATAAACACAGCATCTATTAAAACTCCACAGCTAATCATTCGAGCACAACTGGGGAAAATGCTGAATTAACTTTACAGTGGGCTAAGATGTAGCATGAAAATCCATGAGTGTTCAATTATCCCATCAGGCACCATCAGTCCCCCCGGGACCACTGATAGTGGGGATAAAGTGGTGCGACTTTGTGTGCGTTTGGAGAGAAACCAGGGGTGTGCAAGATGTGTGTGAGTGTGTGGGTGGGGGGGAGAAGACACGCAGTCACACACACCTCCACCACAAAGCACCGTTTTGCTAATCCAAACCCAGCAGATTATGCAAGAAGGGATCAGTTCAGTCCAATCCCTCGATATGACAGCTCATGCCATGCGCACATACAGCAAACTCCTGGGGTTTTACACGGAATACAAACGCGTGTCACCACACTCAATACACCTAGATTTTTTTTTTTAAGGAGGGAGGGGGTGCAAAGATGCAACCAAATAGGAACTAATGTTCACTGCCCTGTCACCAGAGCGCACTCGCCACAGGATATGCGCTATAATTGGACCAACTACCATTCTGAAACGCATTGTTACCAAACCTTAGATCATCCTTTAAAACACTTCCAAGAAACAGTCCAGAGGGAGAACAGGAGTATAAAATGATTTGCTATAAATCAAATGATTGCGTGAGCCTCACTTGCACCTTCTGTGTCCTGCGATGGGATGATGAGTGCAGCAAAAACTGTCAGTAATAATTAGACAAGACTACGCAGAGCATGGCTCATTGTAGAAATGTAGATTTCAGAAAAGAAAAAAAAAAATCATCAGTGTCACCCACCTTGCAGAGCTGGAAATGCTCGGACTGTAGAGTCTCCTGGATCAGATGGTTCTCCTGTGGCCCCACTTGGACAGACGGCGCGGAGGAGGACACCTCCTTGAGACCGTCCAGCACCTTTCTGATGTTGAACTTCTTCATTTTCACACTGCAGAGCACACAACTGGATTCACACGCAAAAGATAGTAGCCACTTTCTTTCACACGCGCGTGCGCGCTCTCTGTGTCTACTCTGATTCCCCCCCCTCTCTCTGTGAGCCTCACATTTTAGTGCTTATTCTCTAGCGCGGTCTCCATGAAGGAAAGCTGTGGCGCGCACCGCGCAGGCCGCCTCCTGACGGGTAAACAAACGCGGGGACAGCGGGCTGGGATGTTGCTGTAATTTGCTTGGAGTCCGCGCTCACTGTGCCCCACTGCGTCTCGTTTGGGCTCGCTCTTCCTCTCAGCTTCCCTGCCCTCCCCTTCTCGGCTGTGCGCGCCGCTCAGCCAAGGCGGAAACGCAGCGCAGTGGCGGTGGAGCTGCTGCTGACGCTCTTGCGCATGTCTGACAGAATGGACGTTTCAACGCAAATCCCGCCACCTTGCAAGCTCTCTCTCTCTCTCTCTCTCTCTCACATCTGCCCCCAGCGACAACGCCCCCTCCCTCCCCTCTGTCACACGCACATATAGAGGGGTTTTGCTCCACTGCACCTGGTGATGCTGGGATGCTGCGGCGCGGTGAGAGCCTGCGTGGAGACAGACGAGCAAACAAGCCGAGGCTCTGTCCCATTCTTTCCACCCAGCCTCGGTTTGTGATTCGCCATGTTAAAGGCCTTCCCAAACAACAGCTGATGGTGATGAAAGCGCTTTTAAAATACTGAGATCAAATGACTCACTTCATGATGCATATTCGAGGGAGGTGCGTATTAAGTTCAGCCGAGAGGAAAATGAAAGCAACCTATTTACATTTTACATTTCCGAGAAGGTTCTCTTTTTTTTTTTTTGCACACAGAGAATGCTGATTCGTTCAAGGATGATGGGTTCGTTTGCAGAAAAGCACCATCTTAAATTACACAACAGCTGAGCAAGCAAGAGCAAGTGCGTCTGTATGTATCCATGGCAATGGTCGTTTCCGGCTCCTGGTGGAGTCTCACAGCTTTCCTGCTACTCATACCCGCCTCCATATGGAGATGACTGTTACAGCTATAGGTCCACCATCCTACAGTTAGTGATGGTGTTTTAGTTCGTTCTGTCTGGAAAAGAAAGATCTGGGATGTAAATCCTTACATATACTATATATATATAGTGCTGATGAAAGAGGTAAATTTATGTGTATCTGGGTGTCTTCTGGACTGTTCATGTTATGACATACACCAGTTACGACATATAATATATTATGTTTTAGAGATGTTGTTGGTGTTGTTGATATCTCAACTATTTTTATGTTGCTGTTGTATGTTTTTACAAATTTACAATATTAGAACCAGAACTGGGCCAGGCAACAAAATGATAAGAGATCATACAAATATCAGACAGGACTAGAGTTTTGGACAGAAAAAATGATGAAAAAACTAGATAAGCACTCGGAGAGCGCAGACCTCCGCCAAGCGTAACAATTCCCCCATATAGCGATTTACACTATAAATATTAGTCGTACATATAGCACTGACAATATGGGACTGTGCTTGTTAGAGATTTCTACCTCTATTATTAAAGGCACAGTAGGCCGAAATGTAAGGGCACTCCCATTTTTTATAGAGATTGCAATAAAATCCGCCTTCTGGATCAGATCCAGATCAGGTTCTCATTGTCAATCCCTGAGTCAAATTTTATGAGTTTTGGGAAATAATTAAAGGAGATTTTGAGAAACAACATTTTTGGCCCCATTTACCACAATGTTATCAAAAATTTGAAAGTGATCCAGAATCCAGGATTTCTTCCGGATCACAGCCAAAATGAAATCATTTCTTCCTTTTCACATTTCTGACAAATCCTGAAAATTTCATCAAAATCCATCCATAACTTTTTGAGTTATCTTGAACACAAACAAACAAACAAACGGATAAACGCCAGCAAAAACATTACCTCCTTGGCGGAGGTAACAAATGCTCCCAAAGTGCTTAAGAAAGTCTTAAAAAGAACAATATCATCCTGCTGCAGCGGCTCAGTCAAAGTTCAGAGCGACCTGTGAAGGTCAGGACTAAATGTGGAGAAAGTTCTCTGACCTCAGAGACCTGGACAGATCCTGCAGCCTTGTCACGCGCCCAAGTGTCCTTGGCGATGACACTGAAGGAGTCCTCCCCAAGAGAGGTCACTAGCCCAGATAAATAGAGAGCGCTGCATCAAGAAGGGCATCTGACAAAAAAATAAAATTACAATAAAACATGTGCCAAATCAGTATGAAGAACATGATGATCCCATGTGGTGATGCCTTAAAAAAGAAAAAGCCAATAGTTGCTTTGCTTTTGTTTGACAGCTATGAAGTCCAAAAGAAAGGAAAAAAAGGTTCTTCTGATGAATTATCATTAAAGGTATGAATAATCTGAGACAGGAACATCTTCATATAAATATGCTTTTTAAAACTAATCAATACAATATTTATTTATTTTTATGGTCATGTTTATGTCCATTGCCTTGTTAAAACTGCTGACTTCCCCTCACATGCACCATGCTCTCACTATGAGCTGAAACTACTCAAAGTTCCCCATCATTTCACTCATTCTGTCCATTTCGTGTGCTGCAGTTCCAAATATCTACAATTTATACTATTTCAATAGCCATACTGTTTCCCGTAAGAGCTTCAGTTGATTGTGTTCACAACTCCAGTGCAGCTGTGTGTGTTTGTAAGGTCACAGATGAGAGTACCAGCTCTGACAAGCTCAGCTGAGACTGAGGCTTGAGGGCCTCTGACGTTGCCACCTGTTTCAGGGGTGTTTGCTAATTCGCCAAACTTTGACAGGCAGACGGCCGCTGGCAGCAGGGGTGGGGGGGGGGTGGGGGTGCAGCAGCAGCAGTAATAACTGTGTTTGTGCTCTGGTTACCAACAGCTGATGCCAATTCTGCCAAAACAACAGAAGCTCACAGCCCATCCTCATGACATTTTGTAAAAAATGCTTCATGTTCCAAGCTTGTCTCAATGATTTCTGTGTGAGCTGTATGTTAAATAACAGGGCACAAGCAGAAACGTAAAGAACCAGAAATCATCCCGGAGGGGGCTTGAGGACAACTGCCGCCACGCTGATTTGCATAATGAGCTGAAACTGACCATGCACACCTTTCGAGCCCAGCTGATATCACCTGATCCCAACTGATTCATGCAGCTGAACAGGGAGCCTTATTAGTCAACTGTGGCGTGTGTCTGAGTGCACGCAGTGAGAGGGGAGAGCTTTTTTTGCGCCACTGACATCAGTGATTTAATTTAGCACCATTGTGTTGTCACCGGGCAATTCATCTAGCTGTGTCATGCGTGCTTGCGTGTGCTGTATGTCATGGCTGACTGCTCTGTTTGTGTGCATTGATAAGGGTTTATGCTTAGCCAGCACTGTTGGAGGCATTTGTTTGTTTGCTTTAAAATTTAGTTTAGGTTTTTCTTTGTTATTCATGTCGAGTCATAAGCTGGAGAAAATCCATGAAAGCATGGGATAAAACATGCAAACTCCACACAGAAAGGTCCCAGCTGAAATTCAGCCCGGAAGCTTTTTGCTATGAGACAGCACCAACCACCATACCATTAAGCTGCCCACTGAGGGGAAATAAATACCATAAAAAAAAAAAAAAAAAAAAAAACTGTTGACAAACTATTGGAAAGTTATGAGTGTTGCAGAGACAGAGGCATGATTAAAACCTCTAGAGAACACTATGAATGCATTTGCAGATTGTGTTTGTTGCCTGGCAACATCTGAGACAATGACATCACGTGCAGCATCAGCAAGTAACACAGGTGAACCATCTCAGTAGATAGATGGAAATTCACATGCAACAGTTCAATGACTTGATACCTTTCCATTATCATGGTCGGCCATCACAACAGCTGTTAAAGAGGTCCAGAAATACCATCAGATATATCTTAAGTAGCTTGGAACCACATGGGGAAAAAAGTAAGTCAAGAAAGGATATGTGTTGTAATTGAAAACAGCTCAAGGACATATTAACAATCTTAAGGATATAATATTGCACGGCCAGAGCAACTACAGCAGGCTGCAACTACTGGGACATTCAACAGGTATTACCAACACCTAGAATCTGTTCCTTTCTGTAAAAAAAAAAAAGCTTCTTAAAATCTGAGAGAATAGCTAACAGGATTGGCCTTTGTCACACCCTCACACATCAAAGACTTGTCCATCAGCGTCGCCAGTGCAGCCCCAGTGTTCAGCATCACAGTAAGCCCCCGTTTTACCCTGCAGCAACAAAGTCCTTGAGCTGTCTGCTGGAAGTAAAAACCCGGAGGGACACAGGGGGCAATGTCAGCTTTGCAAAGAGTCAGGCATCCGCCTGTCTTGCAGGAGGACTGGAGGGACACCTTCCGTCCTCATTGACAGCTGTACTTAATCAAGCGTATGATAGCACACCTGAGTTTAACGTTCATGACCCCAAGCCTCCCTGCAGCATCCAGCCGCCGTCTCCATACACACATCATTTCCAGAAAGGAGCGTCCAGAAAATGCAAGCACACACACACACACGCTGGGGGTCTGCAATGAAGAGGAACACATAGAAGACATTCACGCGTGCTCTTTGTCACGTGGATGCCACAGCCACTAACCAGCTGGAGACCAAAGAGGAGGCATGCCAAGCTGACAAAATTATGTATGATAGGCATGTAGACACAGGCACATACGTTAAGCTCACACACATCCACAGCAGTTAATGAGCCATTGCCCCCGAGGAAACACTTGGTTATCGCTGCCTGGTAAAGAGGAGGATGTTTTCAATGTCAAATACACGTGTAGATGTGTTGCGTGGAGAATGAAAGAAAGCTCAAGGACAAATCTGTAAATGTTTCCCCACACATCAAGCCCCCCCATCCACTGCCAATCTTTATGGTTACAGGACCTTAAATATATTGATGTGGGGACGACAAAGATGAAGAGGTGTGTGTGTGTGTGTGCGTGGGGGGGCACACAAAATAAAGCCTTCATTACATTGACACAGCTCCGAATCAGTAAGCGAAAGAACAGGCGCGAGCAGAAGAGAAGGAGAGTTTCAGTCTCCTGGGCAAAGACTTAGATGTGCTGTTTCTTTTGCAGAAATACCTTATATTGCAGGGGTTTGTGTGTGCTGATGCCCAGCTTGTCATCTAGCTTGATTATTGGCAACCAGCTGCGCTGCTCAGTGTGGAGAGGTGCTGGATCTGTTCCCCTAAGCTGTTTGCACACACACGCATGCTCGCGCACACACACACACACAGAAGAGAGGATGGATTGGAAGGGTATTGCCACTGCAATGAGCCTGTGAGAAAAAAAAAATGTTCAAAAGAAACCGCAGTCAAAATTAAGTTGACTTTAACAAGTCATTTTCATAATTGACAAAACCAAATGTTGCTGTGACTCAAATCTGAATGAAATCTGAATGTTTAATAAAAATAAAGTGAGCTTGGTCTCTCGGCGGAATATATCAATATGCAGTTATTTGAAACAACACTCATTTAAAAATATTTTTAGCTTTCTTTAACTGACTGCCATGTGCCTTCTGTCCATGGGCCTTTTTTCCCCCTAAACAAGTGGCTACCTGCTAAGGTTTCTGTTTCTTCCACAAAAAAAATAAAAAATAAAAACAGAAAAGAATTGTTCCAGTCAGATCCAAACAACAATCAGACCACATTGCTGGTATGTGGTGTCCTCCTCAACACAAAGAATCAGTCAAAGAATGGTTCCTCTGGACTTGACTTCTGATTTCCAGGGGACAGAAGCCAAAACTGCTTCTGGACAACACTGCATAGATATAGAACCAGTCAGAGAACAGAGGCATGTAACGTGGACAGACTGGCAACCAGACTAATATCAACAAAAGACATTCCAGATGGCATGCAGTGGAGTAGGAACACCACAGAATGACTGATGTAGTAAAAACGTGTTGATCCAAAGTGTTAGTGGGAATGCAGCCATCCTGTAGAAGTCATGGCATAAATCCTGTCCTCCCCCCGTTGTAGCTGATTTGGTACCAGAGAAAAATGGCTGTGAACAGGAGGTATACCAGAGAGAATTTTCACAAAGTAAATACATGGATGGCCAAGTTAGGTATGAGTGAGCATCTACTTGAGGGGAATGTGAAACTGGCTGTGCAGTCAAATGGTTTGCTACGAGGGAGTTTGGTCATATTCCTGATCAGAACTGACCATGCAAATAAAAACCAAACTGGCTTCATATTGGTTGAAATAAAGACCCTGTTTCTTCGACCTGTTACTGACCAAGTTGTGCTGGAGAAGCATCCAGAGCCCCAGAAATGCTGTTCAGAGATGTTTCTTGTCCTCCCTCACTGATCTCACACTTGAGAAGCTCTGAGAAGTTCCTGTTAGGAAATGAGTCAGCCGAGGAAGACTGCAGCTCACTGGCTGTTCAGGGACGTTACAGGTCTGGAAGTATGAATCGATAGGAATTGTTTTTGGTCAGTTTTGCTGTTAATTTTTGCTCCATCTTCTCTGTGCTGCAATTTTGCTAACAAGTCTTCACCGAAGAATCTTACTTTCTGATGATCACATGTCAGTAGTTTAGCTATTATGAAAGTGTTACATCTACAGTTTTTCACTGCTCACTAGGTGTTGGTGGTTGTAATGTTTGGGTATAGAAAACATCGATAGAAATAACAATAACTGTCTGCAATTTAAATAGAAGAAAAGGAGGTCCACAAGGATATGTATCTGAATGTGAGACATGGGTTATAATATCTGTAACAGCAATAATCAAAAGTGAGCTCTGGGCAGGTTATCAGTGACTTCCTTGCTTACGCACCTGCTACTGGTTTCAGCTTGAATCTATTCACACTTTATCAAATCAGAAATTCACTGTGGCCACGCCAGCGTTGCTGAACTGGTGTGAAGTAGCGCACTGAGCACCACCTTCACCCACATATTAGAAGTGAACATCTGTCAGCATGTGTTAACATAAGCAGGAAATCCAAAGGCAAACAAAAGGATGCTGTTAAATCCAGCTCATGAGCACTGAAAGCGGATTCTGATGGGAGGTTAAGTTCCTATTCCTCATGGAGCGCAGTTGAGGGATGGTGAGCCTTCTTACAGACAGTTCCTCTCATTCTGTAGCCTCTGATGATAAATTAAGCTGAGCAATTATCCCGTGTGATTGGCAAAGGCTATTGCTCAATCCAATAAAGTGGGATGAAACTTAGACTCCTGTTTTATTGGCAACCTGACACCTCCCTGCTCTGCTGTTGAAACTGAGTCTGCATTGCAGAATTAATGCAATCATCTCCAACACGAGGCAATTAAGTAAGGATTCGAGCACTGTGATGCCATTTAAGGAAACTGCGTGTGTACTTCCACCCAGCCATCGATAGATTGTGCTTCATCCACTCGTCAGCTGACACAGGACTTTAAAATTCTGGCTTCAAATAAGGCTTAATTAGAAGTGTACTAAACAAAAACACAAAACACACTACACATGTGCTCCCTATACTTGCACTATCTAGACTACTTACAAGTCCACTTATAGCTCACTCAGAGGATGTGTTCCTAGCAAATTGGTACGTGCCAACAGTTTCTTCTTTTCTGAAGGTCTTTGCCATTTCTCTCCATGAATTATTGCCCATTTCACTGTCCTTTCATTCTTTTCCAGATTCAGTCAGTGGGAAACACAGCCTCTTCTCAAATTAAGTTTGTCTTAGTTTCGCAGAACACATGGACTTGTTTTCATGGAAACAACAAATTCCGGCACATTCACACATACATTTCTTTTTTTGTGAGCTGGCATCAAAAAAGAGCTCCCTATTGGCATGTGAATTCAGTGCAAGTTCTTTTCTCCTTTATCTGGACTTCTAAGACTTTTTTTCTTTTTTTCTTTCCCCCCCTGAGATCTCAGGTGTACCTAGCCTTGCCTCAATCAAACAATTGGTCAGGTGGTAATATATTGAACTATTTTGGTATAGTAATCTAAGTTTTTCCAATTGCCAAGGTCGGTCTGGATAAAAAATGCATTTGTTCTTTTAATGAACGAATGTTAATGAAATTGCACAACATTTGTATCATCATTTCATTGCCATATTATGGCAACTAACTGCGCTAATCTTTCCATAGGGGGGAAAAAAAAATGTCCTGTGAAGAAATTGTGACTTACTTCCAATGGGTTTTTTAAGAATCTCCTTATCGTCATTGTGTCTGGGGAGGGAGCAAATATTTGAAAGGAAAAAATAGCCTTCCAATCTATACTACTGTAACTTAAAATAGACAAGGTAAAGCCTCCTACAATTTTTTCATTGTTTTGTTGAATGTAACATCAATTTAACATGACATAGGGCTAATTTTGAGAGAATGTAACAAAAGAATAAGGTTTTAGCTAAAGCTGGACATTGTGAGATAGTAGTGGGGCTGACGTTACCTCCTCCAGTTCTGAGCAGCCTCCACTGACGGGTCACTTTGGTCGTAAACTTTATGCTGGTTGATGAACCAGGTTCTAAACTACTTTTGTTTATGTTTGCATGAGTTGAATTGTTTTAGGTAACCAGGAAAACCTGGGGTAGACTTTCAATGGTATGAATATTCTCTCACCGATCAAGTGGAATGGATTCTTTGGTGAAGCAATAGAACCAGCATTTGGTGGACAAGAGCGTTTACATGGTAAAGGTGTGTGTGTGTGGGGGGGTGTCCAATGGAAGAATTTTTAAATGCAGGGAGGACCCATCCCCCTCAGATATAATGGTTTGCGATCTCTATGGCGTACTGCTGTTTGTTAAAAGAGTGTAAAGGAAGTCCATAGTACAATAATCCTTTGTGGGCAGTTGTTCAGACTTTGGGAAAAGAGAGTCTAAATGTTGCTCTTATGTGGATGTGAGAGCATCCTCCAAGTGGACATCAAAGTTTTATGATAAGAACATCTTTGTGTCCACTGTGTTGTGGACTGGTAACAGAAGGGTCATGACACTATTGAGAGACAAAGTTCAGTTTATTTCCAGTAAAGGCACTCTATGTAGCAATACAACTTCTGACCATAGAGGACTATATACTGGTAATACTGTGAGAGAGAAAGAACTGTCCAGTACATTTTGTAATACCACTTTTTCCCACTAGAGGTGCATTTCATCGTTTCTTCCACTAGGGGCTAACATAATAACTTTCTTGTAGTATGCTGCCCCCATGTGGCCAGAAGTCGAATTACTACATAGAGTGGCTTTAAAATGGAGTTACAGCATTTTTATCATAATTTCATTGCCATAATATGACCACTTACACACAACCCCTTGTTCCACTTCAGTGTAAATGCCAGCCTAGATCTTTGCTCAGAACAGTAACCTGCTTTGCTATACTGTTGATGTCAAATCCTGTCAAATCCTGTACACAGAGCTGCACCACAGACAGTTTATAAATCTGCTTCAACGTGCACTTTGCAGTCTTGCTTAAATATTGACTCAGCCTGACCTTCAAACAGCCTTTCTGACTTCTATTAACTGGCTGTTCAGGGAGTATCTTGCAGACATTGATAAGTGTGGGCCACTGGGAAATAAAAAATAAACAGAAAGCTATCAGTTTAAGAAACAATACCACACATTCTTGCCTGGGATTTCTATCTACAGGTCTCTTGTCACCTGAATCTGATCATAGACACAATTTTTCCTCTGTTATGATGACCTTGTTTACAGTGTGTTATTCCCTCTCCACCTACAAATATGAAATAACTTTTTGTGTGAGTATAAGAAAGAGAGCTATAATTTGATTTTTACACTTCCTCTGGAGTTTCCAGGGTTGGACCGTATGGGTGGAGATGGAGATTGGCTGCAATAGTTGAGTTGTAAAAATTAAGTCAGAGTTTCAACACTTGGTGTAAATTGTGAATAACTGTGATCCCAGAGTCCTTTTTTTCTTTGCTCTGTGACTGAGAATTAAATTAAGGGCTATTGATAGAATTACAATTTAGAAGAGAGCTGTGATGGTTAAGTTAAGATGCGCCAGCCAAGTAATGGATCATATCAGTGGAGAGTTATAATAAAATCACCAAGACGGTGTGTGTTTGTGTATGTGTGTGTGTGTGTGTGTGTGGAACGTGTGTGCAAAAAAATAGGGAATCGTCCCACCTGAATGATGTTCATCAGTTATGACACTGAAATATTTTATCTAACAACTGCAAATACATGTTTTGTAAAGCATACCTGTCAGGATTTGCAGGGAATGGACCCAAATGTAGAGGACCAGGAGGCAGGAGTGCAAAACATAATCATCTTATTTAACAAAAAGCACTGGTGTAGCATAAAATTCAAAACTACAAAAAACCTGGAGAAAGCTGACAGGAAACAGGGGAACAACAGAAGGAGAAACAGCGGAAAATCAGCTACAAGTATGATGAGGAAGAAATGAAACAGCAAGTGAAGGAGGAAAACACAGGACTGATTAATCATACATACTGCCAGAGGAGATGACAAGACACGGGTGTAGACAATCAAGACAGAGCAGACTGACAAAGGAAGAAATACACCGGGGGAGAAGACCAAGAAAATCAGAAATTCAAGCTTCACAATTCAAGCAACACAAAACAGGCCTTCAAAAGCAAAAGAGCAATCGTAAACACAGAGCTCAGTACTCAGTACTGAGCAAGACTCAAACTCAAAATCAGAGTCCCAAGACCATGACAGTATGTATAAAAGAGCTGATTAAAAAAAAAAAAAAACTTAATTAATAGGGTTTTTTTTTTCAGATCTGAATAAAAAAAAAAATGTTCCTCTCTTGGAAAATATATCTGAACATGTCAAAAGACAAATTAGTCTGCAGAGACAACTGGCAGACTTAAATGAGGAAACATGGCCCCAACAAGAAAGCTGTCAGTGGAAAGAATCAAAATCATGATAACAAAAAACCTCGTTCAAAAAGAAAATTCAACTGGGAGTGTGTCAAATGATGTTGGTCTAAAATTTGGAGCAAGAACAAAATGGAAAGAATGTAAAATGGGAAAGTGCATTTAGACCAAAAAAAGATGTCAGGGCATCAAGAAAAGACCCAAAGCAATTGTGCCTTGAAACAGAAAATGCAAGACAAAAGAAAAAACAAATGGACAGAAACAGGAGTCACATGTTTGCAACTGTACTGTTGAAAAAGGCTGAAAGAAATTAGAATCACAAAGAGAAAAATCATCATTTTCATCTAAACAGAAGAAGACAAGGGTTCTGTGAGCTATGAGAGAAGCGGTCATAGACTGGTGATTATGAATAGAAATCTCACTCTGATTATAGAATTATAGAAAAAATCACATTCAGTGATTAAGCATAAATCTATACTGGACTACGGGGTGATGCTGGAACCTTCGGCTGGTGCAGGTCAAATTAAATATACAACCTCACTTCCAAAAAACTTGGGACGCTGTGTAAAATGTAAATAAAAACAGAATGCAATGATTTGCAAATTACATACATTATTCCCAACAGAACGTAAAGAACAAATCAGATGTTGAAACTGAAGACATTTGACCATTTTAGGGAAAATATTAGCTCATTCTGACTTTGAGGGCAGAAACACATCTCTTCTTTTAACAACTGTCTGTAAATGTCTGGGAAATGAGGAGACCAGAGTTTTAGAAGAGGGATATTGACTCATTCTTGACTGATGCAGAATTCTCGCTGCTCAACAGTCCTGGGCCTTGGCTGCCACACATTTCATTTCATGACGGACCAAATGTTTTTGATTGGTGAAAGTTCTGGGGTCCGTTTCAGGAAGTGGGTTGTGTAGAAAAACCTTAACTCTAAGAGGCTGAGTTTTCAGTTTCACAAAGCGAGCTAATTCAACCCCGATCAAAAAGGTTCAGTTGAGCCGGTTTCAGAAACTGAGGTAACTCATACTCAGTCAGTTACCATGGTAACTGACTCAGTGATGTAAACCTGGTCAGGAGCAGGCTTACATCCTCATATCTCCAGTTTCTTTGTGTCTCCTCCCTTCATGAAGCTGAAACGAGTTCAATTTCACTAGACAACTAATCATATAACCTACATTTTGGGGACGATGTCGCATTTGTGACAGGAAAGTATATTGAAGATTTAAATGATTAACTGCAGTCAAGCCAAGCTGTCACTACTTGTGATACCCAATTCTTTTTTTTTTTTTTTGCAAGGAACGTTAGGTCTACTGTTTTTCTGCAGCTATGCAACTTATTCAGACCTACATGATCTGATCCTTCCATGCATTATAAAAACCACCCATCATATGGTCATGCTTCCCATAAAGTACCTTGAGTTAATTTAGTAGTGAATCTCAGTTTCCCTCTCTCCTCCCATACAGCAATTGGACTTTTCTCCTGCAAAGCCCTGCTGTTGTGATGGATGCAGTATAGGGTTTGGCATTCTCTTGCTGAAATATACAAGGCCTTCTCTGAAAGAGACATTGTCTGGATGGGAGAATATGTTGCTCTCAAACCTCTACGTACTCTTTGGCATTGATGGTGTTTTTCCAGATGTGTAAGATGCTCACCCTATAGACACTATTACAACACCATACCATCAGATATGCAGGCTTTTGAACTGTCTGCTGATAACAAGCTTGATGTTCCTTTTCCTCTTTAGGACAGGGCGTTCATGGTTTCCAAAGAGAATTTAAAATTTTGACTCATCTGACCACAGAACAGTTTTCCATTTTGCCTCAGACCATTTTAGATGAGCTTTGGCCCACAGAAGAGAGATGTATTTCTGGATTGTGTTCACACATGGCTTCTTCTTTGCATCATACAGATTTAACTTGCATTTGTGTTTTACAAGGCAAACTGTTCACAGACAGTGATTTCTGGAAGTGTTCCTGAGCCCATCCACAGATGTCCAGTAGAGAATCCTGCCTGTTTTTAATAATGTACATCCAGTTTTTCCCTTCAGCCTTGTCCTTGGTGCACACTCCTCCTGAAACTTTAGATACGTTCTGTAGGTGGTGGGATCTTCAAAGTCTTTGCAATTTTACATTGAGGAACATTTTTCTGAAATTCTACCACAATTTTTAGATGCAGTTTGTCACAGATTGGTAAACCTCTGCCCATCTTTATACCCAAGATGCTCTGCCTTTCTGAAATGCTCCTTTTATATCCAGTCTGTTTCTGATCTGTTGCCAGTTAACCTAATTAGTTGTCAAATGCTCCTCCGTTTGTTTTTGATTTGCGCAAATTACTTTTGCAGCTTTTTTTTTCCCTTTTTGTGTCCCCTGTGTTGCTGCCGACAAAGTCAAATTGAGCAAATGTATCATAAGGGGAGAGTATGGAAGACCCAAACGCAGGCATTTCCAGCAAATGTGATTCATTAACAATCAACAAAATCCAAATTTAACTTAAAATCCTGGATGATGATGGGACAGCAAGGGAGGAATATGGAAGGAGAACGGGCAGACATCCGGGAAGTGAAACAGACAAACCAGCAACAGAAAGAGAAAGACAAGACTTAAATACACAAAGGAGCAAATGAGGGGCAGGTGCAGGCAATCAAGGAAATACATGGAGTAAAAAGTAAAGTAGAACACAAAGAAGACAAGACAGACCTTCAAAGTAAAAAGGACAGGGGACAGGGGAGACCAGAACACCAACTAAACTCAGAAAACATGCTGTGCCCAACCCACACCATAACAAAATGTTTTCCATGAAAAGGTAAAGTCTCAGTTTTAACATCTGATATGTTTCTTTATGATCTATTGAGACTAAAATATGGGTTTATGTTATTTGCAAATCATTAGCATAATGTTTTTCATTGACATACTTCGGGAGCCTAAATCTTTGTTGTCCATTTATGGGCAAAAAGCAAATCTCCATTTCAAAATTTAAGGCAAAGACAGCCTTAAAGATTAGGTTCCCATTCACGGTTGAGGGGTTATGGTTAGAAAAAGCACTGAAGAAACATTCTCTGTTATCATGAAAGTATGTGTATGTCTGAGAGAGGAAAATGTTACAGGGGTTTTGATTACTGCAGCATAGCTTTGGTATTAATCTCTGATCCCTCACCTTTTCCCCTTCAGTGTTACCATTCCGCCTACATATAGTAAGGAGTTGGCCTTTTGCTCTATGTCCTCTAAGCTGAGTCTTAGCCGTGACAGCACAGCCTTCTCTCTCTCTAAGCTCCCCTGTCTTTTATCAGCATAGCAAGCACCGACGATGGACGTCTGGAGTGTTCTTCCGCAGAAGGAGAGAGCAACAACGAAGAGATGCTGCGGACTGTTGGGTCAATACACACTGTGTCCTCTCAAGCTCTAAGTCTAGGTTTGAGTAGGTCTGTCTATATGTGATTATTTATGTTCGAATAAATACATGTTCATGGCAGGGACTTGTGAAGGCAAAAAGAGCCAGCTGAGCACAAAGCTCTTGGAGATTTGAAGGGCACTGCATCTCCTTTGCACATATTACAGGTTCACAGGCTGAATGAAAAATAAGCGCATGGAGGATATAGGGATGAAGGGCATGAATAAATACAAAAAGATAAAATGTGTCGTGGTGGTATAGGCTAACAGAACAAGGACACCAGCCACATTAGTGAATCAGAATTCAAGAAATGTTACAGCAAGATATAACATCAACGTTAATGACAATCAGCAATCATACTGTTTAGAGATGTTAGAAAAGCATAAAGATACCATTAGTGCACATTAAAACACCTGGTCATGGTCTGTTCTACCTCATAGAAGAGTAAATCGCTGTAAATCTGTTTGGTTGCTTTGTGGTTATGCACATTGTTTCAAATGAGCAGTCAGTCCACAACTGTGCATCAGTCAGCGCGCTAATTGCCAGCTCAGTAATGTTAATTATGGGGGGAGCCAAGAACATCATCTTTAATTTGCAGCTTGCTGTCTTTGTATTTAGATAGATAACTAGCAACATATTTTTTCAAAAAGATTGGGTGTCAGGGGCTCTCGTAGCTCGTGATTAAGCATGCGCGCAGGAAACTGGAGGCCAAGACCTCACCACAGGGGCCGGGCCCCAAATATTTCAGTTTGGGCCCTTCACTGCATGTCTATTCTACTGTCCACTAACTCACTAAAACTAAATAGGTCTGGACTCACATCACCTTTTTAACCTTTTCTGGGATTTTCAAAGTGATTTACAATGTTCAGATTTGAATTATCAATTTAATCATAAAAGTGCATGTGCAAGTGCCTCCTCCATGAGTCACCACCTTATCGTGGTGGAGGGGTTTGCGTGTCCCAGTGATCCTAGGAGCTATGTTGTCGGGGGCTTTATGCCCCTGGAAGGGTCACCCATGGCAAACAGGTCTCTAGGTGAGGGACCAGACAAAGTGTGGCTCATAAAGACCTTTATGATGGAGAAGAACCGAGGCCCAAGATTTCCCTTGCCCGGACGCGGGTCACCGGGGCCCCCCTCTGGAGCCAGGCCTGGAGGTGGGGCTCGGAGACGAGCGCCTGGTGGCCGGGCCTTTGCCCATGGGGCCCGGTCGGGCTCAGCCCGAAAGGGAAACATGGGCCCCCACTCCAGTGGACTCACCACCTGCAGGAGGGGCCATAGAGGTCGGGTGCGCAGTGAGCTGGGCGGTGGCCGGATGCGGGGACCCTGGCGGTCCGATCCCCGGCTGCAGAAGCTAGCTCTAGGGACGTGGAATGTCACCTCTCTGGTGGGGAAGGAGCCTGAGCTGGTGTGTGAGGTCGAGCGGTTCCAGCTAGATATAGTTGGACTCACCTCAACACATGGCTTGGGCTCTGGAACCAGTATCCTGAGAGGGGTTGGACGCTTTTCCACTCTGGAGTTGCTCCGGGTGAGAGGCGCCGAGCTGGGTGGGCAACTTATTGCCCCCCGACTTGGCGCCTGTACATGGGGTTTACTCCGGTGGACGAGAGGTAGCCTCTCTCCGCCTTCGGGTGGGGGGACGGGTCCTGACTGTGTTTGTGCTTATGCACCAAATAGCAGTTCAGAGTACCCACCCTTTTGGAGTCCTTGGATGGAGTATTGGAGAATGTTCCATCTGGGGACTCCCTCGTTCTGCTGGGGGACTTCAATGCTCACGTGGGCAACGACAGTGAGATCTGGAGTGGTGTGGTTGGGAGGCAGGGCCCCCCCGATCTGAACCAGAGTGGTGTTTTGTGTTGGACTTCTGTGCTCGTCATGGACTGTCCATAACGACATGTTCAAGCATAAGAGTGTCCACTTGCACTTGGCACCAGGACACTCTAGGCCGCAGTTCGATGATCGACTTCATAATCGTTCGCGGACTTGCGGCCGCATGTCTTGGACACTCGGGTGAAGAGAGGGGCGGAGCTTTCAACTGATCACCACCTGGTGGTGGGTTGGCTCAGATGGTGGGGAGGATGCCGGTCAGACCTGGCAGGCCCAAACGTGTTGTGAGGGTCTCTGGGAACGTCTGGCAGAGTCTCCTGTCAGAAGGAGCTTTAACTCACACCTCCGGCGGAACTTCGACCATGTTCCGAGGGAGGCAGGGGACATTGAGTCCGAGTGGGCATGTTCCGGGCCTCCATGTTGAGGCGGCCGACCGGAGCTGTGGCCGTAAGGTCGTTGGTGCCTGTCGTGGCGGCAATCCCAGAACTCGTTGGTGGACACCAGCAGGTGAGGGATGCCGTCAAGCTGAAGAAGGAGTCCTATAAGGCCTTTTTGGCATGTGGGACTCTGGAGGCAGCTGACAGGTATCGGCAGGCTAAGCGGGACGCGGCTTTGGCGGTTGCTGAGGCAAAACTCGGACATGGGAGGAGTTTGGAGAGGCCATGGAGAACGACTTCCGAACGGCTTCGAAGAGATTCTGGTCCACCATCCGGCGTCTCAGAAGGGGGAAACGGTGCTCCATCAACACTGTATACAGTGGGGATGGGGAGCTGTTGACCTCGACTCGGGACGTTGTGGATCGGTGGAGGGAATACTTCGAAGACCTCCTCAATCCCGCCGACACGTCTTCCAATGAGGAAGCAGAGTCTGGAGGACTCAGGGGTGGACTCTCCTATCTCTGGGGCTGAGGTTGCCGAGGTGGTTAAAAAGCTCTGTGGCAGGGCCCGGGTGTGGATGAGATCCGCCCGGAGTTCCTCAGGGCTCTGGATGCTGAGGGGCTGTCTTGGTTGACACGCCTCTGCAGCATCGCGTGGACGTCGGGGACAGTACCCCCTGGATTGGCAGACTGGGGTGGTGGTCCCCTCTTTAAAAAGGGGGACCGGAGGGTGTGTTCCAACTACAGGGGGATCACACTCCTCAGCCTCCCTGGGAAGGTCTATTCAGGGGTCCTGGAGAGGAGGGTCCGTCGGATAGTCGAATCTCGGATGGGAGGAGCAGTGTGGTTTTCGTCCCGGCCGTGGAACGGTTGGACCAGCTCTACACCCTCTTCAGGGTCTTGGAGGGGCATGGGAGTTCGCCCAACCAGTCTACATGTGTTTTGTGGACTTGGAGAGGGCGTTCGACCGTGTTCCCGGGGATTCCTGTGGGGGGTGCTTCGGAGTATGGGGTGCCGGACTCCCTTATACGGGCTGTCCGGTCCCTGTACAACCGGTGGCCAGAGTTTGGTCCGCATTGCCGGCAGTAAGTCGGATTCGTTTCCAGTGGGGGTTGGACTCCGCAAGGCTGCCCTTTGTCACCGGTTTTCTGTTCATTACTTTTATGGACAGAATTTCTAGGCGCAGTCGAGGTGTCGAGGGGATCCGGTTCGGTGGCCTCAGGATTGGGTCTCTGCTATTTGCAGATGATGTGGTTCTGTTGGCTTCATCGAGCCGTGATCTACAGCTCTCGCTGGAGCGTTCGCAGCCGGTTGTGAAGCGGCTGGGATGAGAATCAGCACCTCCAAATCCGAGACCATGGTCCTCAGCCGGAAAAGGGTGGAGTGCCCTCTCCGGGTTGGGGATGAGGTCCTTCCCCAAGTGGAGGAGTTTAAGTATCTCGGGATCTTGTTCACGAGTGAGGGAAGGATGGAGCGGGAGATCGACAGACGGATCGGTGCGGCATCTGCAGTGATGCGGGTGCTGCACCGGTCTGTTGTGGTAAAGAAGGAGCTGAGTCGGAAGGCGAAGCTCTCGATTTACCGGTCGATCTACGTTCCCACCCTCACCTATGGTCATGAGCTTTGGGTAGTGACCGAAAGAACAAGATCGCGGATACAAGCGGCTGAAATGAGCTTCCTTCGCAGGGTGGCCGGGCTCTCCCTTAGAGATAGGGTGAGAAGCTCGGTCATCCGGGAGGGGCTCAGAGTAGAACCGCTGCTCCTCCGCATCGAGAGGAGCCAGATGAGGTGGCTCGGGCATCTGGTTAGGATGCCTCCTGGGCGCCTCCCTGGTGAGGTGTTCCGGGCACGGCCCACTGGGAGGAGACCCCGGGGAAGACCCAGGACACGCTGGAGGGACTATGTCTCTCGGCTGGCCTGGGAACGCCTTGGGATCCCCCCAGAGGAGCTGGAGGAAGTGGCCGGGGAGAGGGGGGTCTGGGCTTCCTTACTCCGGCTGATGCCCCCGCGACCCGACCTCGGATAAGCGGAAGAAGACGGTACGGTACGGTATCATAAAAGTGTTCATTTTGTACTTTGATAAGTTATTATCGTACCACTTTTTTTTGTCATTGTTGCTCGTTTGTTAAATATATGAGAAACCATATCAGAAAGTGGGCATTTTGTTCTACCTCAGGTAAGTATCTGTCAGACTAAAATCCTCCTCCAGATCAGTGGCCCTGTGGGAAAAGTTTCCTCACTTTTAAAACTCCATCCGCTGCAGTAAGCATATTAACGCTGACTGAGATGCCAACAAGCGCTCTTAACACCATCACACAGCTTCTAGCACAGCTGTAAACTATGTTTTGCTTCATTACGGTCAACTAAAATCAACTAAACAATGAGTTAAGCACACAGTGACTCATCAAGGCCAGACCAGGTTTGAAGCTGATGAGGAGGCTTAGCTCTGCTCCGTCTCAGCAGGGTGCCCTGACAGCTAAGTGGTTAAGACGCATTATGTAAGAAAGGAGGAATGTTTGGGGTACAATTCCAAATGGGAATCTTTATCCCAGTTTCTGGGTTTGTGCTGTTCCTCCATACTGTTGGAACATCAAATAAAGGGCATGAAAAAAAAAAATCTGAAAACACTTCATCTGTGTGTGTGAGATGATGGTCAAACACCTTCAAAATTATATTCCAGGTTGTTTGCCCTGAAATGCTGCACTAAATTGAAAAAAGTTTGTATAATGTGAAATGACAAGAAAGGTCAAAATGTTGTTCGGGCAGACAGTGAGGTGGTCTGAGGTATTCAGATGTGCGTCAACGCATTGCCAAGGAAGAAAGAAATTAGCTATGGTTGTAGAGAAACAAACTGAAGGGTTATAAACCCTTTCAAATAATTTAGAGTCCATCATGCTACACAGAAAAGATTATTCACAAGTGGAAAACACTCAAGACGGTTGCCAGCAGGACTGGCTCTTGGCATAAGCAATACAGGCGGCTGCCTAGAGCTGCGCATGCTGGGGGGTGCAGCTGATTGTGCCAAAACTACCCCCACTTCCCTTTCTGACATCATCATGCAGCAATAAAATACAATTTATTTATGCGCAATTGCAGCCCACTGGTGCCCTTTCCCTCATGTTCTGCCTTAAAAACAACAAATGAACAAATAAAAAATCTCCTCCTTGTTTATCATCAATTGAACTGGCTCTGATCTGGTCACACTTGGGGTGCCGTGGTAACGTGTTGAAAGCCTGGGATGTGTGCGTGTGAAGAGAAGGAGAAGGAGAGAGAGATGAGCTCACTGATGTATGGTTAAAGTCAGGTATCTGTTTTCAAAATGAAAAGGCCCAAGTTTTCAGGTACAAGGTTCAGAAAACGGAGAAAAGACGAGGAGGAAAACTAACCAACACTGGCCCTGGTTTCCAGTCTGTCCAGAAGTGGATATCTTATCAAGCCCACCTTATGGTCAGACTGTGCACAGAGAAAAAGAAAAAAAACCCTGAATTTATGGAGGATTGTTATTAAAAGCGTACAAGTTGCTTTAAAGAGGAAATATGATGGAAAAAACTCCATCTCCGAGAGCTATATCTCAGTCTCCACAGGTGCTAATACAATTAGTATTAAGGGTTGTCAGGAGAAAGTATTTTCTCTCTTAAAGAACATTGCAGCATGTTCCTCTAGAGCAAAGTTAAACAAAAGAGTATCCTCTTTGCTTTTACATGTACATATAAAATTTAACTTTGTTTTTATTTAGAAAAGGGGAAATCAAATAAATTCCTTAAAGGTAGAATGCTATTTTATCATTTGTAAAAGCAAGGGCTAAGAAAGTGATTAAAGCATTCTTGAACTGACTGCCTCTAAGAGGGAGAGAGTGAACTGAAGAGCCACTGCTCCACACAACTCTGAGGATGTGTATCAGATTTCAGTTAATTTCATCATGCCTCTAATGTGGGTCCATTTAAGAATCAAATATTTTCTTATTACTTACTCTCACAAGTGCTCGAGCATGCGATCACACACACACACACACGCACACACACACCCTTTTGTCCTCGTTTTCAAGGTTACACTCGGGTTCTTCTGATGCTCACAACACATTTGCATCAAACCACCAGCCAACAGCTGCCAATTAAACCGCCTCTCCGTTAACACACACACGTCACTAGCAGTTAGAGTCTGAAGATGTCTTTCTCCTTCTAACAGCCAAAAACAGTGGCACACAAACAATCACCCCCGACAAATATATCACACACACCCATCGGAGGAGGAGGAGTAGATTTAAGTGTGAGGGAACATCATGGAACAGCTAATGTTTTAGAAAGGAAGGAATGAATTTGGCAACCAGGAGCAAACAGTGCAGACACAACAGTGAATGTTCTCTGCCAGGAACAAGACTTTCAGGATTTGCTCTGTCATGCTGTTACAAGGATAGGCGTAGTGGAGGGCTTGATGAGGTCTGACACACTGAACGACTACGTAAACCCAGCAGAACAATTTCTGAGAGGAAACAGAAAACAAAGCGCGCATACCAACGCTGTCTCCAAGCACAAAGTTGATACGCTTATATGTTTTCACATAGGCATCCTTTTTTTATACACCAAATACATCCTGTCCAGGGGTCTTTTTTTTTAAACTGTGGGAGACAGAATCGATAGAAACCCACACAGGCTCAGGGAGAAAATTCAAACTCTAAATGTTTCTTGCTTGTTCGTCATAGCATTCTTTGAAATAAGATCTAAAACATAGATCTTAACTTAGGTCTCCAGAAGTTTTCAGAAGTATTATTCAAAAGCTTTGGAGAAAAATACTGCAGGATGCACCTGCAACCAAAGACAACTCTCCTTATCCTGCTGTCTTGCACACACATGCATACAAATACGTGCACAGCATAATGATCATTTCCTTCATGCAGCAACACAAAAATTGAACAATTCATTCTTGTCAACCTTGAAACAGCATACTGCAGAATATGAGAATATATTAATCACAGTAGCCTCTAGATGGCACCAGCTTCCCTTTCATTTCCAATTTACTTTCTCATTCCTTTGTTGACTGTGAGATGGAGAATTAGATGCAATCCAAGTACTAAACTAAGATAAAGGACATGTTATGAAATTAATTTGACACAAGATAAAACACATCAAAAATATAAAAATCTGTTTTTAAAAGGGGTTCACTTCAAACCTGGGTCTCATGTTTATAATTGCTATGTGTTAAAGATCAGCATTCACCTATGATGCATTTCCTTTGTGCCTCACTTTACCTCAAAGAATGGGGCTCGTACAGGCTTTTATGTGCAAGACCAAAGTTTGCTGATTGATCAATGTATCGACAGCACTTGGCTTGTGGGAGGTTGGCTGTATCCACCATCCTTTGAGTCATTCTGTCAATACAGTGACCCTGAAGAAGACAAAAGAATTGCAAAACTGCACACTGCAAATGAGTTAGCTTGATATTTTCAAGACATTAAAAGAGGAAGTGGTGTTAAGTCATCATATATACACTAGTAACAGCCATTTTGTCTGTAAATAAATATAAGTTAAAGATCACTCTCGAGGAATGTTTGAGGATCTGTAAAAATTACTCTAACTTTAAATTTGTCAACATATTTGTTGCTTTAGTGTCGATATTTCTGTCAACACTTAAGCAGGGAAACAAAGATCATATCAAAATGCATGAACCACAACAGAGAAAAGGTTCAATGTGCAGAGGAAACTTCACACTAACAGTGGGTCATATGAAAAACTTGTTCCACCTTTCTCCAAATAATTTGAAAATCGTGGCTATAAAACAAGTTTTGATGTGTCAAATTATCCATGACTTAATCCAGGTTTTAGAGGGAGTATCAAACTCTGAAAATGTAGCACTGTCAGACACTGGTCATAACACATTTTTGATTGACTTCAATATTTAATAGTTTGCTTTGGAAAACAATATAAATGTTGATGACCACTTTCAGTCTTCAGTAAGCTTAGAGTAACTGATAGTTTAGAATCAAAAGTCAAAAGGTAAAACAGCAGCTCTAAATCCTGTGTTGTCCAGTGGAGCTTGAACAATTACTGTGATTAATTTAAGATACTTCAGTGTTTAAGTAGACTTGCTGAAGAGAACTGAGACTGAATGTCAGAGCCAGTGAACATCATTTCTTCTTTCCAGGACTCTTGGCATGTTTGTTTGCTTTCTTGGTGGCAGCAGAGGTGGGGCGGGGTTTTTTCTGAACTGCCAGCTGGGCCTCTTCCAGAGCTTGCTTCTCTTCCTGCTCCTTTTTCACGGCTGCCATCTGCAGGTTTTCAAATGCTTTGCAAGTATAAAATGAATTCTCAAAGTTCTGCCTCTGTCCCTAAAGACAAGACAGAAGCAAAGAGAAAAAAAATGACAGAATGATGTCTAGACAAAGGGAGAGCTACGTACCAGTAACTGTGTTCTACTATGATAGTTGAAGCCGTTCATTATAGTTGTCTATATCTTCTGCAGACAGTTTTTGGCATCACGTTGTCATCCCTGTGTCACTGACCTGCATGTTCTCATACATCTCCGGCTGACGCCTCATTAGCTCCCTTTGGTCAGATTTCAGTTGCTCGTGGTGTTCCAGCACACTTTCACGAACCAACCTGTAGGTCTGAAGCTTTTCAATCCGCTCCTTCTGCTGGGTCTCCTCGCTCTGCGAGTCCATCAGCTCTGGAACATCCTTTTGACATCTACATGTGTGCACAAATACTGAGTGTATAAAATGCATTTGTGTGTGTTTTACAACAATTAACTGTCAAATGAGCTTTTTTAAATATTTTCAGAAATGTATCTTATCAAAATGGACAGCGAATGCTGGATAAATATTTCCAGTGAACACTGAAAAACCTGGTAATACAGTATGTTCCACCAGAATAAGAGATATATTGTTATACTGCCTGCTTTGTGAGAATTCAGGATGTTGACACATGCGGGGCAAAGTAAAATTGAAATGTGGTAATATATGTAAATACAGAGAAAGAATAAATGATGGGCACACAGGTCCATACTTTACTTTATATTCCAGGTGGTGCGTACAGATGATTCAGACTGATATCTGTGAAGTCTATTTGTTTTTGGATATAACCATCATATATTACCATTTCTCTGTTAAGAACTGAATTTATAAATTCAGCACTATTTATTTTCTTTGATGCAGAAAAGGTACCAAAAGAAGAGAAATAGGGGTTACTGTGAGTGAGTATGGCAGCTCTTCAACATACGTCTATTTGTAGAAATAAAAGTACTGAGTGTAACCCTATGAAGCACACAAAGTACACATCTAAAAGAATAAATGCTAAATGTTGTAGCTATTTACTACAAACTGACTTTCAATGAAGAGGGAAGCCAGCGGAGGTGATAATGGAGTAAACCTGGTGAATAAACAATGCCCTCAATCAACCTCTGCTACAACATGTAAGGTGTATAAAAGTTATGAAGACATACGCATATATGCATCTGTGTGTTTGTGTATGTATACACAATTATGAATCCACCATGTACCATTATGGTGCATCTTTTTAAGTTGGAAGTGAATTGCAGACTTCACCAACATCCCTAACAAACTTCTCAGTATGTCTTGTCTTGGCTCAGATTGCAAAGCCACAGTGCTAGCAGCCATGAATAGGTAGCTGGACACATACGTGTGTGAACTCACACACACCCACACAGAGCAGGAGAGGATGAAGAGGTGACGGGAGAGGGGCACATCTCATTGGAGCAATGGGGCCCTGAAATAGCTCTCTAATTAACAGACCCAAATATCATCTCATTTATCCTGAAGAGAGATGGACAGAGGGAGAGATGGGAGGAGGGAGTTGAGAGAGGGTGCGAGGAAGAGTAATGGGACACTCATGGCAGAAATGTGAAGGGAGACAGTTCTCAAGACTTTGGCAAAGACCAGTGTTGACACACAGTTTACACAGACAGGAGCAGGGAACTCAAAGGTCCTTGTGACCTGAACTGTGTGCTTAAAATAAAACATTTATTGCATTTGAAGCCTGAGTACTGCTCCAATCTTTACAAATAGTTCTGTTCCAGCCAGCTTTGCAAAAAGAAATGCTTCCAATGACAATATGTTAAGATAAACCTTAGAGGATTGAATAATGCTGCCCTGATCTCAGTTTATATAAAGCACCATTCAAATATTTTTACACCTATGCAGTCATATGAACTTAGTGTCATGACTGTCCTGTGGAGCCAATGCACTGCCTTCTCAGGTCCAAGAAAGAATAACTCACTGCACCAATGGTAGCAAAGGTCATAAAAAGGAATTACTTGCAAAGTCCTGCGGATATTGTATAATCCACTCTTCTGCTGAGAACAAGGATGCCATCATGTCTGCCAACATAGCATCATACATAGCAAACACACACATAGACACAAACATGTGTACACACACGCATAGAAAAAAAAAATACCCTTAATGCCATCAAGCCTCATAGCTAAAACTTAATTCAGCCCACAGAATTAGAGAAGCGGACAAACCTCTATGTGAGGTAACTAACCCTGTATTATAAACAAGTACACAGTCTGTTATAAAGATACAATTTTAGCCTTTTGTTGAGTATTTCACGAGTAAACAATTGCCACTCAACAAGTAACACTCAACCAGCAGCTGTGCTGACTGTGGTGTCATCATAACTCTCACTTTAACCTCATTCTATCTGCCCTAGCAACAGCATGAACTGTAAAATAGATGGAAAGAGAAAGAAAAAGGATAAGAAGAACACCAGCGAACCTGATGAAGTGACTGTCTATTTGAGGAAAGGAGCAGGAGGTGTCAGTCTGCTTTTTACTGGATGCACTGAGACAGGCATCTTGACCAGTTCCTGGAAGCCACTGAAAAAGAACATTTGACTGTGTAATACATATAGCAAATATAAAAAGTAAAAGGCCAAATGTGTGTGTGCACAGTGTCCGTGGATCAATACCAGGGTCTTTGCTTTCATCTGAAGTAGCTTCATCACTTCCTATATGTTGGACTTGGTCAAGGAACTGGAGACGAGACTGAAAAGCCTACAAAAAATGCAATAAAAATCTTTAGTACATGTTTGATTATATATGATGTTAATAACACAGAAATAAACTTCCGCTTTTAGATGAAAAAATCTGTAATGAACCAAAGAGCATCTTTTAGATCACTATTTCATTTCAAAAGGTACGCTTGGGGTGTCTGAGTTACCTTGGCTTGGCGTCCTGGCTCAACCATCTCCCAGGCATTTTGAATGGCTTTAATCTGGTCTTGTCTTTCTGTGTCTCTCTTCACCTCAACATCCTCTGATTCGTTCTTGTCAGTGACAACACGCAGGGTCCAGTTTGGCAATGTCAGATCAAGACTCTAAACAAGCATGAACACACAAATTAAATATGTATTAGTTGCATATCTGTGAAGATGAGCAGAGATCTAATGTCAGCAACCGAAGCTCACAATTTTCTACCATTTCCATTTTTGCCCATTTTAGTTAATTTTGCTCATGACAAGATCCAGAGAATTTTGTCATAACTATGGTTACTATGGTTAATGTGATAACACAATTAAAAATTACATAAGCCATAGAGTGCTCTCAGATTTTGTACATACTGTGCTGCCAAATACATGGAACCTTTCTAAAAGGTCATGTATAGCATTAAAATCAAAAAAGAATATCTGTATGAATACAAGATTATAAAAACCATTTTAACATTGAATGTGAAATGTAATTTATTAGATAGTATGTAAATAATTTCTGGCATTAGCAAATTACTTCGCAAAAATTGTGACCACTGACATCTCATCTCTTAGTTCATAAAGTTGAAATAGCAGCTACAGGAACAGTCCAAACAGACAATAGACAGAGTTGTAGTGGTATAGTGTTGTCTAACTGTGTTGTAGTGACACATTACCTTTTCCTGTATAGAGCCAGGGTTAGAGATGGCAGCGGGCTTCCGACTCTCCTTGTCACCTTTGGCTTTGCGATTGCTTTTGGATGTGTTAGACTTCTTCCCTCCATTGTTTGGTGAGTTAGTAGTGGATGAAGAGTTCAACTCTTCAGGCTTGAATGCTAAATTTTGAGGCAGAGAGGGGAGTCACTTTTCCACTTACAAAATCCGTTGTGATCTTAGAAATGCTTGTCATTTCTTCTTGTCAGTGAGAACATTGGAAAATGTTTGATTTTTGAATATAATGCCAGCAAAATAGCAGCAGGGGCATAATTACTCAGGCACTGCCATTCTTTGCTCAACAACACTGCAAGTGTTGAGGAACTGTTTTTAAAATTGAATACTGCTCTAAATTTTTTCAGGTGACAAGTCTGCACAGCAGACAGGTTAGTTTGGCACCCAGACTCTTTCACCAGAGAATCATGCTCTTGCAATTCATGCAGAATGTAGTTTGATAAATCTTGATGTCAAGATAATGCTACAAGGAGCCAATACAACTAAATACATATGGAGAGGAAAGGAAATCCTGAAAAGTGAGCTGAATGCGACGAACAAAGTTTAACCTATCAATACATCCGACCTGCCAGTAATCATATGCTCTGCTGAGTAAGGAGAAATCTTGGGAAAAGGTGGGCACCAAAGCCACCATCCAAGATGAAACAACAATACAAAAATATGTGCAGAAGACAGTCTCCAAAGATGGTGCTATGTGAATGTCTCAAGCAGCAGAAACCTGAGGAGAAAGAGGAGGAACCATCATAGAAGAAGCAGCTAATGCACAACATACCAACAGTTGATTCCTAGCTATTCTACCCATGGCTAGAAAAGGCTGGTTTCAAGGACAGCACAGAGGCTGATCATGGCGGTGCAGAGGCTAATCATGGTGGCACAGAGGCTGATCATGGCGGCGCAGAGGCTAATCATGGCGGCGCAGAGGCTGATCATGGCGGCGCAGAGGCTAATCATGGTGGCGCAGAGGCTGATCATGGTGGCGCAGAGGCTAATCATGGTGGTACACAAACAGCACATTGGAGGGTGGGGTCTAACGCAAAAGACAAGAACCCAGATGCAGGCTGTGCAAAGATGCCCACAAGACATACCAGCAAATAATGGCAATTTTTAAGATGCAGGTAGGCAGGCATACACAGAACACCATAGTGGACAAGAGCATCTTTGCCGAGAAAATCCTGGAAGTCTCAAAGTCATAATGAGCGATAGCTACAAGGCTGGAGGAGAAAGAGCATACAATCAGCCATAACATTAACCCATAACAACCTATATGTTTGAAAATCATATTTAAAACCTCTTTAAAAAGGTTTTCTCGCAAAACTTAATGTTATCCACTGAAAACCTTTACTGCTTATCCTGACCAATTGAGAGGTAAAATCTGCTTTTAATGTTAAACTACTAACTTTGTCCCAATGTTTATCAACATACATTCCTTTAAATGATGTCTTGATGTGGCTGTGTGGGATGCTTAAGACTGGAAAGGTAAAAACAAACAAACAAGGACCAAAGCCCACAATTCAGTCAAGAGGATATATATTGTCATTTTTGGCTCAGCTTCCAAAGTTGTGGAAATGCTGTTCCTTCTTCCTAACAGATAAAATAAATATTTTTGCTAAATTGAATTGTATTAAGACTGAAACTTTTCTTTAAGGAAAATACACAATTTCCATTGGCTGTGCTTCCCCACAAGTAAAAAGGTATCTGGAAGTGGGAGTGTGACACAGATTGCAAAAATGCATGTTGTGCATTTACATGTGTGCTAGATGGCACTGTTGCACTTTAAAACCAACACTCTCACCAGCTAAGATGCAGTGAGGTAGTTCTTCCAACATCTGTGTCTAACAATCTATCATTTATCTGTCTCTCTGCCATACTTCTGAAATGTTTTGGTTCATGCTTGTTTTATCACTCTACATTGAAATGAACATTGTATTGCTGTACTCTCAATATGTACCACTATAATTGAGAAACAGAAACTGATTAAGACAGATAAATCTAAACATAATGTGTTGTTTCCTAAAAAAAAAGAAGAAGAAAAAAAAACCCACATATCAAATTGTACTTGGATATAAACTAAGTAAAACTGAAATGAAAATTGCTGACACAAGCGCATACAGCACTATCACAGGCATGGGTCACTCTCAAGAGTTTATACCAGGATTTATGGGAGCACAGGTAAATTATGCATGCTTTAAACACGTGTTCAAGTATTTTGACTGCAGGTTGTTAAACAGCTTGTTAAACAGTCTTCAACACATTGTGTGGCATGTAGTATGTGTGTTTCTGCATAGCATGTAAGGAGCATGATCAAGGGCAAAGTCTCACCACAGAGACAGAGTTAAAATGGGTGAAATTAATTCACTCTCCAGCAGGGATATTTCCCAGGGCACCAGGGGGCAAGAGCCAACTTCATTTGACATCCTATTGACCCATTTCTACAAGATGATTGGGAAAACACAAGAGATTTGTGTGGAGACTGGCCCTTATGTACATGCATGGACAAACACAAAACGATCCTGGAAAAATCCCAATATACATCTTTGAAGCGATAGCACATAAAAAAGACAAGAGCAATATACAGTAAAAATCGTTAGTCTTCAAAAAACATTCTGTTCCATCAAAACCAAATGACATTCAAACTGAACAAATTCAAGAATCTCTGTCAGAAGCAACAGTAAATGTGTGAGATCTCAGTGACAGGAGACTGGATTTTCTCTTCAGGCAATCATGCACACTGTCCCTCCGCAGCATCTCTTTAACATCAACACACCATCGGCTATCGCAGCCATTCATGCACCCCCTTCACATTTTTAAGAGGTTTCCATGTAGTTCAGTCCATGATTTTTCTATTGATCTAATTTGTGCAGCATAATTACAGCCATAGATACAGAACTGGTGACAGAGAACAGGATTACTTCCTTGGCCAATGACCAGTAGGCACAAGAAATCACAGTTTGGTCAGTAAAAGCAGCTATATTCATTGTGCTTTCATTATGTTTGTGATTACAGGCCTCTGGCTATCAGGAGCAGAGAATAAATTACATGTGCCTTCGCCACTAAGACTGCAGACTAAGCATTAGCCACATTTCAAACGTGATACAAAAAATGAGATGCACAAGAACAAACATGATGGAAAAAAATTTAAAACCTATTCATAACCCAAGGCTCAAATTCTGACTAACCTTTTAATGCAATAAAACAAATGGAAATGCCCATTATAGGCATATGTGAATTTGGGGCTATCTGAATCATGCATAATATATAATAAAAGCAAGATTCATGTGACAGTAACTTGCTTTCCTGGCTATCCCTTTGGCTGCTGAGGATGGCTGACTGATGTTGCATTTATGATTTTCTCTTTAGTGCATACCTCCCATCTCTTTATTCTCTGTGTCTTTGAGCATACATGCAAAAGCCACCTGAGATTCATCCAGATCCCAGCTCTTGAAGAGCACCTCTGCCTGTACCATATACTTGTGACCCTGTGAAACACAGATGAGTAAAGTGTTAAAAACTTCCCATGACACATATATGCACACAACACGATGAACACAAAGGTAACATTAGATGCAGAATATTGCCTTATTTTCTTAAAGAACAATACACTTTGTTTTTGCAGTTCTCTGTTCCCTTTTACAGAGACACAATGAGAAAGAGGAAGCAGACAGTGGACTTCTACCTGAGAATATTCCACAGATGGTAACTTCCACATGAACTGAACAGAACAAATAGAATTTGGACAACAATTTAAGGTATAACCCAGGTTGGTAGGGTCTTGCAATTAGTTTTTCCATGTGCTTACATGGGTGATTTAGACTGTTCATAATTAATCCCATGTGGCAGAGAATAGCTAGTGCCTTAATAGTGACAAGTCTTTGCTCTAAGTCTTGATCAATTCTAAGTCCTGATCAATAGTTGTTTATTTATGCTAGTTGCTG
Source organism: Hirundichthys speculiger (assembly GCA_018398805.1). NCBI lineage: Eukaryota > Metazoa > Chordata > Actinopteri > Beloniformes > Exocoetidae > Hirundichthys > Hirundichthys speculiger. The sequence continues at coordinate 1,960,116 of JAGFBZ010002379.1, read as the reverse complement.
ATCCAAGGGATCTGTCATGATCCAACCTAAATACTAATGACACTGTAACAGTTTCTTTCTTTTTTTGTTTTTAATTCCATGTATAGTTAAAAAAAAAAAAAAAGATTTCACAGAGAAAATGACACAAATTTCAAGCTATGAGTGTAACCAAAACAAACACCTCAGTAAGCTTAATTCACTAAAACTCCTTAAGTGGTTATACATATTCATGAGCAGTTGGTGGGGAAATAGGCAGCATGGGAGTGTGGTGGTTAGCACTGTTGCATCACAGCTACAAGTCATGGCTTGAACCTTTTTGTGTGAAGTTTGTATGTTCTCCACGTATTTGAACAGGTTTCCTCCAGCCACTCAAGTTCCCTCCCGCAAACATGCATGTTAAGTTGACTGGTGCTTCTAAATTAACTCTAGGAGCGAGTGTGAGCGGTTGTGTGGACTGGGGAAATTTACAAGGTACGTACATGACTGATGAGATATGTTCCAGCTTTTTAAGACCATGTATAGGATTTAAACAGGTATATAAAAAAAATTATTGGTTTGTAAACATGAAAATAACTAGTTAAGATGCAATAGTGGCTTGCATTTTGACACAGCAAATGTAAATATGTGATGGTATATATAGACTTGTTCTATTGTTAAACTATGACAGTGCATTTGATACAAGGGTGGATCTTCAGACAATTAATCATGCTTAAATCACTTTCCCTGGCAGTCACTGATTACTCAGACAATAACACCAAAGCCACCTTTCCAGATTGAACTGCTCTTCTTTTAGTCAGATTTTGTCTATGCAAATGCATGTCTGAATATAAATTTGTGTGTGAGATTATATTTGCATGCTTGTTTGTGCATATTCTTACAAGTAAAGAGCTGATATGGACAAGCAGCAAGCAAGTGGGTGAGAAAGAGAGAGTAGAAGTGAGAGGTACATGCAAGTGAGATCTGCTAAAGCAAATAGAACGCAGACAGCTGTCTGTGATACCATAGTCTTTGTGAGAGGCTCGTTCTGGTCAGATGTGGAGTCTGATTTTACAACAGGGTTTTCTGTCTCACTTCTTTGCTGGGGCATATCCTGGTCAGAGGATCCCATTCGATTTTTGTCTTCGGCAAAACTGGGACCTGAAAAAGAAAGCAATTCCACAACAGTCCACAACTTTAAAATGACAACAGTGCTCGACTGTCACCCCTCAGATGCCCAAACTCCGACTGCCTAATTTTGATGAACATCAACTTATCCGTGCATGAATAACATGTACTCTAACAGCCTAACAGGCAACAGGTTTCAGTGTCTTGTGCTGCATGCAATCGCTTAACATCCACGCCCCCCTCCCACCCCTTTTAACTTAAAAAAAAAAAGCTAACATGTTGGAAAACTTTGTTTAAAAAAATATTTTGCAGCACATACTGACAGAACAACTGAGTTCTGAGGTGATATCAAACCCAGTTTTGCTCAGCAAGCACTCTTTGTAAATGTATGAGCAACAGCTCTTGCTGATGTGGCATTGTTTTCTTGAAATAACTTGCACCTTTTGAATCAATGTAAATTCAAACTGAAAATGGGCCCCTGCCATTCAGAACGCAGTGGCTCAATATTTACTTTGGGATGATTCTGAATGAATACGATGGATGAAAAAGGACAAAAAGTGTTCTTTGTAATACTGTTTCTGTTAAAACAAAACAGCTGAAGGTCAATGACATTACATATTCATTTTGTTTGTGTTTTCAGCAAAAGATAAATAAGCATAGCCTGATGCTGCTTTTGTTATCCAAATACTGAGTATAAAAAATGTCTAAATAGTACCAAAGTACTTACAATACTCCTGCATTTAATACTGTAAGGCAGGGATTCCCAAAGTGTGGGCCGCGGCCCCCTGGTGGGCCGTCGTGGTACTGCAGGTGGGCCGTGAAAGGTCAATAAAATTAAACAAATATGTTTTAAATCCTTGATCTTTTTAAAATATGTTTTTAATTACTATAAAATATTAACAACATAATTTAAAAACATTAAGAAGTAACAAAACAAACCAGTTAAGTGTTATACTACCATCTTAACTTAATATGACAAGTGTCACCTTATTTGTTGACATTAATGTCAGAACATAGCTTCTAGTCCTGTATGTTGATCACAGTTGTGATTAAAGGTTTCGGTGGGCCTTGGAGATTTTTCACATTTCAAATTGGGCCTTGGTATTCTGAAGTTTGGGAATGGCTGTTGTAAGGTATGAAAATAAAATGTCTCCAATGTTGTGAGATTATATAATACGACAACAACAACAACAACAACAACAAAAAAAACTACACCATCTCTAATTCCAATTTATTGAGACATTTTAAAAAGCCCCGTGGTCTTTACTAGGTCTTAAAATTAAGCAAATATAACTTTAGAACTTTAGCCATGGGCGGAATTTTTGATAATCACAAATATTGGTTTTCACAAAGTTTGCTGCTTCAGTGTTTTTCCTCTTTTTCCTCAGATGTGACTATTGCATACTGAGATATAATAACCAGCATTTCATAAGTGTCAAAGTCTTTCATTGACAATTTTCAAGACCTCTGCAATTCACCTTGGCATGTTGTCAATCAACTTCTGGGCCACATCCTAACTGATGACAGCCCATTTTTGCATGAGCAATGCTTGGAGTTTGTCAAAGTTTGAGTTTTTATTTGCCCACATGCCCTTGAGGATTGACTACAAATTCTCAGTGGGATTAAAATCTGGGGAGTTTCTTGTCTATGGACCCAAAGTTTTGATGTTTTGTTTCCTGACCCACTCAGTTATCACTGAAATGTTGTTGGATGGTAGGGACAAGTTGCACTCTGAGGATGATTTGTTACCATCCTTTATTTATGGCTGTGTTCTTAGGAAAATTTGCGAGTAAGCCCACTCCCTTAGCTAAGAAGCAACCCCACACATGAATGGACTCAGGATGCCTTACTATTAACATGACACAAGACTAATGGTAGCGCTCACCTTTTCTTCTCTGGGCAAGTTTTTTTTCCGGATTCCCCAACCAATCAGAAGGGAGATTGATCAGAGAAAGTGACTTTACCCTCAGTACTCAGAAGTCTAATCCTTGTACCTTTTGCAGAATAACAGTCTGTCCCTGATGTTTTTCCTGGAGAAATTGTGTCTTCTTTGCTGCCCTCCTTGACACTAGTCTTCAAATCTTTACCTCACTGTGCATGCAGCTATTCTATCCATATTTTTTATTTCTTTGATCACTCATTTTATCATTGATAGGGATACGGGGGTGGGCAAATGGATTGGAGCGACTCTGTTTTTACTTTGTAAAGCACTTTGTGCTATATTTTAATGATACTAAAAGTGCTATAAAAATAAAGTTTGATTGATTGATTGATAGATAGTCCCACACATGTTTTCCATGTTGCAGGTTTTATTCATTTCATTATCTGTACTTCATTTACTGCACATAATGACTGCTTACCTTCATCAGCCTGGAAGCAGAATGCAGGGATGACAACATGGCCCATCCCCGTGTTGCCAGCTACTTCCTTCCCCTGGTCCACGATGGACAGGCGTATCAGTACATCTGGCTTTGAAGTTTGAAACTGAATTGTTCCCAAGACATCTGTTGTCACCTGAACACAGAAACTGTGGAATAGTTTAAGATAACAGCAAATCCCATTACCCTTAAAGCAAACTTAATTTTGTAATAAAAACTATGAAAACAGATTTAATTTGATTGGTACAAATGCTGTGTTTCCTTAATCTTTCATTTAATTATACTGTATATACTCTATATCATTTTCATACCTGCATATTGTATTTTTGTCATTGGGAATGTAATAATCCTGGAATTCCTTCACTGAAAATGCATTGAGTGGAGTCTCACGGGACAGTTTTGGAAGGGGTTCCTTTGTCCCAATTAAGCGCAGCCTCCAACTGGTTCCAGCAGGGGGTAATTCAGATGTAACTGCCTCTGCCATAAAGGTATAGCCGCACTAGTTCAAAAATAAAAATGAGAAAAATAAAAGATTGACAGAGAGATTAAAGAGAGATTAGCCAAGAAATTGAAATCTTTTAGTCAATGGGAATATGTAAGACATGTGAAGAAAAAAAAAGTACAATAAAGGAGCTTGTTGAAAAATCCACTTAATGTATATTACTATCAGTGTTTCACAATTATCTATAACTGGTCCCAAAACTGTGACTGAGTTCACACCCACTTCATAACTAAGTCCGGTCTAACCCATTCCTAAACTAATGTGATATGTCCTGGTAATTTATAAGCTATGAATATGCAAATACTTTCAAAAATATGTCTCAAACAGTCAGATTACTAGGTGATAGATTTTTTCATCTCCACATACCTTATTGGGATGATAGACATGGGGCACCACTTTGTTGAAGAACATATCCATCTCTTCTCCAGTATCATTATTTATGACATGGAGTAGACTATGAACTGGGGAGTAGACCTTTGGCACCAGCAGCATCTCCTTTGGAACAAAGAAGACCTCTCTGTACAAAGAACAAAAGTGAAGTGGGAAAAAATTACATAAATCCAGTTGTGAAGTATCTTATCTTTTAAACAAATGTATATTTCCTTAACCTGCCTTATAAAACTTTTATGGCCTGATAAGAACAGGCCTTCAAGTTCTAACGTCAATTACAAACCAGAATTTTTAAGCATGGCAGGAGATTTGGTTTCAGTGGTAGGCCTAACCTTTAAGCTACACATGTTCTCTAACCTAAAGACCAAAGCCCACGAGCTGAAAGTCTCTTGCAGGGAGACAGAGTAATCAGTAAAGGCGATTCTGGTCGATTCATCCCGTAGACAAGGGTAGAGCTCTGCTTTCTTCTCAGAATTTTCAATTATATACCTATGCAAGAAACAGAATATTAGAGAACATTTCATTTCAAATATATAAAGTATATAGTGAAAAGACTGTGACAAAATGCAGAATATCCAAAAACATCTCTATAATTTAGGTCAAAATAAACAAAATACAGTAAATTAACAAATATCAGAGCAACACTGGAGGAGAGAACATCCACTTTGGCTATCAGAGCAAAGTGGACCTTTCTGTCACTTAAGATAAGCACAGGCTTAAAGGTTCCCAACTCCCAACAAACCCCATCTTTTCCCCGACATACACACATTGTACAAGTCACTGTTTGTGCATACACATTCTTCCCCAGGCAGCGGGTCATTCGGCAGACGCTGCGAGCTGATTGGAACGAGAAGAGTATAAACAGCAGATGGTACCACTGGGAAAAGATGGAACACGATGTGGAAAATGCTCCCTGCATGGCCCCCACAGGCTGCCACAACCAGGAGAGGGAGCAGATTCTGGGCATGCAAGTGCAACAGCGAGGCTAAACGCATGCCATGCAATATACAGAGCTTTGGCGCAGGGCTTCAGCACCGCTCTCATATTGTGTCAGTTAATGACATTTGTGTGGCTAAAATAAACTTGAGAGGTACAGTGTAAGTGTGTTAAAAAAAAAAATGTCATTGTTAAATACTGTAATGCATTTTTATTTTTTCTTTCTTTTACCGTAATAAAAAGGCAGCATGTTTTTCTGCATCTGCTTCAATCTTCCCCCACATTGCCAAAAGGATTTTATGCGTGCTAAGGTTCTCTTTCGTTCCTGGATAACAAAACACACACAGATAAGAAAAGGATGAATGACAATCCCTGTTGCTGTTATTAATGAGAAAGTTATTGTAAATGAATGGAAATTGCAAACTGCATTTATTCCTGACTAGGGGCGAGATGATGAGAGATTATTCCCATGACGCTTTCTCATAAAACAACTAACCACTCTGACAGAAAACAATCTTTGATAAAATATATGGTGAAATATGTTTGTTGGTATGTGTCCTGAATAGGTGTTTGTCAATATACTTAAAGTGAGAAAACCCTCTAAAGTGACAACTAATTTTTTTTTTTTTTTACAGCTGCCATTTCAAATGATGCATTATAAGTTAAAGAGCTCACATCCTTCTATCAGCTTTACAATCAAGAAAGAACACAGAAAAGAGGAAGCAAATGGAAAACAGAGGGAAGGAAATGTGAAAAAAGAGCATGAAGAACATGATGAACAGAAGTGATGAGTAAGCCCTGATTTGTTTCACATAACTCGTGATAAACGTGTGTGGCAGGGAGAATGAAGATAGCCACGGTTTCTAAAGCATGACTGGTGTTTTGCCATTACTGCAAGTGTCACACTGAAAAATGCAGACAAGTTAGGGAGTAAAATTTAAAACAATTTAACCACAACAGGCCAATTTCATAGATGTCAAGTAAAGCAATTAATCCTGACTGTACATGTGCTCACGCCAATGGAACATAACCACCAGCAAAAGGTTTTTAGCAGTTGATGACAAATAGGTTTGATAACAATGTATGCGGGTGTTTCTACATATTAAATATATATTTTAAAAAATTACCGGGGTAAACACACACTGGTGTTTTGTGCCACATTGACATTGATGAGATTGTCCATACTCTAAAGACTGACGGTGTCCCATGTTGTGCTTGACGAAGCCACAATTAGGCTTGGGTCAAATAAACAGAAACTGCATTTATTTATGCATTTATCATGACATTTTAACCAATAATGTTATACAAGCATTAATGTCACCTTCAAAACTAGAAGGCATGCAATGTGCACAAGTAAAAATTGTTCTAAAATGATAAACAACAATAAAAGAACAGTAGTCTAAGGCAGGATTGCTCCTCATATTCATCTCGTTACTTAATACCCCTTTCTTTCCCAGATGCCATTTAGCGTTTGCATGGCTTCTTCTTTTTTTTCTTTCACTAATGAACTCTTTGGTAGTGAACGCAGAGATGTTGTCTATAAGGGTGCGTGGTTGTGTATTTTCTCTACATGTGAATCCCTTCTGTGGCCACCCTTCATCTATCAGGGTGCATTAGTAAGAGTGGCAGTCTCATCAATAGTTACTTGTGCTTCTGCTCCTCACAAGCTCAATATATGCCAACAGGCTAAATTGAACAATAAATGCAACAAGCAGACAAAGTTTTGTCTGTGTTTTGGGACATAGTATATACAGACTAAGCTTGAGCATTTTAATTCATTTCCCCCCAAACTTATTTATTGTTATTTATTTATTATATTTATTGTTTGTGCAGATATGCCTCCATGCAGCACTGAAAACTGGTATTTGCTGGCTTCCTCTCATCAAAAGTGAGTATATTCACTGCTTATATGAAATACATCATCCAAGATCATCTTTGTTGAACAAACACATTCCATATGTTCATGTACATGTTTACCAGGTTTTGTGGCATTCTGGACCTCTTGCAGATTGGTGACCGACTGGTCCTCCTTGTATGTTGGCAGGCTGTCTCTACAGACTTCTGGTGGTTTTGAATCTGTGTCTTCTACCACTGCGGAAAACATGAAGACAGAAAAAGCTAATTAGGTGAATAATCAACACTGTGGAACACTATTTGATTAAATGCATTTTAATAATCAAGTATTTAAAATTTAATAAGTTGCCTGTTTGGGAAATTATGCCATACTCTCATTCAAATAATTAGGCAGAGTAGATGTTACATAGTGATTTAGAGTTACTCACCTATAAGGTAGGTTCCACACATAACATGTTAAATGTGGTAATGCTCAGCAGTGGGATTGTTGGAGTTGTACCAGTAGTAAGTCACCAGATCAAACATGCAATAAGTTAGGCAATTTGACTAGCTGGCAACTGCACTACCAGTTGAACTATGTAGGAATGACTTAACCTACCTTTAAATGAAGAATCTTACATGTACATTTACAAATACTGTAAATGAACATGGACAACATAAGACAATAAAAAAAAAAAAACATACAAATGGCACCTACATTTAGGAGAGTTTTCCTCTGGGTCAGAAGCCAAAAGTGAGGTGTCAGTAGTAAGAGCTTGAACAGCAAACTGCTCCTCTGATGTTAGCTTTCTGCCCAAAGCCTCACATACCATGTGGTAAACAGCTGAGTTAAAAACCTAGTCCCCAAACACACACACACACACACATTTTACTGTGTAGCACTCTATACTATATAGTGCTTTAATCTTAATGCAGTCCTGTTGACAAAATATAGAGAAGTTTTGAGTGTATTTCATTTTAATAAAAAACAAAATGAGTCTTAGCTGTCTTCTATCTCTGTCTTCATCAAAACAGAACCAATAATGTATTATGGGAGGCAGAGGGGATCCTGCGGTGTTAGGAAATAAAAATATTTCCATATTGAAAAAATCAAATATGTCCCTTATCAGGTCTTAAAAATAGGTACAGTAAATATAACCTCAGTTGAAGGAGTGAGACCCAAATAGGTAAAGTAAAACTCACAGGTATTCTAAGGAGAGTATTACTGATGGACTTAAATACCTCTACAATAAGTAAACATGGCTGAAGAAAAACCGTATAGCATTCTACGTAGCTGAAGTTGAACATCAGAGCTGAGCTCCAGCGTTATCCCAAAACACATTTAATATATATTTATTAACAAGTAAACGCACCAGCTGTCAAGCAATTAATCATTAAGATGTAGTTAGATATTAACTCTACATACAACCAATGCACTATTATGAGTATACTACCTTGTAATGTCTCCATGTGTCCATAGTGGAGGTCAGCTTTTGGGGACGATGAGTCTTTTCCAAGGTCTTTCTAAGGACTGGCACCTCCTGTTCATCACTAAAGGAAGCTACCATTTTGGACAAGGCCATAAATATTGATGAGGCCTCATTTGTAAAACATGAACTTTTCTGTTAAGGGAGAAGAGCAGTGAAGTATCTCAGTATTTTTTATTTTATTTTTTTTTGTTTTTTTAAACAATGATACCAATACATCTTTGCTGCACACCTCAATGACAAAAATTATGACTGCCTAATGTAAACATGTCACAAGTCACAGCCTCATTACTGTGGATGCTTTCCTCCCCTTTGTGTCTCTCACATATAATACACCAGCCAACAATTGCATTTACAGTTTATGGCAAAAATATTGGAAAAATCATTCAATTTGTAACATAGACTGGGCTTAAAAGTAAGATAACAGCAGAACAGTCTAGTGTACACGATGCAAATTTCTAAATTGAAGCAGACAAAAAGGAAACATCAGCAAAAACATTACAGTGTAGATGCTCCAACAAAGGCAGTCTCATCAATTCTGTGACTTTTTTTTTTTTTTTATAAATCCCCTCTCTTTCTCCCTCTGTCTTTTTTAACTGAATACTTTGTGTGCCCCAAAACATTTTTCAACTAAGGTACAAAATGGTTATTATCAAAATATATATGAGAGCTGGGCTGACACGGCTGAAGGGATGCTCTAAGAATTGCTAGTTGACTTGTTTAGTCATCACTCTATTTGTCCATTATGTGCTAATCTAACATATTTGTGCACGTTGTGACTAATTTCAAATCTTTAGGAAAGATGAGTTGTTTTGGAGATGGAGAGGGAAATTAAAGTGGAATAACTGCCACCCTTTACTAAATGTTTAACATGTATATGTGGCAATGTACCTAAATAGTAGCAGTAGATGGTAAAAAGTGCTGAAAGATGATATATTCCATGTCATTTGTCTTATTTCATCTGCATGAGAATAATACAGTGAACACTATACCAGCTATACAATGTTTTAATCTATTTCATTTCTTTTCTGTTACTGGGTTAAAATTCAAAAAGCCTATAATGCTGAGTGGAATTACCATTGTCAACCGATAATATGTTTTGATTACCTCTGTAAGGTGTGGCATAATGACTTCTTCATCTCCAAAGATGAATGGTGTCCTGCTGCACAGGTGGACATGGTAGCCCAGCGCTGCGCATGTCTGGACACACAATACATGGCGCCTGAGAAAGAAAGAGATGACAAAATTATATTTGGAGAAAAAAAGAGCACGTTACCCAGATTTTCAACACGCTAATGATTACACTTGATATGCGTTCCAAGTCTTCTTGATTTATTTTTATGAAAGCAGCAGGCTGGATATGTGCCTTGGCTATGACTTCAAGAATAGACTGATGCTGCCTTCTTAGATTTTAGACAATAAATTTAAAACTATCAAAGGCAGGCTAACACACACACAAAAAAAAGCAAATAAGCACTAACCTAAAGAATATGATAATTTAGTATTCTGTTGTTCTCATTTTCCTCCCCACCAACACTTCAGTTTTCTGCTAATAATTATGCAAGTTGACAGTTAGGCCTGGAGGGGGGAAATAATACAATGAACTGTGAGGATGTATTTTTGTTTCCTTAATTTCATTTCTTAATATGCAATGATTCTGACATTTTAGGCATGCAAGACAAAAAAAAAAAAATGGTGGGATGGTAACATGGGATGGTTACCTCTTCATATTGTCATTTCTTCTTCAACACCTAAAAAACATCCTGGCACTGAAGGTACCAAATGAAGCATTCCAGATATTATTTTGTCCCATTCTTCCTGCAAAAATGTTTTGTGGGAGTGGGGTCCTCATTCTCACATTCCATCTCCAAATTCCCCAAACATCTTCTACTGGGACTGTGTAAAACAGTTCAATCTTTCTTCTATCATTTATTTTTCCATTTGTTTGCAATTGCCATACTGTCTGAACCTCAGCTGATTAGGGATTGTACATTTGACTGAAAACTTCACATGACAACATGCCAAACTTGAAAAGCTTTTAGGATTTTTTTCCCTCAGAGTTCTCTGGCTCTAGTGGCCTTCATTCACAGCAAAAAAGAGAAAGGAAATTGGGGCAGAGAGAGAACGGGGAAGACGCGCGGCAGAGGGTCATGGGCTGGGAGTCGAGCCCGTGACCAGCTGCAGAAGGACTGTACCTCTGTACATGGGCCGCCTGCCCAAATCACAGCCCTACCCATTGGCCCAGTTTTTAGGATTTTTTGAAAAAATGTGTGCTTGTTTTGATTTTGATGCCTGAAATAACATTCCAAAAGTGTGCCATGCTGCTAAAAGAATAGGAGATGCAACACATCTCTTATCATACCCCATTTTTTCAGATATGCTCTAAGCAAGCATTTTATTTCTCAGATGACAATGCTATTCAGTTTCATCCTTGAATAAGTACAGCAGCCTGATATCTGTCTACCAAGTGCCAAGCTGAGTTCACAAGGCCTGGTCAGCCGTGGGGAGAGGGGAACCACCCTCCCTTTGCCCCATTAGCTTTACATAATTTGACCATCACAGCCTAACTAGATGGATGAGCACTGAAGCAGAGCTTGGCTGGAGCTGCAGAAGCACACAAGAATGAAATGAATAGAGGTAGGAGAAAAGAAGGTGTGGTGTATAAGAAGACAAGGAGAAGAAAAGGTAAAGAAAAACTTTGAAAGGATATAAAAAGGGGACTACATAAAAGCAAAGAAAAATGCGCAAAAGACAGTATGTCAGCGAAGAGATCCTTTAAAGTATCCCACTGGTAAAATTGTGATCCTGATGCACATACATAGTGTGAAACTGATTTACAAATGATTGCTGTCATAAACCTTGGATGAATTAGTTAATATCCCCTGGAAAAGAAGCATTATTAGGGCTTTGTAAGTTGAGTGCAGTGTGTGACTATGGCTCAGTGGTAATTGCACTGCTGCATACGTGCAGCTGACCCCAGAAACTAGGCCCTCTTCTTCTAGGCCAAGTCACACCCATTAATAGAGATGCTTTTACTCCTTTTCAGGGCAACTTAGGTAGGCAGATATCCAAGGTACAAAAAGATCCCAAAGGTGCTAAACAAAAAATGCTCACAATTTTCGATAAGGTTCTTAAGAAAAGGATTGTACACTGTTTATGGTAATGAGGTGTGAATGTGGTGAAGCAAAATATGAATCAGTTGTAGATGAATTGTCAGATGAATTTCACAAATCAAATTCATTGCTGAGATTAAACCAGTTACAAGTGTAAAGCTTTGACCTTGAATGGTGAGTCATTATTAATTACCACTTGTGTGATTATCAATATGTGAATAATTTTGATAACATAAGTACAACACTTAAAAAAAAAAAAAAAAAAAAAAAAATATATATATATATATATATATATATATATATATATATATATATATATATATATATATATATATATATATATATATATATATATATATATATATATATATATATATATATATATATATATATATATATACACACACAATAATGCATTATCTATCTGTTTAATTTTGATGTATGGTGTACTTATGTGCTCCTTAATGTGTGTCGCTGTTGTCCTACCCTGCAGGTAAGTTAAGTAGAGCTGCCTTTGAGCAGGTAGTCTTGATCGTGAGAACAGGCAGCTGAGACTGCAGGCTTGTCCAAGAGTGTGGAAGGATGGTTAGTGCAGCAGACTTTCTTACCCGAGACATTTCCTTTTCTAAGTCGGATTGCAAAGTGAAGGGGAAAAAAAATGTTTGGTGGTTGCATACTTTAACAATGCAATTCAGAAGGGTATTTATCTCCAAAATATTATGATGTATACTTTATGCATATAACAATAGAGTTTTGGCTGCCTATAGCATCATAAAACTCCTTACATGAATTGTACAGAAAATCCCTGTGTTTATACGTGTGTGTGTGTGTGTCTTCTTACTCTCCTCGGGTGTATCTCCCCAGGGAAGAAGAGCAGAAAAGCTGATGAGTATCTGGGAAGACTGCAGGCTGTCCACACACAGGAAGTATGTGTTTCTTACCTCTGGACACTGCAGGAAATTACATACAAACAAATAAACTTTTCTTCTTCTATGGATATAGATGTGATAGATATAAGTCTGAAAGCCAACACAGGATACAAAAAAGTGAAAGAGGAGAAAGGCATGGGGGGGATAAATTGAGAGAAGGGTGGCTTAGGTGTGTCCCCATGTGCAAGAAGATGATAATGCAAATAGAAGTCAATTGTCGGGTGGATGCTCTGGTGTCACTGTGTTTTTGTATATGTACTTCAAAACTTGCCACAGCCTGGGACCCAGAGGTAAGAGAGTGAGAAGATGATCCAGCGTGGCTGATGACTCCTGCAGTTTTGGGCAGGACGTTGCTCTGCTGACAAATGTACAACTTAATCACTGTAACTGCAATACATGCAATAAAATGACTAATTATCTACAATGTACAGAAAAATATGAAGATGAGTAGAACCACAAGCTTACGAATTCTAGAAGTCTAGAGACTCAACCACCAGTATTAGGTATTGACTTATTGTGAAAGAGATTCTGTACCTTAAAGTGTGATTTCTGGATATGATGCGGATAGATGTGTGGTTTATGAAAGACCAACAGAGTCCTGGAAAAGGGCACCAAAGTATGGTAGGTATTTTTCTGTTTAAACTCTTATGTAATCAAGTATACTGTTACAGGACTCTCAATCACATTTGTTCACATATATTCTTCTGAAAGATACGGTGTGTGTCTCACTGAAAACATTTTGCAAAGCCATCGAGGTCCATCCATATCTTCTGCAGGATGGGTTTAGCATCAGTAAATGATTCCTCAGTTACAGGATCTTTCATTGCAGTTGTGGGCCCATCTGGAAGGAAGTTTTGAACAACATTTACCATAACATAAACGCTTATCAATCATAAACATAGAAACATATTTGTTGAATTACTGATCTGTTTGTTTCTGAGGTTTGTTGTTCAGTCTTCTAGATTGATTATTATTAAGATTAAGTATTTTCTCAAGCCTTATTCATTGATACATAAAAAAAATTGCCAGATTCACAATAAAGGACAAACAGTATCAGCCAAATTGCTTTTTTTATACTAGTTAGGGCTCCATGGATATGGATCTGAGGCTGAAATTTCCCAATTCAAAATACCATGAGTAACAAAATGCTTGTGACTCATACAGAGTTATCCTAGATTCAAATCATTATCTTAAAAGCAGCGAGCCGAATTGGCCAAACTCCTACATAATGGCATAGTGTAAGTGCACATGCACATCCATACTCCCACTCACAGACTCCTACTATCTAAATGCATGCTGTGCAAAGTCAGACACATACACATGCACACAGACACTCCACACCCTCTCAGAAAAACACACACCCACACACAGGCGCACACACACACACACAGATGCATGCACTGACACACATAAACAGTCTGCCCCCAAGCCCTACTTTAAGCAAAAGTCTAAGAGTCTGATCAGTAAGCCGAGGTGGCGAGGGGCACCGTCTCTGCTATCGAGCAATGGTGGTCTGCTAACTGAAACTGCAGGTGTTACTAAGCAACGAAACAGGGGCAGAGTGAAAGTGCAGTATTGGCTTGTTGTCACAAAGCATAATTTCAGTCCTATCTTATTCAAACTGTCTTGATCAACCGAAACAGACTGTAAGTCCATTTAATTATATTAAATGGGCTACGGTGTACTGATGCTATTCAACTAAGCCTGCAATGAAGATCTTTGATACTTGTGTCATTTGCAGTTTAACTTAATTAATGAGCATCTTTCATTTTGGTAGTCTCACATTTGACCTCTGGTAATACAATCTTCTGTACAGATACAGACAACATATGCTTCTTTCAGCAAGTATGAGGTGGCTAGCATTGCACTGGAACAGCTTTTACCATTGGAGATGTCATCATTGTCCTTCTTCTTGTCCTCTGCTGTAACCTACAGGGACAGCGAGAGAGGGGGAAAAAAAAGAGAAAGTGAAGAAGGCATGAACTGTGGGTTGCTGACAGAGTACCACTGCAAGACATACGCTTCCACCCTCTGGTGATTCCATGCCAGCTGTGGTGTTGTGCCATTCTCGCTCAACACGGAGACACAGTTTAATGTGACAGGAGCTGCTCCTCTCCTGCTAAAAACACCATAAGGGAATACCAGCTTTAATTTACTTTGAATGTTGGCCACAGTTATTATAGTTGTTTAGCATGTTATTCCAGCTTTTACACATTGCTCTGATTACACACCTTTCTGCACGATATATCAAAAACATATCTAATGAGGCATTATTTTATCATTCAAGCAGCAAGTTTTTTGGTCTGTACAAGAAACAGGGAGATGGTGTGGCTGAGAAAAGGGCATAAGTGATATCAAAAATAAGAGCAACGAGTGGTGCGCCTGCATCTACTATCTGAACTTTTCTCCCAGGTTCTTTCATTTAAAGTTTTTTGTTGAACAAAGCTCCCTTGAGGAAAAAAAAAAAGTTATGGATGTCTAAAAGTTTATGTCTATATATCAAAGTTATTCATCTCAGTCTTTGTATAATCTAACTTCAAATAAAGTCCGAGCAAGACTCTCAGATGACTCAGAGAGAAAATATGTGTATCTGTGTGTATGTGAGAGAGTGGGTATACGTGTGTGTGTGTGTGTGTGTATAGCTGTATGTGAGTCACCACTTATTCAAATAACTACCCAGAGACACAGACAGACGGAAACAGGCTTTGTGATTGGGAAGCACACTTGACCTCCTCTCCAACACTGTAGTTGTGCTTTCCTGCAACAAAAATGTCAATATGTCCATGTTTGTGTGCATGTTCACAAGGCTGTGAGACTTTCAGTCAAGCTCTGGGGCATGAGATGTTCTGTGCCCCCAGAGCATACCATTTCATGAGACTACCTGTCTTTTCCTTGTGCCAGGCAGGGAGATTCAGATTTTCTTTTTTTTTCCCTGAAGAAAACAGTCACAGGTTCATGGGTACAAGAGAAAACATTTAAACCGACTCTCAAAGATTTACTCAACACATACAGATTCATGTCTTAGCTGTAAAGGATATTGTCTCCATAGGTCATATTCTCCTTTTACTAGATGTTTTCCTTAAAGCAAAGTGAAAGTAAAGGATGAACAGTGTCTTTATTAGGGATGCAACGGTACTCGGTAAAGTACGGTACGGTTCGGTACGACCTGCACGGGACATGGGACGCTTTTATGTCCCGCGGTATTAATGTTCCAATAACTTTGCATTGGACTTGCACGTGAGCGTGCGTGCTTTTTAGGCAACAGGCCCGCCACTGCATGTCAATGTCCACTCGCCTCCTCTCACTCACAGTGACCAGTCTATTACACTTTGGTCGGTTGGCTGCAGGTCATAGACGCAGAAAAAGAAAAAAAAAAAAACAAGCAGGCACGGCCAGCGGTAGCGGAGAAATTGGGAAAACCTTTTTTTAATCACCGGTGTGGGAGCATTTTGGTTTTGCTGTTGAATCCACCGGCGAGGGAGTGAAAACAGTTAGCAGTTAACAGAACGCAATCTTCCACCTGCGTAAGATCCAGTTGTTACCAGTTGTGCGTCTTGGCGCAGCTGATGTGGTTTTTAAAATACTGCAGAACTAATCGTTGGATGCACATTTAAAGATCACAAACAATTAATGTTCCTGTCCCTCCTCAACCACCAACAGTTTCAGACGTATCGGAAATAAATTCCCGATCCAACCTTTTCCAGCTTGACAAAGATCTCCTTGGTTTCCTCCACAGCAGACATCTGAATGAGATCATGCCACAGCTGTACAGACTGACGTGTCTGGCTGTGACTATTCCAACATCCACCACAACTGCTGACCAGACATCCTCTGACTGCAAAAGAATAAAATCTTATGCAAGTAATACGGTGATGCATAATCGAGAGGTAGAGCCGTTTTGCACGTCCACATGTGACCAGGTGGACGCACATTTATGCCATTTGGACGCGCTTTTTTACGCGCCGACATGCGAGTTGCGCTTTCCGCAAACTCGGTATCTTGGGATAGCGGGTTTAGGGTAGCAGGTGGTCTGAAACTGTACCGAATCTGTACCGAAACCGTGACACAAAAACCGCGGTACGGACCGTACCGTGAGCCACCTGTACCGTTGCACCCCTAAGTCTTTATGTTCTACCACAATTATTAGAAGTTAAAACTAGGGCTGGGCAAGTTAACGCATTAATTTATTAATGCGACAATAATTTTTTAGCCGACATTTATTTTATCGTGCATTAACGCATGTAGCTCACATGCTTTTGTTTTGAAAAGTCTGTCACTGACTGCTGCCGAACCGGAAGATAATTGGCTGGTAAACATGTGGCAAAGCTGAAACAGACATGGAGAACGGTAAAAATCAGTGTACTTTACAGTTCGTGTAGCAACTCAGGTAGCAGTATCAACAATTCTGTCTGAAAAATAAAAACTTTCAAACCTCTTTGTTCAAGACGATCGGGCATTCCTCCATTTATCATCAGATCTGCTCCATGCGTTCACTGTCGTGCTATTCTCTAGCTCAGCCATTCCCAAACTTCAGAATACCAAGGCCCAATTTGAAATGTGAAAAATCTCCACGGCCCAGTCAAATCTTTATTATACAACTGTGATCAACATACAGGACTAGAAGCAATCTTCCGATATTAATGTAAGGGGTCAACAAATAAGGTGACACTTGTTATATTAAGTTAAGATTTCAGTGAAATAACACTTAACTTGCTTATTTTAATAAGTCTTAATGTTTTTTTAAACCATGTCATGAATATTTTACAGTAGTTAAAAACCTGTTTTAAAAAGATCGAAAATTTAAAACGTATTTGTTTAATTTTAATGACCTCTCATGGCCCACCTGCAGTACCACGACGGCCCACCAGGGGGTCGCAACCCACACTTTGGGAATCACTGCTCAAGCTTGTTATTTCAGTGCGGCTCCATCTAGTGGCACAGATGTGTAATGACAACAGAAAGTCTAATCCTTGATTATAAAACAAAGCCATTTCTGGGTCACGTAAACCAGACAATAAAATATTAAAAACAAATTCAGTCCCGTGGCCTGTTTGCTAAAATTGAAATACAAAAAAACAGGCATTTTGTTTTGTTTTTTTTGTGTTAGATTATAAAATGGAAAAAAGTTACTTTTTAATTTAAATTTTTGATTGACAATTGAAAATGGAAAAAAACAAATGATTCACAGATAATTACGGATTGATAAAGTTATAGAACTTTAACATGGGCATTTTCATTTTAAAGATCTCGCAGGGGAGGATTCAACAGAAACAAGGTTATTTGTAACAACTGCCAAGTTGAACTCCCCCTTAAAAGTTTCTGCTGTTACCTCATAAATGATCTGTTTTAATGTTATGATTGTGGCCTCTAGATTGTTAGGATTTTGTTGGTAGACTTTTTTTTTTCATTAAAAAAAACAGGATGACATTAATGCCCTAGCAGTGGCAACAAGCTTTATTTTGTTGACATTTTTTTAAGATGAGATTTACACTAAATATGTGTTACTGACAAGTGCTGATGTTAAAAGTGTTTGAACAACAAATGTTATGGCACTTTAGTTCATATGGCAGCACAACATTTAAATAAGTGACCTTTACACTACTTTTGAATTCATTATTTGATTTTCCGTATACAATGCGATTAATCGTGATTAATCAGGGAAATCATGCGATTAATTGCAATTAAAATTTTTAATCATTGCCCAGCCCTAGTTAAAACACAAAGCTTTAATTTAGTGTACTAACACAAACTAAAGTAGTGTTTATAGGCTACTTGGGCTATTAGGGACGTCATGTGAAAAAGCCTTCTATACAAGTATGAGAAGGAGAGCTCACTTCTGTTGGCCATTGACAGTGGCAGAACAGTGGGAGGGGTCAAAACATCCTAAAAGAAGATTCATGGTTTCTGAACACATGACTGCCAATGTGCTTGTAAAGAAAAGAGACACTCTCACCGTAAGTACAGTACAAATACAGTAGCACACAAACTCAAGCCATTCCAAAAGTCGGTGCACACACATCAGTGTATGCAATATGACTATATTGCCCGAACCATAAGCATGCTATAACTGGTCACAGTTACACAAGAGGGTTATTAGTATGAACTCTTTTTTCCCCTGTATGCTAGGAGTGAAGTGTAATAATGAAGCTCCCAGGAGACACAGACACTGATGGCTCACCATCTAATTGCACTGCTTTTTTCATCAGCACAGAACACGACCTCTCCCTGTATTAAACCCACATGCCCTATTCACTACCACCACACACCAGAGATTCTCTTTTCCTGTCTCTGTGTTTCCTGCTCTGCTTTCATCCCTCCCTGCCCAACTGTCATATTCTTTCCATTTTTCAGTAGCTTTATTTTTTTTTTTTAACTGTACTAAACAGTGGTATGCCATCTGTAATTCCTTACCATCTTGCTTTTGTCTTCATCTTTGTGCTCTCTCTAGTTCTATTGCATTGAATCCCATCCCCTGCTATTTCCCTTTTGAGTTGGTTCTCCCTTTAGTGCAGATGTGCCCCTGGATAGTAGTGGCCTGGCTGGGAGATGACAGAAGTGACTTTGGGACTGGGAGATCACAGTCTCTCTGTCACTGCCACACACATATCAGCCTTCAGCTGCATAATTACAATGTAAACAGAAGTGTGAGCCAACAGGGAATGGGAAACTGTGCATAAAAGAAGTAACAAAGAGCTGATTTTGTGAACATCTAATATTTTAGTTTACTTTTAGTTTTTTTTTACTACTGTGTTGACAGATGGCATTATCCAGATTTTTACAAAACCTTACATATATTTGAGGAATAGCTTTAGACAATACTTTTTAAATGTCAAACTAACACATGCAAAATGTCTGTCTCAGTAGAAAATAAGTCTATGTACCTGTGTCTTGTCAGGGTTGTTTGGTGAGTTAGTGATGTCTTCAGCTGCATTAGGCTCAAAGCTTTCCTCATGTTCAGTCTCCTCTGTCTCAGTAATGGACACCAGAGGGGATCTGTAGGAATGCTTCTTTCGAATATTCTCCTTGGCCTCTCTGACACACACAAACACATTCATTATATTTAAACACACTATTTTATCTATGAATGGCTCACATGTATCACAGTATAGCTATGAAATTAAGAGAAATTGCTTCTCTATGATTATAATCTGTGATTTATGTACCCTAAGCATACAAAAGAAGAATATTTTCTGTTAGCATTATTCAAATCATTATTGTTTTAAAACTATGGGGTTTCTTGTTGCATTAATAAAAAGCCAACGAGATAGAGGAAGAGTTGATGCGATTAAGATGATCTTCTGGACTGAATCCCATATATAACCACTTTTCTTTGTTTATCTCCTCTACATAAACATCAGGGTACATGTTACCATTGCAAAATTCTTATCGGTTAAATACAATTTCAGTGTGCGCACCGCTCTGGGGTAGAGCCACTGGTGCTCTTGAAATGGTAGGAGAGAAAAGGGCTGGCAACCTCAATGAATTGCTCTGGTTTTGGCAACAGGATCTCTGCAAAAAGATAAAACAGAAAAAGCTCTAAACATCATGCCAACACTGCTTGCTCAGACTAACAACAGCTATTTTCAAAACTGAAATATTGCAGTTGGCCTCCTCATATTTTCATTTTAGTATTCAGTATTGTGTGCCCTCTGCACTGTGGGTTCCAAATCTCATGCATTAACGCTCACTTTTTGTTCTAGTTATATTTATTTATGACATTCACCTACACATGATGACATTATTTGTGCTTTTCTATTTGTTTGATATCCTCCCCTGCATCCTTCTCTCGGTTCCCCTTCACCACCTTTTTTTTATTTCCTAACATAATTTCAACATTTTTCATTTACTGCTTCCTGTTCTGTCTCTCACTCACTCTGTGGTTCAGAAGAGACCACAATTTCCTTCAGTGGACGGATGAGTTTCCATTGGGGCACAGGTGGAGATTTGGGTGGTGGTTCCAGCTGGCATGCACGGGTTCGAGTCAATTGGACAACATGGCTGTACAGCGCGGATAAGCCGTAACGACGTAGACATTCTGAAGAATCTGCCTGCATGACCAGATATAAACAAGCGCACAGAAATTAACATACGTGGAGTAGTAAGTCTGGAGCAATGAATAACTGCAGTTTAACATACACTCCAATGCTGAGAATCACTGTCAGCATTAGGCAGATAAAAAGGTGAAGCTAAAATGTCAAAAGGACTAAGATTATAGAAGTGATGCTCCAAGCAAAGTGAATTCCTGCAAAACGTTCCTTTAATTATGTTTAACATGGATATGAATTTAGAAAAAAAAAAAAAGTGAAGCCTGTTGAACATCTGAATAGAATGAGCCCCAAGATCACAAGGAATGTTTAATTTTTGCAACTCATGGATACAGTTTTTTTTTTTTTTTTTGTGCTATGTAAAAAGGCAATTAAGGCAGATAAATATTCTAAAAAAACAATGCACTGACATACACATTTATATGGTCTTGGACAAAAGTAAGCAAGTAATCCTATTATGCTGTTTTTTGTGTGTAAAAATTGTAGTAGATCTAACTTATAGGCAAATACAACCTTGGATGAACAGAAAGATATAACTTTTTTCACAGTGTTTATTTCATAAAAATTAAAACAAAAGAAAAAAAGATCATGTGGGAAATATCAAGTTCTCCTTTACTGCTTCCATGTGATTTAAGAAGGTAAACTGTCATTCAGGTGCTTGTTAACATAATGCCAAGAAGGAGAGACATAACCAATGACCTTAGAGAAACAAGACAGTTCCTGATCTTTTCAGCAAATTTACTCCAAGTCCAGAGAGTAGTTTGACTTTCATGCCCAGCATTATATTTAGTGTAAAACTAAACAAAGCATTTCAGCAGAAATAGTTTGTGCCCACTTTCAAGTTGTGGTTGAGGGGTGTTAATTTGTGGTTGTTTTGCAGCAACAGGACCTGAGCACTTTGCAGTGTTTGAGTGTACTATGAAATTCTATGTACGCCAGAGTATTCTATGTAAATATGAACGTATACAGTTTAGTTGAAATTGGGTCATGCAACAGGTCAATCCAAAGCCTATGTGTAAATTGTCAGTAACTAAGTAAAAATATAGAACATCATACCATCTGGCCAAACGCAAAGGATTTGTTATGTAGCGCCAAAGGGTAGAAGCTAGCACACACTGCTACTTCAGGGACATCTGTGAGACACAAACAAAAAAAGAAGATAAGCACAGGTAAGTCTCTAGCATATGTACACAAACAAAAACACACATAATTAAACTTTAAACACAAAGTGTGACTGGCATAATACTTTGAGACTAAAATTAATCAGCAATTGTTCTTAATTGGTAAACATGTTATAGAACTAAAACCAACAAAAATTTTGATATCAAAATGAAATGTGAAAACACTGCAAACGTTCACAAGTATTAATAGGACAACTCTGCTTATTTATATCTGGCCAATATATAGGACCATTAATCCCTGTACTGCTTCTTCACGTTTGTCACAAAAGAGCACACTGGCCAAGAGACACAAAAAATCAATTTGACAATTTGAAGCTATGGTGAGAAGAGATGGGCGGACTGCTAGTCCATGATAAGGACTGCACATTTAAAATTTACACACTGCATACACTGTGATTTATTCATTTCAGTCGAAGATAACAGTGAGCACCATTGCTTTTACAACAGAAAGAAAGTCTGGTTCTTTTTATGTATGTCTCTGTGTATGAAAGTACCAGACAGAGCATTTCTTCATATCAAAAATGTGAAGTGAGCAATACTACTTGCATGTGCATATTATCACAATATTTAAAAAATTATAACCTATCACTTGACTCATTCCATACAAGTGAGACTACAGCAGAGTGTAAAATGCGGCCTTGTGTCAGATGAAGTCAGAATGTGAAAGTAAAGAACTAAAGAGAGAAAGTTCAATTTATACAGAAATCCACGTAATTGCCCATATAATTCTGTCCTGTTCCCCCTCAATTCTCAATTTATTATATCTAACAGTTGATCTAGCTTGTAAAACACAAATCTAGCACAATTACCACCTGAAAAACTGAATTTCAAATATCAAATGTTCTTTAAAGGTATTATAATGATCTGAAATGGCCTCAGTGGCATTACTATGATCTGAAACAACTAAAAGCCACACTCTCATTTCTGAGAACATGTTTCAATCTTGCCTTCATCTCACACTTGACTTGGGAGGCCCCTCTGCCCTGAGGGAGGACCAAATAATTTACCCTTCTACAGCTCCCTCTGTTGGTTTATTTATGGCCCACCATACATGCATTAACCCTCTTTGCACTTCATAATACATGAACTCAGGAAAACAAGAAATTATGCTTGAAACAGGAATGAAGCAGCATTACAATGGCTGGCTGGGAAAAAAAAGGGCTCAGAACTTCAGGTTATATGCAATATGGCACAATGAATGGGCGTGCTAGTCTTCGAGTGTGTGTTGGTGTTTTATAATCCCCAGAGTAACATTGTAATTATTTCAAAGCTGTTAAACAGATTGCATATTCAATGTCATGCTTACAGATCTAGAGGGATAAAAAAAAAAAAATACATAAATATATATATATATATATATATATATATATATATATATATATATATATATATAAACAACACAAATATGACTAAAGAAATCAGCTAAGAAACAAAAGCAGTCTGTGCAAAAAAAAGTATCACCATAATAGATGATTGATTCTTGATGTGAACCTTTAGTGTTATTTTGCTCCAGCAGCAGATTCTCATTGGTTCTTAGCTCAGAGTCCGTCATCGTAGCTGGTTCTGTAATCTCTGGCTTCATCAGTGGCAAACTCTCATCCTGGTGTTTAAATTTAGGAATAACATCTTGTAAGAAATCCCAGATTTTTCCAGAGTTCACTGACCTGAAAGGGGGTGAAAGAGAATATGAACACTTCCTGCTAACAGATTTAATTTCAATAGCTTTATGAAGATTCAATTTTAGAAACTGAAAATATTTTGTGTCATTTTTGTCTATAATTTAAAAAGTGAAACTAAGTTTACCACATGAAAAATTCAAACCACAGTCAACAGGCTTACATGGCTATTAATCAACTTAATGTAACACACAAAGACTGGTTTGATATCAGATAATGAATAGTATTTCTGGACTAGTAGCCCTTTATCTTGGCTTGAGCACCTGTCCTCAAAAATATCTGTACACAGCCCTCTTCTATATTATTGTAATTATGATGACATGAGTTTTCTCTAATATACTTTCTACAGCATATTTGAGTTGGAAATATGCACAATCTAGACTGTGCAAGTCAATTTAATGCGAGAGCTAAAAATTACCAGACACTGCTCTTTTGTTCTTACCATGATTCTCAGAATGGCGAATTAAAAAAGCAAAGGGAAAAATGTCAAGACACTAAGGAAGACACAATTTAGAGAGACATCAATGGTCAATAACAAAAACATTGATGCAGTTGACAGAGAGAGATGAAGTCAACCAATTAGAAACTTACTTTACAGGAGTGATTTCTGGGATCCAGCCAGTGAGCATGTAGATGAAGGAGAACTCATCCATCTCTTCGCTGATTTCATTCACTGCACTGAGAAAAAAATAAATTCAAATAAAACTGTACAAAAAAGCTTAAGCAAAGATATATGTGCAACACACTACTCACCACTTTTAGTAGAACTGGCACTGTTGTAATATAGCATTTGTGAAGTGTTAGTTTTACGTTTAGTTTTTTTTTTTTAATGAGGATACAACTCCAGTAGTTTAACTTGTGAAATTTTTACTTACTAAAGGAACTGTGTGTTTTCACTTTTAATATTTACATTATGCTTAGGAATGACAACAAAAGGGACAAGAAGGGGTAATAACATTAACTAACACTGCCCCTTAACAAAATCTGTACTTGCAGGAATCAGCTACTAAAAAGTGTATGGTCTATATTTAGCAATTTGCT
This sequence comes from Hirundichthys speculiger, assembly GCA_018398805.1. Classification (NCBI taxonomy): domain Eukaryota; kingdom Metazoa; phylum Chordata; class Actinopteri; order Beloniformes; family Exocoetidae; genus Hirundichthys; species Hirundichthys speculiger. The sequence continues at coordinate 1,935,522 of JAGFBZ010002379.1, read as the reverse complement.
TTATGGAGAAAATGTTCTAATATTTAGTATTAGTGCTTATGCATTCTTCACAAAAGGTTTTCTCAATAAAATAAGCCAGCAGCTGTTTTGAATAGTCCTGGAACTTTGCGGCCAACCTGTCAATCCACATTCCCGAGTCACGTTTGAGTAATTCGAAATCAATATAACGTGACTGATAATATTAGAGTCCCTTTTCACAATGGAAATGCTACTCAGCACCAAAGTGAAGGAGCCTTAAAACTCAAATTTTGATTTTAAAAAAAGACAATATCCTTTCTGAAAAGCCCCAGCAGACACCTGGACAAAGGTCGATTCTAATTCAGCACAAAGAACTTTCTTTGTGGCTAATAAATGATTCACCAGGAGAGAAGCTATTCTGTTTCCTGTCCAGAATGAAACATTTATGCAGCAACGTTCTACAGTACAGTGGAACAGCCACCTTTTAACACACTATGATGCTCCATCACAGACATGAACACTGTCTGTCTGTCACCAAATTCAATCCAGCCCCAGGCAGAGATAAGGTCAGGTGAAGGTTCATCCAAGTCAGCAAATGGCGCTCCATGTGGGTTGGAGCGTGTCTGAGCTAAAAATATTGTTTCGTTGGCCTTGTTTTCTGAAATTTAGGAACTAATTGCAAATATGCCAGCTCAAAAAGTAACCTCTTAAACCAGAATCTTAATAGTTTTCTTTCAATAATTTGTATATATTATGTCCTCTATGTAAAAAAAAAAAAAAAAAAAATCAAGTCCTAAATGTTAAAGCAGATGTATGTTGCATCATGAAAAAAAAATCCTTTCCTAGTGCTTTGGGTCTCTGAGGTCACAACAACATCTATCAACTTTAGGGCCACCAAGGTTTGAAAACATGTTTCATTGGAGCTCATCAGATTTACACAGGGGATTGGTGCTTCACAGACCCAGTTCACATTAGAACTATGTATGCAGAACATGTTCAACTCCATCTTTGATTTGTGAAGCATTCACTCCGTCTTGGAAGTGGATGAAAATATTTTTTTATTTTTCAGCTATTAACAGCAAATTATTATTAGAAGCTAGTTCACGTGACCAAATAAATAATGAGCAAAAAATCTTTAACAGTACTGTGATTCATGTTTATATTCCAGTTAGTAAATCTGATTTCTAATTGATGTTCTATCTTTATTTTTTCCTTCGTCAGAAGCTGACAATTCTGGTTTTCAAATTGTAAATTAATGCATCAAAACAGCAGAAACAGAACATTCACCATTACAAAAATGAACATCTAAACATCTCTTAAAAGTAGTCCAAATAAGGAAAAATTCTATATGTATCAAAACTCAGAGGAAGGGAGCAACAGTGAAGCCCAGGGTTTGTTGAGTCGAGATGCAACAGAGAAAATATTATTCACATTTATTGTCTATTATTGTCGCTGGCCATTTTGTTACTTCAGCTTTCCTACCTGCTGTGCGGTGTTTGAGCAACCTGTCTCAGTTCAGTACATTACTCATAGCAAGTTTGTCCCTAAAATAAGAATCAGCTCCGACTCTTCAGAGCTGTACACTGAAAATGAGGGCAAAATAAGCATTTGAGAATAAAACTGCAGTTTTGTGTGCTGCGTGTGAGCTCATTTTGGGATGTTGATGTAAACTCTTAGTTTATGTCCTCTCATACGATAATAAAATTCTTCAAGGGCAATTCTTGAGTTTAATTTGTCAACTTGCAAGAAAAAGGCATAAGAGGTTTCCTTTGAGGGACCGCTCAGTGATCTTTACTGGATTCTAAAATAAAGCTATGTGGATTTCATTTGACTTCATGCAAATGGGATGTTGCATATTTCTGGTTAGCAATTATTGAAGTCTCTTTGAAGATGAGCAGATTTACTCATCTCTATCATGGCTGGTGTCAGCAGAGTTTGAACAAAAAATTAGTGTGCCACACTAAGCAATGTGTAGCATTTTTTTCAGCAATCTTAAAAACAATAGTGACTTAATCTCTCTTATAACTAGAAAAGCACTCGGAGAGCGCCGACCTCCGCCAAGCGCAACAATTCCCCCATATAGTGATTTACAGATTGCTATAAAATCTGCCTTCTGGATCAGATCCAGATCAGCCTCTGAAATTTGATAGAGGTTCCTATTGTCAATCCCTGAGTCAAAGTTCATGATTTTTGGGCAATAACTAACAGAGATATTGAGAAACAAAATTTTCAGCCCCATTGACCGCAATGTTATCGAAAATTTGAAAGTGATCCAGAATCTAGGATTTCTTCTAGATCACACCCAAAATGAAATCAGCTCTTCCTTTTCACATTTCTGACAACTCCTGAAAATTTCATCAAAATCCATCCATAACTTTTTGAGTAATCTTGAACACAGACAGACAGACAGACAGATAAACGCCAGCAAAAACATAACCTCCTTGGCGGAGGTAATAAGGTTGAGAAAATTCTTCAAAGGCATTATTTTAAGAATAGTAACAGTTTTCCATGGAGTAACACCAAGTGGCTTGAAATGTTTAATTTCTTACTTTGTGTTGGCCACTTTTAGTAGAGCTTTAGTCAGCAGCATTGGCCATAATTCTGACTGACAGGTGGAGGCAGGGAGAAGCAGGTTATTCTCCTCATCAAATGGCATGAAGTCATCTATGGTTATCTTTCTCCAAGAACCCTGAAAACAAACAGAGAGAAGAGAAAAGAGAGGAATTTCCCTCAAAGATCTATGAGCCCAAAGAAATCAGACATTCCTACTGCCTACGGCCTACTGCTCTAACTTTCAGTCTGTGCATGGTTCAATGCATTTCTTACAGGTAGCTGTAACACAACAACAGCTCTGTAAAACACAGACCTACAACCAGGTAGAGCTCTCCATTAGTTGAAGCAGAACACAGACTTGGACATAATCAGTATCAATCATTATCTTACATCATATATATATATATATATATATATATATATATATATATATATATGTGTATATATATATATATCAGAAAGTTTATTTTTCTGCAATATTTTAATGTGCAAATTTTCATTTAGCCATTGATTCAGTAACACTTCCCATCCTGAATTTCATCCCATCCCCTAGCATTACCTACCCCATGCTTGTATCTAGGTTCATACCTGTCTGCAAGCCATCTAAAGACATTTCAGACAGGTTGTAAGGAAAGAAATCCCAATTAGAAGTTTGACTGATGTCTAAAACTTCTGCCTGGATAGTTAGCACAGTCAGTCCATACTTATGTATAGTATACCTCTTTTCTTGTGTGTGTCTGTGTCAAAAACTTTCCCCAAAAACTGTGTTCAAATGAATGGGTGAAATACAGTGCAAGATAACAAGTTACTGGACAGACAAAGAAAAATACAAACAGAACAAGGAGCAGAGACATTAATTTGAATTTAGTTAAGCTGGGTTGTGAACAAACAGGATAAGAAAATCAAAATGGGATGCTTGTTCTAAACAGTGTGATTTGGAAAAAATAAATAAATATAAATAAGAATGCGTTACATAATAAAGAAACAAATGGATGAGAGAAAAGAAGTGTCCTAAGAGCAAAATCAGATGGAGAAATGAGAATGGCAAGACTGGAGGCAGGGTACTTAATGCTATTTCACCAACCATCTGTTCAGATGCAATGGTTGGCAGGAAAAGTGATGCCTACAACTGTGTTGTTGTAGTCGTTAAGGCAAGAGTCACAGTGTTGGGGTGGGGGTTAAAAAAAAACTACTTGATCTTGTCGTTTTTACCTTTTTTTTCAAGTTGTTGTGCAGGAGAAAAAGCCCCTGTCAAGGTACAAAATAATGTCCCCTCCACTTACAATGCTGTGGCAAGAAACACGCATATTAAAATAATTTGGACAGCTACTTCAAACTGTATCCCAGTGAAATGACGACCTTTAACATAAAGCCAAAATCTATAAAATCCTAAAACTTATGTTTAATCATCTTAAATAACAACTCTCCCTAGCAGGGCCTGCTCTCATGTTCATACTAAAAAGAGACATCCAACTTGAGCCTTGATCTTCAAGAGGCAGCTGACTCCTGTTAAGCTTTATCTATTTATCATACAATGTATGAAGCTCCACCACTGTTGGCACAAGAGTGAGACAAGCTGATCAGAGTCATGAGAAGATAAGGCTCCCTCATACCCCCCCCCCCCCCCCCCCCCCCCACTTCCCTAAGTCTGACTCCCCTCCCCTCTGCTGAATACTATGGAGTCTCCTGAAATGTAATTTTATGCCATTTAACTGTGCCCCTAATCATGTTCAATTAACATAGATTTCTTCGGTTTCTTATTCTGCTCTGCATTTCAATGTAAAGATCAGTCCAAAAAATACACCTTAGTGTAATTGAGAGCAACTCTTTTCTTCTATTATTCAATACATATGTCAGAACGTATGTGCACCTTTATGTATTTACATCAAGCTTACCATCCAGTAAAGCCTAACGATGTATTTCCCATAGCTGTTGTAGAGTGGCACGTGACCTTTTATCACATTACACAAAGAGTATATGTGCTCCCAAGGCCTCCAACCATCTTGCATCCAAACAATATAGATCTCACTGATGATCCACCTCATCAGCTTGGTGGGACATTGGGTGAAGAGAAAACAGGAAAAGTCAGAAAATAAAGTTATGAATTCTTATTCTTTAAATCTACAGGTTCAATCCTAATTTTCTGATCAATATTTCACCAACTCTATAGAGCAGTGAAATACTAGAATCTATTCCATTTGTCTCAAACATAATTCTGTTTACAAGTGAGTTAAATTACACAAGTACTGGTCAATAAAAGCCAATAAAAATACTGTAAAAACCTGTAAAAAAAATACTAATGTCAGTATTAATATGTAATATAATACAAGTTGAAAACTGACCTCACAGTGAATCAGATGATTGTTGGGGGAAACCAGGTCAAAGGTTACTTGGTTTTCAACTACAGTGAGATTCTAAAATAAAGAACATCCTTGTTTTAAATGTAGACATATCGTCAGCTGAGAATACTTAACACTTTGGCAGCTTTGTAGCATAAATGCATTGCAGAATCATCCAGATGCCTTTTGTAAAGCACTATGAGTGTCTTTGCATATGAATGTGTGTTCAAAATAGAAGAGTAGAATAGAAGACAACCCTAAGCATCCTCCTCACAACACAGAAATTCAGTCAGTGTCTTCAGTCAGAGGCTTCTTCAGATCTGCTTTACCAAAAACCACTGCAGGAGATCCTTCCTGCCCACAGCTATAGCCATCTATAATGAATCTTTGGATAGAGTTACTGAAGTTACTGATACTATTAATTTCCATTTGGGGACTAATAAAGTTTTATTAAATTGAATTGAAGAGAACTGAATTGATTTCCATAATTCTCTACGCATCCGTGTCGAAACTGGTCTAACCTCACCATGACACTCCCAAGACTAAGCTTGTGATCTTCCTACTAAGTTAATCGATTCTACAATGTTAGTAATTAAACATTAATTAATGGGATGATGATGAAACAGAACTGCTGCAGGTGAAGGATGCTTTTTTTCCTCCTCTATACCATTTCTCTCAGTAACATTGTGTATGAACATACAGCTTGCTGAAGAAAGAATATATCGGAAGAGCTGCTGTCTTCATCTGCATGGTTGATTGCTTTTGTGATTATCATGTGCTCCCCTTGTATGAATTGGTTTTGCATCTGAGTGAAAAAGCAGCTTGTGACCTAGCAAGGATTCATTCAAAACAACAGGAAGCCTTCAGTAATTGCTCAATGCTGCACTGAGAAAAGTGAAGTGATGCAGTGAATACTTCATTACAGGCAAGAGTGTATTTCTCCTTAATAACATTTTATAAATTGGCAGAAAGTGAAATACATTTAATCCAAGCAAATTTCTTAGTAAATGAACCTGTTCTTGGAGTAGATTATTCCTTCATCCTACAAACTGGTAAATAAAGATAAATGGCCCTAAAAGGCTACAGGGAGCAAATGTTGTCTTCAGATTAGCAACTAACTCTCACAAATTGTTTAAATGTATCCTTTTATAGTGATACAAATATAAAATATGCTGCTCTTGAGACACCAGAACCCATTATTAAGTATTTGTACATGATAAATTACTTACTGAAAATAAATAATGAAAAACACAATGTGCTAACATAGAATTATTTACTCTCCAAAACACTTAACAGTATGTATAAAAACATATTACACATGCTGCTGTAACCTGTTTTTACAATACAGAGGGAAAACTGACAGTCACAGAGTGCCTTTTCCACAGTGTATTTGCTCCGCAACAATGCTTTGGTGAGTGGTACAAAGTAACACCCACATAAATCTAGGACCTAAGTTTTCCCAAAAGAGCTTTCTGTTGTACCAATGCGATTCAGTTATTATGTACCACATGTCTATGCCTTTCATGCTGTGGCTGAAGAGTTCATAAACTGCTGTGTTAAGTTATTAGTGTTCTAACACCATTATGTGCTACCTTTATAAACTGATAATTATAGTAACAGTGTCACTTTAAGTAAGGAAAATGGGCATTTGGCATATGTGCACAGTTACATTTCATTAAGAACCATACATTTCTTAGGCTTAAAGGTTACCTGGCCAGCAATAAACTCTGCAGGGCGCTTCCAGGAGTGCACTTTCAAAGTAGGAGGGAGAGAAAGTTTTTCTTCTGGATCCTCAAAAAATGCCTGCAAACAGTATAACACAAATAACAAGAATCTGTGAATATGTATCACATTGTAATTCACATTGTGAAGAGGTTTTGAGGCAAATGAAACATTTTTAATACTGTGTTCACGATATCAGAAGCCGATAGCTGATGGCAAATTAACATGCATATTTTCATTCAATTATTCCTTTGCATATTTACAGCACTGGGACTCTTGCTTGTCTTTCTCTCGTCAGGTCCTTTATTTGAGTCCCATTTCTCCTTGTTGACTTCAGCATCATTCCATTCTGGCCAAATAGAAAATCTGTATCTCCCCACACTTTCCAAGCTCTCAGAGGATGCGCCAGCCAGGGAAGCTGCTCTGAAATCACAACACATAAATAATTTATTTTTTTTGCCAGCGTTTGCAAACAAAATGATCCTAGTTTGTGCCATAGATGATCTTAATATATAGTCTTCACCATTCCAATATGAATTCTTTTGCAGTGAAGTTGCTCTACTGGTTACCTTTCTGTGCTTTATTATAATAAACAACCCTGCCACAGGAACACACATTTCAGGGCAGATGCCTGTAAACCCTACATAAATGTATAAATTCGTACTGCAAAGCTTAGTAATAAAATTAAATTGAATGAACATCAAAAAGATAAAGGAACATTTGCCTCAGTGCAGTTTAAAGCACAACTGCCTACGAACAACAACTTATACAAATATGTTAGTTTGCAGAAATATTACAAAGTGTGTAAATTCGTTTTCATGTTTGAAGAGAGAATGGGAATTTCGGGGTCAAGATTTATGCCCTGATCTGATTGTATAAAGCTAATGCTAAAGCTAATATGCCTGTTTCTAATTAATGCTAATTTCTAATATGTATTAAAACTCACTTTGTCTCTTGCTCAGAGATCGACGCTTTGCTGGTGGACAGCTCCTTTTTCCGTGATTGTGTTTTAGACATTGTAAGATAGCGTCATAAAACTAAAAAGCCGACGAAGAAACGTATAACTCTAAAAGAGCTCAAAGAAAGCGTCTGTTTCTGTCTGCACTTGAAAGTTTACTTGTTGCTATGCAACCGAGCTTTAAGGTGGGCGGGGTCTGAGCTTGGCGTGTCAGCTGTTGCTGATTTGTGAGTTCAATACCATGAACAACGAGACACAACACAGTTTTATATATTGCGAAATGTGACACTGGCAGCGATTTTAGTCTAATGGTTATTTGTGGTGATTCGGCAAATGGAGGTTCTGAGTTGTGAACCGGGAACATCAAGACCAGACGATTTTATTTTCATTTTTGCACATGCCGAAGGGAAATAGCAAAGGCCCCTCATAGATGGGAACAGCAGCAGAGAAATTACAAAGAGAAGGACGAAATGGAAAAGCCATGACGAGATGAGAAAAATCATAACAACTGAGAAATAAGCAAAGGCATAAATGATTGAGAAATAGCAAAATATTAAAAGTAAAGCTAAAAAACACAGCAATATTGAAAAAAAAATTACATAATATTTACATATTTGAACTTTTTTTAAATTTCCGAATGTATTCTTTTATCACTTCTTATTTATATTCCCTCCTTCACATCTGTGATGGCTCTGTGATGTCCAGGTTGTACCCTACCTCTCCTCCACTGACAGCTGGCAAAGGTTCCAGCTCCTCGGGATCCTGCAAAAAAACTGTGCAGGTGTGGAAAATTAATGATTTATTGAAATCATCAATTTTCATAATCTTTAACAAGTTTAACTCTTTTTCTGGCACTCTTATCACTCTTTATGAATGAAGCATTCTTCAGTCAGATCTCATTCATCCATTTAAGACTATAATACAGTGTTGCTTTGAAACAGTCATGTTTTATTTGTTACAACTACATGGTCAAAGTGGCCATGTCTGCAGGATTCATCAAGGACAGGGTAAGGGATTATGCTCAGTTTCTAACCCAGAACACTTTATGTCACATCAATACACTGTAGAACACAAAACAAAACAAAAAAAAGGTCTTTGTAATCAACCCTGGCTCTGTGAACTGGAATCAAATAAGAGAGGAGGCGGCTTGCCTCCCTAAATCAATCCCAAATCCCCTGCCCCCCCTCTAATGCTTTGATGGTTTGGTGGGTCCGTTTAGAACTGTTGCAACAGCCAGTTAGTGTTTTGTATCGTGGTTTGGCAGTTTATGTAGTACGGCACTGGAAAAAAAAGCTTTGTTATGGCACAAGTGGAAGTCGGTCCACTCTGGCTTACGCCGTACCAGTGCATTCCATTGTGGGATATAGGCGAGGTGGACTTGCCAGTTACACCTGAGAAATTTTCCCAGAAGTAGCAAACTATCTGGGGACTTTACCACATACTGCATACTATTAGTACGTACATTGTGATTATGAAAACGGCCTTTGTCACAGACCAAGTCTGTCACATGTCAAATATAATTTCATATCTTGTGCTTTGATTTTAGTAATTTAGAATGAAGTGAAATTTAATACTATTATGACATAAAGCATGCAACCGTTTTCACTTCTTACTAACAATTCTCTTGCAAAGTTAACCTTCTAAATCACAGCCAGCTACTGCAGACAGCCTGGAGTAGCTGAACAGTATGCTTGTTAAATCAGAATAATCCTGGCTCAGCTCAGCCAAGATTTTCTTGCAAACCAGAAATCCCAGTTAAATAGTAGAAATATTTGCTTCAGATAATGAGTTGTAAAAGCCAAACATGGAAACAAAATTGTTTAAGTATTCGCACCAAATACAAATCACTTTTCAAGATCAAGTCCCGGTTTGCTAAATGATAAAATGTGTATATCCGAAATTGAATGGATTGTGAGGGATCATGCTCCAGTGCTTTGTTAAATAGACAAGAAAACAAACTTTATTTGATCAGATTAAAAAACTGAACAGAGCCTAGTCCCAGAGAGACGACACAAATCTGTTAAAATGTTTATTCTATGTTGGTATCTAAGTACTTTCACATGTAAAATGTTTAAAACATCTTTTACATTTCATCAACATGAACAGTTTACCATCCCAATGTACAAAAGAAAGTAGTCTTATCCTGTTTTCAGAACACAACAGTTATACAGTGCAGGATTCAAAACACTTTAAAAAGTACAAAACAAATCCAAAGGAAAGATTTCACTGTGTCATCAATAGAGTTTTTTTTTCCTTCTTCTTACTGAAATACTGTAATGTCCATCTGTACTGTAAACGTGCAACTTAATGAACAGTGTAAAGCAACGTTCCTTCATAGAAAATGGGGCAAAAAGATGAAAGACTTCTAGATATGATGACATTATGATCATGCTAAAACTGTGATGCCCCATTGCTAACAATAGTCTGATGTGAGAACAGCTGCAGAGAAACACACTAACTGTGTGCTGTAAAGTGTATGGTTATAGGCCATTAATGTTGATGCTAACTTTTTTTTTTTTGCTGGACGGATAAGAAATTAAGACTTCATCATACGGAGAACGATACCATCAGAAAATGCAGTAAAGCGACATATCAAAAGGCACAGGGTATTTTTGAGCTTGCATTTCTCAATTTTCTAGTTGGTAACCCTCTCAGGTGTTATAGAGTCCAGGGCTTAAGAGATTGTTAAGGCAACAGTTGGAAGAGCACAGTTACATAAAATAAGTGTCTGTGATGGAACAAATGGAACAAAAGGATTCTTAAACAACACAGCAAATGCTTGAACGGCATTTGAGGCAACATCAACATAAAACCACGGAGTGAGGAACTTGGATGTGCGGAACAAATGAGCATCAGTGAAGAGAGAAGTTCCTGGAGCTTTGACGAGCCCAAAAATTCATATTCCTCTCCGCTGGTACAACGGAGAGCAGGAGCCACGGGCTGGGTGAACTCACTGGACCCTGCCAAAGGCAGGCGGATGGCTAGAGTGAGTGGACTGAGCGTTAGCAGCAGCCTGACTTGCTCTCAGCAGCCACAGTCTCCTGGTCCAGTTTGATCCGGTCTCCATTGCTCTCCTCGTATGGCAAACCTTTGTCATTAGCCAAGATATTCTCCACCAGGAAACGTGCTGCCTCATCCACGTTGATGTTGTCCTATGAAAACATGAGAACAGTCTCGTCAGATAGGTGATAATTATCAAATATATGGGAGAAATATTTCATATAACAGCCACAGTGCCTGTGAAAGCCATGTCCAGGTTCTATAGTGACAGATATGTTCACACAGAGACAGAGCGGATGACAAACTCAGGCGTTCTTCAAGAGACCCACCTATGGAAATACAAAAACTGCTGTTGGAGATAATGGAGACAACGGTGACTATAAACTGGATTGCTAAAGCTTGGTTTTCTGCTTCAGGTACCATGGACGCTGGCATAAAAAAAGGACTGTGGCAAATGTCATTTGATGCTTCGTCTGCACAAATTCACAGATGTTCTTAATAGGGCTGTAGTGATACCCTAATTTCGCGTTACAATACGATATATATCAATATTCATCTTAAGATACATTTACATAATTTTCTGAAAGATTTTAACAGGACAAAGTGATTTTGGTGACATCTTGTGAGTGTTCCAATTTCTTTGAATTAATTGAACTGAAAGCATCAATTACACATTATATGGCTGACACATATATGGGACACAGGGGTTTTGAAGGGAGCTTAGAATATCGATACCCGTGGCTGAAAAATCGAAACTCTCTGGGGAAATAAAATATCGATATATATATCGCAGAATCGATAAAATCGATAAAATTAAACAAAACACTAAGAAAAGCAGGCTGTATGAGTGTAAAAAATAATACCAGAGCAATTCAAAAACATAAAAAAAATTGAAAATCTTGAGCAGTAAGGTCTGTTTCGTGTACAATAATGCACTGTCAATGCCGTTGTTTAAACAGCTCAAACTTTCAAGTTTATTCTCTAAAAGATAGTAATTCTCTGACACTCAAAACACGTCTCTGATACTGTGATGGAACTGAGGTACACCCCTACATAACTACAAAAACTTATTTTACCCTAGTCTGACTCTATGATTCTCATACTAACACCTAACACAGCCTAGTTTGTTCTACATATATAAACTAAAGACAAAAAGTTAGCAAATGTGGGTTTAGTAGATTATTTCCTTTTTGTAATGATACTTCTTGGCAATAAATGTTGTACTGTTGTACTATAGCCTGAAAATGGTACCACATTCGTAAGGAACACACATTTGTGGGATGAGCAGCAGAGCTGAGTATGGGGGTTCATGAAAGGTTTGTCAAATCTTCTCTATTAATGCCAAACAGCTTTTTTTTTCCCTTTTTGTTTTGTTGCTGTTGACTCCGGTTTTAGTGTTGTTTGGTGCATTGGATGATTGATATCTGAAGAAACAAAACATATTGGCAATTTAACAATTTAAATGTATTAACTCAATGATTCCCAAAGTGTGTGCCGCGGCCTCCTGGTGGGCCGTCGTGGTACTGCAGGTGGGACGTGAGAGGTCATTAATACTAAATATGTTTTTAAATCCTCAATCTTTTTTAAATATCATTTCAATAACTGTAAAATATTCATGACATGATTTAAGAAAAACATTAAGAAGTAATAAAACAAACCAGTTAAGTGTCATTCTACTGTCATCTTAACTTAATATGACAAGTGTCACCTTATTTGTTGACCCCTCATATTAATATCGGAACATGTTGATCACGGTTGTGATTAAAGGTTTGGGTGGGCTGTGGAGATTTTTCACATTTCAAATTGGGCCTTGGTATTCTGAAGTTTGGGAATTGCTGTATTAACTTAAACAAAATGCACATGTTGCAGACACCAGAACAATTGGCCGCTGACTTTGAAGAACAGTCATGGCGGGTTTCCTGGCTGCCCAGTGAGACCAGAGACTGGCTGCGTGCAGTCTGTACTGGATTGTCTGGGCAGAGAGCCATCGGGCATATCATCTAGCAAAAGTGGCATGGCAATTCTTGGAACAGACGCCAACTGACCACTGCAGCAGGGCCCATGCTCACAGATGCTGACAATCAGGTGACAATCATGCACCTGATTGTCAGTTACGGAAGCTCAAAACTAGAGTCAATAGTAACAGCAAAAAAAAAAAAAAAAAAAAAAAACTATGGGCAAGTTAACGCGTTATTATCGCATTAACTCATTAATTTATCAATGCCTACAATTATTTTATCGCGCGTTAACGCATGTTGTTCACATGCTTTTGTTTTAAAAAAAATCTGTTACTGGCTGCTGCGGAACCGGAAAACAATTGGCAGGGTAAACATGCGGTAAAACTAAAACAGACATGGAGAACGGTAAAAATCTGTGTAGTTTACAGTTCAGGTAGCAACTCAGGTAGCAATATTAACAATTCTGTGTGAAAAAGAAAATTCTGGACTGCAACAAACTTTAACGTCATTCCTTCATGTTACATCAGAGCTGCTCTATATGTTCACTATCGTGCTGTTCTCTAGCTGGTTACTTCAGTGCGGCTCCATCTAGTGGCACAGATGTGTAATGACAACAGAAAGTCCAGTCTTCGATTATAAAACAAATTCAGTCCTGTGGCCCGTTTTTTTATTTCGTATTTTTGATCCAAGTCTAAAATTGAAATATAAAAAAAACAGGATTTTTTTCTGTCTTTTTGTGTAAGATTAAAAAATGGAAAATGAAATAAAATATCACTTTTTAATTTTTTTATTTTTGATTGACAATTGAAAATGGAAAGAATGAATGAAACACGGATTGGTAAAGTTACTGAACTTTAACATGGAGATTTTCATTTTAAAGTTCTCCCAGATGGAGGATTCAATAGAAACAAGGTTATTTATAACCACTGCCTAGTTGAACTCCCTATTAAAAGTGCCGTTACCTTAGAAATTACCTGTTTGAATGTTCTGATTGTGCTGAGCCACAATCATTTTGTTGGATTTTGTTTGTAGACTTTTTTTTTTTTTTTTTTTATAAATACAGGATGACATTAAAGCCCTGGCAGTGGCAATAAGCTTCATTTTATTTTACATTTTTTAAGGCGAGATTTACATTTAATATGTGTTACTGACAAGTGCTGATGTCAAAAGTGTTTGAACAACAAATGTTATGGCACTTTTGAATACATTATTTGATTTTGCGTTTACAATGCGATTAATCGTGATTAATCAGGGAAATAATGCGATTAATCGCAATTAAAAATTTTAATCGTTGCCCAGCCCTAAAAATACACAACCCACATCCTCAGCTCTGTTGGTCATCCCACAAATGAAGGTTTCTTACAGATGTGGCACTATTTAAAAGAGAAAAGAGCAGGCTTTCCATCAGTTTAAGATGTACAGTACTGCCAAGTGTGTGTGTGTCTATATGTATTAGTGCATTATTTTTCATAAAATAATTGAGTGATGAAAAAAATATTCTGACAGTGAAATTGTAACGTATTGTGTTGCCATTTATAATCTACCCAAGTCATCCTAAAATGATACGTTCTTTTTATTATCAGTTCTTTTTCTGACTTTGTTACCTTCTATTATTCTGCAGAGATACTTAAAGACCAGCTCACGATTCAGAGTATTGTTTTCCAAGAGGATGTGAACTAATCACAAACCAGCCTCAAGTAAACAGCATGCTTTGTAATTGGAAACAGAACTGGTATTTCTTGAGAGAATTCTCATCACAGGCCGTTGATGGCAGAGATCCACACTAGCGTGACTGAAAGGAAATGTTTTAGCGCTCCTCACACACACACACACACACACACACACCCAGACTTCACATGACACAGCTCCAGGACCCAGAGTTTTTCAGAGTGAGATAATCAAGTTAACTAATTCCAAACACATTAAAGCGGTGGTTCCTAAACTTTTTTCTTATTTTTTGGGGCCCACAGAGGTTTGGGAACCCTATCAGACAAAAGGCTTTCAGTGACATACCGGGATCTCATATGAACAAAAATTTCAACGTCGTGTCACCCCGCTGGCAGAAGGATTTAAGTTCCACCATTCATGTGTAAACATTTGAGTGAGTTTTGTATTTACTGTGCGACACTTCAGAGGTAAATATCATAGCTTAGATTATTTCCACAGCTGTACTGAGCTCTACAGATATTCAGAGCAGTGTCATGTTTGACATTAACCTTTAAAATTCTTTTCTTTTTTAAATAAATAAATGGCCATTCTTCCAACTAATCACCCATCCCCATAAGTAAGAAAATAACATCAGTCATAACATAAACCCTCAGCATAAATATTGTGACCACTTACTTAACTTTGGTAGAAATGGCATCTTTAAGTCTTTAAGAATAAATCTAGAAGCTTACACTACTGGGTTCAGGTCCTCCAGAAATTCCACTGAATTTTCTTAAACTCATTTCACTTTTTTTCCTAGTAGTATGCTATGGATCCTTTTCACTTTGAAATATACATTTTCTGAGCCCTGAGCACTCCATTAAGGTTTTCACTCAGGACTGCTGTAGATTTTTTTCAACATCCATCTTTTCTTTATCATGACGTGTCTCCCAGTCATTGTTTCAGAATATCATTCCTACGGCATGATACTGCCAACACCATGTGACAAATGGATGGTATAAAGCCTTTCTTTACTATAGCCACTTCCACACAGAACCATGGTATAAAGATGCACTAGAGATCCAGTTTTTAATTTAATTTTACTTTTCAGCTGTGAAATCACAGTGATCCCACGAAGGTCCCCTTCCTCTCCTCTGCGGTACAGAAGTCTAGGTTTCGACCTGGCCGTTCCTGCGGGATAGACACAGTGGTCCTGGCCTCAATTTCCCTGTTGTTGTTGGCCTTTTGGGGCGGTACCACAACCACACAAGGCAGACAGCGGTTGGCTTTAGTTGGAGGCAGACGATGGCCAAACTGCAGCTGGTTGAGGCTCCTCCAGATTGCTAAGCACGGTAAGAGGGTTCGACCAGTAGCTAGCGCCTAAAGTCCAGGGGCAGCCGTCTTTAGCTTGCTTGTCAGTGGCTAGGCGGGCTGCAGGACCCTCTCTCACCATCCCCATGACAGACTGATTTCATCCTCTGCATGGAGTTTGCGGCCACTCTCCATTACACCTTTGTGCAACGCCATTTCACACAGCGCTCATTTCCCCCCTGTTACACCTCTGTTAATACCTCCAAAGGCAGAATGGATACTGTTCCAGCTCCATGCAATTCACACAGCAAAGCAGAGCAGAATAAAGGCACTGCAGTAGCAAACAAACTGGTAGTGTGAATGGGATTTATGTGATGAATGGATTTACACCAGGAGGTTACATTCCTTGGTTCCCTCCCCACATGTCTTTTTGAACAGTAGCTAAATAGCTCAAACTTTGTATTACAATAGAAGATTTTGCTTTTGCTGTCATTTGCTTTTTAGTGGGAGATGGTTAGAGGAGTGCTGCACTGACAGTCTTTTGTTGGGTTCTCCCATCTATTAAAAATCAATTCTGAATCACATTAGTACAATAACAAGATAAATATATACTATGCTGTGATCACTGGACTGAAAAGAGTGTACCGAGTCTAATTTTAATTTAAAGCATCAATTGCTACTTTAGCTTGAGCAAATTGCAAAGTTGCCAACATCAAAGGAAAAATGCTTATAACTTTTTTTCCACCCCCTTTTTGGTGCATTATGTGTAAAAATTTCTCTCTAAACTTTGGCAAATTGAAATTATCCTGACAGCCTCACAAGATCCTATCACAATCCTACTCACAAGAGTGCACAGCATAAACACAGTAAAGCAGTCACACCAAACTTGTGACACCATGACCCAAGCTGAGGAGTAACATAACAGCATCTTTCTGAGCCCAGTCCTTCCTCAGCAACGCCTAATACTGACATGTGATACCACATTAAGCCTGCTGCTGAGCAGATTTTTCACTGAATGCTGTGCATGTGTGACGTAAACACAAAAAAGCCGCTGTATCATTCGTTCAGTTATCTTCAGCCTTCAAGACAACAGTTAATTTGGAGATGGAGTTAAGTTGGAGATAAAAAAAACTCAAGAGTGAAAAGTTGTTGGAGAAAATCATTACAACATGTATTTCACAATAACCACGGTGGTGTTGTGCAATTCACAGAAGGCTAGACATCCCTCCAAGAGCACTTCTGGGATTTGGTGTCAAAAAAGGGAAGTTAAACCATCTAGGAAAATGCCAACATGCCCAGTAACTCCTTAAACTTTTAGTTGGCGATATGTGCATTTAAAAAGCTTCTGCCACATCTGATAAATTGCAAACACAAGTCACATTCATCTTTAGAATAAGATTTGAGTCCAGAACTAATCACATCTGGGATGAATCAGGGTACTTTAAAGAAAACACTTGATGTGAAAAATTCCACCAGCATTAGTTACAATCACTGGTAATTTCATGCTACTGTAACAGGCTGTAACACAGTTTAAAAAGCAGAAACACTAAAAATAAAGCCATAAATAAATTCATAGATCTTCTACAACCTGAATTCTGGAAAATTTGGGAGGTTTTTCTTTTTTTTTTTTTTTTTTATAAAAAACGAAAAGACTTTTTAAAATCACATGAGCCAACATTTTATTCACAACAGAACATAGATAACAAATATTTGAACTGAGAAATTTTCTGCACAAAATGAGCTCATTTCAAATTTGACACCTGCTACAGATCATGGTTCATGGAGTTCATGGTTGTCTTTGACGTATTTTTCATTTGATGACGTGCCAAATATTCTTCTGATCTTTCCTTCTGAAAGATCTGGACTGCAGGCAGGTCAGTTCAGCACCTGGACTCTTCTCAGATGAAGCCATGCTGTTGTAGTAGCTGAAGTTTGTGGTTTTGCATCGTCCTACTGAAATATACAAGGTCTTCCCTGAAATAGATGTCATCTGGAGGGCAGCATATGTTGCTCTAAAACCTTTATATACCTTTCAGCATTCATAGTTCCCTCCAGAACATGCAAGCTGCCCATACTGGATGCACTTATGCACCCCCATACCACCAGAGATGCTGGCTTTTGAACTGAATGCTGATAACTCACTGGAAGGTCTCTCTTCTCTTTGGCCTGGAGGACATGCATCCAATGATTACCAACAAGAATGTCAAATTTGGACTCGTCTGACCACAGACCACTTTCCCCACTTTAACAGTTCATTTTAAATGAGTCTTGGCCCAAATATGGCTTCCGTTTTGCATGATGGAGCTTTAGTTAGCATCTGCAGATGGAACAGCGGGTTGTGTTTACTGACAGCGGTTTCTGGAAGTATTCCTGGACCCATTTACTAATGTGATTGAGACAATCATGCTGATGAACGATGCAGCGTTATCTGAGGTGCCTGAAGACCACGGGCATCCAATAAAGGTCTTTGGTCTCGTCCCTGATCAGTTCCCCTGTTTCCAGTTTTTCTTTCAATCTTTGTTGATGTTCTGCACTGTAGATGATGAGATTTGCAAGAGCCTTTGAAATTTGACGTAGAGGGACATTGTTTTTTAAAGTATTCCACAATCTTTTTACGCACTCTTTCAGAGATTGGAGAGCCTCTGTCCGCCTTTACTCCTGAGAGACTCTGTTTCTCTAAGACATCCCTTTGAGAGGTGATTATGTTACAGACCTGATATCAGTTAACTTCATCAGTTGCTAGATGTTCTCACATCTGAATCTTTTTTTTTTTAATGAATTGCTTTATCAACCATTTGTTGCCCCCGTGGTAGCTTTTTTGAAACCTATAGCAGGCATCAAATTTGAAATGAGCTTTAGTGGATAAAAGTGTAAAATTTCTCAGTTTAAACATTTGTTACGTTATCTATGTTCTGTTGGGAATAAAAAAATAGCTCATGTGATGTGAAAGTCTTTAAATCACTAGCCATTTAGAATCTATGCCTCTTTTGCAGAATAGTGGAAGAAGACGGTACGGTACGGTAATTTACAAATGATTTGGAGATCTATTTAATTGCCTGTCCAAATTCAGAGTTTGTTTCAAGGACAATGTAACGTCCCGCTCACACGTATGTGTTCCAAACACTGCCTGCAGCAGTCTCCATTAATTTTGATTGGGGCGGGCCGTCATCTGTTGCTGAACTGAACTGTGGGTTCCGTCCATTGCCTCCATCGAAAGCTGGCGAAATTAAAACTTTTCCCACTTTCAACACACGTGTCAGTCAGTCAAGCTGCTGCTACACAGCTAGAGCTAGCAAATGAAATGGTACACAGAGGTGGGAAATAATTCAAAACACCCGCCTTATTTGTGTACTTAGCAGGAAGAAATTAGATCAGGTTGTCCTGGGAATGACAAGAGAAATGTCAGAATGCCCCCCCCCCCCCATCCATGTAAATCCCGTGTTATTGTGTTATGCTTCTTTGTCCAAAAAAATGTGAAAAAAAATTCAACAGTTTCCATAACACTTGGCATTCTTTGCATGATTCATGATGTTAGTGCATTAGTGTTGATTTCTCACCTTAGCTGAGGTTTCAAACCAGCCCAGGAAGCCAGTCTCTTTGCAGAAATTGTCCATTAAGGCCGTGTTGTTGGAACTCTCTTTCTTCTGGTCACATTTATTGGCGAGCAGCACTGAGGGGATGGGGCTGCCATTAGCCAGCTTCACCTTACTGTCCAGGTCGTGCTTCCACTTGGACACAGCTTCAAACGTGGCCCCCCTCGTCACGTCGAACACAACAAATGCCCCAACAGCCTCTTTGTAGTACACCCGTGTCATGTTCCCAAATCGTTCCTGGCCTGGAGGAATGGAAAGACAATTCAGGGATTTAGTTAACTGTGCAGCTAAGTTTTGGACTGAAAGAGTGTACCAAGTCTAATTTTAATTTAAAGCATCAACTGCTACTTTGGCTTAAGCAAATTGCAAAGTTGCAAAAAGAGTACCTAACAAAGCCTCATCCATAGGTTTCTAAAGGAGTGATTTTTTTTAAGCCTATGGAGGACACCAAGTTTGGAGTAAGTGACTCTGCCCAACCCCAGATTAATCCAAAAATGGGCAGAACAAAGAAGCCTGGAGGTCAAATGGAACACACCCAACTTAACTCAGTTACCACAAGCTACCTGTTTTAGGATAGTTAAGCTCTAGTTGCCATGGATGTGAAATGAAACTATGAAACCCAAAACATCAACGTGGGGGTCAGTGGAGAACAACTCACTTTTGGAGGCAGCTGCTAGTGGTCAGTTGAGGAACTGCATGTCTTGGATCAAGTCAGTCTAATCTGGGTACTATACCAGGTTGGGTAGCAACTCGTAAACTGCTAGGGGTTGCTCAGTTCTGAAAATATCTGTGAGTTGTTCAGATATACAAAGCACTGCTCAATGAATTATTTACACCCAACTTCAAACTAACCTGACTTCAGAACCAGTACACTGACTGTACCCCAAAAGTGAGAAATTGAAGCTCTTTTGTTCTTGCCTTTAGTTTTGCTATTATGCTGTTGCCTAATTAAGAAAAATCCTCACAAGCAGTTATAAAATTAATTAAACTTAATAAATAAATGAACGAATAATATTTTCAGTGCTGTCCAATGTTTTTTTATTTTTTTTTTTTTTTATCATTAACAAGGAAATCAGTCTTTGCTCCCTCCCTCTTTGTTCAGATCCAAACTTGCAACAATTGTTGAAAAGATATCGCTGCTGGTTTGAGTCCCTTCATGGGATTGTTAGCAACAAAAAATTAAACTAGAGGAGACTAGAGACAGGTGTACACAGTACAAGTGTGGGCTGTCTCACGCGAAAGATGACCACTGTGAAAGAATTGTGCCGACATCTTTGGTCATGACCTTTAGAGATGTTCAAAAAAAAAAAAAAAAAGCCACACATTACAGCCATGCAGACAGATCAATAGAGCAATCACCTCACAGTAGTGCTGTGCAATATGACGATACATATCGTGGGGACGATATAAAAGTGTGTATCGTGCCATTTCTCTTCTATCGTTTCTATCGTTTCTGACCTAATTTTATCAATTATTACAGCAAATATGTAATTAAATAACCTGCAACGATAAATTTGATAGAAACATATCTACTTCTACAAAGTAGCCTTTTATGTTTGCACTTTTATTCATGGTTAATGCCTTAAACAGAGTTCTCTTCAACCCTGATGTTTACTTTAGACACTTTATATTGGTTTGCAAACTTTGCACTACAAGGTTACAGATTTCAGAAAGTTGAAAAATAATTTGTGTTTATTTTTTTATAGCTGAACTTTAGTGCAAAAATGTGTTTTTCTTCTCAGAAACTGTCGTGCACTTTAAAAAAAAATGTGAAAGCTACTGTACCTCTGTACCTACCTGTTTTTGCTGCACTAAAATGTATGTTTGTGACAGTTCAGCTAAATGTCCTTTCAAAATGAAGTTGAAAAGTAAGCAATGAAATTTTTGTCAAACTGAAAACATACTTTATTATGGTATATCGTGATATATATCTTTATCGTGATATAAAATAGTCCATATCGTGATATATGATTTTTTCCATACCGCCCGGCACTACCTCACAGCGTTGATGCTGCTACGATGCATTTCTGCTAAACAACCAACAGGAATGCAGCATAAAATAAAACACACCAATGTCATTGTTGAAAAACCACCTTTAGATACCTGTCGACAGACCTGGCTGCAAGGGTCAATTTGGCCACGCAATGTATTGAGCTCATTTCTGAGAAAATATGCATATTTTTCAAAAGAATTTTGAAAGATTAATTTCGTGACGTTTCCTTTCGCCCCTTTTTTTTATTTATTGAGCTGCGATCTCTTCACGTAAAAATTTTTTGAAATAAAATACTGCATTGCTTTCAAACAGTTCCTGTTTTTGAGGTGTTGTGTGCCAGAATCAGATACACGTCTCAGGGTGCATTAAACTGAGTAAATATGAGGTCTATTTGTACAAGCACATAACTGAAGAGTTTGGCTAATAAACACACAGAACGCTGACTTTACATGAACATCTTTCCAAAAGAAAAAAAAAAACAACACACACACACACACAGTAGTGATTAGATTAAGTCCATGCAATTACGGCGGTCCTCCGATGACTTGTGGTGGCATGTGATGGATTTAGCTCATATTTATGCTACATTGCTCCAATTTAAGAAAGCCTATGGGGCAACTGTAATTGTGCAGTGTATTAGCCAGCTAACAGCCACTAATAGAGCTCAGTTACTAAACAGAAATTAACTTAAAAAAAAAAAAAGAGTGAGGAAGTGTGAGCACAGCTTCTCCCTGTATACTTTCACTTTACTGTAGGTGACTACCCAATCACGTGCGGAGCTAGAGTGGTGTGGCGCGGTGCGGGTGTGAGCGAGAGAGTGAATACACTGTGGGGCCCACAGGCCTGGCAGTAATTGCTCATAATTGAGAGTCTAATTTTAGCTGATACAACCCCAGGTGAATTCACCAGAGACACGACACAGTGGGATAAAGAGCTGATGGACTGAAATAAGGCTTTTAATTTCCAGGCTTCGTACAGCTCATACGTCCAGGAGAGTGCAGGCCAGAGCAGAACACAGGCAGAAACCAGGACCTCATCATTCTCAAGGCACTTCTCAGCTTTTTTAATGGTCCGAGTCAAATACAATGACTCTGCCTGATTGAAGAGACTGTTTCAGATATTTTCAAGGCTGAGCAATGAGGACAGAAAAAAACCAAGGACCAAGTTTTCATGACATACAGAACTGAGACCGTTCTCTTAAAAGCATTTCCTATAAAAGCGTTAGTCTAACTTTTATATCCTGTATTTATGCAAGAATAATGAAAAAATTCAATTATTTATTCATTCATTCAAGGCATTTTGTGAAGACTAAATACACAACAAGCGTCCGTTGTGATCCACTCCTCGTTGCTTGTCGATTCATCAGCTGGTGGCATCTAGGAAACACTTTTCTTGCAAGAGATTTAACCAAACCACAAAGACTGAACATTTATTGCTGTGGCTGATGTAACTGTAGTTGGACTATTAATATATACTTTTATCTGATTGCTGTTCAGGGCAATTAGTAGTTTTGGCTGCTGATAAGGTTCTGCAGTTTTCCAGACAGGTCAAAAAACAATGAATGATGGGAAACTTCCATGACGCCTGACCTTTCAATATCAGCGTATCATTCGTTCATTTTATAACCGATTTAGAATCCAAAATTGGAAAACGGATAACAACCTGTTATTTCTTTACTCATTTACAAATAAAAAATCGAAAAACAAATAATGGGCTTTTTTTTTCGCTGTTTTGATTTTGTTCTTAAAGTAAAAAATAGAATATGAGAGTATGGGATTACGGGACTGAATTTGTTTTTAATATTTAATTGGTCCGGTTTACTTGACCCGGAATTGGCTTTGTGCATTCGAGTAGCAACTCGGGTAGCAACATTAACTATTCAGTCTGTTAGAAAAAAAAAAATTCGGGACAGCATCAAAACTTTCAAGCCCCTTTGTTCGAGTCGGTCACGTGGTTGCTCCATTTAACATCAGATCTACTCCATGCGTTCACTGTGATGCTCCATTCTTACTGTTTACTTCGGTGCGGCTCCATCTAGCGGCGCAGATGTGTAATGACAATAGAAAAGTTAAAACGAATATAAGACGACCCCCGTCCACACCAGCAATCTTCTGTACCATGTGAAAGGGCCAGAGAGGTTGTGTCAATAAAAGGAATTTCCCAAAACTGTTGGGAGACTGTTACTTCTAATGTAACCTCTTAATAAAAATGAATAACGTTTCCCTTGTCCTGTATATCATTGTTCAAGTTACGCAAGCATATTCAGTTCCATCTTTCAAATTAGACCAGAACTTTGACCGTCCTCTGCCTCCTTAGGCTCATGCTATTCTCCTAAAGTGACAAAAACCATTATCACACAACCTGCCATATCATATGATACTTCCATACTGGGAAACTTTACACACACAGAATACAATCATGGAATATTTTATTATACACATATGACACAATGTACGTAGAGAATTTGTTCGGCCATACATTCTTTTTAATTCATAGTCAATCCTCAGAGCCATGACAGACAAATATTCAATGTGCCACAACCAGCTGTAGTTGAGATCCAGCTGCCTGTGATTATAAACCTGTCCAGTAGGTGGTGTCGTGTGCAGATGAAGCTTCTACTAATGAACCCTCTCTGGAACCGTGGCTCAAGTGGTTCGATGCCTGATGAGGCTTCATCTCACCATCACTACAGGATACCTATCTGCTGCAATGTCCAGAAAATTTCGGCATTTGTTAAACCTCTGTTGAATAAGTCCTTGATCAGACTAGTATTTAATTCCAGCGCCGCCATGCTACCTGAACTGCCGCTCACAAAGCCACTTCTGGGTCACGTAAACTGGACCAATTAAATATTAAATAACAAATTCTATTTTTTACTTTCAGAATAAAATCAAAACAGCTAAAAATATCCCAATATTTGTTTTTCAATTTTTTTTTGTAAATGAGTAATGAAATAAAAGGTTGTTATCTGTTTTCCGATTTTGGATTCTAAAATCGGTTGTAAAATGAACGAATGATACGCTGATATTTCAAGTCACATATAAATTCTGACAATCATTTAGTTGCCTCTGATCTGGAGCCTGCTTCAATAAGGCGGTTCAAAGAGTTAAAATGGTAAATTGGGGTTTAGAGTTGGTTGAGCCAACTTTGAGTGTGTGAACTCTGATTTAAGTGCATGCACCCCAACTATAAAAGGCCATGATCAATGCTGTGATTATAAAAGAATACTGTGATTCACCGTGGCAACGCCAGCTGAATGGGAGAGATGCTCCTACTTTTCTTCATTAGAATTAGAGCTCTTATTGCAAAAATATTGTGAAATTAAGGACACTTTTCTGCAAAAAAATAAGGGTAAACGAATACAATTGCTGCATGAGAAAATGAATTATCTAAATATCTGACTTAAATACTGTCCGACTGACAAGTGGTGAAACGTAGGTGCACTGGACCCAAGATTCACTGCTGTGTACGTGCAACTCTGCTGATGGGGAAAAAAAAATAACCTTGGAAACAGTTGAAAATGAAGTATAAAAACAGAAATGAGACATAACTGGAATGTAAAAGACTTATGCTCGTCACTCATTTTAATATTATTTTGCTCTAGAAAAGGAAAAAACTTTTTCAAGGAGCTTTGATGGGAATATGACAAAATCAGACTGGGAAATCCTTAGGGAAATCTGAGAAGTATGAGCAGGACGCAATGAAAAAAAAAGGTTACTGTACATCAGTGATACAGATTTCTAAATCACGTACCCAAAAATTCAGTGAAAGTCTTCTTTGATGGCTTTTATAGGTTCGTGGCTGGAAAACAGCTACTGGACAACAAAAAAAAGAAAAAGAATTCTGTATCCTGTATCCTGTTAGGGTAGAGTGGGTTGTCCAGTCACTGGAAGGTTGGCGGTTCGATCTTGGCTCCAACTGTCCACATGCCAAAGTGTCCTTGGGCAAGACACTGAACCCTAACAAGACACTGAACCCTAACTTGCCCCCAGTGGGTTGGCAGCACCTTGCATGGTAGCAGCCGCCCACTGCTGTATGAATGTGAGTATGAATGGGGGTTGTTGTAAACTGCTTTGAGGGCACCTTGGTGTGGAAAAGCTGTATATAAGTGCGGTCCATTTACCATTTATATCCTTGGAATTATCGAGAAACCTTTAATAAAAAGCCATAAATTAACAGAAAGCTAGTGGTGTAAAGTGGCATGGCCACTAATAGGATCTTTTATTTATGAAACTGTGCAGAAATACAGCAATGATCTAACAAAAATAATCATCAGTCTATGCCAAATAATCTATTTGGAGCCTAAAGATCCTTTCCTGATGTAAATGGACTTAATTCATCATCAATAAAAGGACGTCACCATTTAAAGACATCTTCAAAATATGCATTATTAGATCAACTGCCCATTTCAGCTTTATGAAGGTGAAGAGACAGAAAACAACTCAGGATTATGAAGCTAAAGCTACCCTTGACCAGGTTATGTTCAGAGAGTAAGTGAGTGTGGTAAAACGTTACCTCTGTTTGTGAAACAGTTTGGGGGAAACGGAAAACTGAATACTGAGAG
Source organism: Hirundichthys speculiger (assembly GCA_018398805.1). Lineage (NCBI taxonomy): Eukaryota > Metazoa > Chordata > Actinopteri > Beloniformes > Exocoetidae > Hirundichthys > Hirundichthys speculiger. The sequence continues at coordinate 1,909,926 of JAGFBZ010002379.1, read as the reverse complement.
TTTAGCAAACCCTCAGTTTGCAAAAAAAACTACTTTCAGGTCTGAAAGTGAGTTTATTAAACAAAAGCTTCTCACAACAGTCAGGGCTGGGCCAAAAAAATCGATTTTTATATTAATCGCGATTTTTTTCTTGGGATTTTAAAAAATCGATTCTCATACACGAATCGATTTTTGGCTACGTGGAAATACTCCGCTCGCTGTCTCTTTTGTCATCTACACTTCCGGAAATAGAAGCACGTGTGTCACCATAGTAACCAGAATGCCGGCAAATTCACGCGACAAAATGGCGGAGTGCAGCGAGCGGAGTAGTTTCACAGAGTCTGAACTCTTTCCCCCACCACTTCAAATCAAACGTATGGACTTTATTTGGTTTTTATAAAAAGCACGAGGCAGGAGAGCTCGATATGAGGAAAGCCATATGTAAGCGTTGTCACAGTCAAATCTCTTACTGTGGTAACACCACGAACATGACGGCGCACATCCTTCGCCACTGTGCTCTCTGACAGGCTGGGTCCGCGTTTACTCAAGAGTTAAAGATACTGGCGGTGGCAGCTAATGTCAGGCCACGGGTAGTTTAATTAATTATTCATTAACGTGGCGTGTTTGTCATGAAACAATCGTGTTGCCGTAGCGTGTTATTACCGGTTTGTTTACCGGCAGCTGTAAAGCACAACGGATCGCCAAAATGACAACACTGCATGAGAACATATTCACGACACGTCCTGACAGGTGTAGGCTATTAGCGTTAGCAGTTGCTATCAACAGCATCTGTATCTGCAAAGACAATAACGACGTGGATTTATTGTCGTTTCCATCACGTAGCCTATGGAGCAACTGAACCGGTAGAAGAAGACAACTTTAGGTAAGAAAATCAAGTTTTATTCAACGCTAGACAACTTTTAAAATTAGCAACTATAGGCTGTATTGTCTCGGTTCTATTCGGGTAACTCGGTTCAGTTCGTGGTCGGAAACTAAAGACTCGGGTCGGGTCGTTTATGGGTCCAAAAATTGCGGGTCCATTCAGGTTTGGACTCCCGAACTTATGATAATAGCTCGGGTCGGGTCGGGTCGGTTTCGGGTCGAATTTTCACGGCTCCATTCGGGGTTCGGTCCATGAAAGTGGACCCGTGAAGACCTCTAAACCAGAGGTCTTCAACCCTGGTCCTCGAGGCACCATATCCAGCAGGTTTTAGAGGTTTCCCAGCTTCAACACACCTGATTTTAATTAATGGTTGTTATCAGGTTGTCCTTAAAGTCTGCACAAGTCTGTTGATGACACAGCCACTTGTATCACGGTGTGAAGAACAAGGGGAAACATCTAAAACCTGCTGGATAGGGTGCCTGGAGGACCAGGGTTGAACACCTCTGCTCTAAACTACAGAAATTGTGCATTTTTTTAAAAAAAATATTAAAACTTATTTAATCTTTATATTTTTATTATTATTTCATACTTAAAATAATAATAAGAATAATAAGAATATATTATTATAATATTATATAAATAATCAATAATTACATATAATAAATATAATATTTAATATTTTTATTATATGATTTTTATATTTCAATAATTTAAATATGAAAATCGCAATACTTGGTAAAATCGAAATGCAATACTTGTTTAATCAGAATCGCAATATAAATCGAATCGGGACCCAAAAATCGTAGGAGAATCGAATCGGCACAAAAGTGTATCGGCCCAGCCCTAACAACAGTCCTCACCTATAATGCTGCACATCTGTGAGTTATTAACTGGGCGTTTGGCATTAAGATTTTTTTTCTTTATTAGAAAGTGGAACCTATCAATGTTTGGAAATGTTGCAGTCGTTCAACTTACTGTTTCAGTTCCACTTCTCTTTCTTTTTCAGTGCAGTATGCCTCGTCTTGTTAAATGGGTCTAACAGCTGAACATGAACCGGTCTACTTTGCTTTCCTTAGTTCTCATATTTTAAATTATTCTCTTCAAGTTCGGTCATGTCTTCAAATCTTCGCTCCAGTGTTCTGTTGTCCTCCCCCTTATATTTAGAAAGCTGGTTGTGTTGTAAAGAAAAATCGCTGGATTTTAGAGCTCACGTGACAAGTGCTAATTCAGGGGTTCTTGTTAAGGAAGCCCATTTCCACTGATGTTGCAATTCCTTCACATCATGCTGAAAGAATGAGGCAAGTAAATCTGACTGGCAAACATTGCTTTAATGGTCTTCATACGTTTCTGGTTTATTTTTTCTTCTTGTTCCATTGATTTCATAATGCATAATATTTCATTATCATCTGGCAAAAGACAAGTACATCTCAAGAAGATTAGTTTTTCTACATGAAGGACAAATAACATTATTCTGCAAGCATTAATGAGTGTCATATGCTGCTAACTCAATCAGCATAAAACACGGGAATGGACTGAGCTGCATGAACAATTGAGTATTTACGCAGTGAATGCCACAGAGGAGCATGAGACTTAAGGAAAGAACAAAGACGTGTGCTGCTGCGTCAAACACGAGGCAACTGCCTGAAAACTAAAAGGGAAACATACATCTGAATCCATCCCCAAAGGCTATGAGCTATGGTGGAATTTTAAGGGTTTTAAAAAGAATTAGTAATTCAGTTGAGTCTAGCAGGCTCACAACTTACTGGTGCATGACCCCAAGCAGAATTACACACCCTGATTACAAGCACATCAAACACTAGCACTAGCAGAACTACTGGGTGAAACTGTTTGGTTACAGCCAGTGTATCAGTTCTGTTTGCTGTGTGGGAGAAACAGAAAGAAAGCGGAGTCTCATTATCCACAGACCTAGCAACCCCAGATTCCTCCATGGTCGTACATGCTCCTGTGGGTGGGTTACCATAGAAACTGTCCAAGCAAGACATTTGCAGCAGCAACAGCAGCAGCAGTCTCCATCTGTTAGGAGGCAACAGGCTGTGACACCCCCAACCCATTCCCCAAAACACTAAAATACTAATATATATCTTTTTTTTTTTTTTTTTTAACAGGGCCCTGTCTTCAAGGTAGCCTTCAGCCCAACTTTTCTAGGAGAGACTGTGTAAAACACATGACCGGCACGTTCAAATTCCTGTGAGCAGCATGTGAGAAATGATTTACTACAGCTTACTTTAGCTCTGAACAGACTAGGAATTTAGGGGAATTGCCAGCCCTTTCAGCAGTATTACCCTAATTTCCCCTCACCTGCAGGGCTTGTAGAGGCTGCTCGGTGCAAAGCTTTGGCACACAGTTGTATTAACCAAGTTCCAAACTGGTAACAACTGTCGCAAAATTGTAACAAGACATGTCTGAATATGTGCAACTTTGTTTTTTTATTTTATTTTTTAATGGTGACAAAAATTCAAACACAATCAGGTTAGATTAGATGAAGTAAAAGTTCCATCACTTCCACCATTATCACTGCTACATCTACAATGTATAATTGTGTATAATTGAAAATTAATCATGAGATACCTAATAGAGTTAGGGAAGGGACAAATACATTTTAGAACAAAAGAACTCTTCAGACATTCGTTTGTCATGCATAATACATGATAATGAACATCAGTTAAATATAAGCATGACTAATAAACTAAAGAAAACATGAAGAAGCTGAAACCATAGAGCATACAAATTTTGCTTAACAGGGTAGTAAATAATTTCATAAGCATTACAATAGTCGTGAAAATAATGTTGATGATATGTTTTAACTTTTTATCACCATATCTGAACAAAATTGCCAGTAATCTTTTGCAATAACAGAGTTCAGTTTCTTACAATAAAAGTACCTGACATGCTGTGATAAACAGTGCCCGGGCTTCAGACTGTACGTGTGTTCAAGTCAACTCAAAGTCCATTCGTTCTTACTGGGTCCTGTAATCTACAAAATGTGCACCACACTGCACCTTCTGTTTCTCCCCTCTGAAAATTGCCTTAAATATGTTGAAAATTTTTTACTTGCAAGGTTGATTTTGAAGAGGCAGCAGTCAAGCAGAGCTGTCGACACACAACCCTCGGTTTGTCTGTAGGAACCCTGTCCACACCATCAGTTAAGCAGAATGACTTTTTTTATTCTTAGCCAGAGGCTTAAAACAGCAATTTATTCAGACCTGGATTAATTGCCCCAAGTGCATTAATTGCCACTTTGCTGTAAACATACAGTATATCTCATTCAAACTAAAGACTGCTTCGATCCACGTCGTTTTAGGACCTTAACGAAGGTTAACGCTCCTTATCATCAAATAACAAACCTAGGGTTGATTAAATAGTGAATTAGTCATTAACTAGACTCTAGCAATATGTAAAGATCATATTCATCGTGTTAGCTATAACAGACATCATATTTAGTAGTGTTAGGCCTAAAGTAACTATGCAGTGAGAAATGTTATTGGTCATCTATATTGCATTTGGTTCGAGCTGTGTTGCATTCTGTTCGCTGCCACATTTGTGAGCTGTGAAAGTAACATCCAGTTAGTGATGCTACCAGTCTGCCTGCTCTCCTTGGCTAAATTATACTGGGATAATCTGTTGGAGACAAGAATAATTAATATCAAACATGTTTGATATTAATGATTCAAGACTGGGAGGCTCCAACCCGACTGGAAACTAGGGGTGCACGATAACTATCGGGCCGATAACAGGAAATTATGACGTCATCCCGATAACTCCGATATCACGACGAATAGCCCCGATAACATATTTTTGTCAACACGGCAGTGCCTCGTTCCCTCTGAGCCTTGAATGACCGGAAGTGAATGTTATATTCAAGTGACGTCGGCATAATCAGAAAAACGATCGTCAGTAAGGAAAATCAAGAATACCCCCTCATGCCAGAAAACAACTCGTTAACTCGGTCATAATTTTGGTAGTTGCTGACTTGAATTGATATTCGCAGTATTCTCCCACATGTTACACATAAAAAAGGAAAAAAAATAGAAAAGGCTGAAAGAACGACAAGCAAATGAGGGAACGTGGGAATTTACGTTCCACCTTGAATGCAGCCTGCAGCACAGCATACTGATCACAACAAACATGGTGGTGTGGAACTTCGTTAAAGTTTCAGAAGAAGACAGTTTGGTGGTTATTTGTGACGAATCCTCCGAGCGAATTCTACGAGGAGGGAAGCACAAGCATAAGCTTTAATGCATAAAACCCGATCGGCCACCTACAGCATAACAATCGCTTCCATGGAGTTTTGAAATCGCGCTAATGTGAGCTAACGGAAGCTAATGCTAACGTGCGCAAGCCAGCAGCAGTCTCTCCTTCCCTCCCTCTGCTCGCATTTCTCTCATCTAAAGCTTCCATGAGATTAAAAAATTAAAACTACTGCACCTCATTTACTTTAATTAAAGGTATTAATTTAAATGGAACCACAAGCCAAAATCTTTTAAATGTTAATATTTTTTAGTTTGTAATTCTGATGCATGTATTTCCATCAGTTCAAGGAGCCTTTTTTTTTTTTTATATCAGTCAGTAATGCACCTATTTAAGTTGATGTGAGATATCAAATAGGTTTGTTTCATAGCTTTACGAAAATGTTTGAGAGGCTTGCCACTAGTTTTTCATTGAAAAAAAAAAAAGTTGTTTATTTAAAAAGTCAAAACTATTTTTGGTTTTGTTCATAGTATTGATGTAATGATCTTAGGTGTATGTGTGTGTTATCGGTTATTGGTATCGGTATCGGCCTTTAGGAGCTGAAAGTTATCGGTTTTAAAAAACAGTTATCATCCATCCCTACTGGAAACGGTAAGATAATTGTATAGAGACCACACATCTGAAGATTATCTGTTTCAAAGATTCAAATCCTAACAGAGAAAAAAAAAGTCCAAGTGCGACTATTCAAAACAACCAAGATGTTTGGTGATTGGTTGTACGCCTATCCAACCCGTCTGCTGGTACTGCTGCCTGGATCCAGAGGAACCAAATCCAAAAAGGAAAAGAACTAAAGCTCAAGTCCGACAGGACACAGAGCTGAAGCTCCACGCCAGCTGCTTTCGAAACGCCACCATTCAAGTCGATGTCAGTGGTCGCAGTGTTTTGGAGCTTTAGGAGCAGTCGACCAAAATCTGACTGTGGCCAGATAAGTCCTAGGCTTTTATGAAAGAAGCAGACCAAATTGCAAAAAAAAAAAAAAAAAAAATCAGACTAATAGTTTACAAACACAATTAACTTGTAAGCAAACTGTTACTTGACATTTTACCTTTCTCCCAAAACACAAAAAATCTTATTGTGTATATTTAAAAAGTGCTGTTTGTTTATACTGATGTTTGCTGACTTGATATTTGTCAGATCGATGGTTTGAAATCGTCAGTGTCATTATTATACATCCGCAACTGGAGCTGAAATGCAGTAATTTCAGCTTCACTCTCTGGTTCATAAATAGAGTGCAAACAATTAGATGTAAATCAAATCGGTCCATTAAAAGAAAATTAATCTGCAACTCTTGCAGGAACAGCGAATTGCTTATGTGATTGCTCCATTACCCTTCTCATTTAGGAGAGGATATGATGTTCTCCTTCCACTGTTTTAGGCTGTGAAATTAAACAAATATATTCAAATGGGAAATTACAAATGCCACACCCCCACCCACCCTCTCTCAAATCAGATTTGCCTCGAGACCCCCAGGAGTGTTTGATATCATCTGGTTTTCACTGATCACAGAGATCTCAGAGCTCTGGTGGACAGTAGCTGTGTAGCGTTAAGGGTAAAATCCAGTCCGTAATCAGAACTACCACTTTGACACATCTCACCAATTAGGGGTCAGCCAATCTGCAACACTTAAGTAGCACTTATGAGAAGCACTGTCAGCAACAACTCTAGTTAATTGTAAGTTATGTATTTAAAATGTGTTGTGGTTTTTTTTTTTCTTCCTAGATCTATTACTAGGAACAGATCTGCGGGTGAACTCGGTACCGCAGAAGCACGTGTCTTCCTCCTCAAAGAGAGTCACGGAGGGAGAAAAATTCTTTGGCATGATAAACTAATTTTCTAACGCCACAGCTTGTCAATACGGTTTTTAATTATTTAGCCCTGGAGCCCAGTGCAGGTTTTGATAATAATTTCTACCTTCGCTGCAGCTGAAGATTTTTTATCAATACAGTTTCAAACTAGCTTCAGGTGATTCATTTTTCCTCTGTAAAAAAAAAAAAGGAACTTTTCTTATCCAACCAATTAAATCCTTGGGTCTAGGAGATAAGAATTAAAACATTAGCAGTCCCCGGGAAGCTTGAAGTTGTTCTTCTAAAAGTTGGTCCATGTGCACATTAGGGGTGCAACGGTACAGGTGGCTCACGGTATGGTCCGTACTGCGGTTTTTGGGTCACGGTTTCGGTACGGATTCGGTACAGTTTCAGACCACCAACTACCCGCGATCACGCAAGATACCGAGTTTGCAGTAAGCGCAACTCGCATGTCGGCGCGCAAAAGAGCGCGTCCAAATGGAACAAATGTACAGCTATGGCATGATCTCATTCAGATGTCTGCTATGGAGGAAACCAAGGAGATCTCTGTCTCTGGTGTCAAGCTGGAAAAGGTTGGATGCGGAAATTTATTTCCGATATGTCTGAAACTGTTGGTGGTAGAGGAGGGACAGGAACATTAATTGTTCGTGATCTTTAAATGCGCATCCGATGATTCGTTTTGCAGTATTTTAAAAAGCACATCAGCTGTGCCAAGAACGCACAACTGGTAACAACTGGATCTTACTCAGGTAAGATCCGGGTTTAGGGAGGTGGAAGATTGCGTTCTGTTAACTGTTTTCACTCCCTCGTCGGTGTATTCAGCAGCAAAACCAAAATGCTCCCACACCGGTGATTAAAAAAAGTTTTTCCAAATTTCTCCGCTACCACTGGCCATGCCTGCTTGTTTTTTTTTTTTTTTTTTTTTTTTTCTGCGTCTATGAGTTGCAGCCAACCGGCCAAAGTGTGATCGGCTGGTCACTGTGAGTGAGCGGAGGCGAGTGGACATTGACATGCACGGGCGGGTCTGTTGCCTAAAAGTCACGTACGCTCACGTGCAAGTCCAATGCAGAGTTATTGGCCATAAATACCGCGGGACATAAAAGCGTATTGTCCCGTTCAGGTCGTACCGAACCGTACCGTATTTTACCGAGTACCGTTGCATCCCTTGTGCACATTCGCAGTAATCTGGTGGTTGCTTACAACTAAACTGGCAGAAGAGACTCCGACACGTTTCGCTTTCTTTTCTACAACGAAAAGCCTGCCCAGTAATCCGCTGTTTGTGCTCGGTCATTGACTGGTGCACTATTTTAAAAGGAACATACCAGAGTTAAAATAAGCCTCTTATTAGACGGTAAGGAGAGTAAACACTTGTTAGGAGCCAAAACAATGTGATACAATGCAGTTTTGAATGAGAACAAAACATTTTGCAGCAAAATGGGAATTAATTTTGGCATTTGAGGAAACAGAGCTACGTCAAAATAAATAGCCATTTGAAACTTGCTGACGAGAGTCAAAAATGTCATTTCACTACAAGTGACCGTGTGGGCACGGTCCCGACAGACATGTTAAAGTCATATTAACTTTGTAAGTTATTAATCCCTTCGGGGATTAATAAAGTATTTTTGAATTGAAACTGAATTTCAGTAAAAATGGACTGTCATACCAGAGGTCTTCCAGTCAGCACCAGCTTGATATAGTCCATACATGTCGACTACCGAATGTCACGCAAACTACTTTCAATAGATGCAAAAGGATGAGAGTTTCTGGTTCCTGCTTTCATAGAACTGAATCAGTGCTTAAATATTTATGACAAAAACATGCAAGTATGGCAGCTTTGTCCAGCTCCGTCTCTGGCAATCATCTGTCCCTGCTACTGTGCAGTCTTCCTTTCAAACACGTCCTTCCATGCAGTCTTCTGACAAAATGACTATATGAGATCACAAAAAAATGTGATGTTGAAGAGCTTCGTCTTTAATCATGACAATGATAAAAGAAACTGATTTCTCATCACTCCTTCCTGGAGCATAAAGGTTCACAGAGAAAGCTGCAAAGCGGTCAAACCAGAAGGCGCACTCGATGTGTTTTAATGCAATATCCGATCATGTTGCACATTTCTACGGGTTGTGGGTGTTTTTATTTACATCTTGGAACATTACCGCTGTGTACCAGTGAGAAATTAATATTTTATTACTCAAATTCATCTCTTTGTTCACTCTGAAGGTTTGCTTAAACACAGCAGCCCACAGTGCGCCTGACAGAAGCAGGTATGAATGACCGGTTCCTCTATTTATTATTCCTCTATAACTTTCAAATTAACAGTGGGCCAATGTGGACATTAAATCTGAAATGACTGATGCAGAAAGGTATCGTGAAGATGCTGGGAACGCCCAACCAATCAGCAGTGTTCAGCACTGCAAAGGTTCTGGATGATGTCAAACCCATCTCCCTCCCAGGGTCATTGTTTTTTAGGGGGAATATTGTCTTGGTTAAATATTCATGTGTGTTCAGTTTATAATGTGTTCATTTTCAGAGAAGTTAAAGAAATGTTTCCATGTATGGATCTGAACACGCAGCTGCATCCGTTTGTGACGACTGTGAGAGCAGTTTCCTTCTACAGAATCACTGCGTTAATTCAGATCAGCTGATGCAGGGAGCGAAGGATAAAGAAGTCAGGAGGAATAAGAGTACAAATGTCTCAGGGGTCAGAGGGGGGTCAGGGAAACACACTGCTATATCCAAAGGGCACTTAATGCCTAATCGTTTGCTCCTCAGAGAGTGTTTTGGGCCTACAAGATCCATGCTTCCTTTCCTCTATACCATAGTGGTAATCATCTTGTCCACATGCTCAGAAAAGTCCACAAGAGTAGCAATTCTGGGTGAAGAGGGGTTGGGTACCCATAAGCCCATGCCAACTTCCTCCATTTCATACAAGTCTCTGATTACTATCATTCCCCCAGACTGTAATCACGGCTGAGGTTGGTAAAAGACTACGCAACTGAGTGTTGCCCTCCGTAATCCCTCCTCCATTTCTGCTTGATCAAATGGCTTAAAGGCCATTCATTAATGGCCTTAATGACTTGGCAAGCATAGCTCGAGCTTTCACTCTCACACCCACATTTCGTTTCTTATTTTATCCTGATACTGCCCCCTGGGCCAAGCTTCGGTGTAGGTGTGAATAATGAAGTTTTGTATCTGTGTCATCTAAGCTCTCGTTCCTGGTCGGAGTAAACTGCACACAGAAAAATGCTCTGTTCCCCTAAAACACCCCAAGCGCTTCCTTGTCTCGATGAATGATGTCAGGCTATTTAAGTGTGCGTCAGAGTTTTCTTTATCCTCGCAGATCTTCTGATCAAGTGTTGCCTGGCTGTGACAAGCAAACGACCCTCCATGGCACTCAGTCACAGATGCCCCTGTACATGGAGCTTGAGCTGGCAGGACTTGAGTGAAGGGGGCTGGGTAGGTGGGAGGTGGAGTAGCCTGCCCTGCCAGTCAGTCTGTGACAGACATACAAGTTGTTGTGATGATGCCCCCCCTTCTGTCACTGCTTTGAGCGATGGCATAAATATAATAAACAGCAGTCTTCTAACCATCTGTCCAGAATTGTCTAAGCACATGAGGCTGGTTTGATTGAAGGGGGAGACAGAATAGAATATATCTAGAGGCAGAGCCTGTTTCTCTTTCAAGAAGATTTAAAAAAAAAAAAAATGAATTAAACAAAGTTCATGATTCAAAACCCTGTCTGGAAACTATGCTTTTGCAAATTTGTACTGCTTTAATTCTGCTTGTGCAGCTCAGCAAATAAGAGGTGAAAAAAGAAAAAGTGTCAACATGAGGAACAAGTCCGGAGACCAAAAACTCCTCATGGGCACATGAGTTCTGTTTCACACTTCTCAAAAAGTCTTCCAACCCACAGCCTTTGAATGAAGATTTATTTGAAGTCTCAACAATCCAGATCAGAAGGTATAACAACTGTTTTTGGCCAAGAATGTACTAGAAACGCTCCCTTTCTCTGTGGTACATGACGAGTCACCACACATGATGAGTTTGCATCAATTTTTTGGAAAAAAAAACTTGTCTTTGGTAACAAATTCTACATAACCATAATCCAAGCACATTTATCTGTATATGTAGTAATTATGTACTCCATGTATGATACATCCACCTCACAGTAGGGTTGTGGTATTTCACATTGCTTTCACAGCTAAAGGTCGGCTGTTAAACTGAACCACAAGTTATTAACAATCCCAATCGTCATTACAGTTGACATAAAAATAAATAAATATAAATCATCCCACCAACCCATATGCGTTACCAACCTCTCCTTCAAAACAGGTTGGTTAGCAGGGTAAATACAATCCAGCGTTTTTATGTCAAACCAATTTGCAATTAAACCACATTTCAGATTTCATAGCTGATTTATGAAGAAAATGACTGGCAGATAACAACAGTGCCAATCTTGTAAAAAGAGTGCGAGATGGTATGATAGATAGATTTTTAAATAGGATGATTCACTGAAGGCTGGTGGCAGTCATCCATTTGTTTTAAGACAGACACTCCATTTTCCAATTTATATCAATGTGACATTGGTTACCTACCTCCAAATAGATAGATCTGAAAACAAAGACGTATAGATACAAGACTGGTGCACTTTTGCCAGTGAAACATAGGCTGCGGTTACATGTTGTTTTTTAATTTGGAATTAATAATTAGGAATTAAATAATTCCGAATTAAACTATTTTCCTTCGAGTTTACATGGAAATAGTAATTCCGAATTAAGGTTTACATGGAAAACACGTTTGTTCGGCTTTATCCAACTCCGCTTTAGGTCTGGGGGTTGGGAAGGGTTCTGATTGGATTGGGGGGGGCGGACGTCTTTACATCTACCGGAAGAAAACAAACTTAGCTAACTCGGTTAGCAACAACATTCCACTTATTTTTGACCTGGGTGGCGTCTCTATCTGCGAAACCTCCTTCATTTAACCTGGCCGCTTTGAAAAGCTCTCAATTTTTATGTTTCCTGCCATCTGTTCTTTAAATTATTTCCAATTCCTCCAAGCTATTTATTAAATAAATCGTCTCTGCTCTTGAACACCGTTTACTGCGTGCTGCCGTTTTGAAAACAAGCCCAGCGCGGAATATAAGCGTCATCGCGACAGACGGGCAAGAGAACGAGCCTGCGCAGAAAGATGGGAATTAATTTAAACAGGAATGAGTGTTTACATGACCACGGAATTACTTAATGCGGAATTAAAATGGGAATAAACCAGCCACTTACTTCGGAATTAAGTTTAATTCGGAATTGACATTTTCATATGGAATTAAGTGTTTACATGGTAACTTTTATTCGGCTTTAACTTTAATTCTGAATTAAAGAGGAATTAAACTTCCCATGTAAACGCACTGAATGTCTAGTTGGTCCACTTAGCCACACCTTTAAAAGACCTTTCATGCCACTAAAGCAGTTGCTTTCAGCTACTGTAAGTTGTAAATCTTTAGCAATGAAACAGGGAATAGACGCTGCGATTACATTGGACCTCAACATACTATGGTTCTTCCGATTGCAGCTGTCCAAACTATAATATTCCAGAGGTTTTGCTCCGTTGTGCTCTTTTATACACTAAGAACTTTGTTCCTGAATTTGACACCAAAACCTGCAAAACTCAACTGCATATTCATATGAAATTCTCAGACTCCTGAAGATTTTTTTTTTTTTAAACAAGTCTGCTCTTCAGCAGAATTTCCTGGAGAAAGTGAGAATCATTTGTAATATGTGACACTTGTATTCAATTCTCCTTCCAATCAGACAATTTTGTTCAAATAATTTCATGGACCCTTTTAAGAGTTGTTCAAATGTGGCCCAAACTGTTCAGATCCTCTGACAAGGCACTTTAAGTCATTGAGAAACGTAACAGGAATTAGAATCACCAGAACCTGTGTGTAAGACCAGCTTTGTTTCACTTCCTTAATTCCTACTTCCTTTTTAGTCTTAAAAACTTTTAGTTTCATGCAGTCTTTGGTACTGTTTAAGGCTTTTTCACACTATTGATTTTAGGCCCATTGACCCATCAGTGACAAATCAGCAGGAGGTCGGGAGTCAGGAGTTAGGACTAAATCCTCATGTGTGACACGTCACATGTGGCTGACACATGCAAATATCTGGTGCCATCTGCGGAATCCATTTTTGAGCTTCAGCAAGTGAGAGAGAAAGGCATCGGGTGACGTCACTGTAAGGAAATCCCCAACAGGAAACTGGCAAGGCAAGAGGTGGGTGAGCGAAGCCATACCATACCGTCAGGTAGGTTATTCCTCATTTACCGCATGTGCTTAGCTGATAAAATGTGGTTTTAGAGACCAGTCAGGTCACTGGATGTCAGAACTTGTATTGTGACCTACGTCTGTGACAATCACATGATTTGAAGATGCCTAATTGCAAAATCAATCAAAATCACATCATTTAAAACTAGCTTTTACACATCAAAACTACTTGTTAAGGTTTCCATCCTGGTTGAGTTCAGGAAAGCTACCCAACCAGGATGGCTACATTCTGCTACATTAGAAAAAAAATAAATAAAAAATTATAACTACATTGGGATTTTATCTATTAAAAAAAGAGTTTACCACAATGAGCATATCTAATAAGTACATAGATGTCACTACAAGCTTTCTCTCTAGCATAAGACCACAAATACTCAGCAGCCCTGATGCCACATGATCTCATTCCATAAAACCTGGAGATAACCAGCAGAAATTAGCCTCATGGGTTACACCACAGCCAGTCAGAGCTTGTGTGGCCAGAGACATACACAAGGCCTGGCATCAGCTGTAGATACAGACTAATGGGACATCATCACCGCCTTATTCCTGCAGACTGAACTGTAGTTAATCTGCATCAGTAGTTGATCCTGACTGCTGCTGGTAACTTTCAGTCACTCACCGGTTTGTCTGTTTCCTCATCCCTGCTCACTTCCTCACTCGTCTGTCTTTTCAAGCATATCATACTTGTTTTCTTTGTGATTTTTATTTCATTTATTTTTTGCCTGGAAAGGACAGACACACCAAGTTTTACCAGGGCTGCTTCCTCCATGTGAGAAACTTGCATTTGCTGTGGCAGGATCTGAATCCTCTCACCTTGCTTACTCAAGCTGCTGGAATGCACAGGCATGTGTGCAGAGTCTGGCAGCACTGAGGAAAGGTTACTTAACTGAAATCCTTTGAGAAATACAAAGACAAGGGACCGTGCAATGTGACAGGAGCTTCTGTTGGATAGTAAAGTGGCACTGCAAAGGGAATAAACGCATGGCATAAAGATAAGAGGCAGTAAGAGCCAATAAACTTGACCCAAAGTTTTACAGAAACATGATGGGGAGATGTCGGTGCTCAGCCAGTAACAACAACGTGACCTACATTCCTGTGACAATTATGAGCTGCTGTGATCAGAAAGTGGAAAAACACAAAGAGCAGACATGATGAACCGGTACTTTCGGCTGGAATTTCTTATCCGGCTCCTTCAGTTCACTGCCGACGGGAAATTAAAACTTTCTTTTAAACCGTTCTGGTTGAATTATCGGTATCATTGTGGTCGTGACACACAGCCAGCTTTCATCACGCAGCTGTCAACGCGCTGGGAAATACCTTCACGCACACACAAAAAAAGTTGGACTTTGTAGCTTCACGCCAGCTTTCGAGCAGAAACTATTGAAAGCAGTTGAAAGCGGGTGGGCGTCTCCTTACCTGCGATGTCCCACAGCTGTAGCCGGACCAGTGTCTTGCTGTCCCAGTTGATAACTTTCAGAGCGAAGTCGACGCCGATAGTCGCCCTGTAGTGCTGCGAGAAGAGCTGGTGGACGTAGCGTTTGATGATGCTGGTTTTACCGACACCTAATTCCCCGATAACCAGCACTTTAAACAGATACTCTTTACACTCAGACACCGAGCCTCCCGCCATGCTCACGCTGACAGCTTTTCTTTAAAACTCAAAACAACTTTCTCTCGCTCATGTAGGTGTTGCTGAGAGGAGCTGAGGACGGACCGAGGCCAGATGAAACAAAAAGTTGGTCTCCCCCCTTCTCTACTACTCTCTGAGTCTTCCCTCCTCCTTCTCCTCCTCCTCCTCCCGTTACCACACAGCAACCACCTGATAAGTCATAAGACCCGGAAATGTAGAAGAAACTTTCTTCTCCTCCTGCCGCGACGACAGTTAAACTATCGTATCGTGTGCAAATGTTGAAGAACTGTTACCTTTTAAAACGTGAAAACTAAGCTTCAACCAAAGGCACGTGAATTGAAGGCATTAAAGAGGGAAAACAAACTCGTCAGTTTATGAGTTGAGATGAATTTAGTGGTACACAGTAAACATTAAACTGTACACAAGCCCTAGTTTGAAGAATGTTGAGATGCTGTCTAAAGTGTAAACAAAACGATCTCAATGCATGGCTGTTTCTAGCTTCTTCTAAAGCTAGCTAGCTTTCTAGCTTATTTTTCTAAAACTAGTACAAGGTGGGAGTTTAAACCCTTTCTTAAAACAAAAAAAAAAAAAAGAAGATCATTGGAGATGCATTGATTTGCCAAACATTAAAGCAACTTCTGCAGTTTTTAGCTCAGTGGGTTCCCTCATAGCACGTGTCAAACACAAGGCCCGCAGGCCAAATGTGGCCTGTCACGTCATTTTATGTGGCCCTCGAGGGCTTGGGCATTATTGGCTTAATGTTTAAACCAATATTTTTAGACTTAAAATAAGCTTACGTCGCTTTAAAGCGCCTATTGACAGTAAACTGCATCTCCCATCATGCATTGCGTCGTTACCCAAAATGACAACGGTAGCTATGAGGAAGACGATTTTTCAGAACTGATGGATTTAAGAAAAACCTCTACAAATTAACCCCAACATGTCCAAGAAAAGAAAAATTGATGCACAAGGAATGTAGTTTCATGAACGATGGGAAAACAATTACAAGTTTGTATCTTCAGGTGAAATAATAGTATGTCTTTTGTGTTATGAGGCAAGTGTCAGTCGTGAAAGAGTTTAATCTATGTTGGCATTTTGACAGCAAACACGGAGCTAAATATGCTAAATTTAGCCTACAAGAAAAACAAAGAATCGCTTCTGCTTCTGAAACCAAGGTAATGGATACTCTAAGAACCACAAACCCTGAGTTTAATATAATAATGACTTAAATATTTGAAACTTGAATACATAATAAATACAGAAACCATTATTTAACAATATGATAAGGTGTAGTTTAATTTATTTTGATTTTCATTGCATTTTGTTACATTCATCCTGTCGGTCTGGCCCTTCGAGGGCAACCATGATGCTGATGTGGCCCTCAGTGAAAATGAGTCTGACACCCCTGCCTTATAGGCTTGGAGACCAGGTCGTTTATGTGAATTGTGTTGCCAGATTGGGTGGATTCTCGTGCAATTGGGCTTCTTTGACTAAGTTTAGGAAGGGGGAGCTTGGGCATTGCCTTACCTGGGAAGATTTATTTATATATTATTTTTTCTTTCTTTTTTAGATTCTTTTTGGCACTAGTGGCCTTCATTTACAGTGAAGTGAGACAGAAAAGTGGGGCAGAGAGAGAGTGGGGAAGACACACAGGAAAAGAGTTTCAGGCTGGGAGAAGAACCTGCAAGTGCTGCAAGAGGACTGTAGCCTCTGTAAATGGGCTGCCTGCCTAAATCACTGGGCTAACTCAGTGGCAAGAAAAAGCCCTGCTTGAATGGTGGCAGCTAACATACGTCAGTCAAATCCCCTCACATCTATGTACATTGGTGAAAGGAGTCCACTTAAACTGCCTCCTCAAATTATATCTGTTAAAACTGTGCGTGAAAACATAGTTAGTCTAATGCCTTTTCAAGTTAGGTGCCCAAAGAAAATATTCACTTAAGAATGTAACTTTTAGGTAATCGTCATAATACAAAAAAAAAAAAAAAAACTGCAATACAAATTTTTATTGTAAGAACTTTCAACCATTTCAAGCAACACAAAAGAGATTTTTTCTTCCCTATAATAAAAATGCCAGTTTCAATTTAACTGCCAATCCTACAATTGCCAAAAAACACCCATAGCAACTTGGGACTCTGTTCTGGTCATCTGCAGGAACTATACTTGAAGTATCAGGGGCGGACATCATGGTGATTAAGAAACTCAAAGTAATGACTGAATAGATAATGAGAGTGAGCAAGAGACTGACCAAGAATGAATCTTGTACAGTGTCATAAAAGTGACTTAACCTCCATACCTTGGGGGGGGGGACCCTCTGAGCTAAAAACTACAAAGGTGTAGTAAAATTGAATAATTGCGGCAGTTATTCACTAATGAACATTTTTAATCTGGTTTGTATCAACTTGTCTTTCAACAACACCATTTAGGAGCTAAGGAGACCAGCTGCCGTATTTTTGGGGGGATGAAACATTCCTCATCCTCTATCAGCAAACCAAGCAATAAGAATGCATCATGAAATGACATGTCAAGCCCCTAACCCTCCCAAAAACTGCATCCATTACATTTTTTGTCAAGAATCAACAATAAGTGGGACACAATCGTGAAGCGGAACAAAATTTATTGAATATTTTTAAACTTTTTTAACAAATAAAAAACTGAAAAGTGGAGCGTGCAATATTATTGGGCCCCTTTACTTTCAGTGCAGCAAACTGACTCCAGAATTTCAGTGAGGATCTCTGAATGATCCAATGTTGATCCTGAATGACTGATGATGATCAATAGAATCCACCTGTGTGTAATCAAGTCTCTGTATAAATGCACCTGCTCTGTGATAGTCTCAGGGTTCTGTTTAAAACTCAGAGAGCATCATGAGGACCAAGGAACACACCAGGCAGGTCCCAGATACTGTTGTGGAGAAGTTTAAAGTCGGATTTGGATACAAAAAGATTTCCCAAGCTTTAAACATCTCAAGGAGCACTGTGCAAGCAGTCATATTGAAATGGAAGAAGTATCAGACCACTGCAGATCTACCAAGACCCAGCCGTTCCTCTAAACTTTCATCTCTAACAAGGAGAAGACTGATCAGAGATGCAGCCATGAGGCCCATGATCACTCTGGATGATCTGCAGAGATCTACAGCTGAGGTAGGAGAGTCTGTCCAGAGGACAACAATCAGTCTATACTGCACAAATCTGGCCTTTATGGAAGAAAGCAAGAAGAAAGACATTTCTCAAAGACATCCATAAGAAGTCTGAAATACGCTTTGGTTTACTTCTGTCAAGCCACGATTCAATGCATGTTCAAGTTGTGCAGTGTAACATCCATCCATCCATCCATCCATTATCTATGCCCGATTAATCCTATGAAGGGTCCTGTATGTAGGATCTGCTTTTGGAGCCTATCCCAGCTGTCTTCAGGCAAAAGGCAGGGATACACCCTGGACAGGTCGTCAGTCTGCAGTGTAACGTGCATTAAATTAATTACAGTGATCCCTCACCAATTCGCGCTTTAAGTTCCGTGGTTTTAGTTATTCGCGGATTTTTCAGAAATGTATAATATGATAAAAAAAAATATAAAAAATTGCGGAAACATCACACGATGTTGTGTGCGTTCTCTCACAGTGAAGAAATGTTATGAGCCAGCCTGGCCCCTTTAAGAAGTTAGCCTTATGGGTAATGGAGTGTGTGTGTCATGAGACGGCAGAAGAAAACGGGGTTAGGTGAAAAGTGGAGTGAGCATAAACAACAGGCCAGCGTGTATAGATTTACATTCTCTGTTAACTGAGAGGTGCCGAACAATACAACCTGTGTGATATTACAAGTTTCTGCAGTACCAGAATAAAGTGCCAGTTCCATGCAGAGAAAACCGAACTTTTTTTTGTTGTCGTTAGCGTGTGTTAGCCGCTAATTACGAGCCAAAAATAGCACAATACCAGTGGTTTCTTTACTACGGTTCGGAGACCAGAGGCTGTGAAGGTAACAGAAAGACCACAGTTGAGCCTTTGTCTTGTTTCACTGCAGTGGCTCGCTACTTTTTTACAGTTTTTAAACATATTTTAAACACATTATTGAGGCTCGGAGGGCTGCGTGTCCAGTTCGCAGATTTTGATTTTCGCGGGGGCGCGCTGGTCCCTGTTAACCACGAAAAATAAGGGATCATTGTATCTACCAATTTCACGTTATGCAATGTGGCTTGCATTAATCTTTTGAGAATGCAAAAATTGTACAGTGTAAACCTGGCTTAAGAGCCCCTATTCACTGCACGATTTCTGCAATTGTATAAGATATTTTACACTATACAATTTGTATTTGCTTAATGCTGGGTATGATGTCAAGAGTGGTATGCGCAGACTGTACGATGAGTCCTCTTGAATCGTAGGCCGTGAATGATGCAGAGATGTGGACAAATGTAGAATTATATCGTCATTATGATCTGAAGGTAAACAAACAACATGTGAAAATGATCCACTCTGTTGTAGCTTTTATGTGTGCTGAAAATGTTTTTTCAGAAATAGAAATGGCGAAAGAGATGAATGTGTTCCGATTCATGGTTAGGAAGAAGAGGTGAATTTGAGACTTTTATTATATCTATATATATATATATATATATATATATATATATATATATATATATATATGTATATTTTTTTTTTTTTTTTGAGTGGTGCTTGGTCGTGTTAACTAATACAATATTACAAGTTGCATTTTAATTGGCTGGTAAGTATATGGAGTCGTTGCATTTCTGATGCCATCAAAATTATATGAGGCAGGCTTTGGTCGCAAGACCAGTGTGATGGCCATTGTCAAACCCCTGAGACCGTAGTACGTAGGACATCCGATTTGCACAAAAGATATCCCTGCAATTCTCCTTACAACGGTAATCTTTTGTCTGCAACAGCCCAAAGTCATGCAGTGTAAAGGGGCCCTAAGGCTGGATGCACACTGAACAATTTTTGAGGCTCTGAATTCAGCTTCCACCATCATTGTGCGCCCACCTGAGGTTGCTGCCATGGCAGCAGGTGAGTCAAAAGTCTCACTTGCCAGCGTGGTGTTCATGTGCGTTCAAAAAAATAAATAAAAGTAAGAAGAATAAAGCATACTTCTTCTATATTTGAGTTCCACATTTTTCTTCTCTGTTTTTACATTGTATTTGTTACTGTTGTCGGTAGGCTACTGTGCTGGGTGGATGCATTGATGTTTACGTCATTTCATGGAGCATTCCTTTTAGTTGGGTAGCTAACCAAGATCATAGAGACAGCGACAGGAGACGCTGTGAGGCGACTCCTCCAAATTTCTGACGCTGCTTGATATTTCTCACAGCCTGTCTTTGATTGCAGGACAGTTATATCATTCCCATTTGTTTCTGTCTCACTGTGACATGTAATACCATTGAATTTGAGCTACGATGGCCGATTTTTCCAAAGATTGCAGTTTTGACTGAGACCAAAAAAATCACAGAGTGTAACCGGCTTAAAGCATGATTTATTGTTCTACGTAGCAACAACACAGAAGGCCTATGTAGGGGGCCTATGTTTATACTTGTTTGTTGTTGTTTATGTCAGTATCTGACAGCAACTCGGTCACCTGACTTGTTGATAAAAATGTGGTTTTAGAGACCAAACAGGAAATGAGGTGCAAAACACAGATGATTATTTAAAAATGGACTAAAGGAGGAAAAACAGTGCAAGCCATTTGTGGTATGATTTGTTCAGAACACACACAAAGAGTAATAAGAATAGGATTCCCCAACGGCTTCAGGTATTTGGCTTGTTTAATATTAGTGGGCCATCTGCATTGGCTCAGCAACATGCCAGTAAGTCTCTGTGACGGGTCTTTGAGTTGTTCACATTAAAGGATCTCGTGCCTACTCCTGCCCCCCTGCCAATTTTCCTCTGAAATGTTGGTGAGCCATGTCACTGGCAAATCAAGCTTGTAATCATCTAATCTGAAAAGGCCCTTAGTTGCCTCTGCTATGATGCCAGCCATAGATATGTGAACTGGTTGTATGGCTGTTGATGTGTGTCATAGTGTCATAAAGCTATTTGCAAGAGAAAACTGCAGCAGGAGCCCAAAGTTACTCTGGCTTGTTTTTTGCCAAGAGTAGGAACAGGAAACCACAAGAGCTTCACAGAACAAGTTACTGAAAATTACATTTTAACCTGAAAAAAAAAAATCCTAGCTGAGCTAGCACAATGGGGTAATAGGTTAACGGAGGGAGGGGGACAAAATTCCAAACTTACAAACTCACAAATTTGGACTTTCAATTTTTTGGCTTGCAAAAATGTATAAAGTGAGAATTTCTCACTTTATGAACTTACAAATTTGCATGTTGTTATAGATGATATACATCCAAGGCATAATTTGCACGCCTCACAGTGAAGCACGTAAATGTTTTTTATTAAAGTGGCTACACATGAATACAGGTTATCTTAGGTCCACTCCAAATATTGAGTTTGATTTTTGGCCTTGGGGAGCCCTGGTGGCTGAGGGGGTGCTGTACATGCATAATATCCCAATAGCAAGAAACAGCTCTGATGCAATGATTTTTAAATTCTTAAAACCCCATATTTTACTGAAAATGACCTTAAAAAAACATATAACAATTGAAAATTATTTGATTCAAAACATCTTTCAGAACACCTTAGTGTTTCTCAAACCCTGTAATTAAAAACTGGTCTAAAACAAAAAGACTTTGATAAGTTGTCTGATTTTTGCAGTCTAATTACAGACTATTACAGGCAATGATCAGTCTTCTTAGTATAAATAATTTTTATTTTACAGCATTGCTCACGTTTAGCTCACCCAAAACAAAAAGGCCTATTTCATTCTAGATTTAAGTCTGTTAAACAGGTGGCACCTTGTATAATTTACATTTGTTAAAATCATTTAACAACTTACACTATAAGCAACTAAAAACATTTGAAAATACAATACAGTTGCACTACAGTATGTACGGTGCAGTCTCATACTTTGAAATGATTTGCATTATTCCAGATAAAGAACTAAGAAACTTAACCTTAAGTAAACTACTTAAGTTTATAGCAAGATTGAAGCAAAACTGAAACATGTAAAATCTAATTACAAGAAGCAAATTGGTTACTTTTACAACCAAATGTTTTTTAAGAGGATACGGTTGACTTGAGTTAGCTTAAAAGTTACTGAAAAATCAAACACACTGCGCCTTGACAAGTATCTGAGAACAGTTTCAAAATGTATAAACTTCTCTTTTTTTTTTCAGTTGACATTCTAAATATAGAAACATTTATCAGTATAACAAACATACCACCTGTGTGAAAAACAAGAGATGGCTTAACAGTTTTACAAACTTTAAGAACTTGTACAACTTGTACTGTGTTTTTTCAATTACAATGGCACAGCAAACCCATAAAATGTGAGAAATGTTAACACGGCATGGAAAGCAAAAGTAACTCTTTGATCATATCCCATGCCTGGAAAACCTGTTCTCAGGGCTATGATTGCGTGTAAACCAGATAAACAACATTGTCATCATCTACAGTCACCTTATTATACCTCTATCAGCTACATTGAAAAAAAAAAACAAAGCAGGGGTTGAAGGTCAATAACAACTTTGATTGGCACACTTTATCCATATCATATGATACAGCGCAAATCTTCAGCAGAATCTGACGTCTTTAAAAATATACTTTGTGGCGAGTCCACTTCGCAACACTTAAATGCAATATTCAACCAAGGTAATGAAATCATCTTAATTAATTCTTAATATTTAGATTGCGATGAGAACTGAGGAGAAAACGTGGACGTGCAATTATCAATTAATCAAAAAGCAAATATTTTTCAATGCAGTTGTGATCACTTCACCCATGAGCAGACTTGTGTGTATGTGTGCACCCAGGGAGGAGTCGAGCTGGTTCAAACTGGCTTGAAATGCATTAACAGTTTTGAGGGAAAGTTTGGTTTGTGGAAGTGAGGTCATTTAATCGCACTGCTGCCATCAAAACCACAGTTACATGTTTTGCAGTGATTCTCAGTGAGGCATCAGTCATCAAAATTTGGCATGACAGTTGAGTTTTGGCACTGCTTTTGCTTTAAACTTTTGCTGAAAGGCTTTGTGAGCTGACAGCCCTTCGGAAACATGAGCACTCACAAATAATTCCTTGTGTCTGTCCTTATAGTTGTGTTTAACAACTTACTAGCAAAAGTAATAAATATAAGCAAGCAAATTGATTGAAAAAAAAAATCAAACTTTAAGGTATATAGTTGTGTTTATCTGTGTGCATGTGTGGGGATTTGCGTGTGTGTATGTGCTGTACGTGGAAATGCACATGATGCTGACAGCTGCTGTGTCAGTGCCGGTTTTGCTGTCACAGTGTTGAGGAGCTGTGTGCAAAGTCTTGGAGCATGTTTGAGGTGTAGACGGAGCTTGGAGGGCTACCGAGCATCGACTCAGCGATGGGGGAGCCATTGATAGACTCCCCCGAACACACAGAGTCTCTGAAGGGGGAGGGAGGAGACAGGGCTAGGGTATCCTCCAGAGCTGACTTGTCATGACTTAAATCCTCACCTTCCCCATCCTCCCCCTCCCCCTCCTCCTTGGCATCGTAAATATAGCTGTGTAAGAGGTCCAGCTCTTCGTCCTCAGGTCCTTCCTCTTCAAATGCCCCCACTTGTGGGGTTGAAGGAAGCTGGAAGGGTGCTAAGCTCAAAGGCTCGTTTTCAGGGAGCAGCTCCCTGGGAGTGCAGTCTTTCAGTGCGGGGACATGGGAGCTGTGTGTGTCCACTACAGTCCCCTGCGAACAGTCTGTGTTGGGGCCCATCAGGTTAGAGGGAAAATAAGAAGCCGGCTCATCTAAATCAGATTCCAGTGCTTGTGTCTGCTCTGAGCAAGTCGAAGTCCAGAGGGGGCGCTGTGCATCGCTGTGGTCGTCGTCCTCCGTCAGGCTGCACAGAGACTTAGTTCCAGGCAGTTCTTGGGGAAGATGCGGGTCTGTGCCAATGTTGTCGGTGGAGGTCTCACAACTGTGGGGGTCGGGGGTGTTAGTTAGGGGCCTGATGACCGCTGTCTGATTCAAGCCGGCTTCCTGTTTCCTCACATGCACAGACAGTCTGTGCCACACATTCCCCCCCCTCGGAGGGTGTCTTGCACCTGATTCAGACCATGACACAGACTTGCCATTAGAACTATGAACGAGATAAAGACTGAAGTTACTATCACAGGAAACCAGGAGGTGGAGGCAGGAAAACAACATGTACATAGCAGCAACAAAACACAACAGAGCAGCAGCATTTCAACATTTATGATGCATGTTAAAATACTTTGTAACCCACATGACTTGACACTAACAGCTTGGCTAAAGGGTTCCCTCATAAGCCCTAAACAGCATTACATTTATCATCTTCACAAACTGTGATTCATAATGCAGACAGCATTATGATCCTTAAATTGCTTTACACATTGACTTCAAATAATTAATAGCCATCCAGCTCATCTTTTTTTTTTTTTTTTAATGTCTTCCATTTTTTCTGACAGTTACAATGGGACTCATGCATTTGTCAAGTACTTCTGTTTTCGAACTGGCCTGAACAGGACACATAGTTTAGTGAAGAATGAGCTTGGACTGGCTCTAATGTGATTAGTCAGGAAGGTGCTGAGGGCAGGGTGTACATGCTGAGAAAAGTCAAACGTGAGGTTAATTCAGGGTAAACCAAAAGCAGCAGGGTGGCAGGTCAACTTTACGGAGGGCTGCAGTGTCAAAAACACATGAGTGTCAGGATCATGGAAGCAAGAGACACCTTAATTAAATAGATACTTTTCCCAATCAGGTTGTCTTTGTGGTTCGATGCAAAAATAACTTAAGAAACTTGAAGAAATCCTTTGACCTTCTGGACTGATCAGTGTCTGAATGTCCTTACTTTTTTGTATATGAGAATAAGAGTTGACACTGCAGCTCTCCATGTGAATAACCCCCATGCCAAAACATTTGCCAGCCTTGACACTTGCGTCATAGAGTAGAAGGTTAAAGGTTAAACTCATATAGGCTGCATAGCAAGGGTGAGAGACAACACTTAAACGTATTAGGATCTCATTCTCTGCCCCACTCCTTACTTTAGTCACCTGTCCATGTGCAACTGCTGTGGATCTCAAGAAAGTTATATGCAAGTCTCATAACTAGTTTAGAAAATCTACACTTAAATGGTCACTGATACATTAGTTATAAATCAATGAAAGCAAATGTCCCATCTGGAGTTTTTCATCAAAATTTAACAAGTAATATTTCATTCTCAGGGGGAGGGGGATGTGCCATGTACACTTGTGTCTGTTGCATTTAAAACACAGTATTAGTCTCATTTTACTGAAACTGAGGTACTGAAAAGTTCAACAGATACCACACATAAATGACAATAATAATGATTTTAAAAATAAAGCTCAGTTGCTCTCAAATGTCTGAAATACCTCTCTTACCTTTCAGGTCAGATGTACACTATGTTACATACACACATCATGGACATGAATGTCATGGGATCATTTTTTATTCACTCTTCATCCGAGGCTTGGTGATTGTACACCATGACATAAGAAAAAGAAAAATAATTTGGTGCACAAGTTTGTATTGAAAGTGTTTAAGATTAGTTAGGAGGTCCAGAAATGTCTTTAGGCATATCATGAATTTAACTTCAAATAAATGGTCATCACTAACATCAGCTTTTCTACACCAACATCTAAAGGGTTATTACTATTTTTTAAGATTTTTTTGGCTCTTGCAGCCCTTATTGATAGTGAAGGACAGGGATGTGGAGCAGAGAAAGAGGAGGAGGACAGGCAGTGAAAGAGCTACATACTGGGATTGAGCCTGAGCGAGGACTCTTTGTATGGGATCCCTGCTTAACCAGGTGAGCTATTCAGCACCCCTAAAGGGTTAAGCTGATAGTACTCATTAGACAGACCAGAACACAGCACAATAGAAAAGTCCAAGAAGCTCAGTCAGGATCCTAGACCCTTAGTTGAAACAACTGGATGTAAATAAAGTATAGACGTTGGAATGTGGCTATAACTCTGTTTGTTCTTTGAGGTTCCAGAAAAACAACAAATTCGAATTGCATAAAACTTGGAACAGAGCTAAAGAATGAGCAAAGAAAGACCTATTAATATAATTTGTGCCTGAATCTCAATAACCTGTTTTAGTAATCTATGTAATACAGCATTGGCTTTGGAAGAGAACCACAGTTTTGCTGGGAAGTCTAATTACTTCACCATATGATCTGAAAGGGCACCGCCAATCTTGATGGAGATGAAATTGCTTTGGGTGGCCAGGAGTGACCCAGGACCACCGAGGTACAGATCTGCTGTAAACTGGAAGATGCTGGAACACCAGCGTTATTGTCTACAGTCAAGCTGTTTTGAGGCAGTGAGGCAGTGGTTCAAAAAGAAAGCCCTTACCTAAATTAATTGCAGTCAGGTTTGACTGACGTTAGCAGATGATCATATAAAGGCTTCCAGAGGGAAGTTTCATGATCGGATGATATAAAAATGTAAGTCGTTTGGCCACAAAAGGAGAGATATGTTGTATGGTTCAGAGTGAAACATTCAAAACCAAGAGCACTGTATCATCTAGTGAGCACAGTGATGGTACCATCATGCTCTGGGGCTGTGGTATGTGAATAAAAAACAAGTCCATGCCAGAGGACTAAAAAACTTGGACTGAACTATATGAGGTCTGCCAAGAAAGGTGGTGAAATAGACAAAAAAAATCCTGACAGAAGCTTGTTGATGGCTGTCAAAGGCATCTGATCAAGATTCAACTTGCTAAGGACATTGATATAAACATTAGATGTGGTGTAATTATTTTTATTTTACATTAAGCTGATATGTTTAATTTTGATGCTGTGATTTAAACATAAATTTGATGCGTGAATAATTTTTATTTTTACATTAATGTTTGTGATTGATTAATTTGATGCTGTGATAAATAAAACATAAATGGTAATAACAGATGAAAACTTGTGAACTAAATTATTTTTGTTCTTCAGATCATTCTACCCCAGAATAAGAAAGTTTGATATTGCTTAATATTACCATAACATTCATGTCAGTGATTAGTGTATGTATGGACAATATATACTGACAAATATATATTGCTGCTTAGTTATGATATCATTTGGTCTCTAGCTAGGCACACCAAGAAAAAGGCAAAAAAATGTGGAAAATCTACATAAATATTGAAAAAATAACTCACTTGGCATTTCCAGATATAGCTTTCTTCCGGCGGAACATATTGAGGAAGCTGTTGCTCCCGGACTGAGCTGCTGATTTTCCATCCCCAACATGCATTCGTACCACATCAGATGTGGTGAAGGCGCTTCGGACATTCCTCTCTGGTTTGGCAATGATTATGTACATCTTGGGTGTAAACATGCAACCCAGTGCCACTGTTACACTCAGGCTGACAGAGAAGGATGTGGTTATGATCTTGTAGTTGGAGCCAAAATAGATCGGCACAAAGGCCAACCAGATGATGCAGGTAGTGTACATTGTAAAGGCAATGTATTTAGCCTCATTAAAATTGGCAGGGACGTTCCGAGTCTTGAAGGCATAGTAGGTACAGCTCATAATAAGCAGCCCATTGTAGCCCAGTGGAGCTATCATGCAGAGGTTGCTGGTGTTACAAATGAGGTAAACCTCACGTATGCTTGGATACGACTTGATGGGTTCAGGAGGCTCCAGAATGATGAGCGTGATCTCCAACGTTAGCTGGACACTGATTAGCATAAAGGCAATAATCACCTGGGCCCAGGCGCTCATGAAACGTGGTTTCCTAGTACATATCTTCTTCTTGCTGCCGGCCAAAATACGGGCAATTCGGTTAGTTTTAGTCACCAGGGCAGAGTAGCACATGGCAGATGAAAGGCCAACCAGAAGTCGCTGGAGATAACAGGAGGCCACTGATGGACGGGCGATTAAGGTAAATGGACATATGTAACCCAGGAAGATGCCTGCCAAGATGATATAACAGAGTTCTCTGCTGGACGACTTGACAACAGGTGTATCCCGGTACTGGATAAACACAAAGGTGACAAATGAGGTGACCAGGATGCCCACGCAGGAGAAAACAACTGCAACTATGGACTCCACATCCGCCCAGTCAAGATACTTCAAAGGCAGGGGCTGGCAGCCTGGAAAGAGTGAAGGAGATGTTGGGTCAGTCTTTTGGAGGGACTGTAGTAAATTAGAAAAAAATAGATAATCACCATTGATGAGGTGGGTGGAAGTAATCAAAGTAGCTAACTCTTCCAAGATAATCTGGAAAATCGATTGGTCTGTAACCAGCCTCTGTAAATGCATTTCGTCTACAGTACTCTTGCAGCAGTGACAGAAACAGTTTGTGTGGAAAGACGATAACCATATGGTACAACTAGCTGAAACCAAATTCTTCTTAGCGAAAACATTAGACGAGACATCTTTTGGAATAACTGAATATTTGTATTTTCAAATTCAAATTCAGGACAGGAAGTAAAATCCAGTGATTCTGGCGATGCATGAACACAAGATAGTTCATGTTTCAACTTGTTAATTAATTTGATTTCTTAATATACATCACTTTCTGCATTTGAGACCTGCAAAATATTACAAAGAAAGTTCTCAGTCATATCAATGAGTAATTTGTAGCTGTTAAAAATGACAAGAGTTTTAATAGTCACACCACACACTTAATTTCATAAACCGTATAAAAAAGCTGGACAGACTGTGACGTAACCCATAGGTTTCTTTGAAGAGCCATTATGAAGCCCAGGTTTTAGGGTTCTGGACAACACCATATTGGTGGGAGCTGGCCCAACCCAAAAAACGACCAAATGGGCAGAATGAACAAGCCTAGCACCTGGTTCCCTCGGTTACCACAACATAGCTATTTTATCTTAGGTTAGCTCATCCTAACCTATGAAGCTAACTAACATTACCTTATATTCATTCTGACTGAATCTGTCCAACCATCCTCATTTCAAATATTGCAACCAAAGCAACATCCAATGCAAAGTCTCCTTGAGCTGAAATGGGGGCTGGTGGAGCTCTGACCATACTCATGGTCATTCAGTCAACTAGCAGTTAAGGTGAAGTGTGTTTGACTACCAATTAGCCAGAGGTCTATTTAGTCAGCCTGGAAGGTTCCTGGAATGGTCTGAAGATGTAGCTGTCAGTGAAACAAAGCATCCCCCCAATTAAGCATAAATGTGTTGTTTAATATATGAAATTTCAGCTGATGAAGTACAAAAAATTACCATCCTCTAGAGTGGCCATGGATGTGAACTGTCGCTATGGAGACCAAAACTGATTCAGTTATTGAACCAGTTCCAAGTGGTTGCGCATGGAAGTGCACATTCTTGCACTTCCACAATGGTTTCAGAGGGAAAAATATAGGCTTGGGACACTCATGTCAAATGGGGAAGTTGGTGAATTAACCAGCAACCTTCTCCCAGAAGGATAACTGCTCAACCTCCAGAGCTACAGCAACCTCATCATACATATCCCAAAGCTCATATTCAGTGATATTTCTCCCACGGACACATACACACTCATGGATTTGTGTGTTAACTCTGTAATTATAAACCAGTTGCAGACTTGTCATCCAGCATGAAGAGGAATTTTGTCGAGCTTAATAGTAGAAAACTGACATCCCTCGACTTCTCCTGCTTAACACTCCACAATTACATGCTTCTGCTAATAGCATTAAAATGACTTCATGGAGGAACCCACTTCTGATCTTCATGCTAACGCCAACATGTCAAATCATCATCAAGAAATCAGAAATTTTAAAGTAGCCTATGTCGTTTCCAGTTGAGAGATTGCCTCTTTTCAACTGAGGAATTTCAAAATGTGAATGGTACAAATGAGAATATTAAAATGTAAGCCAGTCCAGGGGAAGGTATCTGAAGGCGTCACCACAAACTTGAGCTTAGCTTATATAGGTATCCACTGCATTGCGTACAAAGCCAGAAATGAAATGCATTTGGCTGCATCCTTTCAGTCACAGTCCTCAGATCTCCTTCTGACTGTCTGTACTCAGGAAAGGATGTTCACTCAACTGCTGCACATTTTCAAAAACACACATTCACGAGACAAAGAAAGACACATGCAAATACATTTTAAAAAATAATAAAACTATAAACAAATAAACACTTAAGCAAGCATGTGGACAGGAACAGAACTCTATGTATGGATCATCAGCTCTTTGTTAGTATTCTCCAAATGTAATGAGGATGATGGGAGAATTTCCTCTCTGACACACTGCTAAAACATGTTCCCAAGCCTCTCATGGCAGTAATAGGATTTTACACCTGGGAACTGAAAGTTCCTCTCAGCTTCATAAATTGCTGTCAAAACAACCACTGGGATACAACATGGCAAAGACCAGAGGGGAAAAAAGGGGGGGGGTATCACCGCTGGGGGAATAACGAGGAGGTTGAGGAAGCAATAAGACGGCAGGGTCTTAGGACCTGACGGGTGAGAAGCATCAGCAAACGATGCTGTCAGACCGCTGAGGTATGAATAGCCTTCAGGGTGGAGGGTGATATGTGAGAGTGTAAAGTAGTATTCACCAATAACCACACTGTTGGGATCAGGCAGAAGTGTGGATAGCTCAGGGAGTATAGACACACACTGTTCACACAAACAAGGGCAGATTGGCTGGGATCGTCCTACCTGCCAGGTCTTCATCAGGCCACCATCCCAGCTCACATGCCTTACAGGTGAATTCATCCTGAACGTACTCGTTGTCCTTGCACGTGGTACAAATCCAACAGCAGCTCACCTCACCCTTTCTTATCACCTGCACGTATATAACGATCAACAAAGAGGGGTCAAAAGACTTCTTAGCAAGCAGTCACAACACTGATCAAACTCTGACATAAATAAGTAATGAGCACTGGGGGGATATCAAAGATTTTTTTTTTTTCTTTTGAGCCCCAGACGGAGTGTGTAGAAAAACAAGGCCAACTGTTTGTACGATCTACTCCCAGAGAAGCTGTTACCAGCTTTGTGATATGCAAAGCAGGGTGATAAATGGGGCAGGAAACAAAGCAGAAAGAGGGGGAAGAGGACGGGGATGCACCCTCCCTCAGGGCAGCTCAGGGTACAGCAACAGAAAGCCATCAGCCTTAGATGTGGCAAAGGAGGATGTTTCATCAAGCTGAGCTCAATATTAGTTACCAGTTTTACCATTTACTGGGTCAAACTGGCCTTCTCCTCATCCAGGCAGAGTGAAAGTCACAAGAATTCACGTGACTTATGTGTGATATAACACCATGAGATATATATATGTATATATATATATATATATATATATATATATATATATATACATATATCCCTTTATCAGACAAACCTTTCTTTTCATGTTGTTTTACATGATTTTAAATGAATATTGTGCAGCTGGGTAGCTCTGCGTTTGAAGGAGGCGACCCATATAAAGGCTACAGTCTTGCAGCGGTCACAGGTTCGACTCCCAGCCTGCAACCCGTTGCTGCGTGTCTTCCTCACTCTCTCTCTGCCCCACTTTCCTGTCTCTCTACACTGTAATAAAGGCCACTCAAGCCCAAAAATAAAGAATATAGAAAGAAAAAAGTGCTGGCCACCTGAGGATGTGTAAGATGATTACCACAAGGCAAAATGCAATGATTTATTGCAAAAAGGGCAAATCGTATTGACATAGTTCAGTCCTCCTTGCGTAAATGCAATTTCCTGCGATACATAGGTATGGATTTTCTTAAAGTTTGGACTTTCATAGTGCCTGGAGGGTAAATGTTGAAAAAGATGGTGGTCTGACTTTGAAACAATTTCCACCATGAGATAATTTTTTTGGACTTGCAATATGTAAAGAATAAAATTAGATGTATTTTCTTTAAATTCAACAAAGATATCCATTGGTGTTGCTGACTACCACCCCCAACATGCCAGTGCTTTCATTTACTGTGAAAATGTCTCCATCAATTGATTAAATGTTACATTTGATCTGTAGGAAACATTTATTCAGTAGAGTCCCCCCCACCCGACACCAGCAAAGTCCACTTAAGAATTAACTCAAAGGCAGGTTACCTTTATCTGTCCCTTGGAGCAGGGATCACTGCAGACAGAGCGAACCATGTCACTGTTGTTCATCCATAACTTGTTGTCATCGATGCTCAAGATGCCCTCATGCCAGGAGCCCACATTTATGTAGTCATGGCGATCATCACCCACATTCTGGAGATTCATGATGTCATATCTGGATGTACAGAGAGAAAAATGGTGGACGCAGAAGGAATTTATATGGATTCCACCACCTTGCAACAATTTTTTTGCTTAATTCAAATTCCCCCGTACAGTTTGCAAAGTCTGTTAGTGTGACATCAAGCACACAATATCCTTATTTTCATACAGAACCAGGATGTGCTCCACCTAAGCTCTAGCTGACAGACGAATGATATGGCTGTACTCTCTGACTGTCAAATGGTGTCTGTTGGAGCGAAAAGAGATGAAAGTGGCTGCCACAGTGGACCATCCACTGAATCCGTTCCACTCCAAACTAATTACATCCTTTCCCGCTCAAGACTTGCGCACACGTGTGCGCTTATAGCACATGTGCTAATGAGTAGGAAAATGTGGGAGATTTGCACTGAGAATTGATGGTGATATGGAAGCGATATTTCCACTCTTCTCTATCCTCTTACCTGCCCGGTGTGTCTCCGTTTTCATCAAAATAAATCTCCTCCCCTGACACTCCTCTGAAGGACGTCTTGAGCAGGTAGTCCAGCAGCTTGCTGCCATCAATGGGGTCCATGGCCTCACAGAGCCCCGTTTGGCCTGGACACAACTCCTTGTGCATATCATGGAGGCCGTGAGCCATGGCATAGATGGCATTGATGACAAAGCCCATCTTACTGTCCTGCATGTAGTTTTCATGCAGACTCTCATTTCCTGTCAAAAGAAACAAAAATGTCATGAGTCTTTAGATGTTGCCAGTATTCAAATTGAAGTTACATTGTGAGGAGAACAGCTATAAGAAAAAAAAATCTTCTTTTGCAGCAAATCAAATTGGCACACTGTTCATATCCAAAAGGGACATCCAAAAAGTTTGATAGGAAACAGACGTGGAGAGCAGAAATAGTCTGGGAATACACTGGGGCTGTGTATTTAAACGTACTTCAGTCATTGAAAGGCACTGTCCTGCAGTCGGACCTCAGTGCTGCTGAGGAATAAAGCAATTTCTTCCAATATCTATGTCAATTTAAGTTCCTCATTATATTGGACAGTGCCTTTGAAATACTGGTATTTTTGTCTGATATTAACATGCACATCGTAGAAAACAAGAGTGTGCTCTCTATCCATAAGAGATCTCTTTCAGGGGTTTCAGCAGTTTCTGTCTGTGCTGGGGTGAGCATTCCTCTGTGCAGTTACTCATTGCATGAGACATTTTTTCTTTTTAACTTCTAATAAGTAAGCCCAGTGCGTCGCATCAGAGTTTGACCGATGCAGTTCTCCTTCTCGCTGAAGGCATCAAATGATTTCACTAAACATTGCAAAGAGCGCATTGTGTCTGATATAAGCATCGGTCAAGCTCTTCCTGTCTTGTAGGAGTCAAAGTGCGGGTGACATTCAGAAAAAAAAAAAGAAGCAAAAAGTGGCATCAAAGTGGCTTGAAATACACACTTACCACCTTGAAGATCTTTGATTTATAAGAGGTTTGTAAAAGTGTGATACAGACAAAGCAGAAAAGCAGCCATGACTGCACTGCCTGTACTGCTCTAAGATAGCAACAGTCATCCCACAACCGTAATTGATTTTATTTATCATTTAATTAAAAGCATGCAGCACATTTTCTTGCAATGTCAAACTGACTGCAAAGATGGTGGGTCTGTTGAGTCAAGAACGTAATTTACCATGATCCCCTTTTGGATGCAAGTGAAAGGAATTATCAAAGAGGAAAAAGCAGAGGAAAAAAAATGCATTTGTTGTTATTATTTCTGAGTTTTTCATTCTAGCCGTATTGTCAAGATGACACAACAGAGGGCAACGGTTCGACATCACCACATGGCAGTTCATCTGTTACAAAAAACATTTTTCTATTCAGCTGCAACCACATATGGATTTCATTGTCTTTGCCCACCTGTGCACACTTTTTTGTAGTTCTTGTTCTCCTGCGGATGGCCGGGAAGGCGACACTGGAATCGGTACTGCCAGAACTCAGGGAACCAGGGGTTCCTGGTGTTGGTGTCCAGACGCAGCTTCAGGTAGTAGTCATCGAAGGACTTGACCACCTCGGACTGCAGCTTCATGGTGATTCCTCCCTCTGCTTCCTGCTCGTAACCCTCCACAACCTCATAACGGTCTGCCCATCCATCACTGCGAGGACAAGATTTGAAGGAGAATAAAGGATTGTCATGACAGCGAGAGGGGCTGTTAGAAAAGCAGTCGTAGACTGCCTGTCACTGTCACAGCTCTTTTATACCACTACTTAGTTCATGTTATAATTTACACTTAATTGGTGGCTTATACTGACAAGCTTGTAAAGCTGTACACAAGAGCTGCATAATCCATTCGTTAAGCACACACACACATACAAAAAAAAAAAACCAACTACAACAAAAAAAGCTGTTGTGCAGTTTTACATTAAATCATTCATTTTTGTTGCTGCAGCCTTTTGGCTCATATTTAAGACAAAGTCTTAACAGACCTCAGGGTACAATTTTTTTTCTTCACTATATAAATTGCTATTTTTCAAGAAGGACAGTGCTTTCAGTGTTGACCAAAAACAATGTTGTTCAGCTCAGTCCTTAACCCTATAAAATCATTTATAGTAGTACTGTAGCCTCTACAGGCTCTGTAGCGTTCAAGGAGTTGGTTCCTCACTAAGTTTTGACCTTAAACAACATAAATGTATGTATATGAGGAACCCTTCACTTTTAGAAGCCATCTTTAAAGATGAAATGTGAATGAATTAAAAGCTCTTTTAAAATGCTAAATGTTAAAACAATGTGATGAGTAAAGAAATAGTTGCTAATTTGCCTTGTTTATACCGGAAGAATTTGGCTGATCAGTAA
Organism: Hirundichthys speculiger; assembly: GCA_018398805.1. NCBI lineage: Eukaryota > Metazoa > Chordata > Actinopteri > Beloniformes > Exocoetidae > Hirundichthys > Hirundichthys speculiger. The sequence continues at coordinate 1,874,999 of JAGFBZ010002379.1, read as the reverse complement.
GTCGGAAAACAGAAAATGTTGCTTTGCAGCACAACATCCTTCCCATTCTTTGAAACATAGCAGTGGTAGTATAATGATTTTGGGTGTTTTCCTGCATCTTGGTCAGGGCAAATTGTGATAATTAATAAAACAAAATTCTGAATGATACCAGGAAAAAAGTAAATGTCAGGACATCTGTTCGTGGGATGAATACCAGCAGAGAGCATGCCATGTAGAAAGACAACTGCCCACAATTTGAGAAGGTGGAAATCTCAACAACAGCACCACAAACGTAATTGCAAGTTTCACACAATCTCCTTCAAAAAGCTTGTTTGCTTGCTAGATGTAAAAACTAGGGCTGAGCAACGATTAAAATTTTTAAATTGCGATTAATCGCGTGATTTCTCTGATTAATCACGAAAAATGGCAGCTGGCAAAAATGGGGGCTCTAAGAGAAACCTGAAAGAGCTAAGTAACGCATGAACAGCAGCACTTCGAGCCTCTTTTTGGTCTGAACTGAGAGTTCTCAGCTTGTTTTACTTCCCATGTTTCTCTGTCTTTTTAGTGTGAACTCCAAAGCTACGGCTTTGAAATATCTGAGCTCCAGACAGCTACACCAATTAGGTGTGACCCACCGTGGAACCAATTACCTTGCACACACAAGGTGTTCTCAGTGATGGGTAAAAGTGTGTGTGCTTGTGTGTGCGGGTCAAAGTCTCCAAACTTTTTGTCTACAATTACTGCCAGTCAAGACGGAGACGTTCAGACTGACTTGTGAGAACGTATGTGAGACTCTGTAAAGTCAGTATGTCTGAGGAAGCATAGCCCTTTTCAAGTTCAAACCAACTGACACTGTATATTGGAAAGCAGAAGACAGGCTGACAGGATGATAAAAATAATATATATGACACTCTGTCCTAATTATATCAGGCCATGAGCATGTCCTAATAGAGCAACGGTTTCATTCTATGGACACGTTCTTTATGATTTCTGGACAAATCAGTCTAAAATTGTTAATTTTGCACCTTCCATGTAATTTTAAGACATTGAGAAAACTCTATAACAACACAATTTGAGATTGGATTTAATATTAATGTCTACACAGATGCCACCAATTCTGCATTTGACCAAGCTAAAACTCCTGAAAACAGTTCATTGATTCTGATTTCAATGCAAGGCCTTGAGTTCAGATGAGTTGTTGACACTTTGTAAATAATATTACTGGAAACTGCAAACATTTCTATGTCACTTTTGGTGCATACATAGCCCAATGACATACTTCTAAGAAATGTTGTATGAAAATAATTACACATCTAATCAGATATCATGAGGACTGAATAAATAAATAACATTCAGCTTTTTGTGAGTAAACTGGAAATCACTTTTTCCAGAAAGGTTTCTCGAGTGTCTAAAATGCAACAAGACCTTAAATCTGTAATTTGTTCATTTGCTCGAACCGTTATTGAACACACACACACACACACAAGTTTAAAAAGATAAGGTGTTTTTAAGTGTCTTCACTGACCAACTTCATATGTAGAAAATATAAACATATGTGGAAATATACTCTAAACCTTTCTATAACTGGCATCTTCACACATTTGCAAGTCACCGCCGCTGCCGGCACAGACGCCCATGCCTTAGCGAGTGCTGTCTTTTGCACCTATTTGCCCACCTGTGATATGCAATCACGACACTCTCATCTGTCACCAGTTCATCAAACCAGTTCTCACTGGTTTGTGAGTCTGAGTGATCTGAGTCATCTGAGTGTGTTGCTCTGATCAAATTCTTTATTTTTTCTTTTTTTTCTAAATAAAATGGAGTGAAAACATTTCAAACATTTTGTGTTTGATCAAACACAAAATATTCTTTTGTGTTGTTCTTTATTTCAAATTTCAAATTAGTTCATTAATTCACATGATTGCTTTCCATAAAACGTTCTTAATTTGGAACACGGGAGTTTGTATATTTCAAAACTACAACTTAAAAGATTTTTTTTTTTTTTTTTTATTATTTGTGGGCAACTATCAGTCTGCTATTTTGTATTTTTTGCTGACGAATGGAAAATCCTAATTGATCTGTGTCATCCTGTCAATGCTAACTGAATTGAAACACGTGAACTTCATTGGACTTGGTCACATTTCCTTCATTCACTCTGACTGAATACCGTCTCTGTCCTTCCCTCTCATTCACTGCAAACAGACGAACAAGGACAGACACACACTGTTGGTTTAGAAATGTGTGCGTGTGTGTTTAGACTGCATCTCACAAAAAAAAAAAAAAAAAAACAGACAATGCGAAAGCATTTAATGAAGTCTATTCAGTAAAGTCTGCTGTTTGGCATATCTATTCTGTGAAAGGACAGAAGCAGACAGTTTTAAATAAAGACAGGAGGACAGGAAGAGTGCTGTTCAAGGCTCAACATGAATAATGTACGACAGTGAAGACATGCCTGACTGTTCCTCACGGTGCAGTTTTTGATGAAGTAAAATGACATTCCCTCTTGTCGCACTGCTCTCCTAGGATAGTGCTGTCTGGCAGAGCTCCAAACAGCTCATCAGAGCTCACGGACCACACGAGGGACGCCTAATGGGACAGGATCTGATTTAATGCCACCTCAATGTTCTCCAACTCTGCACCACATATCAGAAGGCCCATTATTCCATAACCTCAGTCATATATACCAGAGGAACACCTGTTTAAGCAGATTAGGAAGTCACTGAAGTTCAAGTGTGTTCTTGTAGATAGTTACACGGTGGCAGAGAACCAGAACACATACATCACTGCCCACTTAACACAATCTTTCAGCTTTTTTTTTTTTTTTTTCCTGTTTTTGTGCCCACGTCCCCATAATATTCACCAGAGTCTTTCAAAATCACCTACATTCTGAAGAAACTGTTTGGATCACATGAGGATCTTAAAAAGTAAATGTAAATTAAAAAAAAAAAGACAGCTCAAAACATTCAGAAAATGGTCAAATCCAGCTCAATGGATATTTTAATCAAGCACATTTTTGAAAAATAGGGGAAATGTTGATTTAAAAAAAAACAGACTGTAAAATAAAGAAGTCATCAGGCTTGGTTTAAATGAAAGTTTTGTGACTTGAGGACTTATCCTGAGTCTGGAAGCCAAGATAACAGAAACAGCTCCAGACAGAAGCGCTTGCCTCGTATGTCTGTAAAAAGTCATCAGAGGCCCCTCAAACACAACCGACACTGAATAAGATTAACGATTTGTAGCATCGTGTCCGGGCCAAACCTGGAGACAGTTTTTATGAACAGAAGAAATGAGTCGCTCTTGATGGAGAGTTGGGAAGCCACTTGGAGTCAGACCCTAGCAGGGGTGAAGGAGGGGTAAGGGCTACTATTTATGGGGACGGGCTGTAGCTTTTCAGGGTAAAGTGGGGCTGAAACTCCAAAATCACCTGCCAGATCCTGGAAGACACTTTTTCAGGCACTGGTACAGAAAAAAAAAAAATAAAAGCCTGCAGATGCAAGAAATTCGTAACCTTTATTCAATCCAAGTACTTTACCATTTGGTTAGCCATCTACGACTACAATAATAAGATTCCAGAGTCATCACGTGACCCTCTTCAACCCTGTTGATCACTTCTTGAACATGATATTTATTTTTAGGGAAAATAATACATGTCCTTCAACAGCATTTGGAGAACCGTTGTTGCTGCCTCAATGAAAGACAAGTGTAGAGTCAGATGTAGAGTTTCCTGAACAGTTTATTTATATAATACAGTATCTGTGGATGGAAACACGTTCTGCGTTTTCCAAGGAGGGAACTTTTACTTTGCTAAACATTCACGTTTGATGTTCCATAAACTGGAACTGATTGGCAGGTCTGCAATTATAAAACAATAAAATGAAGCATGACTGGCGACCTCTCCAGGTTGTACCCTACCTTTAGCCCATTGACAAGTGGGACTGGCTCCAGCAGAACTTCTGTGACCCAGACTGACTATTGCATTAAATGTTGTGAGAGAGCAGGTTGGAACAGGATTGAATGGATAAACGGAATAGGGATTGATGCAACTTTATCAGTAAATGATTATATTAAGAGAAAGCTTTGCTTCTGTGATGTTTTTTTTTTTTTTTTTTTTTTTTACACATGAACAAGGAAGAGAAGTATTTTTTAAGGGCCTTTGTAAGCATTTGACTCCAACTCCAACAAATTCTAAGAATCATTCACACTATGACTCAGACGTCCACCTTGTGATCTATAAATGAATAGCTTCGGGCCCAGGAGGGTGAGATAAGCAACCCCCAAAGCCTGAGGCAAATCTTAACGGTAGCAAGTATTTTCTAAATAGCTTACTTTTATTAAATAACTTTGAATCACTGACTTTTTTCACATGAGGTGTGGTTGTTGAGTGTTTTTTTCTGAGACTTTGTGATGCTCAGGTCCCTATATATGCACAAAAGATGATATTTGCTCGGGGGTCATGCTCTGGGTCTCTGTAAAGCGCCTAGAGACAATTGTCATTGTAACAGACGCTATATAAATAAAATTGAATTGAATTGAATTGAAAAGTGGTCCATAAGACTTTCTAGACCACAGTTCTGTTCCGATAAACTCCTGATTTTATAAATGCATAGTTGTCTGTCTAAATAAGTTGAAGACAACATCTGTCCAATGACTTTGGGTGTATTGTAATACACAATAATTTGCCTCAGAAAAAAATTACAATTGCCAAACCGTCTTGATGGCATTCTCTTGCAGTTCTCAGCCTGAAAACTGAAAACAGGGACACTGAGCATGTGCAAGCAGCACACAGTTGCTTCTGAGTTTACTGTCAACAGAGCTGACAGAGGGTCACCACTGGTGATGCTTGGTCTTAAAGTCACTAGATTTTATTCTTATTTGCTTATTTTTATTTATTTATCTGGGGGGGGGGGGGTGGCTTTCATAATGAAAGCTCATGTAGCATTGTTTAGACTGAGGAACACAGCTGGAAATCTCACAGAATCCTGTAACAGCCTGTAAACTGAGGGCTCCCAAGACTCTGCCGAATGATCTAGTTCTAGTTTAATAGAACAATTGTATATTTATGAAGCTATGAATTAATTGGCAAGGCAGAGATTTAATCACACGCGCTGCTTCCCCTGGAGGATGAATGAGAAGAGTTACTTTAAAAAGAGAAAGGGAAGGATAGAAGAGTCGAGAGTTTCCTAATTGCTCTCTCTTTGACCTTAATGTAAAATCTACTGTGCTATGTCTATCTTTGTAACTACCCTGACAAAATCAATTCTCAAACTTTCTGTCCTACCTTGACCCTCACATCTCAGTGCTTCAAGCTTTAACTAATCTTTTTTCTCATAACCTCTCAGATGTTGTCAGATGACTATGGCTCTGCAGGCAGAGGTTAAGACTTTAGGCATGTCGCCAGTGCATATGCAGAACTGGCTGCTGAAGAGTTAAGACTGTCATCAAGCGTTATATGATTTTAAGATTACATGAGATCCTCCACGGTTCTCTTATGTTATGTCTTTTAACCTTCTCTGGGCACTTTTTATTCATCCATTCACACAGTCATGTGGTGCTTACTATTATAAACGTATGCTTGTATCAGGCAATATAGCATCACTGTTCTCCTGACACCCCAGAGCTGCTGATAAGACATCCATGGATGTGCCAAATGTGCTCCAGGCCACGTTCCTTTGACCCTTAACCCTGCTGCACATACCCGTGCATGTCATCCACCCACCCATCATCGGAAGTGGCTGGATGTTACGTGACTTCTCATGTTGCGGTATGTAGCATCTATGTCTCTACTGAGAGTCTCACCCAAGAAAACTTTGACATGCGGAGAGGCCTGAAATAAAACCACCAGACGTCAGATTGGAAGATGATCGTGTGAGCGATAGCTTGCCCATTGTCTCTAGCCAATTCACGCAATTAGCTATTTGCAGGAAAAAGCAGAAAACATCAGAAGCAATAAAAGTCTCAGTACGCGCAATGCAGTCCAGTTCACACACAACACTGTGCTGTTGTGCTATTACGGTACTTAAGTACACGTTTAAAGCCATTCTGATTGCATTTTAATGTCCAAAAATGTGATCATCCACAGTAATTTAATCTTCATGCTGATACAACAACATTCTTAATTAATACTTAATTGTTTTACAGTGGAAGAAATATTCATTCTCTTCAGCTAAATACAAAGGGTGCTTTTTCAAATCCTCTCCCTTCTCTTTTTAATCACATTCCCCATTTTCATCTCCTCCTTTTCTCATATTTCAACATCAAAACAGGAGCTGCAGTGGCTTGTTAGCTTCGTGGCAGCAGCAGCAGCAGCAGCACGGCTCTTGAAGTGACACATAGGCCCTGGGTGGGCTGGTGAGTGTTTAAAAGATTATCCAGGCTGCTTTTATTTATTCATCATGCCCCAGTTTGAGTGGGGAGATCCGTGTCCTCAACATTAACAGGGTACACTGCTGGGAAAAGAAACTGCTTCTTCCATTTCACTGCTAGGGTGTCAACTCTTTTATCTTGTTTTTTTTTTTTTTTTTGCATTTTGGTGGCTGGTCGGGATAACTTCCAAGATAACCTTTCCTTTTCTTTTAGTTTCACTCAGATCAAATATGATGACTTTTTTTTTTTAATGCCAAAATCCCTTTTTGATTGCAGCCAAGAAGTTGGAAAACTTACCCAGACTACATGACTAAAAATGCTACAATGCAATGTTTTGTCCTAAAAGAAAAAAAGTCTCCATTCCAAAAACTTTTGTGAACTGCAATGAACCGTTTTTCTAACGAGATCTTTCAAATCTTTGCTGAAATACATCACCTCAGTCGTAAATAAAACTGCTCTTCCTCAGCACGATGAGTCATGGTGATGATCAGACTGATGTTTCAGCTCCTCTTAGCATTCACGAGACTTTGTAAAATCATTTCAACAATAATGTTCTCAAATGCATAATTGGTCCACATCCGTGCATGCAGATTGGAGTTCAGGTTGTTTCAGGACTCAGCACAGGCCCATTTAGCTTCTTCTCTCTCTGTCCCCTTAAGTGTGTGACCACACTCGTGGAGGTCGGCTGCCTTGCTGTTGACTCGCTTCTGTTCACACCTGCCATCCGTCTCCTCATCAGTCTGCTGCCTTTACTGCTTCGGTCGTCTCGTTGCTTTTTGTCAGATTATGTAGCCAGTCATGTCGTAATCACGTCTGCCCATTGAGCTTTTGTTTCTTCAAGTCAGTATTAGGCCTCTGCCAAAGATAACTCAACTTCCAGTCCAGAGCCCCCCCAGCCTCACAGAAACAGCAGCCTGCCCCTCTCTGACCAAATTCAAGCCCACGGATCTTCAGTCCGTTATTCATCTGTGCTTTGGGAGCTTTAAAATGGGAATCCCCATTCAATCTACGGCTGCTGGCACAACAGCTAATGTGCAAACTGTGTTATGTGCCGGGGCTGACACATGACATTTCACGTGCTGCCTCCTGGAGTGGTATTGTTAGTTTTTTTTTTTTTTAAATATTGCTGGAGGTTTCCATGTGAAGAAAAACATCCATAAGTAGCATCGGTTTTTCATTACAGGAGTCAGATGAGATTTCTGCAGCAACACATGTGGGATTATGCTTTAAAAGTCAAAATATTCTTTAAATTGTATGCACCTGCACAAGCCTGAGTTCCAGTCAAATCTTCAATTATAAGTATACAAACTTAACAACAAAGGCAAAGAAGCTCTATTTTGACTGAGTGTGAATGTGAAAAATAGAGAAGAGGAACATCCATCCATCAGCTTTGCTATAAATTGTGAAATATGTTACATCACAAGGAGCAACTGCTCAAAAGCCAAGGTTCTTTAACACTATTACGTTTTAAATGACTGATAATGTGTCTCAAAATGATTCTTTTTTTTTTTTTAACTTTCCAAATGATCAGTGTTTGTGAAAATAGAGTCGTTTTTTTGTAATCTTCTGTTTTGTACTCCTCACTTTGGTCCAATGTTAGTATCGGTACACAAAAGCACGAGAGCTACTGCTAATCAGCATGTGACAGCTATGTCCAGATGCAGGGCCAGCGTGCTATTTTTGATCGCTCCACAATGTCGTTTATCCATCCACTTGCACTCGGGAGCACTAGACATCTAATGGAAAGAGAGAGATGTCCTTGACAATGTGTGGCTGCCTTCAATTAACATCAGAAGCGTGTTATGAATATTCAGATGTGCTCCATTGTGCTCCATTGCTCAGTGGAACACAAAACAGATATAATCATGAATCCTGAACCAACTTGAATACATTTTCCAGAGCCACATGTCTACCAGGAACTTCATTACTGAACGAATGTCAAGAGCGCGCCCTTATCTTATAACTGCAATCTTTGTTACTGTTGTTGCTGGGAGGAATTTTTTAGATGTCGGTTATATTTCCTGAGAAGGGACTCTTGTGCTACATTGTGTTTAGCTTTGGTTTAAAAAAGTACATAACACGATCTGCAGTGAGACGATCACACCAACTCCTTCATGAGGTCAAATAATATCTCCATGGAGACTGTGAAGCAAGTAGCACACCAGTTTTTTATTGCAGTGGTACAGTAAATCCTGCAATCCTTCTCTGCTGGAAGAAATTAAAATGGTTCTTGTTTGGTACATGCCAGAAAACATGTACTAAATTCTAACATAACGGTGAACCCTTTAAAATCATCTATATATATATATATATATATATATATATATATATATATATATCATATATATATATATATATATATATATATATATATATTCATTTATATTGTAAGATGTGAAAAATTTAAACAAACAAAAACAACCCCTATCATGTGTACTTTGTACTTTTGTAGCCATCTCCAAAATATAGAGTCATATTCTGTGGTTAGAAATCTAGAGACATCTACAGATTCCTGAATTTATAGAGACACAGTAAGATGCTGAAAGTCATCGTCAGCATGTGGTGAGACATAAGCTGTGTTTCTGGAGGGAAAAGAGTCAGTAAATGTCATTGTGCAATTTATGCCTTTATTGTTAAACTGCAAGACAACATTTTATGCTGTGGATCAATGTCCTCTAGACGGAGTTGGGTTCTGGGCTCTGTAAAAGTAACACACACTATCAGCTGAACTATAGCGGGGCCCCAAATGTTTAAAGGATCACATACTTCTGTCACAGACTTGTATAATAATGCTGTATTGCTTCAGAAGAACAGAGTGCAAGGATTTTTAAATCTCACAAACCCATATTTTATTCCCAATAGAACATAAAGAACATATCAGACGTTGAAAATGAGACATTTTACCATTTCATGGAAAATATTAGCTCATTCACCCTATAGACACTATTACAACACCATACCATCAGTAATGCAGGCATTTGAACTGTCTGCTGATAACAAGCTAGATGTTCCTTTTCCTCTTTAGGACAGGGCGTTCATGGTTTCTAAAAAGAAATTCAAATTTCAATTTATCTGACCACAGAACAGTTTTCCGTTTTACCTCAGACCATTTTAGGTGAGCTTTGAACCAGAGAAGACGGCTGCGTTTCTGGATTGTGTTCACATATGGCTTCTTTAGGTTTCCTGAGCCCATGCAATGATGTCCAGTAGAGAACCATGTCTGTTTTTAATGCAGTGATGCTGAAGGCCTGAAGATCACACACATTCAATTCATTTGTTCATTTTTGATCTTCGGCCTCGTCCTTAATGCACAGACGCACAGATCTTTTCATGATATTATGGTTCTGTAGATGGTGCGATCTTCAAATTTTTTGCAATTTTACTATAAGGAAAATTTTTCTTGAAATTGTTCCACAATTTTCAAACACATTTGGTGCAGATTGGTGAAGCTCTGTCCATGTTTACATCCAAGAGAATCAGAGACTCTGCCTCTCTGAAATGCTCCTTTTATATCCAGTCATGTTACTGAGCTGTTTTCAGTTAACCTAATCAGTTTGATTGATTTAGGTGAATTACTTTTGGAGCCTTTTGTTCTCCTTGTTCCAACCTTTTGAGATGTGTTGCTGCCATCAAAGTCAAAATGAGCTAATATTTTCTATGAAATGGTAAAATGATTCAGTTTCAACATCTGATTTATTCTTTATGTTTTATTGGAAATGAAATAAAAATCTGGTATTTGTTTGTGTTTTACACAGTGTCACAACTTTTTTTGGAATTGGATGGGGCTGTAGGATAATAATAATGTTTCATTTGTTCAAGTGTGTTTTACAGCTTGTTTGGAAATATAATTAGAGATATTATTTGAGCAGAAATATAGAAGAAAACTGACTGCTTCAGAGCGGTGTGATGAAAAGGAGGTTCAGACGTTTTTTGACATTCAAGTGTTGAGCTTAGTGTATTTGAAAAGATGTGATCCAGAAGGATTATTTATGCTTGGAAACAAAATTTAAATATAATATCCTTTTACATCCACAGTTCTGGACTACAAAGATATCCATTTATTTTGGCGTTATTTTCAGTGATGTTGCCAGAGAAAATGTTTTTTTGCTCACGCTCTGCTATTCGCCAAATAACTTGCAAGTAAACAGGCAGAATTCTACATCCACCATGCTCTCCTTCCTCACAAGGAAAAAGACAGAGAAATGTTTCCAGTCATTCTCTATTGTCCTAAGCATTTCGTTTATTCAAGCATCGAGCAAAACCTCAGTCTCCTCACAGAAAATGAAATAGAACAGCCAAATGCAGAAACCCATGTGACACACATTCACACACACAATACCAATTCCCTGCTTTCTTTGCAAAAGACACAGTCAAACAATCTTTGTGACTAGTATCAAGCTGTTGCAGAGGCAGAACATCAACATTCCTCTCTCAGTGTCTGTTTTGTCAAGAATAATATAGCAAACAAGAGTAGAATATTCAGCTTGGACCTGCTCCAAAAACCACAGGGTCAGCGCAAGACGGGGCCAGAAACGAGAATTACATATGGGAAAAAAAAAAAGCTTATGCAAAAGATGTTTAATAATAACAGCATTCAAGCAGCATTAGAGAGAATGGGAGAAAAAATATTCTGTTAATTGCAAGCGAACGAGCGAGCAGGCAAATGAGTAGGTGGGTTCATGTTAAGCCACCATTCAGAAACTCGCTTGCGAACAGGCAGCCGGGAGAAAATAACAAAAGGCACTGTGCAGTAAAAACTCCAGCTCAGCAGAGATTTGAATACAATTGTAATTTTTTTTCTTTATTTTTGGTTCAGCTGAGGGGGTGGGAGTCATCATTCAGATTCAGAGCGTCATCGTAACAGTTTAAATTGTAAACAGGTTAATGGCGCTGGCCCTGGGGAAATCTTTACGAGAACACACACGCTGTCGTGTGTTTTTGAAATTCATTCCTCACTTCATCAGCTCACATATACACTGGACCTTTCACATTCACAATAACACCGTTTTAAAATCCACGATTATTAAAATCTCCCATTTTTTCACCTTCAGTTTACAGGTCTGAGCTCTAATTTAGCGGCATATAACTAAATCTGACTTTATATTTCGGCTGAGTGTGGTAGAACATAATAAATGCCAGAGAGGTCACGTTTTCAGACACAACTCTTCTTTTTCACACCTCAGGGATTCGCAAAAGAGGCATTAAACTCATTGAGTCATGAAAGAGATTGTTCATGAGTTAGAAATGATTCAGTCGTTGACCTCTAGAGTGCTGTTTGAATTGGATGGCAGCCGTTGCATCATTAAGTAATTATATATATATATATATATATATATATATATATATATATATATATATATATATATATATATATATATATATATATATATATATATATATATATATGAGTGAATCACCATTTAATTGGGTAAAGGCCCTGTTCAGTACGAACAGAACAGAGGGATGTTGGACATGTAAAAATATGGGCTCTTGGGAGTCATTGTGCTCTCCATCATGAAATCACAAGCAGACTCTGCACCAAGCGCTCTCTGTGTAGCACACTCTGTTCCCTCATGACGTGGTTCCTCATTCATAGATAACAACACCGCACCACACACACCCATAAATGAAATCAAGAATGGTTTCATCAACTGCCAATATTTTTTCTTTCTTTTTCTTGAGCTGGTGCTGGATGTTGTGTTTCTGCTCACGTCTCCATGATGAGGAATAACTGCTTTCACTGATGTATCGCGTCCTGCAATTATCCATTCTGTCCGTGTATCAGAAGAAAACCTCAGTTCTGATTACATTAATGGCAGCTTGGAGCTTAAAATTTCACTGACCTTGTCCCTCTTGAAATCTCATAAAGCTCAGGGCTGTAGATGGACCTTAAAATTAAACCATATATCTGCACAATATAAAAGCAGAGGAATTAATATGGTTGAAAGAGGGCTATCCAGAAAGAATATAGCCAGATAACAGTGATAGTATAAAACTGGTGATTACTAAATGATTGGCCGGGTCAACCGTGTGAAACAACCACTCATCATATCATCTGATCTCAGGCAGCATCAAAAAGAGCAGCTGTTATTCTGGGAAGACTCAACAGTTTTGACATAAAAATGACATAAATGGTGGGCATTAAAATGATTTCTGATACCGATGCTCTTTTAAAACACATTGTGGGTTTTTTTTATGAAACTAATTCATTTTCAAAATCATCTCTAACAATAGGAATGCCACATGTTCCCATTAAATTAAACTGTCATCTTTCAAATAAAACCACGCTCAGACCACTGACTCATGACAGCAGATCGGGAAGAACGGAATTTGATTTTTCCACACTGGCTCTCCCCCAGGCTGTCTATCTGATCTCAGTCCTGCTATTGAGCCAAAACTTTGAGACTTGTGAAAATTGATCAACACAACTGGGTTTAAGACCTCCATACCTAACAATAAAATATGTTGTTATTGCCCCCTAAGACCATTACTCCTTAGAGATATAGCGCCACTTTTGCCAAACTGATATAACTTGTGAAAAAGCTAAAAAAAAAAAAAGATGTGTTTCTGTGTTTTCTATATCTGCAAAAATGAAACAACTCTTAGCTTATCAGGGAAAACTATTTTCTTTTAAAAACGTCTTTGAGCAGCATTGCCAGGTGCACGATAATTATCGTATTTGTACGATAATTTGTCCCTCTGTATGATCAATAATCCAAAAAAAGGCCAGATGTATGATAATTTGACTATTTCAAAAATATTGCTGGCCGCAACTGTCTGCCGGAGAGTTTTTTTTTTTTTACTCTGAAGGCATCTGTTCACATGTGACATGTTTCCAGGCAATCGTGTTTTGCTGAGCGGAAGATACGAATGTCTGTCTCAGAACAACTAGCATGATAGACTGAATGGGCTGAATCATTCGCCCGCTATTTAACACTAGAATGATTAAATTTGACTATAGCACATCATTGGGCTTGTTATTTTCGTTATGACAGATGTTCAATAATTTCCCTCAAAATACGATAATTTTGAGCCTCTGGTACGATAATCCTACATTTCCCACCTGGCAACGCTGTCTTTGAGTCAAACAACTACAAGAAGTTCATTTTTTGAAAGCCTGTTAATTATTCTAAGTAGTCCGGGATGCCGTCACAGCATTTGCTTTCCAAAATCCACCACACAATCCATCAGAGTATTTAGATCAAATGTTCTCAGTAATAACACTCCAAAAACCTCCGGAGAGAGGAGTCTCACAGCTATACAGACAATACAAGAGCAGCACAAGTAAGTTAAGAGTTTGTTCTGCCGGGTGAATTTTTGGTTTATATCAAATTAATCATGGCCTTACTATATAATAAAGTCACTGTTCTGTAATTCTAGACAGATTTATAATTAAATTTTATATACCCAAGTTCGTGGGTATCCCACTGTACAGAGAAAATGAATAGATGATCTCTAGTCCAGCAAATATCTACAATTATGCTCTGCGCTTAAGAAAGGATGTATTTAGATCAAGTAGACCAGTTGTGGCATAAAAATGTCGCATGAGTGCATGTAATACTTTCAAATTTATTTCCCAGTTTTAGCTAGAAGATAAATGTAATTTTTTTTTTTTCCTTGTTGCTGCAGAAACAAGAAAATGTGAGGATATTTTGCACAAAAAAAATGATGCGCAAGATGGAACATTATCAATCAGTACATTTGGTTTTTATATATTTGGTCAAAAAAGTTCAATCACATTCAGTGCAGGACAAGATGCATATGTGATGTGTTAAATTGTGTGACAGCAGCAGTGAGGCCGTTGACCGTGCCCAGAAAATGACCCGCGTTGTCAGAGACGTCAGCGTACAACAACCTACGAGGTCAGTCGGGATTAAGGAGTGACTGAGTGATTTTGGACACGCCGCATGAATGCAGGCTGAACATTACACAGCTACTAGACATTTCAGTCATGATGCTGGTTACACACGTCTATGACAATGTGTTCAAACTCACAGCATGTCAGCCTGTTGTGAAACAAGTGAAACATGTTCTACAAACTCAAGAAATTCTGAAGCCCAAAAATTGGAGATTTTTCATGCATGTAATAAATCATTTCCATTTAGAAAAAAAAAAAAAGAAAGAGCTGCTTTTGACCAGCTTTTCCCACTCAGAACATTTTTACTTGCATTTCATAAATGCAAATTTAAAGACATTTTTTTAGCCTGCTGAGATGCAAGCTATTCTTAAATATATCTGATAGACACAACATTAGTGATAATAAACTAACACCATCTGCTCCTTCAGCTTTCCTACCTCCTCTCCGTCTATCGACATTTCTGTCTGCATCTCATTTGGTCTCAGTTTCATTCATTTCACTCTTGTTCTCACTGGGCTTCCGCCTTAATCTTAGACAGACCACAATCCACAGCTGAGCAATCTGCAACTAGTTTATAGCAAAATCTCCTAAACTACCCAGCTTCCACCTCTGTCACACCCTCGCTCCTGTTTACTGCTCCTGCAGGGCGATTTCATTTATTACAAAGTAATCTCTTTGAAATGTATTTAAACACAACAAGGAGGCAGACATCATGGATCATCTGGGATAATCTATCCTGCATGCCTAAAGTACACACCGAGTAAATATTATCCCATGTGTGCGAGTGTGTTTGTGCTTGTATGTTTGCAGTTCACGGAGGAAGGGAGGGAACTGGCAAAATCATGATTCATAACATGTAGTGAGGCAGAGAAGAGACTCTCTCACTGACAATAGGAGCAGAGTGGATGTAAAGTGTTGAAGTGATGCAGAGTCTGTGGATATGGGATGAAGCGGGTCAAGCATACTGCCACATCTGGCCCTTGTCTGAAGAGCAGGTTAGCCGAAAAAGCAAAATCAAAGGTTTTCAGATTTAAACCACTTGCAGTACACACTTTTATGAAGCCATTTGCTGTTTTTTCCTGGTACAGCACTTTATGGTGTTTTTTGTTAATAGTCCAGTCATCTTCCGAATGTTAGATGGGTGCTTTGATGCTCCTCCAAATGTCAGTGTCAATGAGCAAGACACTGAATATTTCCTCAATGTGCCTATCAGGGTTTGATCGTGGAGACAAGAATTTTAATCGAGAGTAGAAACACACGGTGCAACACTTTGCAGAATGTAAAGCAGGGTTGAAAGGTGATATGTCAATGTAGGTAAATTTACCATGAGTGATGTCAAAGAGACATAGTTTAAGGTCCCCTGTTTGAAAGGAACATGCTTCACAGATCTGAAGAAGCCTCTGATTGTTGTGAATCACTGTGTTGTGAAGAGGAAGCTCAGAGTTGTCCACCGATGTTCTTCATTTTTTGAAGCATCCCTCTTTGCGCAATCAGCTGTAGAGCGGCAGAGGCTTCAGAACGGTCCCCAGAACAGAGCCAGCCTTCTATATCAGTCACTGGCTCTGATGCTGCTCCCCCAACAGATGACTGCAGATAAGATTGAACTCTCCACAACAGACTTATAGAAGATATGCGACATTTTACTGCAAAAACTGAAGGACCTAAGCGTCCTCAAGAAGTCATTGTGTCCGTCTGTCCCTTCTCATAAACAGCATCAGTGTTGCGTCTCCAGTCCAGTTTGTTCTCCAGGTGAACACAGAGGTATTTAATACTCCTCCAGCACCTCCACTTCTTCTCCCGTGATGGAACTGCTGTTTAACTTGTCCCTGGTCCTCCTAAAATCCACAATCTCCTTTGTCTTGTTCACATTTAAGATAAGACGATCGTTCCCACCCCACAAAGTGATCCACCACTGAGTCTCTTGTCCATCACTGATACACTCCATAACTGCAGAGCCATGTGAAGTATTTCTCCAGATGACAGGACTCTGACTGATTCTGGGGTGTAGAGAATGAAGAGGAATGCTCACCACCCACTAAGACACACAACCGTTGAGGCTCACAAACTGTGGTCTGTTTGTCAGGTAGCCACTGATCCAGGTGATTGTGGAGGCATCCACCTGTGTCTTCTGGAGTTTCTTACACAGTAAAGCAGGCTGGATGGTGCTAAATGCACTGGAGAAATTGAAAAATATGATCTTCACAGTGCTGCCTGCTTTGTCCCGATGGCAGTGGGTTCAGTGAAGCAGGTGCATGAAGGCGTCTTCAATCTCCAAGTGATCACACTTGCATGGAGTGCCTTAAGGGTTGGTTTTTCTTTGACAGGGTTGCATCACAATGCATGCTATTTTTTTTAGGAACTTAATTCTGATTTTAAGCTTCATTTGGCCACATTTGTAAAATTAACTCTGATTAAAAACAAAAAGAAAGAAAAATCAGTGCTGCCATGGCCTGATATTAACTTATATCCAAACCATTAATCTCTCTCTCCTTTTAGACTTGACTGGCTCTACAGTGTCGTGAAGATGGATGTTTTGTTTCTGTCACGCCTCACTGAAAACCCCAAATTCTAATAACAATTTTTAGCTTCAAATGGACTGCTTATCCTTTAAGGTTCTTTGATGGCTTTGAATTTTGTTTTATTTTTAAATGATCTGTCTTTCTTTATGTTTTACTACTGTACTTGACTGTTGCTCACTCGCTTATTGTTCAATTTGGTGATCCACAAATACAAATATTGCTGCATCAAAAATATTGATTGTTAATTTATGAAAAGTGCATAATACTCAAGATGCAGTTTTAAACTTCTTTCAAGTTTGCACACATTACCAGTTTTGCATATTCTCTTTGGCTCCTTGTGCACACACACACACAAGCAGAAACGCACATACATGCATCATAGAAAGGAGGGCTGTTCATAGGTGGAAGCAAGCTTTCTTTTGATGAGCTACCATGTGCCTGCCAGCTTCATTCAGACACACACACACACACACACACACACACAGCATGGCATCTGTGTTGGCCCAGACTTCCTCTATCATTTTACATACTCTGTTTCTCTATCTGCTTCTTTTTCTCTGTGACCCAGAAGCATTTCTTCTGCCCATGGAGACTTCCACAAAAGCTAAAAAAAAGACACAATTTCCAGCTCCTATGGAGGTAAAAAAAAAAAAAAAAAAAAAAGAGGGATGGAAGGGAACGAAGCCAATCCAAGAGTGGTATTATGATGGATAATTTAAGAGGTACTTGAGAAGACAGAGTGCCATCACTCTCTAAGAACCTATATATGCATGGATGCTTTGAATATAGCACGGTAAACAGAGGCTCCTGGAATGATCAGCATTTGTCTTATTTTCTGTTCTAACACGAGGAGATGATACAGGAAATAGTTTTCTTCAAGGATAAAGGCAACGACAAGATGAAGCCCCTCAGTGGCACCCAGCACGAAGACGTGGATCAGATCAGAGAAACTCCATGTATTAAATGTGACAGTGCAAATGTGAGCCTGTTGCACATCATAGAAAAAACGTCCTTTTGAAGTGGTTATAAGTCTTGTGATATTTGCATCATTTTTTTCCTCAAAGGAAAAAAAAAAAAGAAAATCATAAAATATAACCTGATAGACCAAAGACTGATATTTAGCTTTCTTGCCTGGTCAGTGGTTCTGCAATCTCATCGCCAACGTGAAACATTGCCTTTTTATCTTTTTATACACCGCAGATATGTGCAATCTTACTATTTTCATGTTGGTCATGAATACAAATGATTTTAGTGTATCTCAATAAATCCTCAAACAACACTTAGAAGCGTGTGAGCCTAATGCCTGGCTGAGCATGTGTCTAATCAGTCATCAAACAAGGCCGGTTTATGTCCGAGGGGTGCTGGTGAAATAAATCACTTGTCCAGTAGTTTTACTCACATGCGCATCACTTTTGTTTTAATTAATGATATTTCTTGTTGCAATTAAATATAGTTGTGGGTTACAGAAGGATCATGATCTGGCATAAAAACCCACATGAATTGTCACAGACCATCAACAAGTGCGGGAAAACTTGTGTTTTTTGTCTGAGAATTGTTGGAATTACAGAGTGTATATGAAAGACATGAAATTTCCACGTTTTACACTGGCAACAGAGTAAAACTCTGGCCTTCTGATAGCCTGGCCAGCCTTGTCCATATCGATATTCAAGCCTGATACCCCATCTGTTCATAGCCATTTCCACCAGTACAGAACGTACCTTCGCTTTAGGATGCTGGCCAGGCTAGTGTTCTAAGATAAGCCCTGATTTAGTTCTTGTAAAACAGCTTGGCACATTTTTTTTAATGACTAGTAGATAAGGAGCTAACAGTGCCAATGAGGAAGAAGCAGAATGAGGAAGACTGTAACAAACTCCATACTATTCGTAGTTAACCTTCAACAGAGACTGATGCCAGAGACTTATTTGATAATATTATTAGATAACCTTGGCACATCAGATGGCTTGGTCCATACAAGTACAACCAATTAGTAAGTCTATATCAGAAACTGGAATGAGAGCACTCTCAAAAAACATATTGGCAGATCAACTTCAACCTATTAAATCTGGAAAAATTGATTCTTCTCATGATTTTGATTGTATAAATCTTGCAAGTATCAAGCTGCCTTGTGAGGTAAGAATCATAGACTGTGTTCACATCTGGTATTAGCATGAATAATGTGTGATCCAAGGATTCAAGTAGAACAGGTGTGAACACACCCAAGGGATCTCAACCGAAGACCACGGCCAGATTCTTTTAGCAATGTGTGCCTGGCCACAGTGAAACACCATCTGGTCAAATAAGTCCTCTACATCAGCAGAGGCATGTACACATTTTCACTCAACAGGCCCCAAAGTAATGGCTAAAATTGATTCTCGTGGATGAAAGGAATTATATCAGCGCACTAAATGCATTTGGTGATTTGGTTTGCTGGAACACCAAGAAATATGCAAAACCTGAATACCTTGGATTTCTCCTTTTCCCTCTAATCCTGGCAAACAGGGTGCAAATTAACATGAATACGTAAATTGTTGAAATATGGAAAAGAAAAGAGATTTAATCAACATGAATGAGGAGGATTGTCTAATTCAGAAAATGTGGATTTCTGAAGCCGTGGATCAGAGCTCTTAACAACTCACGGCTGCCTTCAGGGTTTCTTTGTTGCTTTACTACAAACAACAAAGGCTCATCAGCAGTCATGTGCTTCACTTAACTGAAGAAAAAGAAGATTTTAAAAAAATATGCAAACTAGTACGTTTTCTGATGTTTTATTAGATCAAAAACACCAGGAGAAAGATTTAGTGATAACTGCGTAAGCTGCCTTTTGCTAAATGATGTGAAACAAGTTATGTTAGATACCAACTAGGAAACTAAAAAGAATATCTTCTTAATTTTAAGGAATTTTTGAACAAGAAGTAAATGACCAACCCTAGAGTCCTAACTGCAAAATGACTTAGCTTTTGACAGAAATATTATCATGATGTTATCTTAACAGCTCTTAATAGATTCATATATCTTTTTTTTATGTTGACAGCACAGACTCTCATCAATATGAAAACCAGTGGACTGTGAACCAGAATCAAATCGTAATGGCGACATTTAGAAACTGGATTTTGTCTCTGATGCACAGAATTTGAGTTAAGCCGATGCAGCGCTCAGCACATCTACACTCATACTGCCTGGCTCGGCTGCAGGCTTCGGTCAACCTTAGCTGTCGTTTTAATGCCCCTTTCATGTAACACATACGCACATGCACAGCTGCCAACTGACCTACAAGAGACAGGTGCCAAAATCCTCTTCCCTCCCTGGAATGAGGAGGAAAGGATATTGCGTGAATGAACTGACAGGAACATCAGCTATGCGGTGACTTTATATTGACAGCTGGGAAAGATCCTTGCAGAGGATTTTCTGGTGTGACACGAACAGTATATGAGTGTTTCCTCATTCTGATGACTAAGATTACGACAAAAGGTCTCCCACTGTTACTCACCAAAGACAGGAAATAAGAAATTACATTCTGTACAAAGGTGGAATCATTAAAAGGAGCAATTCCAAGTATTGAAGCTGATTATGTAGGTTTTTAACGTGTGCAAACAGATTTGTTCACAACACTTTTTCCGTCATGTTTGAGACGACAGCCATCAGCAGCTCAAACAGGTGGATTGTGGACTAGCTGCATTGTTCCTCTCTCCAGTTATCTTTCTGTGACTGAAATACCAATTATTCATTGCTGAAGATTCAGTGCGATTGACTACGTGGTCTAATCTTTCTTGGTTGCCTTGGTGACATGCAGGAAGACAACACACTATCTCATTGTCTCCCAGTGTTTCAACCAAAGCATTGCCTTTTAAACCTATTTTCCTAACCGTGAACTAAAACATAAACAAACAAACACACATGCATACCTGCCAACAAGGAGGAATTCTCCATACACCCCAAGTCGTCTCATCGCCATCAAGAGACCGCGGACAGTCATGCCTTCGCAGAAACACACCACCACGCGAGCTTTGGGTAGACGTTCCCGTAATTTCCTCAAAAGACGATCATAGTGTTTTTCGCCTGCGTTACTGTAGATCTTGTCAGAGTGGGCGATGCACAGGCCTTCTTGAGAGGCCAGCTCCTTGAAAGCCTCCATGCCACTCTCCCCATAGTTTCCTAAAGGAAAAAAATGAGAAAAACCTGTGAGAACAGTTAGAATTCAGCAGAGGAACATTTGTTCCTCGCTGAGATTACATAAAATGTTTTTTTTTTAATTTTCCTTTCATCCCACTTCAAAAAATGAATTCATGGGGCATTATCTTTGGTGGCATGGTGGGGTGGATGGTTGCACTGATGCCTCACAACAAGACGGTTCCCGGTTGGATCTCAGCTGGGGTCTTTCTGTGTTGTGTTTGCATGTTCACCCCTTGCCAGCTCGGGTGTCACAGAGCACTGCCAGCATGTTCTCACAGTCCAAAAGCATGTTATGTTAACAAAATTGAATGTAGTTGAGTGAGTGTGAATGTGCATGACTGTTTGTCTCTTGTGTAGCCCTGTGATGGACTGGTGACCTGCTGGTGACGGCTGACTTCCTTTTGGAAACGGGAAATATGAAGGAGCCCTTACAGGTGTGTGCGTGGTAGTTCATCAAAGGCACGCACAATTCAACTATTTAAAAGTCTGCCTAACACTTGGCTCTGCTGTCTGTCTCATGCTCAATCTATCCTGATACTGGCTGCAGAGCTTCATGTGCTCAATATCACTTTTGCCAGATTCTGCCACAAGGGGGTGCTTTAGCAAAGTCTACAGCCACAGTCTGCACTCTCTCCATCACAGCCGCCCCCACAATTATTTGAGAAACAAATTGTTTTCATGGAAAGGCTACCAGTTCAAGAGGCATGGTTAGATCCCACCTTCATCCTGTAGCTCTGGGAGGAGAATCAGTCAGACTACTGATTGAATGTTGGGTTGATTCTTTATTATCACACCGTTAGATCTAATTTGGCCATGTGGAGCTAGGGAATATTTGGCTCAACCTTCCAACGTGCCATGAGTCCTTTGTGATTTGGTCTGTCAACAATACAGGCGTGCTGGTTTTAATGCTTTCCTTTGTCCTCTGGACACAAGGGCCAGTTTCTGCTTTTCCTATGGACAACCATTTTCTAATGGAAATATTAAAAACATGCAGTTCCTCAAATGGCCACTAGGGACTGCCTTTAAAAATGAGTCAATTTCAAGCTCACTGCCACGGCAAAAATAAACACATTCACATGGTTCAGATCACCAAATTTGACATCAATGAGTGTAAAGTGGCTGTATAAACTTTTATCAACCTCATCAATGAAAATTATGAAAATTACATTAACCCAAAAATATACATAATTAGGAGAGTGGTGTTTTGAGAGAGAGCTGAATTGTAGTCTACGGTGTCACACAGCTAGCTGTCATCACATTAGCTACTGAACACTTTTGGTGAACTTAACTTTTGAACCTGTGAATAAATACCTAACAGAGCGTAATGATTCTCATTTTAAAGACAGTACAGCTTGTTGTGCTGTTAATTGTACTAACAGACTGCTGAAATGGGCTCCTGGTTGGCCTGGAAGGGATCCAAGGACGAAGGTGGCTCACATGTAGAAGCCATTAGCAACCTACCTTTACCCCCAACCAGAGGCTGCTAGCTTGACACAAGCAATCATCCAGCTGGACTGCCAACTGTGGTTAGCGACAGTCAATGGCCACTAGACAACATTCCAGTAGCTCTAGCAGAGTTTGGCCAGCACTCTGGCAGTCCTCTGACACAAGGATAAATGGACAGATTTGACCCAAATGATGATAAGATAACATAATTTAGCATCATAGGTTAGAAAAAGCTAAGCTAAAATAGCTAGCTTAAAGTAATTGATGTTAAATCGGTGTGTTCTAGCTACCTTCCTGACGAATTCACTGAGTCTATTTGCCAATTTTTTTTTATTTTATTATGCCACGATGGCATTGACAAGAACTCCAAAAATGGACTTAACCACTCTTTAGAAACCTGTGGGGGACATCAAGGATTTGAAGGATTTGTCCATTTATCCATCTAAGCTTGTCACTAGGAAAAAATACATTATTTAATAGCATGACCAGTTACTTTCAAATACAGATGTCTAATTATTTTACTGACGGACAAGCGTAAAGCCTCTCAGCAGTCGTTCATGCTATCAAGGCTTGACTTGAGATGAAGCTTTGATCCACTGATAATGAGTATCACAGAGTTTGCTGGCGACTGATTGCAATCATTACTAAAAGGGGCGAAGAGGCTGTCCTTGTTTAACTTCACACTCTTCCAATCAAGAGCAACACTAAGCTGTGTGAGTATAAATCTTCTGCTTCCATGTGGACTGCACTGCTTGACTAATGTGTCACAGTCTGGACTGAACATAAAACCCACAGCTTCAAACCCAGAGAGGTGGATTACATAGACAATCCAATCACGTGTGCATACTGGAACATGTCTTTGTGTTTCAATGTGCACGTTGTCAAAGGGAAATTAAAAGCACCTCGCTGTAAGAATCTGAAAACATTTGTTGTGCAGTTGCTTTGATGAGATGCCAGGTTCCTGGGGCCTCTCCATGCCCCGGTCCCCTCATATCGGTGGCTTTCTAGAGCAAGAGCAGCAGCTGAAATAGTCATCACTGTGATGCATTTCCTCACACTCAGAATGAGCCTGCTTGTCAGTTTTCCAATGGCTCTTTGATAATATTTTCAACTGCCTCTTTTCATTCTCCCACTGGTAAATAGAAATAATGATATCTAATTATTTTACTCTTTCCATCCAGGTTGTGAGACAGGTGGGATGTGGCAACCCATTTCACAATGACCACCAAAAAAAAAAATAATAAAAAAAGAAAAACACTGAGCATTCTCACTGCACAGATGATAACTGAGACAGGTAATTTATGCAATTTCACAGCCCTAACTGTTGCTATGGGCAACAATCTGCATTTGTAACTTGTCTGGGGTGGAAAACTCATGCGCTTAAGCCAGTCGTGACCACAAATTCAGAGATGACTAAAGATAGAACACCAGAGCCAAGTGGATTTACATATGACTAGGCTGAGAGAAGGTCTGCATCGTTTACATTATGGTCAAGTGTTAATTATCAGCATTTGCAGTAACACCAAACTTCTGATCATTTATTTCCTACCAATCTTTTTTTTTCCTTTTTGAGGATTTATATTTGCATAACAACTGCAAGTAATAGGAAAAAAAAAAACACACAATTTCAATTTGAAACTAAGCTTGAGACATTTGCTTCATTGGTTTGAAAAAAAACTTAATGCTCTCTCTCACATTGTAACCTATGAAGATAGTGATGTTGTTTGCAACCACATTTCTTCTTGTTGGGCCTGTCAGTACCCTTAAATTAAAACTGCAATCCCAGAGGAAGGCCAGACAGCTGATGCCACCTAGTTATGGGGCCAGGTACTACACTTCTCCAACTCCCTTTCTTCATCTATTTGATAGCAGCTTGTGTCAAGGCCCTACTCCTGCACCTGACTATAATAAGACTTTCCAAAGATGTTTCACACTCCCAATGAGTCTACAGATCCTCAGGGGGGGATCCTGGGTAATGCAGCCTGTCAGTCATACTTTGGGTCCACGTCACTGACTGTGTTTCACCAAGATTTTAATGAAAAGCCATGGACATAATTCATTTCACAGTAATTACTTTGTCTACCCAACCTGTCTCTCCCTTTTATCTCCTGCCTCCACTGTAATGCACCATTGTGAGTTTGGCTTCACAAACAAGGCGGAAAGTTTTCAAAAAGGAAGGTGGTTTGAAATTCTGAAATTCAGGGTTTTTTTTTTTTAATAAAAAGATAAAAGATTTATTTTTTGAGAAAAATTTTCAGCAGCAATATCACAATCACAATTTAACTTCAATCTCCACACTTAACCATGGAATGTATTTAACCTTTCCAAATGAACAAATACATTTTTAATGCTAAAATGTCTCCTTGTGTATTCTCCTAGAACTTTGAAGCTTGTTATGGCTACTACAATAAAGTAATAAAGTCATGCTTTACGTCCATATAGTAAAACATGTTAATTGTCAAGTATGTGGAAATTGCGTGAGTACATCATGCATTAAAGAATACATATCCTCAAGTATGCACAGGTGTAGATTTGACTATTTGCTCTAAAAAGCTGTGACACACTGAGATATGAACAAGAATGACTTTGAGACTGAGTCCAAGTTCCAATCAAAAGCCTAAACATGTATGGGGTACATGTACATTTGTGTTTAAAGATGAGATATAAACTGTACCAAGGTCAGCTTGTATTTCTACTGAAACAGCAAACACCAAAGACCTCTGAAGTCTTGGCTGCATGTGATCCTGAACATGTCAACTATTAATAGCCTATGCTCATTTTGATGACATGGTTAATTAAAAATACCCCAAGAAGCAATTAGGTCATTATAAACTTCACATTTTGCTCACTGATGGACAACATGATGTCGATTCTCTAATGTAACTGGGATTTTGCAGTCAAGCATCAGTGATAGGTTCTCACCTTCAGTGTGGACTGCAGACACATAGGTCCAGTTGTACCGCTTGACAATGTCCAGCATGGCCCGAGCCTGCAGAGTGTCTGAGGGAACAACCCTCAGGAAGTACTTGAACAAGGTCTTGTCACTCAAGTCGATGCTGGTGGCAGAGTAGGCAATCTGTGGGATGTTGAAGAGCTGCAATAGGTTTTGTACCTGAATAGCCACAGAGCTGGATCCAGGTCCGATCACACCGGCAATGGGTTTCTTTGACGGTGGTGGCTGATTGGACGGGGTTCCATCAATACACCATTTGGACCCGTCTTTATCATCCCTGATGGAGATGAGAGAGTCTCGGATGAACTCGATACTCTGCTCCAGGGCAACAGAAGAGTGCCAGCAGGAGTCTCGGATCTCACAGCCAAGACTGATGTTGGGGAGAAGGTTCGGGTCCGTGTTTATCCGATCAAGCGCGTGGAACATGGCCTCCACCCTCTGGATGCCGTACTGCTCTCGGACGTCCCCGCACTTCCGCTCCGCCACCTTCTCAGCAGACGGCTGGTGGTGGACGGAGAAGAGCGCGCCGATTATCACATCTCCGTCCATGCGGGCCACGGAGCGCGACACGGCGCGAGGGACCACCGAGCGCTCATATATACTACTGCTGTGGGAGAGCACGAGAACGTGAAAAAGACATGTGGGGAGACACAGGAGAGCGAAGAAACCCATCTTTACGCGTGCCATATTGTGCCACAAAGCGTGAGCCCTGCCAACTGTGCGGGCATATTATCTTCTGTCTGTCAGGGCTTGCACATTTATCCCAGTCATGGTCTGTGGGCACGAAACCTGGGGTATATCCACGGGCATCTGCACAAAAACAAGACAAACTGCTGTTATATGGCAAGAGAAACTCCTGTGATATGGAAGCTTGGAACGAGGAGGACAGATGTGACATACATTCATATGGGCTGAAAGGAGTTCATGAAGCACGCATTGCACATAATGCAGCATATATATATATATATATATATATATATATATATATATATATATATATATATATATATATATATATATATATATATATATATATATATATAATCGCCCAGCTCATGCCGGGCTGTTCTTATACTGTCCATTGACAAAAATCTGTCAGCAGCCTGATTTCAGCACCTCGGACAGCGCGCTTTCCAAACACGATACAAGGTCGTCTCGGGGACTGTTGCCGAGCCTCGTCCTCCTCTCACAACAACATTCCTTCCGATTTGACCTAGCTAATCTCAATCAAAATCCGTGCAACAAATCTATCGGCACCTCTCTGGATTCCGCACGAGGAAGGGTACAAAATACCTTGACTGTTTTGTTTTAAATCTACCATAACATGTCTCACCCTGTCCCGCAGTCAAGCTACAACTCAATCGTCGGTTTACAACACTAATAATCATACACATGAAAGTGATAATAAACGAATTAATGTATAATATGTATAATCTGTTGTCACAAATCTGCCCGTTGTCTCATTAACACCATGTACATTTGAGACTGATCGTTCTGTGTCAGTTGCATCAAAACTTACCTGAATCCTTGAAACATGTCTCGCCCGTCTTCTGTAGCGCGTGCTCTTCGTCGGTATGACTTGAGTTCGTCTGTCTCTGCCTCTCGTTCGCTCAACTCAAAGCATGAAAATGAAGACCCCCCACCTCACCCCTCCTCCGCCCATCTTCCCAAAACGCTCTCACATTTGCCTTTTCCTCACTGATCCTTGTCTTCAAGTCTGTCTTAGTGGTACAACTCGTTATGTTTTTATGAGAGTTATACAGTATTCTCACAAGTGATACAGGAAATAAAAAAATAAATTACAAAATGAATCATCAACGTTTTAACATTTCATCTTGCTGACTATAGCAATTAAGAAATCCCACTAACAGCCCACAGCGGCGTTTCTATCTATAACTTTAAATTGATGGATTAGAATATTACTTCAGTTCATTAAATAAACTCATCAGACATAAACATTTATTTTGAAAAGGGGCTATAAATAAAGATTAGGCATGTAGACATTCATAATCTAAAATTTAAGCACAGTGTCGTTGAAGAGATTTGACAAGCACTATAATCTTTAAGAGAAACGCCAGCATCTCATATATCGCTGAGGGGACTTGAGCCTCTGGCTTCTAAAACTACATGACAGGGGCCCTGGATGTTTTCAGCACCATGGACAGCGGTCAGCTCTTTGCATTGCACCATCTAGCGTTTCGCTGAGGATCAGATACGTCAAACAGCACTCAGCCGTGCTTCTCTGAAACATCATGAAAAGTTTTGTCATGAAGCCTGGTCTGTCATGGTGTTGCTTCGCTTGTAAACCTCTGCAGGCTTTGGGAAAACTCTTTTTGAATGCATAGAGTTTATGCCGGGTACTTTTTTTTCAGCGAACTCCCGGTTAGGCTCGCGATAAAGTCAGTTAGTGAAACACCGTGTTTTACTAAGCTTGTTATCATAAGCGTCCCCTCCTGGAGGGGGGGGCACGATCTACGTGGTATAAGGTCGCGTCGTGACTCACGCCAGGCGGCATAAGTCACAAATAAACTTACGGAGGAGTTGCTGTGACACTGGTGCCCGAGGCTTTGGAAGCGATCATCTGATACTGAACCTGAATAAAAGTGACATGTTTGATAAGGAGAGACTCTTTTAATGCAGCAGCCATTCTTCGGGGCAAGAGGCGACGGCGGAACTTGGGTCTATTCTTGGACTGCAGTCTGCGTGGGTTGACCGCAAGGTTTCCTACCAATGATTAAAACATCATTATCATCTTGATGCCTGTTGGCTGAGAGGCCATTAAGTAAAAGGGATGACATGAGTTAGATATCGCACTTTTGTCATTATATTTGAGGCTTAGATAAAGATCAATAAAGATGAAGAATCTCCCCAACCGACTTGTTTTGTTCCTTAAAACAGCGGGTAAATGCAATCCAAATTTTGACACACCTTTGCGCATGTTGCGTCAATCCGTCCTTATCTTGCACTAGATATAAGTGCAAGATAAATTAAATATAATATTTGATGTCTTAAAAGTCCACAGAAAATCCTCAAAATCTCACAAACGTGATTTTGATCATTGGAAGACTCGATGAAAATAAAGGTGGAAGTGATGAAAGTTGTAAGGTTCACAGCACCATAGTGTTTCTTTCTCTACTTCCACACGATACAGCATCATAAAATTGATAAACATTAACATTTAATCAAAAGAATTTTTAGAAACCCACCTCCACCCCTTTCAAAGTGGGGTGATTTTTCGCCTAAATGTTTAAACACAAAACAATTCACAGATCAAATGTGACAGAATCGCTCCCCTATTAAAACGCACAGCAAAAAATACTAAGTAAGCGAGACCCAAAAAACAAACATTATAAATGCATTATATTCTCACTGTAACAACTGAACCATAATTTTAAAACATAAGAAACAATAAATCATAGAAATCACAATAACTCAAACTGATAAAGGTATGTATGCATACATTGTATCTGCCTGTGGACAAAGTTGTTGGAAGTATTTTCTATTTTTTGACATTTAACTAAGAAAATATTGAAGTTCAACAGATGAGGTCGTTTTAGTCACGGACTACACTTTTTTAAAAATAGAATGATCATTTTAGATTTCATATGATGCAAACTGTCATGGTCCAAGTGCACGGGTTTGTTTCAACACCTGATGACAAATGTACTAAGCAGTGTCCTGTTGATGCGTCCGTGAGTCAGCGCTTCCTGCTCCTGGGGGGGTTCAGGTCGTGCCGGTGACTCTGACCCCGGAATCTGCCTTCTCCCTCTGCCAACATTAATGAGTGGTGGTCTGGTCAAACTTGTTTTCACACAGAGCACAGCAAAAAGTGCTGCAACAGTAGCCTCTGCTGTTTGTTTTTTGTTACTGCGTCAAAAAGGGACCGCAATGTGGGCTGTAAAAGATTTTTGGAGAACAAATATCCATCCAGGGAAGTATAATGGCATGAAGGAATATATAATGAAGAGTTATAACTAGAAACACGGCAAAACAGGGATAAAGATTAACCAAAATGAGACACTATACAGTATGTAATATGTATACATGAAAGAGTACACATTGTCCACAGAGATTACTCATTTACACAGTCATGTACAGTCAGGAGTTTTTTAAGATTTTGCATTTATGCACCATCACAATGGAATCGAAATAAAACAATAAAGATGTGATGAAAGTGTAGACTTCCAGCTTTAATTTAAGAGGCTTGTTTAAAATATGTAAGTTATCATTTCAGGGTTACAACCACAAAATACTTATATTTTTAAGGCCACAGAAATATTTCAACAAAGTGAAATAAACTGAAACATTGACCATAATATTGAATACTTATATGAAATTACATGCTGAAGTCTGGAGCCCATGAATATTACATTCTGAGGTTGCTTTGCTAGGACTTCAATGCAACCACCTTCAGTTGTTTCTCATTGTCTCTGCCTTCATTTTCATCATCAGTAACTGAAAACTATGCTCTACTGAGTTGAGATCAAGTGAATGACTTGGCCATTGTTATAACTTTTCTATTCCTTTACCATCAAAAAGTCTTAAGTTGCTTTCTCAGTATGTTTAGGGACATTATCCATCTACACTGTGAAACTCCATCCCAGTGGAGCTCATATTGGTTGCATGTGAGCAGAGAAAGTGTCATACCTCAGAATTTATCTGCCTACTTTTTTCAGAAGTCACATTGTCCATAAACTCCAGTGAACTTGTTCCACTGTCAGCCATAAATGCCCATACCATTACACTGCCTCCATGTTGGACCTATGATGTGTTAGGCCTTGGATCATCAACTGTCCCTTTTTTCCGCATAGTTTTCTCTTTTTATTACTCTGATACAAGTTTATATTGGTTTGTTCTGTCCAAAGAATCTGCTTCCAGAACATGGAAGGCTTTTTTTAGATGTGTTTTCTCAAGTCCAACTTGGTTTTCATGTTACTGAATGTTACCAGTGATTTTCAAGATGTTGTAAACCCTCTGTGTTTACATTCATTCAGGTACAGTATCTCTTAAAATTAGATTTTGATCCTAATACACCCACTGATACTCCATTGGACACATTCCTAAGGCCCACACCTTCCCTGAAAGGAATGATGTCATACTTATACACTCAAATTCACTCTCTTCATCTTGTTACTCTAAACTCAATTAAAACGCTTTGGGAAACGGATCTAGGAGAGGAGATTTCCGAGAATCTTTGGGAAGAGGACCTTGTTAGGGTCCATAAGTCCTCTATCGGTGCAAGACATGGACTGATCCAATGTAAAATTATTCACCGTGCACACCTCACGAAGGTCAGACTCTCGAGGATCTACAAGGAAGTGGCCCCAACTTGTGACAGGTGTCGCCAGGCACCGGCAAGCCATGTGCATATGTTCTGGTCTTGTCCTGCTTTACACTCTTACTGGAAAGAAATTTTTGGCTCACGGTCTAGGGTTACTCATAAATTAATAGAACCTAATGCTACGGTTGTATTGTTTGGTGCATCTCCACCCTCGATACCACTCTCCTCCTCAGAATCTGCTTTTATAGCCTTTGTTACTTTACTAGCAAGACGCTTGATTTTACTTAAGTGGAAATCTCCAACCCCAAACACATTATGGATAAGAGAAGTCCTTACTAATATTAGACCAGAGAAGATCAGGTGTGTTTTGAAGGGCTCCCTTAGGAAATTTTATAAGACATGGGACCCCTTTTTTGTCTATGTTCGAGAGCTGGACTTCCCAGCTATCCCTGAGTGACTCAGCACATATTTCAGTGATTTGATCGTTAAAACATGACAGTTCCCGGATTGACGGATGGCCAGTATTCCCCTCTTAAAAATGTGTTTTATATTCTATTCTGTTTTACTTTTCACATACAACACTGATACAATTGTATATTAGTAAGCCCTTTTTTCCTTTTTCTTTTTTTTATTTGTCCTGTCCTAGTTTACTTTTGATATTGTATTGTTTTAATGTCCTATTTCAAAAAAGACCAATAAACAGATTATTTAAAAAAAATAAAAATATAAATTAGATTTTGACAATGATACACCTACCTTCTCCAGAGTATTCTTAACTTGTCAAATGGTTACTATAACCCCACTTCAAAAAATTGTTGGGGCACTGTGTAAAACATAAATAAATAACAGAATGCAATGATTTGCAGATCTCATAAACCGATATTTTATTCCTAATACAACATGATGGACATATGAGATGTTGAAACTGATACATTTTACCATTTCATGGAAAACATTACCTCATTTTGACTTTGACGGTAGCAACCCATCTAAAAAAAAAAGTTGAAACAGGGGAAACAAAAGGCTGGAAAAGTAATTTGTGCCAATCAAAAACAAATGGAGGAGCATTTGACAACTAATTAGGTTAACTGGCAACAGGTCAGTAACAGACTGGAAATAAAAGAAGAGAGGCAGAGTCTCTAAGATGTAAAAATGGGCAGAGGTTGACTGATCTCCAACAAACTGTCTATAAAATGCGGAACAGTGGACAGTTCAAAAGTCTGCATCTCTGATGGTATGGGGTCATGTTAGTGCTTATGGTCCGGGCAGATTACACATCTGGAAAGGCACCATTAGTTTTGAAGAGTACATAGAGGTTAGAGAGCAACATATTCTTCCATCCAGGGAATGTCTTTTTCAGGGAAGACCTTGCATATTTCAGCAAGACAATGCTAAACCATATACTGCATTAATCACAAGAGGAGGGCTTTGCAGAAGAAGAGTCTGGGTGCTGAACTGGCATGTCTGTAGTCCAGAGCTTTCATCAATAGAAAATATTTGGTGCTTCATAAAACAAAAAATCCAGCAACAAGACCTAAGACTGTTGAGCAGCTAGACTCCTGCTTCAGACAAGAATGGGACAACATTCCTCCCCTAAAACTCCAGCAACTGGTCTCCTCACTTCCCAGACTTTTACAGATGGTTGTTAAAAGAAGACGGAATGCTACACAATGGTAAACGTTGTGCTGTTCCATCCTTTTTGGGATGCGTTTCTGCCATCAAAGTCAAAATGAGCTAATATTTTTCCATGAAATGGTAAAATGTCTCAGTTTCAATATCTGATGTTCTTTATCTTCTTGGGGTTTGTGAGATTTACAACTTATTGGATTCTTATTTTGTTTACATTTTACACAGCATCTAAACTTTTTTGGAAATGGGGTTGTACTTTATAATTGTTAAATCCTTCAAATGAAACCTGAAAGTCTTATTTTATTTTAAATTTCTTGTGGCAGTATATTAAAGCAAAATCATAAAAAGATGTCATTGTCCAAATACTTTGAGACCTATGTCGATATATCTGTTCTTTTGATTCTAAATCTGACGCAATGGATGATTCAGAATTATTTGAAATCTCTTTTCCATAAACAAAAACACTCTTTTTTAAATCTCTCTTCCACAAAAGTGAACGATTTTTTTTTGTGTTCGTGATTTGATTCAAAGTTTTTGTTTTTCTCGATCATTGATGTTTGTGGCTTTACGTTTTTGAGAAACTGTATCGACTTCTCTTATTTCCCCCGTACTGTAAATTGTATGTGCATTTAGTTCAATAAAGTTCAGAGAAGAAAAAAAAGGGGGCAGGCTGGCTGAGTGATGTGTGAGAGCAGAAGCTAGAAGCTAGCCCTCGTTAGCAGTTTGTTCATTGCAATTAACGGGAAGTTTTGTGGTTTTTGTTTAAAACAGTCAAGCGTGTAGTATCACACCTATTCTTTACAACACGAAGATCAGGTGAGAAACACTTTTAATAACAACACAGCTTTGCTGGATAAAGTTGCTTTGCTGTAAACGGTTAAACTTCCGACCTAGTTAGCTGTTTTTAGCCACCATTAGCCGGGTTAGCGTCTTTTAGCCGGTCATTGTTCACCAAACTGGTGGCTTTATTAAAAAATAAAATCAAATGTGAGCAGCAAACGGACAGTTTTACAGCTAAATCTGTTTACTGCTGAAGATATATACGTAAGAAACATCGACCAGCTGCAGGTTTCTATTACTTGTTGGTTGTAAGCGCTTCAAGATAAATCCTGCATGTCATTTACAAGTTAGTTATCTGGATGTGGCTGAATGTGTGATTATTAAGAAGAGGAAGTGATTGTTAATATTCAGTAAGTGACTGCCCATACACGCTGTATTTGTACGTGCAACTAATGAC
The DNA here is from genome assembly GCA_018398805.1 of Hirundichthys speculiger. Taxonomy (NCBI): domain Eukaryota; kingdom Metazoa; phylum Chordata; class Actinopteri; order Beloniformes; family Exocoetidae; genus Hirundichthys; species Hirundichthys speculiger. Next base: position 1,841,564 of record JAGFBZ010002379.1, on the reverse strand, counting down.
ACTGGAGTATCAGGACAACTCTTCAGTTCATAGTAGCCATCAGAAGCCTTTATAAAGGTGGAAACATCACTGTTTAACTTTCTAGTTTCAGATTGTATGTTGTTTTGTTTTAGAAATATAAACGTGTAATGTCGTTACGTAGAATTTTCTGAGTGCTATGGCAACTATATGTTGGACGTACTAATATAAATACAAATAATGTTGACATTTTCTTGAGGTTTTTGAGGTGTTGCTGAAATTAGCTCTTATGTTGTTTTGGTCGTTAACATGGTTACGGTTTCAGGAAATGATGCTGTCAGAGTTTCAGTGAAGCTGATGTTTTATTATAAAGGACAATTTAACAAACAGAAGGATACATTGAGATTAATGCAGCTTCTTTACTTTGTGACAACTCTCTAGCTGTCTCTTTGTGATGTTTTATTTCTGTATCTTAAACAGTGGAAACTTTGGTTATTGCATTTCAGGACAGAAAATCAAATAGATTTTGCTTTCATGATACAAAATAAATATGCCCACTTTTAATTATTTTGTTCAGTCACTTTCGTCAGTGAAAACGTTACTCAAAATCACGTTGAAATTAATCTGTAGTCTGGAATAATGACAAGCTCAAAAGCAGGGGAGAACAGATTTCAGCCTCAGACAGCTGGGAAGCTTCCTAATAAGGTATTTGTTTGTATGGGACAGCCTTTTGGTTGCAGCATACTTGACTTGGATAAAGGATGAAGGGGGCAGTGTTGCACATTCAATGTGCAGGCGAAAGACGGAAAACCATCTCAGACAGCTAAGGTTTTCTTTAGGGCTTAATTTATTTTTCGTTCTAAATTATTATTATGATTCTTTTTATAATAATCTAAGATAAATGAGGCTGTTTTTTCATTTGTGTTAGTGTTGACTATTTTAAATGGTATTTACCTCAAATTATGAAAGAGTGCATCAGTGCAGATCAGTCAAGTTCTCTTGGTTTTTGTTGTTTTTTTTCACATCAATATACCTATGCTGTTATTTTCTTAGATATAGACAAAGCCTTTGACACTTAAAAATATAATTGCTCCTTTAATCTCTTGCATGTGATCACAGTGACATCTGGTGTTTGCTCTTATTATATACATGGTTAGTTTATAGTTTCTTTCATATGTGCAGTAAATACTTAGTCGGCTATCTGATAGAATAATAGAATAATATGTATTCACATAGCCTGCATCTTAGATTCTTTATTTTTGACGTGAATTGTGTTATTATTATTATTTTTATTTTTTTTTTACTTGATAAGTCATAATCTCATATTTAGTTTTATATTTACCCCTTATTATATGCTCTCTTCTAATACAGTAGTTGTCACTTGATTCAAGCTCACACATCTGGAGAAGGGTCTGACTGCACAGTTCCTAAAGAGTCTCTCCTCTCAGGCCACCTCCAGTGTCAGAACCAGAATTAAAAACCTGCTAATACAAAAGAAAAAAAAAAACAGGCATGTCGAATCCAAAAATAATAAGCGAGATACAACATTATTAGTCAGCAGTACTATGAATAAACATTCATATCAACATGGTCAATTATTAGTTAATTATTAATGCTAATCTGAAACTTAACTTCACATTTAGTGTTGACAATGAGCTCAGGGTCCGCTTTGTGCCACCATAAAACAATGAAACGATTCAAAACATAATCATTTCATGATGTTATATAAAACAACAGTTTTACTGTAAAGCCTATGCCTGATGTATTTTCCTTGTTATTTCTGGATCTGACAGTGGAAGTGACTTGAGAGTAGTGCCAGCACTGGGAGAGACCCCACAGTAGAGGTCTGCAGCAAAACTGTCTTTTTCATCTTTGTTGTATCTTTGATTAACTTTTCCATCTATCTGACATGACATTGCATTTTCCCACAGAGATACCACTGTAACCTTTCCACCTCTTCAGCTCTGAAGATGGCCGACGATCATATTCACTGTACATCCTGTGTGAACCAGAGGTGCATGGTCAGACCCGAACCAGGAGTCTCTTGTGGTCTCATTACGTGTCCGTTGGTGTGTGGGGCTGTATTTCATTCCTGCAAGGCTGATGAACACCAGCTTCTGTGCCCACTGATGAGGGTCCCATGCCTCAATAGTGGTTATGGTTGTCCAGCTACCCTGGTGCGTTGCCAGATGTACGCACACCTAGAAGTATGTCCAGCTGGAGTTGTGTGCTGTACAATGGAGTGGAACAGATGGCCTGTTAGCTGTTTGGACTACACTTCTTATGAAAGCCTGAGCCGTGGGGTGGAGGAGGTGGAACAGTTGGACATGGTCCTTGCCCTTCAGGACCAGCATACACTCCTCGAGTCTCTGAAGGTGATCGCCATGGCGCCTTCTGCACAAGGAGATCAACCTGTCACTGTTAAGGAGAACAGGGCAAAACACTCAGCTTTACAGACATGTGTTCCTGAGGCCTCCCCCGGCATTGGTTCACCCTCACAGTCTTCCTCACACTGGTCACAACCGCCCCCACCAGGCTCAGCAAGAGAGAAAATTGTCAGTGGAATTAATGGCTTGAATGAAGATCACCTCAGTAAACTGTATGAGGCCACAGTCGAGACAGCAAGAAGCTTAGCTGCTGCTTTGGACTTTGTTAGCAATGCCAGCTGTAATGAAAGAAGCAGAGACGGTGTGAATAAAGGAGCGGCTCAGCGAAAGAACAGCAATGTAGACCTTCAGAATGGACCAGAACGCACGGTATTTGATGCTGCTGATGGTTCGCACCGCACAGATATTACAGAGAAAAGTGTTTGTTCCAGCTGTTCTGGTGAAAATGGGGCTTCTAAAGGAACCAGCGAAAAGTATAAAGACACAGCCAATGGGTCACTGTTGGAGACAGTGTGTCCAGTTGAGGTGGAAGACAAGGATGCAGGTGTTTCTCAAGAGCCTGTGAGCCCTCCAATGATGTCCCCACTTCATGTTAGCCAGGGTATGGCGCAGAAAGCCGGTCATGTGTTCCTGGAAGATAGAGGACAAGTTTTTTCAGAAAGTTGTTGGTCTGAGAGGAAGTTGCAGAACAAGCAGTGTTTTAGGGGCCCAGGCCGGTATTCATTATCTAGTGGAAGAATAGGGATTGTTCCAGAGAGACCACTGTATAGATTGCGACCTAAAATGGAGGACAAGGCGGTGGATACTTCAGACCTGGAGCAGGATGACGACCCCATGGGTCTAGGAGAGATAGATCTGATCACAGCAGCTTTGCTCTTCTGCTTAGAGGAGTCCAGAGAGTGTAGAAGGATTTCTGATACGGTCTACGTTGACGGTTACAGAGTTGATTTTGGAACACAGACTTTTACTTTTCCTGCAGCAATCTTGGTAACCAACACGAGAGTGGGTGAAATGGCGTCTGCTTCCGCCTGTGACCACGCTGCCCCACAGCTCACCTACCCTAGCCCTTTCCGCACTCTTCGCCTCGGTCTGGTCCTGGAAGCTCTGGAAGTCGAGGCCGTCCCACATAACCGTTACCTCCCTCCTAACCCCCGCTACCAGCACATGTTCCCCTTCGTCTGCGGTCAGTCATTCCGCCGGGATGAGTTTTCTTCTCATTTCAGAAACGTCCATGGCGACATTCACGCAGGTCTCAACGGTTGGATGGAGCATCGTTGCCCCCTCGCATATTACGGCTGCACATTCTCCCAGCGGAGGTTTTATCCATCCACCCAGGGAGCCAAGGTGGTTCACAATAGGCACCTTAAGTCATTTGGAGTTAAGCCTTACACATGGGTTAAGTGTCCAAGTGACTCCCAGTCTGACCAGTTCAGTGCGCTGCCCATTGAGATACTGTGGCACATAGCTGGATTCCTGGACAGTTTTAGTTTGTGCCAGCTGTCGATGGTATCACGGACTATGAGGGAGGTATGCGCCAGCTTCCTCCAAACCAGAGGGATAGTGGAGCTGCAGTGGGAGCAAAGACAATGTCCTGGTGGTCATGGCACTGTGTCATGGCAGATCAAAAATAAAGTGAGTTGAAAAAGAATATTGGAGATCTGCACTGTCAGTGTTTTAGATGATGTCTTTATGTAAATCAGTTTCAAGTTGATCTAATCTAATTCTGTTTTACTTCTACCATGAAAATAAATTTGCCTATATTTTAATTGTTGCAGGTGTGGCGGTTCAGCACCGCCTTCAGCCCAGTGTCTTCATGGGGTTTTACTGACATCCCCAGCATGTCAGTACATCTTAAGAAGTGCCAGTTCAATGTCGTGGAGCAGAAGACGGAGCCCGTCCCCCTCCCTGCCATGTGCACCGCACGAGATGGACTGTCATTCCGTCGCGTCCTGCGCCATGTCAACACCTGACCACACCGGGCTGACCTGTCAGAGCTGCATGAGTTTCACTGTGGTATTCTGAGGATGTTGCAATTAAATAGTTTCTGTTTTGAAGCAAATCAACACCTCCTGTTTTATATTCGACTTTGAAGAAGCCTTAATGAGATAACACTACTCTCCAGGTCTGTTTTCGCTGGTGGTTGCTGTGAGGGAGAAAGAAGAAGCAATTTGTGGTGCACAGATTTATGCTGAAAATGCACACTTATTCTAAGATTAAATATGTTTTGTTGAAGACAAATATGCACTATTGATTTATATTATTCACACTGATATATTGAAGTGGAATTTACATGTTTTCACTATTTTGCCTTGCAGTAGCCATGGAAAACAGTACGTTGTTGTTTAAGTCGCATTATTTTTGTTTCAGATATTATGCCAGCACTTTAAACAATATTTTCTAATCCCTTCCACGTTGATCAGTGAATTTGATCAGAATTGTCTGACTCCTACCGAGGACTCAACCAAGTACAAATCTAGGTTGACTGGATTTGTAGGATTTCAGGATAAGAGCTGTAACAGTTGGATAACCTGCAAATGCATGTGATTTGCTACCATTTAATAAAGTCCTTACTGCCTTTGTATTTATGTTTTTATAATCCACAGCTGTTTGGCTGAAAGAAAATATTTTGACTTCATTCACAGACATCAATCTTCAAACCTAAGATAATGTGAATCTACTCAAACCTAGAAAAACATTCTGTGTATATTGATTAAGAAATTGATTTTACTCACAACGCTTTAAATATGTGGTGCAATGAGCAAGCTTTTACAAATTTATAAATATAAGAAAATGTTTAAAAAAAAAAAAAAAAAGGGGCAATTGATAAATCAAGCTCATTGAGTACTGAAATGGTAGATCTCTGAATGTCCTTTATTCATGTATTCATGGCACAGATAAGAGAGAGTGAACCCTCATAAGAATAAGTTAAGAGACCATCAAGTTTGTTACCACAAAAGAAAAAGTCCTTAATCTTGGGCTGCACTTAATCTTTGGTGCAGTGTTAGGGCAGGAAGCCCATATACAGAAGCTCCAGTCCTCAACGCAGGGGTTGTGGGCTCAACTCCCAGCTCACGTAACCCTCTGCTGCATGTCTTCCCTGCTCTCTCTCTCTGCCCCCTTTCCTGTCTTCCTTCACTGTGAATAAAGGCCATCAGTGCAAAAAAATTAAATCTCATGGGAATGCCACTGTTTTAAAGAGAAAAATTTTTTCTGGTATAAATTAATTTTATCTAAAACTAAAATAAGATTTCAAATAAGTTTAAGAAGGTCAGTCCATACTAGTTGGAGTACAAAGTACCCTTTGTACAATCAGCTCTAGAGGCTCCAGACAGGGCTGAGAACAGAAGATCCAGAAAGGTGAAAAAAAAAAATTAAATGGAAAATTATATTTGTATGCTGCAAATTTACCTGACAAGTTCTTTCTGTCAATAGCACAGTAATGGAGAGCTTTTGTAATGGGAATAAATAATTAAATCTTCCTAAAGTTCCTTGTCTTCTAAACTTTTTGAAGATGCAGATGTTAAACTACACCAATGCAGTGGGAAGAGTCCCAATTAAAGTGACAGACACTTATGGTTTTCTGAGGTACAACAGCTTAAAACTAGTATAATATAGAGGCAATTCTGTTAGCCTCATCAGCTATTGCACTCATTTGGAAACAGCCTTGAAATTCTTCCAAAATCAACAACCAGCAGCAGTTCCTTCTCTAAGAAGGTTGCTTATGTCTTCTCCCTTTGACACTGTGTTAAGACACTGTTGATATGACGAAATGACTTTGTTGACCTGCACAAACAACCTTATCCTTTTTTCAGTGTCCCACTCCCTTGCTCACTCTTTAATTACTTTTTGTGTATGTCTGTTTTCTCTTTGAGACCAAAATGTTTGCTTTTATAAATGTAGCTGATAATCAATCAAATGCATTTGATTAGCAGTACCTGGTGATTGTGTAGCCTCATAACTCCTGGGGAAGCAGAAGACTGTCCATAGTTTTTCACACACTGGCTCATTGTTTAGTTAAGTGAATAATGATGTGTTGCTGTTAATCGGAGGCTGTATTTACCTAATTTTAACACGTGCTGACGTCCAAATGAATCTTCTTTATAATCAAATCATTTATAACATAAATAGATTATAACTTGTTTTCATGGGACTGTAAATTGTTGTACTTGGCAGGCGCTTAGGCGTTCACTGACCTCCTTGGATTTCCCATTGGACAGCACATTGATCATTCCGATGAGTGCTGTCTAATAAATAAATAATAAACTTGTTCATGTTGGCAAAGAGAAGTTATTAGCTGCATTCAGTCATGATCACCAACAGGAAGTGAGGAAGTGTTGACAAGTTGAGATGTACTGCAGCTCTCAGCGGCACTGTATTAATAATCTAAGTGGCTTTGTTTACATTGTTCATGCTTGACACCTTGTGGTGAGTTAAAAAAAAAAAAACCTACAACAATTTATGCTTTGATATGATTTTTATTCTCCTCAGAGTTTCATACAGTTCTTAATAACACTAAGCATCTGCTTCAACAAAACTTTATAATATCTTTTCTCATTGGTTTGCACAAAATATCTCCTAATGGCAAAGCAAAATTGGTGCATCTTTCTTCTGTCAGTGATCACTGAATGACTCTTGAACATCGTCAGTTTCCCTGGGCTCAGTTCAATGGATACAATTAGAAAATGTAGCCACTTGTCTATAAGAGCTCTTGCAGTTAATGGTGCATGTTGGAGTGACAAACAAAGCATGAAGTCAAGAGAATTGTCTATTGACGTGTAAGATAGGATTGTGCCAAGGTCAGGATCTGGGAAAGGATACAAAAAGAAAAAAGGTTTCAGCATAAAAAGCACAATCAAGTATAGTAATCTCTATCACCAAATGTGAGTTTAGAGGAAGAACATTTCAGCCTCCACATTTTTGAACAACCAGCAAACTTTAGATCTGGTTGCCCAGCCAAACAGGAATAGCAGGAAAAGGTAAGAGTCATAACAGAACACCTCATGGGTCACCATTACTGACATAAAAAAAAAAAAAAAAATCCTTTGAACTAATCTGTTACAGATTCCATTTATTCAACAGAGAATGTTTGGATGGTCATAAGAAAGCAGTTTCTCAAAAGCTTGAATCAAGGTAAGTGGACTTGCTTGTCTTGGTTCTTGAAGATGTTTCATATCAAGATATCTGACACTCTGCTCAGAATTTGCAAAGAAAGAAAGAAAGAAAATGTGCATGAATGACCTTTCAAAAGGCAGGGGTACACCGTGGACGGATCGCCAGTCCATCGCAGGTAATGGTATCAGTCATGAGATAGAACTTTCACTGACGTGCTCAGATTCTCAGGCTGTGGGATGAAAACATGACAATGATGTCTGACTTAAAGTCCACACTGGTCACAGACTGGTCACACTTGTTGTGTTAGTTTTTCTATCAGTATAAATCAAACAGTCACAGCCAACATTCTTGTTCCCAGACCCAACCTACCGACAGCATGGCCTCAGTCTGGTTTCCACAGGTTTAGGTTTGCAGCATTGATGCATCATGCAGCAAACATAAAAACCTGACTTCAAGTTGGTTTTGGAATTAAAGAAAAAGCAAGGGGGAGAAAAAATATTCTGAAGTAACTTTAAGGAAAAAAAAGAAAATTTTTGGAAATAAAGCAATACCCAAACATTCTGTAGGGAACAAATATATTAATCATGTAAACCATATGTATACCTTTTCACATACACCTGTTCCATGACGATGTCCTTCATGCATATTGTCATGATCTTTATTTTTGGTCCTGGGCTGAGTCTTTTCATGCCAGTTAAGTTTTTCCCTGTACTGTTCCTTATTTTTCTCCACCCACCAGAGGTCTCCAGTGTCTGTTTCAGCTCTTCCCTGCTTGTCATCAAACCCACCTGTTCACCTCTTCTGACCTGCAAACATTTACCTGATTACCTTCAGGAGTATTTAAATCTTAAGGGCTTTTATTATTATTGAAATTCTTATCATTTCCTGGCCTCATTACCAGATTCTTTGTTCCTTTATGATTGTCTGTTTCCTGGTTCTGGAACTTGAAATTTATTTGCACTGATGACTTTTAATGACAAGTGACTTCTGTAATTATTTCTGTTTTTTATTGCTGAGTGAGTAAAGCTTGTTTCCATTATCAAAGCGTCTCTCATGTAGGTGGTCACGTAATTCAGTCCACACATGTTTAAAGTGAACAAGACAAACCTAATATGGTGAGTTAGCAAACTGAAACTGAATTTAATCAAAATTTAAGACTAAATGCCCAGTTTCAATGTCTACAACAGTGGTTCTCAAACTTTTAATACTGCGTACCACTTGAGAAACTGTTCAGCTCTCTGAGTACCACCATGATGACCAACTTTAAAATACAGCCTTATATGCCTTCTCAATTGGCTTTAAATACACAGGAGAGATGTTTATTCCTTTATAGTGGTTATTTATTACCTGAATTGTTACCTTACTGAATCAGACATTTACAACTCTGTCCAACAATTTTCACATACTCATACTCCCATACAGAGCAAAATAAACACACTCAAAAGTTGTTACATCTGCACTGCAGAACTGGTGCAGTGCAGTGAACTGCAATAGTGAACTGGTGAACAGATGAAGTATCTGTCAATGTTCTGAGCTCCATCCAGAAAATTGAACAAAATGCCAGTAGCAGAGCAGGAACAGCAACTTCTGACAGAAACCTGCTCCACAGTGCTGGAGGACAAACTCTGGTGTTCAATTCAGTTCAATTCAATTTTATTTGTATAGCGTCTGTTACAATGTCAATTGTCTCTAGGCGCTTTACAGAGACCCAGTCATGACCCCCAAGCAAATGTCATTAACTAAAATTATAATATTAAATCCAATCAAGGATAATGGCAATTAAAAAAACTTCCACAGAGGGAGAAAAAAACCTTTAAGCCAAACAGAGGCAAGTAAAAACTCCACTTTAAGAGGAAGAAACCTTGAGCAGGACCTGGCTCATATGGGGGGACCTTCCTGCCGAAGGCCAGCCGGGTAAAGAAAGAAAAGAGGGGAGACAGGACAGAGAGAGGATGTAGGACAGAGAGAGGAGAGCACACAAATGACTGAATGAAATGATCATATAAATATAAACAGATGGAGGCAGCAGCACTGGGATGAGATGGCCAGAGGACCAGGTCGCCGATCACCACGCCAGTTGGAACCCCAAACACAAGTGGAGGAGAACCCCGGGATGGCCAGAGGATGGAACTGCAAGTCAGCATGAAACCCAGGAAACTCTGGCCTGCAAATACACAGGGGGGGGGGGGGGGGGGGGGGGGGGGGCAAAACAGCACAACAAACCACAGGAAAGTAAAGAATATGGAGCACAGTTACAGTAACAAGGTGCTCCCAATTAATTATGAGTGAGCTGGAGGAGGAGGAGGAAGGGAGGAAGAAAGGGAAGGAAAAGGAGAAAAGCAGTGGAGACACCACTCAGCAGATCATGTTGGCGTCCCCCTGCAGCGTAGGCCTATAGCAGCATAACTATGAAGAAGCTGTGATTAAGACGGGCCTAGTCTAGTCTTAGCTACTACAAATATGGCTATAACTATTAGTCCCTACACACTATAGTTTGGACCACATGTGTCAAACACAAGGCCCACGGGCCAAATGTGGCCCACCACATCGTTTTATGTGGCCCTTCGGAGCTTGTGCATTATTGGCTTAAATTTTGAACCAATATTTTAAGACTTAAAATAAGCTTTCAGCGCTTTAAAGCGTGTATGGACAATAAACTTCATCTCCCATAATGCATTTCGTCGTTACCAACAAGATAACGGTATATAACCATGAGCAAGACATCAAGACGATTTTCAGTACTGACGAACTTAAGAAAAACCTCTACAAATTAACCCCAACATGTCCAAGAAAAGAAAATTTGATCCACAAGGAAGGCAGTTTCATGAACGATGAGAAAACGAATACAAGTTTGTACCTCAAGGTGAAGAAATAGCAGGTCTGTCTTTTGTGTTATGAGGCGGGTGTCAGTCATGAAAGAGCATAATCTACATCAGCATTTTGAGAGCAAACACAGAGCTAAGTATGCTAACTTTAGCCTGCAAGAAAAACAAAGAATCGTTTCTGCTTCTGAAACCAAGATAATGGATACTCTTACAACCACAAACCCTGAGTTTAATATAATCATGTGTTAAATATTTGATACTTGAATACTTAATAAATACAGAAACCGTTATTTAACAAGGTGTAGTTAATTTTGTTACCTTCATGTTGTCAATCTGGCCCTTCGAGGGCAACCATGAATCTGATGTGGCCCTCACTGAAAATGAGTTTGACACCCCTGGTTTAGAATAACTGTAGGCTTTACTGAACAAAAATATTTTCAATTTAGTTTTAAAGATGGAGATGGTGTCAGCCTCCTTAACCCAAATTGGTTGTTGGTTCCATAAAAAAAGGTGCCTGGTAGCAGAAGGCCCATCCTCCAAACCTACTTTTGGATATTCTAGGACCGACGAGTAATCCTGCACTCTGAGAGCGGAGAGCTCTATTAGGCGCATAGCGTGCTATCAAGTCTTGTAAATAGCACGGAGCTAGGCCATTAAGGGCCTTATATGCGAGAAGCAGAATTTTAAACTCAATTCGGTGTTTCGGCTACAAACAGTTTACCTTTGCATCATCACAGTTGTAATCAGCTGAACTTCACAAGGTAAAGCAACAAGCAAAGACGTTACTATTTTCAGTAAAGGAGGGACTTCAAAACGTCCCTTACATTTAATGGTAGAATGGAGAGACTAAAGGTGGATCTAAACATAAACATTTTCAAATGATTTTTTGCATTTTAGTACCTTGGGTTCAGGTGATGGACCAATCCAAACATGTCTTCATGTCTACTGGAACACGCCCCCTTACATTCCTCCATGGTTTTCACACCAGGTATTTATCACTTTAGTGCCAGACAGACGAGGTCAACGGGAAAAGCAGGACAGAGGTAGGTACAAATAGCCCCTTTTTTTGACCGGCATTATGTGTAAAGGATAGCACTCAACAAGTAGGCTATCATGATATTTATTTCTGTTGTTTGAGAAGTAATGTTTGAGTTCTTAAGGGCATATGCATTTAAGCTTTTTGTCTTTTTATCTCCAGTTTTCACAAAGTTACCATGGCTGAATACAAGGCGACTGTAACAACAGGTGACATGAAGTATGCTGGGACAATAGACCACATATATATCACCTTATTTGGAACAAAAGGGCAAAGTGAACGCACCGAGCTGGACAACTTTGGCATCGACTTTAAAGCGGGGACGGCAAGTTGCATTTAGTTCTTGATAGCATCTGTTTAAACAGGGAAATCAGGTTTGCCTTATCTGAGACTATTGTTTTTACCTGTTGTACTTTCATTGTGTATTTGTGATTTTAAGTTTGTTTTTAGTTAGATTTGAGCACCACTTAAGCTTTGCAGACAAACTTTGTGCATGCATTTTTCTTGTTGGGTTGAATGTCTACTTAAAAACTAGATCCGTGTTGAGCTGTGCTGCATCCTCCGACCGTTACACCAACTTAATTTAAATACATTTGCATTAACTGTCCTTCTCAGACTCGGACTTACACCATAAAAACCAGCATGGCGCTGGGGAAACTTCTGCTGGTCAAGGTGGAAAAGGATCCCTTTCTGATTTTCCCAGAAGATGAGTGGTATTGCTCCAAAATAACGGTGATGACTCCAGAAGGAGAAGACTCTTTGTTTCCCTGTTACAGATGGATCTCCAGGGGAGAAATGGTGGAGCTCAGAGGAGGGAGAGGTCATAATTAATGCTGATCATTCATAGATTTAACCAAATCTTTTCATGTATGTTTTGTTTTGTTTGATGGTTTTTTATTCACAAATGCATTTTTTTTCCCACCTTGAAGCCATGAAGGTTTTTGAGGAAGAGCATCCCTTGCTGATTGAACACCGCAAAACAGAGCTACAGCTCAAAAAGAGCTTGTACCAGTGAGTTTCTATTGTAGTTTGCTCCTGCTGTGTGTCTCAGGACGCTATCTGAACGAAGCTTCATGTGACTTTTTTTCTTGTTTTAGATGGGCGATCTCAGATGAAAGGCTGCCACACGGCAGTCACTTCAAAGATATATCTGAGCTCCCAGCTGAACTACGCTTCTCTGTGTCTAAAGCAGATGAACTCTTATTCACAAGAAGAATTATGTGAGTTAGTGATTTTGATATATGGACATCATACTCTGTTCTGAAGCATTTGTATGAGAACATGTACACAGATTTTATTTATTTTTTTTAAACTTTTTATGCTTTCTTTATTTCAGGGGTGCCGAATTGCTGTTCAAAGGCCTGGCTGGATCTAAAAAACATTGGGAAAGCATTGAAGACATGAAACAAATCTTCTGGACCAAAAAGACTCCAATGTCAGGTAAAAGATTGGCATCTCAGCTAATTAATTTGGAACGATTATTACTAGAGCTGGGCGATACTGGGAATTTTGGTATCGATCCGATACCAAGTAAATACAGGGCCAGTATTGCCGATACCAATACCAATACCGATACTTTTTCAGCTTAATCTATCATGAAACTGCTGACCTTTTGGCGTTTATAGGTGACAGTAAAATACTTTATTATCACAATTAACATTTTTGAGTAAATATTGATTACATTTTTGTGTAAATATTGATTGGAGTTAAATTGTTCTGTTTTGTTGTTGTCTTTTTTTCTTTTTTCTCTTTTTTTTTCTTTTTTTCTTTTTTTCCTTTCCTTTCTTTTCTCTTTTCCTTTTTTCTTTTTTTCCCTTTTATTTTTTTTTTTAAAATAATTTTTCTTTTTTCTTTTTTTTCTCTTTTTTTTCTTTTTTCCTTTTTTTCTTTTCTTGTTCCTTTTTTCTTTTCTTTTTTTTTTTGTTTTTTTTTTTTCTTTTTTTTCCTTTTTTTCTTTTTTTTTCTTTTTTTTCTTTTTCTTCTTTTCTTTTTCTTTTTTTTTTTTTTTTTCTTTTCTTTTTTGATTTCCTTTCTTTTTTCTTTTTTCTTTTTTCTTTTTTTTTTTTCTTTTTTTTTTTTTCTTTTTTCTTTTTCCCTTTTTTTCTTTTTTTTTTCTTTTCTTTTTCTTTTTCTTTTTTCTTTTCTTTTTTTTTTTCTTTTTTTTTTTTTTTTTTCTTTTTTTTTTTTTTTTTTTTTCTTTTTTTTTCCTTTTTTTTCTTTCCTTTCTTTCCTTTCTGTTTCCTTAGTGTCTTTTGTAAGTGGGCGGGCCTGGGGGGAGGGGCCAGACTGAGTCTACCTGCATGCTTGTTTGGCCGACACTGCTGAGCCACGTGATGATGCAACATCAAAAGACGAGACGAGGGGGGGAGGGGGACACAGTGACAGCGTGTCAGACACAGACTTCAATGAATTCTTAGTGTTGTGGAAGAGAAAAAAAAACTGAGTATCGATCTTTTTACACGAGTATCATTTGATATCAATACCAGCGCTGGTATCGATATTATCGATATTTGGAATCGATCCGCCCACCTCTAATTATTACCATGAGTTTAAAGTTAAAATGTAACATTCCTATAGAGAGTAATGTTATATTTCCCTGCTGTTATTCCTCCAGAGTATGTTTCAGAGCACTGGAAAGAGGATGAGTTTTTCGGATTCCAGTTTTTGAATGGAGCCAACCCTTGTGTCATCAAGCGCTGCTTGAAACTTCCCCCAAACTTTCCAGTCACAGATGAGATGGTGAAACCTTTCCTGGCAGATGGAAGCACTCTGAAAAAGGAAATGGAGGTATGAAAAATGTCACTCCCTGTATAATTTGAAAATACTAACTTATTGGCTGCTAATGGTGAACATTAAATGTAATGTTACTAACCACTGTGGTATTTTAACTATTGGTGCAATATAAACCTTGTCATTTGTTTCATGACTTTTTTAATTTGGACTGACTAAACAAACCCTTGTATTTTGATAGCTCATTTATTACTTTTTTTTTTTTTTTTTTTTTTTTTTTTTTTTTTTTTTTTTTACACGTCTCTCTCGCATACAGAAGGGCAACATATTCCTGTGTGACCAGGAGATGATGGATGGAATATCTGCAGTGGTGAAGGATCAAATCTCTTCACATATAACAGCTGGTTTATGCTTGCTCTACATGAACCCTGAGAACAAACTGATGCCTCTTGCTATACAGGTACTTTACTAGTGAGCTCAAAATACAAAATCCAGTCCTGAAACTCCAAAATTGAATTTCCTGAGTTTATTCAGTCCCAGTGAGCATATTTGGTATCTCACTGACTGTGTGTGTGGTTCATGATTTTTCAGCATTCTATCTTTATTTATGTTTTAATTCCAGCTTCAGCAACAGCCTTCTGAGCAGAACCCCATCTTTCTGCCTAGTGACCCAGACACAGACTGGCTCCTGGCCAAGCTGTTTTTCAAAAGCTCAGATTCATTGGAATATCAGGTGGTCCATCACCTCATGAAGACTCACTATCTGGCTGAGGTCTTTGCTGTCGCTGCTCTCCGCAGCTTCCCTGTGATTCATCCCTTCTACAAGGTATCGTCCGATATAACTGGTGAACCGTTAAAATGTTGGCATTATTTCTCTTAACGTGACTGAGCCGTGAATGCTACAGGATTTTCATTTCAGTATCTGTTCCCCTCTTTGTCCAGCTACTGATCCCACACTTCCGGGACACTCTGCACATAAACAAAGTGGGTGTAAAATCTCTTTTAGGACCTGACGGGGCTTTGACTACGGTACGGTGCTTTCAGTGTGCATGCATAGTTTTGTTTGGGGGGGATAATCTCCACTGTGGAGACCAATTGAAGCATTTCAATGCATAATGAGAATATTTTGATTTTATTTTTGAAATATAGCAACTTTAAGTAATTCTTCTTGCATTACTGACCACTAGAGTTCACTTGGACAAAAAGGTGTGAAGGAGCTCATGGGAAGGGCTCTGTCAGAAATGACCTACAGCTCCCTTTGTCTGCCAGAGAACATCACTGCACGGGGACTGGAGTCAATCCCCAACTTCTACTACAGAGATGACGGTCTGAAGCTGTGGAACATCATCAACAGGTCATGATTAATATGACAATATTAAAATATTGCCACATTTGAAACTGGATTGTTTTTCAAAAGACAATGAAACAAATTTTGATCTAAGAGATCCTATTAAAAAATATGCATGCAGACACAGTGCGTATCTAGCTTACAACTCTTGGACCAACTCAAGGGAGAGTCCAGGCAGAAGAGGTCATCTGCTGTGTTGCAGTCAGACTTTTAATTTGAGTAATAAAATTTAACTGTAACTATTTAATTTTCTTGTTTTAAACCAGCTTTGTGAGGAGCATGGTGGAGTACTACTATCCATCAGACAGTGATGTGCGTAAAGACCCTGAGCTGCAGGAATGGATCGATGAGATATTCATACATGGCTGTCACAAAAACAAACTCTCAGGTAAAAGACTGGATAATAAGCAACAGCAAGATGGAATCTCATGCGTAATTACTGCTACATATGAACTGATGGCGGCGGTGTTACTGACAGGGTTTCCAGCATGCTTCAGTACTACAGAGGAAGTGGTCAAGTTCATCACCATGGTGATCTTCACTGTGTCCGTGCAACATGCTGCTGTTAATAATGGACAGGTGGGGCAATAGCACATATTTGGGACCACAGATTGAAAAAGACTTGTCAGCATACCTGTAAATGATTG
Source organism: Hirundichthys speculiger (assembly GCA_018398805.1). Taxonomy (NCBI): domain Eukaryota; kingdom Metazoa; phylum Chordata; class Actinopteri; order Beloniformes; family Exocoetidae; genus Hirundichthys; species Hirundichthys speculiger. Next base: position 1,825,521 of record JAGFBZ010002379.1, on the reverse strand, counting down.
GAAAGTTTTATGAATTATACTTTAGAATTTAAAATTCAAGAATTTCCTAAACCCTTCCACTTTTTCCTTAGTTTTGAGACTGTATTATATGAAGCTTTGCCAAATGCACTGAACAGTGTGAAGGTTGCCGTTCTCGTGTATCTTGCATCCTGTTAGCGTTAATGTAAGATCAAATGGAAATCTATAAGCATAATGAATCACACATTATTACAGAAGTGTCTGTTATTCCAGTTTGACTACAACTCCTGGGTGCCCAACGGCTCACTCCTGCTGCGAGGACCACCTCCAATGACCAAGGGCCAGTCGAGCACGGAGACAATTCTCAAGGTCCTCCCAAACATTGGAGAGACAGTAAAGTTTGTAGCAATGATTTGGTTGCTCTCAGACAAGTACACTGATGTGGTAAGTTTAGTGTTCATGAGCACAGAGTGGGATGATCGTGACTCTTTAAAGTACCATGTCAGCCTGATGTGATGTTTTTGTCATAATGACAGGTTCCTTTGGGCGCATATCCCGAAGAACGATTTGACGAGCCTGCCCCGAAGCAGATGATTAAAGAATTTCAAGCAGAGCTGTCCTTTCTAAGCGAAGAGATCACAGCTCGAAACTCTAAGCTTGAAATACCCTACACGTATCTGGAGCCAGCGGGAATAGAGAACAGCGTAGCCATTTAAAAAAGAGGTGCCCAGCAGACACTTGAATCTGTATTGCATGATGGAAAGTGCATTCACAGTAGCAAGGATAGGCACAGTATAACATGCTGAGGCAAAACTATAATTTTTTTGACAATGCCAGCTCAAATCTGATTATTCAATTTCTTTTAAAAAAAAAAAAAAAGCTGAAGTATTAAAAGGGAAAAAGGGTTGACTGTCCTGCTTCTATGAATAAAGATGGACTGTACTAAAACTGGTTGATCAAGACAAACTGTATGGCTGTTTGTTTTCTTTTAAATCCCTTTAAGCTTTTTTTCTTCAGACTTTTCTGCTTTTGCAAAGGGGTCACCAAAGCGGAAAGCCATGCAACTGATTGTTAATGATTACACTGCAAAAAAAGGGGGGGGTCTTCAAATAAGATAAAAACACTACAACTAAGGAAAAAGGTACTCAAAACAAGTGAAAAAAATCTGTCCATGCAGCAAGATAATTCGCTTGGTAAGATTTCTTAAATTAAGATAGGAACACTTGTATCTATATTTAGGAAAGGTATAACTTTAAACAAGATTTATTTTGATGAGAGGAGAGGAGGAGGAGGAAAAACGTAATACATCTTATTTTAAGTGTTAATTGTCTCATTTTAGGATTCCCTGCCTGTTTGAGACAAAAAAGTAAAGTTTTACTTGATATATGATTATACTGAGACTTAAAATAAGAAAGTAATTATTAAAACAAGAAAAAATATCTAACGCTTCTAAATGTAAGTTTTTTTTTCTTGGTAAGAACCAAATAATTTGCAGTGTACATATTGATTTGGCATTGGTTTTACATCAAATGCTCCTCCTGACACAACCTCCATGTATCCTGTCTGGGACTGGCATGAGGAGTAGCTGAAGCAATGGAGAGGTTCAATGTCTTGATCAGACACCTCGGTACGTGACGGGCCTGGGGATCGATTTCACAATCAATCTTCCAGTTGGACAGCAACCAACTCTACGAACAACTCCAAATCTACTTAAAAATAACGCCTCAGCATTTAAAGTATTTTAAGCTTTATCATGGGCGAGGCTAGCCCTTTTTTAGGGGTGCTTCAGCACCCCTAAATTGAAATTCAGCACCCCAAAAACCTGGAGTAAGAAATATTGTTATTCTAAAATCGCATTTGACAGGCTTAGATAATGTCCAAAACTCAATCCACAGTTTGTGGTTTAAGTTTATATTTTAAGAATAAAATGAAAACGACCCGCTCTAATGGTATCGTCCTCTCCTCTTTGTTGACCGTTTACCAGTTAGCGCGTTAGCTCAGTTAGCATTTCAAATTACAAGATTTGCATGTTTTCCAGTCAGTTTTTTTCCCAAAAGATTATGCTCTTCTCTCATAAATGTCATAATGATTATCCAAAATTATTTTTCAATAAACGTTTTTTTGGTTTTGTGTGAAAAAAGGTGGGGTTGTGGGGCTCATTGGGTGCTCAGCACCCCTAAAGCTGACCCTAGAATCGCCCCTGAGCTTTATTTACAGAACACAACGACGTGTCTCCTGTTTGGTTCCGGGGATTCTGACAGAGTGAGATCTCCTTTCAGAACCAGCACGTCTTTGTTTCCATCTGCACCTTCCAAAAAAGCAAGCCGCAGATATTTTTAGACTACAGCATAGATGCCACGCGAATTTAACACGAGATGTTTTTTTTTTTTAGGATGTAATACACGGGGCCAGACTGGCACGAGCTCACTGTGATAAAATATATCTATAGAAGTCGTGTCGTGTAGTAAAAGCTGCGACAATGTTATTCAGATTCGGCGTCATTCTCACGCCGGAGGCCTCGGACGTAGAGGTGTTCGTGTTGGGCTCCCGGGAGGAGATGGGCCACTGGGACCTGAACCGAGCGGTGCGGATGGCGGCGTCGCGCTCGCTCCCGTCCCCGGATGAACCGTGTCTGTGGACCGCGGACGTGCAGCTGGCGGAGCCGTTCAGAGACACGCTGTGGTTCAAGTTCATCAAGAGGGTCAGAGGCACCTTTATCTGGGAAGGTATAACGTTTGAGCGAATACACCAGAGTCAGTCGTGCACTTGTTTACAAAATCTAAATAACATTCCCTTGGAAGGACAGAAATAAATCCGCCATGTTTGATTCAAACTGTAGTACCGTTTTACTGCCACGTGGTGGCGGTAAAATAACGTCTGTCATTTCACCAAATTCCCGGTTTGACTGAACAGTACATGTGTAATCCTTGTATGGAGACCCGCTTTCATGCTTGAATTACAAAAAATAATACCAGTAATTATTTTTTCAATCTCAGACTCACTGGCATTGGCTCATTTTCTGTGAAAAGCATACGTCACAATACATTTTCAGTGACCACACACTGTACACGTCTCCTGCACATTTATATTACAGGATGTTCGGGTCCACGATACCCAGGCCTCATAAATTGTGGAAATTGTAGGCCTGGTGTACCTTCACTCTATCCCCCTCCCATCTGGGTCTGCTGTGTGTCTGAGAGACTGTGAGTTTTGTGTTTCTGCCCCTTCTGTTACCGGACATTGAGTTACAGAATTCAAGCACCTACACTTGTCTGCTCTCTCATTCCCGCACATTTCACCCTCAGTCCCGCGGGAACCAATCTTGACTTGCTCCTGCTCTGCCTCAGCTACAAATTGGGGTCAGGACCCAAATAAATATAACTCACCAGTGTGGTTCCTTATCACAACTGATCGAGATGGTCAAAAGATTCCCTGCTCAAAGGGCCTTGTAGCTGATTTAGAGAGAAATGCGTTCGATGGAAAGGAAGGAGTTTCAGAATGTGTGGATCACATTTCTGAAAATGACAGTGACTTTTGAAGAAGATGAGGATTGAGTTAGCCACTTCCAAAATGAAGACGAGCCACAGGACCGGCCTGTCAGCAGCCAGACCAGAACAAGCCCAGCTGGCAAGTAAAGAAATATGGACGTCTTCTTGCCCAAGAAATAGCAAGAAATGAGATAAAGATGCAACCGCGGCCAACACGGATGGCAGTTACTCACATGCAGGACGTCTGGTCTGCTTTTGGGTTTTTCATCACAATTTCCATCCAGAAAATGATCCTAGATTGCACTAATTTAGAAGGAAGGCCTGTTTTTTTCGACAGAGATGGACCAAACCCATTTTCATTCCTTCTTTGGGGTTCTTATATTTGCTTGAGTTTTTTTAACCAAAGGGGAGTCCCCAGAAACCTTTCGTGGACGCAGAAACTGGCAGAGAACATTTCGGTTCATTATTCTAGGCTGCAGCCAGCAGCAACTAAAAGCAGCGCCGCAAAAGTCTGTGAACCCAAATAAATAAAAATCTATGGTTTTTGCAAAAACCTTGCTTCACTTGTTGACTTTTTTCCCCCCACATCTTGATTATAATTGATATTCTTTTTTTTTCAATTGCATTTTATGTAAAAACAAACAAAAACTGAATATCACTTTCATTCATAATTGTGATCTAACAAAGGTAAAGAGCAAATATTAACTATATGCTGTATATATTGCTTGTAACTGAGATGAAGCAAACATCTGTCGAGTATTTTAATATAAGATTGTAGGACCGTGTTGAATTTAAGACCCAAAAATGCATCGCGTCCACTAGACTCACAAACACTGGCCGAGTGGGGGCCAGGTCCTCTGCACATCTAATGGGAACAAAGAAAGTGAGCTCCATCAAGGGCATCACTCAGGAATGTGTAGAGCAGGTGGCTGAGGTGAGGATGCTGGGTAAAATGAATGCCATCATGAACAATGACAAGCAACCACTTGATGCCCTGGAGGTGTTTTGATGGAGTACCTTCAGCGGGAGGCTGATCCCACCAGACTGTAAGACTGAGTGGCATCGCAAGCTGCCATAAGGCTCTTTAACGTGCAATAACTGTTATTTCTTGTCCTCATGTTTGTGATTTTGGGTACTGATTACTGCTTACATTTTCATTCTTTTGCATTAATATTTCATAGTTAACACCTTCTCAAGCGCTTTCATATGCGTATAGCTGACTCAGAGCAATAATTACTGTACAGTATCCCTATGATGTAGTACTTTTTGTTGCTGACATATGCTGTTCCTTGTGTGTGATAACTGGATGAGGTTGCTGTTTCTGTCACTGTCAATTTCCCGTGTAGGACCAATAAAATACCTGTCTAAAAGGGAACTGTTGTACAGTATCTCTGTAGTATTTTGACCATAACCTGCCACAAACATTTCATTAAAACCTCAGGAAATTGTGTCAATCATTGAAAAAAAAGAAAAGATATCTGTATCCCTTAAGGGGGGTGGGGGGATCTTAACATGAATATTCTACAGCATTGTTTTGATGGTAACATGCTCATTAACCAGGATTAAGGCTCAGCTTCTGTGTCACCAGGTGCCGGTCCGAGCCATGATAGAAGCTGTTCATACGATGAGAGGAACGTGGTGGATGGAGTGTACTGCCACCATATTGGTCACTGGATAGAAGAGACAGGACACACAGATGAGATGAGACACACCACCAATTTTTACTTCAGGGTGGCGGGTCAGAGGGCCATGCATTTCTCCAGGTAACACCATGTGATAGAAGTCATCCCTGCATGATGGTGTATTGTCTACCACGAATGTCCATCAAGTAAAATGACGTCGGATAAAGTATTTTAGAATTTGCACAACAGTAAGTCTCCAGCAGATCCCCGTGACCCTGCATAGAATTAAGCGGACATAGATAATGGATGGATAGGTGGATGATAGATGGATGGACAACAGTAAGTTGGCCAGCCTTAAATTCATCAACTGAGGTGTGATTAGCAGCGTCATCACATAAACATTTGTGAGTTTCAGGAAAAGTAGCTTGACGTTATCTACAGTATAGATGCAGTATAGAGGAGTATAGATGCAATATTTAAGGCAAGTCTCAGCAGAAATTGTCCCCCACAATAGAATAATAAAGTGTAGACTTTTAACCTTAGTTTCAGTAATTTCACAAGAACATGACATTTACCATTTAGGAAATAAAGCCACTTGAAGAAAAGTACCTAAATTTTCAAGAGCTCAAAAAAGCTGGAACTACCAGGCAGGAGTCCTAGAAGGAAGACCTAAGAGGAGATTTATGGATATAGTGAAAGAGGACATGAAGTAAGTTGATGTGAAAGAAGATGATGCAGGTGATAGTTAGATGGAGGTGGATGATTCACTGTGGTGATCCCTGAAAAGCTGAAAGGGACAAAAAAAGAAAGGTATTTGGACAGAAAAGAAGTTCATTGGTCAGGCATGGTCCATTACCTCATCACTGCGGTTTGGCTGGAGCTACCAATATGAAGTTTACGGAGATGTCATTGCAAACGAAGAAGGCTGAAAACACAAATCTATAAGAGAGATAGTGAAAACATAGGTGTGGGCAAAATACAATGAAGGCACTGGTGAGCTCGGCAACATCAAAGACAAAGTGGATGATGGAAGAATACCTTCCTCTGTGAAGAAAAACCACTTCACAAAAGTCAAGAATACTCTTGAGAAGGTATCATTGTCAAAATCTACAATCAAGACACACCGTCATGAATGGAAATACAGAGGGCTTACAAGAAGATGTAAACCCAGTGGTAACACTCAAGAACAGGAAGACAGTTTAGACTTTCCTAGAAAACCCATCCTAAGAAAGCCTCCGTTTTGGGCAGATAAAACCAAGATAAACTTGTATAAGTATGATGGGTATGATGATTAGAAAAGGAAAGAACAGTTCATGATGCAAAGAACACCACATCATGTGTCAAACATGGTGGAGGCAGCATTATGGCATGGGCATGTCTGGCTGGTGACTGATGGTGTGACCGCTAACAGAAGTAGCCAGATGATTGAGGTGTGGAGAGCTGTAGCATCTGCTCACACGCAACCAATACAAACTCCACTGTCGTTACAAAACTGAAAACAGCATAGCACTGCACAGTACAGATGGATAATGACCCTAAACAAGCTGTGAAAGAAATAAAACACTTCCTGAAGGCATAGAAATATAATATTCTTCAATGGCCAGATCAGTTGCCTGATCTCAGCCCACTGGAGCATCAGTGTGTGAAATTAGCTGCATTAAAGAGCTAACAACATATATCTCCATCTTTGGTGATGTCCATGGGCTACAGATTTCAATTAAATCACTTTGTCCAAACACTTTTGAACCCTAAATATATAGAGCTACTTTATTTAATATCCATTGTGTGGCTACACCCAGTTATAATGAAAAAAAAAAAACTTTGTCCAGATACTTCTGGGCATAGTCATATATTCTCTATACAGTTTCCAGATTGCCAGAGTCTTCACGCTGTTGACTGCCTAATAATACAAAAGATTAACGAGGAGCTCTTGGCCTAATTAATTCCCGTGCCTAAATGTCATCATTTAGTGACTCAGCATTTTCCTCCTGGTAAAGTTGCTTTTATTTTATTGTTTGCAGTACGAGGGAAAGCAGGAAACACCAGCAAAGAGGTTGACCTGAGGATTAAAACAGATTAAAACAGTTCTTGTGGTTATTGTGGTGGTATGTGCAACACATGTTAGGGTTGCTGGATACCCAAGAGTAGTTGTTTCTTGAAAAGCCTTAAGGATTGCATCATAGCATTCTTCCCACGCAACTCCAGTTTCTCTAAACATGAGCAGTCTTCTTTAAAAAGGCTTATGTATAAATCTACTGTATGTCCTCCCTGCAAGTTGAGTTTCTGCTTTGTTCTGATACTAAATCTGTCAGGGAGCTTTCTCCTTCAGTACACCGTGACACACCAAGTGCCCTTTCTTGATGAAAACGATTCAATTTACAGTTCTGGACATCCCTTTCTTAGAAAACAGGAAAATTAAGCTTCAGTCAACTCTCATGCCTGTTCGGTCATTTGTTTTCTAACCTTTCTGCTCCTTATTTAGTTACAGTTACTGCCAACTTACAAAAAGTGACTGACTCGCCGTTTTATTATCACTTCCTCAAGGTTGGAGAATTCACTTTTGTTTTCAAGGCAGCTCATGCACTAACAGGTTTAAGCGATTGCTTTTCATTATTTGCCGCTCCCCATGGAAGTGATTCTGCATGTTTGTGTAAGTTTTGTGAAACCAGCACTATTACATCAGCTTTTGAAGCACCAAACACAGATCACGGTGTGTGAATGTTGCTGTTGACCCATGTCAACTGCACATGAGAAAGCCAACTCTTTCCCTCAGTTTGTATGGAAGTGTTGCAAGCAAAACTAATTGCAATTTTTTAAAAATATTCCTCAAAAATACTGAATTAAAAATACTACAAAACAGACATTTTTTTTAAATTTTTCTATTATGATACGAGGAACATGTTTAAAAGGGGGGGAGGGGACACAAGATTAATTTGGATTATTTATGTAAATTGATCAGGAGGGACTGTGGGAATAAGAAAAGTCAATACTGCAAAGAATTTGGGGATTTCATCATCTATGGTACATAATATCATTAAAAGATTAAGAGAATGCAGAACAACCTTTGTATTCAAAGGAGAACTGGGTGACTGTGGTATTACAGTATTTGAAGTCGCCCACCCCCAACTGAAACTTTTATTTCCCAGAGGAAACAAGACTTGTCAATTAAGAGCCACCTGAGAGCTGAAGCTTTTGTATTTTTTGTCAGTTAATGGCTTTGACCTTTAGCTCCATTATCAAGGTTTTCTTAATGTGTCTTGAAAAGAACACCTCATGATTCTGTCTTTTTATGACTGCATATGGCCAAGGAGAATTGCAAAACTGTCCTATGGTTTGACATTTTAAAATGTAAGAGCCATCTGTCTTATTATTAATGCTCAGGATAAAAGCCATAATCTGTGACGGTATAAAGAAACATTAATGCACCTGAAATCCCTCGTACATGTGTGGGTGCACTGTTAAGGTAGAAAAAACACAGCACATCATAAATGTGCACTTCCAAAGAGAAACCAATTACATTAGCATAAACACTCTTCCTGTCTGTGATTGGCTGGAGCAATGTTTGTTATGGTTTGGGCAGGCAGGATGCCCCCACTATGTTTCCAGTTTATGGAGCAATGACTAAGTGTGAGTGTGTGTAGTTTTTTTTGTCCATATGTAACCCTGTGATGGATTGACACCCTTCCCAGGGTGTACCCTTGCCTTTTCCCCAATGAGAACTGGGATAAGTTTCATTAGGTTCCAGCAGATCCCGGGGACCCTAGAGAAATAAGCGAGTATAAATAATTAATAGACCTTTTTTTTTTTTTTACAGTGTATTCACAAGATGGGCAGCTAGTGGATGGTGAGGAGATGTTCACTGAATGTTACAAAAAGTATTTTAAGTTAAAAAAAAAAATCACACAGAATCACTTACCCTACCTTTAATGCTGAAAGATATTCATGGGCTTTTGAGCAACATATCCTAACTGTCTTTCAGGATTCACTCACACTAGCCATTTTGCACTGAGTTGGTCCCAGACATGATTGACCCATTTGTGTACTTGAAGCAGCACAGAAACTATGGCAGCTCCACTGACTTTATGGTTTATCTGATTCTTTTTCCACTCAGACAGTCATCTCACATTAATTTCTGGATTATGGCTCTGTGTTGTTAAATGATTGTCATGAGGAACTGTTTTATCTGTTATCTGGGGTGGCAATATCTGAGCAGTTAGTCGACCTGTCTTCACGTGTCAGCTGAAATCCTTAGTTTGACTGCAGTCTGACCACAACAGTTTTTTGTGTCAGTGAAGAAACAGTGCTTTTAAAAGAATTCAGATAATCATAAGTGGATTTCATGGTAGATACAGATTTGATGAAGTGATTTCAATTTGAAGATCTTTTTCTCTGGAGCAACTATGAGAATGACATTTGTTATATCCAATTAAATGTATCTATACTTGTTGGGCCCCAGACAACGACTGTCAGTCATCAGTTTATCTATACTGGGTTAAATAAAAGTATCGACCATCATGTTTCCCTCATCTAACCTTGAGCAAGTCCAATACTAAAGCATCAGGAGTGATAGGAATTAAGGAGGACTATAGTAGATGTCATGTCCTTTAACAGCTAAAGAAAGCTTTGAGGAAGACAATTTTAAGATATCACATGTAGTATCCATGTTTGTTTTTGAATTAAACAAATAAATGTTGGTACAGTGAGCACCATCCGTGCCCTATTTTTGCAGGGTACAGACTCGGTGCCATGGCATATCAGGCACTGCACAAATAAGCCCCTGATCCCTGAGGCACTGAGCAGATAACTTGCATAAGAATGAGCGCACTTGGCTGGTAACATTGGTTTTTAATTTATGTCCAAAAGACCTTAGAAGGCTCGCGCCAAGGACCCGTGTTTGGTAGGAAGCTTTGTGCCTTGATAACTTGGCTATTTATAGCTTTAAATTAGTTTGTCAGATTTTTCATCCATGTAGCCCCAAGTATGATACACACACTCTGCAGTGAGTCATAATAGGATTCAAAGAGACTTTTACCTCCTTCCCTACAGGTAATTCATCTGTCCTGCTCATATTCAGAGGACAGGAGTCAGTGACTTTGCATCTTTTGGACAGCAATGCATTGAAATGTTATTCGTTTCTCAATTTGAGTCAACATTTAATATTAAATTAAAACAACGAAACAAAATACAGAACAGCTGTTCTTGTCAAACATGGCGTATATTTCTACAATGTTAGGTGGTTTAGTTGAACAAGCGATACATAATGGAAAAAATGAAAGCAATGTGAAAAGAAAGAATACAGCCAATGTATTAAGGGCCAATAATATATTTTAGAAAAATCTTAATATCTTTATGGTTAAAAAAAATGAAATAAAATAATAATAATTTGATTGGCTTATGATAATGCCTTTCTTTTTTTATGTGTTAAAAAACTCAAAACAGGTTATGTGATAACAGCATGTTGAAACCACTGACTTCCTTTTTTCAAAAGGTTCTGCATTATATATATATGGTGGGTTAGTGCCAAGACTGGCAAAAAAAAAAACAAAAAAAAAACTTTCTTTTATGTAGTTTTGAGCTTGCAGCAGATGTAAGTTTTCTCGTGAATACGTGAGGGTGAACATGTCCTTCACCAACATCACAATATAACCACACAAGCACCATACGCTCATTTACATACGCCATATCATACTACACCAAAAACAAACACCAAATACATCATCAAACAACACATACCGCATCCATCACCCTCTTCTGTCCTTGTTGCTCTTTTTGTGTTTCGCTGTTGGTGATTTTAGTCCTCTCTGACAGAATCAGTCTCAGGTCCCAATAAAATATGTTAGATGAGACCACAGACTTCCACCACAATGATCCTCTGGGTCACCGCTGATTAACAGCATCCGTCCCGTCTTTTACGTGTCACCGCCTGTGGTTGTTGACTTTATGCATACTGATGAATACTAAATGGAGCCTGTCTCAAACCACAGCAGTCTGGAGGAAAATAAGAAGACCAAAAGGTCAATAAAACATCAGTGCAGTGAGGGAGGGAGGAGGGAGGAGGAGAGAAATCAGTGAAGTGACAACTTTGTAAAGCCAGCTTTCCTTTTTTTAAGTAGTTTGGGGGGAAAAAAGGATTATGTATGATGATGTATAATTGAATAATAACTGCCTGGATCACGTGGCTGATAGAAATGCATGGATAATAAAAAATACTTTCCTGACTCTAGGGTGCTGCCACGTATCTGGCTGGGCAGCTGCCCTCGACAGGTGGAGCACGTGACGATAAAGATGAAGTATGAACTAGGCATCACGGCAGTGATGAACTTCCAGACTGAGTGGGACGTGGTGAACAACTCCCATGGCTGCAGGCGCAACCCTGAGGAGGCCATGACCCCCGAAACCATGATGCACCTGTACAAAGATTACGGCCTTGTGTATGTTTGGATACCCACACCTGATATGAGCACGGAGGGTAAGAAAACCAACTTAAAAAAAAAAAAACATGCTTAAAATTATGAGAGTTGTGGTTATTTTAACTGTGGACAAAGCAGCTACTTACCAGAATTTTGAGTTAGTAGCAGCAGTAGGATTTTTCACACATTAAGGAACGTAAGCCTTCATATAAAACATTTCCTTAAAAAAGAAAAATTGATCTGATAAATTATGAAGACATGTTAAGGCATTTTAGCAAGTTTCTTTCTTGTGTTCAGTGTACTACATAACTACTGATGCACATCTATTGTTAATAATACGGTAACATAGCAAACTTGGAAATATATTTTGAAATATTTTGTCCTTTTGTTTAAACATACATTTAATCCCAGTCAGTATATACCTCAATATCATTTCCACATGTACTGCTGTTAAAAGTGGAAGTCATCTGGGTGGACCTCTTTGAATCCTATAAGCCTTTTCTGTGCTTTTCTGTATTTTCCAAAGAGAAATAGGGGTTCTGTTCAAATATTTTATAAATCAGAAAAATCAACAAGGATTAATGCTACCAATAACAATTTGTTGAACTAACTGAATGCAGAGAATAAGTCTCAGAAGAATAGCTAACAATGGCCACCAATCACTTTCAAAGTTTTTCCCTTACCTATTTTATTAAGAATTATTCATACAGTGCAGTATCTCATGGGCATGAGGGCTACTTAGGCTTTCCACAAGGAATGTAAAGTCAAGGAGAAAAATGCAAATAACTCATAAAAGTCTTATGTGATCATATTTTGAGCCCTGAGGTCTTTACATAGTGACAGCACTACACAGGCACTTATTATGATGAATGTGTGTACATTCATCATAATTGTGAGTACGTCTTGAGACATACAAATTTATATTTACTGTTGTTAACACCATTTCTTCCCAGAATGTGAATACCGGTGAGATCTTATATGTTTCATAGGACCTAGTAATGAAACAATCTTCGAAATAAGTGTTATTTATGTATCAAAAATGTAATATAGCTCGTTTTTGAACTGTTAAGAAAATGAGTATGTTGGAGCACTTCATTGAAGGAAATAGACTTTCTGAAATATTTGGCTTGGTGGCACTGTTGCCTCAAAGCTAAAAGATTTCAGGTTCATATCCCAGCCAGGGCCTTTCTGTGTGGAGTTAACGCTCTCTCCCTGTGCTTGTGTTGGTTTTCACCTGGCACTCTGGTTTCCTCCCACTGTCCCGAAAAACTGAGAAAAAAAGACTCTAAATTGTCTATATGAGTTATACAACCACACATACAGTTTCTCTGTGATGGACCGACGGTGGATGAAGGGGATGGAGTCAGACATTCAGCTCTGGCTCTTTCCAGAACTGCAAACCCACTTGGGAGATACAACAAATTCAGCATGATGCAAAGTTGGGTGGAAACAGTGAGGGGCTCACTGGATTACATATTTCCAGACCTATGCAGCCCCCAACAAAGGGCCAGAGTTGAGCTATGTTGGAGTTTTATAAGTTGATGGGTACTTCTAAGGGGTCAGGAGCCAGTGTTCTCACAGTGCTGCTACCAAGCCCAGATAAATGGGAGGGTTGTGTCAGAAAGGGCACCTGACGTAAAATCTATGCCAAATAAATATGTGGATCCACTCTGGTGACCCCTAAAAGAAAAAGCCAAAAGAAGTCACTTTGGTCATTTCAGACATCCAAATACATGCCCTCCTGCAGAGAAAAAGGTACTGTTTTCAGAATACATCCCCTTTATGTGACTCATTTTTCACTCTGACTCCAGTGGAGCAGTACTGATATTTTAAAAGAAAGAACAAATAGGTTTAACCCCGTAGATGGGTAAGACATGCATTATTAACAGATTAACTAACTCATGGTGTGTGTCTTCCTCTGCAGGTCGGGTCAGGATGCTTCCTCAGGCTGTACACTTGCTTCATGGCCTCCTGGCCAATGGTCACACCGTCTATGTTCACTGTAACGCTGGGGTAGGCAGGTCCACAGCAGCTGTGTGCGGGTTTCTGATGTTTGTCTTCGGCTGGTCCTTGAGGAAGGTGCAGTACTTTGTTGCAACGAAGAGGCCAGCGGTCTACATAGATGAAGAAGCTCTGGTCCAAGCTCAGCCAGACTTCTTTCAGAAGTTTGGCCGGCTGCCATCACCCATCGCTCACCCAGAGACATGACAACTGTCCTCAAAGATGAAGCAGAACTTCACTGCATCTTTAGGAAAATATAATCTGACTCCTGACATGTTGGAAAAATGAATGGTCAGCGAGAAAGGTGCCAGAGGGTGAAATAAGCAGTAACAAATTGATGAACAGTTCTGCTTAAATCTAATGTATGTGGGTGACCCAGTTCAGCTGAGTGATTTAACATATGCGGTTGATTCCCAGGTACTTTACCTGGAGAGAAAAGATTGGCTGCCAGAATACATGCTCCAAATAACCATTTTTACTGTGATGTCGTAGCTTTTAACTCTGCCATTTACTTCACAGTTGAATAGTTCCTTGATCATTTTCACTATAAGCCCTCTGGGGTAGTTGGACATTTTCTTTCATTCTTTTATTTGTTTTTTTTGGTAGAAATCAATGCTGAGTTATCAATAGAGTTGACATTTTGTAAAGGGAACTTCTGGCTGATTTAGTGAGCTACAATAAAAGAAAGCATCACGCAGAAAAACTAACAAATACCACCGCATTTGTTGGAAAGCATGCTGTGCAGGGTGAGATTTCTCATTTCAGGTGAAAAGGAAGAAGGACAAATATTTAAAGGAAAATCAAATCCCTTTGAATCTCCATCTCCCTCATACTGTCTCAGTAGAGGATTACTCCACAGCTGTTGATGCATGACAAGATATCATTGTAGATAATCTTTGTAATTTCAGAAGAGAATAAAATACTGCTTGTTTTGAGGAGGAGGGTTGTGATGCTTCATGGACACTGGCACTCCTTGCCAAAGATACAAATCTATTCATAAATCCAATATATCATCAGTGACTCTTTCTGTTGGAGGGATTTGGCTCCCAGACATCAAGGAGTACAGCTGTGTTATCATTTCATCTTATAAAGTATTTATCTGATATACACTTATCTACAGATGAAGAAAAACACTGCTGTCTCCAGATCTTTTTAATGCATGCATAATAACCCATTATTGTGCTTCTTATTGAGATACAGTGTTTTTGTTCCCTGACACTGATTTAAGAAAGTTGGTGAGCTAAGAATGCACATCCTAGTTTCCTCAGGCACAATTCTTCTATTTCTTCATTACTTTTCAGTGGGTTTCTGCACTGAAGGTCATTGGGGATGGGTGGGAGGATAGCGCTACGCGCCTGTGCCAGCAAAAGCAAATCATGTTGGTTGCTTTCTGAAAAAAGTCAAGTCGGCACACAGCAAAAGACCACAGACTGGGAGTCGAACTTGTGCCTGCTGCACGAGGACTGTAGCCTCTGTACATGGCACCCCAGAGATTACTTTTATGCATTTATTCAATGAAAAAAAAAAATCTGTTTCAACCGTTTCAATGGGACATATAAGATTAATTGGTTAATTGGTGAGTTTTTGCATTGAGCAAGGTTCAGAGAAAAAATAACAGTGCTTATAAAAGCTTTAATCTTGCAAATAAACAGCAAATAAACTGATTCGTGGTAGGTAGACCTCAGAGTCACAAATACGCTCCTGCAGTCATGTCATGGGAAAATGCAAAATGCCACATTTCCATTATTCCTCATGTATCCCCCTCAGGGCTCCAAGCTGTTGCTTGTGATATCCACAGTCCCCGTGATGATTGAAGCAAGAAATGGTTTAAATGATCGCAGCTTTGAAAGGTTTAAATAAAGCAGCTTTGACGAGTGAATTATATTTTAATCAGTGAGAGACAACGTTTAGTACATTCTTGACCGAATATACTTAAGCTTGTATAAACATATTAAGCTTTTTCACCTGGCAGCAATCCCTCAAGTCACACATACAAGGAGGCACAAATTACTTATATTCAAGCCATCAGTCTGTTTACTTAATTGATTCCGTTTATTTTATTGATTCCAGATGCAGCGACAGTCAAAGGTGAAATGTGTATTAAAACAAAAGAAAGAAACGGCAAAGAAGAGATTGAACAGTACTTTGCTACCAGGCAGAGTTCCAGCCACCCTGACAGATATTGGCAGTATGCATATGACTGCATGTGATCCAGTCACCACAGCAGATGCATGTAAATGTTCCATAGACACCAACAGTAACGTTATCATCAGACTTTCTTACTGCAGCAGACACTGTCTTTATTAGTAAAGGAATTCCGAAAGGGCTGTTGGAAGGTTAAAGGGAAAAAAAAAATGGTAGCAGTGCATTCCAAGCTGAGCTTGTAATGTGGTAGCAAATGTCAGTTCAGACCGATGTATCAGGATTCCAGAGCTGTAACTGAGAGTGCAGAGTCAGAGGCATTTGAAGGGATTATCCACACATCTGTTAAACTGGTCCACTGGCCAACTGAACTTTACCACATCATTTGCAGTGTGAGTCAGTCCGCAGGCAGCTGGTAGAGGTGTTCTGCTGATACTTCAACTTTTGTCCCTCAAGGACAACAACAATGGCCAGGCTAATATATGCACATTTGACATTTCCCATAAACACCGTCTGAATACAGTCGTGATAATTGTTTATTGTTGTAACACATAAACTATGCACCAAGTTAATTTCCTTGTCAGTAGGTGGGCTTTTTGCCTTTACTCAGTGTATAATTAATTTCATATTTTTTTTTGGGCAAGAATCCTGGTGAGATTTATGAGGACACGATGCCACTATTTCCAATTAACATTTTCTCACAGACATACAAAAAAACAAGAGCACTTCTTTAAATAACAGTAATGTGGCTGTAGGTTGCTACAAATAACTTTATTACTCTGCAATGCCAGTTAATTACAGAAAGTTTTGGAAGGACCTTGTGCAAAAAATACAACAAAGCTCAGTAAAATGTATCAGGGGCAACATGCAAAGAACATGCATAGTTTACAAACCAACGCCAGTGGTAAAAAAAACAAACATGAAAAAAACTAGTCAAGATGCTATGGCAAGGTGGCGCAGGCCAGGAGAGAGTATGTCACCATCCCCGAGCTCCAAGAATGGGTTGGCAAGCCCCAATAAGACACTGATCACCTTATCATGACGGCAAAGTGAACTTGCAAGTAACGCAAGTGAATTTGTGCGAGGCATGGACTAATTCAGGGCAAAATATTACATCGAACTCACTGGACCAAAGAAAAGTTATCAGAGAGATTCCTAGACATAGACCCAGCATGCAATCGTTGTAAAATGACCCCATCCTCATATGTACACACGTTTTGGAGCTGCTCTAAACTGACAACCTACTGGACTTTGGTGTTTAAAACCCTCTCAGATATCTTGGAGGTGTCTATAGCCCTTCTGCCCCATTATAGCTTTTTTTGGCGTACCGCCCGGTGTTTACAGCTTGGACAGTTCTCAATGTGACTTTCTGGCTTTTTGCACCTTACTCACCCGACGCCTAATCCTTCTGAAATGGAAAGATGCCATCCCTCCATCCCACACACTTTGGATTAGAAATATTTTTATATTATATGAAACTGGAAAAAATAAAATGTAAACTTACCACTGGCAAACTCAATAAGATTTGGCAACCTTTCTGACATATGTGAAAGAGAAATCTGAGCTGAATGAATCAAGCTAGTTACAACTATTGACTTCATTGTGTTTAAATGATAAGTCGTTTAAATAATATTCTGTATGTACTGTACTCTGCCTTTTTTTTCTCTCTTTTTTCTTTTTCTTTCTTTGTCTTAAGGGGTTGGGATACTGTTCTGAGTGTTCATGTATGTGTTTTGGTTGTGAAAACAGAAAAAGCTCAATAAATAAAGTGAAAAAAAAAAAAAACACTAGCCGATACCCGCAAATTGCGGGTTTAGGAACCTCCGCTAACCGCTAATGCAATCTTGCTAAAAGCCGCTACCCGTTATGAGGACTCCCTTACTCACTTTGTAGGTGTAGCAATGGGCGTGTCTTTTGCCCTTTCTGTAAACTCGGTATCTTGCAATCGCGGGTTTAGGTTTGCGAGTAGCGGGTGGTCTGACAATCCGCTACCTGCATGTTGGCACATACAAGAGCGCATCCAAATGGATCAATGCGTGTCCACCTGGTCACATGTGGTGGTGCACAATAGGCTCTACCTCTCAAATTAACTCTTGTATAAAAAGCATGCTTTGGCCTCAGTTGAACCCCTGAGAAAAATGGCAGAGATTGTCTTAAACGGCTTGCTCGCCAGTTAAACCATAGACGACCAGAGCGTGTTTACTGGGAGCGCACCGACTATCTGGGACTTTCAGGTAGCCGATAAGAATTGTCTGTGTAAAAATATTTACAGTATATGTATATATCAGGCTAGAGGAGGAGGAGGAAGGAAGAGGAGGAAGCTCTACAGCAGAGTCCCAGACGAGCTGCGCACAAGAGCTGCTCCGATCTGGATGAAAAGACGCCCTTTGTGGGTAGCGGTTTGCGGGTAGCACAACCTGCTCTTAAAGGCAAGGGCTACTGATGCACTAATTGGTTTAACAGGTGGAATGCCCTGCATAATGTAGCGGGTAGCGCAGGTGGGATAGCGGGTTTAGCAAGGTGGAAGATTGCATTCTTTGCGGGGTAACACCCCTCCCGCTACCCGCTATCCCTTAATAGCGGCTTTAGCAGATATGACAGAAGATCGGGCCCTTAGTGTGCTAGATGGTGTGAATGTATCTGTCTGGATCCACTTCCAATGGCTATAACAGTTATAAGTAGGAGCATGACTCAGCACATCGGTGGGCACCAGAAGGGAATTGGAAGTAACACCAGAGGAGCCAAGCCCCAGGCACTGGAGACTAAGATCAGGCAGTCACATATGTTGACATACTTGTGCAATGCTTGGACTGAGAAGACAAAGCCTACAACACAATGGTGCAGGCATGGACACGTGGATACTTCAAACTCTGCAGCATCAACTGGATACCAAGATCCTTCATCAAGATCAGAAGAGGACTGTGGAAGACAGCTTTAGAGGCACAGATCACCATCAAGTATGGTAGAAATCAATGACCACTGTCATTCTGCATAGCCCTGAACCCCCTCAGCCAGGTTAAGAACAGTGGCTACACATACCAGTTTCAAAGTGGAACTATCACCAGTCCTCTCTTCTACATGGATAGCCTCACCACAATATACAGCACTGATGTTAGGATGTCATTTGAACTAGATACATGTGCTTGAATTATACCAAAATGAGGCAAAATGATTACAACTGAAGGATAAAACAACCAGAAGAAAACATTATGGATGTTCAGGGTATCTGCAAAACCTTGAGGCCTCTCAGGCAAAGGCAGCTGTGAAAAGGATGCGAAGTGGATTGTAAAAATCGTAGCCTGTTCGTTGTAATTAGAAGCACCTTTCTGTTGCTGCAGCTGATTTTCAGCATGTTGTCACCCTGCAGTTGTTAAACTGTTATCATTTATGACGTACTCCTTTAGAATGGCTTCTACTGCAAATGTTTTTATGCCAATCAATAATTCATATTCATATACAAGGAAAAGTAGGAACCGTTTTGAGATTCAGGAATTTTCCTTTCGTGGTCTGGCTCTTCAGGTAATCAGGTTGTCCACACTGGATTTTTTTTTAATGGCACCTGATGCCAAATTAATTGTCTGCAGACGAATGGGGTTATTTACATTTATGAGTCAGAGGCTAGTCAGTTGCTTTGTTGGATTTAAAAAGGTTTGATTGATAAATGCAGCCTGGTGTGGGAGTTTTAACGAGACTAATCTTTGTCACACACAGACTGCTTATGTTCTCATTACATGCGTGTCTGGTGAAAGTAATGACACCAGACTGTTGTTCGCTGCTCCTGGACCTGCAACAAGATTTGTAATTTCAAGACTCATCTCCATCTAATGCAGATGATTGTAAGTGGTTGTAATTATTGCCACCATTTATGATGTTCATGCAGTGCACTCAATCTTAGCTCATTATTGATGATCACAGAGTCAGAAGCAGCAGTGGGCGAGGGAACATGAAAAAAGTATTGAAAAAGGCATTTGTTTTGACAAGTTCCCACAACTTGCAGTTACTATGTGACCGTACAGACTAGCCTCCTGAAAATCTATATTTTCAGTCAATATGCCTACTGTTCTCTCTGGTCTCTACATCGTCACTGCTATTGATCAGAGTCAGCGGGACTGATTTTGATGTGAACAGGGGAGGGGATTCAAAGCTGGTGTGCTATACTGAATAACAAAAGTGTCAGAGTATCACACTCTGAGGGAGTTTTTGGCATGAAACCTGTTCAAAATACTGATGTCTTCTAAGTAAATGCAGTCATGACATATTAAAATGATACCATGGCATTTAGCAGGTTTATATAGAAAGGATGCTATTTCATCACACTTAGTCAAGACTGGCAGCTCTTCACAGGCCGACACAAAGTTCAATGACCTTAGGCTCAGCTAATAGAGATAAACTCCAAATCAATAGATCTGTTAACTTCCATACCAATAGGTCAATGTCCACAGTCCTGTCTGGGGTCTAAATTTCAGGCTCTCCACATGTACAGTCATGGAAAAAATTATTAGACCACCCTTGTTTTTTTCAGTTTCTTGTTCATTTTAATGCCTGGTACAACTAAAGGTACATTTGTTTGGACAAACATAACGATAACCACAAAGATTGCTCATAAGAGTTTTATTTAAGAGCTGATATCTTACCATTTTCCATGGTTTTCTTGATAATAACCTAAATCACTTAAGTTTTTACATCAATAGCTTTGGCGTTGTACTGCCAAAAAACACTGCTTTTATGCATTCAGTGTTTTCTTTTCTGTCTGTTTTAGTCACATGATGACGTTTAGTGGTACCAGGTATTCAAATGAACAAGAAAGTGAAGAAAAAATGGTGGTCTAATAATTTTTTCCATGACTGTATGTGCAACTCCTCAAATATGAAACTATGCAGTTCTAAGGTCCCACTGCCATATGATCTCATTGTGGATGACTACATTCAACTGAACATCAGCTGAAAGCTGCGTTCATCCATGGAGGGGCATTAGTTCACAGACAAGGATATTAAGAAATAACTCAAGTTCAGTTTTTATATTGAAATTGGGATTTTAAAGCT
Organism: Hirundichthys speculiger; assembly: GCA_018398805.1. NCBI lineage: Eukaryota > Metazoa > Chordata > Actinopteri > Beloniformes > Exocoetidae > Hirundichthys > Hirundichthys speculiger. Next base: position 1,804,858 of record JAGFBZ010002379.1, on the reverse strand, counting down.
ACCAGGACTACTTGTCTTAACTATACAAGTCCACAGATGTTGGAGAAACTGGGTGTCGTTTCCCAGCGTGCACTATATAACTGATAATAATCATAGAAAAGTTTATTGTTAATAGTCTTGTTATCTGTTCTTGGGATTTACGTCATCTTGCGTCATCTTGCAATCTTGCAAGTGATATATTGCAAGTAAATCTCTCGATTTGAAACGTGTTTCTATAAAAACTACCATTAAAAATCTTTATCTTGTTTGAACTAAATGAACCCCGACAGGTATACGTTACTTTGTGAGAGGAGCTTGTTTCAGGACTTTTTTTTAAACCACATGATTAAAGCAGCCAGTTTTCAGAGGAAGAGAACAGAGATTGCGTGGCCATGCATGATAAGTGAAGCTGCCTCCTGATTTATTTCCCCCCCTTGCCTGTATCACTAATGCCAGATGCCAAAGCTGACAGCTCAGTTAACATGGTAATCATGAGATCAATGAGCGCTAAATGATCCAAAGAGGGACATAGCCACCATTTTATTATGACTCTCCAGGGAACATGGACAGTATGCTAACGTGTAATGCAGCAAAGATGTCGAGATGATGTGTTAAATGTAATGATTGCAGTGAATGCAGAACGGATCGACACAGAAGTCATCAAGTCTATCAATTTCAATTGTTTACAAAAATATGTCAAATCTATATGGGATCTCAGTATATTACTCTAATCTTGGAACTCTTTTTTTAATTGTTTTATTTTTTTTAAAAGGTTGTGGAAAATGTAATCGATGCCACTTCGACCTTAGTTTCTCCAGATAGTGAGGGTTCACATCTGAACCATCTCTTTTTCACTTTGTTTGTACCACCTGATATGTGTTTGAAGGTCTGTAGCACGCGCTATATTTAACCTTATGAAAAGCTGTATGAGAACCATGAGATGAAACACACACATGAAAGATGAATTCAGAGGTGAGTGAGTTCAAAAGTAATGTACACGAGATTGAACAAGAAGTGTGCGAGATCGCATGCGGTGCACAGACCCGAGGTAACTTGGGATAGATGAGCTATGTCAAAAATAATATACACACAAATGGCCTGACTGATGGGTGCTAGAGAATGAAGGTAGCACGTATGCACAATATTGATTGTAGAGTACAGGTGTGAAATAAACATGAATAACATACATGAACAAGACTGAGAAGTGCATGAAATCGAGTATAATGTACGTCAGTGACTGAGAAGTGCATGAGTGCATGGGTTAATTAATGTGCACGAGTCAGAACAAATGAAGTAAAAGGTGATTTGTTCTTGTTTGGGTGGAACTGCTAAAGTAGTTCAGTATAACACTGCTAAAGTATAGCAAATGAGTTTCTGCTTAGCCATTATACTATTTTCAAGATACACAGCAATGTTTTCAAGCAATATTTCAACCAAACTGAACCCTGCGTTTTGCTTGCTGACGCATGTGTAAACACAGGACAACAGTAAAGCTTGCCTCTTATTTCATAAAGAAATATGCTGAAATGTCAACGATTTTTGACCAACATGCTATAATATCAAAGCGTCCAGCCACGACTTCCTATTCCAACCTGCTGATTTGGAGCAGTAGGAGCTTTGACTTTGTCACTTCTCATTTTTGTCCTTTCATATGTTATATAAACATCCATCCAATCCTTTTTCTATGCTTCATACTGTTCTAGGCTGCGAGAGCAGGATGGAGGCCATCCCAGCTGTCATCTGGAGACAGGCAGGGTTTAATGTGGAACATGAAAATTAAATGTAATACGTAAAAAAATATTGTTGGTAGAGAAGCAAAGCACATTTGTTTCTCTATACTTTCCACAAGTCAAATCCCAGGACATTGGTTTACATAAGTGTATATTTGGAACTGTTGGAAGTTTGCTCCCTAAATTTTTAGAAACTTAAAAATGGACCTTAATGCTTAAAAATAACCTTCAGTTATAATTCCCTCTGTCTTTATCCCTGTCAGAGCTTCAGCCTTACGTTGGTGCACTGTGTAGAAAATCAGTCTTTAGACTTAATGCCATTAAATTTTTTGATGGAAGTGATTTGCAGAATGAATTAAAGTAATTGTTAACTTCGCACCAAGAACTTTGCTCCATAAAGTTCTCCAGTTCCACTGCTGTGCTTTGGTGCTTTAATTTAAAGCCAACGATCTAAATTACACAGAAAAATGATTTAAGATGGAGTAAAATACTGAGACCCATTTAATATTGCAATGCTATAATTATGTGCTGGGGGTTCAAAATATGGGCAGCACGGTGGCTTAGTGGTTAGCACTGTTGCCTCACAGCTAGAAGGTTCCTGGTTTGAACCTCAGCTGGGGGGTCCTGGATTGAACCTCGGGGCCTTTCTGTGTGGAGTTTGCATGTTCTCCCCGTACTTGCGTGAGTTTACTCCGGGTACCCCGGCTTCCTCCAAACACATGCACGTTAGATTAATTGATAATTCGAAATTGCCTTAGGAGTGAATGAGAAAGGTTGTGTGTCTGTATGTGGCCCTGCGATGAACTGGCGACCTGTCCAGGTAGACCACTGCCTTTCACCCGTAGACGGCTGGGATAGGCTCCAGCAGATCCCCGTGACCCTTCAAGGATGAAACGGGTATAGAAAATGGATGGATGGATTCAAAATATGATCTTTCAAAAGATCACGTATAAACAAATGAATGAATGAACTCAAGCATTTGAGTACAACAAAATGCAAATGATTTTTCACCATAGCTCATATGCCATCAAACTAGTGTGTTTTTTTTTTTTTTATCATCTTCTATTTCCATCCAGTTGTTTCTAAATTAGTACTATGATATGAAAATAGACTGAGCCTTTTCTTTTCTAAAAATACACATGATGCTTTTTGGCAGCTCATCTTAAGTACTTCATTTGAAATTCAGTGTATTCTTTATTAGCTGAGACTGTCAAAATGATCAAATAGCAGCATGTTACAGAAGAAATGGCACAGGTCACTTTTTACTCTTGCTCTCGGCACACATGGTGACTCACCTGAATCCCTCAGTCACCTATACACTCTCCCCTGTCAATATCGAGCATCCCTTCGGTCGATCTTGTCCACTCGATCTTTATAAAAATTCTTGCCTGGCCTTTGTCCCTTTTGGCATGCCGTACGGGACTGCATGTGTGCTGCAACTTGCCCTACATTCTGAACAGCATACCGTTAAGTGATCAAATTCTGCTTCTGACATCACAGATTAGAAAAGGTAACAGTTCTTTCTGTGTTTCAATCATTTTGAATCACCCTTAATGTCCTGCTGGTGGAAAGTTTTGAGTGAGATGTTAGAGTGGCACAAGCCGCAGTAAAAAGCATCTGGCAATACCAATCAGTGTTATTACCACTACAAGCAAACTGATTGGATTATTTACTGTGCTGGATGCATGAAATCATTTCCATGGTATTAGGACACCAAGCAGATAATGATTCACCCCACACAATGGGAAGAGAATTTAGATAACCCATCAGCTAATGCACCATCATAGGACCTAATGTTATTTTCTCCCTTTCAACCCTACACCACATGTGCTGATGGATAATAGAAGATGAGTAATTTCTCTCTCTGCGTTTGGCAACAACGCCCCACAGTACAAACCAAAATTGCGTCAAAGAGCTTTTTTTTTTTTTCCCTTCAATTCCCCAAGCTGGGAAATGGAAAAAGAAAAAGCTCTGCAGCTGTCAATACCATTAAAGGTTCATTTGGTTTGTTGATTTTGTCTTTGGATGATGAATTTGAACGTCATTAGTAGGACAGTCCTGTGTGTGCAGGCATGTGGAGACATATGGCTGCCAGAGTGCAGGACCGCCAGGCTCATAAATCACCAGTGACAACAGATAATGAATATAGGTCTATCAGGGAAGATTGGTTTGCCCATCTCTACATCAGCTCACTGAAGTTATAGAAAATTTGTGTAGAACATGAGCTACAGAGGCAAAGCTTATGTACAGACTGAAACATGGCCATAAGAAATGTATAGATTAAACTCCCTTGTTTACACCATTTATTGTTAACTACACCTACAAGTGGTCTACCTATACACACCTCAATTTATTTTGCTCACTCTTGTGCTGAGTTTCCAATCTGTCGACTTGCCTTCATTACTGCTCTTTGTCAGCACATGTGGGCCCCACAGCCAGACAGATGGAAAGTAGATGAGGCCTATCTTTAGTCTGGGGATTAGGCCAGGTGTTCCAGACTCATTTCAGAAATATACTGGTGCCACCAAATCCCAAAAGGCATGAATAAGGACCCTTAGAGGCTTCAGTACCTGATTGTTGAGCTTGAATATGACGGCAAAGCCTTCAGGCAATATTCCATGCAAATTAGTCTTGCAAAAATAGTCTAAAATTAAACTCCAAGTTGTCACGTGGTGCTAAAATGCTGACATGTATAGAGAAATGTTAGTGAGATTCACACAGTGGATATAAGTTAATGAAGTATTTGAAGAATTTTTTTCCATAGTCCAGTCACGTGCATTAAGTGTGGTCCATTAGGACTATGTAAATGGAGCAGAGGAAAGAAATTTGTCTTGTTGGATTTCACCCATCGCTCTTTAACTTCATAAAAGAAAGTTTTATTCCATTCAATGTCAATCTTTCAGTCTGAATATATAAGTTATCACTTTCTCATTCCTTCTTACACACGCAAACCCATGCAGATATGCACACAGTCACACACAATTTCACTTGAAATCCCAGCCTAAATTATCCGCTATCTCTGGGGAGCGATGAGACTGTCAAATTGACAGGAGGGCAGGAGGGGGTTGTGGATAATTTCTTGTCACATTTCCAGCAAACTGATGTCTCAATGGACAGATAATAGCCTGCAGCATATAGCAATGGGAGAGCCAAAGACATACTGCACCTTCTCCTCAAACACACACTAACTTTTCAGAAATGATTTGATGTAAATTGTTCTGAGGGGGATTTTAAATTTTCTTCATCAACAATTTTTCAAATGTGTATGAAAATGATTTGCTTCAGCGACTTCTAACAAATGCACTCATCCTTGCACTTGTCCTTCCTTTGACACAACAGAGGGAATCTGGCAACTATGGAAAACACTTTTGTTTACGTAATTAAAGATATGAAATAAAAATCTGTTTTATTTGTTTATTCTTGGTGTTTACCATGATCTTATTTGTCAATCAAATGTGCATTGAATGGATTAAGACTTCGCCGACATGTACATACCAGCAGCATTGGTTGCTGCAGATTTTGAATGGGGTGACGTCAAGTACTGCCAAACAGAACTGTGGGTTCTGTGTGTTGAAGTGACAGTATTGCTTGCATTGCTTGCTGTCACCGCAACACTCGCAGTGTTAGGGTTAGGGTTAGGGTTAGGGTGAGGCTTCCAGGCCTTGTTATACTTCTCAAACTCCGTATTACGTAACTCTCGGAGTTCTCCGTTGTTTGGAGAACACGGCAAAGCAATTCACCGCCAGAACAATAGGAGGCATTATGTTTTTCCGAAGGGCAGCCTGTTATCACCTGACGTTAAGTCGAGAGACTTCTGACGGAGCTGGAGCTGATCAGCATTGCGCAGCAATTGCTTTTGTTGCAAAGGATGAGACGAGATCGAAAGAAGAGATGAATGTGGAGGTGGCAAGTACGTCCACTGAATGAGTCGTGGCAGAGGACATGCGAATATTCAGCTCTTGTTCGACTATAAGGGAAATGGATGAAGAGATGCACTTCAGATATTAAATATTAAACATCGTGGTGTTGTTACGTTTGGAAATGGGAATAGTGAGGATAAATGATGTAGCTAGTGGAACAGTCAGAGGTTTGCGCTATCCATAGGGTCTCTGTCATTTTCAACAATGGATGGTTAAAAAATTTGGGAGGTCTTTGTTATCCGTCAGAGGGCTCTGCATGTCTGCTTATCGATGGATATGGAGAAGTATTAATCAGCCTTCAGTTTTTAACTTTTTACGCTTCATCGCAAACGTCAGATTGTGGCTACACAGTTAGAGCTAGCCAATGAAATCACACAATGGGACATGAATCCATAGTGAGCTGGAACAAGTTTGATTGGTTCATTTTAGTATGACCAAGGGAGGTCAGAGGAGCCTGACCCCATACTTCTGATTGATCCCTGTCCTACGTCTTATCTTTCCACTCATCAACCTTCTGTCTGCCTTTCACACTCACCTTCAGCCATGTTTTCCGCTAAATCATTTGTCATTCTGCTCACATTCACACCATTAACACTCCAAGCTCTGCCTGACTTCTTACTCCCCACCGGCTCAGCCATCGGATCAGTCTCTTCCCACTTCTCACCAAAAACGACTCATTCTGCCCTGCAGTGGCCTGAAATCCTCATCTCTCCACCGGCCATCATTCACCCTTGAGTCTGTGTTTTAGCAATAAATCTTTATAACTTCCCCAGAGTCTGTGCTGGATTTTGGTCTATTTGTTGCTGTAATCACAGCTGTTATTGTGAAGAAGAAGAAAATCCATTGAATAAGCGTTAAAGTCCATTACATCTGATCCTAATCACAGACAGAAGCCAAACATTCCCTCTGGCTCAGTTTCAGATGAATTTGGCAACTATTGCTTATATTGTGTTTTTATCTGTTTTGTTCTGCTGATTTGCATCTCACTTTCACAGAAACTAAACTAATCTGTATACCACCCCAGTCATGACAGTATATACTCTATACACCTCATCTTTTTACTGTTCTTAAACTGAATAGTTTGTTACCTAATTTTTTTTTTCACAATTTAACAGCAGACCTAAAGCATATTCCATTCCCCTGTCATTCCCTCTCAGACTTAATCCTTACATCTCTCATACTCTCACATTATATTCTTCCTTTTTTGTTATTCTTCCTTTTTTTTCTTGTGAAAATTAGAAATATGTGGGTCGGTGCTTTGTTTGACACAGTTCATGGTGCATCTCAACACACAAGCAGATGCTGACAAGTTTGAGGTTTATCATCTCTTTCTTTAAAAACCTTCAACAAAATCAGAGGTTGAACTAAAAAATTCAAACATTTGACTCTTAACCATGAAAGTGGTTGGGCCATTGATTATATTATTATACTGGCTAGACATTTTGTAATCTGCTCGGTGGTCTGGAGCATTCAGAACTGTGAATAGATAAGAATTTCACGATAATAGCTTTCAAAAAGCAAAAAAAAGATAACAAATAAATTATCAGCACGCACTGACGATACACGCTGAATATAAAAAAAAACTGAGGGAAACTTTCACATTTTCTATGTGGCATAACGCATTATTTATACAGCCTTTGACAACTAAAAACATGTTTTCATTGTCTCCTCTTAGACCACATGTGTCAAACACAAGGCCCACGGGCCAAATGTGGCCTGCCACATACTTTTATGTGGCCCTCGGGAGCTTGTGCATTGTTGTCTTAAATTTTAAACCAGTGTTTTAAGAATTAAAATGTTTAATTAAAATTGAATTAAAAAGAAATAAAATAACGCTTTAAAGTGCATATTGACCATGAACTACATCTCCCATAATGCATTTCGTCATTGCCCACGACAATAACTGGATCCCACCATGAGCATGACGATTTTAAGAAGTAATGGACCAGAAAAAAAACCTCTACAAATTAACCCCAACATGTCCAAGAAAAGAAAAATTGATGCTCAAGGAAATCAGTCTCATGAAGGATGAGAAAACTAATTCATGTTTGTACCTCAAGGTACAGTATGTCCTGTGTGTTATGAGGCGGTGTCAGTCGTGAAAGAGTATATTCTACGTGGGCATTTTGACAGCAGACACGGAGCTAAATATGCTAAATTTAGCCTACAAGAAAAACAAAGAATCGCAGCAGAATTAAAAGGCAGAGTGCAGTTGCAGCAGGATGTGTTCACAAAAGTCACAGCCAGAATATGCTGTATATGCCTTCAGCTGTGATGCTTCCTTTGCAGATGTGCCAGCTGCTCCATAGAAACTGGGTTTTCTGTTTCACAAAGCGAGGTAACTTAACTGCGAGCAAGAATATTCAATAAGGCCCGTTTCTGAAACCGAGGTAATGGATACTCTGAGTCAGTTACCATGGTAACACAACCTCTGTAAACATAACCTTTGCAAGGGCAGGTTTTTAACCACAAATCCTGATTTTTGATATAATAATGAGTTAAATATTTAAAACTTGAATACATAATAAATACAGAAACTTATTTAACAATATCATAAGGTGTAGATTAATTTAATTTAAATTTACATTGCATTTTGTTACATTCATGCTGTCAATCTGGCTCTCCGAGGGCAACCATGTTGAAAATGAAAATGAGTGTGACACCCCTGTCTTAGATGATTTGTCAAGGTTTAATGAGGTACAAAGCTTCAGACTTTTAAAGCATAAAATAAAGCTTCACTTCCAAATTTTCTGGGTCAAATACTATGTTAAACCCTGTGTCTTCTATTTGAACTCAGAAGAAACCTTTTTATGTGTATTTATAACCCACAAATTCTTCAAGCACTTAAGACCAGATTTTAAGACTTGGAGGGAAAAAAGGGGAGGAGAGAGAGAAAAACAATGAGCAGGTAACAACCGCCAGTGTTGATGTATCCGTGCGTTTATCATTGATGTTGGAAACGTGCTGTATAAACTGTCCCATGAGCAGTGCTGTCAGAACTCCCGGCCTCTGCACTCACTCTCACTAACAGCCACCTCACTGGTTCACCAAATATGGGAAGTTTGCAACTTCAGAACTAATGCTGCTTTGACACATCCATCCATCCTTCTTCCTGCTTGTGTCCAGGTGCCATGACAAATATCCCTGATTCAACCGCTGCCTCTTCAGCATCAGAAAGGTTTAGCTGGGAGAATGGACTTACCAGAGTAGTTGAACTTCTATGTGTTCTCTAAGATCAGCTGCTTTAAATACTGAAGATGGTCATCATTTGAAACTGTTTCACATACATGAGTCTTGAGTATTATGTTATGTATTATCATGCAGAATGCATCTTTAACAATCTCACACCAGTCTCTAATTGTTATTCTAAATAAAGGGAGGTTTATGCACATGGTATCTAATTAGCCAGCTACCCCAACACCGACCAACAAAGCTCTCTCATAGGAATCACAAAGGAATTTTTAGTAAAATTACCTTTGCTGACTGGTTCATTTAAGACCGCAGTATTCCTCAAAGAAATGATAAATAGTTCATCACTACTGATTATCTGAAGTTGTAGTATGTGAAGCTCTTGGAATTAACTGGGTTTCTTCATTGATTTGCCATAAAATGTGATCTGATCTTCATCTAAATCACAGTAAAAGACAAGCACAATGTGGTTAAGCTGAGAATATACAACTAGAATTTATTATGTCTTTATTATGTCTTTATTGAAATGTAGAGCTGGTGAAAAAAGCAAATGAACCCACAGACTAATTAAATCAGACAAAGATAATTGGAGTCAGTAGTTTGCACACCTGGAGTCCAGCTGTTGAAATGAGTTTGCAGATGTGGTTTGCATCTTGATTCATAAAACACTCAAACATTTTAAATTTGCTTTTCATAAGAAGCATCTTCTAATACTTTATAATTAGGAGATCACTAAAGACCAAGAGTAGTTGATCTTCATGAGGCTGAAAGGGGATACTGTATTTATCAGTCCACAGTTGAACAAACTGTCTACAGATGGAGATGGTTTAATACCATAACTAATTATTTTAATTTTCCATTCAAGATGACTTCAAAAACACAATAAAGAATCTTCATTAAGATTAAGAACCCACAAACAACAGCTAAAGGTTTGAAGCTCTCACTGGAACTATCAAGCATCTCCGTTCATGAGCTGACTACATGTGCATCGAGCAGACAGGAGCTCCATCGTAGAACACAATGGAAGAAGATGCTGATCGCCCAAAAAGCAAAAAAAGAAACATTGCTGTATTGCTTTACGTTTGCTAAAGAAAATCTTCTCAATTTGCAATAAAACTGGGGATTTATTTTGTGGAATGATGAACTGAAAGTTGAACTGCTTGGGAAGGATACTCAGTGCTACATATGAGACAAAAAGGACACAGCTTTTAGCATCACCCTAACTGTGAAGTATCATGGCTGCCATCTTCATATTCCCTAGTTTACCAAAATATCCTAGAGGGAAATGTTAGGGTGTCTGTCTGCCCACTGCAGCTTAGTAGAAGTCAAGAGATGCAGCAGGACAGTGACCCTGAGCTCTAAAGGTAAATTCACCACGGAATCGCTTCAGAAAAAGAAAATCTTTTGGATTGGCCCAGTCAAAGCCCGGAGCTTAATCCCATAGAGATTCAGTGGAAAGACCTCAAGAAAGCTGTTCACACGAGACATTCAGCAAATGTGTCTTGACTAAAACGCTTCTGTAAAGAGGAATGATCAGAAAATTCCTCCCGTACGAAAAATTAACTCCGGAACAAAGGAGTTGATAGACTGTTAACGCCACGGGATTTTTCATCCATCACTGTGACTGTTAAACGGGTGTGTTCAGTAAAGAAATGGAAAATTATATCTGTTGTGTTATTCTGCGAGTCTATTATTGTGACTCAGATGAAGATCAGATTTCATTTTATGGCAAATTAAAGCCAGAAAGTACTAAAGCTTTTACCTGCCACTGTGCATACCATTTGTTTTCTGAGCGCCAGCATTTTTTATTTTAGTCACACCCAATGAAGAGAGTACATATGTAACTGCATGAAGCCACCCAGTGAGACTGTGCCACCCCCAGCATCTCTTTTTAGTCAATTTCTTTTTTTTTTTTTTTTCAGAAAAAAATCAATGGGCTTTTTATGAAGGTGGTAGTGTTTTTAACTGTTGCTACTTGACTAACAACCAATAACATGGGCAGAAACTGACACCACAGAAGCCAAGAAAATGGAGTTGTACAGTTGTTTAATTTGTAAGACAAGCAATCACAACAAAATAAAAAAAAATAAAAAACAACAGGAAAATATTTAGATGCCTGGCCAGCACTTTTCTACCAAAATAATTGCTTTGTGGAAAAAAAAAAAAAAAAAAAAGGGATTTTAAGTCTGACTACAGTGATTCTTTAAAAATCGTCATAACCTCATACTGGCAAAAATTTGACATGACACAAATTTTAAAATTAAGAATCAAAGTTCACAAAGCATAGTTTAAAAGATAAATGAAATCCCAAACAGAAAGGACGATCAAAGATGAAAGAACCTGCAGCATGTTTGCATAAAAGATAAGAGATCTGATCAAAGAAGAGAGAAACAACTACCAGACAGGTTTCACAATGCATTTCAAAGACTGATTAGGAAATGAGAGTCTCTAAAGAGATGGAGCAGAGATTCAATAGGTTCGCACCATGAACGTGAGACTGATGTTATACATCCAGACGGTGATCGAAAAGAAATACCCATCCAGGAGTCCATTATAAACATGTCAGTGGTTGAGTTCTGTAATTAGTGGGCAGAGAAGATGTCAGTCTCTGATTCCTAAGAAGAATGAAGACAAAACAGTGGAAGGGGAGGAGGTGAGCTCATGGGAGACAAAGGGATCATTTCTTACTGAACTGATTTGTCTCAGATTTGTCAGACAGTTCCATCTAACTGACAACACTAATAAGTAAGGAGTAGAAGTTTCAAAATAGCAATCAAAGGGAAATTCATTTGTGTAATAAAAGCTGGGTGGGCACCAATGTGGGCATCATGACAGAGAAGCTTCCTCTCCGTAGCAGTGAACAGTAGGTTTAAAATCTTAGTGATACGGCTACATTGATATTTAGCATCTGCTATGAAATAAATATGACATCTTTGTTTGCTTGTTTGTCATATTAAATGCATTGCTTTGTATTACTGTATTACTTACAGTATATTTTAAATTAGGTAAATGGGCTATGTAGATATGTTTGGATAAGCATCAAAAAAACAACCAGACAGGCCACAACTCAAGCTCCACAAACCCCCAAACCGTATCAGTTAGTTGTTGTGTTCATATGAACAAATATTTCTACAATCTTGTCAGCATATCTGATCACATGGACGCTAAATAATGCATGTTAAAATGCATTTAATCAAAATGGGGCTTTTTTTTTTTTAATACCTTAAAAAGGATCAGCTGAACATATTATTGGAAGACAATCTACGTTGCCGCTAGGATAAATATTTGCTTTCTGCTGTTCTCTTAAGCACATATTTCATCTGCAGTCTGTAAACAGGAAAAGAGTCCAAGATGACATCCAGAGCTCAGCAGCAGTTGGATTTGATGTGACTTCCTTCTGCCAAAGACCAGGAGCTGCTGGATCTGACACCAGCAGACAAACTTATGGCTAGGACATAACGATTCAGGGCAAACTATCTGGATGTTGGAGGATTACTACATTGATCCATGTGCTGAATAGGAAAGTATTTTAGTTTTTAATTTGTTTTTCATACATTATGTCAAAAATTCAGAAAGGGTCACTTGACTAAAATATGTGCAGGAGGGAACAGTCTCTCTTTTATCCTGATTAGTTCTGATAAGGTTTTCAAACCCATATTTAGTCACTGTGTTGACAGCGCTTTTAGCTAAGAAGTAGCTTTGGAGTTATCTTCATGAGGACTTTATGGTGTTATTATTAAAAATGACTCCCAATTTGTGGTCTGTTTCACTGACTTAGCAAAAATATAATTTGCCTCTTTTATGGTAACTGAATTGGAGCATGTTTTTGCACAATGACCATTTCTGATCTATCAACAAATCCAAAACAAAACACAATAGATGTCTCTGTCTTCCTTCCTGAACAGTAGCCATTTCTCTTATGATTACAATTAAAGCAGAATAAAGGAACTTCTGCGGTTTTGAACTTAGAAGGTTTTTTTGTTCCATCATTTCTGTTCCATCATTACCTTCTTGAGTCTCTTCGTCTCCTCTGCCATTATATCCACTGAAGTTCACTGACATAGTTTTGATTTTGACGTTTGACAAAGTGCTGTAAAGTCATACGCAGTTGTACGTCCAAAGCTACTTTTTACCGATAGTAAGGACAGGGGGCAGCGAGAGCTCAGAGCCACTTCCCAAAAGTGAGCAAATGTTCATCTATTCATCTGTCCATCATTCTCACTTATTCCAATTCAGGCTTCGTGGAGATCTGCTGGAGCCTTCCCCAGCTGTCTCTAAGGGTGCACCTTGGACACGCAGAAAATATTCCATCAAATAAAAAGGATATTTTTACACGACATAAAAAACCAAACAACTGTATTAATATCGTTACCGCAGCCGTTGTGATTTACAAGCCACATTGTTTCCAACTGCAACTTCAATCCAAATTTGATTAACTGGTTTGCCCTAAATATGGGAGTGTTACATAGAATCATGCAGGAAAGTTCATTAAAAAGTGATGAAGATGTCCACGCAGGAGCTGAGAGGACGTGACCACCATGTTTCTACCACTCCTTGAGTCGTGCCGTGTTAAATCATGTGATGTTACTACTGTGGAGGGTAAACACAGAGAAGGTCATGTTTATTCCAACCAAAAAGGGGAGTCAGATGCTTACTCCACATGGTTATACATGATTTTCCATCTAATCTGGTGAGCAAAAGCATGACACCACTCCTCTCATTAAAATAGAAAATTAATTCTGAACTGGGGAGATGAAATCCCCTTCTCTGATTTTCTCTACTCTGATTGGGCTTTTATTCATGTTCTTAACAAATGAGATATTTTAATGTTTTGGCACATTGTCTTCACACTGACGTCATGATGAAAAGTGTATAAGGACAATATGATGGACCAACAAATGTTTTAGCTTAGTATTTTGCTTCTATGATGCGTGCACCACATAAAAAAATAGTCAACACACCACAACTCTATGTATCAGGCAGCTGCAGCAGGACCTGAGCCGTGGCTGAGATATGTATTTCACACATGCATGCATGCATGCTCTAACTGATTAACATGTGAGCTAAAATAAAAAAAAACCTCACATTCAGCACACTCTGTGCTGCTGATTTAGACCCACAGGATGGGCGGTTCTGTCTGATAATAAATAACTGGTTGTTGTCACAGAAAACCCAGTTTGACTGCTGCAGGAAACGTATCTACACTTCTTTTTTACCCTAGACAGGTTCACTCTGTGGTGGTGATATCATAGATGGTTTTTTTTCCACTCTTCCTAAACTTTTCTTCGGTTATGAAGATGTATCAAACTTGGCCAGGGTTAAAAAAGTAAAAAGATGATTTGGTGTCTTATATAATCAGCATATTCCTTGTAAAGCATCACTATGTTTCTTGGTGACAGACACTATTCTCACTTTTCACCCAGGAGTGTGTGTGTGTATATATGTATATTTGTTATAAATGTTTTGGATTTCAAGAAACACATTTTCCTGGCGACTAAGCTGGATAATAACACGAACCAATGCAATGGAACAAAAATGTGTTCCCACACATACAGCGCAGAGACAAAGGAGGCTCATTTTAACAAGTGTCTTGGACTAATAACCATCAGAGTTCCAGTAAACTTAATATCTAACTGTACAGCTTTTATGATGCCCTTATTTTTTATTTTTTTTATTGCTGGCCTTATATTATCCATCCCATCTGTGTCATTATGCCTGGAGGAATCTTAGGGCGAGATGACCAGGCCGTTATATGATTGCATCAGGTTTTAATATCTGTCTGGTGATTGTTTTCTTGGAAAGATCCCATTATGGAAGAGGGAGGATACTGAGAGTGCTGAGAAGGGAGCCCACTTGTCACCCACTAGTCCCCAGAATGAACATGTATACTGAATGCACACACGCAATTTCTCAAATCAGCCTTTTAAATAAAGTACGGCTATGTGTGTCAGTGACTGAGTGTGTATATTTGTGAGCACAAGGAACAGAGGTGACAAATGAGGCAGCAGGGGCCGGAGCTGATGCTATGTGAATTAGAAAACACAATGTTGGCGATACATCACAGTCAGTCCGTATATCAGAGCAGCTGTTGACATGTGGAGTGTCATAATGTTGATGACTTTTTACAAACATACCCACAATGCAGCAGAGGGATTTATCACTCTGCTTACATACTGCAATACTGAAGTTTTTTTTTTTTAAACTCTCATATGTTTCAGAATGCTTGTCCACACTCTGAACAGGGGCAAAAGTCTGACCCTGACCGTCCCCGGGCAAAAGGCATCACTCAGAAACTCCTGGACTTTACCTGTATGTTGCAGTAGTTTTCTTATCCTGTCATGAGAATGTGTTTCCATCAGTCCCATCACCATGACGATAAAAGAATCATCATTTAATGTTCATTTAATGCTGTCAGTATTAAGTACTGCATCAAAAGCAGAGATTGATTATATCGGCAACTTGCAAAAAATTGTCTTAAGTCCTCTTCACTATGGTCAATTCAGAGTTTTTACATTTCTGGAGACCGTCTTCTCTTTTCACAGTTGTGGTAATATGATAGTTCTGAAAGTTGTACAATAAATAAAACGCAGACTGCTCACCCTGATATGATTTTTATGGTGGCAAATGTCTTCAGCCTTGCAAATATGACAAATATTTTAACAAAATATCCAAAAAAGGAGTAAATATATACTATTAGATTATGTAGATCATCATTAGAAAATGCTATCAAGTATTCTATTCTAATTTCTCATTCCAGGATGCAGAACTACAAAGAACAAAGTCTGTAAAGGCCTAACAACCTAACAGCTTATTAATGTGTCACTTTTTAAATCCAGGTATGATATTTACTAAAAAACAAACCATTAATGACTATGAAGTTTATGCTCATGCTAGTTTTTTGATACTGCTGTGAGAATCATCACGATAGACTATTTTGCTTTGCCAAGTTTAGAGTCATTTTAACAGCCAGCGTTTTGGTTTTCCCATGTCTCCTAAATGCCATTTTTTTTTTCCCTCTTGCCACCCTAAATCCTCACACTCCTTCCTCTGCACTTCAGCTTCAGGAAACATAGACTGTGACAAAGAGCCAGCAAGGTTTATTTTCTTGGACACCCACCCGAGGTGGGAACATTATCCAGTGCCTTCGACAAAATTTCAGCTGTAGCACGAACTCAGCCGATAAGCATTGTGCTGAGCCTGAAGCACCTGTTTTTCAGAGCTATTTATTGGACATGTAGTGCACCATTTAGACCATCATGTTTGGGGGGAAAAAAAAACAGCTGCTGCAGCTTGAAATAATGTCAAATAAACACACTTTGTACCTCCTGATAGTCAGTTGACAGTTGCATCTGCTATTTGGTGGTCATCAACAGTCTGGGTCATTGTTTCGACTTTTCGGAAATGTTGGGATTAACAACAAATCAGTCTGTGCCAGTTTTTTTTCAGACAGACTGAAAGGGTCCAGTAGCCATTATCTTAGAGAGAAAGAAGGGTTTAAATTCAGCACAAGTACGGCCACACTGTCCTTCCCATGCATTCATTCCTTTATGGCATCCTGGCACACTAAGACTTTACAAGGGACAAATTGATTTTCTATTTTCTGTGAGAACACCCAGCTCTCTCTCAGATGTACTCCCAAATGGACACAACAGCAATGTTACCTGTTCTCTCCAGATTGTGCACGAACAGCCTCCCTACGAGTTTTTATCTTGCAGTCTCATCACAGCATCCATACCTGAGGAGCACTGCATCCACTGAAAAAACCTTGATTGCTTCTGTGCCTTTCACTCTGGAAAGTTCAGATCACAGGCTGTGGAAATTCTACCTGTAATTTGTTCACTTTAGGATTTTTTTTTCCTTTTTAATTTTCTGTTATTTTGTTCTTTTACAACAGTAACCTTTAATTTTTTTTTCAAGCAACAAAATGATGGGTTTAAAATATTTATGAACAAAAATAGATTTGAGTCTGAGTGATGAGCACAAAAAGGAAGCTTCATTATCAGTCTCAAAAGTTCAAGTATTGGTTCAAATGTTTTAAGATCCCACCTGTATTTATAACTGGCACCATCCCTCTTGTCAGCATTGAAATAAGTTATTGAGAGGTTGTACTTCATCTTCTGTTCAGGAATATTGCAGAGTGGTGCATTCATGTCTGTTGTACATGCAGTTAAATACCACCTAACAACATGCCTTGTGATGCTTTAAGTCTTTCATTTAATATTTTGCACTACTTTGAAAAATCTCATGAGATTGTAAAAAGTGTGAAAATCCCAGGAGATCAGCATTTTGAAAAAATATCAAGACCTGCTGTTTTCCCCCAAAACTACCTTCCAGTAAAAGCCACCAAGACGGCGTTCTTTGCCCCGAGTGATTCCACAAATGAGCAGGTTTACTGTTGTTTCTAAGCAAATGCTCAGTTACTCTGTGCTGTGAAACTAACAAGGTCTAAAGCTTTTTATTCTAATTCTGGGCAACACAAGAGACTTGCTACACGCACTCAAATCCCGAGCAAGCTGATCTGCATGAAAACAATAGGCGGTGCATTGAAACTGCAACTTAGGTTAACATTTGGTACCAATCTAATTTATATCTGGAGATAGTTTTAGGAGACAGCTTTCTTGTAAAATAAATAAATAAATAAATAAACATACATACATATACCGTCATGGCTGAAAGTTTTGGCACCCTTGCACATAAAGACCAAACATCTCCAAATGTCTGTAAAATAAATTGAAATTGACAAAAGTATTTGGTGTCTCAAATTCTTTATTAAACTAATAATAGTACAGGAACTTTGTTTTACTTTGTTCAAAGTATTGACACCTTGAATTCAGTATTTGGTAGCACATCCTTTGGAGAAAATGACTGCTGTCAAACGCTTCCTATAGGTTTCAGTGAGATGCCTCCACCTCTCTACAGGCAGTTTGGCCCACTCTTCTTTAGCTAACTGCTCCAGTTGACCCAGATTAGAAGGGTGCCTTCTTCCAACTGCCATTTTCAGATCCCTCCACATGTGTTCAATGGGATTGAGATCTGGACTCATTGCTGGCCACTTAAGAACAGTCCAGTGTGTTTTCTGTTGAACCATTCCTGGGTGCTTTTTGATGTGTGTTTTGGGTCGTTGTCCTGCTGGAACACCCATGATGTTTGACAAAGACCCAGCTTCATGACATTTGATGAAACATTTCTCTCCAAAATACCTTGGTAATCGCCAGATTTCATAATGCCACGCACACCTTCAAGGCACCCAGCACCAGAGGCTGCAAAACAACCCCAAAACATTAGTGAACCTCCTCCATGTTTGACTGTAGGAAGGGTGTTCTTTTGCTTGAAGGCTTCATTTCTTTTCCTGTAAACACAGAGTCTATGTGATTTACCAAAAGCTCCAATTTGGTCTCATCTGTCCACAGGACATTTTCCCAGAAGGATTTTGGCTTGTTCAGGTGTGTTTTGGCAAACTTTAGTCGGGCTTTTTTGTGTCTGTCTTTCAGTAAAGGTTTCCTTCTGGGTCTCCTACCATAGAGGCCTCTTTCATTAAGCTAGCGACGGATGGTACGCGTTGAAATAATTGTAACTTGTGTCTGAAACTCAGCTTGAATCTGTTTAGCAGTTGTCCAAGGTTCTTCTGCCACCATTCGAACAATCATTCGCTGCATTCTTTCATCCATAATTCTCTTGCGGCCACTTGTTGGAAGGTTGGCTACCGTACCATGAGCCTTAAACTTCTTTATAACATTTCTCACAGTGGATACAGGAACATGAAGGTCTCTGGAGATGGACTTGTAGCCTTGAGATGGTCTATGCTTTGCTACAATCTTTTCTTTGACTTCCTCAGACTATTCTCTGCTTTTCTTTCTTTTGTCCATGCTCAGTATGGTCATGCAGTGACTCACAACAGCAGAATGGGGGGGTTGCTCCTTTTAAACTGGTTGGATGACTGATCACTAGATTGCTGTCACCTGTAAACTCACCACAGGTGAGTTCAAGGTGAATGACCTGCTTGAAATTCATTTATTCTTTGTAAATCTAAAAGAGTGTCAAAACTTTTGTCACAGCATTTTCTGTGTAATCTATCATTTAAAATTTAATATTAAGTTTTGATTAAAAAACAAAGTTCCTGTACTATTATTAGTTTAATAAAGAATTTGAGACACCAAATACTTTCGTCAATTTCAACTTATTTTGCAGACATTTGAAGTTGTTGGGTCTTTATGTGCAAGGGTGCCAAAACTTTCAGCCATGACGGTATATACATATATGTATATATATATATATATATATATATTATATATATATATATATATATATATATATATATATCATGCAAGTACGGAGGTGAGACTAATATTTTTCGTTACTGGTTCAGTCAAATGGCTGAAAAGGGCTTTGATGAAGTCACAAGCACAATGTGGATGTCATGAGCTATGCATGGCTGATGGGATATCATCTGAGTCAGAATGATCCAGAGGATAGGATATGACGGCTGAGCTATAATTGAGTGAGTCTACGGAAGAGCTAAACATTAATCGCAGAGACAAAGCTTCAGAGACTTTCGGAAATAGAAACATTTCAAATGAAAGCGCTGTGATTCTCTTTGAAGTGCCATGTTATTAAAGACCACAGAAATTCTTTCGAATAATTTTTCATAATTTAATGTGATTCAGCTATCTTCTGTATGCCTTGAGAAATCAAAAGACAATGACTTCTTCGTCAATATCCTGTTGCAGTACGCAGATTCTCACATTTACATTCCTCCACAGGATATGACAAAGCTGGATGATTTAAGCGCACAGTCCAAATCTTTGCATCTCCAACTAAGTGTTGGTGCGTCTCATCTATCAGAGCTCTGTGGCATTACTCCTGCAGAATATCGAGGAATAATCCTGCAATATTCTTCATGTCTTTGTCAGCCTGCAGTTTACACCCTTGCTTCTTAAATACCTAATCATGTCCTGCCTTGACTAGGCCAAAAAAATATAGCGATAGGAAATCATGTTTTATGGTTCCACAGAGGAAATCAATACCAACTCCTAGGAACCGATGCTGGATGCAGCTGAATATTATTATGCTGTATTAGCTGTAGGCACCCCATATTTGTTTTTAAAAAGAGGGAATCAGGCAGTAGCAATGAAATGAGTTGTGAATTCAAGGTATAAGAGGTAACAGATGGGTTTCCATGACACATTTCTCATTAAGACCTTAGGAAACTGGGAAATATGTCTTCAAAAGTTCCTCCAGGAAAATGTTTGTTTCTTATGATGGAGGAGAAGTTATGTGAGCTCAAACTATTTTTTAGGGACTTCAGTGTTCACAGCAGCCTTATGATGGCCCGATGACCTGCCCACCTCTCACCAGATGACAGCTGGAATAAGCTCCCATGCCCATGCAATCATGAGGAAGTAGATTTAAAATCAGGATCAGCCTGAAATTTTATTTGACATTAAAATAGACATGGAACTCACACTACTTAAAAAAAATTACAACCTAGGTGATATCTGCTCTTCAGGATTAGTTGAAAAGTCTTAAATGTGCAGATTTTATGCAGTATGGTTGTAAAAAAAAGACCCACAACTTTAGGTACAAAGAATCAGATAGATTAAAACAATAATGTTAAAGAGTGAATAAGGGCTGCTGTTCAATGTTCTATGAGTCTCAACATTCACGGGCCTCACATCTCTATCCACCCACAGAGGAATAAAAGCTTGAACTGGTGTCTCATTCTCCTCATACTGCTGCTTTGTTCCAGGGCAGTGGCTTTGCTCTCGCCCTCAGGCCCTGGGCAGGATCTCTTTATTCCGCCTGGATCCTCTCCTTTTTGTCAGCTGCTTCACTGCTTGACTTTCCCATTCTGTGACTAAAATCCCCCCATCTGCTTAAAGCCTGTGGCACTTTCACGAGAGGGCTATTTGAATCCATTTCACCTTGAATAATTGGACAGGCCAAAGCCTGGTGTGGAGGTGCTGTCTGAAAAGTCTGAAAATGGTCTTACATGCGGGTTTGACTTCAGATTCAAGTATCAAGGTAAATTGGTTCATCTGGAAATGCTGCACATGGCAGACTGGGCCTCAGTCTGGATAGAAATGGCATACATTGATTTTTTTTTTTTCCCTTTATTGCAAAGTATTTCTTGTTCAGCTTGTGAATAAGATGGTTTGCATTCAGTCCAAGCATCTCATGCAGTAATTTAACCTGTTACATCAGTGTGGCCCATTTCACATTACTCAACCAACCATGTAACCAATTACTGTAGACAGAGAAAAGAAAGCTAGAAAAAAAAAGAGTTGCAAGAAGACATGCATTGTGTTTGACATAAAGATGAACACAATGCAAGGAAGTGAGCAGATGAAACATGAGCCTCGTTGTGAATTCTGCAGCATGATTCAGTGAGACGTCAAAACAACCCTCATTAAGGCTTTCTTCCACTTTAATGAATGAACAAATGGGGATAACTCGTAATAGAATTGGCTCTGTGCTCATTAGGTGGCTTCATGTCCATTTGTCAAACATTAACGATCATCTGCGCTCATTTGGGGTTACAGATACAAAGTTAACCAACAGTGCAGAGGTTATTGCCTTCACGCATCCAGACAAGGTGTTGAGTGAGTGGGAAATGTAGAACAGAAGTATGTGTTATTTTCAGCTTCACTGATAATTTGCAATGTTTAATTTGACAGTTTTCTGAGATGCAATCCCGAGGGTGGAGAGAAAGTCAATCCTGCAGAAACGTTCTCTGCAGTCCCTTTAGCCTTTTACTCTCCAACTCACGCAGTGACTGAGACAAAAAGCTCCTCCCTGCTGTATAATCAGCACAGCAAGACACTTCCTGCATGAAATGTGTTCCCTGATTCCTCATTTTGTATTTGTCATACTATTGTTTCACCATCTCTATTCACATCTCAGTCTGTTTCTATAGCAATCAGCAAAAGAAAAAGGCTCATTTTCTTTCATGTTTAACCTCTGACACTGACATTTTCCCTGGAAGTTTAGGAGCAGACATGTTCCAGTCACGTGTGACTGCAGTGGACAAAATGCATTTATAGTTTTCAGTTTGACATTTAAGGTATGTGTGCCAGAATGCATATTTTTGTGTTTGGTTTATTGCAGAAATGGCTTAAGGAAAACTTGAAGAGGTTCGATAGCCATATTAGTAGTACGTTACCTGGATGATAAATGCATTTCTTTCTTAAGCCCATGTATCCATTTAAAAAAATTTAAATACAAAAAATCGGGTGACACTGCTTTTAATGAAGTCCTGCCTGAGGGCCTGCAGATCACAGCAATCAAATACTGAAATGTTGTCCCATGCACACAGAGATTTCTTCACATTCTCAGAATCTGTTGACGACATGTGCTGTAGTGGCGAGATGTTCCTACATCTTCTTTTCTGGCCTTTTGTCAGCCGTCTAATTCTTTTTGGACATGATTGAATCATGAAACTGAGCTCCTGTTGTACATGGACAGATAAAAAGTTTTCACTTTCGGCATTTGATACATTTTCTATGTTTAACTATGAATAAAATGTCACTTTATGAGCTCTGCAACGCATTGCATTCTGTCTTTAACTTAATTTTTACAAAGAGTCCAACTTTTTTGGAGTTGGGGTTGCACGGTGGTAGTTTCGAGTTTCGACCTTCAAGTTGACATGCTTACATTAAGCACCACGTCAAGTAAGTCAGAGCAAATTTGTCACACCATTCTGCCCACCAAAGCACTGGGCCACCAGTTCAGTCAGCATCAGCAGTGCAGTCAGCTTATGTTCAGAATCAATTAGATCTGTTACCAGTAGATCAGCTTTTACAAGAATTACTAACAAGTCATTAAAAAAGTTTCACTTCACAGCAGCTCAGTTCGTCACTGCGTCTTATGTCACTTTGGCAAACTTCCTTTATTACTTACTGACATTTCCATTCAAAACATTTCTCTGAAGACAGTTTCAGCATGATATGGATCAGTGAGTGTGAAAGCACCCATTAAATGATTTACACAATGGGTTGATGCTCATCTATATAGAGATGAAGGGAATAAAAGGACATCTGCGGGATGGCACTTACTTTATTAGAGCCAAATTGCTTTCGCCAAAAGCTCCAATTTGATGTGAAAATGTTTCATTCCATTTGTGGTTCCTCTGCAAGCCATTATTTTGTCCCGTCACACAAACAAAGAATGAAAGGGAGTGGAAGAGTTGTGATGGGCAGTGTTTAGTGTGATCCTACAAAATCTCATTAAATTGACCAAAAGTGACTTTGGGAGCCTATTTGTGGCTGTGAATGGGTCGGACGCTGGCATTTATATCCATCCCTGGCAACCTGGCTGTTAGGGTTTGATGAACAT
Organism: Hirundichthys speculiger; assembly: GCA_018398805.1. Classification (NCBI taxonomy): domain Eukaryota; kingdom Metazoa; phylum Chordata; class Actinopteri; order Beloniformes; family Exocoetidae; genus Hirundichthys; species Hirundichthys speculiger. The sequence continues at coordinate 1,781,709 of JAGFBZ010002379.1, read as the reverse complement.
TATTATTGTTCATGATAATACCTGAGGTGATTACACTAGACACTGTTGCCCTTGCCCTCACAGGTCTGGAGTTGCTGGATGAGACAAAACACGTATTGTTCGCTGCCCTGTCGTGACCTTGAAGGACTTGAATGACTCAGATACAATGGATGGAAATGAGAAAAGGTTTGTTTCATTTGAACCACTGTGTGTGTATGCAAGAGCAATTTCAGTTTCCTCAGCTTTCTCATGGCACTATCAGAGATTCTTGTAACTTATCTTTGGCATTAGTGAAAAAAAAAAACTGGCTGACTGTTATATGGGTAAAAATGAAGACTGCGGATTTTTCCAGAAATGAATAAAACTTATATCTGAATGTTCTTTTCCTAAAGTCCATTATAAATTACATCAATATTACAATGGTACTTAGGTCTTCAGTTTTTGTAATTTCCTACAGCTTCAAACTCTAAAAACTGAGGCAGTAATAAGGCGTGAAGCAATTTACTTGAGTGTAAACAATCTATGTTGAGTTTTTGCTCAAAATTACCCACAACCTGTTTCAGAATGCATTTCTTTATAAACAGGCAGTGAGGCATTTATATTGGAAATGTCATAGGATTTAAAACAAAAACAAAACAAAACGAAAAAAAAACACTGCAGCTATTTTGACTGTGAAACAGGAAACTAGGCTAAATGACTGCGTAAAATAAATTTTAAAAGTGTGTTAGTTTGGGAGGGTTAAAATTCAGAAAAAGAACTGAATGTGCAAATTGGTCTGTCCTGCATTAAAATTCTCTTTTTTCCCCCCGTAATAAAGATCCTGTTCAAACAGACGTTTTTGCAGCCACACAGCACAGCTGTCTTTGTCTGCAACAGTAATTCTTGTTAAACAGGCTGTTAAACAGCTTCATTTTACAGGTGACCTGCAACAGAGGAAAAGCAGTTAATTGGGACTTTAAATTGTTATTAGGTGAAAGTGACTTTTATCAGCCTTAGACGGTCAGCAAAACTTTTAAAGGCCTTGACACAGCCTATATGTCAGCATCATATGATAACATCATCACTGTGAAAATATAGCCTCATCCTGCTTATTTTAAAGGGTATAACTTTGCTGCCCTTTTTTTTTCACAAATTCGCACTATTTCCGGAGGTCTTATTGAAATGTTTCTGACATGCTTTGGTCAAAATACCAACACAATAACAGCAGTACAGCTCTCTTCTGAGTCCTGTCTTCATGCATCAGTTCAAATCCTCCAGTTTAATGGGGGCAGAGTAAGACACGTGTATCCACTCGAACCCGTCTTCATGGGATGGACCCTGACAGCTTTACACTATCAAACACATGTCAATTTGGACACTAATGACATTCCACCTCTGCAGTTACACTAAAAACCTCTCTGCTCCAGCTGCTGGGTCGCTGCCCTGAAATCCTACCACTACTGTGTTGTTGTAAACAGTTCAGAAATTCGAAGGTAGGGTAAGACTGAATGCCTGGTCAGCTACATGGAGCCATGCCTGACCCAAAACTGTGCTCTACTGACACATTTTTCATCAGCTGGCCTTCACTAATGTTGATCAATCCAGCCACGGACCTGAGAACCCAGTCAAGGTTTGAGACTTAGTAACGGATTATCTGAGAGCCATGACTATCTCCGAACTCAAATCTCATGGATTTTATCTTAACATTCTTTGTTCCCTTTAGATTTTTTTAATTTTCAAGTTGAGCACAGTTCAGAGTAACAGAAATTTTGAACAAATGCGACAAAGCCTTTGCACTTCATGCCACTTTATTTAAGAAATAACATGTGTTAATTGAGTTTAGCCCCTCACCTATTATGTGATAAGCAACAAAATGTAGCTTACTGCTTGATAATCCTTTTTTTTTTTTTTGCATTTTATTTCCCAGAAATGCAATACTGTATGCAGCTGACAAACCTATCAAGACCACAGTACTGCCTCCTAAGGTTCCATATTTGTTTGTTAAATCTCACTTTTCAACACATGCACATTTATTCTTAATGATATTTTCATTAATCCGTGACATAATGAGACACGTGCAAGTTTGTAATGATGCATCAAAGTTTAAGAATAACTTACAAACACAAAACAAAAATACTAAACTAAAAAAAAATCTTTTATTTCACTGTTTTGATTTCTTCAGAGGCTTAGAAATAAAAGGTTTCAGCACAGCTTTATGGTTTTGAAAAACACACAAAGCCACCATAACAGGTTATAGTCAGTTAAGGCCATGATTCTCCCAGTTTCCCATCACTGAAAGTGCATGCCAATGAGGATTACAAATCAGAGGATAATGGATCACTGCAATGAAAGCGGCAAAGAAAAATATTATTTTCAGTGATTCTTTATGAAACAGTTACCCAGCTTATGGAGAACCCGAGTTTCCTACTTTGCAGATAAATTGCTCATATTGGGAGAGAAATAGAGAATCCAATAGAAATACAAACAGAGCAGACTAGAAGTGGTAATGATGCAACCCGGCGTTGTTCCGTGGAGGCAAAATGAACTGTTTAGGCAAGCCAGTGCTGTTGCAATCTTAAAAGCTGCTCATGCCATATTCACTTACATTAAGGTTCTCAAAACTGGACGATTTAGTCTTCTTTTTTCTTCTTTTCTCATTGTGAGCATCAACCTGGAAAGACAATATTTTGATCTGGATTCTTGTAAAATTGGTGTGAAACTGACTTCCATCTGAGACAGAGTCAAGATATTTTCTCTCAAGATAAAACTTCTGCTCTTTATTGTAATCATCACCAGGGCTTGAGGTTCAGCACAGGATCAGACATATCAGACATAACTCCGTGATGTGCAATCTTCCTTACTGGGAGAATACAGAACCACACTGAAAAGTGGGCCAACTCCCTGGTCCCCACCAGGGACCATAGACTTCTATACATGCTGCACGTATAGTTTGATGCCCCCAACCACGATAAAGGGGGCACACCAGGGTGGTCCTTGTTGAAGCTGAGTTGTCTCCTAAAGACCTTGGAGAGCTGCTGCTTCATCTACAAGCTCGGGCTGAGCTCGTCTCATTCTAGCTAATCTGTCGTTCTTAGCTGCTAGAGGTGAAGTGATGTCCTTTATTGGAAAAAAAATACAAATAAAAAATGCTTTTTAAAAAAACAGTGTGTTGGCATGGCAGGAGATTTTATAGGCGGGATGAGCTGTCCTGACAAGTGTAAGGGAGACAAAAATTTGTAGCCAAATAAACTAATGAAGATCTCATTTAAATTTTCTATTATTCTCATTTTATACTGAAACAATGTAATTTACCTTTGAAGATTATTAAACATTACTCAATGCAATTCTCAATAATCACACATTCCCGTACAACACTGAGGTCGTGATCATCTGAGGCCTAAATTATAGATTTAAATATATATGACATCAGACATTTCCTCTGGTTCCAGCTCCAAAATGATCTTTTAAGCACAGCAGCTGTGTGTCACCAGATGTTGTGAAGACTCTGGTAGGACATTGCAGAATGAACAGTACAGACATACTGGAATATTGCTGCGCGTGTAAACAGACCCACTGATGCAGTTAAAAGAGATAACCCATTTGGGAGGAGAGACAGAGCAAATTTGTATGCTGAAGTCATAACATCTCATAATGCAGAATATTTCAACCTCCTCTAGTGAATTCACTTGTTCTTTGTGCATTCAAGCACGATATGGAAGTGTGTTTTTAGGGTGAGACAGATGTAGAATCCCATTATTGCAGCCCACAGGTTGATGTGTGAAGTTACTGGACTAGGACTCACTGTGGTAGGTTTCATTATCGTCTGTGACCAAAGGAGCTCTGAGGTACCAGCCTGAAGATGTAGATGGCGTAAAGAACGGCACCCTGCTATGATTGCATCGCTGAATGAGCACACAGCTATACGAACAACCCATTCAAATAGAGCACTGAAACAATGTCCACATCAGCCAACCATGACAAGCCTAACAGGTAATCTTAGGAGAGCGAAGAAAAGGGCGCTCAGTATCAAACTGCTTTGACTCTGTGTGAGTCAATATGAAGATGATAAATGGATCTGGCCGTTGTGGTGTGTGGTCGACCCAAAAATCCCACTCAGTGTGGAGACCCTCGAACTGCCCATCAGCCAGCAGAGAACAGTAAACCCAAAAGAACAAATCACAAAAATGTGTTTCTTGACTTACTAGGGGGAAAAACACAATCAGTAATAATTTTTATTAAATTAATCAAATAGCATATATACTTTATTTTCTGGGTTGTTGTTGTTTTTTTCTGGGACAGGATACAAAGCCAAACAGTGGGAGGGATTCAAGCAGAAGAAGAAAAAGGAAGAAATTACATGTTTTTTCAGGCAACAACGATAAAACACTTGGCAGTGATCCCTTGTCATTTTTAAATGCTTTTTTTTTTAAGATACACACTTGTAGTCAGGTGTTCAAAAATACTAGCATAAGGTTATTACTCCGAATAGTTTGAACTTGAATATCAAAATGTGCTTAAAAAAAAAAAAAAATCAATTAAATCTGTTTTAAATTAGCAATATTTTCTCTTGTGTGGGCAGAGGCTGCTGGTATTAATTCAGGGGAGGCTCATCTCCTTTGTGATTAGACAGGTACAGTCCGATATTGTTATAAAGAATAAACATCAGGGTACAGTACATTTCCTCCCATGTCAACAAGAACACCACTTCACGCACTGAGCGGTAGAGAAATAACCTTACATCCATATATGTACACAGCCTAGCTAGCACGCGTCCACACACGTCACATTCACAAAGAAAGCAAATCTCAACAATGACTAATTAGTTTTTCAGATGCTCTACAGCTGGGAAAGAATTAAACGCGCCTCTGGGAGCAAAGGAGTGTGAAACATCAATTCATCCAATCCAGATGAAATGGCCAGCAGGAGCCCGAGCCTGTCACATTATCGTGAACCAGCTGTTGACAAAAACATCCAAAATAACGTGGCTGGTTCCCAGCATCCCGGCGCACACTACTCACTGAGATTAGTCCCTTGCTTCTCAACCACCTGGCTGGAAATCAAAGACAGCACCGATAGCATTGTGCTGTTTTTCATGCCACTGAATGAAATGTGGAACACAATGCACCATGCAAACACGCCAGCAAAGACCACCTGACGAGGTAATGCACTTCATCAGAGGGGCTTAAAGAAAAACAAGGCAATTTTTCAATTTAGCGATGACTAGCATGTGGGCGGCACAACCCTGAGCGTGTGTGCTGACAATTCAAAGCCTTTTTTATGCTCAGTGTTGTGCTATTTGGAGTGCAAATGTTTTATTCCAACTGCCAAGGAAAGACACCGAGAGACTACTAGACGGAATACAAAATGGCCAAACGTATCAGCACACAGCTGATCATTCATGATAACAAAACCATGCCTTCCACCCCAGAGTATCAGCTGTAACCATGACAACCTGCTCTGATAGACCCTGTCACGGGCCAGATTAACATGGATCAGTGTTAGCTGCTGGTCTGATTGAATTCACCTGGGCTTTGTGTTACATTCTCTTGTCTTTGGTAAACAGGAGGTTTTTATACTGTCTGCAAGAGATAATCCTGTACTTGAGGGAGTGGATTTGTCTCAGCCAGTAATGACCCAACGCCGTGGCGACGAGCAACCTGACTGAGCTGTGCTGTCTCAAACCAAGTGGGAGAAATCAGCTTTAAGGACATGAACAGAGCAAAAACAACCGAGACCCCATGACCCCAAAAAAGGTGAAGTAGGTGTAGTTAATCGCATATTCATATTATTTAGCATAAATTAAATTAGAGTTTGATAGACTGTTTTCTCATATGTGTATCCAATAACCCCATCTGATAAAACCAGTGTGCGGTGTGACTCAGACCTGCAAAAATGGAAAACCGTGCAGCTAATAAGAGAAACCATATTAGGCTCGTGAACAAGCCTGATATGGTTTCTCTCATTAGCTGTAACATCAGGAACCCATTGCAGCGCTGCCGGCCGGTTTTTATATATGTATGTAATTTCAACGGTGGAGTTGTGACTTTTGAAGGTTAGCGGAGGAAAGCAATAAGGGAGAAGTGGAGAGATTCAGTTATGTCTGGGACGGATGGGACTCTAAGTGAGTTCTGCAGGGTTCACAGTTGGATGACGGTTTTAAAACAGGATCAGAAACGTCTGTCTGCAGAGAAACATGCATGTGGACACAGAAAAGACACATGCATGTTTCTCTTCCTCTCTACTTCACCGTCTCCTGCACGCTCAAGGCTTAGAATCATTTTGGTTTCCTTTCTTGCCGTACTTTGGGTGCTTTGTTCCACACATTAATAACTTATAATTAACCCATAATTGACAACACTTGTCAGAGCTTGCACTTTGCACGTCCATTAGTTTCATGTCGAAGCCCAGCTGATATTAACAGTCTGAAAAACACTTGATATCCCTCATATTTTCAAAACACACAAATTCTAACCTTCTGGCTATTGAACACATAATTAACCTTTATGCTCATTTAGGCTTTGACTTGCTTCACCGCTTGATGAAATTCTAATTACAAAGCTGAAATTGTGTTCTGGAGCTCTCTCTGGAAATCTATCTAAACTCTCCCTCTAAGGCTATTAGCTAAAGAGCAAATTGAAACCATGCACTCCTTTATTTTTTCTTTTCACCATCAGGGACATACTGTTCAATCTAGGAAAATACTGACACAGCTTCCATCAACCATGCACGTTGTTTGTAACAAGTGTAAATGCACACATTAGTTGTGGGTTGATCCGAAAAAGATGCGATACAGGCAGTGAACTGGAACAGTTCACAGCCATCAGAGAGTGACCAACCAAGGGAACAAACAGGAGTAAATGGTGTTGTAAAAGTGACTTAACTTCCTCATAGGGGGACTGCTGAGTGAAAATAAAACAGCAAGAGTTCCTTTGTGCTGCTTTAAGGTTAATTTAGTTCAAAAGCTTTGTGCTGTAATTCTTTCTTTTTCTTCAAAATGTAGCCACTGAATTATCATTGTCCCAGCATGGTAATGGCAGATTTCTTTCCAGAAGATGTAGCATCTCAGTGTAAAGAAAAAATGCTATCCAAACAAGCTACAAAAATAAACCCATATAATATACAGCAGCACTAGTGGTAACGTCACCAGCTGGGTACATTCTGAGAAACAAGTTGCGCTCAGCTACAAATGGCCTCAGTGTCCATTTAAGACTTCCATGATTCATCAAGAAAAACCCTTCTACAAGATCCAGATCAATGAAAAACACAGCTGGAGGAGCTCTTGTCGTCATTATAGAAGTGTACCACAAAGAAAAGACTTCCCAAGAGCAACTACCAAAGGTTCATCACATACTGTAGTTTGAATCATTCTTAAAACTAAAAGAATAAAAATGCCAGATTAGACTTCATATTGAATGACCAGACAAGTTCTGTGACAACATCCCTTGAAAAGATCGAACTAAGATCAACCTGTACCAGAATGATTGGAAGATTCAAAGGCCTGGAATGGCTTTTGATCTGAAGCACATAACCCGACCTATAAAGCAAGTGGTGAGAGTGTGATGATACATTCAAGGCTTTAATTTACTCACTTGAAATCACAGATTTGTCGGAAGTGTCTATTGTTGATGTGACAGAAGCAATCAGAAGAATTCTGAAGTATAAAGGAAAAACTGCCTGCTTTGATTCAGCCAAATGCAGCGAAGCTGACTGGACCGAGCTTCAAAGTGCATCGTAAACAAAACGTCCTCGGAAACTGACCCAGAAAATTATTTTGGTAAAGATGTGGAAGATCAATACATATTGACTTAAAAAGACAAATTTAAAGGCACAAAAGCCTACAGACAGATAACAACAGTTGAAAAACATGATGACTGTTTACACTGTATCGGGGGCCCGTATGAAATGGCTCATCAAACCTCTGCAGCTTCAAGTTCCAGAGTTTGACAAGGAAATCTCCAGAGCAGATGCTGTTGTCAATTATTAATAGAAAACCATGCGGCACCTCCCAGAATAGAAATCACAAAACTTCAAAGCTATAGGCTCATACCTAAACAATATTCAGAGCTCACATCTGCAAAGAAAAACCACATCAAAGCACACAGCGTGTTATAAACTGACAACTTATCTTATACACTCGCTCCCTCACGTCATCGTAGAATATTAGGTAGTAAACATTTTTCTTTTTTCAACCACAATTATCTGTTTGCTCTACTTTTGCATTTTGCCTTGTACTCCGTCAGCAGGAAACTGCGCAGAGAAGAAAACAGGTTGGTAGCCCTGCTTCTGCTGAAGCCGGAGCAAAGCCTCCATTGTTCACGTGCCGTTTTGGGAACAAAAACAAGGTAGTGCATTATGTCACCACAAGCCTCCTTGAATGAAAGCACAAGCCGCTTCCCCAAGGCAATCTGTGTAGCCTGACTGCTCGCTAATTCTCATTAAAAACAGCTACAACAACAACAACAGAAATGGGCCACAGGGAAACAAAGAGGGCCTTGAAATTGAAATGGGTCACCCTCAACCTACAAAATAAAAGACATTTGTAAAAAGACAAAAAAAAAGAAAATGCAACTGGGAGTGGATAAGTAAACATTGTGGTTTCAGTTAAGGAGAGGAGGGTGAGGAGAAATTGGGGCAACACTTTCACTGGCAACCATGTCCATCCATGAATAATGAAATCCAGACATGTAAAAGGAGCAAGCGGGGGAAAGTGCGAAATTGATATTCAAACCCTGCAAACTTTCATTTTATTTTGAAGTCACCATGGTCTTCTTCCTCCTTTTACTGCAGTAGAGTAAAAGTGAGTTCTGTTGACCTGCAGTACTGTTCTGAGGAGAATATTGAGTGCCTTGTGAAAGTATTCTGCCCCCTTGAATTTTTCAACCTTTTGCCACATTTCAGGCTTCAAACATAAAGATTTAAAATTTAAATTTTCTGTCAAGAATCAACAACAAGTGGGACACAATTGTGAAGTGGAACGAAACGTATTGGATATATAAACCTTTTCAACAAATAAAAAAAACTAAAAAAGTGGGGCGTGCAATATTATTTGCCTCCTTTGCGTTAATTCCTTTGTTGTGCCACCTTCTGCTGCAGTTCCAGCTGCCAGTCTCTTGGGGTTAGTCTCTATCAGTTTAACACATCCAGAGACTAAATTCTGGTCCATTCTTCCTGTAAAACAGCTGGAGCTCAGTGAGATTGGATGGAGAGCGTTTGTGAACACCAGTCTTCAGCTCTTTCCACAGATTCTGGATTGGATTCAGGTCTGGACTTTGACTTGGCTGTTCTAACACCTGGATACGTTTATTTGTGAACCGTTCCATTGTAGATTTGTCTTTAAGTTTTGGATCATTGTCCTGTTGGAAGATAAATCTCCATCCCAGTCTCAGGTCTTCTGCAGACTCCAACAGGTTTTCTTCCAGAATGGTCCTGTATTTGGCTCCATCCATCTTCCCATCAATTTTAACCATCTTCCCTGTCCCTGCTGAAGAAAAGCAGGCCCAAACCATGATGCTGCCACCACCATGTTTGACAGTGGGGTTGGTGTGTGTTCAGGGTGATGAGCTGTGTTTGCTTTTTACTGCCAAAAATATCGTTTTGCATTGTGGCCAAAAAGTTTGATATTGGTTTCATCTGACCAGAGCACCTTCTTCCACATGTTTGGTGTGTCTCCCAGGTGGCTTGTGGCAAACTTTAAACAAGACTTTTTATGGATATCTTTGAGAAATGCCTTTCTTCTTGCCACTCTTCCATAAAGGCCAGATTTGTGCAGTGTATGACTGATTGTTGTCCTCTGGACAGACTCTCCCACCTCAGCTGTAGATCTCTCCTTGTTCATCTGGAACAAGGAGAAGACTGATCAGAGATGCAGCCAAGAGGCCCATGATCACTCTGGATGATCATGGGCCTCTTGGCTGCATCTCTGATCAGTCTTCTCCTTGTTCCAGATCAAAGTTTAGAGGGACCGGCGGGTCTTAGTAGATTTGCAGTGGTCTGATACTCCTTCCATTTCAATATGATTACCTCCCTGGTGTGTTCCTTGGTCTTCATGATGCTCTCGGAGCTTCAAACAGAACCCTGAGACTATCACAGAGCAGGTGCATTTATACGGAGACTTGATTACACACAGGTGGATTCTATTGATCATCATCAGTCATTTAGGACAACATTGGATCATTCAGAGATCCTCACTGAACTTCTGGAGTCAGTTTCCTGCACTGAAAGTAGAGCAAAAGGTCGAAAAGTTCAAGGGGGCTAAATACTTTCGCAAGGCACTGTATGTGACAGAAGATAAGGTAAGGTGAAATCACTGAAGACAATTCCAGCAATGGCAATAGTTAGTTCACGCTAAGAGAGAAATCACATGACTTATTTCCTTGTTGTCATTTCATAGTGGACAAGATATAGTCAAGTTTTCTATTCAAACAGTGTATTATGAAAAAAAAAAAGCCGTACAAGCACCACCAGTCCTAACCCTCTCCAGGTATTAATGTCGGAATAGAGGGTCTGACAACTTGGGAGCAGCTACATACTGGTGTTTATACATAGATCAATGAAATGTTAATTGTTTATTTAATCAACTATTTCTTCAATAAAGTTGGGAGAAGTGCCACAATCCTTAAAATCACTTTCAATTTCTCTCCACCGTTCATTCATGGAATAAGCCACAAACTCGCCCCTAAATTCAGTCCATATGATGAGGTTTGACAGCTCAATCCTGTTGCCATGAAGCAAAGAGTGACGGTTAGCTGCTCTGAGACAGTTTTCTCTGTTGTGATCGCAGCAAAAGGAAAACATTAAAGTTCTCTTCCAACAGCGTTTTATATTTACAGTTCCCACCAAGATCAAGCTGTTTTTACAACCCTGCGTCCAAAGTCTGCGTTCTTCCCCCCTGCAGCAGCCTCCACTAACACGCTGACTGTCCCAGTAGGCCTGAAGTAAGATTACATCCACAACACAGGAGGCTGGGAACATACACAGCCCCTGGCTCAAACTGTAAATATATCCAAGACATGACACGTAGAGCAGCTTTTCAGTCAAAAAGTTGATCTAGAAGAAAAAAAAAAAAAAAAACAACGGGGGGAGCATTAATCCCCACTGATCCAGTGTGATTGCTCTTACATCTGTAAACGGACAGACAGGAACGTTTACCAACCGCTGATTTAGCTGCTGGGTGGCAGAAGGCAGGGAAGGAGATCAAACTTGGATCTCCTTCCCTGAACGCCAAACGAGCCTCTCTCTTTCACTCTGACTTACAAATAGACTATGAGGAGAGTTTATGAACTAACAGGTAATTAGCATTCAGGTATTCATAATGAGAAGGGTTGAATCAGGGATGGCAAGGACCAGCTGTCAGCATGATTGTCTTATTGCTCTTACCTTTTATATTTCTTTACCAGTTTCTTCAGTTTAGCCGTCACTCTAGCAGGTTCCATGTGGGCCCACCTCGTCTTTAAAAAGGACAATCATTAGTTTTTAAGTCAAGTCACAGGAGCTTTTTCACAAAAAAAAAAAAAAAAAATCTTCCAGATGAATTGAAAAACATGAAGAGAATAACAGAAATCCAACACAGCCACACACCAACTCTTTAGTGACATGTCAGATGAGCATGTCAACCCACCTGACACAAAACTCCAACTTACATTATTCACTGACATGGTTTTCCGTGTTTCTCTGCTGGTAGTGCAGTTATCTGTTCCTTTGACACATGGCAGCCCCCTCTCCTCACATCAACCTGCTTGCTGAGCCTGACAAGCTCTTTAAAGGCCTCTGTGAGTTGGGTTTTGATGATTAGCGCCGCATTTGTCAAAAGGAATATTCATTTTCACACAAACCCCATCGGAATAAAAATAAAAAAGACTTGAATACTGAGAAAGTGCCTGCTCTTTTTTGGGTGAACCAGGCAGCGTGAGAGCAGAGGAGGCGTTTTAAACCCAGTACCGTCACATCTATTAGGCCCTGGCAGACTGACGTACACTTCACTTCAATTGAGGTTTGGAAAAAATGAATAAATCACCCACTCCAATTATCCCTGGTTATTATTGTACAATTGCAAACGGTTTTTGTTATAAATTGTAATACACTGGCAATTTAAAATATGTGTGCTTAAGTGCTTTCCTCCTTCTGATGTATTTTCTGAGTGTTGGTGTCTACAGTTCACACCTCCGTCAGCTCCTTCAGGTGTCAATCAGCTGTCTGCTCTCTGCTCAGCTGTTGACATTATATGATAAAAATTTGAATTTCCATGCTAGACATTACGTATTTGTGAGTCTCGAGTGACTGCCTAATTAAAGACTCCAACATAACACAGCCTCAGCGTCTGAAAACATGTCATTCTGTTCAGATTTGCAGGGTACAGTGGCATCAAAGAGCCAGATCAAAGTTGAATTATACAGCTTCCCCATCTTCTTCTCAACCCAGAGTCGCATCCTGCTGCTTCTGCTTCACCTCCGAAGTGGGTTGAGAAAAGCTGTAACACTGATTTCAAAAGAGGCACACGCAACAGAAACGAGGTCTTGAATGGAGTTAAGCTGCTGACTTGATGATTTCAGTTTGGTACATGATTGGTCTTCATTTCTGTCACACTTTTCTAGCGTAACTGGCCACTCAAATTGCTTTTCGTTATAAGCCACATTCATACAGCTCTTCAGCTTATATGAGTTGTTTTGTTTTTTCTATCTCTCACATACACAATCACATACCAATGAACACATCAGCGGACACTTGCCTTTCTCAAGGACACTTTAGCATGTGGAATAGGGATCAAACTACCGACCTTATGAGTGGCAGGTGATTTCCACGTATCCCACGTGTCCATGCATGTGGTAAACTCTGCATGAACTTCAGAGAGATGAGATTACCATTTCTTTTTTTTTTTGAACATGGGCCACAGCTCCATCCTTCTGCCATGAAACACTCCCAAGATGCCTGTTTCAGTTTGCTTGCCAACCAGCTTGCTTGCTGATTTTCACCTCTAAACCCTCGTTTGTGCTGACATTACATGCATAGAAGACTGCAAGGCAGGTGCACTCAATTTTACTTTTGAGATTTTCACCCACGGATGTGTAAGCTACAAGTAAAATATGTTCAGGATATTTCATGAATTGGATGTAAGCACCATCACCAATTATCTTCAAACGAGGTTTAGGGGAAATCTAAGAGCATTTACTTACTGAATCTATTCATTCAATGATTAACACCTGATAAGAATAACCACATTATATTACATTCAAATGTCTTGCAACAAAATATAGTGTGAATAGTGGTGCAGCTGTGCCATACAGTGACTCTGAGTCTGATCAAATACAGTTACTAAACGGGTGAGACAAATATTATCTCTGTTGTTTGCAGCCCTTATTTACTTTCCGTTTCGTTTTTACTTTCTGCATTTATAAGGTACATGCAGAAACTACAGCATTACTCAAAATAAAACGAGTAAACTCCTCTGATATGATGTCTGTAGAGCATGTGTGACTTCCACCAGAACAGATTTAAACCTCCAGCTGTGCACGGGACCCCAACGACCTGCTAATGTTCTGGTGACATTGAACGCCCCCAAAGGTGTCCATAATCTGACCCCTCAGAGGCCTTTTGATGATATGAGGGATCTAAATATGTGGTCCTTAATAAACGGGCCCATCTCATGAATAAAAGTGACAACGTGGTTTGATTAAAGACAGACAACATGTCCTTTCACATAAACAGCTTAAATAATTTGGAAGATGTAATTGGGCCTATCCAGCATGGCAGCGTAATCATCACCAGATTTGCTACCATCAGACACACTTTGTTATGCAAACATGAAAAGTGCAATGAAAAATCAAGAATTTCACTTGCTCTCGTTTGAGGCGTTTGATGGAAATGAAAATAAGCAAAACAACCATAGGCACATTTAGCATGCCAAAGTCCCATTTAAACACCAGTTCATCGTCGGTATACGACACAATAATTACCCAAAAGTGATTAAAACAATCAAAGTGCCTGCAGAGCCAAGAATGTCTCTGTAATTTCACAGCTCTATTTCCTCAAAACTCCAGCTCACAGTTTGCTTTCAGCAGCTCATCTCAAATTCACAAAACCTATAATTTGGTGGAGTCCGCATTCAATATTACTCCCGTCAACATTGTGCAGTTGGGTACAACTGGGCTCCCGGCACCACGACCACAAGCAATAATTCAATAATTCAGAGTGTTTCTCATTCTGAGTCGGAGGAATGGGAAAGTGATGAGAGGCATCAAACACTGCCTGTCAGCCGCAGAGGTGTGATGAGTATGAAAGTGGCCTGTGGCAGATAGCTGCAAAAGTGAGGGAGATACATTGTCACAATTTGCTGAATCACACACATATACAGATGAAAAATCTCCTCTCTTCACAAAATGGATGGAGGCACTTTGATTACATCTGTTTCCAACACACAACACAAAGATGCTGCTCATATTTTTCATAAATCACAACGGAGCCCTTCTAAAGATAAAGACGCATCCAGGATGTCTGGTTTTCTGTGTTTACAACCGGGCCCGACTGGTTCGCACCGGCGAGGTCGCACCGGAGCCTCACAGGCTGTGAGCGGGAAGGTCAAGGACCAGCTTGCAGTTAACGGTCCAAGTTGTAATAAAACTGGCAAAACACCGGCTAATTTAATGCACAGCTCCCGGCACTCCTATTTCAGGCCGACCGGTTTTGGATCGTCTCCCCTCATTACTCCCAGAACCCTGACCAGATTGTAGCTCATCATGAATGAGCTACAACCAGTTGGATCAAACGTAATCATGGAAAGCTTCCATGAAAGCTTGGTTTTGAAGAGGGGGAAAAAATGTAAAACAGGTGTTATCATTAAAATATATATGAGTGCAATGACTGAAATTATAGTAATATAATATAATATAATATAATATGAAGAGGGATTTAATGACAGCCTGGAAGTATGAACACACTGGATGGAAGTGACACAAGGATGCCATTAATCTCAAGAAAAGTGGAAAGTAATGAGAAAAATGAGTGAAATTGAACATAACATAGATGAAACAATAATTCTGAGAAAAGAGTGCAGAAGAGGGTCACAGCTGCAGCTGACTCTTAACGAAGTACATAAAAAGAGAAATAAAAAAGTATACTTGAGTATCTTTTTTTTTTTTTCTTTTACAACCCACAGAAGGAAAACGCTGATATGGAACAGGACGTAGCTGGCAATATTGTAAAAAGCAACCAATATGAACCCCTTTGCTGATGCCCTGCCAAAGGGTCCAGTTAGCCACTTAATGTTAACCGTCAAAGAGAGACCTAATATGAAGCTATTGCAAACTCACCATGCTCACTCAGCATATTCTGCAGATCTAAAGTACACTGGGGACAATAAACCTCAGCACATAAGTACTGCAATGGAACTGTTAAAGTAAAGAGTTTCATTAGGACAACAGTTTATCTCGTGTTGGAATGAGCTGGAGCATTTACATAGAGAACCGCTGAGTCAGCAGAAGGGAGATTCAGCTGCTGGCATGTTATAAATAATAATAATAATCTATTTCTGTGTCCATCAGTGGTGCTTGGCTTCCTTTCTGCAGTCCATCCTGTATCACATATCCCAGACAGGTCCTGCAGTGCCCTAAATCCCCCCTTAACATCTGCTTCCCATCTCTGCCTCGTGCCTGAAGCCACTACCCACCAAGACATCCACACCATCAGCGCCAGCTCGGCTGCTGCCTGCCAAGTGTCTGATCAAAGACGACAGCTGTCGAACTGATCCGCACGCCAGCTAGCTCTGCTGTATGAATGAGGAATGGGCAGACGAAAGGGAAGCGGTGGTGGGCTGGGATAAGCTTCCAGCACCATCAGCACCACTGCGTCGTCCAGTTGTGGACAGCTGAGGCCACACAGCCAAAGCCTGGAGGAAACAGTCACAGTCTGTTTTGCCCACAGCAAAGAGAATTAACAAATCACAGGCGGTGGTGCTCGCAGAAGTTAAAGGACAAAGAAATGAAATAAATAACGCTAGTGGTTTTCAAACTGACCACCACCAAAGAGCAAGACAAACTCGAGGCAGAGCCGTATTCAAATTTATGCAAGTCTCATTACTAACTTGTAACTGTAAATGACTGTTTTCAGTTTTCTTACTGATGCCAGATATAATTTGACCAAAAAAAAAAAAAAAAAAAGTTAAATTGAACTGATTTGAACTGCTCACAAGTCCAGTTCCACTAAAGCTGTCATCACTCTGTGGGCAGCTTACACAGAAAGAGTGAAGAAGTGGTGGGACTGAGATATCTACAGAACCAAGATCTCATCTAGAGGGAGCTCAATAAATCTGAGCTGCGCTGATTTATTTCCACATGGACCCCTGCACATCCCTTTCTCCAAATCATTGTGAGCTTCTCTGTTGGAGAATCTTGATTAAAATTTGCATCGGTTGTTTTTTCCCCCTTTTTTTTTTTTTTTTGCCATGGTGAGATTTCTTCTGATTTGTAGAAATCTCCATTTGTATACAGCTTCATGTAAGATCTCCAGCTCTTTGGTTTCATTACAGAAACATTGTTTTTCTAAATGCCTCTTAGTTTCCTTGACACCATGCTAGCATCAGCCACTTTCTGCTGACAGGTGATGCATACATGGATCATCTATACTGCTTCTTGATTTACAAGGAAAATAAATACATTTCTCCTCTCGAGGTCATTCAGAATCTGTGATGCATCTCACTCTAAAGGTTCTCACCACCTGAACCGCTGGATTAGACAACATGACTGGCTGAAAAGACCTTTTTTTTTTTTTTTTTTTTTAAATAAAGTAGCTTAAGTAGGTTGTTAACTGACCCTGAGGTATCAAACCTGCGGCTATGATGAGAGCTGATTGAAGGCTTTTAATTCTAGAGCAGTCAGTCATTCCCAAACTCAAGAATACCATTGCCCAATTTGAAATGTGAAAAATCTCTGCAGCCCAACCGAACCTTTAACTGTGATCAACATACAAGACAAGAAGCTGTGCCCTGATATTAATGTAAGGGGTCAACAGATAAGGTGACACTGGACATATTACGTTAAGATGATAGTAGAATAACACTTAATTGGTTTGTTTTATTACTTCTTAATGTTTTTAATCATGTCATAAATATTTTACAGTAATTAAGAATATATTTTTTAAAAATCGAAGATTTAAAACATTCATTTATTTTTAATGACATCTCACGGTCCAACTGCAGTACCTCGACAGCCCACCAGGGGGCCGCGGCCCACACTTTGGGAATCACTGCTCTAGAGAAAGGAGCTTCAGGGTTTCGTTTACCATCTCCTTCAGCACAGGAAACATTTGAGCCTCCCTGGCAAAAGAAAAAAAGATAATTCTGTTCTACAATTCCTTGTGGTAACAAGGTTTGTTTTCACTCGACTATTTTCCAACAGTTGCTCTAACTGTGAATCATGTCAATAAATATGAGCAAAGAAAGGTAATATATATTTTCACATCATATATGAGATTGTGGTCACGTCCCTTAAAGGTAGGGTAAGTGCCTCTACGCAACTTCTAACCCTTAACAGTAGGGCTTGAATCGGATCACAGATGGTATGCTCACATACCTGATCGTAGCACGGCAAGTGGGCCATTTTTTCTGACTTAAAAATAAAAAAGAGGGAGAAAAGAGTTTGTCACAACATGTGAATTGTGGGAGCTTAAGTGGCGAGTGGTCGTGGTGAACACACAGGAGAGGAGGAAAGACCTCTTCAGTCTTTCAAGTCACCACTACAATGTACAGGAGCACATTGGTTTCCCTGTCAACACCAGCATGCATGATAAATAAATAAATAAAAAAGCATTCTGGTGAGGTGCACGTCAGGCTGGGGCAGAGTTAACAGCATCCGGTGTCCAGCTGGAAAAGACATACGTTGTTGGTTTAACATAGAAATATGGATGACCTTATATGTGATTTATGCTTTATTAAAAGGTGATGGTAAAAATAATCACGGTATGTCAACATAAACACGCAAGGAAACCATATGAACATGGCAATACCAGTACATCAAGGATGACAAGACATGAAACAATGTCATCCCACTGTGATACAGACAGGAGAGTCTAAGAAACTTAGTTAAATTTGTTTGCTTGTTTTTATGCAAGTGTTTTATTTCAGAAAAGCTGTTCATTTTATTAATTGAGCCTAACAGCCATCATGTCTCTTTATTTCCTTTTTTTTTTTTTTTGGACTGTCAAATTCTCTGTGAAAGTGTTGTGAATTAAGCAGGTGTCTTCTGCGACGCCTTTAGTACTTTTAAAAAACCTCGCTTGTTGTAAGATTAGTCAAACATTTGACCTGTTGAATGTCATTCCTTGCTCTTTTCTTTACTAATAATTGGAAAAAAGAAAAAAAAAAGAAAAACAGTACTATTTGCCTCTGCTTTTTTGAAAAAAAAAAAAAAAAAAGAATATAAAAAATATCTTACCAATGCGATCTGTCTCAGGACTCCACTGTGAAAATGAGGAGAAAAATAAAAAAGAACAAAGATTGCTCCAGCCAGTCACTGACAGGAGGAAGTAGGGTTCATATTTTCTCAGGTGGTGTTGTGGAGAGAAATAAGCTAATACTTTTTTTGGACACCAAACATTTTTGCACAAAGGATGTTATATTAGACATTAATTAATAGAAAGCCTTTATTTGAATGAACTTTAACTTAAGTTTTGTTTGCGACCCATCATATTTGTCTGCTCTGAGTCCATAGTTTATGATTTTAATGTAGAGAACCAACAGCAGAGGACAGGTTAGAGAGTGGACAATTTTTTTCCACCTGGTTCTGCTGCTTCGGTTGTGATTGTATTAAATTCAGTTTCCAGCCACGTCTCTCTCCTTTCACCTCTACTTGGTTATGATTATTTCAAACCAGTTCAACGAAAGAAAAAAACCGAACCCAGAAGCCAAACGTGTCGGCTGGTAATCTGAATAATCAGGCCCAGTGTTTGTATCCTGCGCACAGATCATGAACACAGGAAAAGAGATCAGATCAGGCCTAGAAAGAGATGCACCGCTACATCGCAGAGTCAGCGTATTAAAAGTGAGACATTACAGAGAGCTATAGAAAACTCTGACGGATCATTTAATCACTCAGTAACCCACCTTTGCACGCATGAATAGTCGTATTGTTCTCCTGCACCTTTCAGTCATGTGAAAGAACTGTCTGTCTTTTCCAGCATGCTGGATTTATGCTAAATTACTTCTAAAGTGATGAAGTATGAAAGTTTTTGCAGGTATTAACCTTCTCTATTCAGGTCCAAGTAAAGATTTGACCTGAAAGAGCACTGATCATTTCCTGCAGATCTCTCAAATATATTCTTACAAAGTAAAGGCACATTAGGTAGAGATATTATGGCTTGATGTCTTGTTGGCTGTTGTGAGGAGCTGTAAACGATGAGGCTGCAATATCTGAGCACACAGTTGTTTAGGTAAATTGTGTGGCAGAAGGTAAACTGAAGTATACGAAGAACAAAAAGTAAGGAAGTTTGTGTTTGGTAGATTCTTTTTTTTTTTTTTTGCAACAGTGCTTTTTGGCGATAGATCTTATACTTTTGGAAAGTCTGTTTATTTCTCTTTCATATGATGACAAATTTGCAAGTGAGATGCATTCATGGGATGAGCAGCGGAGCTGAGGATGTGATCTTCTCTGCCAATGCCAAACAGCATTTTTTTTTTTTTTTTTTTAGATGATTGAAGTCTGAAGAATTGGCAGTTCATGAATTTAAATGTATTAATTTATTAAACAGGAGCCTCAGAAGTGTGTGGAAGAATCCACCAAACACAAACTTCCTTACTTTTTGTACCTAATTAACTAAAATTTAGGAGAAAGTCTCAGTTAAAAAAAAAAATAAAAACAGCTGTTGGAAGTATCAAAATCTTTCCATAAAGTGAGGGTAATCATCTACCTTTATTTTTTTTTTAAGTACCCTATATATTGTATAGGGTACTTTAAGGATATATGTAATACAGAGGAAAAGCTTTAATAACATTGTTTAAACTTTGCTAAAGCTCATTTTTACTGTACTATGACTTCAAACAAGCATGTCACCACCATTTATATTCATCTGATACAGTTGTAAAAATAAAGCTCTTTTAAACTTTGTTGAACTTGTTACCTCTGTAAAGGAACAACAAACTGGAATGTGGACTAATATATGAGATATGTTTATACATGAATTTCTCTGGACTTTTTTTTAAACATCCCTACAACATAGAAGATGTAAAGTCATAGAATAAGCTACAAAATGTGTTTCTCACTTATTTAGTGATGGTTGGCAGATTTTTTTTAAGAATGGGCTCAATGATGTCCCCTAGTGGACAACAGTGGCATTGCAAAGCCAACACAGATGCAGCCTAAAGTTAACACCAACTACACTATATTGCCAAAAGTATTCGTTCACCTGCCTTAATTCACATATGAGCTTTAGTGACATCCCATTCCTAATCAATATGACGCAGCTAGAACAGCTAGCTGCAAAGGGTGGACTGTTTTGTTGCACAGGTGTCATCCTGTCACAGTTCCACGCTGGAATTCACTGAGCTACTGAGAGCGACCCATTCTTTCACAAATGTTTGAAGGAACAGTCTGCATGTCTAGGTCTTTTATTTTATGCCTTATATCTTTTATTTTCACTGCCTTTAAGGCATAAAACTGTTCTGTAATCATTTAGTTTGGATCTGATTCCCAGATAAGCTCATTAGGAGGTGTAGGGGCAGTCAGCAGGAATCAGTACTGGACATGTAGGAACCAGGCCAAGAATAGCCAGATAATACAAGAACTGACTGAGTGGACGAGACAGACCATCCAGCTGAAGCAAAACGCTGCGGTACACAATATGTCAAATTACTGACAATCCTCAGGCCAAGTCGTATAATACAAGAAATCCTGTTAACTATTGTGAGGATGCATGGATTCTGGATCCTCATACTACAGCTCAGACAAATTCTGAAATAAAAAGTCTAATTGGAAAAAAGTGTTTGCCTGACACAAGAGTAAAAGAAAGGAAAAGCTCCATTACGATTCTTAGATAGTTGTATAGATATACGTACCTGGTACAGCATGAGAATGATCCAAAAATAGTGATAGTTTGAAGCTACAGAAAGTCTACCCAAGTTTAAATTTGCATGTGAAACATCAAACCATGACTATTGATTGCCTGAGGGCCTCTTCCACCTCAAGCCTGAACTTTGACCCTTTCTGTGCACAGAGAACCACAAATATGACAAATCAGACTTGACAGTCTGATGTCACCAAAAAAAAAAAAAAATAACAGTTTTAAAATGTGAGTCGGATTAAAGTGTGCTGCCAACATTTGATTACTCATGCAATAATGTTGTAAATTTCATGTGAGCCTATTAGGTCGTAGCAGTGATTCAGCCAAATCCGCCTTCACACACGGCCTAATTGTCACATTAATATTTATAGAGAAGAGTGCAGTTCTCTTTATTGTGTGATCCAGCAGGGGATAGATACCCAAACTAGTGTATCTTACTTTGCTTCTTACAAACTTGTTTGCCTCTACATACGAGCTAATTCTTGCAGCGTATTACAGAAACAGGGGAGGCAGGCTAATTAAAGCACCTCAGGGAGCCCAGAGGATGTGAGCACTTTGTCTGTACAGAGTCAGAATACACAGATCCAATAAGGGTGCAGTACCACTGGGCTGCAGCTGCTGTAATAAAAACCTGTTACGGTCTGTTTCCAGAATATACGACTTTGATCACTTCTTTTTTATTGAATATGCAAATGATCAACAGGACATGCTTTTAACTGGAATCTTGATCTTTCTAACTGTATTTGATTAGACAAGGTTACACAACCATAACATGCAAGTTGACATTTTATGACGTGCGAAGATGGATCGAAAGCACCGTGAGGTAAGAAAGGGACGGTTAAAAAGGAAACAACCAATCTGCTCCTGACACGGTCAAATAACCGCAGCCTCGAGAGCGAAGACAATTCATGTCGAGGCATAATTTAGTCTGACAGGTTGCCAAAATAAGTCGATTTTACACCATGATCTCACAGGTCAAATATAACCAGCACGTCCAAGCATGACGGAGGTAAATGATGCCAATCAAACGTCACGTCATCGTCAGAAAGGTGGAATATTACACGCCGGCGGCAGCAAGTTGGTTACGCAGCTTACAGAGCAGAAAACTGGCTCTCTGCCTGCAGTATTTTGAACTCACTGGCAGTAAGCGGTGCTTTGCTGCCACCAGGAACAAGCTGGGCCTCAAGTTTCTTGTCCAGAAACTCTGCGTCACCGTGGGCGGGCTGGGGGATCAAACACTGAAATAAGTGCACCACCTGATACATAGCCACCCCCGGTGAAAGGCTAATTACGTTTCATAATTCATACTGAATGATTCATTTCCTCATCTGAAGCTCAGCATGCTCGCCGTAAAGATGCAAAAATGGCAGAGCCACTCGCAGTTTGATCAATTCCTTTGATAAATAACAACAACCCTGGCTGGCTGACAACAAGAAGGCAGCTGTAATGAGCTCAATATTCACCCAACCAAGAGAGGGAGTGCACGGAGCCAGGAATTTCAACTGAATTTCAACTGATTAATCTGCGGTTACATGATGTTTTTTAATTCGGAATTAAAATTAGGAATTAAATAATTCCGAATTAAACTATTTTCCTTCGAGTTTACATGGAAATAGTAATTCCGAATTAAGGTTTACATGGAAAACACGTTAGTTCGGCTTTATCCAACTCCGCTTTAGGTCTGGGGGTTGGGAAGGGTTCTGATTGGATAGGGGGGGGCGGACGTCTTTACATCTACCGGAAGAAAACAAACTTAGCTAACTGGTTAGCAACAACATTCCACTTATTTTTGACCTGGGTGGCGTCTCTATCTGCGAAACCTCCTTCATTTAACCTGGCCGCTTTGAAAAGCTCACAATTTTTTATGTTTCCTGCCATCTGTTCTTTTAATTATTTCCAGTTCCTCCAAGCTATTTATTAAATAAATTGTCTCTGCTCTTGAACACCGTTTACTGCCGGATTATAAGCGTCATCGCGACAGACGGGCAAGAGAACGAGCATGCGCAGAAAGACGGGAGTTAATTTAAAGAGGAATGAGTGTATACATGACCGCGGAATTACTTAATGCGGAATTAAAATGGGAATAAACCAGCCACTTACTTCGGAATTAAGTTAATTCGGAATTGACATTTTCATATGGAATTAAGTGTTTACATGGTAACTTTTATTCGGCCTTAATTTTAATTCTGAATTAAAGAGGAATTAAACTTCCCATGTAAACGCACCATGTCATGAATGTTTACAAGGCCAATCAAACATTTCAGTGCTAAAAGACAAGGCGGTAAGAGAATTAAAAAAAAAAAAATTGACAACAACTGAGAGAACATGTACTTGTTACAAAATTTTTTTATTTAGAATAAAACAACGTAGCCATATTACATGTAGTGTGTTCAATCTATTTTACATACCTCAGGAGAAGCGACACAGTTCTGCGATAGTAAGGTTCATCATGATTGTAATTAAAATCATCACCAACATCATCAATCTACAGTCAGAGGAGGTTATAGTAGTGTTGTTGAGTCTCACAAGTTTTACAGGATAGCATAGAGCACAACACAACGCAGTGAGGGACCAGTGCTAGAAGGCCAGTGGACAAACCAACGACAGATAAAATGTTACTCAACAGGAGAGGCGAGCTTCAGCAGTCCACAGACCCATTGCGGTACAGTAAGAGCTTTTTTTGTACTTGGTAACTCCTCTCGCAGTGTACACCAATACAGTACGCTAAAGCTTATGCTAAACCAGACTGCTCATGTTTGTAAATGATCACAACGGTTTTCAACAAGTTTACGAACCACAAAAAAACAAAACTGTGTCTATGAGTCTGAGGTAGCAAGGCAATCATGGCTTTCCTCTGATTTCTCAACATATATCTCTTAAAAAAAAAAAAAACCAAAAAAAAACAGACACACACACAACAACAACAATAGCTATTCTACATAATGATGACGGGCCTCTTACAAACCTAGATGCAGGACAACTTTAGATTTAAATCTATATTTTTCAAAACATCTCTTATACACAATCCCGCTGTAATTCATCAGCTCTCATCTGTCTTCCACACGTGGAATGACTTTATAGGCACAGAGGGGATAAAGTTTACATTAACAAATTGCAGTTGAGACAAAATCTGTCGGCATATTTATGCTTTAAAGGGGAACCTGATATCAAAGCATGCTACTGGACAGATTTTCTAAATGATCCTGTCAGCCACTAAGTGCAAAAACCGTGTGCACTTCTAAACACTTTAAGTCTGTGGCTACTGTCAGCGACAAGTACAGATGATCTACACGGCAGCAGTGGAATGACAAAGTGTAACAGTTTGATTCCCAGTGAAGTTAAACTCAAAGACAATCGCAAATGCCAAACCAACCTTGAACGACAGGATCATTTGCTATACATATGCATGTCAAAAAGAAAAAATAAACAGTTAAACTTCAATAAAGATCAGGTAGAATTTACAAATGATATAATGTATAATTTGCATAGTACAAGACAAGGTGGTAAAACTATTTCAGTCCTTCTGTGCGTCTTTGGGATTTGGGGACAGGGAATTATTTGGGAATGGTCTTGCACTGATGTGTGCTAAAATTAAGAGGGAAGAAAAAAAAAAACACAGTCCGTCCTCTGGTACCTGTCCTCACATCACCTGGAAAACATACACAAGAAGTTAGAGGATAAAATCATAAAATGCAAACATTTCACAATATATGTCACAGAGCTACAGCCATTGACAAATGTTAGTATCCCCTCTTTTAATACCTTTCTTTTTTGTGTAGAAAAATAATGATGAACTGATCAGCAGCAGGTGTGCAGATCTTTATAAAAGTGGACATTTTTGCAGTTTGTTAGTCTTGATTTCCAAACAAAAATGTCCCATGAGATGTAAGTGGAGTTGTTTGGCTTTAACGCCATAACGTCTGGCAAAAGCCAAACACAGCATTCCACCAGAAACACCTGATACCACCCGTCAAGCACAGCGGTGGAGGGGTGATGATTTGGGGTTGTTTGGCAGCTGGAGAACCTGGACACCTTGAGGTGACTCGTATACAGAGAAGTTGATGTCAGAGGAATGTAGAAGCAAATGTCTGTTCAGCAGCTAAATCTAGCTTGAAACTGCAGCGATGATCCTCAGCAGAGCACTAAATCTACAGTACACGAGAGTGGCAGGGAAAATTGAAAAAAAAAAAAAAAAAAAAAGATATAAAGGTTTTGAAATAACCTTGTCAAAGCTCACACCTCAATACATCTGAAATGCTGCGAGAGGACCTGAAGAGACGTAGGAGTACGTGAACGGTCAAAAACCTCAATGAACTACTTCGCACTGCCAACATGATCTTTTGTCCTTTTTTTTTTTTTTTTTTTTTAAAAAGAAGCACAAACAACTATTTTGCAGTGAAAAAATATGACGTTGTACATCTGAGACTACATTTGTCAAATACTAAAATCCACAAAAAACAAAACATGAGATTACAACTTTTTAACCAATTTCTGCACCTTACTATACGTTTCTGTCTAACTAAAGTGCACCCACTCTTTTGGTAGGTGCTTTTTGGTTAATTGGTCTTCTGAGTGTGACTTGTAAACTCGCCAAATTTCCATTCAACAAGACATCATCATCATCATCATTGTCTGGAAACAGAAAGCTGCATACAGTAATGAGCTTTGGAAGCTGTTAAATGGACCAGCGAGCTGGAAGCCAGATGTCAGTGATCATGAGCACAGTGAAGAGCACTAAAAAACATGAGCAGACCCACTAAGTTTACACTGATCCTTTTTTAAAAATAACATTTAAAAAATATCTAAAAAAAGAAGAAAAAAAGTTATAACCTATTCTAATGTCCAATTTTCTGGTCTGTATATATATATAAAATGTCTGGTCACCTAGTGCAGGAAATTCTGTTATTTTTCTGTAACCTCTTTATTCCCCCTTACTGCTTGTGCCGGTGAAAAAACAGCAAAAATCTAGATTCTCTGACTGTCATCTGAAAAGCACGATGAAAACTGGCTGGTTCGGGTCACCAACTGACCAACTGGTGCATCCATAGAAATGAGCGCATTAAATCTGACATCCAGTTGTCTCAGTCATGCATATGTGAGGAAGGCTACGCCCTGCAACGCCGTATCTGCACAACACATTAACACCAAATGTGTATTTAATAACCAGTTCAAATCAGTTTCCCTTGTAGGTTCAACTGTTGACTTTGAAAGTTCTCCCAAAAAAACAATTAAAGCTCGAAAACGAAACGAAAACGAAAAAAAAAAAAAGAAATGAAACATTACATGACTTAAGCCTGAGTGTCCTGAATAAAAAGTATGTATAAGTAAATCACAGAGTCGCATTAAAGTTTTTCTGACTGAATAATAGGCTGAGGGGCCGGGGTGCCGTGGTCATCGGAGAGAACATCATTAGGAGAGAGGATGCGTGTCTTTTCCAACTGTCACCATAAATGAATTCATACCAGACAGGCAATTTAATTGGAATGTAAAAGTATTACGTTTGTGCAGTGAAAAAAAAAAAAAAAAAAGCTTCACCATTTGAAAAGAAGGAATGCAGCCGAGCCGAAGGGCGACAAAGCGTGGTAAATAATTACAGCGAGAAGAGGTCAGTAGAAAAAGCTTTTACAATGCTTCCGTCTCAAAAATCATTTTCCCTGTCTTGGCATCAGAGCGGGAAAATGAGAGGAGCCGCCACTCACGCTGCACAGAGATCCATTAGTCACCTCTTCCACACAGGCTGCCCAATATGGAAGCAGGTGGAGGCTACATGACGGACGCTGCATTTACAGCTGCAGCTGCCAATGCCACTAAAATGTGTTCTTTTCCAACTGCTTCCACTTTGCAGCTTCATTGCAACATACGTATTTACAGTTCTGATACATCTCACAAAGTGGATAAACCCTCTGTTCTTACCTGTGGTCTTGAGGAAAGGCTTGAAGCTGCAGGGAAAACAAAAACAAAACACAAAGGCAAATAGTTTAATACCTTAACTTCCCAGTTCATCTATGTTTTTATAAGTCCAAACTAATAAATCAAGCCCTGAGTGCCTCTCACATATTTATGTATGCACTCAGCTGTGTGCTGCCAGTCCCTCTGCCTCGGAGCTGTGCAGTAACCAAAGTCTAATAATGCTGGAACAACTGCAAGATTAGAATGGATTTTTAACTAAAGCCCTCGCAGGACTTTCTACTCTAAATATTGAATGGAATTTAAAGTCAATGAGCTCCAGTTTAATGTTTAAACATTTTATTTATGCTTCCTACTTGATTAAAATCCCCATAGGTGAATATTATTTCAAACTCAGCTAATCAGTGAGGTTTTTCTATATTACGTCAAATACCCCGTTTAAATGATAGCGACAACTGCTGCGTTTTATAGTTTGTGTCTGAGCTTGCATATCATCAAGAGGAACCCGAAGGCACGGCAAACGATTTGAAAACACCCAGTGCACAACTTTTTGGAGGAAGGCGGGACTTTTGAGCATGCCTGCTCGAGTTTTCATCGCTTGCGTGAGACATTTGGCCACATGTACGCACAGACGATGAGAGGAAGTGAAGCAGAAAATTGGAAAGTTGATAATGAATTCATGCTGAAATTATAGATTTTTGTTTCAGACAGGCATTTGTTCCCTGCTTAAATTTTCAGCTCATTTATTTCAGTGTTTTAGGCAAATGTTTGTTATTGAAATGGAAAAGTAGAAAGTAATCTATTTACAAATCCTGAGTATATGACTATTCGTGGCATACCAAATACTGTACATGTGTGCAGAATATGCTATATGAGTATGTGGGCTCTATATACCAAGAGGATAACATATAAGGCACTTTATATATAAATATATATATATATATACACACACACGAATAAACATATCTTGCCTGTTACACAGGAGGGATGCTTGAATTTCGAGTTGAATTGGTTTCCTGTTGACCTGCAACCTCTTGGTGAAATGTAAACCCGCTGTGCCTAGAAAAAACTAATAGCGGTGGATGGAGGAGGTTTGGGGAACTTACGACTGCATGCAGGGAAAGAGTTGTTAATCTGCTCCATCACATCTGCCAGGTCAGAGCTTGTGTTGTGGGGGTCTTGCAGCTCATCTGAACAACACATGCAGGTACAAAGAAGCCGATTTTCTGTTATTGGACTCACTCGCAGGGGCAAACAATGAGAAACAAGTGGCCGGTTTTTCTGCGTCGTGAGCACTAATCTGACTGTGAAAGCTGTAAGATTGTAAGATTTAGCTTATTCCACGGCAATTCCTCTGGCAAGGACAGACGATGAGTTTGTCTCTGTGCATCCTACTCTTTTTGAGGGAAGTTACCTGAGTTTTCAGAAAGTGGTCCCCGATCTTGCACAGAAGGGAGAGGATGCACCGTTAACTCTCGAGTCCACGTCCGGCTGAGACGACGGTGAGAATGACATAGAAGGCAAAACAAAAAAAAAAAAAAGAAAGGAAATGCAGTCATTATACCATAATTATTCCACTTGGCATCTGCTTCAAAACTAGCAATGTTTCAATGCAGCAGGTGAAAACAAAATAAATACCAGAGGGAGGAACAATAATGTCAGTCTCCATCCATCACTCTCACACCTACATATATTTAAGAATAACCAATCAACCTAACAGGCATGTTTTTGAACTGTGAGAGGAAGCCAAAGTACCTGAAGAAAACCCACACACAATTAACTTCAATCAGAGAAGATTATTAAAACTTTTTTTTTAATCCTTTTGCCATTTAAACTTTAACTTTTGAGACCTAATGTCCTTCAAGAATGTGTTCAATTAATTTTAAGTATAATTGAACTGAACTGTATGTACATATAGTATCCAATAGGTAAGGTGAGCACATTCTAACTGGATACTATATACAGTGCCTTGTGAAAGTATTCGGCCTCCTTGAACTTTTCAACCTTTTGCCACATTTCAGGCTTCAAACATAAAGATTTAAAATTTACATTTTCTGTCAAGAACCAACAACAAGTGGGACACAATTGTGAAGTGGAACGAAATTTATTGGATACCTTTTTTTAACAAATAAAATACTGAAAAGTGGGGCGTTTGAAGCCTGAAATGTGGCAAAAGTTTGAAGAGTTCAAGGGGAGCCGAATACTTTCGCAAGGCACTGTATATAAACCACGTTGTCACCTAGTAACAACAATGAGCGTCAGGAAAAGGTAAATTAATGTTTTATGTGCATATACAGTCACCGGCCTACTTTATTAGGTACACCTGTCCAACTGCTCCTTAACACACATTTCTAATCAATCACATGGCAGCAACTCAATGCATTTAGGCACGTAGACATGGTCAGGACCATCTGCTGCAGTTCAAACCATCATCAGAATGGGGAAGAAAGGTGATTTAAGTAACTTTGAACGTGTCATGGTTGTTGGTGCCAGACAGGCTGGTCTGAGTATTTCAGAAACTGCTGATCTACTAGGATTTTCACCACAACCATCTCTAGGGTTTAAAGAGAATGGTCCCAAAAAGAGAAAATATCCAGTGAGCTGCTGTTCTGTGGGTGCAAATCCTAAGTTGATGCCAGAGGTCAGAGGGGAATGGACCAGACTGGTTCGAGCTGATAGAAAGGCAACTGTAACTCAAATAACCACTCGTTACAACCAAGCAGTGTTAATTTTGTAAACTAAAACTTAAATGAAAACTTTTCGCCGACGACCCTTTATTCTGTGACAAATTTATGGCGAGAACGTAAATTACTAATGTACTGACAACAAAAACTAAAACGAAATCTTTGTTCATTAATAACTGACGAGTAAAAAGTGACGGAAAAACTGACACTGGTTGACCAGACAATCTGGATTGCAACCATTCTCAGTGTCTTGATTTCATTTTTAACCAATGAATTATTTTAATTAAATTCAACTGTCAGTCTATAGTTCTGATTGGATAACCGCTCTCTGCCCTCTACCCAGTCGGGGCATTGAGCTCAGCATTGCCAGGTGTACAATAATTATTGTATTTGTACGATGTCCTCTGTACGATCTATGATCAATAATCAAAAAAAAAGGCCAAATGTACGATAATTTGACTATTTCAAATTATTGTCTGCCGGAGAGTTTTTGTGAACCCTGAAGGCATCTGTTCCCATGTGACATGGTTCCAGTCAATCGTGCTTTGCTGAGCGTGAGATACGAGTTGTCTCAGAACAATGAGCATGATAGGCTGATTGGTCAGCTGCGCCCCACAAGACGCTCACAGTCAGGACCATATCAAGAAGTCGAGCGAGCGAAATTTAAACAGAGTTTAAGCAGAAGAGAAAAAAGCAAGGGAAAAAAATAAGTCTCCAAAGTCCTTCTCCTTCCTTTTGGTTTTGGAGACTGAAGACTTACTTTGGAGACTTACTGAAATGTTTATTGAACCAGTTCCTGCCTTTTTGATCAGTAAGATTTCTTTGTTGTAAGAGATGTAAATTGCCTATTGATCAGTGAGGCTACTACTATAAAAGAGATGTTAACTTGTATTGTCACAGACTCAATCATCCAGACTACGTGCTGTATGATTGACTCTCGCTGTGTGCTCAGCTAAAAAAAAAAATGGTTAAATTTTGAGCTCTCTGTTGTTGCATTTTGTTAAGGATCTATAATTTTAATTTGTACAATTCATAAAATTGCTAAAACAGTTATATTGGTCTATTTTTGAAGGATGTTTTGGTGAATTGTGAAAATGGGTTTGAAATGTCTGAAATTATTTTCTTTTGATGTCTTAAGAGGATAAGAGCTTTAGCCTTGCAAGTAAATCATTTGTTGTACAAATATTCAGAAAATAAATGTGGAGTAATATGGTACACTCTTAGTTTAAATGACTAAACACAATTAAACGTATGCTACAATGCAGTTTTTACTACCATGACAAAATCTATTATAGTATAACAACTGTCAAATTTTGTCAAAAGACTAAATTAAGACAAACTAAAACTGATTTGTAGTGACAAAATTTTAACTAAAACAAAGCAAAACAAAAAGACTAAAATGTGACTAACTAAATCAAGCCTTTGGTGACTGATTAAGACTAAATTAAAAAGAAACATTCTTGTCAAAATTAACACTACAAGCAAGGTCTGCAGAAGAGCATCTCTGAACACACAACATGTCCAACCTTGAGGCGGATGGGCTACAGCAGCAGAAGACCACACCGGGTACCACTCCTGTCAGTTAAGAACAGGAAACTGAAGCTACAATTCACACAGGCTCACCACAACTTGGACAAGAGAAGATTGGAAAAACGTTGCCTGGTCTAATGAGTCTTGATTTCTGCTGTGACATCAGATGGTAGGGTCAGAATTTAGCGTCAACAACATGAAAGCATGGATCCATCCTGCCTTGTATCAACGGTTCAGGCTGCTGGTGGTGGTGTAATGGTGTGGGGGATATTTTCCTGACACACTTTGGGCCCATTAGCACCAATTGAGCATTGTGTCAACGCCACAGCCTACCTGAGTATTGTTGCTGACCATGTCCATCCCTTTATGACCACAGTGGACCCATCTTCTGATGGCTACTTCCAGCAGGATAACGCGCCATGTCATAAAGCGCAAATGATCTCAAACTGGTTTCTTGAACATGGCAATGAGTTCACTGGACTCAAATTCCCTCCACAGTCACCAGATCTCAATCCAATAGAGCACCTTTGGGATGTGGTGGAACGGGAGATTTGCATGATGGATGTGCAGCCGACAAATCTGCAGCAACTGCGCGATGCTATCATGTCAATGTGGACCAAACTCTCTGAGGAATGTTTCCAGTACCTTGTTGAATCTATGCCACGAAGGATTAAGGCAGTTCTGAAGGCAAAAGGGGGCAAACCCAGTACTAGCAAGGTGGACCTAATAAAATGGCTGGTGAGTGTACATCATATGTGCATCTTCTCCCTCGACTTCCAACATGAATGATTAAAATGAAAGTTGACACTCAGCCAAAAGATTTGCCAAATGTTATTGTGGATATTGTGGACATTGAAACTAACAATATGAAAGTTCAATGCCTCCGCTTTAATACAATTACATTTTCGCTCTGAGCAACTGAAGATTTGCGAGAGTTCAAGTGGAAGATATTAAATTCTGATGACCTGCACTAATCTAAAAGACTTTGTCGATACATGGCATGAACTTCTAAACTGATATTTTTGTAAGACAGCATACAAATGCATTTTTGGTTCAAACTCCCTTCCTCAGTGGTCTGCAGCCCGCAGTCTACCTTTGATGTTAACAGGGAAGTTCACTCCTGCCTTGACCTGCAGTTTATTGCAAAGTGCTATGAATATCACGGAAAACACAGCCTCAGGCAAATGCACATGGAGATTCACAGATCATCTGATAATGCAATTTGTCATTATTAGGACAAAAAAAGCACCAAAAATAAATGATTCAAGTCATGCCTGAAAAAACATCCTGATGAAGCAAGCTATTTTTCTGTTCCACGGGCAAAAGCTCTGCATGTCCAGTAATATTTACAGCAGAAATCCCTTTAGGTTTTCAGTTGCAAGAAACTACATATACGCTTGCTCCCACTCCTCCTCTTCTTCTCCTCTTTCATCTTCTGTTCCCTCAAGTGTAAGTAAAGGCTAACACACTGGAAACATCCCCAGAGCACAACTGGTATCTTCAGGCTCATCTCAGAATAGCTGAGGTCAGGGGCTTTAGTCGGACTTCAAGAGCGTGAATTTAATGGGCACCATCAAGCCAGCTGAGTTTGATATTCTGGAGTTTGGCAGCAATTGTTGTTGATGAAAAGACATCCTGACACATTTTAGTCTCAAGGGACTCAAATGTCAGACAACAGAAGTTCCATACTTAGTGAGGGGATGCTTTTGTGTGTGCAGGTAGTTGCACGTGGCATTATGTTTGCATATTTTTCCCTTTCAGGCTCACCATCAATGTCTCTTTACATTACAATGTGTTGAACATCAAGTTAAAGTTAAAGTTAAAGTTCAGGCAAAAAATGCCAAATTTTATGCTGTGTACAGCATTCAAACAGCAAGGAAGGTTCATCCATCCATTATCTATACCTATAACTGTCATGTATGATTTGACCAAGGACAAGCATGTAGAGGGTGAATAACAGTGGTCCAAGAATTGACCCTTGGGGGACTCCACAGGTCATGGGAATAAGCTCATATGTACGCTCACCCATGGAAACAAAAAAGCTCCTGTGTTCAAGATATGAGTTGAACTAACTGTACCTGATAAATTCCCCCAGTTTTCCAGTCTGTCCAGAAGTATTTTATGCTCCACAGTATCAAAGGCTGAACTAAGATCCAGCAGCACAAGAAACAGATGTTCAGTGCTCACCTGAATATCATTTAAGAACTTGATTTTGTCTGAATCCTTATTAAAATCTGTCTAAAAGGCCATTTTCATTTAAGAAATTGTTCCGCTGAAGCAATGCAGGTTTTTTGATAAACTTTCCAATAAATGGAAAATTAGAGATTGGCCCATAACTGTTTAACAGAAAAGGATCCAAGCTTCTTTTTTTTTCAGAAGGGGCTTGACAGCTGCGGTTTTGAGAGATCTGTGAAAAGTACCTAATGAGAATGATACACTGACAATTTTTAGCTCATCTGTTTCTAAAGAAGAAAAAACTGTTTTTATAGGTACTGGTTGGCAAGGTGTATAAACAGCATGCCGATGCATTTAGATTTTTAATTATCTTTGCCAGCATTTTAGCAATGATTGGACTAATTGTTGACAATCTGATCAAACTGTTACTTTAAGGGCTGCGGCACTGTGAGAGTTCCAGTGTTTGGTACAGATGGTTTTATGGCAAGTCTAACATTTTTTTTTTTTTTACATTTAATACATTACATAAAATATGCAAACACATTACATTTATTCTAAGACATGACATCAGAGGTTAACTGTGGAGCTGGAGGGCTAGTTAGTTTCTCAATAGTGGAAAAAAAAGCAGCTGACATTGTTGATATTCCTTCAATACATGATCTTGATGAAAAATGATTGCAACACTGAGCGAAATAAAGGTAGAGACATAGGATTGTCAAAAAACAAACAAAAAAATGCTATGTTAAACATGCTAAAATCAAAACTAAATGTGGCTAAAATACTATAGTGTTTGTCCATGGAGTTCAAGTCATGTGTTCTCAAAAGCTGATGAAGAAACACTATCTTGCCTCATGAATTCTTCTACCTTTAACAATTTGGGGTTTATCTAGTCATATAAATATCTATTTCGACATGGCCTTATTGTCTATAAGGTTACACACTGTACAAAGAAAATTAGTTTGCTCACAACTGTACATAGAATATAGCTTAAACTAGACATTAATATCTGCTGTGAACAACTGGTAAACATAAAACTTTTTATCAAGCGACCATCATCTGTTAGAAACGTGCTGAGTCACGTCGGCCACTGCTCATGTTGTCCCAAGTTTATTTCCATGTTTCCAGCTCCACAGCTACCAGGGAGCCAGTGTTTTCTCAGTCTGATTTGTTGGGACTGCTGTGTGCTTTGCTTGAGGGTTGTGCATTTCTCTCTTTGGACAAACAATCTAACCTCAGTGAGCAATTAGGTCAGGTATAAACAGATCTGGAGGTTATTGATGAAGGGCCTGGCGATTGATGCTGGTTGGAATGGTAATGATGTGATTAGGATCTAATCTAAGAGTTGATGATCAGCTCTGTTATTTTGTTTTTAGCCTTTTTGTAACTCGATTAGTTATCTGATATCCTACAGATGTGGGAGACAAATCTAAGAACATACTCATGCTGATGTTTTAGTTCAGAGATTGAAAGAATAATTTTACATCAGACTTTCACTTGTTTTTTCTTTTAAATAATGAGTTGCTTTGAGAAATTTCTGCCAGCTGGTGTGTGTGTCAGAGACACACAGAGAGAGGAAATTGTGATTACTTCCCTGTTTATCCCCAAAAAACAGGCCTAATGAACTAAAGATGAAGACAACATGTGGGGGAAAAAAAAAACTTAAAATCATAGTTATGTATGTGTGTTGCTCAAAGGAGATTTGTCGTAATCATGATTACTCTGGAGATATATTAATTCCATTTAATTATGGACAGAAAAACCAAAGCCATAACTAAACAACTACTAAAAACTGGCTCGCTACTAATTGGATTTATTGGGTTATCATTAGACTGTAACCACTGACTCTGCCTTCATTGTACATATTTTCCATATTTTAATAACTAAGCAAAACTGAGAATTATGTGGATGTACAACTATGGGTTTAATTGCATTTTTTTTAAATCCTCAAATCATCAGAACTACAGCTATTTTTCTACTAATGGCTTGCTTACAGCTGTAGTTTAAACTTGTTTCAGGTAAACGTTGATGATAAAGACCAAGCAAGGCTACAGACTGAACCATTAACTCAAATTTTGGGACCATTTTTTCGGACCATTATTTGGAAATGCTGCAAGGTAATTTTGTAAGTACAATTACACTTTTAAATTGTCTTACATCATAATAAACTCCAAGAGAAAGACTGAATTACACCAAATGTTGAGTGTGTGCATTTCTTCATGTGCCTGACTGAATGAGGTGTTAAGAGAGACTCAGGTCATCATAAAAGTGCAGGGCTGGGGCCATCTGCCTTTGCCCAGACACTAAACAGCCTGCTCACAATCAGGACTGGCCCTTTGGACCATCAGTTCATGTGTCAGGGGAAACTATTATTCATATTCTCTCAGGCTACTCCGGTACCGAGGACGACAAAAAGATATCTGGTGAGGACAAGACGAGGAGTCTTGATCTCATGTTTAAAAGAGGCAAAAGCCTAATCATTCAAAATAGGAACGGCTCATGTGATTTATGTCATACATATGGAAAGGAATGTAGTGCCCTTGGGGGGGTTCCCAACATTAACGGAGTGGTATTTAAAAGTAATACGCGATACTTGCAAAGCACAACACCAGCATGAAACATTAACTACATGGTGACAGATGCAATAATCAAAAAGATAATGTTGGCCAGCAGGATTTCAAGTGCAGACATCTCATAAATGTTTTGCAGAAGCGACAAAAGTCACAATACACACTTAATAAAGCCTGCAGCACTGCTGACGAGGAGCTGCCACTTTTTTTTTCATGTTCACCAAGTTATTTTATTTTGTAGAAAGGAGGAAAAAAAACCATATGACACAAAAGTTTTGACATTCTGTCTTTGTAAAAAATACAGGAAGGAAATTAAATAAAAATTTAATTAATGGCAATTTTCTTCATATTATGTTGAGGAGAAACATTATGGATTTTTTTTCTGGAAAATAAAATAGATTCTTTTTTTTTTTTTTTTTTTTGCCAGGGGCCATGGTTGAGAATATCTATCCTCTCCTCTTAGTGATAATCTGCAGGTTTTGTTGCTAGAACTGCCCAGTGAAGTGGGAGCGTCATGTCACCTGGTGCAGTAGCTGTCGAAGGCGGTGGAGCTGAGACTCCAGCTGTTTGTTGTGTTCCTCTAGGATGTGCATTCGGGCCTCCAGTCGACCTTTGTGTTGCCGCAGCAGCTTGGCCTCAGCGAGAAGATCGGCCTCATCCAGGTGGGCAGAGGAGCCTTCTGACTCCCAAGGGCTTCCAGTGGGGGCCCCTCGCTGGCCATGCTGCTCTTTGAGTTGCTCATACTCCCTCTGTAGTGTCCTGGGAAAGTTGGGTTAGAGGGGGAAAAAAGTAAAATAAAATATTCAACAAGAAAATAAAGAAAAAGTAAGAGTATTTTATAAGGGGGACTGTGGGGTACCCCCATCCATCACAAGTAAAAGACCAAATCAAGGATACTTTATATGTTCTTCTGAGAGGTCTTTCCCATAGTTCAATATTTAATGCCAAGACCAAATAATTTGTTACAAATAAGCAATATGATGTCAGCTGATTAAAATCACATGAACATCTGAATGTTGTTTTCATCAAATATGCCTTCAGGAAAATTTCAAGTGAAGATGATTATATCAATTACATCATCAGTGATTGTGATTAAATGTTGGACAATAGATGTGAGAAAACTGGAATCAAAGACAACTGACTTATGCACTCATCAAGACCAAGGCAATCCTTAAAAGTCTGATAAAAAGACAAAGCTTAAGGTTTATCAACTGTTGTTGGATGATATAATCAAGTCACAGACTTGACACCAGGAATTTTCAAAGCCTTCTTGTGATAAAAACATCTCACATGCTGACCAGGCTAACAAGGTACTACTGGACAAAGATTTCTAATGACAAACAGGAGGTACGGCCTTTAATATGTGACAAAATAAAGAATGAAGATGAACCTTTATTTTAATTTATTTTGAAATATCAGTTTCCATAAAAGATGCTCTTCTATTTTTTTTTTTTTTATAACTTCTTATTCATCTTAAACAAATATCCACTAGGAAATGTTTAGAGATTCTTATTAAGATGGACAAACATGAGTAATAGTTTTCCAACATTTTACACGTTTCATGCTTACCTCTGTTCCTCCTCCAGACGAGCAATGATCCGCTCCAACTCGCCACGCTCCTCCCTTTCCACAGCCTGAAGGATCTGGGCCGGACTCTGAGGTTGGCTGCTGGGGGAGCCTTCACCTCCCAGAGTCTGGCAGTACTGAATGATGAGAGCATGCTCGTCATCCCTGTGGAAAATGCAGAGTGTACGATGAGCAAGGACCCCAGACATATTGTTCCAACTCCGCTCTCAAATGATGCACAACTGAAAATATATTTTGCACAGATGAAAACAAATCATGGCACCCAATTTATATCAATCATGGTTATTTATATATAATAATAATCTGCACCCAACAAGTCTTGGAACCAGTGAAGCAGATCTCTAAATATTACCTAAAACACACAAAACTGAACTCCTGTGATGTCTAAGATGTTCAGCTATACTCCGCGACACTACAATACTGTCAGCTCCACGATCCCTGGTGAGACACTGATGTGTCAGTCTGTTATCTAAATAGAGTAACAAGAGAACAAAGAGATGCAAGCAGCAGGGCAGAGACAGGGCCTTGGAGACGGATGACAAGAGATGGGAAGATGGATAAACGTCTGCCGTCATATAGCTGTACAAGTGTTTATGTGCCGTCCCTTAATGTGCCATCTCTGAAATGAAATGGGCTGGCAAGTCTTTCCCAAGTCCAGCTGTCAGCACCATTTTTAAACACAACACACTTTGAAGACTAACATGACAACCATAGAAGAAAGGGGAGGGGGGGCGTGCTAACAGTTATTTAAGTCCTATTGATCCTTAAAGAGTGTTATTTCCAGAACCTATTTGACAGCTTGAAATGAAGTTTGGCTGACAAAGTTGAGTTCAGCGGTGCTCAGGCTGTCATTCTACAATTTTCAAAATGAATGAAATATATATTTTTATAAGCAAAAAGCATGATAGTACCTTCCATGCTACACTGCATTGTTATAAATATACATTATATACAACATTATAAAGCTGCAGTATACTGTATTACAACTAGAATAGAACAACCAGGGGAACTTTTCAAATGTAGTAAATTATTTTATTCGGAGGATTAATTATTTCAAAACAATCGCCGATTTGAATTTACATTCCAGCAGTTCCTCATTTTATCGCCTAACTTGTGATTAAACTATGCTTTGAAAAGACCCTGTCAATTTCATAGATACCAGGAGATGTTTTTTTCATATAGACAGGATGTCCCTGACCTTCTGTCAGCGAGTGTTTAGCAAAAATGTATGTCATCATGATAAAGTGCTAGGAAGGAATAAGAATCTTATTGTTTCTTAGAGAAGACAGTAATTGCACTATTTCATGACCCAACGCTGAGTTCAGCAAATACCTGAGAGGTGAGTGAGTGGAACACAGGAGATTTGAATATAATTTCACATAAAAAGGAGTAAACCATTTAAGAGAAGAACATGCCTGCTAAGATTTTGCAGCTGCTGAAGAATGACCAAGAAAAAAAAAAAAAACAGAATTAAACGTCCCACAGCTGCTGCTGCAACTTGCTGAAACACTAAACGCACACTTTTCTCTGAAATATGGGTATGTTTTGACAGGAAAGGCAGAGAAGATGAAGAAAGGCTCAACTCCCAGAGAAAACTTTTAAAATTGGTGGCGGTGTTGTCTTCTGGGGCCAGGGATGAGAGTCCTGCACAAACTGAATAACCAATTAGGCAGGCGAGCGCCAGGAGTCTTAGTGGGAGATTCCAGAGGACGGCAGGAGGATCAGGACAAGTAGGAAATGGAGACGGTGAGGGAAAGAGCTGGCTCATAGCCACCTGTCCGAGGTACTCAGAGACAGAGGAGGCACTGTGAAAAGACTGGAGACTCTGACAAAGAGAAGAGAGATACTGAGAAGGAAGAGATGACCCAGGGAATGTGAATAACGGTGAAGCTAGTAGATTGCTGCAACTGCTGTGTAATGAGAATCTGAGTGTTATTCTCGTGGCGGGTGAGACGAGGACACGCCTGAGGGGACTTTTATAGTTATTATGCAACAACAATCGGCTTCGGGCCTAATGTCTAGCAAACGTATCGCAAGGCAAGCAGCTCCTCCAAGACTAAATACTGTTACTGTATCAGCTGTCTCAGCTCAGCTCATCAGAGAAACGGTGAAAGACAAAGACACAGCGAAACGGAAAAAGAGAGTAACGTGAAACTAGGAAGGAGTGCTGGAAAAAAATAAGAACGAGGATGAAAGAAGACTGGAGGCAGTAAAGCTCCTTTCCACTGATGAGATTTGTTAAAAGCTTTATTTGTCCGTAAATGGACACCCACATCACTTACGGGAGGTGGACTACATATGATGCTCTGCTAAGTAGTTAAATCTACCCAATATCTGAACTAACGGTGACCAATACTCAAAGATATACATATTAAGACTACAAAGAAAAATGATGAAAGGAGGAAAAGAGAAACAGGGGTGGGAGCGGATGGGATGAAAGGTGTTTTAAGAGTAAAGTGGTACAGAAATTAAATGGAGAGGGACAAGAACAAAGAGCAAAATATGAAAGAGAAGAAAAAAGGCACAGCACTGGGGAAAAAGGTTGGAAAGCAACAAAAAAGACAGGCATAAAAAAGTAAGCAGGGAGGCTCACTCTTCAGTGATGCCCCGAGGCACTAATGACAACACTGAGCTTTGAAAAAAAAAAAGAGAAAAAAAGACTTCCTAATTAAGAATTCCATCTATTGAGTCACTGGACTCCATTCTGTGACTGTTGTTGTTGTTTTCAACCTTTTATTTTTTTCTTCCTGAGACTAAATTTTAGAACTCGATGCACCGGCACGATCTTTATATTTTCCTAATATCTACATATATCTTAAGAAGCACTGGGAGAAAGCAAGAGTTCGTGCATGTGTGTGGGTGCTGACATGTGCCACCTGTAATACCAGCCCCCGGTCGTCATAGCAATGCAGGGTGGGAACAATGTGAGTGGACTGTCATCCGACTGCGTCTGGTCAGTAAGCAGCCTGTCCTTCATACTTAGCTTTTCATTTACTACACTCTCAATCAGACCCTTCTACGAGGTCACAGTCCTAAAACTGATGAGGACAAGATGTGGCATCAGCAGGTGTTCGTTCTTGGTTTGATAAAATATTTAGACAAAAATCCTCCAGAAACGCTTGCAAAGCTTTTACAGTAAAGATATTGATGAGAAGACTCGCTGTGCATTTCAAGAACCAGTGTCAGCGGTTTGACGACGGCCATTACACTGGTCTTGCTGCCAGTGACTACCTGATATCATTTTCTGATATAATCAGAAATCCTATAACACTCTCTATTTACTAGCCAATTAAAATGCAACTTGAAATGACATGTTAATTAATGCAATCTCATACAATACTAACATCCTCTTCTCTTTAACCATGACCAGGACCACATTCTCATCTGCATTTTCAGCACACATAAAACCTATAACATGGTTTATTTATGTGCTTTATGTGTGAGAGTTTGACATTAACCACTTCAGTTAAAATAAAAACTTTAGCTCAAGGTTTAGCAGATATATATTTTGTTAAAACGGTGACACGGTTCAGCCTTCGATAAAAGAACCAAATATTTCCCATTAAGTCTGGTTATGGATTTCAGTGTACTACAATACCTGAAGATGTTTTTTTGTTGCATTGAAAATGTACATTACATTTTAAAAAAAAATATGTTTTAACCTCAGTCCTCTCTGTCTCTTGAAATGTGTTCGCTTGAATGATGTTCAATCTTCATAAGTAGCGTGCACTGAAAACACAATTTGCAGTCATCTATAAGCAAATGTATTTATTGTGTGCTTTTTGAGTCAAAAATGTCAAATGCAAATATCACAGGAAAGACACTGATGTGAAAGTGAGTGCACATCTATTATGTTATACACATTTTTTTTGTCTCTGCTCTTAAATCCATTAACCTATATTATATATCATTATATAATAATATATATATATATTTTTTTTTTCCACTTAGAGCTGGCAAATATAAAGATTATCTTGCTAGTAAAAGACATGAGGCACAACCATGACACAGCAGAGTGGTGTTTTAAGAGCAAAATAAATCCAAAACTGGTCTTTTAATTCTACTGTATTCCAACTTACCAAGTCATAAGGGACAGCTTTTAGGAATCTTCAACTTAACAATTTGCTGAAAACCCTTTTATGATTTGAAGTTTACAACACAGGGAGCTGAGATTTTTCATTTCATCGTCCTTGCACATGATTCTCAAAGGTGTTAACCATTTCCCAAGTGCCTTTTCTTTGTCGTCCTGAAAACACTCCCTTTTTAAAAATAAAATTGATTTTGTCAAAATCCCACAACTATACTGCTTTGTGTCCTCGCAGCAGGCTAGAGGGAAACACGGGGAGAGAACCTTTCAGCTTCATGACTGCACACTTTTCAGCACTCAAACACAGAAACTTGAAATAGTTGCTTCAAAAATTAAAAAAAAAAAAATGAATAAACACAAAAATTCTGCAACCTCTCATGCAACCTCTTTACTTGGCAAACTAGTTGATCTCAAAGATTGTTTGAACCTCAAAATCCTTTGATTTTTCAACCTTTGATGGAAAACAAAAGGGCTAAAACTTTAACTTAAATGGCCTTCAGTCTATGCTCATAAAACCTCCACGAATAATCAGACTTAATTCATTACTTCATTACTTAAGCTACTCATCTGTCTTTTATGTGAATTTTTATTGGTTTGCCATTCTCTTATCTCCTCAGGCCACATCTTATGTTATTGCTCCAGAGTTCCTGAAAGTTGTCACCTTCGCTTCGTCATTTACTCTAATTACTTTTAAATCTAATACCACTGCTTTAGTGCTAAGGTGCTCTCCTTTCCTCAGTGTTCAACTACACCCATCTATCCACTCAGCTATCTTTGTATTTCCTTGTTTGCTTTTATACCACCACGGCTATAAAAGACTACATTTAGGATCATTGCTCCAGGTAGAAAGCACCTGAGTGAGTCAACACAGCAGCTGCAGATGCCTGGCTCCATTCTGGATTCAATAGTTTGCTAAATGTATTAGAGCTCGACAAAAGTCATATGTGACACTGAAAAAAATTCAGTGGAAATTCAACAACTCTCTGAACATATTTTAGTTTCCACTGGCCGTCAAGATGGCATTTTGTTTTCCTTACATAAAATGTACATCAGGACAGCCTGTCGATCTTTTCCTGTCATTTAAGTGTTTCTGTTATTTCTTTGAGCAGTATATTTAAGTCGTAACTGAGATATGCAGTCTGCAAAAAAAAAAAAAAAAAAAATCACAACTGGGGTTAATCTCACTGGAGACAACATACTCCGCCGTGCCAGAAAACCAAAAGTGTGTTACAACGTCAGTCATTAAGAGTTTGTGCCCTAAAAGACCCAAATAAACTCTACAAAGAACTGTGACATGTCGAGCTGTCACAAATCATGATGACCCCCTGCGGCCAAAAACCAAGATCAGCACATTTTGTAAAACTTCTTTTGGGTCACTTCTCAAAATAAACATCAATGATAAACATAAATTTTTGGATGCTTCACTTGGATGGAGAGCTCTGTGCATAATTATCAGCAGCTTCACATCCAAGCAAATCTGTTACTGCCACCGACACATTTCTATCGATATTCAATTAAAAGGGAAAACTCACTGAAACATTGTGAATCAGAACTGGTTCATTCTGTAAAAGCAGTGGCAACACCATACAATACTGTTAGCGTAAACAGAATTTGATAAAAACAGTAAGTTAAATTGTAAAAAAAAAAAAAAAGGGTAAAAACTGACAAGTAGTGACTTACATGCTTCCGGTGGCTGAGCTGCTGTCAGTCGGCAGAGAGCCATTGGAGCGCTCCATCTGTGCCAACCTGAGAAATAAACCATCGTCCGTGAGGGGGGAGGTTAAAACTACCGCATTTAAAGGTTGTTAGCACCTCATTAAAACACAGAGCACCAGTGTCAACAGATGAGAACAGCAGTTATCCTTTCAGGCTCCAAGCATGTTGAGAGTGACGATAAAACCAAAAGTAATTATGAGAAAGAGACAGAAAAAATGGAATAGTTGTCATGCTCAATCCACACTTGTGTCAATTCTAAGGTTTCATGTATCATGACTTAAAAAAATTAATAAATAAATCATCTGACCTTCAGAAAGATTTCGAAATAAGGTAATTAGAACCTCAGATGAAGAACAAAACATCTTACACTATCCCATTAATTACTGAACACAAACTAAGCAAAAATGCAGAAGCAGTGTGTGATAAATAAAGTACACTTTTACTGGCCAGAAAGGAATTAAAAGAGTAAGTAGCAGCTAGGAGCTGCTAATCCAGTGCACTTGATTAACTGTTAATTAGCAAGTGTAATCACCCTTATAAAAAGAAGGAGCTTTTATAGTACACAGGTGGAACATTCAAGTGTTTATCGCAAAACTTAAAATGACTAAAGCCTTACAATCAAAAGACGGTGTCATGTCTTTTTTACATAATTGGACATCCTAAAATGTGTATGAACAAACACTTATGAGTGTGTGGGGATGAATATGCATGGTAGAGACGTGTCCCAGTGCGTAGCATTTGAGATTGCAGGGAAATTTTACTTATGTGCATTCACAAGTACAATGAGGTCTCCAACATTTTTTTTTTTTTTTTTTGGACTATATGTTAGTTAAATTTTAAATTTCAATGAGGTTAATATTTGTCTGCCAGAAAAACCGAGAAAAGGTTAATAGTTTGAGGCCACTGGAAGATAAACCAGAGCTGCAGCCGATGCGCCTTTGTGATTAAATCTTTGTGCAGAAATGTACACACAATACACTTCTCTAAAGATGATAAAGTTTGGAACAAATTCACAAATATATTCAAGGATAGGCAATTTTTCAGACTCATCAAAAAATAAATGAATGAAAAAAGTATTTCAATCTCAGTGTAGCAGAATTAATACAGTGATGTTGTCAACTGCAGTTTAAAAACAATGTCTTAAGTTCAAGCAGCTGAAAACATTAATCAGGCCAATGATCTGCTTCTGTGATCTCAGCAGCAGATCCATATGATCAA
This sequence comes from Hirundichthys speculiger, assembly GCA_018398805.1. Lineage (NCBI taxonomy): Eukaryota > Metazoa > Chordata > Actinopteri > Beloniformes > Exocoetidae > Hirundichthys > Hirundichthys speculiger. The sequence goes on along the minus strand of JAGFBZ010002379.1, from coordinate 1,737,241 downwards.
GAGACAAACTGGTGGGTGGTTTCAACAGTTGTGTTTGACAGTCATCTGACACTGGATCCAGGTCCAGGGATGGTGCTGGCTACTCCATAACCTTCATGTTGTTGGTCTGGAACCAAGATGCTGCTGCTTACTGGAGTGTTTGGAGGCCATCGTCTTGTTGAAACACCCATTTCAAGAACATTTCCTCTTCAGCATGAGGCAACATGACCTCTTCAAGTGTTTTGATGTATTCAAACTGATCCATGATCCCTGGTATGTGATAAATAGACCCAACAGACCGTAGTATGAGAAACATCCCCATATCATGATGCTTGCTCCACCGTGCTTCACTGTCTTCAGTGTACTGTGGCTTGAATTGAGTGTTTGGGGGTCATCTGACCAAACTGTCTGCAGATCCTAGACCCAAAAAGAACAACCTCACTTTCATCAGTCCAGAAAATGTTGCACCATTTACTCTTTAATGTGTTCTTTGGCAAACTGTAACCTTCTTAGTATGTTATTTTTTTTCAACAACAGGAGTTTGTGGAGGCTTCTTGCTGATAGCTTGACTTCACATAGACGTCTTCCAACTGTTACAGTCCTCACAGGTAACTTCAGATCTTTTTTGATCACCCTGAAGGTGATCATTGGCTGAGTCTTTGTCATTTTGGCTATTGTACAATCCATTTGAATGGTAGTTTTCTGTTTTTTTCCACATCTGGTTGTGGTTGCCAGAACTTGAGATCATTTTGGATGAGCAGATTATCATTTTCTAAACTTATTTATAATTTCCCCTCTTTCCAATCAACCTTTTAATGAAAGTATGCTGGTCTTCTGAATAATGTCTGGAACAACCAATTTGACTCAGATTTTCAGAGAAATGTGCTATAACCAGCATGTACATTTACTGCCTTCGTCCTTAAATAAGGGTCACGTGTTTGTCACCCGTTTTTTCACAGAATGAACTCACCAACTGAACTCCACACTGCTATTTTCTTTATCAGCCTTATATTCCTTTAACTTAACTTCCTGTTAGTTAATTAATAACATATTTAGGTAATTTGAGTTTAATTCACTGCTATTATTTTGAACATAACTTAACACAAAAGCGTGAATGATTTTCAAGACTTTTGTGAAAGTTGCAGTATTTACCTTCCCTGACACACAAAAAATTACTTAAAAATGTCACTGTGGTAAAAAATTTGACATTTGTGCTACATCAGCATTTTTCCAAAGAAATTATGGTTCATTATTTATCAACAAAAAACTTCAAGAAGATATTGATATACTTTATACACCTGTGAGCTGCTTCTCAAATCCCAAATGAGATGTGATGAAGCTCAAATTCAGCATGAAAAAGGAAAACAACTGTGATTTATGTGGCTTTTAACTCTGCACAAATAGTTTTGCCAGACAGCCTTAGCTGTGTGTTTCAGAAAGTGCTCATCAACTGGGTACTTCACAACCAAAGGTGTTTACAGTTTACTGAAGGAAAAAAAACAAAACAACAAAAAAAAATCCTTCCTTTGAGCTGCAAGACTCTAGACAGAGCGAGAGGCTACAGAGGAGCCACCAGACCGAGATGATTGAAAAATAACAGTATTGTTAAATATCCTATGGTTAAAAAAAAACAAGGTTTGCACAAGTGCCTCCCTCAATGGACAACAGGTTAAACTTCAAGCAGAGGAGCCATTCTGGGTTCTATTACTATAGAATAAAACAGGAGGCCGCCTGGAGAAAGGCTTACTAAAACTGGGACATGAATTGACTTCTACACAGAGACTCTACGAAAGAAATCACTTCTCAGGGCAAAAGGGAATCGAACACACTTCTAGCAAGTTTCAATAATGAAGTGGTTAGTGAGTGTACTTTTCTTTTGTTAAAAGTAGCACAGCCAAAGTTCAACAAAAGAGAAATCCACGTCTTGCTGATGGTGATTAGTGGCTCAGGCGCTCTTTGAGGGAAAACGGGAGAATGCTTTGCTGCTTTCATTGCAACAAACAGGTTTCAAAGAGGCACTTCAAGCACATAAATGAAAGCAAAACACTCATTTCTATCTTCAGTAGAAATGAAAGTTCCTTCCTTTTCATTTTTTCAGCTCAGTAGATTTAGTTCAGTCCCCAAACAGAAACAACATCCTTTGATTTTGGCTCACAAGTTCTCTTTATGCTTCATTTTGAGCCTGAAGTGTCATTTAAAGTGGGGTTCACTGTATAATGAGAGTAAACAGCAAAATGATTATCCCAAAGTCACTCATAACTTAAAAATGAGTGAACTAAATAGCCATCTTTTGTCATTAAATGTCATTTGGGGTTTCATTGAATTTCCAGCAGAACAAATACAAGCATTTAACTCTTTTCCTTCTCATTTAAGAAAGGGTTTGGGTTTATTATTAATTCATGGAGATGTCATTACATATTCATGTTTGCATTGATTGTTGTATTTAGGTTATGTCATAATACTGTTGTACAGTCATGACTTTAAATGACAGATTGAGAGGAAGTATAACTGGGGAAAAGGAAAAATGCATTCCTTGGAAAATGGTCTGAAATATTCTGGATTCCTTACTGTAGTAAACTACAGCAAACAAGTTAAAAATACCCACATGGTGCTTATTAATATGTTTCTCGTCCTAATTTTTTAATGTGGTGCAGCTATTTTGAATTTTACACCCCTGATCAACATTTCTGCCACTGTGAATTTATGAGTAAAAGGTGACCTGATTCCCAAAAGGCATCAAGTTTAAATATGATGAACTTGTTCAATATTTTAAGCAAGGTGATTTATAAAGTTCAGATATTTACATCACTTGGCTTGTCCTGGTGATGGATGCCAATGCCATAACAGCTAATGTCCAAAACCTTATTGCCTAAACACTGAAATCTGTGCCCAGCGGTCCTTTTCTGTTTGTGTAAAACAGATCTGAGAATGTTTCATCTTCAACTCTAAGGTGGCTCGTTCATCATTTATCCAACTGTTCACAGTAACAGAAAATTTCCCATCAAGCATTGTACGCCACTGTATGTGTACTTGTCATCCAAGATGATGAAATGGTGACTGCAGATTGCAATGCATACCTGCTGGCATATTGCTCTATCCTGGAGTGGGTGTCGTCATGAGAGAGCTGAGGTGACTGGGACAGCCTGGAAATGAATGGGGTAATGGAGATGAATGAGATCTGGTATGCTCAAACAGCCTCATTGAAACAGATATTCACAGGTACATGCACACACATTCATTTAAACACAACCTAATGGCCCCTTGCAACAGTTCCTAGAAACAAATCCGTTGATCCTAGACAGAAAAGGGAGAGAGGGATGATCTACAGAGCAACTGTGTGGTTTTTGACAGCCTGGCTGGGATGAGCAACTGAACGCTAGTTGGATGCTTTGATGAAGAGAGGAAGGAGACAGTGAGTGAGCTCTTTTTGGCCGCATGTTCAGCCAATGGATCAGGCAGGAAGGCAAGTAGTCAGGCAACATGCAATGCAGCCACGGTTTAATTGGAGCGTGGATGAGGGCGATTGGGGGAGGTGGAGGTCAGTGAGGAAAGAAGGGAGCAAAGGAGGTGTCGTTTAAATGCATTCCAGTCTGGAGATGGGGTGCAGTTTCTGGTGGCGTAAATACTCACTCATACTGCTCCGGACACATGCTGATGAGGGTGACGGGACTGTAAGAGAATCGGAGGGAAGGAGGGAAAGGGAATGAAGGTACCACAAAACATTACAGGTTTAAAACTACACATAGGGTTTGAGACAGAAAACACACCAGGTGGAGGAAGAAGTGGGGAAAGATGTCTGTCCACTTGCTGAGCTGTTTGACTCAACACACAGGGAAGGCATGTAATACCGTCACCAACATCTGCATCAGGTGCTTGTGACAACATCCAAGTATCCATATACACCGGGTCAACAACTGGCTACTAAAAAAACGTTCGGATCATTCATGAACGTTAGTCTCTATTGTCTTTATGGGATGTAAAGCACCATTGGCTCTGCAGGACCTAAACAATTTTATTCATATTTTTTTAATTCATTTATTTTTAAGAAACTCAAATCAGATTTGTCAAAGTGATAGATTCTTCTGATTAGCAATGTAGTGAATGAGCTTTATTAATTCACTATGATATTGTTAGAATGCATCAACCTTAAATTCTTAAAACTATAAATGTACAAAATAATCCATATAATGAAACACGTTTTTTTTTTTTTCAAATTTACACACTTTGAAGCTGGACTTAAAAACATTTTGGATACAGTAAAATAAACCATGTGAACTAAGGAGAGACATCAGTTTTTATCTATGCCCAGACTGATAGTTTTGTAGACTGTATGTAGTGTTCATTAAATGAATTTTTACATTTCTGAAATGTATTGTGTAACAGAATTTTCAGTGTCATAGAAGAAATAGTTTGTATTGAGGAGTGAAGGCATTTCTAATGACAGAGACAGAGGACCAGCTTAAGCTTTGCTCTCTTTTTCAGATTCACTGACATTTTTATTAAATATCTGCATCAGATGAGCTGTGAAGAAATCTTTAGCAGCCTCGAATAAAAAAAATCATTCATAAAGAAACCTAATCAGCCAAACAAATTAGAACAGAATCTGAATTACAATAAATATTATAAACACACTATCAGGATAAAAGATGGCAATGTTCTAATGGAAAAAAAGAAGCTTTTCACAAGCTATAAAATCTTTGTAAATCTTATGCCATCATTTGTATACTTCATCATTTTATAGAAATCAAACTTTTTCTTTTAGAAAACATGAATCTGCTGACTGAGAAAAACCGAAAGAAACTATCAAAGAGCCAAAGTCTTTTGTCATCTTGAGGGATTTGACAAAAGTATGACAAAGTATGTAGTTGCATGTTTTCTTGTTTTTTTTTCTTTGTTTTTTTTCCTTCCTCTGTTAATGGCCTGAAAGGTTTCCAAATAAATCAATAAGTCAGCTTGGTGAGTACTGCTTATTTAGCTCCTTCCCCCGTCCCTTTTTTTTTTTTCGGTCAGTGAGGACCTGAAGGCCTAGGAAACATAAACTTGTATGTCTTGGGTATTAAAAACTAAAATGTAACATTGGTATAAACAACTTTAGGTTGACCTGTAAATAAAAAATCTACTTTTTCCAGATAACTACCAAAAACCTTTTCAGTTTGGTATTAGCTTGTCCTCAAGAAAATGCTCTTATTTATACTTGAAATGGAAAAAAACAAAAAAGGACAAAAACAGTCGCTTTGAAATGCATGTTCGAGGCCATTAATCTCTTTGCAAAACCAAATGCAGCAGACTCATCTCGTATGAGGTCATGTAGGTTGCAAAGTGGAAAAAAAAAAAACAAGACTGAGTGGGAAACGATTGGAATGGTTCTTTCAAATTATAAAATATAGCTGTGACGAATCGAAAATCCTATCTGCCGTGAAATGAAGCAAAGACAGAAGTAGTAGGTAAGAGGATGCAGTGGTTTCAGAGAAAACAAGTGGGTGGAATAAAAAAAAAGAAAATGCAGAAGAGAAGAGTGAAGCAAGGGATGGCGATAAAAGTGCGCAAGGGATGGCAAAAGCTACACTAATGTAAAAATTTACACTTCTAAAAAGTTCATTTTATTAAGATGACCAAAGGAATCCAACCGTGAATTCAAAAGGTCTTGATCAACAGAGAACATGAACTATATTAATATTGTTTACACTTCAAATACAAGAAAAGAAAATTCGTCTTGAATCTATAGATGTCAGAAATACCCTAATTTATTGATTTACAATATTAAGACACTAAATCATGAAAAATGGCGAGTTAATTGTTTCAATATTCATATCTACATGTAGTTGAAGATTATGAAAAATAAATATTAATGTATCCATGTCTCTGCTCTTTTCCTGTGTATATTAAATACACTCACCGGCCACTTTATTAGGTACACCTGTCCAACTGCTCGTTAACACACATTTCTAATCAGCCAATCACAAGGCAGCAACTCAATGCATTTAGGCACGTAGACATGGTCAAGACCATCTGCCTCAGTTCAAACCAGGCATCAGAATGGGGAAGAAAGGTGATTTAAGTAACTTTGAACGTGGCATGGTTGTTGGTGCCAGACAGGCTGGTCTCAGTAGTTCAGAAACTGCTGATCTACTGGGATTTTCACCACAACCATCTCTAGAGTTTACAGGGAATGGTCCGAAAATGAGACAATATCCAGTGAGCGGCAGTTCTGTGGGCCACAAATGCCTTTTTGATGCCAGAGGTCAGAGGAGAATGGCCAGACTGGTTCGAGCTGATTCAAAGGCAACTGTAACTCAAATGACCACTCCTTACAACGAGGTATGCAGAAGAGCATCTCTGAACGCACAACACGTCCAACCTTGAGGCAGATCGGCTCCAGCAGCAGAAGACCACACCAGGTGCCACTGCTATCAGCTAAGAACAAGAAACTGAAGCTACAATCTGCACAGGCTCACCAAAACTGGACAATAGAAGAAAAAACGTTGCCTGGTCTGATGAGTGTCTTGATTTCTGCTGTGACATTCGGATGGTAGGGTCAGAATTTAGCGTCAACAACATAAAAGCATGGATCCATCCTGCCTTGTATCAACGGTTCAGGCTGCAGGTGGTGGTGTAATGGGTGTAATGGTGTGGGGGATATTTTCCTGGCACACTTTGGGCCCATTAGTACCAATTGAGCATTGTGTCAACGCCACAGCCTACCTGAGTATTGTTGCTGACCATGTCCATCCCCTTATGACCACAGTGTACCCATCTTCTGATGGATACTTCCAGCAGGATAATGCGCCATGTCATAAAGCGCTAATCATCTCAGACTGGTTTCTTGAACATGGCAATGAGTTCACTGGACTCAAATGACCTCCACAGTCACCAGATCTCAATCCAAAAGAGCCCCTTTGGGATGTGGTGGAACGGGAGATTCACATCATGGATGTGCAGCTGACAAATCTGCAGCAACTATCATGATGACTATATGGATGAAAGCTATCATGTCAATATGGACCACACTCTCTGAGGAATGTTTCCAGTACCTTGTTGAATCTATGTCATGAAGGATTAAGGCAGTTCTGAAGGCAAAGGGGGTCCAACCTGGTACTAGCAAGGTGGAAACAAAGTGCCTGGTGAGTGTGTGTATATATATATATATATATATATATATATATATATATATATATATATATATATATATATATATATATATATATATATCCTATATATATATATATATATATAGATATATATATATAGATATAGATATATATAGATGTATATATAGATATAGATATATATATCAAGACCCACACAAAACCTGTGTGGTTTTGCAAGTATTTCTTTGCCTTTTAGACATTTCTCAGGCAGGCAGCTTTGCAGGAGTCATTTTTCAGAGTGAAGGGGAAGTTAAAATGGAGTGAGGTGGGAGGTGAGGAGGAGGATGGACAGGGATGGTATGGATGAAAGAGGCAGCACAATCCATCTGAGCCTGTGTACAACTTAAGGTGGAGGAGAGCTATTGTGAGTCAACAGGTGACTCATTGTGTTCACCGTATATAACACTTCTGGGGCTTTTTGTGCTTAAAATATTGCTAAACTTTCTTGGTCAAAAGTAAAAGAGCACAAGTGAGAAATTAAGCACTGAGAGTATCCAGCATGTGTGACGGCATAGTTCATGAAAATACTGAGAGAAAAAGACATAGTTTCATTGTATAGAGGAACAGAATGGGCATAAAACAGCTGTCTCAAAGCACATGTGCTAATCTGCTACTTTTCAAAAGAGCTCAGGCGCTCTGTTGGGGAGGATGAGGTGCACGACTGGGTCATCTGCATAATGTTGGCCTAGTTAAATGGCTCTCCAGGGGGATTTACAAGTGCCAGCATAAGAGACATAAATAAGACATATGATCTCAAAGTGGCCAGTGCTGCAGACAGAGGATTTACAGTGCAGTGATGGCTCCAGGACCATCATGTAAATAAATACATAAACATAGTGAGAACTATCAGCCCAAAGCAGACACAATAAGACATATTCCTCTGTATGAGACTTTTTCATGTCACAGCAAGAATAACTTTGGGTATTGTGTTTGTCATGGGGGATGCTAACCAGACTTTAAAAATGCTTTGTTTACAGTCTTGTGCTGATCTGCAGAAAATAATGTGAATCAAGCATCTTACATTGGAGACAAAAGCTTCAACTTTGAGAGAAATTTGACTTCAGGAAATCCTGTCAGAGAGTCTTTTGCTCAAGAACCTTTTGGAGGTCAGGTGTGCAATACACAGTAGGGCACAAACTATGTTGGCTACAATAGAAAACTGGTACTGAGCATCCAGAAGACTTGGGTTTGAGTTCTGCTTGCATCTATTTTATAACTTATAATTAGAGCTGCACGGTATTAGAAAAACATGCGACAAGCTCTGACAGCTAAGAATTGGGAGTATAAACTGCGCCCTGCAACAACTGCAGTAATGACAACACTCTGCATGTAAATTAGGATCTATATTGGCAGTCAATATATTATTGACATTAAGACTGAATGGGTGCACTTGGAAAACAATAGACAGCCATTTATTGTGAGTATTATTCTTATTTTCTCTTCCTGACTGGTTAGGTTTGGACAAAAATACTTGGTTAGGTTTAGGAACAGATGCTTGGATTAAGAGTTTCACAGTGTTAACCATATCAGCCTTGGTCAGATGGGAAGCTTCTCCATCGATGTCAGGTCTTGGTTTGTGGGCTGTCTTTGTGAAACCTTGAGTTCAGCATTTTGGCCACAGCTGTTTGCCTTTTGAACCCAGAATATTGCAAACAGGAAGCTGATCTGGCTGAGAACTAAGAAACCATGCACACCTACTAGACAGAAGCAAGTCAATCACAAATCAAAATTGAATTTCTAAGTGTGAGAGTTGACCCCCACTGGCCTATTATGTAGGATCAGGGTATTAAATTTAATATTTAAATTGGCATTGCCACATTATCAAGTGATTTACATTCAAAGGTCTGGCTTTAAGACAGCACAAAGGAACTTTTTAGCTCAGCAGCGCCCACCCCCCACCCCCATAGGTGTGGATCTTAGGTTTCTTTTTCGACACTTTTCAGGATTCATCTGGCTTCGTCTTTGCTTGGTTCCCGGTGTTTTCTCCTCCACCATTATTTTTTCAAGTCTCTTTGAGCTGTATGTCCTCTGTAGCTCTGTGAGCTAGTTTCATTGTTGGTGATATGTGACATGGTGCCGTAAAGAGATACTCAGCTGTCGCAACACTGGAACGCGAGTCCAGTAGTTACCACAAGAGCCAGACAACGCTTCCTTAAATAAAATATCCCTTCAAGTTAAATTCAAAGTGTTTTTTTTTAAACATGGAAAAACTCTTTAATGGAAAGAAGCATCCCTAGAATCCCTAGTACAAGAGTGAAATAGCATATTTCCTCAAAGAGGAAACACATTGACTATTGCATTTGAGGACCTTTTTCTTCCGCCTTAAACCAGATTTAAGACTTATGTTGAGTCTCAAACTTATTTAAGGGCTACTTACGTTTCCATGTTGTCTCCCTCTAAAACTGTCTGGACAGGCAGGTAGCCCAGCCTTGGATGCTTGGCAAAATACTTCTTAGATCGGAATTTGTTCTTCAGTACTTTGGTGAAATCTCGCATATCCTCGCCTGATGTTGTCTATGAAAGAATAAAATCAAAGAAAGAGGGATTTAGTTCCGTGTAGTGAGTTTACACGCTTCCAAAGTCTCTTGTGTAAGTGTAATCAGGATAAGTGTTTGTGTTCAACAAAATGTGTCTACTAATTGGGTATTAGCAAAGGTGTTCGTTTTTTTTTTTGAGGCAAGTTGCCCCATGCAAGCAAAACAACAAACTCCCACATGAGTCTGACCAGAGGAAGAGAAAATCTCTTTCTGGCAGGATATAGACAACAACGGCTAACACACACAAGTTTGTACAGCCATCCTTATGAGGATACCCCATTGATTTCCATTCACTGTATACAGGAAAATCAAAAACCTAATCTCAACCCTCACCTTGGCTCTAACCCTAGTCTAGACTCCAGAAATTACATTCTGCCTCATTAGGACTGGTCTTCCCCTCTAGTACAAGTGGTCCCAACAAGGTCAGCAAATAATACCAAAAATGCGTTACAAAGCCTCTCAGTGGGTCGGCTCATAAACAGGATTTTTCTCCCCAAAATTTGATGCATGTACACCCTTTGTTAGATAGCAAAAGACGTTAGTAGAAGATATGAGGTATGACACAAGTGGGGAAAAAGGGTGTATGACATGCAGCAAAGGTCCTGTCTGGAAATGAATCAACAATAACAGCAATGAAGTGGGTGTGAGTATGGCCCATCTATACCCCTACGGGCACATATTTGTGACAATTTCAATTACAAAACAACAGCACATACATCAGCCGCAGAACCTAGAAGAAGACTTACAACCAATAAAATTACCATTTTTCACTTGTTCAATATTGCCATCACAGCCAATTAGAACTATGAAGTTGTCGCTCATAAAAATGACAACATAATAAAAAAAAAAAAGCAATACTGCACAAAGATGATGGAAATAATCCATAAAATGACTGCACTGCGTGTAACTAAAGTTGCTATCAATCCAACAGTGCAAAATCGGGTTTATTACTCAATCAGGACTCAATAAGTTTCAAAGACATAAAACTGAAACCCAGTGTGGCTTGAGCATGGGGGAAGAAACACTAAGATGACATACTTTACTGATATTCCAGAGGAAGTAAAGAGAAGTAGTAAAATGTTAATAAAAACTGTGCTCAGTAAAGTTGAGGGAACAGTAAGTTGATTTTGTTTTTGTCTGATTTCCCCGTGGTGGAAATTACCAAGTCCAGTCTCGAGTCTTTTGCTCATCTCCACCATAAATCTAAGTTAAGCTTGTTAAGCAACTCTTATGTTCAAATGTCACAGCTTTTCACTCAAAATAAAAGCTTTTCAAGGATTTCCTTCTTTTGTTCTACAGCCACTCCAGTATTGATCTGCCTGTACATTTTAGGTAGTTATACAACATAAACCAACAAAACAGCACACAGTCAAACATTATGGTTGATGGGTTCAAATATTAGTCTAATGATCACTGATCACTCTCTGCCTAGCAGGATGTGCCATCATTGTATTTTTATCAGTGTGGTCCCGCCAAACATAGTGTGTCCTGTCCAGGCGCTGGTGTTGATGTGAGAGCCACTCTGACAGTCTGACGGAGGCCTGCCCTTTGATGGAAGTGTGACTTATTACATCTGAAACCATGTGAAATGTGATCTAAAGAGATTAAAGGAAGTTTGAATTGAAGTTTCTTGGTTTTTTGTGCTGTTGCTGTACAAAACTGCAAATACACACTTTTTTTTAAAATTTCATTTTAAAACCTCTTTCAGTCCAATTAAACTGACAATCAGTAAAGTCTTGAATGATTCATGCAACCTACAACAGAGGAATCATATCTAAACAACAGCTTAGATGTCATTTTTCTGCAGGCAACTTAGGAGCGAATGACTGTGGCTCTCTACAACTGTTTCATCACAGTCAATATTCATCCTATCAGCATTATTGAAAAAGAAAATTAAAAGCCAGAAATGAGAATCATTGAGTCACTCAGACTATGATCCTAGAAAGTTTGGAAAAAGGCTGGCAAGGCCCCCAAGAATGGTTCGTCGATTGAAAAGGGGAACTACGATCAATTTTCCCAGACTCCCCTTTTCCTCTTCTTACTGCACAGCACTAAAATCAAATATTGCTTATAGGCAGAAATTATTTTTTAAAAAATTATTAAAAACACCCAAGAGAGGCAGGACTATTTTACAGTTTGTTCATGTAAATTCCAATTAAGCCGGTGGGATGTTGGGAGAAGCTGATTGTGATGTAAAGCTGATGAATCAAAAAAAAAAAAAAAAAGGAAAGTGGGAGGCAGAGGCAAACTACAGGGTGTGTTGTGTTATTACAAAAGGGATGAGAATCCATTTACAGTCACAGAATCATTAAACTGGCATTTTCTGACAGAAAAAATATCAGTGTTTACCCTTCCTTTTTTCTTTTTCTTTTTTTTTTTTTTTTTTTTGGGGGGGGGGGGGGGGGGGGGGGGGGGGGGGGGGGGGGGGGGGTGAGAGTGTGTGTGTGGCACCAGCACTATTGGAGAATTTTTTTTGTTTTATGGTAGTCAAAGGCATATGACTTCACACTGTGGCGCAAAGCAGGAAGTATCATGAGAGCACTACATGGCTTCTCAATACCGCAGCTCCTCGGGTTTCTGCCCAGTCTGAAAAATTCCAACGTTGACAGAGAGCTGAGAAGCTGTGCTTTTCGTCAATATTTGATATACGGTGTATATTACAGTCATGCCCGTGATATTGCTTTGAGTGGGGGGGGGGCAGTATTTTATTTCCAGGATAAAAATAGGGTGTGTCTATGTGAGGGTGTGATGATACACAGAATTTATGATGATGGGCAGACCATTAAGGGCTATGAAATGGCCACTGTGATACTCAGAAGAGGTGAGGGATTTGGAGGACGCGTCTTCTGAGCTGAGGTATACGAACAACATGCGTCAGCACTTACATACTTAAATTTATTATTATGATTATTATTAATATTCTTGTTACAGTGTGTGTCATAGTGTCACATATACATTTTTTGTACAAACATTTGTGCTAAAATTATAGCTTGGTGCTTTCGACAAAAAGGGAGAATTTCATCAGTTTCTATCTGTGTTACTTTCAGTCTTCACCCTGCTGTTGAAGAGTGCTTCAGCGGCAGGTACTGCCAATTGTAAAATGATTCATTTTGTGTTTTGTGGGTTTTTCTGTGGAAAATTGACAGTACATGTAATTGAAAAACCTTTATATGTCCCTGAGGAAAATTCAAGAACATTTGATAGCACATATTCAATTGAACGCTTTTGGATTATGTGTGATTGTGTGGGACTTTATTTTTTTATTTTTTTCAGTGTTCTTTCTGGTGATGAGCAGCTGAGGAGATGAAGAGGTTGATCTTCGCCACATTTGTATATCCTTTCAGTTTTGTACTTTTTTTCAACTTATTTATATAGTTTGGCACTTCTGCACCTGATATGTATGGTTTAGTTTTGCACTGTTTCACCCACAAATAGATTTTGCACTGTTTCTTTTTTTGTAAACCAAAAAAATTACTTAGACCTATTCTCAACATTTCAAACACTCAACATTTCAAATGTCAAATCAAAACTGGATGTGCAATAACTGTAATTTTTTCCCCACTAAAACCCTGAAAAACCAAGTTTGCTATTGTGCAAAGGGCTTATTTATTGTTCCTTTCTATGTAGCACCAGATCATCATCATGATTCTCATTTTTTTCCAAGCGGAAACACACTGATTTGAAGAACTAGCGAGAAAAACTAACTGTTGGAAGAGAAAAAATAAAAAATCAGACTGATGCATCCTTGAAAGCAACACTGATCCATGTTTGTTTCAACACAACAATGCCCCCATGCTCAAAGAAAAAAGATTTTCAATTTTTGGTGTGTAAAAAAAACTAAATACAAGGCTGCACAAAACCAATCTAACGCCTCTGGATAAAAAAAAGACACATCAACTGTGAGCCAAGGGCTCCGGTGTTTGCTCAACATCACTCAACCTGTTTTATGAGAGATCTCTGCAGTCAGGTTCCACTATGCTGCTGAAAGACTTCACACAAGAGTGATTATTGTTTTAGCTTTTTATGAATTTAGATGAGCATTCAAATAAATTGATGTTTATTAAACAAACATGGTTGAAACCAAACAACAGGAAAAAATTGAGATTTAGATGGTCCAAGTAATTAAACAAATAGCACGTATTCAAATCAAGATATAACAAAAAGAAACTTAAAATCTACATAAATGTGCCACTAAAGTATTTCAGAAGTCTCTGATGGTGTATAAGAGGAGGATTAATATTCAAGAGTTGGAAGACTCAGCGGTTTTTCTGGCAGTTAGATGTGTTAGGAGGTAACCGGAGTCTGAAAGTGTGAATTTGTGTGCTTTCATCAAATGGCTGAGTGGAGTGTGTGACCGTGTGGGAAAGAGATATGGGACGAGGCAGTGAACAACATACGCCCACATGTGTGAGTTAGTGTGTGTGTGTTTGTGTGCGTTTCTCCCTCACCGGCGTGCAGTACTCGACCATGGGGTAGTTGAGCTTGTGGCCCTTGGCGGTGCGACCGGAGAAGAAGCAGCTCTGACACACGTCGTAGTTGAAATGCTTCAGACTTCGATACCTAAAGAGACACACAGAGAGGGAAGGACGCAAAAAGAAAAACAGTTCAGTGAGGAAGTGGAAGCCTGAAATGTCTTTTCCACGTCTTCAGGGTCTATCCTTCGTGCTTGGGAGCACATATGTGGACCAACAACAAGACTTTCTTCCTGGGAGACTGTTGATTCCTGGTGTAACTCACAAAGTCAAATCATCCTCCACACACACACACACGCACACACACAACACGCTGACAGTATGACAGATGGCTGGATTTTCACCAAAATACAACAACCTGACAACAACTGTTGGAATGCTGTCCTCAGCATCAGCTGTAGCCAGACGGCCATTTAACAGCTAAATTGAGACAGCAGCCATTCAGACGTAGTAGCTGAAGTCTTTTATCTTTCCCTTCTCTCCAGCTCTCCCCAAGGTTAGCTGACTGATGAGTTACGAAAGACAGCAATAAATCAAATGATGCAACAGTGCACACAACAACACTAAGTCAAATATGCTATTACATACTGACGGGCAGCATATTACTATGAGGCGAGGCCGTTATGTCACCTTCACCCAGGAAGAAGGTAGAACGCCCTGATATAATTACTTTATCCACCAAAACATCTGCTTAATTATAGACCCTTTATTTATTATAATTTATTAGAAAAAATAACAATCCAATGGTAGTACAACAGTAAGCATGACTCATGACTATTCATGAAATGATACTAAACAGTTGTATTTATTGTAAACTTTGGGTAATTATTATAATTGTAGCCTCTTATTTTAATTTCTATGCTGGTTTGATATGTAACTTTTGTGCTGAAGGTACAGAAAAACAACGAACCAGCTGGAGTTATTTTGAAGCATTTGCCTTGAGGTTTGCTTAATCCGTATGCTACAAGTTACTGTGAGAGGTTACTGTGACAATAAGTATACTTGAGATTTCTGGCAGACAATTTGAAATGATAAACTTGTGTCAAAATAAAGAGAGGACTTGTGAGATTACAATTGTTTTGCAGGTCAGGGCAAAAGAAGAGGGAACTCCCTTCAAACAAAATCTATCACTGACAAAATGTTTTTTTCTAATTTCAGTGTGAATATTCCTTTTTATTTCATGGAGCGAGAACCAAAATACTCCAGAAATCCATTTAAAAACGCATGATTTATTAGACCAAAACAGACTGATTTTCATGTTGTGTAATAGGTTTAAAGAGAGGTTTTTAAAGAAGGTTGTTTAGCACACGTTTGGCACATTCATGTATTTCTCTGTCATTGAAGTTTTTCAGGTATCAAACTGTAAAACTTGTTTTATTTGATATATATATATATATGTGTCACTAAATATGTTAACTCAAATGTAAGTGTTTTGGGCTGCTATGCACCACCAGCTAGGGTCTTAATAATCTTAACTGTCTTAAAGCTGCTGATTTTCACATTCATCTGGTGGACTACATGTGCATATCTTTCCACGGTTTGCATTTTTAAAAAGGGACTTGAATTATAATGGCGGCCATTTCCCCCAGTACAGGGGGAGGCTGTTTTTCTGCTATTTGGTTGAATATTGCAAGTAACTGAGTGGATGTGATAAATGCTAGGGAGAGATATTCTAGACTACTCAGGAAATGGTGCTTTTTAAAGTGACTCATTGGCTTGTCAACTATTTTCACTAATTTACAGTTGACTTAAGACTTGCCCAATTCAGATGTGTCTAGTGACCACTCAACTCTGAGTAGTTTGATGATCTCCTATCCCTTTCAAGTTAAGCCCATGAAGGCCTGAGATGCACTCTAAAAAAAAGAAATAAAAAGGCTAAGCATTGTTGGAAATAACCTGATAAAACCTGAGGGTTTTCTAAAGAAACTTGAAGCAACTGTCCAGATTCACTACAGCCTTCATTTTTCAGAATGTGATGCAGACAGAAACATAAAATAAGAAAGGTTTGAGAGCCTAAAGATTTGATTTTTATTGTCGATTGACTTTGCACAACTGTCCTTTTTCTTCCCTTGTTCTTGGTCACTTGCCTTAAAAACAGTTACACTAATGATGCTTCTAATCAGAAATAGTTGTACACACATATTTTGCACCATGTCCTAACTACTTAAAATTTTCCCACACTGAAGTGAAAAACTGAAACCTTCTTGTGACACGCTTGGTCCCATGTATCAAGAGCACACAAAATGCATGCTTAGCATTTTTCTTCCTCTTTCATTCCTACTCTCTGCCTTTCCTTCCCACAGTCGTTCACTCCCATCGATCAATGACAAAACTTTGGAGATGTGTGCTTTATCAAATGTCTGAATGTATTTCCCTTTCTGCTTGCAAAGCAAGGAAGCTGTAGAGGACAATTCTGCCAATCTGCCCTGCTTAGAATGAAGTTATGCCATCGATGCTTTGTCCATTGAAGCAGATCAAGTAGAAAAAAAAAAAGAACAAAAGTGCAAAGTGACGCACATGGAGCCTAACAGTGTGTCTGCATTTGAACTTTTGTGTATTCACCGACAATGCAAATGTATATTTGTGTGTAATTGTCTCAGAGGAAGTGCCAGTGTTTGAATGTGGCAGTGTCCTGTGCGTTAGCATGAGCCATTCCTTTTGCTTAAGTATGCATGCATGTCTCACTACACACCTTTGGATGGTATTTAGTCAGTGGTGAATCAGCTGCTGACATTTAGATAAATGCCTTCCCTCCTGAGCTGATCTGCCCTTTATGATGGACCAAGAGAGAACAGCTCGGTACAGCGTCACATTTACACACACACACTTCTGTGTGTTAGCCCGTTACTAGTTATAGACTTAATTACATAATTACATCTCTTTATTAAGTGTATTTCAAGTTATCTGACAAACTCTTTAGAAAATAAGAATGCAAGTGTTTTTACCTGAAGCCCACAATAGGACACTCCTTGCAGATGTTACACTTGGCCTGATGCTTTGCCGTCTCTGCAGCTGCCACTCTGTGTAAGACGGGAAGCCAAACCATAGACTGGGGCTCCAGCCGCATCCAGTCAACAAACTGCCGAGGCTCTAGCTCCACCTTATTGTTTACCTGTGCATAAAAGACATGGCGTCAAGATTTAAGAGGCTTTAAATCAAAAGTTTACCAACTATATGAAGTGTACAGCTTCTATAAAAGTTCAATAAAGCTGATAATTTATAAAGGCACTTTGCAGTATGAGATGAAAACATGCAACTGACGGTTAGCTCTTTAATCTGTACTGACCTCCTAATGACATGCAGATAAATTTAAGATAACTATATATATATATTGAAAGTGATGAGTCCCTGTGGCATGTTATGGCCTTGAGTTGTGAGGAGAGACTAAATAAGTTTTATGACCGCCTCATTCATGTTTATTGCTTTAAATATCTTCCAATAAATATTGATTGATTTCAACACTCCCTCACTGCCGTTGTACTACACACCCATACCTGTACTGTTAGCCAAACACCATGATGCTGTGGACACATAACCATGAAAAACTCCCAAATCCCTACTCTTAACTGCTGCTCTAAACTTTTTGTAAATGCTGTTTATGCAACATACACAGGACTAGTTTTATGCAGTACAATTCTTCATGCACGATCATCAATCTTTTCCACAGTTATTGAGGTAGAAGAAATTCCTGAAGAATTTAACAACCTTATGTGAAAGAGGTAAAAGGTTTTGTAGTTTTTTTTATTCATTTTAATATGAACTTTGATTTAAAAATGTATGCATCCTCTAACAGTAAAATATCCAAAACTATTTTGACTTTTTCTTTCTTTTTTTTTTTTTAAATCACTGTAAATAAAACGAAACGTTATGTCTATAACTTCTGTTCCCTGAAGGAGAGGAAGGAGGTACAACACATGTAGTATGGGATATCACGCCCTCACGTGTCCCGGGTGAAGACACTTCTAATCACGCCTTTAGGCAAATGACCCGTGATGACAAGTGGGAGGCCCCACCTGCACCTAAATACCACCGTCATCACGGTCATGCTTCAGTTCCATTGCCGCTCTTCACCGAGCCCAACTGTACTGTGGGGCAGACAAGTGTTGTACTTATAGACGTAACGTTTCGTTCCCTTTCAGTCGATTCACTCGTATATAGTATGGGACATATGTACACGCCCCACAGAGCAGCCATCAAACCGGGGTCCACCCCACCACTTCAGTGCTGCACAGACCCAGCAGAGAGAACAGAGGGAGCCACAGAAGGGGCTGTCACATCCAATCGGTAAAACCAAACAAAAGTGTGTGGTGATGACCAGCTGGCTGCAGCACATATATCACCCACAGAAACACCCTTAGACAGAACCCATGACGTCGCCACCCCTCTGGTTGAGTGGGCCTCAAGCCACAAGGCAAAGGGAGAGCCCTGCTTCTGTAAGCCAGGGAAATGGCTTCAACAATCCAGTGAGAGAGCCTCTGCTTTGATAGGGCTTTACCTCTGGCTGGATTGGCAAAACAGACAAATAGCTGATCACACAGACGCATGCTCTGTGTACGATCAAAGTAAATTTGCAGAGCACGGACTGGCCACAGAGAAAGCAACCTCCTCTGCTCTTCAGATGCAAACGTAGGAGGGTAAAAACTTGTAAGATTAATTAATTTTGGAGCTGTAATCTTTTGGAATTATCTTGGGTAAATATGCTGCATTTGGGCACAGAGTGACCTAAGGGCCATCTGACGCAAACTAAGGCACATCAGGGATGAACTGACAACGCATGAAGGTCACTGACCCTCTTAG
Organism: Hirundichthys speculiger; assembly: GCA_018398805.1. Taxonomy (NCBI): domain Eukaryota; kingdom Metazoa; phylum Chordata; class Actinopteri; order Beloniformes; family Exocoetidae; genus Hirundichthys; species Hirundichthys speculiger. Next base: position 1,718,308 of record JAGFBZ010002379.1, on the reverse strand, counting down.
CAGAGGACAGAGCCAGAAGTAGAGCAGTCTTCTATGAAAGAAACTTCATATTCACCAGACTGAAGTGGAGGCCACAAAGAGCAATCCAACACTAAGATCAGGTGTCAAGAGGGCACGCTAGATCTAATCACAGGTCTCAGTCTGCGGACACCTTTTAAGAACTGAACAATAAGGGAGTGAGTGCCTGATGTCACCCCATCAAAACCAACTTGACAGGCAAATATTGCAGCCATAATAGACTTTAACTATGGAGAAGGAGAGGCCCTTATCCAACAACTCCTGAAGAAATATTAAAACATCCACAACAGAACACTGGAATGGGACCACATTCCTGGTTCTGACACCACTTTTTAAATACCTGCCATTTATTGGTATACAAGCCTCTCGTGGAAAGGGCCCTTGCACTCTGGACTGTTTCCACCACAGCTGGGGGAAGGCCCCTAGCCATCAAGTTGGACCTTTCAATAGGTAAGCATGAAGCTACCGCAGGTCTGGATGTGGATGAACTATCTGCCCCGCTGCCTGAGAAAGGAGGTCTGGGCGTGGAGGAAGCTCCCAGGGCCTCGCTGCTAACAGACTGATCATTTCGGCGTACCATGACTTTGCTGGCCACCGTGGGGCCACCAAAATCAGAGACAGGCCCTGTTGACGTACCCTCTCCAGAACTGGCAGCAACATCTCCACAGGGGGAAACACATACAGGAGCACATCGGGCCATGGATGGGCAAGAGCATCCATCCCCAATGGAGCAGCCCGGTCTGTCATGGAAATGAACAGGGGGCAGTGAGTGTTGGCTGAAGTGGCAAAGAGATCCACCGGAGCTGTGTCGTATTGCTCCCATATCTGAGCTACCACTGCTGGGTGCAGACTCCATTCTCTTACAAGAAGCCTACTGGCTTCTTGAAGACCTGGGATGTGTGTGGCACTGAACCACACCAACAGAGAGTGAGACAGTTTTAAGAGTGGAAGCGACCGGGTTCCTCCCTGTCTGTTTATGTAGGAAACCACTGTTGTGTTGTCCGTTCTGACCAGAACATGCTGACCCACCAGAACATGACAGAAGTGTTTCAAAGCCAGAAAAGTGGCCAACAACTCCAGGTAGTTGATGTGGTATTCTGACTGCGTCGCTGTCCACATCCCTCTCACAGTCATGCTGTCTCATAGAACCCCCCCATCTCCTCAGAGAGGCATCTGTGGACACCATCTTGCGAAAAGACACCTTCCCTATTGGAGCGCCTTGGCGTAATAAGCCAAGCTCTCTCCAAAGGCGGAGAGCTAACATGCAAGAGGCTGTTATTGTCAGCTTTTTGTGTAGGTGACATTACGCGCACAACCACTAAGAGCGAGTCCAGCGCTGGAAGGGTCGCATCTCTAGTAAGCTAAGCGGCACTACAGCTGTCAGGAGGGGATCGGAGTGGGCAACGACACTCTAGCCCAGTACCCTCTCCACAAACGTGACCCGCCTTTCCAGGGTGGAGCGTCGGAGCAGGCGACAAAACGCACAAGCCTCAGGTTCCGTCAAGGCTCTCCTGGTGTGGACGATCCCCAGACTGACGGTGCACGCTTCGTGCTGGTCCTTATCGTGGAGCGAGAAGCCGCATCCCTGAAGACAGGGATGAACGGAAGACTTTCGCTTTGTTTGCTTAGAGCTCATGACGAAACACGAGCTGGCCCAAAGAAGATTCAAAAATAGTGTTCCGCGGGCAGACACGCTAACTCAGCAGCAGTGGCTAACACCAACAAGAGCAGTTAAACTAAATTTGAACTTCTTTGAGGTTTGGAAAAAAATCAGAGCTAGCTAGCAGCACCTAGTAAGCCTGACTGGGTTGAGGTGTTCTTAGTGAGGTGAAGATCGTAAGAACCGAAGCATGACCGTGATGATGGTGGTATTTAGGTGCAGGCGGGTCCTCCCACTGTCATCACGGGTCACGGGTCATTTGCCTAAAGGCGTGATTAGAGGTGTCTTCAGCCAGAACACGTGAGGGCTTGATATCCCATACTACATGTGTTGTACCAAGTGAATCAACTGAAAGGGAACTCTCAAAGTAATTGTTAAAAGTAATCTTGCACATGTGGATTAGCTCGGAAAAGCATGAAAAGGAAGTCTCATTTTCATTTTTGAAAACATAAAGGCAACTTTGAAGGTCTTATTTTTGAGATGAGATAACTTCAAATAAATTTTTCACCCCGACGACACCTCAGATGATTTTTAAATCACTCACCCTGCATCTGACCTTCGCCTGCACAATCTCACCGTCTCCTCTTTCACATACATTAGTCTCATCTTCACCTTCTCTCCCTCCTCCTTGCCATCTAATGGCAGAATTATAGCACTTATGGATTAATTACTGCCTAGCTGAAAGGATGACTGGATAGACAGATGATGAAAAAGTGAAGGAGACCGACAAAGAAACAGTGAAAGCAGCAGAATTTATGGCCGTGAGACTCATTCATCATAGAGCCATTAAACTAAATGGAGTGGGTGACTGCACTGCCACTGGCAGGGCAAACTGGTGCACAAGGTGGCACAGGGTTGCGCTTGTCTATCTGTTTGAGTTGTGTGAATTCAGGAGGGACAGTGTGGTGTGTCTGCCTGGTTTTCACCTGCCAAACACGGTCGGACAATTTAAAGATTAATGACAAACTCAATGAAAGCTGACACAGAGGCTATGAGCAATTTGTCCGCGTAGATGTGCTTACACATATACATCGCATGCTTGCCTCCACCTGCATGTGTGACTTAAGATAACATCAGTAAAATGATCAGTAGGCAGTTTTGGCTTTTTGGGTTGTTGTTTGTTTTCTTTTTTCCATTTGCATTATTTTTGAAAAGAAACCCAAGAGAGCGATAAAGTTTATAGCAGCCTCACTCTGCTATTTTGGGAGGTGCAGCGCAGGAAATCACTGAAATTTATGGCTTTCTAATTTTAATTTTTGGCTCCTGTTTATGACTGCAAAAGCATGAGCCAGAGGAGAAATGGTGAGAAAAATGAAACAGTGAACCCAGGGGGTTGGAGACATCATTAAATGCTGGTAACGTCCAGAGATAAACCCGAGCAAAGCGTTTAGCTGGCCACCATAAAATACTAGAGGACAGCCAGCAGAAGACTGAAGGCCATTTCAGGCTTCATGGTTGGTCAGCAGACCATAAATATGGAAGCCCTATCTACATCATCACTAAGCAACAGCCTGGCTGAGCAAGGTAGATGGAACTGAAAGAACTAAATTATTAGTTGTCTTTAGAAGATCCATTAAATTATGCTGTATAAAATGGAGTTTACTGCTGTCACATGACCAGAAGTCTATGAAAGATCCTGATGAAATGAATGTGTGGAATGTCAGGCATCTCTGACGGTATTCTGGAGCTGCAACAGGAACACTTTATGTTTATAACAGAATTAACAGTCTAAGTCATGCATAAATGTGATATCTTGTAATGTGTGAGGAATGTATTACAATACAGTCTTGGAGTCTCCTTTATAGGTGTATATTTATATGCTTTGCAGTTTGTGAAAACATACAAAACACATCTTGAATAAAAAAGACCTCACGAATGGCAGGAATCTGCAGTTCAAGAAAGTGAAGGTCCTGAGGGCTGTAGTGACAAGTCTTTTTATTACTTGTTCTCACTCAGACTGACACAAACAACTGTGTTAAGTGTTGTCATGACACTGGTAATAAACTGGGTGAGTCAACCCAGGGAATCTTGGATCCTACTCATGGAAGAAGGTCACTGCAGACCGTCAAAGCTGCCTTCGCATGTGTTACCTAAAACAACACAGAGGCTAAAAGCAAAAAAGATTGCATTAGTCAAAGCCAGAGAGAAGAAAGCTGACATAAAGATATGACAAATGTGAATGTGTAATAAAAAAAATAGGACAAATAATATTGCATCAGTAAGACACAATAAGACCTGAATTTAATTACTGTCATGTTTATCATTAAAATTAAGTGTTGCAGGTTTGTTTTATATCGTAAACTGTAGACTGTAATGCTAGAGATGTTATACTATCTAAGGAGGAAGAACAAGACAAATATAAAGTCATAAATTTAACTGTTAAGTGGGCCCACTTAAATTTCAGCATCAGTTAATTACCTATAAAATTCCAAAATCAAATAAAATGTTAATAAATAAATACATAAAAATAACAAATTCAAAGGTTCATAAATGTTTTAGTAGATAATATTTCCTCCACCCAAAAATATGGTCAATATTTATGTGTAAAATGTCTGACCTACAATATACTTCAATAAAACTGAAACGTGTTTCCACTTAACGAGGATCTAAGATTCAAAGGTTCTGATGGCGAACCCGTATAACTGCGTTGGACCATTTCATTCACTTACAACACATCAAAATCTTTTGAATGAGTAAATCAAGGGTACTATCTTTATAATTAAGACTCTGCTCAAGCAGCATTCAGAATTTTTCAGGCGAGTATAGAAATTGAAATGGCACTTGTTCCTCAAGTGTAATTTCAATTTTTTGCTAAATGCTGTTTTATCACCTCTCAAATCTGTCAAATTCTGTTTTTGTTTTTTTCCTTTTTTTATTTATTTATTTTTATTTTTATTTATTTAAATAGGCTTACTGCCCTCTTTTCAATAAATCAGTACAGTATCAAGATTTTTTTCTCCTTTAGTACATAAGTCAGGCATAAACTGAGGCACTATACAAACATAACAAAACTGGTCTTTTCTAACACTCTTTCCAAATCAATACTGCGCCATGACTCATGCTTTTTTTCTCTCGGTCGCTCTTTGCTCGCTGAGTGCTGCACTGTTTGTAATCTGTGAAGGCACGCTGTGCACCCCGCCTTCCTTAGCTGGAGCGGCGCTACGTGTGACGTAGCACTTGACGTAGCGCCGCAGATAGTGACGTTGAACAAGAACGTAGTTTAACTCATGTGCGCCCTCTGCTGACCTGGAGGCCACATCGCATTTCATGACTTAATTTAAAACGATTCGAATCGTATTTTAAAAAATTAATTTAAATTGATTTTTTCAAAAATTGCGGCATGCCTACCATTCATACATAAACACAGGGTTTGCTCTGAATATGCCGATCTTTTCATATGCAATTATTCAGACAGTTATTTTTTCAAGAGTAAATTGCCATGTCAAAAAAAAAAAACAACTTAAACATTTGGACAAACTGGAGGGAGAAAAAGGTCCAACACTATGACACTTACCCTGATCAAGGTAGAGTAATTGATTTCCAAAGATGTCATGAATGTTGATATTTGAACAAAACATCAACTAAACATGGAGAGAGAGCTTCTCCCTCCCCCTCCTTCCAGTGCTCCCAGTGGAAACATCCCCCATCAGAAACCCTCCCCCAATGATAAAAGCATTCTAAGTAAGAATGTAAGAAATTGTGTAGAATTGCTTACCCTACCTTTAAAAGGCAGAGGTAAGCAGTTAATATTTAGATTTATGAATGCCTCCTTAACCTGATTTTCAATGTCATAAAGTCATTACCCGTAATCTGTCATTTAAGACTGAAAATCAAAGCTTCAATTTGAAGGGAAAATATCAATCTTTCGAGGCTATGTTAAGCACTATTTTCTGCCAAACATCATGTTATTATAAAACTCCAAGAAGTTCTATACATGTGCCTATGAAGAGAGAACATGTATGTGTTTGGTGCACATGCTTGCGTTTCTCTCTGTATGAACATACGTGCTGGAAGCAGCTGCGGACACTTGGTTCAATGTTAGAGCCTCCGAATGCGGCCACCTCGCCCAGCTGCCTGGGGACCTGGATAGCTTCGTGAAGCAGCAGACCGAGCTGTCTCTGGTCACATGTGTCGCCTGCTGATGCTACCTGACTGAAGAGATCTGTGGAGGAATGAGGCAGAGTACAAACAAAGATGATTAAAGAGAAAAAAAAAAGAGAGAGAGAGAGCAAGAGAGGAACAGGGAGTTAGGGGAAAAAGTCAGAGCATGTGGGTGATATCAAGAAAAGAAGAAAAGATATAGGTATAAATAGATGGAGAGGGAGAAAAAAGTGACGGCATAGCAGCGAGTGGGAGGAAAAGTGTTGAAAAGTGTGTGAATATGCGAATGGGAGGTGGGGAGGATGCAGAAAGCACCAAGGGAACAGATTCCTTTTTAATCTCTCTGTTTTAGTTCTTCCATGCCAGGATTTTCTTTCCCTCTAATCTCCACTTCCCTGCCTCCAACTCTCCTGTACACCTCGCAGAGATTAACAGAGCTGTAGTGGATGCTGATGCTTGCCCAGTGACACATATCACATGCCAACATTTTTCCTGATGAAGTTATGAAACATCAAAGAGCTCAGGCACGAAATGAGAGAAGAGGGCAGAGGGGGAAATACAGGGGATAAGAGGAAAGGGAAAATGGATAGTGAGACAGGTCTTTTCTGCTCCACTTGCAGTTGTCTTTGATCTTTCATGTTAAACCTGGCTATGACAGCAGCTCCTGTTATGTATATGACTGTGTTACATCCAAACAACAGGAATTATATGCATTTGCGACCTCCCCTTTCTCACATGACATCTAGCTTGCCAACACCCACATCCCAACTATACCCTTGCTACTGCACAATTAGATATGACATTTTCAGTTTTCACCTAGTGTCAAATGCCAGAACACCTAGTTCGGTATGTGTGCAATACAGTGAGACTATACGCATGCCACTGACCGTCAATGAAACTCTAGAATAGTAAAGGAGGAGGAATGCAAGCAACCATGCTTGATACCCTTGTCAAGCTAATAGAAACTGCCAGTGGAACCAATAAGCTAAGGAATAGGGTTCATGACATGGGAAGAAAAAAAGGAAGGGAAAAGGAAAAGAGATGAAGCAAGAGTAAGATAGGACAACAGACAAAGCAGTACTTTTAGACACATGAACAATGGCGTGAGCAGTGACAGCAAAGGAAGACAGACAGAGGTAGATAAAGCAGCAGAGACAAAGCGTAGGAAGCCAGACTTAAAATTCTTTTCCCAGTGCAGCAAGCCTAGATTCATGCTCCATAATCCTCAAAAAATAAATCAGAATGCAGAATTAAATAAAGAACAAGGGAAACGCATGGGAGGTCTCTTATCCAATTAGACAGCCTGTTTCCAACTCTTTTCTCTTCTTGTGAGATTAATACTGTTGGTATTACAGCTGTGGTGGAGCCATGTGGGTTAGACGGAAGTACCCTGAAGGGCTGGGTCAACAATGTGTTCCAGCGCATGTTTACATCAGCAAATATACCCCGCACTCAGTTTCACTTACATTTGTATTTCTCCTCCAAGTGTCCCTTGGAGAGAGAGAGCAAGCCAATCTTCATAGAAAGGATGCGGATCTTCCCACTGCGACCGCTGCAAACGGAGAAAAACACACGATGCCAGGTCATCTAGTTAGTCATATTGATTATTTGAATGATTGGGTGTTCTGTTAATTCCAGATTTTAAATAGCATGCAGCAGATGTGACAGAAAACCATTATGTGCCAGCATTATGTTTTAACTCTGCATGTTCTTGTTGCACCTTTGTGTTTGTGAGAAATTGATGTGATTGTAACTGCATTTTCAGTGAAATAATAGTATGTATGGGCACACATAATGATGCATGTTCATGCATTTCAAATTTGCATGGCATATATTTGCATATGAATATCAGTTCCCGATTAAAACACAGTACAACAGCAATTTACATACCAACTGATTCTCTTGCACAATTTGTTGACAGTATAAGGACATTCAGCTCTTATACATAGGATTTTGTAGTAGGTTTAAATGTGTGAACAAGGAAACACACAAAGGACAAAATGTCATCATATTATAACTCCCAGGATGCCCCTGACAGCATAAACCATATGCAAAATCTGTGACAACCTCATAATAGCATGTAGGATGAGCCATAATCTCCAACCTGATTACATAACAGATGGCATACGCACGTGTCGTAAACGTTGAGCAGCCAGTTGAGACACATGTCAACGCAGAGAGGCACATTAACCAGGTCTTTGTGCTCCTGTTCCAGACCATCATAGACAGATGTCAGGCAGTTGATGACGTCAGGAACGGACAGCAGTTGACTGTTGTTGGTGAGTTTGTGCTGCTCGAAGGTGCTCTGGGCGACACTGAGATCCAGCAGGTCCACTGCAGATGGAGGAGGGGTCAGGACCGGGTAGGAGAGGCATGGCAAGGAGAATCAGGAGAAATAAACGCCAGTGAAGGAGGGAAGAGAGTGAAAAAGGTTAACAAGGACAGAGAGAAGGGATAAAAAGAGAAAAACAATAAAGTCAGTGAACTTTATGACTTGGTCACTGAGCTTTCGGCATTAGTTCAGTTTTTTTTTTTTTTTTTGTATTCTAAGAATGCCAAAAAAAAAAAAAAAAAATCTAATCTTAAAAGAACAAGAGACTGAAAAGATTACAAGCCATTCATAGAACCACAAAACTGTAGACTTGACTGATATTTAGCCCTAAAAGCCCTAAAACATCTTAATGGGGACTTCTGCGAGGAATACAGACAAAGAACAGATGAACCATCAGAGCCAAATATAAATATGACGTGAAAGACAAAGGAGTCAACAAATTAAACAGACAGAACAGTCTAGTTTCTCTTTTAACTTTAAATGATTTCCTACATCTTCAAAGGCAAAAAAGAAAAAGACCATTAATGTTGAATCAATAGATGATGCTTCTGTCTCGCTCGACAGTGTAGATCATGTAGCCTCTTTTACCTAAAGGTAAAAGAGTCTATATAACCACACACAAGCACATCAGTATAAAAAAAAAAACAGTTAAAGAAATTATGATAAAACAAAATAACATGATAAAAGCACAAAAGTGCTTTTATCATGTATAATTTATCATCTTGACTAAATCTGTCATGAAGTAAATAAGAGAAATACTGTAGTAACACTGTGGTAAATGTGCACACCAGCACACCTGCTCAGTGCCCTGCTGGACCTGCCAGGCCTGCTAAGTTTATCACAAAGGCTAATAACAGGGGAGCTTCTAATTGCCAGTTAGTATGTTACATCTTATTTAGATGTGTTTGCAAAACACAAAATCATTCTCCTGACACTGGATGTTTTTTGTGAAGATGTTTCAACGTTCATCCAACAGGCTCCATCAGAACAGTAGAAGTCTCTTAGATGAGGGTCTTAAAGAAGTCCAACTGCTTTCTCCTTCATTTTTTTTTTTTTAGCTGTGCTCTTTGAGGTTGACTATGATATGAATGACTGAGATTCTGCACAGACATTCGCCAAAGATTACTGTTTTTTTTTTTCAAGCAAATATACAGTTTAAACAACGAAAAGCACCAAGAACTGGTGTATAGGATACAGGTAGGGACGTTTCCATAATTCATGACCTCCCCCGTACCTTCTGCCTCCTCCCACTGTGCTTGTGACAAAACTATTTTCTGGATTTATACACACTGAGCGAGAGCAGTGGGGCCACCGAGCTACTAGATATGATCAGAAAGCAAAACTTTTCTACAGCTTTGTCAATACGTGGCTGAAAAAACTGAGGCAAATTAGTGAGATTCCATGCATGCTCATTTGTGTTTCTCCAGCCTCCTGGCACAGGCTTAACCCAATTAGCTGCTGCGTAGTATCCCTGTCATGCGTGTGTGTGTGTGTGTGTGTGGGTGTGTGGGAGGGCAGCTCTCACTCACACAGATAAACGTACACAAATACATTTGCACAGGCCCACAAGCCTCCAAGTAAATGAATTCAGGCTAATGAGAAATAACTACTGACCGCTCTTCTGTGCTTGTATGCATTTGTGTGTGCGTGTGTGCGCGCGCATGCATGTCCCACTGGGTCTGTTCTAATCTAATACAAGAAACTGAATTGCCGCATCCCAGATCAAAATTACTCAAGCCGATGAATTCCTGTCACAAACACACACGTTGGCATGAGAGAAGGAATTTGGAAATAGTTGAGTAAAACACTCAAATCAAACAAGCTTGTTGTAAAAATAATAAAAATAAAAAACAAAAACAATGAGAACAAACAACATCTGGACTTTCTCAACTACACCGAGTTGTTTGAAACTGCACATACACGACTATTTGATGTGTATTTTGTTCTTTGAAGTTTCTTTCGCAGACGCACAGAAACTTCCTCAGCAGGAAGTAAACGAGCTGCAGTGCTGTGTTGCAATAAGAATGTCAACAGCTGGATAATAGTTGTCATTTGTCACCATTATTACTCTTTGCTGACTCCAAGTAGCTTCTGCCATGCTGGTTGAAGCCTCACAAAGGGGACGTTTACTTGCACCCGCAACGTGCGAGAGTGTGTGCGCAGTGGATGTGCTTGAAGCAGACAGAGACCGAATGTAATAGCCACCTTTACCAGAGCTTCCATTAATAAAAAGAGAAAACAGCAGCTCTCATGGAGAGAAAAATCCCACCTGTGCACACCAAATGAGGGTATACTCAACAGGCTTAACAGCAGCACAGGCTGTGACAGCGTGTGGACAAAATCAAGCCAACACGCTCACACACTCAGGCAGCAGAGGGTAATTCTGAAGCCAAAACATCCTTGGCAACTATGCAGCTCTGGCACAGCATCTGGCAAAGTTTCAAATCATTACTGCATTCCCTCAACCTAAAAAAAGAAGAGGACCACACAGGACTGTGAATATCAAGTTGCGTGCGAGTGCGTGCGTGCTATACTCACAGCACAGTGCTTTCTGCAGTCTGCGAATCTTCATGGCTGTTCGGTATGCTGAGAATCTCACATTGTTCAAGTCGGCTGCAGGCAGGGAGAGAGACGGGGAAATGACAGGTAAACAGGCAGCAAGAAATGGAGGGAGGAGATCAGAAAACACAGCACAAAACAGAAATCTGCCTGCGGGGCAACACAAGCAGGACCTGCTTCTCCACTGAAACCTTGACTTCTCTTAGTTAGTGTCTGTGGACACAGCTGACAGGAGAAAGCACTTAGGTGGCCCGTATAATTAGGTCAGTGAGTTCTGCCCCCGGGGGGGACCAGTGCCATTTGTTGAGCTGCTGGCCAACAGAAACAGAAACTGCTCCCAAGGTTTCACAGGTTATTACTAATCAGACTTTTCATTAAAGAACAATCACACTGGCCATCATGCAGGGGCACAGATATGCATATGGATATTTGTAGGAAACAGGAAAAAGGCGAGAGATCAGTAATTGTTAAATGAAAGAATGCATGTGTAGATGAATGCACACCCCCAGGGCAAGTTCCTTATTTTGAAATAAATAAATAAATCCCCAGCAGCAGACATTAAAATAAGTTTTTCTTCAAATGTAAATGAGCTATTACTTTTTCTTTAATAGTCTTAAAAAATAGAGTAAGAAATTTGCCTCTGGCACACACACACACACAAGAGGTAGTCTATTTGTCATTCTAGTAATTTTAAAGCACTCATCTCACTACTTCAAGTTCAGATACGCTTTTTAACTGTCTTTAATAAACCCATCCTCAGATTGTCATAGTGTCATAGTCATGAGACTAAGCGAGCTACTCTTAGTCCCATGAAATTCAAGTTTCAGCTTGTATTTTTTTTTTCAGTAGTTCAAGATGGATTTGAGGATATTTCTGGGATCCTCTTTAGGAAGTTAGAATGTTTTTTCGGGCCAGCTTAGTGCACATTTCCATCAACTGACATCCTTTCCCAATTCCACCTTTTCTTATAGTGCCCAAAGAGCTCACTTTTAACTCCTGTCAAGTTCACCAGTTAAAAAAAAAAAAAAAAACCTCTCTGGTTTATCTCAGATGCTACTTTACAGACAATCTACTGTCTCTTGTGATAAAACCACCCATATGTGATTTTTCTGTGCACACGCTGTTTCGTACAAAGACGCAGAGCATAAAAGTGGACTCCCACTGCAGTGTTGCATAAACCAAGGGTCCTGTTTTGCCTTTCTGCTTTGATGAGGCAACAGCTTTTACTGGAGGTTTTCCTGGTACTTGCTTCTAAAGTTCTGTGCGACTACTTTGATGTATTTTGATCGCTTCCTCAAGCTTCCCAGACATCAATTTGCTTCAGTTTAAATCCTCTGTCGTTGCTTAGAGAAGACAAAAAAGTTTGAAGAGTGGGAGAAGTCGTATTGATCTGCCTTAGTGCCAGCATGTTACCGCATTTGTTCTGCGCTGGTGGCTATTGTACTGCTTTGCAGGTGCGCATGTAGCGGCTATATCTGCCTGTCAAACATATGGGGCTAAACAACCTGAAAACACTGGCTTCTCTCCTATTAGTGATGGTGATTTTGCAAATCCCTGCTGCAGGAAGGAGACATATGGTGCTTTTCATTGCACTAATTTCTGTTTTCTCACGTCCTCCCTCCTCCTTAAACTTGGAAAAAAAAAAGTCTCCCGTGCACTCCTCCGTGATTTCTCCATTCCTAAAAAGAAGAGGCTTCTGAAGGAGCTTAGAGTGAGGGAACATGAGTGCACCCTACGCTGAAAGTCTTTCATCAAATGTTGTGACAGAATTCCTGCACCAGTGGTTCTTTGCTGCTGATTTGATGTATTTATCATTAAAAAGGATTATTAATATGTTCACTACACAGCAGGCATAACTCACATTATCTGAATATCTCGTTACTTGGGCAAATAAATACATAGCGCAAGGTTAGCGTTGTAATATGTTCTTATGATTTATATGAGCCAACGTTTAGATTCTGGAAAATACTGCGAGGTAACACGGGACCTGAAGTCCCAGATGTAAGAGTCTGTTTGTACCTAGTGACTGGTAGAGTTCCGTCATCTTCGGATGATCCCAACAGGTCGTCTGTGTCTGGTGACTGAAAAACACACCAAGTTTAGAAACACGAAAATACATAACCTGAGGTACAGAATATGAGTACTGACGTCAAAGCACGCACACGCACACAGATGCACAATGACTTTTTCTACTTTCAAGGCTCATCACAAAAGAAAAAAACAAACACAAAGACAGGCAAAACAACTTTGCAAACTGGGGACACAGCTCTTGTTCAACACAAAAGCATGCCTTAAGAGTGCACATGAGGATTTTCTGGCAGGCTGACAATGCCGCAATTGTCATTATTTTGATTATTGTGTTTTTTTTATTTGCTTTGCTAAAGTTTCAGAATTGAGGGCAGAGACTGCAGCCTCCTTTGAGAAATCAAAGACTAAATCACAAAAGAACCCAACAAAACAATGACAAATACACAAAACACACATACACATATTGTGTATCCATCTCATCATCATCATCCTCATCAGAGTTTCTTTCAAATGTTATGGGACTGAGAAATAAGTAAACCAGATTTCAAGTCCCTATTCACATTTCCACTTTGGTCTCACACAAAGAAGCAACAACATAAGCCAATTATACCCAAAAAATAAATAATAGAAAATTAAATAAAACAAGATGCACGCCATGGCTGACCTAAAATGCCGACTCTTTCATACGCAGAGGACAGCATGACTGCCTGTCACTGTATCTTGAGTTATTCTGGTTGTGATGCTCCTCTGCATGTTTGTGTGTGGATGGATCCGTTTCAAAGAGGCACCTGGCTGTCGAAGCTGCACTCAGATCTGTGTTGAGTGTTTTGAGGAGTTTTCTGGAAGGTGCCTTTTGAAATGCAGAAGCTCCCCTGTGGATTGTGCAATGACTTGCTCTCTGCTGACAGACAGCAGGAAGTAAAGTGGAACTGCAGCTGTGGACTGCATACGATCTCCTCAAAACGCAGATGTTCTTCACTGTTCAACAGCTGCACAGACTGAAAACCTCTTTCACAACTCAGTAAGGATTTCTAATGTTTAGACCTCCCCACACTGAAGACCCACAAAGAGCTTGCCTGGATTGTTGAAGGGCTTCAGTCCATAAAGGACTGGGGGTTTTTGCTCCATGCAACACAAGAACCAGGAAGAACACAGCTGCAATGACTGAACAATACGCATGCCATTTATACACGCAGGAAAGACACAGCACGAGGCAGGAACTATTTCCATCAGCAAAAATGTCAGGCCGTGATTTTCACAGATCATGAAATGCCATAAAACAAAACAAAACAAAACAGAATATGGGTCGTCTTCAATGCTTCCCCTAAACGCCTGCCCTCCTACAGTGTTGCCTAAGCACTTTTTTTTTCATGGTTTAGGATTGGGGAAATAGCAAAGTGCTGATACATTAACTACAAGGCTGCTACATTTAAGATAAAAGGAAACGCAAGCGAGAAAAGAGGCATTTACCTAAAAAGGAACAAAATCAGGGGTAGGGCAGAAACCTGGAAAGGCCTTCTGGCCCTACCCCTGATTTGCCCTGCCCTACCACTGACAGTAGCAACTTCTCAGCGAACCTCAAGACAGAGTGAGGTCCTTCAAGTCCAAGGTTGCTTTCTCACTTGCACAATTTTTATTCATATTGGCTTTTCACAAACAAACCCAAGGCCGTAGGATTGAAAGCCCACAGGTTCAAATGATAAATTATAAGGATGCCCTGAAATTCTACTGCGCATCATGGATACAGATTACTGAAGCATTCATGACCATTATATTGATTTAATTGTGCTGTTGCTTCAAAATTCAAGCCATACTTTGAGGAAAGTGTCACAGCTTCTCAATAAAAAGCTTTTCCCAATGATCACCTTTAGAATAACTTGATGGTGTCAGGCACAAAGCCATGATTGAGGCAGTACTGGAGTGTGGTTGAAAACTGAACGAAACATCCATCAGTGGCTAACATCAGGCTAACATCAGGCTAACATCACCAACATCGAAGCTGCCCTTCGAGAAAAGAATAACTCAGAAATTGTGTTTTTTTCCGTGCAGCTCCATGTCACATGGAAGAGACCATCCTTTGTTGACCAGTCTGCAGTGTTTCTACTGCCGACCGCAAGCGTCCTGCACCGCTGGCTTCACGTCTACAGGATAACAATCAAGTCGAGTCTGCTGCTGAAAAATGTTCAATAGCTAATTATTCTTAAGTATTTTAATATTTTCAACTGCGAAGATTAACTTGACAAAAACTGAGCAGTCATTTATCATTTCTAAGGAACTAATCACACAGATAAAATGACTCATTGACATGAAACCAAAAAAAAAAAAAAGAAAAGAAAAAAAATCAATGTAATTAAAGCCATCTCTAATCTCTAATCAGAAGCAGTGGTTTTCCTGATAAGTCAGGCAGACAGAGCAAGGGCCAAAACTAAACCACTCGGGGGTGTTCAGCAATTTGTATAACATCTTCTGTCATCAAATGACATCTCAAAATAAGCATCGACAAAGTCATATGGGGGCACAGAGGACTGTACGGCAGCAGCCAGAAAAGGATGAGGCATATCTGACCTCTAAACGGCAGTGGGAGAAAAAAAGAAACAACGATTTTATAAGATTTTAGTTTTACCAAAAAAGCAGAGCTGCTGAACATTTTGAATATAATTCACTCTCTTAGATCACCAATGTGACAACTCAACTTATAAAGAAAAACTGTTTCCCTCTTTCAAATGTTTATGTAGGGCTTTGCCATTCCCTGCTGCATAGTCTAACTGAAGGTTAAAGTAGTTGTGTTTATTACTTATTTTATCCATGTTGCTTCCTAATTCACCACATGTCTCAATATCCCGTCAATAAGTGGACAAAATGTACTATCAGGAGAAAAGGAAATCATAGCCTCTTTCATATCTTATGTCATTTATAAATCAAACCATTTTAAAAAAAAATCAGATTATGTAAAACAACATATATCATAGTTCATTTACGAAAAACTAAGAAATCAGTGTTCAAAAACACAAGTAGTTCTCAGTATTCAACAGCTTATGGAACCATCTTTAGCAGATTTAACTTTAAGCAATAGGTTTCTATGCACCATCAATCTCTCAAATTATTGTGGAGGATTCTTATTTACAACTTTAAACATTTTTACAGATAGCTCTTTTGCTCTACACTTTACCAGGCCCACTGCAACACTTTAATACATATTATTTATTACCTACATTAGCTTGTGTACTTGGGATCACTGTTGCATCCACCTTAGTCTCGTCTGTCAAAGGGCTTTGCAACATAAGTCTTGCGATTTGTTCCGTTGTAACTTGGAAACCCAAGTCCTGTTGCCTATGGTCTATTTTTTTTCTTTTTTTTTTAGAGAGAGAAGAGTCTTTCAACCTGCAACCTTTTCCAAACTAAACATACTTGTTGAAGTATTCTTTTTAATTGTATAAGTTTGACATACAGAATAATGTGAGAACTGAGGCATGTTGAGTATTAGAAATGGCTGGGGTTTTTTTTTAAAACATTTTTTGAATTTCTCAGATCATTGCACCATCTGCCCTGGTGCTAAAGCTGCTGGGATGCCCAGTCCTGAGAAGATGGTTGAGCAGCTGGTGGTTAAGCAGTCTTGAATGTTTTCCTATGATCATTTTTGGAATGATGTACTCCAAATTATTGGTGATGTCCTCCCCTTCCCAGACTCATAGACAATAACATTTGCTTTTTTAAAGATCATCGCTAATAATAATTAATTAGTAATAATATAATAGTATAATAGTAATAATAATTTCTCTCCTCATTGGTATTGCATGAACATGAATGCTTCAGATCAGCAAATTCACAAAGATAGAGGTGGTCTAATTCTTAATGTAGGCCCTCTGAACTCAGCTTGAGTCTGTGTTTCACAAGGGTTGACAGCTCTGCATTTGCGTTCTACTTTAGAAAACTTTAGGAACCACAAGTCAGCCTGCTGTCTGTGGGTGAAGTATTCTCTTGGGATAATATGCAACTTTGTGCTCTTTAAAGTCAGAGTGAAGTACAAGTAGATATACATTACAGATCATTTTTTTTATTTTTATTATACATCCATCCAAACCTCAATGTTGAAAACAAGCTTATAAAATTGCAATTATGAGAAAACTAACAGTATTCTCCGTTTTCCCTCTGTTTCAGGGAGGACACACAGTACTATGGCAGCAACTACTCTCAGCTGCCCCCCATGAAAGCTTGTAAAAATAATAAGTGAAAAATAAGACGTAGATGGCGATCCTCCACATAATCATGTGACAGCCATATGTTCCAAGATATAAGCTTGTTCTTCAATCCAACGGGTACAGGAAAGATGCATTTCTGTCATGAAGGCAGAACAGTCAGGTTGCTAGCTGTCAGATACATAACTAGCTGGAAGACTCTCCTGCTCCAGACTCAAAGGCTCATCTAAAACACTTCTGTGGTAGGGGAAAGGTCACTTTTTCTGTGTATTTAATTCTGCATCACAGAGCTCTGATTTCAGACCTGTCGTAAAAAATCTTTAATGGAAAACAGATGATCAAACTGGAAAGGTTTAACTCCACAGCTTAGTTGTTAGTAGAAATAAATAATGACAAGTTGTGATATGTGTTCTTAGACTGGATGAATTTACCTATTTTAAAACCCAATAAGGGTTTTAAAACAGATGTTTTTTTTTTTTTATATGTCCTGATAAGTAAAATCATAGAGCCAAAAAAGGGTGTGCTTTCTTATTTACATTACTGTAAAGTCGCTATGGGAAATAAAAGAGCAGAACATCATAATGAAAAATGATTCTAGGAAGCATCTGCAATCACTACAAGGTCAAAGATCAGAGCACCAGTCTAAACAGCAATGTCTGCAGACTGATAAAGCCTTTCCTTTGCTGGTGGGTGTTTGTCAATGTCATGGAGTCAGAAAGCTTCATGAATAATCATGAATAGGCAGAATCCATCTTCAGGACTAATGTGTTTAGATATCCAAAGAAACAAAATTACTGATGCATTTGGAGTAGGAGAAGAAGAAGAAGAACATTTCAGGGTTTTAATTTTCCCTGACAGTAGCCTGCTAGACTGGAAAAAAAAAAAAAAAAAAGGTGTCTGTGACAGACAATGTGCGTCTGCATTCACCTCCTGATGCCTCGTGGCTTTCTTTGGCTGGCATCACTACCTCTGCCTCTTGTAACTAACTCGCTCCTTTTCTATTACATTGAATTATAGCTCAGATAGTTGCAGATTCATATTACAACTATACATCCAAGGGAGCACATTGTCCTCCACTCCTCCAAAATATGTCACAATGGGTGAAATGAGACAGCGTATGAGGTTGCCAGTATGAGGCACTATTCAAAGAGCATATTGAAAGCCATTTGATGTCCTCTTCTTTTATGTCATCTGAAATCCTCACCACGGGAAGCGGACGAGATGAAATTTTTAATCTGGGGAACTTTTTCAGCTTCTAGAAGATATCCTGGAGATGCAATAGTAGATAGAGTTGTTTGACGAAATAAAAGTGTCAAAGATGGATGCAGTGCTGTTGGATGTTGGGCACTGAAAGTGATGTGTGATGAGTTTTCCTTTTTTTTAATGAGAGAAGACAAACTTGTATTATTTATTTTAGTGGGTGACGGAGAAGGAGAGTGAACACCAGACTATTGACATGATCCTGATTATACAATAAATAACATAAACTCAAAGTGAGCTCTAATGAAAAAAAATAGAAACATCAGAAAATGTTCATCTAAGAGATATTTTTGGTTGTTATTACAGCTATCTTGGAAAAAGAAAGCCTGTTCTGGCTGACTTAAGTCGCATGCTCACACCGGGTCTCATTCATGAAATCTTCTTAAATCTGTGAGTAGATTTGCATACAAATCACCTCCATCCTAAAACTGTGCTCCAGATTCATGAACGCTGCATAAAACTCAGATTTTGTCATAAGAATGTGCGTACGTTAATGAATGCCAAACGCGTGCAGGTGGTGAGCGCGCTCACGCAGCTCTTTAGTCAGCATGAACCCCACCCAGAGACCGTCATATGAGGAGGTGTAAAGCTGCAGACTACCGGGTGACTTATGCAATCTTAAAACCTTCATCTTAACCCGTAATCTAACGAATCCAGCCGAAGAGGCAGCGAACGCTTCAGCTGCTGAAATGCTCCCAGTGAAATGCTGAATACCACGACCCTACTGTTCCCTGAGCAACCAGGACCTAATGCAGATTTTCAATGCTGTGTCTGCTGTCCAATGAAGTATTGGAGAAGTCAAGTGACAGCAGTTTGATATGACTTTGGATGAAAAAATAAAGAAAAATCAACTTTCTCTTCATCAGCAAAACTCTCTGCTACAGACAAGTGCAATGCTTCTGTTCTCTGAGAAACCTCTATCAGCACTCACCACGACTTCATGACACCTTTGGACGTCTCTATGACGACCCGAGCCGCTGCGTGGGTATCTGTCAGCAGATCAGGTCCATGTAATCAACACTGATACTTCAAGAAAAACAATCTGAAGCTTTTATATACAAAGTACCCATTGATTAAGATAAACGTGTTATATTTGAGCTGTAGTATCATGTTTCAATATAATATAAGGCGCTAATCTTAGCTCTTTTATAGCCCAAGACTGACAGCAACATTTATGTGCACTCTCATTTACACACATGGCTACACATGGTCAGAGGCAGGAGATTTTGTGTGTAGCTACAAAAGGTTCTGAACTATGAACATATTCATTAATGCAAAAACTGCCTTTACAGGAGGCTAATTTGTATATTCTCATGTGTGGAACCTTTTTTTTTTTTTTTTTGGCTGGCAAGAAGTTGTGTATGACTACCAAACACAATTGTGCAAGGTGTTTTGTGTGAATAGCCTTGTGGCCATGCATTGTGTGTGTGAGAGACAGAGAGAGCAGGTGCAGGTTCACTGGCTGGGCTCAACTGTGATCACCGGCTGTTGCCCACTCCAGAGGCATGAGCCAGCCCTGTGAGTCACTGGCTGTCCGGCTTTAATCTTCCATCCCCTCTTGTGCCAAGCTGCAGGCACAGACACGAGGCAGGTGTCTGCCACCTTCTATGGCTAAATCCCATCTTTGATTTGCTCATTGGACCAAAATTATCCACAATTTTGCATAAAATGGAAGATTGCTTGAAATGGAAGATTGAAGATGGAAGATTGCTTGAAAGAAGGCTTCTAGGAAGTCACATTAGTTTCCTTGCTCTCCTTCTCTTTTTTTGTTAATATACGATCATACTATGTATTATATTCTGAAACCACCGCCCAATAAATTCTTAAAAAAAAAAAGTACAAAATATGCAGACAAAATAATAAGCTATCAATCCCAAGCCTCTATAAATTGAAATTTTATCATGCCTAAAATACATGTCTGAACCTTTGAACAGAGAGGATGACAACTGAAATGGCAATCCAGTGTTTTCTATAACTGCCAGCCCTCTACCTCCCAAAAACAGACGAGTTCAGGTTTGGTTAGGCGGCAGCTCATTCTTCTACAGCTGCATGCTTTCTGGGTAATGAGGACTTTCGAAGTTTCAAATCTGACATTTCCCCAGCAGCAGAGAAGTTGCTGCCTTCTTTCTAAACAGAAACCTAATTTTTGGCCTGACTTGGCAAAAATGATAATGGGACGCGAGACATCAAGCTGAAATCATTATAGTCTATATTAGAAGAATGAGGCAAGATGTCCTGGGATTTAGTCAGGCATTATATATTCAAAAAGAGGCACTCATGTTCAGCTGAATGAAGAATGTGCAGGTGAAACTGAGTCTTAACTTACACAAAAGGGCAAATCGGCAAAAAGAAGTCACTAATTGGAGGGGGAAAAAATGGAAAAATAAATTATGTATGTGTCAAGCACAGGAAGCGCATGAGCGAGAAGTAAAAGATAATTCGTGGGTGATGTAAGAGGTCACTAGAAGCTAGAGCTCGAATGTAGAAAAGCTGAAGACTTTAATTTCCAACCAGCTTATAAGATGAACAGTTTCAAAATGCAAGATGAGATCATAATTCTACTCCTTTTACATCCTACTAACCAAATCTCTCTTAAAGACGATGTCGGAGTTAAACATCTGAAGATAAATCAATCATATAACAGCACATCTTTTAATGCTCCCACACTAACTGAAATGTTAATGCTTTTAAATATCTTACGACACATTCAAGATGAAAATCATTTGCAGGCAATAAATTTGCCCGATTCCAGAGATATAAAGCACTCGTAGCAGCAGAAGAGGTGTTCCCAGCATAAGGAGGGACCGAAATGATTATATACTTTACACTTTTAAAGGGAAAATAATTCCAATAACAAAACTGTCACCTGTGACCAAGGATCATACAGTGCAAAACTAATTAAAAGACGTTAATATGGGAGGCGAGAACAAACTCTAAAAGGAGACCAAAAAAAGTGATTTATTTGCTTTGCCTGTCTTAGTGCTGCGCATTAATCACCAACATAGACTCACACACACACACACACTTATTGCACAGACAATGTTATTGCAACTATTTCCAATTACTTACTTGATGTAATAAGGAACCTTATTCTGAGAGACTGCACGTTGCCACGGAAGCTGTACAGATGCTGCAGACAGGCAGAGACAAAAATAAAGAGAAGGGAGAGATTAAAAAGTCCGAGGAGCAGATACAATTTAAACGCCAGCTTAATAAACACTGCATGCAGTATAGTAATTCTTTCATTGTTTGAAGCTTGACTTGAAATAATTCCTGAATCTAATATTTCCATAATACCATAGTCTATCTGCATCAAGTCCTTGCAGACTACAAGCAGAAAATAAGAATATTGTTTTCCCTTTAGAAGAGGGGGGATGGAGATATTTAAGCAGCCAAGTATAAAAGCAAAAAAAAAAAAAAAAAAAAAGAACTTTTTATGTTTTTAGGGGGAACAAAAGGGAAACCTTTGCTATGGAGATCTGATGCAGTGTTAAAACCAGCTAAATACTAAGACCTTCTAAGTAATAAGAAGCAGAAATGTTGTTTGATTTATCACCCTCCCACTTTCCCTCCTCCGTGACATAGCTCTAGACTCAGATAGAGAGATGAAAAGACAGTAAGAGAAAGCGTTTAAGTGAGATTGCGAGATATAAGAGATGGATAGGGAAAGATAGGAACAGAGTATTTTATTGATCCCGGAGGGAATATTAAGCTACTAGTGTAATGAGGGTGAATGTGTGATGGAGGAGATAGTGTCATAGTGTTAGGAAGATGAAAGAAGAGCGGTATTTTGTCTAGCTGAGTTGCTGAGCTCTCAAAGGCTCTTGTTTGGTAAATTCCTTTCCGTCAGTGACGAAGCGTGGTGCCTGAGCACCCTGCGCTGAATCACACATTGTCCATTTTGTCTCCGTGCCTGACAGCCGGCAAAGTAAATCAGCCGTGGTGCAAAACGCTGATGGCTATATGATTACAAGAAAAGAGGAAATAAAGAGGGAGAGACGAAGTGCTTATTTCTATGTTCCTGAATTTGTCTCATCTTTAGCTTCCTCTCTAACAGTGGTCTGCTAATGACGACTCTAAGGAGGGAATAAGAGGAGGGAGTCACTGAAGCTGTAATTAAGCCTCAAATTATTTAAGAGTAAAGTGCTTTGTCTGCAGAGTGCATGCATGAGCGTGGATATGATATGAAACAGTCTACCTGGATCCAAGTCATCCACCACATTTCTTTTGTCCTGTGAGACGTATCTGTACTCACTAGAGAGAAAATGTTGGGAGGAGGGGCCGAAGTCTCTGTGCGCTTCCTGAAGTAGTTTCAGCCTGTCTTCCACGGCCACCTGTGACATGACCACACACCAGACAGAGGACGGAGAGAGAGAACAGTGAGCTGGAAAGCGGTGATTACAGAGACAGAACTTTACAGTGGCTGGACTTGCCGTCATGGTTGAAATGAATTCAATTTCAGCGCAATAGCATTAGAAGTGGATTTTCGGTATAAAAAAAAAACCTATTTGAGAGACGTTTCTCGAATAGAGATGTACAACTATATAATGTCATACCAAAAATAATTCAAAAGTCATACTCGCTGAATATTAAATATTTTCCAAATTAAAAAAAAAATGTTTTAATAGAATAGAACAGGCTTTCCACACTACGGGGAAAAAGTAGGAGAAATGAAGTGCTGATTGGACACGCTCTGCTCCACTGACCTGCAGCATAAAACAAACAAGATCTCGTACCAAGTTGAGCGGTGCTCACTTCGCAAACATTCTCACTCTCCTAAACATTGTTAAGTCCAGGGTAATAAAAGGCCCACAACACAAAATCTTTCTTACTTGCCTGCACGATGCTAATAAATGGACACTGAAGGACCGGCCCGGTTTGCAGCTGAAATGCAGTCAGGGCACTAACAGCACAAATCTACTGGGACGCCTGCAAATTCATGACAGGAAGCTCAACAATTGATTCCCGGTTTTTGGGAAAGAATTATCCTGCACATCTGCAAAAGACAAGTTTCAATCACCATCACAAACTGACTGCAACCTTAAAAAATAAAATAAAATAAAATAAAATAGTGTGCTATTCTCACACATGTAGTGTGTGTGACCGACGAGATTTAAATGTTAGAAAAATCCCATGCAAGCTTCGGACATCAGGAACCAAGAACTGGGCAGCAGTTCTTTAATACGAGGTGAGACGTCTGCAGCTCAACAACATATTAATGGCTCTGCAGGAACACTTTGATTTTGGTTTTTTGAATTTCTGATTGCAGTTTCTCTTTTTGACACAAAAAAAGCATGAAAATTTGGATTTTCTATGATAGTAGTTCATATAACTGTAGAACTGAACTGACTGATATAAATTTATCCCCACAGAGCTTTGACCATGCATACACACTACAACTAATTTAATGCAGTTACATAAACACTGTAGATTTTACCTTTGCATGCACTACACAAACAGGTGAACCTTCACGCAGCTTTGACATATCGATCACATCAACATTCTTTACTACTCTCCTCTGGAAGCCTTTGGAATTTTTTTGAGATTTTGGTCGTTCAGCTGTGATTTTCTGTTTCCTTAGTCTCATCTTTTAGAACAGCAGGATAGTTCTGGCGGTCTGTGCAGGTGCACACGCAGGGATTCTGGTAATGGACACAGAAAGGCCAGTAGTTTGGTATCATTTGAGCCAATAATGACTTTTATACCACTAAGTCAGACTTGGCTTTTTAATGAAGCTGCGTTCTCGTCTGCAGACATAGACAAAAGGAGGCAGAGGACAAAAAAAATGAGCAGTCCAACGAAACTCTACCTTCTCTGACTCAACCGAATTTAAATTATGGTCACTCTCTTGGCAAAAATGCTGTTATTGGCTGTCTGTACAGCAAATGGGAAATATCATAAGGCTACAAATTACATCGGCTACCCAGTTTTACCCTGCGGTAGTGTCACACTTAAAAAGGACAAGTAATGGTTTCTTTCTTTTCCCTCAGCAAGTAATTTCTTTTCATGACTTTCGCGGCCCACAAGCCTTTTCTCTTCACGTACAGGTTTGATTAATATATCTACATGAAATGTGTCTGCTGTGTGGCACCAGTGCCTTTGAAAACACAGTTCACTGGTTTCATTCACACTGACAGCAATACAGCTGGGTGTTCTGACCTGGTCTCAGTACCCCCACCACCGGACGCGACAGCCATCACTTGCCAGAATCGTAAATGATCTCAATCCAGGCAGAAAGTGTAGTTAACCACAGGTAGGAAAATATTCCTCTGCATTTGTCTTTGGCTATAGATTTGGTAAAGCTGGTATAATTTTACACAACTAAATCATTTTTGTTTCTGTTTTGACCCGGGCTGAATAAACAGCACACTTAAAAGTCAAGCTTTTATGGTTTAACCAACCCACAAAATAAATCCCTGTTATGTTCTCATGCTCATACGATGGAAGAGAATGTCATTCCCTAATTCACACTCATCCTCTTCTGTTATTCTTCTACCCCTACAACGACTTGCAGAGAGATGTATTTCCCTCCAGCAATGAGGCATGCTCCACTCTGAGAAACAATGAGCGAGTCTCGCAGTGGATCAGACCAAGACTATCACGCCTGGAGAGCCAAGAACGCAGTTGTGAGAATGGCACCCGCTGATGTGTGGTGTTAAAAAAAAAAAAACAGTTGTGCCCGAATAAAACACACAGAAAGAGGGATAACATACTGAGAATGAGAACACGGGCTGACAGAGGTTTGGAGGGAAGGACGTTCAAAACAAACAGGAGGATTGAAAAATTACCTGAATAATTTTCCATCTCATGTTGAGCTCATCCAGTTGTCTGGAGGCGGTGGACGACAGCTGGATGTCCAGTGGTGTGAGATCTGCAGAAAGCTCGTTGACGATACGAACATCCTGACGTAGAGGGGCGACCTCCTCTCTGAAGGCCTGGCCAGAGAGTTTCAAGATGTTCAGGAGTGGAAACGATCAAAAATAACAGGTATAACAGTTATAAGGTTAGTCCTACAAATATTTCAGTTGTGCTTTTTGTGCTCGACATCGACCCCGACTGACATACAGTCATGGAAAAAATTATAAGACCACCCTTGTTTTCTTCAGTTTCTTGTTCATTTTAATGCCTGGTACAACTAAAGGTACATTTGTTTGGACAAACATAATGATAACCGCAAAGATTGCTCATAAGAGTTTTATTTAAGAGCTGATATCTTACCATTTTTCATGGTTTTCTTGATTATAACCTAAATCACTTAAGTTTTTACATCAATAGCTATGGCGCTGTACTGCCAAAAACACTGCTTTTATGCATTCAGTGTTTTCTTTTCCGTCTGTTTTAGTCACATGATGACGTTTAGTGGTACCAGGTATTAAAATGAACAAGAAACTGAAGAAAAAATGGTGGTTTAAAATTTTTTCCATGACTGTAGATATGGAAATTAAATTGACCAAACAGTGAAATTAACTCAGCAGCTGCATTTTCCCATGCAACATGAGTCATGACCTCAGCGTAGATCATATTGGCTAATTACTGTATCATATCAATGTTTTCACTCCAAAATATTGCTGCAACTCACTACTGTCTTGTCAATGTGGTCTTGCAGAGAGTCAATCAGCAGATCGCCCACGGGCTGCCAGGAAGCTTTGGTCTCTTCTGCCCATGTCAGTCGCAGGTCAAGTTGGTCCATGGAGCTCTGCAGGTCCTGGAGTCGCTCCAAAGCTCGTTCCACTTGGCTTTGCCACCCAACCACATGCCCCTTCAGACGCTCCCACCGCTCCTTCACCTCACCGGTCTGCTTGCGGATAGCCCGGGCCAACACTCGGGCCTTTTCCTCTGGGGTGGGATCTGGAGGAAGACAGAAAAGCACGGTGATTATTTCACAGACAGCTTTCATACTCTTTATTACCCTTTAAATGTAAGTTTACTTATCCTGCATCCACATGGACGTGACGGTGGAATTTTCAAGAACTAAGTTACCATAGTAATATTATTTACCAAATGATTAAATTTCGAAGCACGTGTTGCTTAAACAACACCTTTGTTTTGTAAGTCAGACATTAAGATACATCTTCCTACTTTTGGACCAGCCCATCCTTACTGCCAAAGGAACAAGTCAGTTGAAGTGAAGGATCTAAAAAGTTCCTAAAGCCAATGAAAGTGTCACTTGTTGAAGTGAACCGAGACATGATAATCAGTGCTGAAAGTGACAGGATGGACAGCATTACTGCACATATTCACACATCTTGATAAAACTAAATTTTCAGATCCCAAAATGGAGGGGAACAAATTATTTACAGGACAAACAAATATCCACATAGTAGAAATACTTAGGCCTATAGGGCTCAATAGACCCAAATATTTAAAAGGGATAAGCATTTGTCTTGGACTGCAAAATGTTTTGCTTGCAATGATGTACCAAATGCATTTCTCTTGGACATTTTTCCTTGTCCTGCATAGTACTCTCTAGCAAGCCACCCAACCATGATGCTAGCACAATACAAGGAAGTAAGAAAGAAAGAAAGATAAGCAGAAAGATCAATGCTAAATATCATTTCCCAATTTGCGGTGACTGTACTGGTGGTCACATAAATTCCTTTTACATCACTTGTGGCTCCCCAGGTCCTAATTATCAAGTTTAAGGTCTGATAATGACTGAGATGATGACAGCTAAGTTATTAAATTGTCAAAGCAAAAATCTGGCAGTCCCTAAATCAATTGTTGGCATCTTTTAATTTTTTTTTTTGTCCTACTATTGATGTGTTGTGTGTTTGATTTGATATTTGGAACTTCAGCAAGACTGCTTTTGGGAAAACTGAAGTGCAGAAAATCATTTGAAAACTAAAAAAAACAGCAGAAAGATTACAGTGACAGTACAATGGGAAGTAAGGCAGACAAGAGAGACAAAAAAAAAAAGAAAAAGTGTGTAAGAGACAAGGCAGGAAAGGTGAGTGGATAGGATAATTACAATAGATCGGCGGATGCCATCAGAGGGAAAAGAGCAGTCAGAAGAGATAACTGCTCCCCAAATGCCCATTTAACTGCAGAGAAAGAAGAGCAGCTTTTATGAGTTCTAAAGTCTCATCTCCACTGCGGTGTCTGAAAAACCATTTTCACCTGTTGCACCTAAACTATCTCTCATTTTCTCAGCTGCCTCCCTGCATACACACACGTCTGACAAATGGAAGACACATACTGCTGGCAGACCCTCACCATGTTGCACAGCATGATGGCGTTTTGCCTTTGCTAAAGAAGGTTGTAGAGCAGATGCAATTACTCCAATTAGTTTTCTTGACAAAGATACCACAAGGTAATGCAACGCAATTACAGCTATTACAGTTTAATCACAGAATTACTCAAAGAAAATCAGTCTCTTCTGATTAAAGAGCAAGCAAAACCTCTGATCCTGAAACATATTTTCTGAAACTATTTATTCAACGACATACTTTAATATCCACATCAAAGATCACAGACAACAATCCTACTGGTCTGTGCTCTGAAATCTCGCAGCTCCCCTACGCAGCCCCCCCAGGTCAGTTCAATTATTTATACAGTAGGTTTTAGTTTGAAGGGAAATGTGCTGACTAAATCAAGACTTCCCAGCCACATCTCACGGAGACAGACAGGGAATGCTGAATGATACATGTTTAATCCCTGAATGCCCTTTTATCCATTTGTTCTAGCAATAACTCAGGGTTTCACAGTGTTTCAAGGCAGCTCAGCCTAAAAACTGTCCCTGAGAGCTCTTTTTCTCAAACACAATGTATATTTTTCAACGGAAAGTAACTGATAGTCCAAACAAGTGAGCCTTAAAGACGAGAAGATGTTTGTATTAAACACACGAATTGCAACACCAAAAATCTAGACATGGAAAATATTACAGCAGATGATTGTGTGTGATGTCAAGAACAAGGGGCAAAAACAGAGACGATTCCTTCCGAGATTTACAAATATCTGAAAAGCTCTTGTTAGGAACATCCTGAAAAAGCATTGGGACTTTTAAAAACAAATAATTGGCATGTGACTAAAGGAACCATTTGTCAAAAACTATTCCAAACAGGCAAACTTCCAACTAATAAGATCAACACTGCTGATCCGCTTCACATGAATAAACTTTTGCAAAAAACAGTATGCAGACGAGTAAAAACATTTTATGCAACATGAGACGATGATTTGAACTAATAATTGGGTATTTTCGTTCTCCTCGCCCACGCGTCGTCACTCCCTTGCTTTGACACGACCTGTGCACAAAGCCTGCAGCCCAAAAATGTGCAGAATACATCAAAATAAGAGGAAACAAAGAAACTCAGTTTCGAGGGAGTGTTCTCATCAGAGAAATACGCCAGTGCAAACTTCCAAAGATACAATTGAGAGCAATTTTTTTGATGCTTTTTTTTTTTTTTTTTTTAACTTTTTTAATTGATTTTCTTCTCGGTATTCAAAGCAAAAACCCACAATAAAATCAGTTGTATTTCATAGATTTGCATATAACAGTTCCACAACAGACTGTCAGTGCTGACACAATAGTATTGTGTTTAGTGTAACAATACCTGCCAAACTAAGCTACCTATAGACTCTTGAATGTAAGATTTAAACAACAAACTAAACTACTAATTGAAGAAGAATATTGCAAGACTGACTATACAAGATCAAACTGCCTGGTGATTATAATCTTAACAAGAGAGAGGAGATGGGTTTCTTGTAAATTCCTGTTATATTGTCAACACTCATCCAAGAGAATTCCTGAGTTATGAATTAATATAAATGGTTAGAGGCCTTCAGATAGGATGAAAAGATGTCTGCAGCAAATAAAAAGAAGTGCAGCCATTTTCAACTTGAAGTATTAAGATTACCACGATTCAGAGGACTTGGAATATACAAACAACTATTACGAGATTTGAAGGATTTCATGAATTGTTAGAAATCATAGCACATTTTTTTTTATAAGAAAACGAAACAGACCCGTCTTCGGCTGCAGGTTCTTGCGTGGCTCTCCGGGTCCTTCAATGGGCTGGTCAGCAAGAAACATCCTGGCCTGGTCCAAAGTGCTGATCACCAGGTGCTCACGCTCCTTCAGTTCAGAGCATAGCATCTGCCGGAGAAACAAACAGCAGTGGCTTAGAGAGGGGCTGCAAAGGTTTTGCAAGGACTCATAGGAGAGAGGATTGGTCCAAATTGTTTTTTTTTCCCCCTCAACCAAAATTTTCAGAAACACATAATGCATTTGTTCTGGAGGTATATGCACTTTTAACTGCCGCATCCTGTCTGTGTCAGTCTGAACTCCAAATGAACTTGGTGCACATTAAACAGGGTGCTGCACCCAGATTACAGCTCTCCCACAGAAATGTAGAATAATCTGCCTCTTCTGCCTCTCTGCCTTTTTTTGAAATACAAAAAACACACAACAACAACAACAACAAAGAAAAACACTTTATAACTGGTTCACGCTCAACGTGTAAAACAGAAGAAAAGAGTCAGATGTTTATTCACAGCTTATGGACCGGAAAAAAAAACACACTCAACCGATAACCGGACATCTGCTGCAAAGTGACCTACTTCGCTGCCCAGTCTTGGCCTATGAAGAGGAGAAGCAAGATGTGAGGGAGAGGAAGAAAGAAAGCTGCAACATCATGAGTCTCAGCAGCAGTGACAGGACTGGAGAGTGGAAAACGGAGAAGCGACTAAAGCAAAGTGCACAAGGTCAAAGCAGGAAATTGCCTGAAAAATCAGCTGTGAACTGTAAGTGAGCCGCAGAGAGATATCACGACAGAATCTGCAATTAATCTCTCAAATTAGACGACACTCGGATAGACGAGCTCACTGAAAACATCGGCATTAATATGCAAACGCATTCAAGGACCTACAATACTCAGCACATAGTTCAAGTTCTCAAAGCAGTTTTAAACTAAACTCATGTCAAGTTGTCAGCTTCACCACGTCAAACGACTGAGTGAGAGAGTATGGCGTGTAACAATATAATTATTCCTGTTTTAATATATTTTTAATATATGCATGACCCCACAGGCCTTCACTGCCTATTGGAGTGTGTGATTGCTTTGTGAAGAAGCGATGTAGTTTAAAGACGCCGTGAAGCCCGTTGATTAGCCGGGATGAAGATGACTTGTCCAAGATGCTACCCATCTCTGACCGGATGACAGCAACTGTGTTTTACGGGACTAAAGTCCTCTTAAAGTTCAGTTTATACTGTTGCAATGACAATTTTAAACAGCCACCTGCAGACAGAGGAGCGGTTAGTCTGAAACAGAGAATCCTGCTAAACACAAATGATATAATCCCTGCTAATAAGTTCCAATTGATTTCCTCCAAACTCACATTGCAGAACATAATAGTCAGGCAGCTCAGAGTAAGGACCTTGAGAGAAAAAAAACTAAATGAGAGGTGATTGAAGAAGAGGAAAAGAGGTGTGAACAGAGATTTAAAAGTAAAAAAAAGAGAGGTTTGGGAGCTAAGCTGTGAGAACGACTGCCAGTAGTAACCACCCTCTCAGTTTTTGGCAGTAAAATACTTGAGTGGGACATTCCTTCACAGCTTTATCATAACAGCTTTATACCAATATGTAATGATGCATTTCCTGCAAATCATACGTGACAGCTCAGGGTGAGCACAAACAGCATGTCCATGGAAACAATGCCGTAAATAATGGAGGATTTATAACAACCAAGGAGCATGTTCACAAAAATCAAAGCATCACGCTGTCTTTTTACGGAGCTTAAAAGGAACTGGAGCGTGGAATTTTAAGTTAAAGGAAAAAAAAACACTGCTTAATGATGGAAAATACGGTACATGATGAAATGTATATAAAAATAAAACAGATGCAGTCACAGTGACATCACACCACAAATTAGTAGGACTTCATTTCCAGCTGAAGTATGAAGTTTGACCTTTATTAATACCATCATAATCATATGAATAATCATTTCACAAAGGTCTTGTTTATTCATTGGCCTTTGTCGGTTATAATAAATGTTGACATTTGTGACAGTGGTGTTTCATCAATCATTATCCTTCAGTGCTAACAGGCCCCATATAATCAAGCCACAAAGAATCGTCGTACCTGTATAAGTACAAAGTAGTTCCCGATGTTAAACAGGTCACACTTGAAAATGAGATCTTGATCTCAATATGTTAGCTGTATAAATAAAGGTTAAATAAAAAAAAAAAAAAAAAGCATCATTTTTACCTGTGATCCAGCCATGAGGCGTCCTTGCAGCTTATACATCTCATACTCATATATTTTAGCGAAGCTTCAACACAGTCACCATATCAGTGTTGCACAGGGATGCCCTTGCAGGGAGTCTGAGAAGGTAACTATCACATCTGTTTGATAGTTGAGGCAAAAAGCGACAACTCCACGTAAATCCAAGAGTGATAAGACAAACCCTTCTGAGTCGAAGATAAAACGTGGTGGGATGAGGCTCATCAATGTAAGGTCTAGAATGTTGTGATTTGTGACGACCAGGAAAAACTAAAAAGGTCACTCTTGTCAGTCTCATAATACTCGTAGCAGCTATCTCGTGTCTAGGAGTGACCGTGGCAGAGTGTGGATTTCTGCATCTCAGAGATTATGTCTGTTTACCAGCGTTCGTGTTCAGGTCAGAGTAAGTGTGCAGTGTTTGGATGCAGCAGCTTAGGAAACTCTTATCACTGGCTGCCCTGTGCTGTGGCGCCAATAAGATAACATCTCAACACAGCTATTTGTAGAATTCAGGCAAACAAACCCATTACAATGCACCATTTCTTAACCAGCACACCAACAAATGAGAAGCCCTCGCAACTGGGGTTCAGTTCAGTCACATCCAAAGAGATTAAAAGACACTGATTACTTGCAATTATTGTCTAGCACATAAAACAGAACTATTTCTAGTGGAGGCTCCTGTTTGTACTTGTGTTGTCTGAGCCAAATTCCTCTTAACAACCTTGTAAAATAGAAAAAAAAAGAGCCTCTGCGTGAACTAACCTGATAAATTAATGTTTCCAATGGCCCCCCAACATCCACATCTATGCCAGAACAACACTAAACTAGATCGGCAGTAGTTGTTTCAAACCAAATTTTTGCTTCTCACCTCAGACATTTTATATAACGAATGTCCCCACAGGCCTCGAAAAGCCTCGGGTATAAACAGAATTTAATCTATAACTGGTCTCCAACTACCAAAACAGGAAAGAAAAAAAATGAATTCTTCACTTCTTTTCTTTCAA
The DNA here is from genome assembly GCA_018398805.1 of Hirundichthys speculiger. Classification (NCBI taxonomy): domain Eukaryota; kingdom Metazoa; phylum Chordata; class Actinopteri; order Beloniformes; family Exocoetidae; genus Hirundichthys; species Hirundichthys speculiger. Next base: position 1,685,934 of record JAGFBZ010002379.1, on the reverse strand, counting down.
ACAAGTACTGTATGAAACAGCATTTTACATCGAGGCAAAAAGAAAAAGCTGATGAATGTAATGTTCAAATTATATTTACTCTTCTTTTTGCTTTGTTTCTCGGTCTCTGAGCTGCTAAAAGAGCTATTTGCTACCTAAAATCCAAAACCCTTCCACTGTGTTCTCCAGCTAACCGCTTGCGAAGCTTTGTTTCACTGCAGGTGGAGCTGGACGAACACTGAAAGTGACTGTTTAATTACACGCCAGTGAGCCAAAACATGGAATTTGTGGACTCTAAATCAAAAACTGACCTGACGAAAACCGTTAGGTCAGGAGAGTCGAGTCTGCCATTAGTACGAGAACTAAGTTTCAAGTATAAAAAATGGATTTAAAAAAAATAATTTGACCTGTTTTAAGCTGCGGAAGTACTGTACTCACATATTAACATATTCACAAATTTCCATATAAACTACGATTTTTGAATCATTTAGTTCATGCTTGAATGCTGTTCTGCTTGAAGGATTTCTACTGATAATCTGAGCACATTTTAAGATTTGTTATGATCTGGGGGAGTGAAGCTCAAAATCCTTATAATAGCTTTTATTTCCGAACACACAAATGGATCGTGAACATTGCATGGTCTATTCTGAATCAAAGCACAAAGAAAAATCTATGAAATATGTTATTACTTTAAACAAAATGAGGAAAAAGAAAAAAAAAATAGCAGTGTGGAGTTCAGTTAGTGTTATTTATTCTGTGAAAAAACAGATGTCAAACAGGCAACCAAACCCTTATTCAAGGATGAAGGCAGAAAATGTTGTACATGCTGGTTGTAGTGGATTTCTGAAAAATGGGTTGTTCCATTGTTCAGAAGAAAAGCATACTTCAATCAAAAAGTTGACTGGAGAGGGGAAAACATAAACAAGAAGTGCAGAAAATGATAGGCTGTTCAACTAAAATGATCTCAAATGATTTAAAATGACAACCACAAACAGAGAGAGGTAGAAGAAAACAGAAAAACTACCATTCAGGAGGAATGAAAGAATAACCAAAAAGGCAAAGACTCGGCCAATGATCACCTTCAGGGTGATCAGAGAAGATCTAAAGTTCACCTGTGAAGACTGTAACAATTAGAAGACATTTATGTGAAGCCAAGCTATCAGCAATAAGTCCCATTGTTGAAAAAAAGACTTGTGCTGAAGAGGTTACAATTTTAAAAAAAAAAAAAAAACACTGACTGGTCTAAAGAGAAAATGGTGCAACATTTTCTGGAGTGATGAAAGTGATGTTGTTCTTTTTGGGTCTAGGATCTGCAAGACAGTCTGTCATGACGACCCCCAAACACTCAATTTCAAGCCACAGTACACTGAAGACAGTGAAGCATGGTAGAGCAAGCATCATGATATGGGGATGTTTCTCATACTCAGGTGTTGGGTCTATTTATCATTTATCAGGGATCATAGATCAGTTTGAATAAATCAAAACACTTGAAGAAGTCACATTGTCTCCTGCTGAAGAGGAAATGTTCTTGAAATGGGTGTTTCAACAAGACGGTGACCCCAAACACTCCAGTAAGCAGCAGCATCTTGGTTCCAGACCAACAACATTCAAGGTTATGGAGTAGCCAGCACCAATCCCTGGGCCTGGATCCAATAGGAAACTAGTGGGGTGACCTTAAAAAATGCTGTTTCTGAAGGCAAAAGCAAGAAATGCGGAGGAATTGTAGAGCTTTATCCAGCGGTCCTGGACCGGAACACCTGTTCACAAGTGACAGAGGTTGGTTGACTCCATGCAACACAGATGCGAAGGAGTTCTCAGAAACACTGGTTACATGACTAAATATTAGTTCAGTGATTCACAGAAGAGATACATCTCGCAGTTTACACAGTAAATGTTTGAGTTTAAAAGAAAAGTGCAGAAACTGCTATTGCTTTGAACAGCCTGATATTCACTTCATCTTCACTTTCATCTTACAGAAAGTGAAGATGAAGTGAAGTGTTCTGAATATATGTGCTTGTTTGGAAACAAAAGCTATTATCAGGATTTTTAACTGTACTCTTTTTTCTAACACACATGCTATAATTATTTGAACATGAATGTAAAAGCAGCTCACTGAGAAAGATCAGCTAATGATGAGAAAAAGACCTCAGATCCAGATGAGTTGGAGAGGAATGTTCAAGTACGGAGAACAGGAGAAAATTGAGAGTAAAAAAAAAGATGTTTTGACTAATATTCTACTTTGGAGGTTAATAAAGTATTATCCATCCTTCCCAGGATATGGCCAGAGCACTTTAAAGCACTTCCAGATACTGTATGTTCCATTCATTTACAAGCAAATGGTTTTATTCAATCATACAGTCACAAAGATTAAGATAGATTCTGCAGCAGATTTCTAGACCTTACTCACTGCCAAGTGGCTAATTATATGCTACGTTAACACATTGAGACTACTAAGAAAACAAGCAAAATTTAAAAATGAATCAGACGTGGTCACTTGTCTTTGTTCCTATTTGGAGGAGCTTCTGAAAGAATTCAGATTGAACTCCAACAACGCAGACGAGGACCCAACTGTTGCTGAAAGATAAGACTCATTAAAAGTGCCCACAAGTCTTTCTCACCCCTTGATCCATAAGCTATTAATTTAATAAAAGAGACTGATGAGTTTAATCAACTGCTGACAAAGGCCTTTTACTGGATAATTGAATGTGCAATTAATAAATGAACAATTATGGTCATTTCAGCACAGAACAACACAGACGCAGATCAATATGGCAGACAGCAAGCGCTCACTCCTGTCAGAGGACAACGGTTGTCAGAGAAATGACTGATATGACTGCAGCTGTGAAAATGAAAAGGAAGGCCAAAACCTACAATGTTTATATGAAATTATTCCCATATTTTATAATATATATATATATATATACACACACACACACACACACGTATGTATAGAAGTCATATTTTACAATATCCTTAGCTGTGTGGTGGGCTAAGAGGCTAATCCTTTTATCTTAAAGCTTTCCAGAATAAAAAGAGGGTTAAAAATGGCAGTTTTTTCCACTTAGCCTTTTAAAGCCTCCCTTACATGACTGATACTGATTTCCACGCATCCATGGAAAGTTCTCTCTAACAGAGCAGTTGGCATATTGCTGAATGGCCGCGTATATATGCAAGAACGCTGGGATATCACGTGTGTCTGTCAGTGTAAGCGAGTAATAGAGCATGACTTGTTCAAAGCCAGAGCTCTTTGTTCTGCTTGGCAACCTCATCCTTTTCAGGGTCAGCTAGACCTCAAGGACAATCTACTACAAATACAAAGGAGAGGAAAGACAGGGGAAAATATGACCAGATAATATGAGACACAATGAAAAGACACAGCCATCCTTTCTGTGAACCCCCTTGTTCCACTATATCCAATGTCTGCATTCTCACAGTTCAAGATGAACAAGTGGACACAGAGAAGATGAAAGAAGAAGCTAAGAGAAATAAGAAATGTAAAGAATAGTAACCAAAAGGCATGGGAGAACTGGAAAGAGTGACAGGAAATGAGATAAAAGGCCTGAAGAGGGGTAATGAGAAAACTGGAGTGAAAGTGGAAGGTGCAGGAAGACCGATCCTCTGTGGTCAGTGTGTGCTCTCACACCCACACTTTATATAAAGATCCTCTAAACTGGGAAGCAACCGTGAGATGTTGGAGAGAGAAAATGAATGAGAGTAAATAGTATCTCACGCCAAGAAGGACAAATCTTGATTAACCTGGACGGTATTTCACCGTCATAAGGCTCAGAACACAGACTCAAATAAAATTACTTGATTGAATTATTTATAACATAAACTATGCTCATTTGGTCTGACCTTATCCCCAGTTGCCATTCAGTATAAATATACAGTCATGTGAAAAAAGTAGTGGAGCCTCTTTTAGTTCTAAGGCTTTACACATCAGAACATATTAAGAAGAAGAAAAAAAACATCTGACCCTTAACAAGTAAGTCCAACCATCAGATGAACAACAACAGATGGCATTAAGTGGTACACAGTGTCATAAATAAATACTGGGCCAAAATGGAAGCAGCACATCCATAAGAAATATGAGAGTAAATATAATGCCCTGATGTGAAAAAAATCTTAAATAAATTTTTTTTTTTTTTTTTTTTTTAAACATAAGAGATAGATCCACAACCTTGAAGAAATAAATAGCAATCTTTTCTGCTTTAGGATAATGATTTCTAATTAAATCATTGAGAGAGTATACTTAGCAAGTATTAAAGCAGCCAATAAATTGATTGTCTGCTGCTGGAAAAGCAAACTTGGTCTCTACAAGGGATCAGTTATCTGTCTTTCTTGATAGCTTGCCTTTAAAATAAAAATGCACAAACACATTCATCTAATAGCAAGTGATTTTTCTCTATTTTTTTGGCTCAACATAAGATGTAGTTCTTACATCTTCAGCATTTTAAAGTGCAAGGTTCTTTTGAGTCTACAATCCTTCTAATTCATTAATCCTCATCTCTTTTCTAACAACAGCACATTTCATTAGCATTCTTATATATGAGGACACCTCATTTTTATAGAAACTCACTGAGTCGCTGTGTGCTCTTGATTAATATTCTATTTACCAAAACGCAAGCAGAGACTTTAATCTAATAAAAGATGGCATTAATCACATAATATTTTCATACTCATGCACAGAATTACTTGCAAGATTTAAATAAAGTCTTATTTAACCAAATAAAAATACATGGAGAAGGAAGCATGGTGTCCACATGCAAATGTTCTGTTACTGAACTGCAGTCTAACAAGCATCATACATCCATCACACGCGTGTCAAGGACTGTGTGAGCGTGGATCCCGGAGAGCGTTGCCGAAGCCATCCCAAAGTATCTGCCATCATTTCCTCCTGTAAAACTGCATATGTCTTGAGCCTCAGGGTGAATTAGGACAAAAGAAAAAAAAAAAATGGCATGTGGAGACAGCCATTATGATGCTGACTGCTGCGGTGGCTCTCAAACTGGGTGTACACTGTAGCCACGAGCTAATTCATCTGAAAGCAATTACCCTCCAGAGCACTGTCACAATTACAATAATACAGAGTGGAGCATAAATGGCAATGATGGTAAAGATGTGAAAGGGTCAGACGTATTGATTGTGTATTAGAAAAAAGTGTTCAGAATAGTGAACGGGTGACAAATATTAATTACAAGAATGAAGTAAGGAGAATAACTATAATGATAGCGCAGTGGTAATTATATTGGTTTTTAACTTTGAATAATAATAATGACTCTATTTGTATAGCACCTTTCAAAACACACAGCTACAAAGTGCTTTACAGTAAAACAAATAAGATGATAATTAAAATAAAAATAAGAACAGTGAGATCCCATTAAACACAGTAAAACTGTAAAATAAAAGCAACAGTTAAGAAAAGGCCAATAGATAAATAGATAAAACTTCAACATCTTTTAAACATCACAACTACACTTTTGACAAGTATTGTCTGTGCACTTGCTGAAAATAATGTATTTGCCGTTACTATTATAAAAGCAAGACGGTACATCTGCTTTGCACCTCAGCGCTTCAGAAATACAATATATGTTCATGTAGTTCCTTCTGGATGGAGTCACTTTGTCCCGCAGGATAAATATCAAAATCCTTGAAGTCACTGTTAACCAGGTCAGTTCCTTTAAAGTGCACATAAAACAGGTTTCTAGGACTACCATCTCTTACCGATGTAAAACGGCCCAAATTAGAAGTATCCCATCAGAGAGTGACGAAGAACAACGGTCAGTTTTTCCTTTTTTTTCCTCAAGTTGGGATTTTTTTTGGACAGGTTTGCAATTAGGGTTCCATGATGCAGCAGAGTAGGTTTTTAAATGCAAGCAAAAGCAAAACCTGAAGAAGCATTTAGCCTGTGGCCTGAAGCCAACTATCCTAGCCACCTTTGCAACTTACAACTAGCAAGCAACCTTGTCTGGCTTTATCACAGAAATGCATCTTCATGCCAGAATTTTCAGAACTTAGACTGTTTTCTTAGACTGGAAGAGAACTAATGAAGAACAAGTGGATTCATTCTTTCACAGCAAACTAGCATAGAGTTTAAAGTCTAGCTGGAAACCACTGAAACGTGTACAGCAAAGAAAGAGTTTCAAATTGTAAAAAAAAACAAGATGGACTTCAGCAATTACAGATGATGCATGACAAATCTTTAACAGTTGTCTTGAAGCAACAGTACAGTTTTGATTTATGTATGCTTGGGAGCGCAAAAAGAGACTGCTCCAGGAAAGCTGCATCACTGGTCTCACGGCTGTAAAACAGCAGTACCCACACAGTGATGTATGATAGCAGATTTAATGAAAGTTTCGCTTCAACAGGAAAAGAGGATGTTGCCAGAGAGAGTGAAGTGCAAACACACAGGTACATACCGTGCAGTGGTTCTGCTGCTGCAGCAAGGTGGGTACATCTCCTCCGATGGGCATCTGCTTGGCCAGCTCCTCATCCTTCATGCAGATCCACCTCCACAGCTCCTCGAGGAGGCACAGAAGACGTGACCAGCGCTCAGCACTTGCCTCCAGATGGGCTCTGCCAACATGAACCATCCACTTTATTGTACTTCATCTCTTTGATGGCACTATTGTTGATCTCTAACAGCGTCAGTTGTAAGTATTTACCTCACTATTTGACAGTATAATAACAAATCAAGCTATGCTGATAAACATCTGATCTTATTGTAATTTGGTCTGGTATGATTGCAACAACTTTGGCATCTACTGAAGGAAGATGCTGTGAAAAAGCTGCAAAAAGCACTTCTTGTTAAAAATCCTGTTTAAAAGAAAAACTGTCAAGTACTATGGTGGGATGTCGTGTGTGGAAAGGGGCACAGTTGGCTGCTAATTGTGTGGGTGGTAGCTCGCATTCAATAGGTGCTGAAAAGCTATTTTGCTTTCCTCCCCTCCTTTGGGCATAACGCATCTGAACACCGTGTGTTCAGGCCTCATACTGCTTCTCAATGAATTAGCCTTAATTACTCATGTACTGCAATTAATGTATAATGGGCTGTGTATAATCAACACACAGTATCCCACTGCCTACATGTGCAGGTAATTTTTCTCTTTCAGTGCAACAAGTCCAGTCTATCGGGCCTTCACAGCTTCACCTCGACTCAGTCCCATTTGCATTAAAACTATTTTCAATGCAGAATCTCTCTAGCAGTGTTATTTAATCTCACATGCTTTATTATTTAGCCTCTCTAATATTTCTCCTTGCTCCTGTTGACTTGCTGTGCTGCTTCTCTCCATCCTACCTCCTCCTGTTGGTTCTTAAACATCTGGCCTTGTCAACTCCACTTTCAGCCTCACTTTCTTCATCATCAACACATCTGCATATCACCGATGTTCTCCATTTATGTAAAGCTGGGGTTGTCACAGTTCTGTTTGTGTCCTCAAAGGTTTATGCGCCACTGTGTTCAATCTTTGGGACTTTCTGAGCTGTATTTCATCCCTTTGTTTAATGGTGGATACATGAAACACAGGGGCTGTTCGCCATCGTCATAAGAACATTTCTTATCATGTTGAACATACAAATATTAAATAAATCTGAGACTTTTGAGCAGCGGTTTAGCAAACAAGGTTATTCTTTTTGTGAGTAAGAAAGTATAACATAAGTGGAGAATGCCATGTGTTAAATGCAAAGTACCGTGCTTTGGAGCGACCTTGGTTTGATCTCAACTCTTATGTGTTTCACAAGGTTTGGCTGAAATTGTGTCTTTCAAAACAAACTTTTACAATGAAACCTTTACAATGATTTCAGTGCAACCTTGGACCTGAAAGGTTTTTTTTTTTTTTTTTTTTAAAAATACAGTTAAAGAGTAAATCTCTAGAAGCAGGATGTGTTTTTAAAATGCAGGAAAATATGTCTGTTCTGCACAGGATTAATGAGCTACAGTAAGAGTAAAGCTCCCTCGGATTAAACCGAGCAACAATCTTATGCATGCAGAGATGTTTGCAGTTACACTTTAGCAGCTCGATGGTTTTTGCATGTAATGTAATCAAGGTAAACAGAGTGAGTAGTGGGTATAATGGCTCTGTGCTGTTGTGCAGCAATTCTGAAATCGGATGATGGACGTGCATTAAAATGAGCCAAAAGATTAAGCTTCTTACTCAGTAATGTGAATGTGTGTGTATGGCTTTTTTTTTTTTTTATTAAGATTTCTGTGTCAACCACACTGCTTTTCTGATTTTTCAAATTAAATATTATCACTAAAAGCTGAGTGTTGTTGCCACCCGGTGGCGCAGTGGTTAGGGAGGGTGGTCCACGTACAGAGGCTATAGTCCTGGACACAACTGTCGCAGGCTCGCTTCGCTTCCCCGTTCTTTCTGCCTACTTTTTACCCATCTATCTCTCTCTACGTATAAATGAACTAGTGCCGAAAAAAATTAATTAAAAAAAAAAAAAAAAAAAAAGCTTAGTGTTGCATAAAGAATTCTATTGTCCAAGCAAGAGCTCAACTTTAATACTAAATGGAAAAACACTTAGCTTCCACTAACAGCTGGCTCTTATCTTCAATACGAAGGTACAGTTGGCATTCATTCCTGAGTCTGAAGACTCTGAATTAATCATGGGTATATAATGTCTCCAGCACTTAATGGCAGATAATGAAATAGATGCCCAATTTCCCCCTCTTCTCAAGCCAAATTTATTTTTCCATCATTAGATCAATACTGCAGGACATTCGTAAGTAACCCACGTCCATGTGAGTGTTTATGCTTGCTCACCACACGGCTGCATTTAGACCTTTAGAGAACCAGTTTGTGATGAGGTCTGTGTGCTTCAATCAACGCTGACTGACAAGAAGAGATACTCGATACAACTCATGTTATTCATTTAGCCTCAAGAGCAACGTTGACTCAAGTAGAGCCTGTCACATTTGTGCAAAGCAGCGTACCTTGTAAACACGCACCATGTGGAACCAGTCAATGCTGGAAGAGATTGCGTTACTGCGATATGTATATGTATCTACATATGCATGCGTGATTATATTTCTAGGACGATGGATGTCAGGCCGCAGAGAAGCTACAGTGTTTGGCAAAAAAAAAAAGGTTGCATTTAAAAAAAAGCTTCAGAAGATGGGAGCAAAATGCTTGTAATCTCTGTTGATGACTTTGACTCTGTAATATCAGTCACAAAGTTATTCCTCCTTTCACCCACAGACCGTTTGATCCGTGCTCGGCACCAAAATATTAAACAGAGGGTAGTAGCAGATCTTGTCATGAAAATGTGCAATTGTCAGGGCATTGCATGCTTTTATTGTTATTTATTATATAATTCTCACTGCCTCTCAAAAACTGATGTCCACAGGTTATGATTCACTGCTCAAATGAAAAAGGTAGCTTAGACTGGGACCTCCTTGAATCAGTGCCATGATACAGGCCATCTGCCAAGATAATATTCTTTTTCCTTTTTTCCAGAGCTAAGTGTAGCAAAAGAGCCAAAAAAAAAGAAAAACGAAAAAATAATGCAGTCTTTGAGATGATTGACCCAAAAGACTAAAGAAAGACTGAGTTCACTGACCGGATGTTGGCAGATTTGGCCTTCAGTTCATTCCAGCGTTGGTTCATGTCATCCAGTCGGTGCTGGCAGGAACACGGCTTCCTCTGAGCTGCCCAGCGCTTTGACCATCTTTGACTTGTTCCCGTCCACACTCTTGTAGATGTCATTGTGGAGCATCGATCTCAGCCTGGATGTCCTAACAAATGCAGACAAAGAAGATTTATTTTATTTTTTATTTTTCCAAAGAAAACCTGAGGGTCTGAGCAACATATAGGACACCACTAAAGTTAGTTCATAACATGGAAAAGAAGATAATGTCAGATTTTTGTGCAGATTACACCTCGGTAAGTACATGGCACACAGCGCACATTTCCAGAGGGCAGAGAAGTTTAAATTTTCATGGAACATCCTCAAGGCTGACTAAAAACGATTTTAACTTATACCCTTTCCACCGACTTGGCATCCTCACACCAACCAGGAGCAAGTCCCTGGGCAACGTCTGCCTCCATAACAACTGCATTAGATTATATGAGGACTACACCAAATAAAGATGTGATGACTATGCTGGGAAAATTGGGTAATATTTATGTATAGTCCAAAATGTAAGGTTTGTGTCCACGTGACAACCAGAAAACACCATGTCCAATACCGTGACAAAACATGATTTTTCCCATGTGTGCTTGTGGGTGTGAGTGTACTAAACACAGCAGCTTTGTTACACAACCACATCTGAAAGGCTGTGTGTGAGGGTTTGTGTGAGAAGAGTGAACCACAAGTGGGGCTGACGAAAGCAGAGGATCCTGTCAAATGTTTTATTTTTGGATGTGTAAAACTGCTCCATTTTCTTCCTGCTCCTGCTGTCTCAACTGGGACTCCCCACGGTTGAACCTAATTCAAATGAAGATAAAGACTCCAGTGTCATTTAAATGAATCTGACACTACCTGGAGTGAAAAGACAGATCTGCAAAAAGGACTAAATTAGTGCGGATTGAAAAAGCGTACCGAGACCTACAGTCTCATTTCACTGTATTACAATCAATCTGGCTTAACTGATACTTGTTTATCACTTTCACTGAAGCACTACACGTGGAATAATGGTCTTAAAGTAAAAGAAATAAAATAAAATTACAATTTATATAAATTGAAGAAGGGTAAAATATACAAATATCACTAAGCTAACAGAATAAATCAACGACCAGGAGAAACTAGCCTGCGTGTCTCCAGCCTGGACAAAATGTACACCAAGACATAAAATTAAAGCGCTAAAATGTTACGTCAACAACAGCGGTCATGTAGCTGCAATAAAGCTTAAAAAAAAAAAATCTTCTTGAAAATCTTAATCCTGGTTAATGAAAAAAAAGTGTTGGTGTGTGACTGTACATGATATGACTGTTCTCTCAATGACCTCCACTCCTCATATGTCACTTCCAGTAACAGCCACCTTATGCTTTTCCAGCTAAATGCTAAAACTCCTGGCTTCAAAAGAGCAGTTCATAAACATTTCGGACAGCACACTGCCTACATCCATGTGTCTCATCTGAGCTTGGGTGTCAGTTTAGAAATGTAGAACCTACATGCACATTGTAGCAGAACAAACACTGCACTGCCCACATAGTCATTTTACTAAATTTGTCATAAAACACAAAAAAGCAGAACATAATGTAATAGGAGTTGGAATAGTCCTAAAAAAAATTATCTTGTGAAAAGTGAGCAAAATGGAGCCCAAGCATGATACAACCAGATTAAACATAAAAATAACATACACGCAACAGTGGCAATGTGCTGCAATTGACAAAGGTCCAAAAGCAATATAACAAATCCCACTACTGTGATCTACAAAGATAATCACCTATAAAATTCACTGCTTCTTAAAGGTTATAGAGGAAATAAAAGTGAGAAAAATAGGGGACGATATAAAGAAAGTGAGAGAGGGAAAATGGTAATGGTCTGCACTTTTATAGTGCCTTTTTAACCTTGTCCAAGTTCTAAAAAGTTCTTTGGAATTCGTTTCAGTGTCATTCACCCATTCATACACACTTATATAGCACTTAGTTTCTACAATCAAACACCAATGAAGAGATTTCAGTCTCTTGCCTCAAGGCACTTCAACATGTGGCAGGGATGGGGACCGAACCGCTGACTTTTTGACTTTTTGGTTGGAGGTTCACTGATCCAGGACCGCTCCAATGAATAAAGAAAAGAAAGCTGTATTGACAAACCATGAGTGAAAGACAGAAAGATACTGTGCTACTGAGCCAGCTGGCTGTTTTTCAAGTCATTACCCAAGTGCTTCCCTTTCCTTTTTCTTTTGCACTTCAACTTCCGCATAAAGTAGACCATGCACACACACACACACGCACACACACACACACACACACACACACACTAGCACATTCATACACCAGACAGAATGCATGGCCTGTTAAGGTGTACAGAGGCACACTTGGAACCAGTGGTTTATGCATGTCAGTGTGCTTCCTGATGTGCCTAAATGTAGTGAGAGATTATTTTCTCTCACCACACACACACACACACACACACACAGATGCTATGAATAAATAAATAAATAAATAAATATGCAACATATGTGCATTCGTATGCCAAAAATCATCATGATGGCAACAATCTGCCTCTGTCTTTTACTGTCCCACATTTTTCATCAGTTTAGGACTTTTGGGAATACAGCAACACCTGACATTAGATATGAAATGTGCACTGAAGTGCCGAAGCAAGTCACACAAATCTGTGACAAGACCAGACACACCAGTATAAAACAAAGAGAAAAATCCTGAGTGACCTGTCGCAGCAGCAGAAAAGCTTGAGATCTCATTAACAGTACAATCAATGATAAAAACTGTCTCCTGTGTTATGGTATGGTTCGATCACATGAAGGACATGACAATTTTTCACTGGAAACTGAACTCATAAAACTACTCTTACAGCTTTATGAGAAATAAAACCATGATCGTCTTTAATACCACCACTTGCTACAACAATTAATGTAAAGGTCTGCTTTGATAAATTATGCCAATTACAGGACTCCGAGTCTCATTCTTTAATCATTCTTTCTTTCTGTGGTAACAGTCTCAAGCTTTCTCAGCAGGCTAGAACCAATTATTCCATATAAATGAGTCCCATATTGACTAATCAGACTTCATAAGGCTGAAGACAATAGGTTAATTACAACAAACACAAGCAGAGTAAAAGTGGCCTGTTTTTGTTCAAAACTGTGATACATTTCAGTTGGTTTTAGTCAAACTGCATTCAAAAGCCACTTCAACATGAACATGAAATAATTAAAGAAAGAACCTGTTAAAATTATCTGTAAATGTATACCTGTTCAAACCTTCTGAGTAGCTCCTGCAAACCGAAGCTCAAGCCAATCATTCTTGAGTGCGTGCTGTGGCTCCTCCCACTTCCTCCCGTCTCTACATCTTCTCTATTATCGCACAAGTCGAAGGATGTCAAGAAGTTCAGACAGCTGGGCAAGTCCTCCAGCGGTTACGGTGACAATTTAAACCATCGATATCAGGCCTCAGATAATTTGTAAATCCAGAGTTTGAACAGTCCGGAACCTCACAGAGCAAACACACACCACTTGCGAAAAGTTCAAGCACAAAAGGATCAAATCTCAGCTGTAGTCCCAAAACAGGTGATGTACACGCTTCACACACCCCTTTGCAGCACTGGTGTGCCGGTGTGTGTGCTTGCCCAATCCCACCACATGATCGTAGCATCTTCCTTTGACAGGCGGCCAGGTTTGGGTGGCGAGGTGAGCAGCTACCCTGCAGTCATGCTGGAGCTTGGATTCAGCGACGACTGGTGCCAGTGGAGGTTCAACGAAATCACCACCCGAGGCTGACGGTTGAGTCCCTCTGGCCAAGAGTAGGGCATTGAAATTGGGATAAAAATCCAAAAAATCTTGGGTGGAGGTCTGCAGAACGTAGATAACGGCTTGTGTCTTGAGGGACGGGCAGGCTCATGTAAACCTCTGAGTGGTCGAGGTAAGGTCTGCCTCTCTCCTTCAGCCCTGTTATGCTTCCCTTCCTCCACTTCCCTTCTGGGCATGAAGGAAGCTGTTTACACGAAGTCCAGCCGTCCAGACCCAGGGCAGGGTTCTGCCTTGTTCTCAATTACTCAGATAAAAAGTGCTCTGTCTCTGCCAACCATGCAACTCCACACCCTTGGAGAAGAGGGACGGCGGCACAAAAAGGCACATGGTTTGCCGTGTCATTCCCCTGAATGAAGGTAGCACAGGCTTCAGGAGCCGCCCCTCAGGTCTTCAGCCCCAGTCTGGCCTCGCTCTATCACACAGTCCTAATCACTGCCATGACTGGCCCACTTAGTCAAAGAATGCCTTCTTCTTTTTGTTGGAGCCACATGTTCGCAGAGAGCTGCCTCAAGGCTGGAAGTCAAGATCCTGGGCAGGGAGTCTGACTTGCTGGCCTTTTCAAGTCTGAGCTCTGACGATTATCTCCCTGACTGCTGAAAAACTGAAGCAGAAGCAGCTGATTCTTCCTCTCGTGCCCCCCAGGTTGAGGAAACTTCCTCAAAAGTTACCTCTCTTCCTGGGGTTTTTTTTTTGTTGTTGTTGTTCCCTGTAAAGGTCACGCAAACTTCTAAACTGGTATCCTCATTTCTATCTCCTCCTGTGTTGCTCTTGCTCTCGCTGGCCACTAACCCTTCTGTATCACACAGCTGTTTATTATTTTAATCAGTATCCTCCCTTTCCCCCCTCTCTCTCTCTCTCTCTCTCTACCTCACTGTCCCCTAAACAAATTCAACACAGTTCACACCCACTTCCTGAAGCCTGCATGGGCAGAGAGCATGGCAGAGGTGGGAGAGTTAAAAAAATAAAAAAAGAAAGAACGTAAGGGCAAGTCAGAAGTAAAAGAATTCAAGAATGAATGAATAAGGATTGATGAGAAGAAAAATGGCTATAAGCATATGAATACTATAAAAAGATGGCGAAAAGGTTATTAATGGAAAAATATGTAGACGGGTTGATTTGATGTGATTGGGAATTATAGAAGATATATTGTGCTCCACAAACTACATCAATTGTGCATTTTAATCTGTACAGCATTTTTGCCTGACAGCACATGTTCCAATGTGAACAATTTAACCATTAAAGTCTATTATAGTTTGGTTTTTAAGAGCATCAGCCTGCAGAAGACCGCATTAAGCTCACCCCAAATTTCCTATAATAGCATAAGGACTAAACAAGGCAAAGAGAGTTGGGCGTCAGCTGTGGTCTATAGGGCTAATGTTAATGAAGAGCAAGAATCTAAATCGATTCCATATATTCAAGTTGTGTGTGGAAGCCAACCAGAGTGTGTGTTGGCATTTTGAACAGCAGGGCAGGCGTGTGGTGTGCATCAAAGACACAGAGACAGATGGCTGTCAAGTGAAGGGAAAAGAAAAAAGCACAATACAACCTTGCATATTCATCAGACAAATACTTTGAAGTGCGCTTAGCTAATTAAAAATATTTACATACTCAAGGCCCTTTAATACCGTTTTTGATTTATGCTGACAAATGTTTGAGGGTTTTCTTTTTGGTGTAGGATGTAAAATTAACTGTTACGAATTAGCACATTTGATAAGCCTAACTAATTCAACAAGGAGTGCGGGCTGAGATTAAAGAAAAAAAATTAGGAAAAATGTTACACAGTGTCGGCTTTCAAAGGGTTTTAAAGGTTCAAGTTTGTGCGAGCAACTTCAGGAGTAAATTGCATAAGAACCAACATTTGTTAGGAATGGAAACACTCATATATGCAGCTTAGGGGGGAGGGATGTAGGGTTACCACATCCCTGTTGGGCTACTACAGCAGGATAAGAGGATTAGGATCATTCCAGTCCCCAAGGTAAAAGGTGTAAAGAAGGGGAAAACGAAGTCGGTTGAATGATCAAAGTGGTTATTAGAATGAGGCAAAAGAAGCAACATAATATACCACTTTCACCATGCAAAACAAGAATGAGGCCAAAAGGGGGAACAAAACCATGTGGGTAATAACAAATATCTGGAGCCACATACTGTGCTTGAACATTTCTAGTAATCATTGGTGAGCGCTTCACATCAGTTTGGAGGACTTTCAGACTAGTCTTTTGTGCAAGACAAGTTCAGCTCTGAGGTACTCATGGGTTCCCTCACTTGAACTGCTTGAGCTCATTCTTCAACATTCTTATTTGGTTACAGTCAGGTTTTGATTTGACCATTTCAAAACATCAGCTTTGGTTTTGGTTCACTGTTTTCTGACAGGACGACTTAAAATGCTGATGTCCTTTGCTAAAGAAGAAAGACTTGCTACTCACACATATTTGTAAGAAGCAGACTCCTTACGTAATATCATTGCTTCATAAAAGGTCTCTTCAGTGTACAAGTGCAGGCATTTATTACATGGTTAAGACAGGTGACTCGTTTATAAATAACTAAAGCTAAGTGCTGAATTTTTTTATGCTGATAAAGAAGTACGATACCACTTTTCTTTTTTTTTTAATGGAGAACCTGCATAACTGTATAACTATATATAAAGTCAAGAGGAGTCATGTTTTTTTTCTGTCACATAGTTCTTTTTTTAAATCACATTTTTTAAATAGCTAAAGAGCTCCACAAGTTTGGTTCGAGCTGAAATACTAACAATAATACAACAGAACCAACACAGTAAAGCAGCTTGATATGAAAACTCAAAAAAAAAAAAAAACATTCGTCACTGGAACTTGACAAGGTGAAAGTATATTGTCTTCTTTGTTTGTTTGTTTTTAGTCTTTAAATGGTCAAATATGTCTTGCGCTGTCTCAACTGTAAATGATATTGAACACATTTTGAGGCTGCCTGTGACATATCTATTTATGTCCATCACTATTATGAAGAAAAAAAAATTATGGTTACCGCAATTTGAATACATCGCATCAGTGTCAAAGAAAATAGAAAAGGAAAAACAACCTATCATAAGCCTACAATGCCTGTTAAATCTAAATTTGCATTTATTTTAATTATTACATCAGTAACAAGGTTCAAAACAATTTGGACAAAAAGAATTCAAATAAAAGAGGAGGAATACTGAAATTAAGATATGTTTAATCAAACAAATGAAGACAACCTTGTCTCAATTTGGCTTAAAAGTGGACATATCTGCCAAAAGGGAAACGATAAAAGAGTCAAAGAGCATCTTAAAGTGAGGAGAAGCAGAATAGTTTATCATCTCGCATGATGTCAAGAGGGAGCAGAAGCTGTGCCAAAGTTTGGCAACCATATCACAGGATCCCACACAGAGCAAATGAATACCAGGGTGAACAAGCATTCCCACATGAAAGCTCAGCTGACAGACGGAGCCCATTTAACAGCAGATCTACCAAAATACAGTTTAGTGACTACTCTGCTGTCAAACCATTTAAGAGCTATAAAATGCCACACAACCCAGGCCTTCTGTCTGGACAATGTTTTATTGTACAGGCAGAGTCAATACAGCTGCAGAATTCCACTATAATCTGCATCAAGTGAGGTCACTTCCTGTGCCTCAGGTTATCACCGACACTCCTCTTCCTGTTAGGGCAGCGCCTCTCTGGGGAGATCAGGCTATTGATGGGTTTGGATGTCTGTGTGGAAAGAATGTACAAGTGGTTCCCTCACCTTTCAAACTGAAGTGGGTACACATGGATGACACAATCAAGTAAGTACTTTGGACATCACATCCTACGTTGCCTTAGTTAGTAAAGCTCAAACTTTGTATTTGGGGAGAATGTTGACATGCAGACTAGTCGATTAATTACGTAGTATTATACAGTAGTATAGGAGTATCACTTTGTTGCATCACCTGCACTCAATCGTGTTGTGTGTCCCTAAAGGAACGACTCATGTGACATGTTGAGTCTGGACTATTTATAAAGTTAGATATATAGTTTCACAGTTAGATGCACAATTTACACCAGCTTCCATCCCTCACTTCCTCCATGTTGCAGTCTATGAGCCAGGCACTCGCACCGTCAGGCTGACAAAACCCTCTCCAGATGACTGATAAAAGTCCTGGTAATGTAGTTTGTGTCCAAGACCTGAACATTTCTGCATCTACATCAGTGCAGACAAAAATGAACATGACTCCCAAAAACAGAAACGGTGCGAGAACAAGAATAATTGTGACAGAAAAAGCTAAATCCAAGCGGTCTGCAAGATGTTCCTGGAAATGTTAACATGCATATTGCAAAGCCCCACTGACATTTAATTGACAGTTGACCTTTACTGATGTAACGGAGCTGCCATTAGAGGAGACAACTACAGTCAAGCATACCGCTAATGATTTATCTCAAGGATTCAATGACAGCCTGCAATCCATATCATCATAATCAAAAGCAAGAAATCACGTAATTCATATGCAGGATTCTAAACAGGAAAGTGGAAATTGATTACGAGCACTGTGCTCTCTGCTGTTCGGTAAACAACTATTGATCTTGGAAGCTTTTTAAGATGTGTACAAGACTCGTGGGAGATGACCTTAACGTGGAGCTACAACGCTCGGGTTCTTCGATGTTAATTCCGCTGTTTGAGATGAACGCTGCGTCCCTGGGGCGGTGCGTGTACGTGCATGAGGGTTGAGATGCATCAACAAACACCTCTGCTGGACTGTATAAGCCACCCCATTGCTGGCCACTTCAATTATTTAAATATAAGCTAGCAGCAGTTTGAAAATAAATAAATAAAAAAGTTGCTTTTGCTGTTTAATAGCTTTATGTGGATTTAATAGAGAGAATGGAAGCAGAGAGGCTGCCGTTAGATGTGTGTGAAATTACAACCAGGAACAACATATAAATTCATGCAATGTTCCCTGTAAACCCAACAGTGCACAGGTTAGCAATTTAAAGATACCTGTGAAACCTTCCACTAATGAAATTCAAAATATAACGCAGGGAGGTAATTACCAAACATAAATATATCAAAAGCTTATTGGGGAAAATATGTGAGGTACATTAGTATTAAAAACAAGCCCTGACTTCATGAAAGCTTGCAGTTTATATCTTTAATACTGTTAGAAATTGGAAATAATTTGATTCTGAGATAGCAGAGTTTTGCAGCTATAAAAGTTACAGTCGCTGAATTTTAAAGACCATCTACTTGCTGAATTGACAGAATTTTAAAAGCAGCAGCCTGTCGATGGTTCTTATCATCCTTCACTTTTGTTCAAATGCTTCTGGCTATCTCTTTCATTTCATCAATGTTTTTGTCCAGCAGGACATCTCTGCGTCTTTTCCTTGCTGCATATCACTTGAAGTGCTCTGCCTCTTAAACTTATAAGCATTGTAGGCGGTTTGCATGCAGATGCATTATGCCACAATGTAATTTTCAAAAAAGTTAGTTTGACATGAGTATTTGTGAAGTTCCTGTCGGGGAGTATATTCAACACATGAGCACAGTGCCTGCTGTGTTTGGTTTGGAGGAAAGAGGCCTCAAAAGGTTAGGTGACTGGATTAATTATTGATTTGAACTGATGAAGGGTCGCCCCGAGAGATCCACTGGTTGACTTACTGGTTGGTGCAGATGTATGTATACCAATAAATCTTTTGTTTTGTTTTGTTTTTTCATAGTTATGTGAAATCCTGTATTATGATGATGATGTCACCAAGAAACATGTCCAAAGATAGCAACTTATACAACCTGTAAGGAGAAAATAGCCCATGGAGGAACAAAAACCAAAACACTTTGGACAAGAAACAAGAAACAACTAACATGATCATCATCATGTTAAAACACGGCTGATACTATGAAGGTAAAAAATAAAGACAGCACAGTCTCTGCTGCCTTTCACTCTTTTACTATTGCATCCAGTTCTTAGAAAGAAAACTTAAAGTGGCCAAAGCTGGAAGGTCTGAGTTTCTGCAAATTTTGAAGCCATAATTAGCCAGGAAAATGTTTTCTCTAGTTGGCCTCGATTGCAGAAAACCAATGCATGGAGGGAAAAAAAAAACATCTGAGGAAAAACAGAGTGGAAGGGGAAGATTAGCAACTGATTTTTTTGGCTGAAAGGTTCAAACACAAACTATTTGTTGGGGGGGGGCACTTCTCCTGGTGGTACTTCTGTGTCAATATTCTGCCTGGTTTTGTATGTGACCAACCCAAAGTTAGAAATGTTGACCATTTTCATCAAAAAAGAGGGAAGACCAGACCAGCTCCGTGCGTACGGGTGAGCCAGCACTGGAGAATACGCTGCTTTCATGAACAACCCACCTGTCACTCAAATGATGGAGTGATGCTGGCCTCCTGCCTGTGACCGCACACCAATCTGAGCACAGACAGAGCAGCTGTGCCACCTCTGTTTGGTCTGTGCGGGAAACTATGAAAGAGGGGCAGTATTGGTTAAATGAGAATGTCTTGTGATTGTGTCAAAATGACACGCTGTTGTAGAAACAGCAGGCATCCACAGTCGACGGGGCGGCCGAGGGCAAAAACAAGATTAAAGAAGAATAGTCAGGCATTAATATCCATAAAAGAACAGATGGCCTCATCAGAGTACCGTCAAGAAATCAATCAAAAAAGACAAATGTGCAGAGAGTGAAACATTTCACGACAAAACTATGTTCAGGAATACCCCGGCTGTCTTTGATTTCTCGTTTTGACAAGCGACACAGGTTCAGGAAAAGGTTGTATCCAAATATGAAAACAATATCAATTTTCTGATTCCCTCCAAATTCATCTACACATTACCACCACCGGTCACCTATAAGTCCTCCTGAATTTAATCAATCAATCTATCGATTAATCAATAATACTTTAGTAATGCCCAAAGGGAAATGACTGCATATGTTGCAGTAGTTTCATTATTGAGTCATTATAAACGGTTCTAGCTGTGGACAGGAAGGATCTCCTGTAGCGGACCTGAATTCAATCCCTGCATCAACTCAGCTGCTCCTTAATACTGTAAAGAAAAGTAAATTACTCGGTGCTACAATTGACTCAAAAATATTAATCCTGTTTTGAATTTCACCCTCAACTTCAGCTTTAAAGATCATCATGAAAAAGCACCACCACCAAATTATTACAGCACATCACTGTGAGGATCGAAAGAATAACCTTAAAACTCTGACACCATGAACTCACCAACTGTCTGCCTCTTCACAAATTGTTTACAACTGGCTTTTACCGATATGTGAGCTACGTGAACATCTTTATGGATCTCACAGACGGACCACCGTCTACTACAATCTATCAATTGTAGTAGAAGCCCCGCTGCTTGAACTCCATTTCAACCCATAATCCACTTTTTCCCATGTCGGCCTTAATCTGAAAGCAACACTATTTCACTCTAATCAACCAGAAAAATGGCATTCAATGAAAAGGCAGCAGCGGTTTCATGATGGGTGTGCCATATTTGCATTTCCAAAAAAAAAAAAAAAACAGAAAGAAAAAGCACACAGTGTTTTAACAGTGGGGTAAAACAACGTGCGCTCTGCAGACAGTTCCTGTCTATTCCCTCAGAGACGGGCCACTGGGTGGGACTCAAAGCAGCGCTTCAGTTCAGAGGAAAGATAAGACCAGAGTTTCCAACAAAGACCCGCCTATAGACTACTAAAACGCAGGTCTGATATTCCTCAAAAACAAACTACAAAACCAACTTAAATTCCTTCAACTCGCAAAAAGAGAGTACATTTAGATACAGATTCAGTATCAGAGTATGTACATTAAAATATTAAAGCCTGCATCATTTGATTTATTTTTTGCAAGATTTTGTAATTAAATTATCAGAGGGAAAAACAAACAGAGAAGCCAACCTGAACGTATCAGTGCTTTTGTGATTTCAGCCAAAGAGGAACAGATCAGGAAGTGTCCCACAGGTCAATTCTTTTTCTTCCTACTTACATTTTATCTTTTAATCATCATCTGTCTCAAATACTGACCTGCGTATCAGCTTGAGAGACACCCACTTGACAGAGGATGAATTATTCATGCAAATAAGAAATCTGAAGCTTGGATTAAAAAGACAGAAGCACGTCAGGAAGATAAAAAGCTGACAAGGACATTTTATTGTTATAGAACAGTGGATTCAAAGCTTGTCTGTAGCAGCAAAGATCCATGACAATTACAACGGCAGAAAATGACTAGAGTTGGCCTTCTGTTCAGGTTCAGCTAAAATGAGGGTTAGAAAATCAAGTAATAATACAAAGAGCATATCAGAAGTTCTCGAAGATCAGATGGGTGAGCACCAGTTTCTTTTTTTTTTTTTAAAGCAATGGCAGCTTACTATAACTATTTTTTTTACAAGTTTTTTTAAATCTGACAAACAATTCAGTGCAATATAATTGTTCTTTGTTTGATAATGAAGTTAATGCGGATTTCTTTCAGTCTGAGCTTGTTTTATGTTTTGTGACTAAGGTAGTTCTTTAAGATAGAGTTGGAAATTGTAAATATTGCCCTCGAAATAAAGTGTGATGGCCGGATTCATGAGAAGCAGCTGCATCTCATTTTGAATCCCATGGAATGCAACCAACATTTACGTATTATACCACATTTCACGAAGCAAAGGGCACACAAGTTGGACCCCTTCAGGTTTCCATCGGTTCTTTGCTGCAATGTGACAGTCTAGTTATGTCTGTGCGTTGCCTTTACGTACCAGATGTAAAGAGAGCACAGCTTTTCCACCTCTCTGCATAAGATTTCCATCCTGTTTCTTTGTCATTTTCACCATTCTCCACTGCACTTTTTTTTTTTTTAAATCTATTTATGTTCCCCTTTCTTTTCTCCTGTCATACTTCTATCCACCACCCAGTCAATTTATTGGTCAGGGGAAAGTGAGTGAGATATCTCACCTCCACTGGTCACCCCTCACCCCATCACCAACAGCTGGCTGACGGCTGACTTCATGGAATGTTTATCATGGTCCAGTCTGTAGCTTTCCCGTGTTTTCTGTCATGCTGCGCTCAATTACTTAACCCATCACTCACACATGACTGTCTAGACTGTCTTCATTTGTCTGCCTCCCTTTCCTCAACTGCCCTCTTCTTACACAAATTATCTTGACATTCAGGAGATGCTACTCCTTCAGACCATAACACCAATTCCTGCCGTTTACCAGAAATTACTTATTTAATGGCATGAAATCTGGAGCACCCTGATATCAAAACTACCCCTCAGATTTAGGATGGACTTGCTGTCATTTAACTTGGTGTAATCTCAGCAGGACATTTTCACCCTGATTCCACCACATATATATGTAGAAAATTCTATTCCAACTCCACCTGAGCTTTGATGAATGTCATCAGCGTTCAGCACCATTTTACTGCCAGCAGATGGTCAGGCATTTGAAATAACTTAGCATATTGCATGGCCTCCAATGGTCCCTTTTTGTTGTTGTTTTTCAAATCATGGACAGCAACTGAGCTTCTTTTTTTCACTTTAGTATGAGATAAAAAAAATAAAAGCGGTAAGTAAGGTCCATGTAATTTCATTTTCACAAAGTGCTTCAGCTTGATGGACAACAGCAACGGAAAAGGCCATATCCCCTTATTACTATGCATATCTAATGCTTAAATAATCAACCTATTCATTTTTCTTTTCTAAAAAACCCACAAGCTGTTTAACCTCTGTTGACGCCCAGAAGACGAAATGAATGAAGAATATACTCTGAGCCTGTGTGGCTTACACAGTTTTTCTCTTAAGGGATCAGCTTTTGCCCTGAAATAAAAACCTGAAGTCAAAAGAAGAATCTCCACACTTGCTGGCACTATAACTCTTCTCCAGACCTCTGCTGGAATTTGAGTCATGAATCACATACATTGGCTGCCTGAGCCTGTCCAAATAACAAAACAAAACAAAAGAAAGCAGCTGTATGTTCATCTTAGTAAATAAAATAATGCTTTAGTGCCTCTTATTAACTAACATATGACATTATTGCGATGTTCTGAAATATATATTTCATACAGATATCTTTCTTTTGTCTTCACACAATCGGTAATGTCAAATGTAAGCCTTTTAACAATGACTCACCATACTGTGCAGTGTCCCATGAACATGAAAAAGCATATTTTATAAGGCATTAACTGACAGAATAACACCATCCTAACCCACTTGCATATTATCAACAGAACCCAAGGAAAAAAAATGGGGTTTTATTTGCCAACACTGAGATTATTCACAAGCTGCATCTGAAAGTAGGTGCAGAGCCTTAGAGCTCATATAACAAGGCACCATTGATACCGAAGTGACACGCAGCAGACACTGAGCTTCCTGCTTCTACCTCCCTATTGTGTTTTATCCAAGTATCTTTGTGGGTCACATGGTTGTTCATTAGTGTGGGATTTTATGTGACATTTTTTTATGTTAATTTAAGCATTTATCACTGCTGCACTTTGATTTCCCATTACAATATACAAACACACACATATACAAATATATACATACATACACATATATGTATGCACACACTATATATATATATATATATATACACACACACACACACACACACACATACACTAGGGCCGGGCAACGATTACAATTTTTAATGTAGAACTCAATTTTCCTCCTTCTGTGGAGACAGGATCACTTTAGGACAGGCAGCGTTACAGATAAGTACAACAGATGTCAGATCAATATGGGAGCATGAATTTATTTCACACCAGTCATTTAAATGAATAGTCATGATGCACCACAAATCTATTCTCGAAAAATATCCGTCATCTGCTAAGTGAAATCCTCAGGAATCCAACAAAACACAGGACTGACTAGTGACAAGGTACAATAATAAATGCTAATCAAGAAATTTGGGAAATTTCCAACAGAATACGGCCATTTAACTCCCACAAGGTAAAGGCGAGCATACAGTATCAAACTTTTGAAAAGTTAGTAAACCATAAATAAGCTCTCAAGGTGCCACATGTTTGACCGGAGCAATTATAGAGGATTTGCCTCTTCTGTGTTTGAACCCAAAAAGAGTGATGATGTTGCATAAATCTCTTCTGAAGTTACAGAGCTGGGGAGACGCTCTCCCTTTTGATCACCAAAAAATGATTGCTCCACCTTGTACCAAGCTTGATATAGATGCCCTTATTGAATTACTAGACAAACACAAAAAAAAACTCCAAAATGAGAAGGCACAAATCCCGGCAGGCGCCCCCCCCCCCTTCACTCTGCATTGCACTAACACAGTATCAGAGGGGAATTCAGAGCAAATGCAATCTGCTTTCAGTCAAATGGAAAGAGGACATGGTGACAGAGCTTTGAACTTCTACTTACAAGAGCACCAGAGGGTTATTCAAATGAATCTGCGCAGGGGGCAGGGGAGGTGAGGAGAAAAACATAAAGATCAGAAACACAGTGTGTGGCCTGAAAATAACTGACGTTACCTTTTGGACTTTATTCCCAAAGCAGGAAATAGTTTTGAGTTTGTGCGGAAATATATACGCATGCCTGAGTTTGATCTCTATGCAACTTTACTCTTCCACAGATTTTGTGGCTCATGAAACGGAGCAATGCTCCGAAGAGCGGTGCTGTAAGACAAGCAAGTCTCTCCTCAGCAACGACCTCAATTAGCCTAATTAGATGGTGAGACACAAACACTGCATGTAAAAGCAGGATTGTGAGAGGTGTGCTTAAGGGGGAAATGTGTTTGCGACTACATACGCCTTTGTCAAGTGCGCAAGAGTCTGAACACGTCGCAGTACGTGATGCACGAACATCACTTTAAGACCAAGAAGCAGTTAACGGACAAACAACAGCTGCTTCTATCACTGAGAGGGAGGAAAAAAAAAGATAAGGTGACAAGAAAATGATTGCAGCTCCTGCCCACCTGGGCCTCTTCAAAGACAAAGATGAGAGGATAAACGCGTGTCAAGAGGACTTGCAAACACACGGGGCCAACTCAAAACGAAGCAACGACAGGCATCTCTCAACCAGCGACGGCTGCGACACGAATGTCACGCAAGTTTGTTTTGTGACTTCAGACTCAGCAATGAATGTAAAATGTTCACGTTATCTGTCTTTCTGCGTTGTTTGGGTGATCTCCGTGCATCATGCAGGGTTGTAAAAGTTACTCAAATGAGGAAAACAACTATCGCAGTCCCATGATTGCAATTTTCGTGGATTCTGACTTTTGATTTTCTTAAAAATCCTGACCTGCCAAAACCAGTTCTAACTGATTATAGTTCTGAATCAGCTTCATACAATGACATAATCAGCTTGTGAACGATGGCAGAGGCCCCTGGCTGTTTGCTCTACTCTCATTATTTTGAGCCGAACACTTTGCAGGCGTCAAAAGAACTGGGCGTGCTCGGCAGGGTGTTGCTCTGTGAGATCTGAGCTGAGTTAGCTGACCCAAATGATGATGTTGTTCCACAAGTTGTTTTTGTCTTACAAGAATCGAATATTTTCTCTTGGGATATTCTGCACCTGCAGTGATCAACTGTGACTTCAAAAACGTGCTTTCTAGTGACTGATCCTGCACCCTGAAAGATGAAAAACTGAATAAATAAACATTATTATCTTATAATATCCACACAATATCCACACATTTTTTCATCTTCTTGGATTTTTTTTTCTCTCTTCTTTTTTCTGGAATGTCAAGACTATTTACAGTGATTTAATTTCATAGGACCTACTAATAACAGTTTGGCAAAAGCAAAGGAAACTAGATGTTTAATATGATGCTAAATGTTAAAATGTGTGGCATTTTCTAACATAAAATTTAAAGGATTATCATCCTGTGGCTTTTGATAAAGACGACAAAGGAGACGACAAAAAGACTCACAAAACAATCCACAAGACTGTCAACAAGCTTCCACTTATTTTCCTGCTGTACTATTGTCCTGCTGTGTGCCACATTTATTATCCCAAAAGGCCTGTGTTTTACAAAATAAAAACTAATAAAACAAAAACCTACAAAACAAAGACACTACTCAATAGAGAATACAGTGAGTGAAAACATTTCTGCAGGTTCTGAATGAAACGACAGGATGTGGAATAAACTTCATGCGCTACAAAGCAATGAAAATAAAGCTCCTTAAGCAATGTTTTACTTTTTATTGAATTGGAAATGCTTCATAATCGTGACAGTATTGCTCATAGTGCAGATGCAACTGAGGCTCAATACCCAATGCAACAGTGTGAAATGCTGACTTTTTCAGCAGGAGACTGTCTGTGTGCCCTCAAGCTGAAACGTAGTACTGGACACACAACACAAAAAAGGATGTTCGTGTTCTGTTGGCATGCTTTGCACCCCAGCTGTACGAGATACAATAATTGAAACCGTACCTGTTCCTGTCCAGGCCGACGTATAAATGACGTCGGCTACTTTACCTTCACTTTGGATGCAAACAATGGGACATTTCACTCCACTGTGCATTAAAAATGAAAAACTCTCTCAGTAC
The DNA here is from genome assembly GCA_018398805.1 of Hirundichthys speculiger. Taxonomy (NCBI): domain Eukaryota; kingdom Metazoa; phylum Chordata; class Actinopteri; order Beloniformes; family Exocoetidae; genus Hirundichthys; species Hirundichthys speculiger. The sequence continues at coordinate 1,659,063 of JAGFBZ010002379.1, read as the reverse complement.
AGTTATCTCCAATTAGAAAAATAAATAAATAAATAAAAATGGCAAGTTATGCACGGTGCTGTAAATAGAAAACACAGGAGGGGAGGGGTTGACTTGCTGCTGGCTTGCTCACGTTAGCTCATGTTAGCTCACGTTAGCTCACGTTAGCGCGATTTCAAAACTCCATGGAAGCAATGGTTATGTTTCAGGTGGCTGATCGGGTTTGACGTATTAAAGCTTGTGCTATTTTTACCTCCTTCGCTTGGAGCATTTGTCACAAATAACCAGCTAACTATCTTTTTCTTCTGAAACTTTAACGGAGTTCCATATAATCGCCGCCATGTTTGTTTGTTTTTATCAGCACACTGTGCTGCATGCTGCATTCAAGGTGTAACGTGAATTCCTCCGTTCTCTCGTTTTCTAGTCATTCTGTCGTCCTTTTCTATTTTTTTCTTTTTTTATGTGTAACATGTGGGAGAATACTGAGAATATTAATTCAAGTCAGCAACTACCAAAATTATGACCGAGTTAACAAGTTGTTTTCTGGCATGAGGGGGTATTCTTGATTTTCCTTACTGAGAAATAATTTTTCTGATTATGCCGACATCACTTGAACATAGCATTCACTGGCGGTCATTCAAGGCTCAGAGGGAGCACTGTCGTGTTGACAAAAATATATATATATGTTATCGGGGCTATTGGTCATGATATCGAACTTATTGGGATGACGTTATAATTTCCTGTTATCGGGTCGATAATTATCGTGCATCCCTAAGTCTATTATTTTAATACAATATATAAGGAGAGGTTTTCCGCATTTGATTGAAAGTCCCCCTTGTTCAGCCTAGTGGGTGCAGCTTTAAATTCATAAAAGCAAGAGTTGGGTTTTCTCTCCTGTTATTAATCAGGTTTCAGGTTTATCACAATCTCAGCTGGTTTCTGTTGAAGTTCGACAAGGATTAAAACAATCAGATAAAAATATGATGTGTGGAGAAGGAGGAGCTGATATCAACATCTCCTCCGAAATCCTTTTTTTGTGATGACTATTCACATACACACTTGAATGTATATGCCCACACACACACACACACACACACACACACACACACACACACACACACACACTGACATAATTTACACTGTCTCTTTTTTAATCTGTAAAGCTGTGCCTTTGATCTGCCTCGATGAGGAAACACGCAGTCAAAAGCAGCAAGAGCAGAAGATGAAAGGCCTGTACAATCAAGGGGAACTAAAACGTCTCCTAACATATGCGGCTGTTCATAAACACTTGTACACATTTACTTGATTTTTAGAGAAAGACTTGCACAGCTCTGCTGAGGTTATTCATCATTATGAACATATTAAAAATAAAAAAAAATCCTATAAATCATTCAAGCAGACAGAAAGCACAACCTGCCACATCATTAAGATGAAAGCATTTTAACCACAAAGGAAAAAAAAGACAGGTATGTAGAAATCCTAGAATATATGTCAGACTCAAAATTAAGTCATTTTGAGAAATCATTTCAACCTCAATATCAGTTTAAGCAGTTTAACACCAGCATGGATAAGGTAGGATGCTATTTATCCTTCCAATTATTAGAACAAGTTGTGATATGAACACAACCTCAAAATGCCTCAGCAAATGGAACAAAAGATGCACCTGACTGACACTTTACAACATTTTAAACTGTCGTATATGGATAAACTTCTACTGTTGGTATGGTACCACTTTCATTATTAGATTCAGTTGATTGTTCTTAATTTGGTTAGGCTGATTTAGCTTGCCGTTTGCGTCACAGTTTCTGTTGAAGGTCTCGTCTAATCACCAGGATTCTACTATTTTAATAGATGCTTTAAATGGAGCAGAAATCGGACTTTGCAATCTCACCAGCGTCTGCTGTCGTGTGATATTTTGCATTCAGCAATTCTGAGATGAGAAAACAAACACCCAGTTTGTAGTTTTGGGTGTTTGTTTGAGAAAACAAACACCCAAAACTAAACGTTGCACATAACAATTCATTGTAAAAGCACTAGTTCTTGTTTCTTTGGCGTTTTTTTTTTTTTTTTTTTTTTTTACTAAAGCACTTGGCAACCAACAAGGATCCAAAGTCTGTCTTTCGAGCACAGTGCGGTTAATTAGTCAAAGCAGCGCTTTGAACTTGCAAACAAGCTTAAAATAAACACCCCAATATACTGATGGGCCATGATCACCAAATTAGTTTAGCTTCTAGGCAACATTTTCTGTTTAGCATTCAGCACAAGAACAGCTGAGGGCTGAGCAAAATATTGTTAGTTTGGCAGGTACAAGTTCTGACTTAATGATGTTGCTACATGAAAGGTTGAGGGATCACAAACATTACCATAGTTAATCCGGGGGGGGGGGGGGGGGGGGGGGGGGGGGGGGTAGGAATGTGGTGGGCAAAATTGATGGCAAACCATCAATGGCTGTTATGTTGCAAAAAACAACAGGCTCGTGCAATTAGAGTAAAGCTTATAGTTAATGGCATAAATAATCTTTCTCTGTCCGTGTATACAGATTATTAGGTGGTGAAATATTCAGCAGGATAAAGAAAACACAGACTTGCTCATGGCAACAGTTGCTGAGGGAACCAGTAAAGCTATTCACATTCATTCACATTCTGGGGATTACTGATAGCGATATCAAAATTTAACAGCAGCTCAAATAAGAGCTGTTGGAATATTTAAACCTGAACTGACGCAGAAGACGTTGCCAAATAGTGGATATAGCAGTCGTTACTGACTTGCAACTGAAGAGAATAAAACCATCCAGTAAAATGAGTTGGAATGATGACGAAGCGACCATTGGAGTCAAGGAATCGTTCAACTCTTCTTTTCATAGGGGAAAACCTCCAAACATTAAATAACCTTTTAATGTCAAATCTTTTGTATGGCTGATGAGCTCTCATGTAGAGCATGCCAGGAAACTTTTCAGGACGTTCCGTGTCTCAAGTGGTAATAATAGCCATCTGGGTCAAGTAAAAGACAGCAGCTATTTATATTCAGGCAGGACTTGCATCTGTTTAGTGTTTAGGGGCTTGAGTGATGTCAGTAGCTGTTCACCCTCTGATTCCCAATTAAACCCTCCTCTGACCCCGTTCACCTTTAGCAGCTGTATTCAGCAAAATCTTCTAAACAACCTCTGAAAAGTTGTATTGGCCCCGCTGTGGCCCGAGTCAGATTAAAGCAGTGAGAGCCAAGCACTGAAGAGCCCGACTAAAAGGGGGGGAAAAAAAAACCCACAACAACTGAGTTACTATTGATGTCATGGCTATCTCATCTTTACAATCTGACTGAGTGAAATTGGATTATGTTTTTATAATCAAATTGAAGGTGCAACTCTGCACTTATTTTTTTTCCCCATTATTCTCCCCCCACAATGACTGTCAACAAATCCACTTGGAGCCTGATGACAGGATGTTATTCACACCCTGCGTTTCTCCACTAGTCCACTTATCCTTGAGTGGGAAAGCTCTGGTGCAGTAATTGGCCGGACTTAGAGCCCAATCTCTAAATCAAGCGTCATGTAAAGTGAGAGCAACACTCAAAACCCAAATAACTCATTTTCTTCATACGGCCAATTTTCCCTGACAAAGCACATAAAGATAGCCAAAGGTTTTAAAACTGACGGGAAATCATTGAAAGCTACTGCTCTTTTGCTCACACAAAATAAACTAAAAACATTCAAGCACATCCCACTCGGAGCAAATGTACTAAACGCAATGGCCCAGAGTAATGGTCAGCACTACAGAGGGACTCATCCAGGGAAAACAGTATCGATTCAGACTCAAAAGAGACCCACTAAAAGCTTTAGGACAAGTGGGGTGAGACTCATCTTTCTCCACTTGTTTACTTGTTTTTTTTTTTTTTTTACATACACTGGTCCTGCAGAGCAGAAGTTCACCACTGCAGAAACGGAGAGGCCAATTCATAAGGCTCCATTTCTGTCCGCCTGTTAGAGCAAATGAGATGAAAGAAAATGTGACGTGTCCGCCTCGTGCCATGTCATCATAACAGATAAATATTTTTTACATGTTCAAGAAAGTCAAACATAAGCTTCCAAGCAGCACGCCAGAACTGATGACACATTGTTGTCTAGAGCCAAACTGGAAAGTGAGACTATTGTGCGCCAGCCAGTTCAACTGCCAAAGTACCTGGCACAAGACGCAAGGGGGGAAATACTTTCACATGTCTTTTACAGTATGTTATTATTTTATAGTTTTTTTCCATCCTTCATAATTATTACCCCATATTTGAATCTGACTAAAAACAAATATTCAAATCGTGCTTCATTTGTTCTCTGATGTTTCTGAATGAATTGCATTTCAGCAAATGCACAAAAGAGCTAAGAGATGATTCCTTCTCGCTTTCAAAATACACAAAAATCACCAAGCTGCCAAGTCACCTGCTATCAGACATATGCAGCGTATAATTTTCCCATAAGGTCATCCCATAAAAGTAGACCGCATCAATAAACCAAAATGCCTCAGAAATCAGGATGACAAACAATCCCTTCCTAACTCCAAGATAGCCGTCAATGAAAAATATGAAAAACCCTAAGGCTAAAGAAAGAAATTATATCACATCTATTCAGGATTTTTTTTCCTCCTGCACAATTACAACGATAATCACTGAGGTCACACTCAGAGACTTCACTGAAACGGCTGGGAGACAAGTCCTTGAATCAGAGCAACAGGTTTGAAAAGAGAATTAAACTATAATCTGATGCAAGAAATAGATATTTTTAATGTTTTGCTTGTGTATGCCCTGTTTAATTCTTTGTTGTAAGAACAATGAATAAAAAATATAGATCAGCTTTGAGTCACCAACCCTAGGCAAACTCAAAAAAAAGAAAAATATTCCAGGACACTGATTTTCTCGCACAAATACAGTATATTGTTACCATTGCCAATGCGTGTATTTTTGGAGATCAAAGTACAACTGGACCGTGAAAATGTGTGGCGGTGTACAACAACAGTTTTCCCTCAGGCAGTATTTCTGCAAGAGTTTCATTCTTTCCAAACTGGTTTCCATGAAGGGTAAAGCCACGCGTCAGTTCAGATAGCATGAATCATCCCAATCACCAGTGTCCAAAGAACACTGTAAACCACTGAAATGCAGATTTCATGAGCAGAAAATAAAAATGCAATTTCATTCTTATGCATTCATTTGTTTCTTTGAAAAATTACATGCACTTATTATTTTTCTGATAAAGGAAAGTTAATGAGTTAAATCTTAATGCCTTCAGCACGGCACATACTGAAGAAAGCCATTTAAGCAGCGCTCAGGACATCATTCCAGCTTCAGTGGTTCAACTGCATTATGTCCTGAATCTACTTAATCATTAAAAATAAAGCAGCAACTTATAAATGTCAGTCAACCATTAACAAACCACTCTGTCCGGCACTAACAGAGAGCAAGTGTGAAACAAAAGCTGGAAAGATTGCAATTATGGAAATGGAAAGATGTGTGCAAGTGACATCTTCGCTGTGAAGGCAATCAGTATTAAAACGGCAAACACCAGGCAAGCATTCAAAGCCATTTATCGGTCTGGTCTGTTTGGTGACAAACTACTGAGAGAAGCATGGCTACGGTGTCTGCATGCAGAGATACACTGAGCCTGAGCATATGAAGAGTATGTTTTAGCTAATCTCAATATGAAAAGTATGTTTTAGCTAATCAAAGTAAACTTAGGAATTAGGTAACGATATACTTTCATATTAAGACTCAGCCTCGTCACTGAAGCACATCAGGACATTCACAAGAACACTTTGAAGAAACTAAAAAAAAAAAAAAAGTTGACAGCATTGAAATAGGCACCATCTTCTGTGAATACTGGTGCTGGAATTGGCAAATCGAAGTGAGTAAAATTCTCAAAACTGTGAAAAACTGAGTTATACTGAGTCATACCTCAGACTCAGCTTCAGGCCATCTTCTATTACAGACACTATCCATCCCCTCCAATTCAGTCCCTTTATACATGTAGCTTCCAGAAGCAATTTAGCGGCACAGCATATCATTCCAACATCCTTCCTATTACCGGAAAAATATGATGCTGTGTATGAGGAGACATCCAATCAAGCTTACAAGAGTTTCATATGATGAAATGACTTTGATGCAGCCATATACCCTGTAAAGGCCAGGAAAGCTTCGGCTGGACGTTCAAATTCAGTGTGAAGTCACAGATGAGTACCAAGTGCATTACAACTACTTGGTACAATTGTGTTTTTGGAGCAGGAATTTAGAACAGCCTGATCAAGCACAAAGAGGAGACGAGTCGAAAACGATTCATCTGAAATTTCTGAAAACTGTAGACCATCTTGTATTTCTAGAAGCGACCCAAAACAATAAGTACTAAAAGGGTTGGGGGGGCAGGTGAAAGTCAGATAAACTCCTGCTTATAGAAGATATTGAGATATGGCTTCAAAATGGCTTCAAAGGTGAAGCCATTAAAATAACCGAATCAAAGGTTCACTAGCAATTCTTCAGCTGTAGCCAAACAACGATAAGAACAGGGCAGGCTGAGATGACATGTCTTGTTCCTTTATCATTTTCCCTTCTCATTTCCTTTTGCCAGTCTGCTTAGAAGTCCTCTCTCATCTGATAGGATCCCTGTGACACTGTCATGGCAACCAGCATTTGCAGATCATGCTAACCTTTGCTCAATGTACTCCACACCTTGTTGGTACTGTCAGTCTGTTCACACAAGCATGGCATGTTTTTTTCTTCAGTGCAGCTTTTGGATCAGGACAGTGGCCACATTTCTGCACTGACTACAGCCACGTAGATCTTACCATCCGTCACAGTTAGGAGAAGAATAATTCGACAAGGAAAAGACCTGTTCAGGTTAAGTCGTGCCTTTATGTTATGATGCCTCAATCGTGACAAAAAAGCTTGGCTTATAACCAAAGCAAAAACGTAACAACTACAAATAGTCAAATCTGTTTAGATGCTCGGTATCTTTCTTGATCTGGGCAACTAAGTGGTACATCAGAAGTACTACTGCTACGTCTTTGTGCCAAAAAGCAAACAGAAGAGGATATGAGCTGTTTGAATGATGTAATGTACAGCTATATGTCAGAAAGCACTTCCAAGTGGGAGGAGAGCTCAGACACACACACAGCATGGTGAAAGTTTTCTATTTGCCCTGCAAACACCTTCAGGCCTCCCTGAGGAGAAGCCAAAGGGCATAGCAGGGAAAAAGATATTTGGCCACTTCAGTGTGGTTTTCACCTGGTTTTCACAAGTGAACATGATACAAGTGTTCATTTGTGTTGGGGAAGGGGCAAAAAGGTAGGCAACGGAAGGTAAAAAAAAAACAAACATGAAACAATAAATATAAATGTATGGTAAAGAAAAATGGGGAAAAAATTTTGCCAAGTAACAAAATAAAGAGGGTGGATGGTAGAAATGATCCAAGTACTTTGGCAAAGAGAATACTGACAGGAGTGTGTCATTGCAGGAACTGAAAAAGTAATTTAAAAAATATTAACCCAAAGCATGCACTTATGGAGAGCCGTTCTATCAGATGTCTGATTAAACTCATCTTGTAAACTGGACTTCTTTTTCTATGTTCTTGATGATGTTTCATCTTCCTTAAGGCTTTGTCAATTTAAACTGACAAAGCCTTCTGGTTGGAAAGACTGTAAATTATACAATTTGTCTCTCTTACTGTATGTTTTGATTAGTTTGATGGTATGAGTTAGGAGATTTCAAAGCGCAACCTCGTATGTTTTCTACAATCAGATGATTGAAGTGAAGCTTGGACTGAGCCAATGCCCAGACCCCCATCATGCCCATCGGCTGCATAATTTTCCGTAAACACAATTGTGCCCCGACTGAAATTGAAACACCAACCTGAAACACAGCAATGAAACACTGCCACGCTGTCATGAGGCACATTTTCGCCCTGAGACATGAACTCTTTTGACTGGGGATCAGCAAGGTTTTCTAAAAGTTCATGGAAAAGCCCATCACTTGAGCGGGCTCTGACAACAAGGTAGTCTCAGGAGCTTATCATCAGAGCCCAATCAGGCAAATCGGCCAAAATGAAAATGTCCCAATCTCTGAGAAGGGTAATACTGTTTTTACATATAAGGTAAAGACACGTGGAGCCGGTGACAGACCAAAGCCCAAATCTATGCTCAGGCTATGCCCTCAAATGCAAACCTCAGGAACCGCCTGCTTTTGGATCACGTAGGTTGGAAAGCAAAAGCACATATAGATCACATCCAGTCATAAAGGATCAAGTGACATTCCTAAGTGGTGTATAAGGAGCAGCCTATTCGATTTTAAATTTAACGGAGAAAAAAAAAGCAAGTTGATCATTATTATTATTCTTCATTATTAAACTGAATTCTTTCCCAGCAACAATTACCACAGATGTAGTTCTATCACAAACCTTAATATTTTAAGCACTTAAAGTAGCCAAAGTAGTTGAGTGACTGGGCTTTTTATGACCCACATCCACTAAGCAAGATAGGTATCCATTACTGTGTGAGAGAAAGGATTTAGCGGGGGGGATGTAAGGTCATCTAAGCTGAGTTATGATCACACGTGGGGAATGAAACGAGTGTAACGACAGTCAGAAAGTGGTGATGTTAGAGAGAAGGTCAGAAAAAGGAAGGAGAGAGTCGGTGGGACCCAGCATTTTCATAGATTGTCCTGTCAATCATTTAGTTGCCATGGCACTGTCTCACAGGGTGAAGCCTTAAAGGTGCTATAAATAGATACAGTGATGCAGGACGGGAAGGACAATTACAGTATGATATCGCAGCCAGGGGAGAGTTATTTGTTTGTGTGGTGGCAAAAATGCACTGAATTTTAATCGTGTTTTTCACATTTTGTTGACCACTTCATTGTGCATTTTTCAGACCACAATCTACATTTTCACATTTACACATTCATTTATGCAACACACTCTACATGCAGTTATTTTCTAGTCAATGCAGTGCCCCCACCACCTTTTTATCACAAACACACAGACACAGATGAACACATGGACGGGCTATGTTGAGTTCAATGACTTGCCCGAGGTCACTCGGACATGTGAAGTGCAGGGGCCACGGAACCTTCCAATCTGCTACATCACCTGTGTCACAGCTGCAATAAAGCATGTGCACTTTTAAAAGGATGGTTCAAATTAACTAATGGCGAACTGAATAGACTACCACAATTAATCAAAATTGAGGGCAAACTCAGATTACCCCAAACATACTGCAACAACACCACAAACGCCCAGGATTAACCCAAATCTGGTCCGATGCTGCGATGAGATGTCACAAGTGAAACAAACAATGTCCAGCAATCTCTACTCAGTCAGAAAACAACCACAATTCACCTCCATTCGGAACTGGAACAGTACGACAATTCCAGGGAAGCAGAGGCCAAGAAATGTACTTCTCATTTTACATCTACTGACAGCAGAATATCCGACATCTGGGAGTCGACCGGCACGGAGTTAAGAAGATGGCAAAGCAAAAACGGAAGGACATGCTTCCACCATCAATCCTATTTTAAGTACACCTTTTTTCTCCTAAAAGATAAAACTACCTCGATTCCCGTGTTAGGATCCTGCCAAGATTATCGCTTAAGTGAAACGACACATCTGAGTCCAGTCAGAGGCATAGCCTTGTACTGTATTTTTACCTGCACTCCGGGCAACTGCTTTAACTCATATCATTGTGCTTCCTAATGAAATTACCACTCATTATTATCTAATAATAGCTCCAGGGATGATTTAACTCATATTCCTTGATTCAATTGGACTTATAATAAGCTGAACTGAACTAACTGACAAGAACTATCATTAAGCCTCGAGATAAAAAACTTTTTGTGTAAATTTTTTTCCCAAACTTCAGCGGAGGCCAGCAGAGGGAAGTACCACAGAACATGACACGTAAGGAGGCAGATCCGTCTTTCTGGTCTTCCCTTCACTAGCAGCTTCCCCCTGTAAATCCAGGCAAAGCAGTCAGGATCACCACTCATGTAGCCATCATGCTGATCTTTTCCTTGTCGAAATGACAGGAACATAGCCTGGAATCCCTCCTGAGGTTCAGCACGTTGACATTCCTCCCCGTTTATCCTTTCACCTCACAATGAATCAGTGCCTTCCATCGTTTCCGTGCAGAGAAATCTTTCAGTCGCTTTACCCACATCACATCAGCCATGAAGGGACAGATGTGTAGCTTCTTTACCTTGGAAGCTATGTGATTGTCAATTTCACAGCATCACAGCAATAAACTATGGTAGTTTGAAGGTAGGAAATTATGTAAAAACAAAAGATTTGTGCCACCTGTCTCCTGGTGCATAGAAATGGCACTCAGGTAGCCTCTATTCCTAGAAAACTTTTATAGATAGATCTTTAGCATTATGCAAAAGATGAGGGTGGGGGGGGCATAGTTTTGACTGAGAAACCATAGTCGTTTCTGCAACAAAGAAATAACACACACACACACACACACAGGGATTCTCCTCCATTGTTTTAAGCTCAGAAGGTTTGTCAAGGGCACAACAGAGTGAGTCTCAAAGAGATGATCCAATTACTGTCATTAGCAACATCTAATTGGAGCTTTGAAATTAAAATATTAGCTCAGGCACCAACTCTGCTAACCTACTTTAATGTTTCAGAGAATACAAGGGACAAAAAAGCAAAACAGAATACACAGGAGAGGGAAATGGACAGAGGGAGAGAGTGAGGAGTATGTTTTCAAGCCCAACACGGAAAATTAATTTGGTTCTGGAGTATATCATACGTGCACTTAAGCTATGAGACAGAGGGGAAAACAGTTCATCTGACCCTACAGTCCATCTTCTACCCTTTCAGCCTTCACCTACCTCACCCAATTAACAACTGCCATAATCCTTTAATTTTGCTGACAATTGCGCAATTTGTGTGGGGGCTTGTGCGTGTGTGTGTTGCATGCTCAGGGTCCCACACCATCCTCCAGATTAGTAGAGCCACCCTCCGCCAAGCATCGCCCACAGCGACCAAAGGTAATTGCTTTTTCATTAAGCCTCCGGCACTAATCCCACTGATATTTAGCAGACATGAACTGCCATGTGCATATTCACACGCAAACACACAGGACGAGACAAAGAGAAGACAGAGAGAGACATCCAGACTTCCTGGGAAACTGGGCTTGAGTGTTGGATATTTCTTTTTTGATCACAGTTGAGAGGAAATGCAGGTCGTGAAAATGAAGTTACTCAAGTACTGAAGCAATAGAGAAATTTTCCCCTCAATTTCCTACCTGATAATATCCTTTGAACTGAAAATGAGTGTCTGGGATGATTCTCGACAGTATGCATATCCATGTGTGTGACACTGTCTCCCAGTTAGCCCAGCACAGCTCTAAAATTGAAAAGTGAATTGGGTACTCTATTGACCATCCATTCTTCTTTTCTCTTTCGGTTAATCTCTGCTCTGCATCTCCACCTTGCTCATCTTCCAGGCCTTAAATTAAAAAAAAAAAAATCCTGAGCCTGAACTTTTTTTCCAGGGATGCAGTGGATCCAACGCATACACATTTTAGTCAATTTGGCAAACAACTTTTTGGCATTGTGCTTAGTAATGTACAAGATGACCTTCAATTTAAATACATTTTAGAAAGTAAAGGTTATTAAGTTATAAGTGAAGACATGTGAAATTCAGTCAAGCCAATTAATCTGATTGCATTGAACAACCATTTAATTCATTAAAGGGCAATTTGTACAAAAAAAAACAAACAAATTGTAACTTTTCTATCATTTTTGTTCAAAACAATGATAAATTAAGTCATAAGAAACACATTCCATTTGGTCTTGACTCCTCTCCTCTTTAACATATTTGCAGATGCAGTTATGTTATTCCTCTGGATGCATCCTCATCAAAAAAGTTAACAATTACATTCAGTATTTTTTCCATGTTTTGGGAGGTTGCTTCATTAACATTCAGAGAAAACATACATCCTTTGAGCTGATCAGGCTCAAAGTTTAGTTGTGTAGCACATTTCGTGTACAAGACAATTCAAGGTGCTTTACATAAAACACGGACGTTTCTTGAACTCTGGTGCTATGTCATGTTTGTTTATATAACTGGCCTGCTGACTGGAAACGGGTAGTTTTTTAAAGCGTTTTTATTAACGGCTTATTTTTTTTTTTTTTTTTACACAGATGTACAAGTGGTTGAGCGATCGTAAATGATAAGTCATGTTCCGTAGCACAAACGTATTTTCAAGTCACAAATAGATGAGTCACCGGGGGCGCCATGTCCGCTAAGTTAACGGCTTGTGTGTTGGAGCGCACGGACAACTGCTTTATGGCCGGTGCCTCCTTTGTGATGGTAAAGAGCTTTTTTTGCTGCTAGTTGCATAGGCTAGCTTCTTAGAGCACAACACACAAAAACAGCCACCCTTAGCTTCTGGCGCCCAAACAGCTAACCGTCTCCACCCTTATCCTGTATCATGCCCAGAGACACGTGTTGCCTCGATTCAAACAACCACCGGCTCACCTCGGATGCTGCATTCAAGACCACTCAGAGATAACGTGTTTGTGTTGTTGTTTTTTTTTCCTGAATCATAGTCAAACGCCGGAGATCCGGCACAGTGCCGGAATACTTTAAGCCCTGAATCTTCTCAATGGCCTGATCTGGTACATTTCTATAACTCTACAGTTTCATTTTTGTAGTTGCCTTTTCTCATTTACATTTTCATGCACATCGTGAATTGTGTTCTGCATGTTATTTAATACTTATTTCGTATAAACCGCACCCTTTGCTTCTCTCTCAGGGAAACTAGAATCATCTGGAGTGGGATGAGCAGAGAAGCGTCTCTCTTCTCAGACATTTCTAAGATATCTATGAAATGGGCTGAACCAATGAACACCCATGCTTGGAGCACCAGAGTAAATCTAATTTGATTCCATGTCGCCTTTACAGGCTCTGACTTTTCTTTGAAGTCTGTGGTCCAATATGTCAAGGCACCACTACAGTGGAGTTAAAGCTTTGGTTAAGATGTCTTTCACAAACATTTTCACTGCTCGCACTAATCCCCTCCTGTCATTTCTGCTCCTTCTCTCATCTTTCTTGAAAATCACATGGAGTTATCTCATCTCTAATCTACTAACCACACTGAGTGGGAGGGTGAGGGTGGAGTGGGGGGGGGGGATTAAATAATTTAAAGCAAACTCTCCTATTATTGCAGTATTTTTTCATTATCAGAAATGGTCTGTAATGTGAAATTATAGCAAAGTAAAGATTTTTTTTTTCTGACTGTAGTAATTGTCCCTCTGGAACAACAGCATTAAATTACATTAAAGCCAAAGAAAAAAAAAAATCTTAAGATTAAAGTGTAAGTGCAAATTATCTTATCTATAACTTTAATAGGTTCTGAATGAGTTTCATTGGTAGCCTAAATCAATTTTTTTTCCACATTCAGTGTGAAAAATCTGATCAGAACCAGGAGAGATCAATTGCATCACTCTTGGTTCTGATCAAATTTTTCGCGCAGAATCACCAGAAAGACTCTCAAAAAACTCCCGATGGAAAACTGAAATTGCCTTTTCTATCAAGGGGCAGAAAAGTGTTTGCTCCTGTTGTAGCACCACACGCCTGAGTTGCCTCATCTCCATTCCTGCGTTTTACTGTCGATGCTGAAACAACAACACACAGACAACCCATCATATTCTCTCCACATTACTCTGCTTTATTTCTACTGTTGTTTTTGACTCCAACTTGCTCTACTCTCCAGATTACCGACTATATATAGCACAAGTTATCTTTAATCTCCCTGTTATATAACAGCAAAAGCCATTTCCAGCTGTTCTTTGTTTTTTTTGTTGCACCAAATTATTTATCTCTGAGGGCATGCTCAGTGCTCCTATTGCCTTTTCATCTCTATATCTGCTCCCTTTTTTTCCCTCACTTAGCCCCCCACCCCCACCCCACACACACACACACTTTTTGTCCTCATTTACATTTGTTGCAGAAGATTTATTAGTCTTCTACCACCTTTCCTTTTGGCACAAAGACAGCCAAGCAGTGGAAATGTCCTACGCGGAAAACATGTGACCTGAACTTCAAACTCACACAATTTGATCATTCAAATAAACATGACCTTCTTAAAATGCAGAGCTGAACTGATATTTTCTATTTTCAGAATATAAAATACTCCCAAAATATGCTACACTAGAAATAGGTGCATGCATTTAAACCTTTTACAGGACGTGCACACATGCAAACTTGCACAAACCTTTGAAGTCAGAGATCAAGTTTTAGGTGGCTTCAATTTTATTGATGAAAACTGCCCCTCCAAGGTTTCTGATCGGATGCTGCTATGCCAGAGGAAAGCATGTGATTAATATTTTAGCAGCAAAGATTGATCTGCTTCTTAAGTGTGGCATCAAGGCAGGGTCACATGGTGCGTAAACCTTCTAAGATTTAAGGAAAAATGGGAAAACATTTCACAGAGGAGAAAGGAAAACGGAGAGTGTGAATGATGAATGAGAGTGGGATGTGAAAGGTTGATGATGGAATAATCACGATGGCAGCAGTGCTTTATATACGGAAATCAAACGAGAGAAAAAAATTATGTTTTTAATGATTTTAAAGTGAAAAGGCAGCTTCAAAAAAGGTTTATTGAATTTAATCCAAGGTTTCATACAAAGCTTTAAGACTTGAATATTCTAATCATAAACAATATATATAGGGCTGGGCAATGATTAAAATTTTTAATCACGATTAATCGCATCATTTCCATGATTAATAACGATTAATTGCATTCTATACGCAAAATCAAATAATGAATTCAAAAGAAGTGTAAAATGCACTTTTATTTAAATGTTCTGCTGCCATATGAACTAAAGTGTCATAACATTTGTTGTTCAAACACTTTTAACATCAGCACTTGTCAGTAACACATATTTAGTGTAAAACTCATCTTAAAAAAATGTAAATAAAATAAAGCTTATTGCCACTGCCAGGGCATTAATGTCATCCTGTTTTTATAAAAAAATTTTAAAAAAGTCTACAAACAAAATCCAACAAAAGCATTGTGGCTCAGCACAATCAGAACATTAAAACAGGCAATTTCTGAGGTAACAGCAGAAACTTTTAACAGGGAGTTGGCAGTTGTTACAATTAAGCTTGTTTCTGTCAAATTCTCAGTATGGGAGAAATCTCCATGTTAAAGTTCAGTAACTTTATCAATCCGTGTATCATTCATTCTTTCCATTTTCAAATGTCAATCAAAAATTTAAAAAAAATTAAAAAGTGACATTTTACTACGTTTTTCGTTTTTTAATCTAACAGAAAAAAAATGAAAAAATATGCCTGTTTTTTTATATTTCAATTTTAGACTTGGATCAAAAATACGAAATTAAAAAGCGGGCCACAGAACTGAATTTGTTTTATAATCGAGGACTGGACTTTCTGTTGTCATTACACATCTGTGCCACTAGATGGAGCCTCACTGAAGTAACCAGTAAGAGAACAGCAGGACAGTGAACACATGGAGCAGATCTGATGTAACATGGAGGAATGACACGAAAGTTTTGTTGCAGTCCAGAATTTTTTTTTTTTTTTAGACAGAATTGTTAATATTGCTACCTGAGTTGTTACCCGAACTGTAAAGTACACAGATTTTTATTGCTCTCCATGCCTGTTTTATCTTTTCTGCATGTTTTTTCCGCCAATTATTTTCCGGCTCTCCAGCAGCCAGTAACAGACTTTTCAAAACAAAAGCATCTGAGCAACATGCGTTAACACGCAACAAAATAAATGCTGGCGTTAATAAATTAATGCGTTAACGCGATAATAACGCGTTTACTTGCCCAGCCCTAAATATTTACCTTTATAGAAAGTGAAACTATCTGAGAGAGAATCAGAATGAAAACAGAGACATAACCTTAGATGTAAATAATAAAATGGAAGAGTGATAAATCATAGAAAATGTGCCGTTTCTTCCTCAAAACAAAAAATAAAATACAGAATCACTGGCCACAGTGTAACTGTGAGATAAAGCATCGGACCCCTGGAGCAGCCAGATGTTATCTTCCAGCAAGTGCTGAACTTCTTATTTTTAAAGAATGATTTACCCTGGGCAAGACAGAGAAAACAATCCAGAGATAGAAGATAGAAGAAAATAAAAAAAAAGAGGAAAGAATAAATGTTGACACTGACGCAGGTAAACAGAAGAAAAGTGCAAAGAGTCAACGGAGACAGAGGTAACAGGAGACAATGAGAAAAGTATGAATTCAGTTTCTGAGATAAATCTTTTTGAAAAGCAATTTGGTTAATGAGTTTCTTATTGTTATTCTGGCCTGATGTTTTCAACTGAGTGAGACCTACTCTGTATCTGAGGATGTTTGCGAGAGGATTAGGCGACGTAATCTGCTCTCCAGTATCAGAACGTGATGACTGTGGGTGCCACAGCACAGATGCTCCCATACATCCAGACGGAAAGCGCAATTTGAACTGTGAGTCAGCACTGTGGTTGTGTGCTCACCAAAGATATTGGCAGAGCAGGGGCACTCTGGGTTCAGAGCTAAGACCTCGTCCTTGCAGATTGATTGTCAGAGGAGAATAGAAGGAGCAGCGAAGGAAAAATGATTGGTTGTTGTTTTATACCCCCCACCCCACGACTTACTGTAGGCAGCCCCAAGGATCGCAGTGTAAAGAGAGGACGAGAGGGCTGGAAACTCAAGATTTCTAGTTGGCAACAAAGATGACTAGCTCCCCCTGTCCTACAGTCTGACCCAGGTCAGACTTTTTCTCTATATTTCAACAAATCTTTCTCCCCTTTTAACATCCATTGCAAGGTGGTCATGACATGTAGAAGAGTGAAGAAATGAGGGGTAAATCTTAAAAATAGAGGCAACTGCACGACTTTAACTATTTTATATCTGGATTATGTCCAATGAGCACTAAGGTCACTGTGATGTCTTCCCCGTATCATGATGGCGTGATGCTGCAGAGGAGGTCTGAGCAGTAAAGAAATGATCACACTTTGGGACTATCCGTCTTTCCGTTCATTTCTCAATTTCTTCCCACCTAAAAAATGTTTACACCCGTCACCATGTGTCAAGTAGCTAGGTGGTGATCCTGCTCTCACACGCATTACATGCTCAATAAATAGGCTTACAGGCCATGGGGGAGACAAAATAGGGTGCAGACAGCTACAGCGGAGATGAAAGGATGTCAAAGGGACTTTCTATCCATTTACGCTTGCATCAGATGCCATTAAATGTACTCTTGTAGAAAGCGTTCTCATCCCAGAGCAGTTCTGACTCTTAATCTCGAGACAAGATGCCTCTTGCGTCATGATAATTGAGCATTCACTAAGTTGCCGTAACGGAACTGAGAACGTGAGAGCAGCTTAACTCTGAGTGTCTAAGAGATTTAGTGCTATTTTACATCACCACTTCTGTGAATAAGAAGTCCATCTGCTGTGATTTACATGAAATGCTGATTGGGAGAGAAATCCAGTCCTCATTTTCGTTTATTGCCCCTGCTCATTCCCAATGCCATCTTGATGAATTTAAACGACCTGCATTTATGAATGCGTTACCACGGAGCTCTCCAGCCTGTGACCCATTACTGAGTGGGGTTGTGTTGGTATCCCTGCGTTAAAAGGTCTGCGCGCATTTATGTATGAGAAAGGAGAACACATCTTTCGCCTGAAAACTAAATGCGTCTAAGGAAGCATGTAACAAAATATCTGTGATTTGAGTGCGAGCCAGGCTACTCAGGGAGAGTGGGGAGGTTATCAGCCTGAACAAGAGGCTCTAACTGCTAATGCTAACACTTGCCAAGAACCCTGGAGCTCAAGGATGGGGAGGTCAGACAGCTGGGCTCTATGCCCATGCCTGAGTCACCTATCCTTGGGTAGCAATGAACCAGGGGCAAAGGGAGATGGAGAGTGGAGCCCAAAGGCCACATTTTTTGCCACAGAAAAGGCACAAAAGACAAAGCATGATTGCACATTATCACAATTTCAGGGCCATCTTCAAAGCTGGGTTTAGTTGAGCACACACACACACACACACACACACACACACACACACGTAAGCTGGAGCCAATGTTACAGTAATGAGAGTAGGAGGACACTCCTCTGGAGAGAGGTAGGCCTTTCAGCCAGTTCTCAGTTAGTGATTTCATGCAGACAGACAGAGTAGAGCAGGCAGAGCTCCTCTGTGTGTCTCAGTTTAAATGAAACAGGCACACCGCTCAGGAGTGCTGTTCACCGGTCGACCAGTTCTGTCGCAAACATGGAAGCAATCGAAAGGAGAGAAGGCTGATGGGGAAGGAGTTCGGGCCAAATGTGATTTAAGAGGAATGTTCAGGTTTTCCGAGGAACTTATCGAATCTCTCCTCCAACTTGCGAACACAAACCAGCTCCCAGAAAAGCAAAGCTCACAGAAAAAATAAAGTAAGATGTTTTTCCCGAATGTGTGCTACTTATTTACCTCACTAACTACTCCTCCAGCACCTACAGTAGTTCCTCCAAGTATTCAATCAATACAAAACTTCCTAAAAGAAAAAAGGGGGGTTCCAGTTTATTTAAATACTTAATATTCTGAGTCAGCCAATAAGAACGTGGGCCGTTTTTTTAATACCAGCGCCCTATCGAAACAGAAAGAATGGCTAAACCCGAAGAGGATGAGCAGCGTACAAACCCGTCATCAGGATGCTAATGTTCCAGTCTGGCAGACAGAAGTGTACACCATGGGACCCGCCTGGCACTGCTGATGCCCCCGGGGGGAGGCAAAACCCAGCTGGAGTGGTTGATGCAACTCGAGGGAGAGTAATTGGGTGTAGAATGACTGATGCCTCCAACCAGCAGGGACACAATCCACGTAGGTCTGAACTCTAATGATGCTGAATTGAGTCAGATGAGCGACTCCAGAGTTTAATTAGTGTTGATTATGCTTTAACTCTGCATGTTTTGGGCATTTGAAAAGATGAAATTTCACTTGTTCTTCTCAATAGTGGTAAAAAAAAATGCCTGAGAAATGAGCAGAAGAAGAGAAGAAAAATGACCTTTTCTAAAGAAAAAGGGTAAACAAAGAATTAAAAAAAAAAAAAAAAAACTGAAATCAAATGTGACCCGTGACCACAAAACGGCAAACAGACGAAACGGTCTAACACTAAAGAGCAACGGATTTAAAGATGCATTAACTGAGACACGTTTGCTGAGGCTCTCCTGAAGCTGGAAATAAACTGAAATCTTTGATGCGATCACCTTTGCTTTCTCCTCTTTCAGATCTCAACAGCTGGTTCCCTCTTCTCTTGGTCAGAGAGCACACCAACAACAAGAAAAGAGATGACGATGACGCCCAGCAGTCGGTCAAGATCAACGCAGATACAAAATAACACAGACTCCCGTATACCTAAGCGCCGGTTTTCTCAAAAGCAAAATCAATACAGAGAGAGAAATGGCCCTAAAAGGTTACAGAGTCAACAAA
This sequence comes from Hirundichthys speculiger, assembly GCA_018398805.1. NCBI lineage: Eukaryota > Metazoa > Chordata > Actinopteri > Beloniformes > Exocoetidae > Hirundichthys > Hirundichthys speculiger. Next base: position 1,639,623 of record JAGFBZ010002379.1, on the reverse strand, counting down.
CACACACAGACGGACACTTTTTAAATGAATGTGGAAGGCAGCAAATTGTTCAGTTGTGGATGCTGTCAGCTCCTGATGTGACTTCCCCATAACAACTTTAGGAGGACTTAATTATTAATTATATCCAGCACAGGCACATTTTATTTCACTTGTTTGACCACTGACAAAATCACATCTTCTTCAATCCAGAATATCCTGTCAGTATGCTTCTCACAAACAAAAAAAGTAAAGGAGGAGGGGGGGCACGACATCTTGTTACTTTGTTTTTTGTTTATGCTTCTCTCTCCTCCATTTTTTTCCCCTTCATTTCGAAATTGAATGTAAAAACAGAAATATGATGCACACTCACATACACATATACCCAGGGAAATATCACGGAATTATATTCTGCTATTCAAAAATAGTCCAAGAAGTCAGTAATGTATACAGATTTAGAAAGCAACACTCAGGGTTGACAGAGTCCCCAAATGAATGTCAGCTCCCACAATGCAGTGACAATGAAATGAGTCAAGGATAAAAGGAACAAGAATTGAAAAGAAAGAATGGAAGAAGGGAAAAGAGACGACTTTGTAGTCGACTCCTGATTTGTGAAAAGCAAGAACATTTAAACTAAAAGATGTACAGCAAAAGTTCACGGATCCTTTGGATTTAAAACATTGAAAAAGAAATATTTCAGAACAAAATGCACTCTGAACACTCTGAATCATGCATGGCGATGAAACTTTGTTAAGCTGAAGAAAGCAAGTTAAAGATATATTTTAAACAGACTCAAGTTCATGCACGACTCCAAGCTTCCAAGTTTAAGACAAATTCAAATCTTAAAACTGGACAAAAGAGGAGACAACAACAAAAAAAAAAAAAAAAATCTGAACTCTGGTCTCCAGCCGAGTCTCTCCACGTACCTTGCAGAGCTTCTGGTAGCGCGGCGAGGAGATGGCCATCCTCTGGAGCCTGTGTAAGAAGACCACCACTTTCTGGAGGGAGGTCCGGACCATGGCCATCATCTTAAGACTGCTACAAGTCTGCAGCAGCCTGCTCCTGGTCCGCATGCTAGCACTGCCCTACCCCGCTCATATTGTTCTCCCTCTCCCTCTCCCTAGCCAACCGACCAGACCCCAGCCAAGCTGACGTGATGTACGCACGCAGTCATACAGAGAGAGAGAGAGAGAGAGAGAGAGAGAGAGAGAGAGAGAAAGTAGGGAGGAAAACACAAAACACTCACATTCACAGCGTCCTCAGCTCAGCATGCCCCCACGTTTCGTCACACACACTCCACACAGCGAGCGCAGCCTCGCTCAGCCTCCTTTCTCTCTCTTTATAAAGAGTCGCTCCAACACATCTGTCAGCGTGCGCTCACACACGCACTACGCAGACGAAGCGAACAAGGCAAGACAGTCACTTTCTCCTCCACGCGGACATTCGCACGTGCACCCCGAGACAGAGGATGATCAAACAAATCACTTGTGACGACACCCTGCAGAGTCAGATGAGGGTGACGAAGATGACAGGGAAGAGGAAAAATGAGTGCAAAGAGGAGGAGAAGAGTGGAAATTGCCGGCGAGCTAGGGAGGAGAGAGGAAAGAGAGGCATGAGTTGAAGCGGACGAGAAGAGTGAGTGTTCATGAGGTTCACTTTTTACTGCCTCTGATCGAGAGGGGGAAGAGAGGAAAGGAGTGAGAGAAACAAAGACGAGAAGCAGGAGAGTAAGGGAAGACAAACAATGCCTCTGTCGTGAAGGGTAGGATGATATTACGCCTGGCTACGGATGGATCAATGCACAGGAGACGGAGAAAGAGAGGAGAGAAAGGCGAGAGGCTGAGCAGGAACAAATGAAATGCACACACACAATAGAGCTACAGAAGGAGGGGGGGGGGGTTATTTCAGGCATCTAGGGTTCCTGGAAATATTGACTCCATTCATTTTCTTCATCGGCAGTCTTAGCTGGAGCACTTCCATGATTTAGACGGACGTGAAACTCTTGATTGAATCACGGGCACGGACACGAGACGGGAAAATATGCCAGCGAAAATTACGACTTCATGTAAAAACAGGTGAACGAGTCAGCGAGAAACTTTCACAAAACAAATTGCCCACACACTGAGCTTCACACGCTGATATATGTACCCCCAAAAAAAAAGACAAAAAACTGCAGAAATACTTCAGTGCTGCCTCAGTTACTAAGCCTTCAGATGACGGTATCTATAGCATTTGAAAAATCCCCATAGCTGCAATGACAACTTTTATTCAGTCACCATCAGCTTCTCAGGAGTAGAAGTGACATGTAAAAGATCGATTTGCCTGAAAACATCAGCACCAAAATGCATATTTATTGGGTTGTGACTCCAGGGCCCCTTCTCCGTTGAAACCAACTCCATCTTTGTTATGTATACTTTTAAGCCTCAATAGAACCTAAAAGGAGCTCTGATATATAAATTCACTCCCCAGTATAATTGTTTTGAACAGACAAATTAGCTTTAGAGGCTAAAACTGTCTTTGCCTCAGGCAGTAAACATGTTCATTCCTTCTGCAAAGACTTACTTTTTAACAGGGGTTTATGGGGATTTACTCGCTCTTTTGAAGCTAACTTCAAGTGGTCTTTTAAGGCTTTGCAGTTTCAAAAAGCAATCTAAACATATTTTAAAGCAAATGACCTTAGCCTTAAGTAAAACTACATGATTGCATTTTTTTTAAGGCACGTCTCAGTGTCATCAAACACAGAGGACATGATTACAAAAGGCATGTGTGGTCCAAATCTAGTAACCAAAGAGTAACTGAGAATGACAAGGAAGAGACAGAGAAGAGGGGGAGAAGAATAGATAAAAGGCTTTTCATGCATGTTATCATTTCATTTCTTGAGAGACAATATCTGCTTAAAGCATGCAAATTCCAAGAGATGTCATTAAAAAAACAAAAGGAGAGTGAGAAAAAAAATAGATGCAGGTAAAAAAAAAAAAAAAAAAAAAAAAAAAAAAAAAAATCAAGACTATGGTATAATACCCACTCAGCTTCTGTGAAGCCACTGATTACACAGTAGCGTACACAAAAGACAACCGATAACAAAATTCATGTTATATACACAAGTCACTTTCATGCACTTTTTATGTGAAGAGCTATTATAATAATAATTTAAAAGAAAACTCTCTCCCACAGACAGAACAAGAGAGCATTTATATGAAGTGAGGATGAGTAGACTTGACACAAACTGCTCTCCATAATTACGGCTTGTGCATTTCAAAATGAGCACAAACTGACACACAGACAAACGCTGTGCTTGGTGCGTGCTACTTAAAGCATCTGATTGCCCGGTAGATTTATTCGAATGAAGGGAAACACAAAGGCAGCAAAAGGAATATGTATAAATAAATACCCAATTCTGAAAATCACAAAGAGGCAGCATGATGAGCTGACTGAAGAGCTCTGTTTAACTGGCTAATGCATCCATTTCAGTGATTCCACAGTATTGATGCTGCTGCTTCACAGGGAATTAGAGATTGAGTGCTGGCTCTGCCTAAATGCTGCTGGCATTACTTCATCTCAACAATCAAGAATGAGTAGAAAGCACATAGAGTATGCTTCAACTGGTCACAGTTAACTTGCCACAAACACATTCAGGCACAGACACCACCAGACAAAGGCTTAACGCGCCAAGGTGATTAAACTCAGTTCTTCAAGCTCTGCACACCTTTTTGCACTTTTCTGCTGCTAGCTATTTTGTTTTCCAATACCTTCCACCATGTGTGCGCATAAATGTGACATTGATTGGCTACACACCAGCTCCAAATGAGTGAGAGGTTATGACGCCGCTCGTACCATGGACATTATTCCAGCGATGTCCAAGGCTCTGGTGGACAGTTGCACATTAAATAGAGGGACTGAGTGTGTAACAAGATACAAATTACAAGGTTAAATAGCCAGAAAATCAGCCATTCACACAACATGACAAATGGATGACACGATGTAAGACTCCGTCTGTGACAATAAGATGCTTACTACACTACAGTATTTTATTTCAAATGTTTGTAACTTACACACTTAACCAACAGTCTATGCCATTAAAAATGATGACAATCAAAGGATCACACATGTTCAAAAGTTTTTCCAAATGTATGCTAAATTAGATAGATAGATAGATAGATAGATAGATAGATAGATAGATAGATAGATAGATAGATAGATAGATAGATAGATAGATAGATAGATAGATAGATAGATAGATAGATAGATAGATAGATAGATAGATAGATAGATAGATAGATAGATAGATACACACACATGTAACTATCAGAAATAATCACTTCTAGTCAGCTAGAAAAAAGTAATCCTACATGTTTTTTTTTTTAAAGGAAACTTTCTTTTTTTTTGTCCTTGGGTGAATGGTTGTGAAACTGAACAGGGAGGAGATTCCAGGCTGCAGTGTAAGTGCTGGATAGGTGAAACCTGAGGGCATCATCTCCATTTAATGTTGGTTTTTTTTTGCCCCAGTTGAACATGGAAGGCTTCTTTCACCACTCCCTCAAACCATCTGTCTTCTCTTTCCAGAATGTGTTCATTACTTTTTTTCAGAAGAGTGTCCCTTATCCTGAAAATACACTTGGATCACTGGGTCCTGACCCGAGGAGCTGGCGCCATGCATTTGTGGAGTTGCGCTGGGCTGGGTACACAACACCGCCCAGCTTCTGTTTGGTTTTTCTTATTGAAGGTCTCCACAAAAGCTCATGAGCCTGACCCCCCCACCAGTGAGTCAGAACTGAAGACCAAATATTCCAGATTGCCAGTGAACTGGACATGTGGGAATTCCACATGAGGTACCATCAAAACAAAGTGTACTTTACCAAGATCCCACTTGGTAAATCCTGCTCCCCTAACTGTCATTAGAATATCAAAAACAATGACCTAATAAAGTGTAATCCTGACATTTAGCCTCTTTATTTTAATACAATTTCAACGAACTTGCCACATGTAAATGTGCATCTGTCCTCACGTCTAACCAACAGCTAACACAAGTATATATGTATCTAAATGCAGTGATGGTATCTACGGTGATAAATAAAATGTGTCAAACTAAATCAGCGATAACCAAACGCTAAACAGAGCAGTCAACAATAAAGCACTTTCGTTTCGTGAATACCATCTATCCATCTAAATACCAATAGATAACGAAACAAAAAGAGGATAAAGTCAGTCAGTGGGCGAGAACCAATTCAGAAACACTCATCAATATGTTCAACTTGTGCCAGTATGTCTCTGTATGAGCTTAAAGCTCCACTCACTTTTAATGTTACACATTTACCAAGAATGTACATGACTGTGACAAACAACATGTGGCAAGTCTCAGAAATCACTGTAGTCATCCAGGTAATGATTCCTCATAATTCTTTGAACGTTTGACCTGGTTTGAACTGTAAAATGTAAATGTGAGTAAAGACATAGTTACATTCTAGAGAACAGAGTTCTGTGAAAGAAAGGTGACAATGCAGCCTTGGGAAGGTGTCCAAAAAAAAAAAAAAAAAATCTGTGGCCCCTTTTATCTGTTGAAAGTGTTAGTTGAAATGAATCTGGTGTTTTCTGGCACTGAAGTGTTACACTGAGCATGAACTGATGTGTCAGATGATCCCAGAGGTGAGGTCTGGGTAAATGACACGCAAGTAAAGGGAGGCGCCGACACACACACAATGAATATCTAATCAGCATACAACAAGAGGATCAATGAGCCACATTCAGTGCATACAAGCCTCCTCATGCCCCCTGTATGCCTTTATACGCCGTGCACCCACGTCTCACGTGCGTTAATGAAGGATGACACCGAGATAATTGGCTTGCACCTGTGCGTGAATTCTTCACACACTCACGGTTTCTCTGTCAATTTCCAGCCCTACCTCCAGTTGTCGTCTCAGCTCTTTCATGTGGGTGGAGTCTTGAGACAGATCTTCCCTCTGGGAGGCATCAGCCAGGACATTGAGAGTTGTCTCTGCCTCCTGGAGCCATCTGAGGAAGGACTCCAGCTCCCTGAGGGAAACCTGGACTCCCTTCAGTTCACTGTCCAGCTGGGCATGATGGTCACTCGCCCTTCAAACAAACATGAACAAACTGAATATGTGATAAAAGTTGGGTTTCATGTATCTAAATGCAGTAACAGTATTTGCAAATAGCTGAATAGACTGGTAAAGAGGTGAGTTTTTATGTACCTATTGGTGATGTTGTTCCAGGCAGCGTTGTGTTTCTCTGTGATCTCTTTGATCTTCCTGGTGTCATCAGTAGCATATTCTCGTAAAAGGTGACTGGATAGCTCATTGAAGGCTGCAATTGTACCGTGACCTCGCCCAAGACCTTGAAGAAACTCCTGTAAAACAATCAGTGCTGTGACACTCGAGCGTGACACCAAATACTGGACAAATATGATTCAACGTGAAAATCATGAGCCGCTCTGAAGGACCCTCCTGGCACTACTACATTTCTTTCTTTCATTCTTTTCTTTTTCTTTAATTAGTCTTCCTGCAATGTTTAGTGCCTGCACTTCATAAGACAGAGTACAATGCATGGATACAAATGCTCTGTTCCATGCAGCGATGTAGCATGGTTTGTCTAACCTCTGCTTAATCAGGCGGTTTGTAAAAAACCAAACTGATTACTATTATTATTATTACAGATTTAGTATAACCAAATAGATCATGCGTATGTGAAAACTGGCTCCCATTCTTTTAATAAAAAAGCGCATTTTACGACTTTAAATTACACAATTACTCATCAAGACACGACCACACAAACCACAGCAGGCGTGTGTGCATGCAGCACACTGGAGTCCGTTAAACTCAGTTGCCCTCTAGTGTTCGGTTCTTGTAATTTCTCAGGCATCTATGGCAAGCAGACTTAATTTCCCACCCACTCAGCTGTTGTGGTTGTGTTATATTTATTCATTCTTACCTTCTACAAACATAGACAGCTATGCAAACAGCCTCAGTTATGCAAGTCAGGTTTGTTGTTGTCTTTTACTTTTTTTTTAATATTTGTGCCAATTTCCTCTTACCTTACTGTCTTCAAGCTGTTTGGTTAAGGGATCTCTAGATCGCTGGAGAAGGGTCTGGAAATGTCCGTCGGTATGCCCGATAAGGGCCTTCACCTCCTTCCTCAGCTCGTCCCACTGGTTGCTGTGGACTGTCATGTTATCCAGCTGCTGGAGGCGAGCTTCAACCCCATGCTGAGTGTTGTCCCACTGGCTGCGGACTTTCTCCACTACAGCCAGAGACAGATGCATACACAACAAACATAAAACATAAAGATGGATAAAAAAAAAAAAAAAAAAAAGCATTCTCATCACTTTTGCAGAAAATTCTCAGTGTGTTTCATCCGTGAGTGCCATCTCTTTTGAAAACCCTCAATGAAGTCAACTTGCTCTGACGTACACTTCTCAGTAATAGATGTGCGAACGTCCAGATTAGAGGTCTTGTTTTTGATGTTCTGTGCCAAAGTGAAAATGGCCTCCAGCTGAGGATGTCGCTGCTCCAGATCGCCCTTTGTCACCTGCCATGAAGAAAGATGGAGAAAAAAAAAAAAAGAGGAAAATTACACCAGGGCTGGGGCTGGAAAGATCTGGTTTCTGAGTGGAATTGATTTTCATTTGAAGTATCCCATATTGATTCATGATATCTCAAGACCTATCAATTAATTTATCATACCGGCCCGAATATAGGATAATATTTTATTCTAGAAATCATATTCTCAAAAATGGGATTCGTCTTATAATCGAGGTCCAAGACTTTTCTATTGTCGTTACACATCTGCGCCACTAGAAGAAGCTGCACCGGAGTAATCTAGTAATCAATGGAGCATCACAGTAAACACATGCAGCAAGATCTGATGTTGAATGGAGGAACCACGGGACCAACCCCAGCAAAGGGGTTTGAAAGTTTTTTTTACAAGTCCAGAATGTGTTTTTTTTTTTACAGGAAAAATGATTAATGTTTGTTCTTAAATTTGAATATAACTTGACTTTGATGGTTATGCAGTTATTGACATCATTAATGCAGTTATCGAAGTACATGGTTGTTGCTAATCTGAGTGCATAATGAGTGCATAAGTTTATTCAAATAGTACTATACCTCCTAAATAACTTAGAAACCTGACACATACCTTATCTTAAGTATGGTACCATACTTCCTAAAAAAGATTAAATCATGAAAATGTTTAACAATACACCAGAATGTTATCTCTGTGTGAGTTTTTCTATAATAATTGTACAATTAAAAGTTGTTTTATGAATAATCATCATATTTTTATTTTCCCAAAACGATATTAGAAAAATAGGGGTCATCTTATAATCAAAGCCGTCCTAATTCGGGCCGGTACGGTACCTCATTTAGACCAGAATGCCTGGTGCACATGGAAGGTATACATTATGTGTTAAAACAGGTATTAAATGTGAGAATATTTTACATACATGACACGTACATACGTGTCATGTATACATACATACACGTGTTCATTACAAATGGTTTGATATTAATTTATTGTAGCAGCATCATGGGCAGCTACTGAGCACAGAACATGAGCGTGGCAGCTGATGTGAATGAGTGAGAGAAAATGACACCAACTCTCCTTAAATTTCACTGCCTCAGAGTGATGTTTGCACATTTAAATACACCTGAAAAGACTTATGTGTATTTTTTTTCATATTCAAGCAAAATGATATTATAACTCAAATGATCTTTAACAAAACTGACCTTGAATCAACTCTAAGCAAACAAAATTGAGAACTGGTGAATCAGACATGAGTTGATTTTAGTAATTAGGTGTGTGATAACCAGCACAAAATTAACAACATTTGTGGTCAGAATTATATTTGGAAAATTAAATTTAATAAAAAATATCCTCCTTAATCACACAAGCATCTCAAGGACAGGCCCCTCCTCCTCCTCATTTCTCACCTGCAGACGTCCAATAGTTGTCCTAATCTCCTTCGTGTCCCCCACAGTGACAATATTAGATTTGAGCATCTGGGTGATCAGGACAAGCCAGTCCGCCAGTTCTGTGGCAGTTTGGTTGAGATCAGTCGGTGCCACTGTGTCGGGTGTGCGCGGGGTTTGGTGGTGGTCGCTCACCAAGCTGGTCATCTGAACGGCTGAAGGCACTGCGGATACTGGAAGCAGCAAAGAATGGTCAAATGTAACATGCTAATGTATAGATCTTATTTAGAAAGAAATAATGTCATAAAACTTTGGGGCAGCAGCATGTGAGAGAAGATGTTGTCAAATGGCTCTCAGAAAACAGTACCCTTGTAATCATGATGAATGAGGTATCACAGATTGTTTTTAGTGTACAGTACTTATTTGTTATTATCATACATGCTTGTCATATTCTAGATACTGTAAAACCAATAAGGATTTTGGTGTTATATTATTATGTCACCCGAGAGCTTTTATACAGCATATTTACAGTTACTCCCTGTTAAGAATACATAAAAATCAGATCTATACACTGCATTTTCTTTTTCAATATTTAACACTTCCATGGGACAGGTTATAAATTACTTACTCCTCGCGTCTGTGTTAAATAATAAACACAGAGCCAGTGATGCATGAATTGTAAATTCAGGTAAGATTTTTACCAAGATGCTGGTGGTGAGTCCACGTAGAGACAGTTGGCTGAAGAGATTCCCTCAGTCCATTGTCCAGGGCTTTCCAATCTGCAGCCAGCTGCTCCACTTTACCCTTAACATACGACGGAGCAGAGGGACGCATATTATTAATGACTCACTATGGTACAAAAGGTTTACAGAAGGAAATAATATATTAGGACTCTAATAAAACAGCCAGTTAAACTACAGTAACTTATGGTCATGCTGGAGTACCCCTGGTGGGGTAGTGGCCCTTTAATAGTTCAATATGGGGTAATTATATGATACAATTTGCAATATGCTCTCTATTAAATTATATTAGTATAGTGTAGTACCTTTTCCTCAGGCAACAGCTGCTGTTGTCTCTGCAGCTCAATGGAATGAGCCAATAGTTCCTCCAGGTCCTTCTTCCTGTCCTTCATGGAGGCCTCCAGAGCCTTCAAAAGATGTTTTTTTTAATCAAATTGGGTACAATATTTGTACAAAGGATGAATTGATTTTTAAGTGCCTTGCAAAATATGCTAAATGTAATGTATTTAGCTCATCTACCAGTGCTTGGGAGGGGTTCAGGCCTCGAGTAATGATTGTCTGGTGTGTGACGACAACCCAGTCCGTCAGCCTTTTCATCCTATCCTGGAACTGGCTATGACTCTGCAGATTGGTCTCCACCTCCCCCACTTTGTCAAGCAACTCGTGGGTCACCTGCAGAAGAAAACGACGGAAGAGGAAAGAAATGAGGATGAAAAATAACATTCGAGACACGAGAGGAGGAGAAAAAGAGCCACTAAAGAAGGCAGGCAAGATCAAAATGCTGTGCTTGTAATGATGTAAAAATACTGCATTACTTATACATTTACAGTATGGCTTTATTTTTCTATATCGAGACAAAACATCAAATACAAGGCTGAGCATCAAACTAATAAAAACTGGCAGAACTCTAACCTTGCTCCACTTGAGGTTGATGGCTCTTAGTTTTCCAAAATGCTGGTCTCTGCTCTGAGGGCTCACACTCTGACTGGACAAGATGTGGGGAGCGTGCTTGTTCAGCCAACCAAGCCGTTCATTTTGTGCATCCATTTCCAGAGCGAGGGCCTGCCAAGAAAAGTGCAGTGACCCTTAACTTCAAAGAACCGCAAGTAAATGGAAAACAAGGAAAAAAAAAAGTCACGGGGACAGAAGAGTACAGCTGTGCCACATCATGTCAGTCACTGTACTGTTCTCAATACGTTTATACGGAGAAAGTCTGGCCGAGTTTGAAAGGGAATGAAGAAAGAGCAGAGCAAGTATTTCACTCTACAAAGCTACACTGCTGAAAACATCAAATGTGAGCGTCCTGACTGAAATACACAGCAGCTTGAGCGTGCAGTGCACATCCTAGGAGAAAGTTCTCGACCAGCTTTGGGACGGGAATAAAAATGTCACCGGTTCTGTAAATGTAACTAAACTGAGCATATTTGTCGTACCTTGAGCTCTTTGAGGTTTTTGTCAGGGGCAGAGACAGACAGGGAGCCAACAGCATTTTCTGCCTGCTCCAGCCACACAGCCAGCTCCTCACGTCTCCTCACTAGGTCTGACAGGGCTGGATCCCCTCCAGCCAACCTGCACACATACATGCGGCGCATTATTGCACTCAGATTAGGATCTCCATTTCCTCAAGGTTGCGGGTCTGTTCCTAAAATTTACATTTAAATTGTTACAGACTGATTTACCACACTGATAACGTTAACCTTTAAAAGACTGACAAATACACAGTCGGGTGTGGTAGTGAAGGGGAAGCATTAACCAGTGTTTTTATTGTGCTGACAGCGCAATATTGAAATTTCAACGCTGATACTGGATCCCCTAATCTTGCGTCCAGTGTTTCTGCGGATACCTGTGCTGTCTGTCCGAGACTTGATGGTTGACAGCTCTCCAACGCTGACCCAGAGTTTCTAACTTTTCTTCAAGCAGGGACCCATCGGGAGATGAAAGTTTCCCAATTATGTGCTCCCCGGCGCGGGTCAGCTCAGCCAGAACAGGTTGATGGCTGGCAAGGCCTTCTTCCAGCTCCTAAAAATACAAATAAAAGACAGACAACCGTGAGGTCAAATGTATCACAACGAAACAGGTGAAATTGTGATTCAGACGCACATCATAATCTATTTCACCCGTGCCCCAAAATCTGTAGCTCAGGCTCATCTTTCCAAGCGAATACTTATTGACACATGATTTGTAGCAAGTCAAGATTAAATCTGCCAAATGCCCACCTTCCACTAAGAATGATTTAACATGCCAAGACAGACCCGTAAAGTAAGCTGACTGATTGTATATTCTGCCAAAGGGTGAGTCAGCTAACAGATCTCTCAATTCCCTTCCACTCGATCCCTTATCTCATCCTCAGTGACTGCGGAAATATTTAAAAGAGGTAGACAGGCAGGAGTGTAGCTGGAGCTTCGCAAATCACACTGATAAAGGCGTTAATGGTCATGGTGCTGTCAGCTGTGATGCAGCACCTTCAGAGAATTCAACTCCTCTTGGAAATGAAAACACTGTTTTAGTCATCAAGCAAAGCTGAATTCTTATCTTATTTTTCACTGCTGCTCATTTCCGTTCTGCATAATCAATAGTTTGATGTGTTGTTTGTTTATGAGGTACAGTAAAGAAGCCATTTTTTTTCTTTAGGGGATGATATGCAGTTCTCTTCTAACATATCCAAACGTAAGGCTGCCAATACCTCAAGAATATTTGTTTGGAATTCTGGGAAGTTGATTTTTTTTTTGCGTCTAACTTACAAATACATGATAACAGGGTGTCCATATATGATTAGTAAGCATTGGGACTTAAGCTTTCCACATCACAGAAATTACTAAACAAATATAAATATTCGTTACTTACTGGAGGAAGATTTAATGCACACATAAAGATCCTGTGTAACACATACCTGCATGTATATGTAAACTCAGGTAGTCACATACTCATAAGTCCACTGACCTGTTGATGCTGCCGTGCAGACTCCAGGTCTACCTGTCCATCGGGGCCAATGCTCTCAGAGAGCAGTGTCTCTGTGTCCGTCAGCCACTGACTCAGGTCCTTCAGGTCACAATGAAACTGCCCCCACTTCTCCACGGCACGGTCAAAACTCCTACAGCACAAACCAACTACCATTAGGGCTGTAGATCACTAGTTTCATACAACACACAATACAATTTCAATTCGATTCAGGAGCCAGTTATTGATATGAGACTATATTGTGTTAATTGACCACAATCACTTCCATTCATTTATAAACTGCTTGCGTAGCTACAGTGTCACATGACATTTATATTTCTGGGTTAAATGATAATCAATCTGTTCCTTTAAATCAAATTAACTACACCAGGCCACCTGATAGCATGTACTGATGATGACTGCATGGACTCATATCCAAATGCTGTTTTTATTCTGTTTTTATTTCAGGTTTGGTGCATCTTAAAAATATTGGGTGAGTGTTTATTTTAGAGGAACTGGAGGGCAAACACACAAGAACATCCCTGAATGACAGCAAATTCTCTAATTATACTCAGAGTTAATATTTACAACACTTCAACAAAAGATTCAAGCAGGCTGTGTTGCCGCGTGATTCAAATGTTTATCAAGACTCTGTACTGACACCATGCAGGTTGCTAACAGGGAGGAGAAAGAGATTTTTACAGCAGCAGTGGACTTGAACTTAGAGACACATCAGCTATTCCACCAGCGAATGAAACTGCGACTTGACCGTCGTGGAGGTACTCAACTCCGGTTGGAGTCGCTGGTGAGGAAATGACACCACTACAGTTGTGTTTCGCCTCCAGACACAAACCTGCTCTCCTCCTCTTCCCACCAACACCACTCACGCGGTAAATGCCAGGTAACAAAACTGGCCCAAAAAAAAATACATTTAAAAAAAAAAAAAAATGTCACAATCTTTGATATCACTAATGCTGCTCAAAATCAATCAAAAACCTAAATCTTGCTTATACTAGCTCTTAGCATCCATAGACCCAAAGTTATGACAATTCACATCCACATTTCTGAGACATGTTTAAAGAAAGAACAAGAAAAAGAAAAAAAAAAAAAAGGAGACCGACTGGCACTTGGAGACTTTTTACACAGATTATAAAAACTTTAAATGATCTCTTAGTAAAATAACTTCCAATAAAAGGAGACATATAAAATGAAACTATGAGGAAAACACACTGCAAGTATTAATACCGCAGTTAAGCATTCATAATGGTGGAAAAATTACCATTTTAGAACATTATATTTGCTCTAATAAAGTCAGACATTTAATTTACTGTGGTTTAACAGTGCCTCTGTGACAACTTGCAAGTACTATATTGTTTGTGGTTAGGTAGTTTAGATATTCAATTATATTTTATAAAAAATAAATAAATAAAGGATTTTTTTTTTTTTTTTTTTTTTTTGAAAATTCAAATGTGCAAGAATTTGACTGTTATGGGCTTGGCCGCAACCCAGATTTGCTGACATTTGCTCTATGATAAAGTCATTAAAAAGTGCTACATTTCTTAAAAATATTATTTTGCATTTCTTAATAAGAACTTAAAAAGGCATTTTTCATATTTATGTAGTTTATATTTGTTCAATTTACAACTTATCTTTTTTGTCCCTCATAGATCTGTCATGAGCATCACATTCAACATTTTAGAGAGCAAGTTAGTCACATGTTGGGATGCTAATTCAATACTCCAGGGGAACAAGACATGAGGCAGAAGCGTGGTTTTTGATGGCCACATTTGTAAGTAATTTGATGTTTTATACAACCTGATCTAAGAGTATGTTTATTAGCCATCATTACCGAACACGTTCCTATTTGAATATTCATTAGTAAGGAGATTTCACTTTATTTACATATGTCCAATGTACATTGTATCCTAGCTAAACAGACAGCTTATCATGTCTAAAACCTAACATTTTCAGCAAAAAGGGAAAATTGCCATCACTTATTGTCATTACCATCACAGCCACTTGTGTGATGGTAATGACGCGTGATAGTTATGAGAGAGAACATGTTTTTAAAATGTCTCAAATGCACTTACAAATACTTAGAACATGATTCTTATAGAGCATGTTTAGCACTTACTGGAATGATTCAGAAAACCTTGCTTGTCATATCATTTTGTACTAAAATCAAAAAAATGTCATTATCATCACAACAAAACACTCGAACAACTTTGAAAAGACCATAATAATATCAAAATTATTATGAAATACAATCAAAGCTATGCTCAGATCTATGCTCCAGACCAATCAATAAACCATCTGACATCGGGGAAAAAAAAAGAGTTCAAACAACATTTCTTTCTCAAAATTCCAAAAGTCAAAAGTGCCCCAAATTGAAGAATCACCTATATAGTTATTTCATTTCAAGGCAATCAAGTAGAAATAAATCTGATCAAAGGCATCTTAACAAAAGTTCTGGATGAGAAATTTTATAAAATAAGCTCCATTCTGTTGATTTACAATGACACCTCAAGGTTTTTGTGATGACAGATTTAGTGCTTGAGCATTTGTAAGCAATCACAAAATAATCTCACTAGTTTACTCTCATCGCTGCACTCACCTGCTCTGCCAATAAACAGTGTTTATGCCCAAGTAACTGTATTCACAGTGATCGAGGTCAACCGTTTTTGAATGAGTGAGTTAATCCATGTGTAGGAATGACACCGTTCATCCCCAACAAAATATACTGTTATCAACTAGGGTTAGTGTGTGTTTTACTCTGCCCTACTCTTTCTGAAGTATATGTTCAACTGCGGTCTGTTGACGAGCAGACATCTGGCATTTATTTCCCCCTGCAGCTTTGACCAAACACGCTGATGTACAAATTCATACATCCAGACTACATGTGGAAATGGCAGCTTGGCTGGTTCTCTCAACTGTCCCAATTCTTTTTTTTCCTCTATTTATAAAAGACCTATCAAAGTCTGGCTGAATGCTTTCTTTCAAGCTGCTGAGTCGTTTCACATACCCCTTGCGCTGATTGTACATGCGATTGAGGCGGTCCCATTCAGCGTTGAGCTGCGTGAGGGCGTCACCCATCTGTGCCACTTCAGTAGGGGAAGCATCCCTGATGGCATCAGGCTGGCGTTCATGGATCCCTGTGATCTGATCACCCAGACGCTCCAGGTTCTCCTTTATATTCTGAAAGAGAAGCACCAGCAAAGCTCATTTAATGGGCTGACAACCCTCAGAGTTGTAGTAGCTGATTATCCACCACTGAAAACTATCATCAATAATATCATGCTCAACACTACAAAGATTAAAACATTTTATGGAAAATCTTTTTGATTTCATTAACTTGGATTGAGTGGATGGAGAGTCATTCCTAATGTGCTGAATAAATATTTTAAAATAAAATAAAACTTTCTATGACAGTGTTTTCAATAACATTCAGGGTTTTTTGTTTGTCTTGTTTACAGCAACTGTTTCAGAAAAAAAAAAAGAAATGTTCAGGAATGCGCTGCTTGAAGCTGGCAGCTTGTCTCTGCAGCTCATCCATTTTTTTTGCACTATTTTTTGGTGTTTTGTCAGTTTTTTTTTTATCAACTACTGATGGATATTCTGTGGATATCACTGTGGAAAGAAGAGTTTTTTTCAAGAGAAGAGCTTCTTTCATTGAAACAGAGCAAATCTAGAGTACATCATCCTGTTCCAGCTGAGATTAAGAGGAGTTTTCGTGATTGCCGTGCTGGTGCTAAGGTGAAGGTCAGGAAATGGAGATACAATCCACGTGTCTATAATAATAATGCGACTTAGAAGGTTGGGTGTAGGAGGAAGGCCCACCCTCAGCGTGTCTTCCTGGCTAGAGAAGTCTTCATAAAGCCCCCCGCTGAGCTCAGAGGAGTTCAAGAGTAGCTCATTGTCAGCCATGGCAAGGAGAACTTTGTTTATCTCCAGCAGGTAGTCAGAGGGAGTCAGTGACGGAGCGCTTCTGTGCCCTGCTGCACACATCTCCTGCGTCACAGAGGAGAAGCAGAAAGCAGTGTCAACCTGGCCAGTTTCAACATTTCAAAGAAACACTGCAGTCTTACAGCAGATCACATTAATCACAAAAACAATATCAAAGCATTTAAAAGGATAAAATAAACGGCAAATATCAGGAAACGCTAGTTATGGGCTGCCAGATACCTCAGAGAGGCTATCATCCTCCTGCAGCAGCCATAGGTTCAACACCCAGCCCCTCCCAACCCCCACTTTCCTGTCTGTCATCTGTCAATAATAATGGCCAATAAAACTACAAAGTACAATAAAATACTAGTTATAATTAAAACAAACCCTAAGATGCAGAAAAACTGTAGACAACAGAAGAAGAGTCTCTTCAGCGCTTCAGAAGTTAATCATTGGAAACAGTTGCTTAGAAGCTGTTGTCACAGTGAAGCTGTTTGACAAGTCGTTCATTAAGGGTGCAAGATCATGATGAATAGTTTGTGCAGGGACGACTCTTAAAAACCCTTTTTAAGCAGACGGTGAGCCAAGTCTGTTTTTGGCAGTCATCGGCTCTGATGCCATTTTCAGTGTTGCACCGTCTACAACAGACTTGGTAAAACCTGTAGGAACCTCGTCCTGAAAATCTTCAAAAATCAAAGTGTCTTCAGGAAGAGAAGACTATAGTACCATGTAGCTGTTGGCCTTCATCCTTTCCAGTTCTGCCTGAGGTTGACTCTAAAGCACTTGTATCAGTCTAGAACCTTCTGAACATCTTCATGTGCAGGGCATGTGTGTGTGTGTACAGGTGTGAGTCTCTTGCCTGAGCTGAAAACTCCAATGTCTGCTCTCTGAAGTTGCGAGATGACGAGTCCACAGAAGCTTCGACCTGCCTGCTGACATGTTGCAACCTCAGCTCCTGAAGCAGGCAGACATACATGGAAGTTAAATTATAATTAGTGCATCAATAAAAGAAAAAACAAAACAGAAACACAAAATAAGAGAGACCACTGTTAGTCTTTTCTATTCCCACTATGACCCTTGCGTAATGAGAACACAGCACATGTTTCTGTATTTCACCCTGTGAGCAGAATATTGGCTCTGCAGCCGGAGCAGCATGACTCTCAATTCCTCCCTCTGTCCTTCATCAGAAGTTTGTTGCTGCAGTTCTTCTCCTCGTCTCAACAAATCTTCCACACTGGCTTTCTCCTCATCCATCTGGTGCAGTGGGAAAAAGGGGGAGAGGTCGCACTAATTAATTATTCATTAATAGTATTCGATAGCCTGCAATCCAGAGGTTATTTGGAGCCAGTTTCCTGCACATGAAGCAATCCTGACAACAACTAAAATCTGTACAACTTGCTAAATAGCGTCTCAGGCTAAATCACTGCAGACACCTCTCAAGAGAATTAAGAAATAGGTTTCAGACACAAAAAAAAATTCCTGACTGATACATTGACCTTACTTTGGATTGGTCTGGATTTTATTTTAGTTTTTTTTTTTTTTTAACTCCTCTGGCAGATTTGTTCAACATCATAAAACGTGATAACACAGACTGAATTCCAGACTCGCTAAACCTTGAGATGCCCAGTCAAAGTTTACCTGATCAGATGGAAGCTTTACTGCAGCCAAGATTATTCCTCACAAAATATCTCAAACAAAATTCAAGAGAATAACCTGGATTAAAATGATTTACTATTATTTGCCACAGTAGATGTTTCAACTATGCCGGTCTTATCTTTTCTTTTTCTCTTGTTAAATTTTTTATTGTGAATACTTATTTTTATAGCACAGTCATTGTCATGTCTACCTTTGCACAAAATGTCGTAAAAACTAAATTAACATTGCAAATGTTTTTTTTTTTTTGTTTTTTTGTTTTTTAAAGATAAGCTAAATTACCTTGTCATCATCCAGGATGTTTACGGGATCCTGCTGCAGTTCCAGAGTCTTCATGGTGTCCTGAAGTTCTGCCTTGAGGTCCTTTATCTCGGTTTGGACCACAGTCTTAACAGAGAGAGTGTGACTTTCTGTCCAGCTCTCCTGACTGTGACTCACCTGATTAAAAAGAAAAGGTCAGCAAAAGTCAAACCTCAGAGAAGCTCCCTACACACCTGTAGTTATTCAGCTGTGCTCTCCTTGCTACCTCGGATACTTTACATTATAGTCTGTATGTTTTGAATCATCTACCTTTTGCCCATGCTACTCTATCTTTTAGTAAGGCATCATTTTAACCGCACCCATTGTTTTTGCAGCCAGTAATAATGATGGTACCTGTACCAGCTGAGGTGCCTGCTGATTCATCTCAATTCCTGACTCCAGACTGGTCATCATCTACATGGAAAACCAAAACAAACTGGTTGCACAGCCTGAATCCACCGCAGTGATGAAGGTGGCAATGAGTGCCGCTTGGCTTGACAGTTGATTGACTTTATATTTTTGTACCTTGGCAGTCTTAATGTGTTGAGAGACTTTGTCAAAATTGCAGTTAAGCTCTGCCAGTTTGGGATCCACCACATCTCGACAGGCAGGCCCCCTGCTGGTCATCAGGATGACAGCCTGGTCCCTCACGTTGTCCACACGCAGACTGATGTCCTCCAGCTCCTCCTGCATGCTCTAGGAACAAAATGCAGAGTACCTGTTCATATGTTGATCATTTTATGAAAGTTTAGCATAAGGGGAACTCATCATGGTTAACTGGGACCAACTGGTAATTCGTGGACACTTTGAGGTTTCATGGCAAAAGGAAAGTGAATGATTAAGACTTTTTTCACAGCTACAAAAGAAATGATTTACATCATGATGCAACACTCTCTTTTCT
The DNA here is from genome assembly GCA_018398805.1 of Hirundichthys speculiger. NCBI lineage: Eukaryota > Metazoa > Chordata > Actinopteri > Beloniformes > Exocoetidae > Hirundichthys > Hirundichthys speculiger. Next base: position 1,620,250 of record JAGFBZ010002379.1, on the reverse strand, counting down.
CTTCTCTCCTGACTTTCTTAGTCAGCCAGTCTCTCTCTTTGCCAACTCCCACATGTCCTTACTTTCTTTTTATTATTTTTGATGAGGGGGAGGACAGAAAAGAGTTACATGGAAACCACACAATGATACCCCGCGCAACAGTATGCAACAAAATACGCTTTTGAAAAGTCTCACCTTCGCTAAGCACAAGGTCAACAAATGGTAAAAAAAATGAAATATCCTGTACGTCAAACAGCAACACTGATTTAGAGGATTGCGTCAGAAGCTTAACTTGTGGAGGCAGTGATTTCCACAAAGCAATTGTTAAGCTTCTTTTGAAACTTTCAAGGTCTTCATGGTATAAGTTCTGCCGATTTATGCACAGTTTTTAGACTTGACAGTCACAGAAAATAATATAAAGAAATCATTTTTCAACTCAAGCCTGAGAGAAAAAAAAAAGAACAGCGAGGTTGACTATTCTTTATGTTAGAGTCATTCTACCTTCATCTCTAAAATGTAATGGCTTGCTCTGACTGACCTTTAACACGTTTTTTCTTTCTTGGGGAGCCAGCCGCTCAGCCTCATCCAGGTGGATCTGTGTCTGGTACATCCAGGTGCTGATGTGAGCCAAGTTCTCATCAAAAATCTCCACCTCATTCTGGTGACTCTGCATACACACAAAGTCAACAACAGGCTCATCTCTTGCTCATCTTAAAAGAAAAACATTGCAGTGATTTCCATAAATTTCACCCGTTTTACTTCGTTCAAATAGAACATACTCTTACTAAAGAGGTAATTTGTATGCATTTGTCTTATACTTCATTTGGAACTTTTTCTTCTTCCTCTTCTTACATATGCAAATCATTTATACAGAATTATAGGGAAATATTTGACTTTGGATGTCAATATTTCTCACCACGGAGTGCCTCATTTTCGATTCTCAATTTAACAGACAAAAACAGCAATTTAAAAAAATGCCATTTCAGAATTTTTAAATATGCCACGTATACTTAAGGAATAGGAACACAAAAAAAGATCAGCTATTTATTATTACCTCTGCCAAGGAGGTTATGTTTTTGCCGGCATTTATCTGTCTGTCTGTCTGTGTTCAAGATAACTCAAAAAGTTATGGATAGATTTTGATGAAATTTTCTGGAGTTGTCAGAAATGTGAAAGGGAAGAACTGGTTTCATTTTGGGTGTGATCCTGGAAGAAATCCTGGATTCTGGATCACTTTCAATTTTTCAATTGTTGCGCTTGGCGGAGGTCTGCGCTCTCCCGAGTGCTTTTCTAGTTTAAATATAGCATTTTGCACTCACCAGAACAGTGCTGAGCCACTCTCCAGTCCAGGTACGAACACGATCCCAAGCTTCATTGAGGCCACAGAGTTTCTCCTCCAGCTGAGCCTCGCTGCCCTCCACCAGCGTCTGCAGACCCGTGCTGGTCTCCATCAGGCTTGTCAGCTCCGCCTTCTGGCGCTCTGACTCCTTCAGCAGGCCCTGGTTAAGCGACATGCATTTAACCTATTTATTGATTAAGGTGTGAATTCATCTTACACTACTGCACAAAAAAATGACGTCTTGTAGGTAATATCAGCTAATTAATAGTCTGCATTTCCCTAAAACTAGAATGAAAGTAAATATTCAGCTGCATCCATGAATAATAGAATAGAATAGAATAGAATAAATTGCTATATTGCTATCATGCTTTAAACTGCACATGCAACATAAAAAGATACATACAATCAACCACCTCTCTCATTATAATCATCAAAGAAGGCAGGGAAAAATGCATCAGTGCAAATATAAAAATATGGAGAATCTTAATCTATAATGTCCTTGTATTGTTGTGTGTTGACTCAGTGAGAGGATGGCCTTGATAAAGTAACCGTTTATGAGGCTTTTGGTATGTGATTTTATTGACCTCTGTCGCCTCCATTGAGGGCAGAAGGCCAAATAAGCAATGGGTGGTCAGGATAATATTTCTAGCTCATTTCTGCTTTAAAACTGTAAAAACAAATGCATGTTTAAAACTAAATACAGCCGAAAAAACAAACAGAAGATGGAACAAAGAGAACAGAGGAAGAGAAAAAGAATAATATGAAAAGTAAGGAATAGAAACAAGAAGAAAAGAGTTAATTAACAATGAACTGTTTATAAAAGTAATAGTCAATCTCCATGTTAGTAAATGAGATCTGTTTTGCTTGTTAAGCCACAAACTGTTTTTACTACTCCATCTACTGGAAAAGGAGAAGTACTTATTTTGTTATGGTAAGAAGATACATCGAAAGGTTTGTTTCATACGTCCCAAATGCCACAGAAGTTAGAGAAAGTCTAAAGTAGTAGGAATTTTACTTTATCTTCTTACATATTTCACTTATTTTTCCCAAGTAAATTATCAAAGCGTTTGTGTCAGACGTCAAAGATTTAAAACATTTGTTGACAGACTCTCACATTGGCCCATGCGATCTCAGCATCGATGTCAGCTGGCATGTCTCCACAGCCGTTTTTCTCCTGGAGTTGGGCCTCATTTGCTGTCAAACAGTCTTGCAGAGCAGCACTCTCCTTATGGAACTTTTGAGACAGAGACAGAGCTTTTTCCAGGTCCTGCTTGCCCTCTGTTACCTATAAAGAGAAAAAAAAAAAAAAAAAGGCAGGCCTCAGCATAATATGAGAACAAATATCTCAACATTCAGTGTCACTTGAAATACATTTTACCCTGTTCAATATGCAGTATTTGCACTAAAAAAGGAAGTAATCCCCTAAATTACTCACCTGAGCCCCCAGGTCATTGTAGAGCAGTTTGAGAGCAGTTAGTTGTTCATCCATAGCTTTAGGATTATCTGTCTGCTGTTTCTGCACAATCTGACGACCTGTTTTTATCACCGTCTCCACTTCAAGCTTTACTTCACTAAGCAACTTGTACAATTTCTATAGAGCAGGGGAAAAATATAAATAAATAAAATAAGTAATTGTGTGGGTGAGGCAAACTCTTTATATGGGCATCATGTAATAACTTTCAACTCTAATGCAGATTTATAAACTGCAACAATCAGCGACAACTAAATCATTTTAGCAGTGGCTCACAAAAGTCTCATTCTTACCATACAACCACTGAGGTGGGACTGAATCTTCTCTGGTTCCACATCCTTCACGTCCAGGACGTGCAGCTCAGCTTTGGCACCATCCAGGACCCTCTTACAGTCCAACATGCGCTGCTCAAAATTGGCAGGCTTCTGAAATAGCTGGTATTTTGTGGAAATCTCCCTCAGTTTCCTCTGCAGAGAGCATTGCAAAAGATTAACAGAGAAAATATGGCACATACATCGACCATAACTGAGCCTGTGGAATTATAATCAACTAATTGGATGCAGGAGCAGAAGTGTTGCACAGTATATATAGAGTGTGCATATTATATGTTTTTTTTTTTTTACATTTGAAAAATTAATGTCTAAATAGCACAAAGGAGGAATGAGAATCACTCTCTTTATTTCATGCTGTATATTGAAACAGCAGCAGCAGGAAGGAGGAAAACCAGGTCTCAACATTGACCAGTAGGAGTCACTGTTACCTGTAACTGGTCCAGCATGGTCCCACCACGGGCAGCTTTGCCATCATTGATGGCAGGAGGTAAGTTGACCACATTCCTTCTCCTCATCTCTTCCACCGTTACCTCATGGGCTGCAATCTCTGCACCAATAGTCTAAGGGGAAAGTAAAAATAAGCAGCATGTACCTTGATTGAAATATGCACATTTTATCACAGCTTTTAAGGGCAGGTAACAGATAAGACAAACAACTGAAAGGAAAACAAAAAAAAAAAAAACGTTTTATTGGCTACACTGATATTCCTTGGTCCTTAAAACCTGTGTGCCTTTCCAGGAGTCAAATATTTAGCATCTCTTTGGTGTGTGAAAGTTCATGTGCGCTGTACCTGCGCCTCCAGGGGGAGCTGGAATGCGTCGATGCGGTCGGTGAGGTAGGAAGTGAGTGTGTGGTCCAGCTGGCTCAGGGACTCCTGCAGGGTTTGCAGCGCCTGTTCGTTTTCCTTCAGTTTCTGCAGCTGCTGCTCGAGACCGATCTGGCGGTTCAGTGCCTGAATGGCATTATCAACAGCAAGTTAGGGCTTCGAATCTCTCAGTCAGGAATTTTGTTTTAAACTTTAAAAGTTTCAGTCAAACTTCCATCTTCCTTACTAACCAAATGCAAATAAATGAAAAAAGACTGAATGTTAAATGTATACAGCTTGTTGTTATTAACTAGGAACATAAACAGCACATCTTGAATAATTTAGATAACACAGATGTAGTTAATGGATATAATGCATAGATCATAGTCATATTTTGTAAGACATATTTCTGCGCCTGATGATAAAAAGAATAAGGGAGGATAACAAAACTGTAATGATAAACATACCATCTAATATTTTATAACATAAACTGGTGTCAATTTACATGATACATGTATGGAGAAATTTGAGGAAGATAAGACATCTTCACAGAACATAATAAAGAATATAAATACACACTGAAGAAAAAGTACAAATAGCTTAACCAAGTGCTGACCTGATGGTTAAGTTGCTCGTAGCGGGAATTGAAGGCCTCGAGTTTTTCACTAATGAGTTCATCAAGTATGCCCCCGTCTATCAACGTCTGGCCCAGCTCTCTGATTTGTGTCCGGTTGTCCCCAGGGTGGCGGAGCACGTTCTCCAAAGACTGGTGATGAATCAAGAGACGGCAAGACGCATCAGAAAAGACAAGAATGAAAAGAAAAAATTAGAACAGTAGATCATAAGTAAGGTCCTCTTGTAAAGTGGTCCTTTTGTAAATTAAATAAATCCCTTCACTGCTCCAAAAACTGCAAAAGAACATAAAAGAGCATGAATGGCGAGTTACTCTTAGGCAATTCCAAGGACTAGAAGAGGAAAGAAAAAGTTTTTTGTTTGTTTGTTTGTTTTTTAAAAAAGGAAAATAATCAAAAAGCTGTGCATGCAGATGGAGTCCAGACACAAAAATTCCCAGGCTGGGTGTGTCAGATGGAGGCAAGCCAAAAGAAAGAAAAAATGACAACTGGAGGAGAAATGAGACACAAGTGACAGAGTGAGCTTGTGGAGTGACGCCACATGTCTGGATCAAGCTATGTGCTTTTCCTTCCCCGAGGTGATGCACAGAGACAGAGACAGTGACGGTCTCGATTTACCCCAGGAGGGTGAGTCTCATTAGTAATGTGGGCTGATGAGCAGCATGAGGAGTAAGAGAAAGACAGTTCAGATGAGCAGACGGGGGGGGAAACGAGGGGGACTTGTTGAGATGGAAAGAGTAAATAAACCAGAAACACTTGATGAAAAAGGATGCAGACATGAAGGTGAAACATTGTCTCCAAGGGTCTTCAATTTCCTTCATCACTATGTGATGTTACAGAAAGCAGCACAGTGATTAAAGTGAATATGACAGTGATGCTGCAGGCAGCCTACAGATATAGCAACAGAGCCAGTCAAAGTGGAAGAAATTTAGGAAGACAAATCAAAGACAAATTGAGGTCATTTATGATTTGTTCTAACTCATAATCAAAATTTTTTTCCATACATTCCATACATACCACTCTTTAGTTTACATGCAGACAGGTGGTTTGATCATTTCTGACATCCATTTATGTCTTAAATGAATTTAACTGTTTTCTTTTGGGGCAGAATGATCACACACACATACACACATCTTTTACAAAAGAATAATGTTGTGCGTGTCGAGTGCTAATTCATTTTTAGTTTTCTGAATAAAACAGAAAATTTTTTTTACTACACATCCAATATTTGGATGAATATCTCTTTGTAGGACTGCATCTCAACCAGATGTTTCCAGGAGCCATCAACAAGCTACTGGTACAATTCTGATAGTTGACCAGTTGACTTGGCAAATCTGGTTACATTCAGCTAAATTTCTTCGTTTCCTGGTGGAAACCCAACTTTTAAGTAGAGCGTACAGGTGGTCCGGGTCAGGCTGAGGTCAGGACCTTGGAGAGGGCAGTACAAAAAGACAAGCCCGGCCGTCAATTTGGATGTAAAACCATGCAGCTCTGTATCATCTGGTAATTTGGTCACTCACATTTCACCCCCGGCTGGTACATATACTTTCCACGACTTAGCCTCTCTTGCATCGTCCTTATTAATAAAAAAAACTAAAAATCGTTGTGATGTCCAATAATACCTTGTGCTTTTCATCTGTTTTCAGCTAATTGTCTCACAATCTACTTAGATGACCGCACAGCAGCCAGAATACAACCCAACTGAGTGTGGTAGAGTCCAGGAGCTACTCATGCTACTGATAAACCTAGCAGTAACACAATCTCCGTCTCATCTCACCATTACACTTCCTCTGGAGGCCTTTATCTTCACTCGTGTGGTTGATGACTTTATTCAATCCTATATTCCCCCACCCCCTGACTGTTCACAGATACACTGGTGTTCAGCCAGTGTAGACAGGCCCATTCATGCTGGTGACTCACCTGACCGGTTCAGGACGGACCTGGTGGTTCCTAAACTACTGCGTGAACTAATTTCCTGTCAGCTGAGAATGATAGTTATGGTCTTCTTCCAGATCTGGGAAATATGACAACACTTGGTTTTATGTGTGGAAATTTAAAGTAATTATCTTGAAATCTATAATTTTTTTTTCTTTTTTTCTTTAAACGCCTTTGATAGCCATTCCCAAATCTGCTATCATCTTTCTCTGACCAGAGCCAAGCTCCTTGAACTTTTCCATTGTATTTTCCTCTGGTCAATCCACTGACTGCTACCAAACAAATCCTTCTTTTAAGACAGTACTGAGAAGCTCCAACTACAGTCAGTCAGGATCACTAACGTAGAAATTAAAGTTGTAAAGATTAAACTACTTCAAAGACAAGACTGAAATTGCCATGACATTTACCTATGCAATAATAAAAGAAGATAAATGTGTAAGTGCCGCTTCATGAACCCAACAATTCCGTATTTTTAGAAATGATGATGTATCTCAGTCGGAAAAGGGTAGAATGCCTCCTCCAGGTCGGGAGTGAGGTTCTGCCTCAAGTGGAGGAGTTTAAGTATCTCGGCGTCTTGTTCATGAGTGATGTGAGAAAGGAGCGGGAGATCGACAGACGGATTGGTGCAGCATCTGCTGTGGTGTGGACTCTTTACTGGTCCGTTGTGGTGAAGAGAGAGCTGAGCCAAAAGGCAAGGGTCTCTGTTTACCGGTCGATCTTTGTTCCAACCCTCACCTATGGTCATGAACTGTGGGTAGTGGCTGAAAGAATGAGATTGCAGATACAAGCGGCAGAAATTAGTTTTCTCCGCAGGGTGGCTGGACTCTCCCTTAGAGATAAGGTGAGAAGTTCGGTCATTCAGGAGAGACTCAGAGTAGAGCCGCTACTCCTTCACATCGAGAGGAGCCAGTTGAGGTGTTTCGGGCATCTGGTTTGGATGCCCCCCAGACACCTAACTGGAGAGGTGTTTCGGGCATGTCCAACTGGGAGAAGACCACGGGGCAGGCCCAGGACCCGCTGGAGAGATGATATCTCTCTGCTGGCCTGGGAGCGCCTCAGGGTTCTCTCAGAGGAGCTGGTGGAAGCGGCCGAGGGGAGGGAGGGAGGTCTGGACCTCTCTGCTGAAGCTGTTGCCCCCGCGACCCGACTCCAGACCAAGCGGAAGTTAATGGATGGATGGATGGATGGATGGATGGATATATCTCAGATAACTGCATTTCTATGTAACAAACGTGAGGCACAAAGCCAGAGATAAGAAGTAAAAGAAAAGAAATTAAGTTCTAAAGTTACAATTAAGAAGTTGTGGGAAAAAAAAGCATGCAAAACTGGATTAATATTAATCATGCTTATAAAGCATCTTTTACATATCTAGTACAAACAGCCATTATATCAGATTTCTTATTCAGTTTCTTTTGACACGAGCCCTCAGCCATCAAAATGAATATGTGCATTTTCAAAACAACGTCTTCAAAAGTAATACAGGAAATACAAGTGTTGCAAATGTTATAAAACCAATGTTTTTGTTTCATGACTTGTCCATAAATACCTCTCCAACTAATGCAGCCAACGGTGGACTAGTGAGTCCATATACCTTGAATTAAAAAAACTTAATAAGTCTGATTATGGATAAATAGTTAAATACTAATTATTTTTACGAAGCAAGTAAGAAACTGAAGGTGATTATACAGGCGTGGGGAATGTGCATGTACCTCCAGAGCTTCATTGACAGTCTCAGTGCTCTCTGGCAGGTTGTCAGTAGCTTGCACGTTGTCCTCCAGTGAGTTAAGCCAGCTCTGCTCCGTATCCAGATACTGGAGCAGTTCCATCCAACAGGACCAAACCTCCTGCACAGCACGGCCCAACACACGCATAGATATCACAAAGAAACATTTGAAAAGCAAGAAGAACACAAATATGTTACTGTGAAGACACACCCCTTTTTACAAAAAAAATGTAATCAAAAATTGAATTAAAAACAGAGGTGATGACTAATGAACGTTAGACAAAGATTATGTGAAAATAAGTAAGTAAGAAAATAAGTCCATCTAGCTACAACTTTACACTGAGCTTAGTTGTAAAACAGAACAACCAGCATTATCTTTAAACTTCATGTTTTCCCTGCATGAACATTAATGAGCGCCTAAAAGATGACACAGTCACATTCCAACCTCCTGCTCCACTAGACCACATGAGGAGTCAACTAAAGCTAAACTAGGCCACCGTTGCATCAGCTGATGGATTGAGATCACGCTCAGACCTGCAGCTAAATTTTGTGCTTCAAATAAAATTAAAAAAAAACTATCTTAAATGCATCACAGAGACAAAGTGCTTCTTATTTGTACATGTTAAGTTTAAAGTGACAACTTTAAGGCTGCCTTTATGCCATTGGCAGTGAACGCATATCTGTGAAGTGAATCAAGTTCATTTGTCACATGATCTGTTCACACACAGAAAAATCTCATGTTCAGAAAGGAAATGCACAAATAATACCTCCAGGGTGTGGCATTTGCTTTTAAGCCGGTCGCAGAGCTTGTGGTAGTTGGCTAGGACCCCGTCGAGCTCAGAGGTCAACTCCTCTCCAAACCCTCCACCAGGGTGCGATGTTCGGGACACCAGCGTGTTGATGCTGTCTTTCAGGATCTTCACCTTCACCTCTTTCTGTAGCACATCCTCTTTAGCCCGCTGTGAGCCATGAGGAAATGTGAGACAATTACATTTACAGCAAAAGATTTAACACAAACACAAAGAAAGTACAATATTTTCTCCCCCCAAAAAAAGAAAAAAAAAATCTTTCATCCTTTCACTCCCACCTTCATCTCCTCCAGCGACGCCTCCAACTCCTCAGGACTCTTGTACTCAAAGTCTCGCATGAGAAACTCTTCATCAACTTGGGTCATCCACTCCTGCATCTCTGCCAGGTCTTTCTTCAAGTTCACCTGCTTCTCTTGACTCTCTGCCACATGTTCCTGATGGCTCAGGAGCTGGAGGGAATCACATTCATCAGACAAAAGACACAGCAGAATAATTCACATACGCATTTAGACGTGACGTCACGTGTGTATCTATTACACCGCAAAACATGTTTTGAGATTGCGGACAACGATGCTATTGATCAACCAGTATTTAACTCAAGCTATACATCATACACAAAGCTTCATTTTCACCTGTTTGCTGAGCTTGTCCCACCTTCCCTGGCACTCATCCAACTTCTCCTGGCCCCACTTCACCAGTCCTGGGACTGCCGCTTCCTGTACAGCACTCACGTTCTCTTCAACCTGCCTCAGCGAACGTTCCACCAACTCCATCTCAGTCACGTACTCCTAGTTCAGAAAAAGAAAGAAGAGCTTTGGATCAAATTCTGAAACGGCAAACACAAACAAAGCAATGAAAATTATATAAGTGAGTAAGCAGATGAAGCCAGGAAAGAAGGACTAGCTGGAACCACACACATCGAGAATGGTCATGAAAAAAAGAACAAAAAACACTAATTAAGTAATTGGTTTGTCTGTTTTGCACCACTGCAGAAAATAAAAATAGCAGACTGGAAACAGCAGGCTATACCTCATCTGCAGATATCAACACCTCATTTTGGACCTGAAATGAGCTGTTTACATCTTGTACTTCTCTTTTTTTCTTTGCTTGACTCGAAACAGTTTGACTATAATTCCATGTCTGACAACAGGTCAGGATATACCACATCTTATACAGTGGACGTTAAACAATGACAATAGTAGTTGTGCTTTTAAGTAATAAAGTGGTATTTTTTTCATAGTAATTTCAAAAACTGCTGTAACAAAAAAAAAAAAAAAAAAACGGTCTATATTTTTGTGTATTTTTCTCTTACTTTGCACTGGTTAAGCTCTTCCTGTAGATTCTCTCTGTCACCTATCCCTGTAGCGTCCCGAGACAAAAGCTCCTGAACTGCATCCAACCAACACTCGACTTGCTCCAAACGCACCTAATTTCAGAATGGAAAACACAATGTTAAAGGGGACATGTTATGGGGGAAAAAATACGTTTCTACCAACAAAAAAATAAAATAAAATCTACTTAAGAGCAGATATTCCTGTGTCTGAAGAAGACACACGACTCAATAATTAACAACAAACAAAGTAGTCACAAGTCATGATTGTCTTGGAACATATTCATAGTGAAACATTTGTCCATTTGTTAAAAACTACTTCATCCTCTTCAGTGGCATGTTGTTGGGAGAGGGCTGGCTGGACAGGACATCAGTCCATCACAAGGCCACGCACACACAAATACCCACTCATTCATACATTCCTACAGTTTCGATTCACCATTTAAACTGGACTGTGGGAAGAAGCTGGAATACCCACCCACAGGGCACAAATTTAAAAAGACCACCCATCTACATGGGCCATTTTTTTTTAAGTTAAATTTCTCTCCCAAATCAGAGCTCATGGTTCCTGCAGCTGAAATGGGAGATTCAAGGAAATGACATCCCCCAAAGTCCGAGAAAAGGTAATTACTGTAAAAGTATCCTGTGGTAGAATGCAGGTTAAGAGCAACAGTAATCAACCGCATCAGTAATTGTAAGTACAATACCTGATTGTCCTTCATGCTGCCCAGAATGCACTGCAGCGTGCCATGCTCCTCACGGGCCCTGGACGAAAGCTGACTCCATTTTTGTAGTTCTGCGGGATCAGAAGCTTGCTGTGTTTGTTCAATCTGTACACAGAGGCCCTGAAACGGAATAAGAGCTCGGTCTTAAAAACCCCATCTTAAAGCTGCGTGTATGGGACAGCTGACCTGAAAGCTCTTGAAAATGGCTCTGAAACTTTTACTGAGACAGTCTGTAAACTGTAAGTCATCTTCCTGGTGAGGAGTGGTACCTCATCTTTTTTACTTAATGAGGCTGACTAGACTAGGATGGACAAAAAAAAAACATTTAAACATTTGTCCATCAGCTTGGGATTTGAAATTCCATCCTTGACAGAGACATATGAGGGGAGTTGAGAAGAGAAAGAGGGGTGGAATAACACATAGCAAACAGTCGCAGGTTGGACTCAAACCCAGGCGGCCGAAGTGAAGAGTTTGGTATCTGTATGTCTTTACCAGGTAAAGCATGGAGGCGCTTTTTTGTGTAGTTTTCTAGAGCCCAGATATAATCTTGTTAATTAATTCTCTACGCTGAAACATGAATTTTAATGAAAACGTGAAAGCCAAGAAGATCCAAAACATCTCCTCTTGTGAGTTTCATAAATAACTGATGTCAGAGATGCCATCGTCTATTTTGCAAGTCGTCAAGCAGACCGACGGGTTCAGCAGCGCCACATGGAAATCTGAGGTGCTCTGCGCTGCGTGCATGGGCACGCTGCCCAGAATGTGCAACATCCCAACCCTCCCTTCCCATCCCAGCACCCTGCCCTATCTGCCATGATGACAGGAATGCAGACGGAGATGCGTTCCAACAGAGGATGAGGGAGGAGATGAACACAGAGTAAAAGACGCAAAACAATGCAACGCATATTTCAAAACTACAAAAAAAAAGAACAACAAAAAAGAGGAGCGAGAAAGAGAGATGCATGCATGGACACACGCACCCTTTCTCTCTGACGCAAAGGTTTAATACAGTGCTGAGGGAGGTGACTAGCTGATAAAGAGGCCTATTGTGTTATGGGGGAAAAGGAAAAAAAAACACTACAGGAGATTCAGATAGATACTAGAATTATTTACCACACAGACACACAAAGACAAGAGACTGTTGAAACTGCACTTCTGTCACAGTGAATCAGAGAGCATCTGATTCTCCAGCACTGACAAAGTTAAAAACATGCAACTCTGTCTGTCTGTTATTTTATATTCGATAACTTAACCAGATGTCTATGACGCATTCAATATGTCATAAATAAACTCCCTTTGGAAAAGGTACCTCAATTTCAAAGTAAAAATCATCAAAACCAGAGAAATACAGCTACAATCAAATCTAACAATACAATTTGCTGAACTTTGTCCAGTGTAACTATAACTTCCACCCTGGGGGTTTTATCCAGACCTGTCAGAGAGAAGGATCTTTATCCAAAAGACTTTTATGAAAAGCTTCCTCACATATCAGGATAGTGAAAGCATTCACCTGTGCCCGCTCCACTGCCCTCTCTGTTGTGGGTAGGTCTACAACTCCTTCTCTCAGAGCAGCCAGCCTGACTTCAAGGTTCTCCACCACACTTTGAACCACCTGGGCCGCTTCAAGACTGGCCAACGCTAAAGAAAAGAAAAAAATACAAAAATACAAACGGTAAAGATGGGATTCTGCAAAGAAACAAAAAGAATAGTGCGAAACATAAAATCAAGTTCAGGTTTTACCGCTTTGGTGTAGGTTTACAGAAGTTATATGTTAAAACTTGAAACTTAATCATGTTCAATGGATATGTTTCATTTGATTCTCCTCCTTTCCCCCTCTGTTTCTTTATCTGCTAATTAGAGTGATTTAATGCTTACATAATATGGTTATGCAGAAAGAGCAGATCTGGAGTGTAAGTGGGCGGGGCTGAAAGAGAGGCCCAGGAAAGAGGCAAACGGCTCTCGAGCAAAAACAAAATAGTTTTACTTGGTTCTCATCCAAGTCCTCAGAGTCAAAAAAAAAAAAAAAAAGCCCAAGTGGCACAGCAACACGGAGAGACACACACACACACATACACACTAATGTTCCAGGGAGGGTTCGAGTCATCCTTTATGGACTCATTTTTGGCCCAGACCAGCGCACGTAAATTCCAGAGGTAAAACGGTGACTGATTTTTAGGACTGCTCCAGGTACAAGTCACGTAATCGGGTAGACATGAGCTGACAGAGGTATGACCTAACACACAATCGATCACATATAAGCCCGCAATATCTGTGGAGCTTTTGGAGGCCATATAAGGGCATCATCCATTACTCAAGACTGACCAAGGCTTCATATAAAAGCTGATGTGAAATTTACACAACCAATGCAGAGCTGGGCTGCACTGATCTTCCATCACTCGTTCGGTTTCCTTATAAACCCGAAAGCACAGGCAGAGAAAAAGCATCTGTTTTCAAGGGAATTTTAAAATCTCCTGTTGTGCAGGAATAAGAAGGTGTCCCGAGGCTGTCGGCCTCTTTCAAAACCATATGGTTTTGTTAATTCAATGAACCAGCTCAGGGTTCAATTTCTCCTGATTTAATAAGCAATTTTCAACTCAGTACAGTGCAGAATTACCTTCTTTGACTTGTTGTTCTTTACTCTGCAGCTGCTGCAGTGTGGAGGCATGATGTGCTGAAACCAGCACCATGGTGTCTTTCAGAGAGGGCACGGCTCCCAGTGATCCTGCCTCTTCAAACAGGCGCTCCAGTTGTGGACTGAAGGCAGCAACCTGAACAACGTGGGACTGGGAACACAAGATGAAGACGGTTCACAAATGTGATACAGTACTTTAGATTACTTGGATTACAGCAGCGAACTGTTTATGGATACTAAGGCAGGGACCATTTTCAATTTAAAATGAAATACTGTACGACCACAACGAAGTAATGATATTTGTGTGACATTTTAGCAAGATACGGGTGACCTCAACCTCATCCTCTTCTAATAAATTACAAAATATTTTCATCCCAGCCCATCTGGATACTTTTACAAGATTTCTTTAAATGCATTTCAAGTGACATTACACTAACAAAAATGAATTGGACAGACAGCCCAAAAACACAGCTCCCTCAGCCGCAGCTGTCTGTTCAAATTTAAGGGATTACACAAACTCCATTAATCCGAGCTAGAGCTTTTCCTAAAAGTGTCCAATTTTCAGAAGCAGGTCTTTAAACTTGCTAAGTATTAAATGCGTAGAGAACCGCATCGAGTTCCTGCACTGAATCATGGTAAGCACAACATTGTCCTCTCCAGTATAATGTTTTACAGCCACAAGCACCAGGGAAAACTGCCATGTTCCTTTCCATTTCAAAAGCCAGACCAAAAAGCAAGTAATTTCCTTCTTGCTATCCCCTTCAGCAAAATGCTGCAGTTGTGGGGGGCTTCTTAGTTTACAGGACAGGAGTCCCTTCTCCCAAAGTCAATTAGTCTTGAATTTAAAACAACTGAAAGTTTCATACTTTTTCAATTTCCATACTTTGAACTTCGAATGCATGCGCTGAGAAGCATTTGAAAAACTCATGTCCGCAAAACCTTTTGGTCCTCGTGGCTGTAAATTTAATTCTGATTCTCTTTTATCCCATTTCATTTCTACATTACAAGCAACAGTGTTTACTTAAATGGACCGCAAAAATAGCGAGCCAAGGGTTCGGGGTGAAATTCGGGATTAAAGTCACACAAAAGAGATCAGGGTGAATGAGGATTGAGATGGAAAATCTCACCCGACATTCTCCGCTCAGATTTCTGAGCTCGACCTCGTTGCACTTCTCCACAGCTGAGGTTGTCTCCAGCCACTGGTCCTGTTCCTCCAAGACCTGGTTCAAGTCTGCAAGCTGTACGGAAATAGCTTTGACCCGGGTCTGAGTGTGGAACCCTGTCGCGGGCGGCCTGGAGCTCTCGTGTACAGACATCCCACTCGGTCTGGATCAGGTCCATGTTTGACCTCACCACATCCACATTGACAGCTTCTATAGAAAGGCAGAAATATACAACAATTTAAATAAAGCACACTTCCATAAAAGGAAAAAAAAATTCAATTAGTCTTAAGAATTCAAATAATTTACTGCGAATATGTCACAGCCTGTATTAAGTTTCATAAAGGACACCAAGAACCAAATAAGTAATGGACAGTACACCAGAGAACAGGCAAACATGGCGAGAAAACAAGAAATATGAGATTTTTTTTTAGAAAAAAAAAAAAAAGATAGAAGTTGGGTTTAATGGAAAATTTGGTTTTAACAGTCTACTCCAGCTTAGCAGTGCTGCTCCACTGCTCCTTACTGCCTTCAGCACAGCGGAAGCACATAAAAGTCCTGAGTGCCTCTTCATTTCATTGAGCGGTTATATGAAATCAACAAGCCTGCAGGAAGACAGATTTTACAACTGCATCTAACACTGAAAAACAATAAATGAAATACAGGGTTTTAAAATGCCCTAAAAACATACAGCAGCAGAAAAGTAAAAAAATAAAATAAAATACATATCTATTATAAAGCAAACACAGTTTAAGAGGGAAGTGGGATTATTAAGATGCTTCGAGCCAGGATTTTTGAATTAGGACAGTAATACACATTTAGAGGAATATGCAAGACAAAATTTGGATCAATAATTTGATTTGTATAGTGCGTAAGGGAAACCTGCTCCTTGCTTGATACCTCTTTCGAGCTGGTCCATCAGACCTCGTCCCTCCTGAATCAGTTGAGTAACTGAGGCTTCCTTTCCCAGGAGCTCCAGCTCCAAATCCTTAAACAATTGCACAACAGATAATTAAAGAGTTATGCTTCAAACTTGAGTTGTTTAAGTAGTACAATTTGCAGCTTTACCTTTAGTTTTTCCTGAAGGTCTGGAGTATCAGGTGTACTTTCAGGATTCGCTGAGGCCAGTGCCTGAGTGGACGTCTTCCATGTTTTAATCCAGCTCAATAAATCAGACATCCTACTTTCAAATCTGCCAATGGAAGAACACAACGTGTGTTAAAGTCTGATATTCTTACCCTGTTTTGGCAATGGATATTTAGACCGTGCTACAGTTCTTACTTCCTTCTGACTTCTGCATCCATCTCCAACATCTGTTTCTTGGGGGGAGTGGGTGGGGCAACCTCCTGGTCAGAAATCGAAGCTGCTGCAATAAACGCATCCACGTCGACTTGCTCTTCCACCTGAGACATCCCAGCATCAGTCACAGCCTCCATGACCTGAACGTTACAGTATCAGTGAGAATGGGGCTAAAAGATATGAGCTAGAGTGGACAAATTACAAATAGCAGCAAAGTGGACATATCTTTATCTACTTCCCCTTGTTTTGTCTGGCCGTTGTATTTACATTGTCAAGAAAAATCTACAAGGTTTTTCACAAGCCAAGCCCCTTTTGAAGCATACTGTGCTGACTACATTTTGGGGGAACTAATCTGTGCTTCATCCTCCTCCAAGGTGATCTCAGTTAAGTGTTACTTGACAGCCAAACTTTAGTTAGACCAGCGTCGCTCTCATGCAGTCACACAAAGATGGAGACAATGAGGCTAAAATCAGCACTCAATTACGGATTTTGAGCAATGCCCTTTTGTCATGACCATGATCCTCACTGCTCACTATGAAATAACATAACTGTCAATGACAGATCATGCATCCTTTGCAAAGGATGGGAAAATACATGACAAGGACCTGGAAGGAGCAGTCCTCCAGCTTCTGCACCAGGCTGTCCCATTTATGGGCCAGCTCTTCCGTGTCCTCCTCAATCTTGGCTCCCGCCTCAGCATTTTGTAGCAGCAGGATCACATCCTGTCCTGCATCAGACAGCTTGTCCAGAGTCCTCCTCTTCTTCTCCATGTCCTCCTTTAAAATCTAAAACGAGTGGGTCACTAAAGTCAGATGGTACTCCAAACATGGGAGTTGACACGCTGGGGTTTTTGTTATAATTCTAACTGAACAGGCAACAAAACAGTTAAAATGTTGCAGTGACATTTAACAAATAACATTATATTTCAGGGTAATTGCTAAAATGGCTGAATCTACTAGGAAAAGAAAAATAAATAAATAAAAGAAAGACCTTTACTTACCGCTAACCGGCGAACGTTAGTATTCATTTCACTGGAGTCTTTAAAATTGCTGGTTTGTACTTCATTTAAGGCCTCCTCTTTTTCTGCCAACCACGCTCTAAACAAACTCTGCAGAGAAGATGAGAAAACTGCTCCTTTTTCAGATCCTCAAACATTGCAAGAACAACTTTTGTTTCGAGTTTGATCTTGGCAGCTTAACGCCTAAATTCAAAAACATCACATTCAAACTAACATACAGAAATCTCATGATGTGAGAATGGGACTGTCACAGATGGGTAGTTTACTCACACTGCTTTGAAGCTGACGTAAGTGCTAATAACTGCATTGCAACTTGACTGTCATAACTTTTAAATTTTAAAATCATAGGTCTGATAAGGTAGACAGTTGGACTGAAACAAAATACCTGTTTATGTTGCAGATTAGGGCTTTGGGTTTTGCTAACTAGTGGCACAAATGTACGAAAATGTGTGATGTAAAAGATGCAATCATGCAAATAAGCCTAAATATCCCACCTGATCTGATAAAAGTTGTTGCCAAACCAGAAAGACTTCCTGCAGCTTATGCCACCTTTCTTCTGTCCAGCGGCACACAGCTGCCCAGCGCTCACCTAGAGACTGAATTGAAGACAAAACCATTTGAAATACTCTGGTTAAGGACGGTATCGCCACATAGTTAGGACACGAAATTCATATAAATAGTAGCAGCTCCAGCACACTGGCATCAGTAGCAAATGATGTTACAGACAGCAAAAATATTTGTGAGACAGTGTCTCTAAGAGTTCTGATAGATATGACAAAGAACACACTGGCAGTTCGTAACCATTTTCATTCAAGTTCAAAGCCTGAAAACTTACTTGTAATTGCTCCTCCAGGGCAGCAGTGGCGCTCTCACTGCTGTTCTCATCCACCACAACCACCATGTGTGTTAGAGAGTTGACCTTTACTTGCTCCGCCTCCAAATCATTCTGAAGTTCCTGCACAGCAACATAAACACTGTATTCAGCATGGCCACATAAAATCCAATCAACTGAGCTGGCAGACAAGCCATGTGGCTTTACGGTGACCACAGGGGTACAGCTGATGACTCATCAAATGCAGATTCAGTCATGTGATATTGGAAAAAAAAAAAATCACTAGACTGATGTGTTTTAGGTACAAGAACAGTGCAAGGAAACTATTACGATTAAATACATCAACACAGTGTAATGCATCACATCAAGCTTCAAGTCAAATGAGTACATTTATGCAAGTTACTGATTTTATCCAAACAAAAAAAAATTAAATAAGAAACTTTATTCACTTTGTGTTGTTCTATCTGTTCTTTGTAGGCATCCAGGTCTTTAGCTACTGGTTCTGTCTCTATCCTTTTGATTCGCTCCTCTGTTAGCGTCAGCCAGTCAGACAGCTGCTGCAATTGCTGCTGCTGAAGATCCATCAGAACTTCATGGAGCCTTAAAAAAAAAGTGAAGGAAGAATTGAATTAGACACAGAAAGATTGGCAGGTGTATACGTAAAAGAAAGGATATGAAAGCAGCCAATTTCACCTCCTTATAGGAAGTAATAAAACTAAACTTCAGCAAAACAGCAGGACAAACGCTGCAATGAGTGTCAGTGCTGTCCATAGACACTCTGAACAATGAGTCATGAAGCCCAAGGTGCTCATAATTTAAACCAGGGTCAGCATATAATCTAGTTGACATCATAATTGTGATTTATCGACAACTGTGCAGTTGTGTATGTGTGTTTCTAAAACATCCCAAAGCTTTACAACCCACCCTGATGACTTGAGTTATTGAGCCTTGGAAGGCTCAAGGATTATCAGGTGTCACCTTCACATAACTTGCTGCTTTGAACACTCACAGAAAACACAAATATATGTGCTCAATAGTGACGCTGAAAGAGAATTTACTTCCCCTGGGAAATTTGTGGCTCATCACGCCATGACAGTGCATACAGCCATATGAAACATCTTTCAGTGTTTCTGGTGAAACAACTAAATATCAGCAACTGACATTTTTCATTTGCCAATAAGAAAAAAAAGGACTGAAGTGGGAGGGAGCTTGTGTGTTTGTACCTGGCTTGGCGGTCCATGCTGGCCACACGCAGACTCTCCCAGCGGGAGTTGAGTAACGTCATCTGCTCCCGGATTTCATCTTCTTCCTCTTCTGTTAAAGGCTGCCCTGAGCAATCAGCTGGTTCCCTGCTTGCAGCACATTACCCACACTGCTCTGATGAGCAGTCAGCTCCATCATGAAGGCCTTAAAAGGAAGATGGAGTATATTGTTATTAGCAATTCAATGCAAACATTTGACGAGGAAACGTGCCAATCAGTAGAAGTGCAAATATACATTTCTTAATCCAGATTATTCTAATTTTGATGCCTAATTACAAGGCCTCTAAAAATCTGAAGTTCCATGCTTGTCAAAAAATTATATTAAAAAAAACTAATACATTCTCTCTCAAATTTGACAATTAGCAAATATAAATAATTTTGATCATTCTAACTGACTTTAAACAGGAAAAATAGTGGTCCGATTTATTGTCAGACATTAAGGAGAAAAAAAAAGATTGTGTCTTTTTATACTGTGTATGGGAGCTGGTTTCAACTGTAACTTTATGGTAGCCAGCAAGAGCAGTGGACATCAAGCCAGCACCTTCGTCTTTACAAACGCTGCTCACCCTCACGCAGCACTCAGGCATAAGCACAAATGAAGTTGAGCGAGCAAACAGCGAGGAAATAATAGCGCAACAGAAGAGGAAGGAAAACTGATTCAATGAGATACATTGAAAGTTTGATTTTATGTCACTGCAACAAAGAAAAGAAATTAAGCTATTATTCATTTCTGTCAGATGTCTGTAAGAAGAAGCAATTCTGACTGCACCTCTGAGCACTCTTGTTTTTGATGAGGCTCTACAGGTAAAAGCATGGGAACAACAAGCCTGAAACAAGCTGGATCGATTTTTAGGCCTCTTGAAAAGCTTGGCTGTTAGAGGCTTTAGATCTTGTTGCTCTGTCTCACAACCAGCTTTCTTCTTTGACCTGGATTCCAGATATGCAGCTTCACAAATATTCAAATCTAAGCCCAGGGAATCCAACCAAAACCCATTTACACACATGCACAGACACAAACCCTGAAAATCCACCTCGCAGAGCTAGCACGTAAACACTGGGCCAGGACACTGCGTAGTGCTGTGTGCCACCGTCCCGAGCGGAATTCCTGGCATTCCCAACATGTACACACCATGTACTGCTGATTGCGGGAGACCTTTATCTGTTTGATACTGCCCTAAGTCTCAATAAAGAGTGACAGTGTTTTGCTAAAACGTTAGTGTGCGAGTCAAATAGCATGTCTATTGTTTCTTGGACTGTATGTCATGATGCGTCTAGAAAATGTTTTAAAGCACATTCTAGGTTCATATTTTGTGTTTTGTACTTAACACTTTTAGGGATTCCCTTCATTCTACTCATCTGTAAAAAGAAACCATGAGACTTTCTTTTCTTTTTTACGTAATTTGTTAAGTTAGTACATGTTTATGGGTGGATATTTCAGTACATCTTCAGTAAACCTGCATGGCTCCTCCTACCTCATGTGTGTGGAACTGCTCTTTGACTTCTTCCACATCATTTGACACTTCATCCTGCATCTGTAGTGTATCCTCAGCTGATAGCAGCCAAGTCAAAACCTCCTCCAGAGTAGTCTGGTAGCTGTCAAGGTCCACGTCCAGCAGGCTGCCCTCCAGCTCCCCCTCTGTCTCGGTGAGGGTGCTGGGGGTCTCAGGCCGCGGACTGCTCCCCGCCTCCTCCATCTGCACCTTCAGAGAAATATGAAACACGGGCTGAACAAAGTAACAATTTAGCACATCTGGTTTTCTAATTGTGTACGAGATCTCTGAAAGAAAGGAACAAGAGGAAAATAGCTTTGCATACTGTGATTATAGGGTCAAGTCCAGTGTAAGAAAAATGATTTGATTCTGCCTATGTTACATTCACAAAGCCACATTGTGACTCAGATACAAAACGGAGAAGCTAATGTACACCTCCTGAGAAAACAATGCTTATGAAATGCAGTACAGTAATCCCTAAGTCCTCCATTTATCCTTTATACTCTAATTTCAGATGTGCACATCAGCTGGCAAGTTTTAAAATAGACCCAGACATCTAGGAGAGGGCAGTACAGCTCTAGAGCACAGTGTGACCTGCCCTGTTACGGGAAAGAGAGAGAAGAAAAAAAAAAAAAAAACAACTGCAAGCCTATTATGGGATGCTGGGAGCTGGCCCTAGCACACTTTGCAGTCAATCTTAATTTTAGGAATACCAGAACATTTGAAAACCCAGCAGAGGACAAGTTAAAGTTGAGTACAGTCAGGGAAATGGATGGTACTGCCCCAACTGGAAAATACCAGGAGAGGACCGAAAAGAACTCAAGAGAAGTAGAAAGTTTTGTGTCATATTAAGCCCACATTTAATCGCTGCCACCTGGATTGGTGTGTTATCAATGAGAAAAACACTATGTGAAAAGATCAATCACCTTCATTTGCCAAATCTCCCAATATATATATATATATATATATATATTTGAAGTCTCAATCATGAATAAATTCCATTACACATCAAAGATGTTAAACACCACAAAGGAATGCAGTGTCATTCATTGCCAATAACTCTGAGAAACCATTCCAGGTTTCCATTCTTAAGAGGGAAATGTAGGAAAATGCTTGGCAGAGCTCGACTAATCTGTCTGGAGCTCAACTGGATAAAAATCTGGAGTGGCAGCCTTGCCAAATCAGAGATGGCAGAAATGCTAATGGGTGTGTAGGAACTACTAAATGGACCTTTGTTTTCCAAGCTGAAGTTACACAGTAGTAATGCCTGTGAGGCGAGCTCAGGAAAGGTCACCTGCAGAAAATATTCACTGACCTTTTGGATATTGTGGAGTAAGTCACAAAAGCACAGTAAGCTCTGATGTTATGGAAGAGTGTGCTGACAGGGAAAGAAATAAAGACAGGCGAGGGAGTGAAGCCTTGCTCCATTTATTGACTTGAATGGGTGTAAAATAACTGTGGTCTGGCTCAACAGAACAATTTATTATCACCAGATGATTTGCTCAACTCAGACTCCACACTCATCGCTTCTGCAGTTGTGATCACAGAGCACAAATACAACAACATATATCACAAATATTACATGAAACACAGTAATGGAATCACATCTGCCACATATAAAGCTGACGGTATCATCAACACTGACTGTAACTATTATCTTAAATCAGCATTCAAAGACCGAAGCAATAGGATGAGCCAGTGTTGTGAATCTAAAGCTAAAGTGGGAAAATAAACACAGTCATCTAAACAAAGAGCCTCTCTTGTTCCCCCACTTGGTTTCACTACCAGCAGTATTACACATCACTTCCTTCGGGAAGGGAAATCAAATGTGCAAGGAAAGTAAAACCTATGTTGGACCAAAATGAACACTATTTTAAAATAGTTTTCCAGCAGCTATTCCAGAGTGTGTGAAGTATTTGCCCACGGGTAATAAAACTAAAGAGGTGGTTTGGGGTTTTTTTTTTTTTTTTTTGGGACTGAAAACCTCTAGAATGAGCAGCCTGAGGGCTGCACAGCAGGCTCTGAGGAGCAGACAAAAGAATAACCAATAAGAGGAGACTTATATATATTTTAGTAAATTTGATAAGCTCCAACTCCCCTGCAGCCTTGAACAGGATGATAACCGGAAAGGAAAAAATATCTAAAAGCATCAGAATTTAATGAGACGGCAGCGCAGTCCATTTATATATGTGCATATCAGTCACAAGGAATGCTGACAAATCCGTCCCCGTCTACTGTCTGCACACACTCTTATTCTTATTCTCTTTATTCCTGCGTTTCTTTCCATCCATTTACAGCTTGGTGTTTCCAACATGCAGGTTGGTCTGTTGGATAATGTGAGAGGGGTGAGTCATGACTCTGCTCCCAATTTGCCCATGCCTGCTGTGCTTTTCATGAGCATGGGTGAAGAGAAGGAGGGGGTGGGGGGGGGGGTGTTTTTGCACAGTGGGACTGACTCAGTCTGTCCAGAAACACAAAATATACAATATCGCTCATGATTGCACACAGTGATCTTTAAACTGAATGTAATCAGAAACAAAGCACAGCGGCATTAGTTGAAGGAGTTCATTTTTGGACCCCAGCATTTTAGTTGTTTCAGTAACTGGACTACTGAGTAACGTGACATTAGCAGACAAGTTCAGACAGGCATTCAGCTCTCAGGGAAATACTATACTTTATCAGCTGGACTGAAAAACCCACTATTGAAAGAAGCATCATGTGTTTAATTCGTTTGATGATACCGGACGCAGAAAAACCAGACTGGATGTAGGGTCTTTCTCCACAGACTTACAAAGGGCCATAGTTACAATGAATATGGCCATCTTTGCATACCATAGTTTTCAGTCTTAAAAAATGATAACGATATTGTGATAATGTTCTTTGGGTATGAATTATGTAATCCACAAAGAAAAAGAGTTCCACCAGTTCTGTCAGGAATTGCGAATTTAGTTCCAGGTTCATAAGAACCATCGGCACGTTGTGAAAATCGGGCATTAAAAAGACAGAGTTGCATTCACCAGAACATCTTCCAAGAACCAGAAAAGATACTAGACAGCCTAGAGACCTTCTGTTTAAAGTCCTCAGATTAATCTGGACAAGAAATCAGAATTAAAATGAGTTTCTCTCAATAATCTTTGCCGTTGCTGAAGTCAGTCAGACAGACCAATGGGAACACGCTATTTACTTGTCTTGTCTGCCGCTGATCATGTGCAGAAGCTCTACATTAACACCACAATACACCATCACTCCATATGCATGACACCCCACCTTTAGTGCACTTGGATGGATTTTATAATTAATATTGATTTTATTTTCTTAGGACCCTCTCTGCATGGCCGTGTACCAGCTATGGATTTTTAAACATTTCGTACATAGAAAAACACCTTGGCTTCTGTGAAAAACAAATGTTGGCCTCTGTATGAGTAGTTCAAAAGGTTTTGAGAGTAGCAGATTCTCTTTTTGATTTAAGCGTCACCCAGTCTAAACCAAAATTAACCCATTCAGACCTTTTATTTCTTAAAAAAAAAAAAAAAAAAAAAAAAAGTTTGTACCTTCCACTGTCATTTCACATAAAGCAGGACCTGCATTG
Source organism: Hirundichthys speculiger (assembly GCA_018398805.1). Taxonomy (NCBI): domain Eukaryota; kingdom Metazoa; phylum Chordata; class Actinopteri; order Beloniformes; family Exocoetidae; genus Hirundichthys; species Hirundichthys speculiger. The sequence goes on along the minus strand of JAGFBZ010002379.1, from coordinate 1,595,888 downwards.
TATAAATTTACCTGCACATTGAGCCCTGGGCCAGAGTTCTCAGGCTCCACTTTGTATTTACGTGGCAGGGTTTCCACTTCTCTAATAGCCTCCATGCTCACATCTTTGGGCAGTACAGCGAAAAGCGATGTTACGTACATGATGATGGACTTCTTATCTGGTAACTGGACCGCCACGTCTGAGACAGGGGAAGCAAAACAGTAGGGGGGAGATGGATCAAGATATGATTGAGCATGAGAGGCAGGACAGAGAGAGGCAGGGCAAGAGGGGAATAAAATACATGACAAGAAAAGAAGCATGGCAGACAGAGTGAGATAGCAGTTGTGGGTGACAAGAGATTAAATGGGAAGGCGAGTGAGGGGGAGGAGAAAATGCACGTTGAGCCAGGTTGCATTAATTTAATGGTGTTTTGATATGGGTCAGGTGTGGCTGGCTCTCAATAAGTCATGTCTGAATTATGATGATGCTCAAGTACAAAGTCTAAAACAACTTCAAGGTATTTGCTCCTCTGAGTTTATATAGCAGCTGGCAAGATTTGAAAGCAAGGTCGATCATAGTGTTTTCACAAATGGGAATTTTGGACACTACCCCATCTCTAACTGCTTTATGTAAAACAATCCAACAATTATGAAAGGAAGCTGATAAAAATAAATAAAATAAATAAATAAATAAAAATAGTACCTTCTGGATCCAGGAGCCTCTCAATAGCTAGTTGGTCTTTGGCTACAGTGAATGCATGGTTGAGTCTCTCCACAGAGCTCAGTCTGACCACCTGCTCCCAGCTGAACACATCTGGCCTGAAGGCGCACATAGAAGAGCAGCAATAAGAGCGACAGTTTAACATAGTTACAACATGGGAATAAATCACAGACATCTGCATTTGTCCAAGTTTTGTTTCTTTAATTTGACAAAAATATGCATCATGTTTATTTTCTGGAAGGTACCACAAATGTGATTACTAGGGAGAACTGTTTTATGTTCAGCATATATATGTACCACAGAAATGAGCTTGTGAATGTTTCAAACTGTTTTACACACAGCGTGTCCTCCGTGCTGACAAGCTTCGACCCCACAGTGTGGGAGAGGGGGAGGGGGGCTAGTGTTGAGACCATTTGGGTGTGGAATGTGTGTGTTCAATGATCCACCTAAACCCTAGGTCCAAGTCTAAACCAACACTGGCCTTTCTCATAGTTCACAGGCCAGCGTGTGTGTGTGTGCGTGTGTGTTTCACTAGCAAAGACAAGAGGTTACATAAGGGGGGGGAACACCCCCAACACTTTTTCCACGCACACAGACACACAGAGCATGAGCAAACAGTGACATGGCAGGCCTAAACAGAACAATTCAAGTAGTGCACACACACACCCTGCAGAGGTTCACCCTCCACTACTTTTGCAGCTTCCTGTCTCACACACACACTCACGCACATACAGACACACACGCAGGATTCCCACCATCTGTCCAACGTGCTCTCCTCACCTGAAGTGGTGGAGTATGGCGTTGAGTGCCAGGCCATCAGCCCAGCTTGTTGTGAAATTCAACACGTTTACTTCTGGGTATGAGCGGGTGCACTGTCGTACCCAACTCAGTAAGATCTTTTCACTATTGGTCTGCTGCAGGTTGGACATGATATCCTTCATGATGTCTTTCACCTGCGTTAACATGTGCACACACAGAGACACATTTTAATATGAATATTATTCATTTTAGCAATCTTTTGCTCTTAAGAAACACATACACAAACACATTTCCAATATTTTCTATGTTTCACCCATATAAAATGAGGCATTCTGATTATTTTTGTATCAATTTAGTTATTCAGGCTGACAACTTTCTGTTTTTGTGTGTGTGTGTGGGGTGGGGGGGGGGGGGGGGGTGCTGTCAATGTCCAAAGTGACGTGATAAGATGAAGACAACACATAATCTGTGTCGTTTACAGTGACTGCGTGACAACACAAACTAATAACAATACAGTAATGAAAAGCCAGTGCTGCAGGGACAGGCAGTGGCGAGAACTCTTCAATAAAGGCTCTTGATTAATTGTGTTCAACAGCTGTTCCAAAATTTCAGCGAGTCCAACTGACAAAACACCGGATGATTAGCATGTTTACATGAAAGCACGCGTGCGTGCAAATCCATCCTGAGTTTCCATCATCTGTTTTTGTGATCCCTCTGAAACACCAGCGGACAGGGAGTTAATAGAGCAAACACTAATGAGCAAGTGTGCGTGTGTGTGCATGTGTGTGTTTGTGTGTGTGTGTGTGTATAAAGTGCTGACCTGCCAGTGAAGGATGATACTCCAGATGAGGCCTAATGTCAGCTTGTGGTTTCCATCAACAATATCTGTTCCTCCTATGTTTACCAGATCCACCTAAAATAACAATAATCATGAAAGTTAAAAAATAGAAAGAAAGTTGATTATCTGCAAATATGATACACATATATTTGTGACAATAGGGTAACATTTGCAGATAAAAAATAATAACTGCACTGCTTTCAGTGATTGCCAAAAGTCCTTTATAATTATCAACTTTCTGCAAATTATGTGGAGAAGCAGTCGTTTTCCACATGGCCGATAAGCAGATTTGCTCCCCTCTGAAATAACAGCTGAGATCACAAAGTAACATTTGAGCTTCCTTATGCAGCAGGATAAATAATGCTGCTGCACATCTTAATGAGTCCTGCGGTCTGTTATAGCAGAGGACCTCTAACCACTGTATTACACACATCTCAAATGCAGCTATTAAAATGTGTCTGTTTGACATTCATCATGTAAAAATGAGCCGATTACATATAAATATCCCAGATGATCAGAGCACAGACTGGAACAAAATTCAAGTGTCTGGCCAAACTTTGAGGTGGCTTTCCGGTATAAAGAGCTGACTTCATCCTCATCTCCTGTCCCAGCTGGGGTTCTCCTGCCACTCTCACTCTGTGATGGTTTGCATCAGCACCATAAAGCTCACACAAGCATCTGAACCTCAACAGCCATGTAAAAACACAGGTTTGACCTACAAAACTGCAATATTGTTTTCTGGAGCAGACAAATCCATTCCCTCCTTTTTGTTGTTGTCATTGTTTTGTTTTTTTGACAGTGGTTAGCTAAACAGGGTTTGCAAGCTCCCGCCTCTGCTGACCCAATGCTGAGGTCAAGACATCTATCAACTACTGAGCACAGAAAGGAGCAAGGATGAAAAAAAAGACAGGTGATGAAGTGAAGCATGCCATTAACCTGCCAGGTACCACAAATGCAAGTTAGCTCTTATGGCTAAAGCTGGCACTTTTATATAACAAACTGAAGTACACATGTTAATCAGTGTGTATTTTCCATCCTTAAAAAAAAATGTAAACATAATCAGCAAAGGAAGGAAAAGAGACTAAATTACACAACCAAATTAAAAAAAAAAAAAAAAGCACAGAACACATGAGCTGGAGGAGGTATTTATGGACAGAAGACAGTGCAGTTTAAGTAATGACAAAAGTATTTATGGGCTTTTATTTCAATAAAAACACAACACTGGATAATTATAATATTCATTATGATTCCATCTTTCTGGCTAAGTTGCAAAATAAATCTCTTCAAACTCTTTTCCCTGAAAATTAAAAAAAAAAAAAAAACACATGGTCCAGATCAGCAGATGTAATTGATTCAACTTCCGCCAAACAGCAGCTGACGAGACAAGAGCATGAACAAGCTCTGAAAACAGCATGTACTCACATTGTTTTGATGCAGGACCTGAAGCACTCTGTTGACGTTGTTGAGGGAGTGAACTCTGGTGGAGCCTCGCTCTTTGGTCTGAGGAACAGGAAAAACAATGAGGAGGTTGCTCACAGTTCAGTAGTTATAATTCAAAAGTTACAGGAATCCAAGACTGATTTTAAAAAAAAAAATCAACTGTTTCTGCTCCTGTTTCCTCTGGCAACTCACACTGTCCTCTGCTAGTTTCAAGTGGAAAAAGAGAATATATTAATCACAAACATCCATTCTAAATGAGGAGCAATTCCTTTTCTACAGGTCAAAAACAGGGAGTGAAATGCAGAGATCCAGAGCTACACCAAGGAAACGGATATCATCACTCAGAATTTCACACCATACATTAACCACACCTATCACCCTCTCAGCCATGTCCACGGGCCAACTTATGGAAGGAATGGCATGAAGAACAGCTGCCTGCTTGAAATCTCTCTTAAGTCTTCACATACCTCACCCACTCATTAGCACCCAATTATAGCATTGGTACTGCAGTATCAGTCTGTTTACATGTGTGGGCCAGCATATACAACAAAGACACAGTTAGCATTTAAGTGTGTATAAAAGCAGAGCACACCGACACAAGCGGAGGTCGCTGGAAAAAAAAACAGTTGGCTGAACAACTGGCTAAACTGTAGACAAAGTGTTAATTCAACTATCTGATTAATCAAACTCTTTTAGTAGAATAACAAAACATTGTAACTGACATACAGTGATGCTAAAATGAGCAAAAAACTGAAATATAAGAACATCTACTGACAGAAGAATGAGAGCAACACATCGCAGTGGGTGTGTCTGACACTTGGGGTTCACCTGTGATGATGCCTTTGTCACAACAGTGAATAACGAATCAAAACTTGTCTTACACATTAAGCCAGGTGTTCATCAGAGCTAAGACACCTTTGACACAGTCCCTCTGCACCACTTGGATGCCAGTTCTGCCGTGACAGTGACCGTTATCTCTGCCTCACACAGGCAACATGCTGTATGTCGCTTTAAGCTGCATTTTATTAGCCAGAAACACAGTCAGCGGGGGGGGGGAAATAATGGTCTTGTGAGAGGGCTCTGCTTATGTCTATGGACTTTGTTCGTTGTGGATCAAGCCTCTGATACTGAGAAAGGCTAGCTGCTCCTTACCATGCAATACAGAAACGTAGCCAATGTTAACAAGCCACAGAAATGCAATCCACACCAGAGTCACCCACCATCTCTGCCACTTCTCTCAGGGCTTTATTTCTGAGGCTCATGTGATGATATGACCACAAAGTCTGGTGGGCTGACTGCATACGGCACTACTACTGGCCCAACCTCCTATGTCCTCAGGCCTGAAAAGTCTAACTTTTCTCAACTTCTAACACGAGCAACACTTCCAAACCCACAATTCAGTTTGATCACATTTGAGTCACTCCATACAAAGGCTGCTGATGCTGATGCTGCTGACATGTGAGCCAGGGATAATGTTTACAAGGGATGATACATCAGTGTTAGTATGAGGTAGAGGTCAACTGCTTAATTGACAACGATTATTAGCTATTTTTTAAGAAAAATCTGAATAAGTCAATTGAGACTTATTACTACTGAGAATTTCAGTAGTAATAATATATTAACTGGCAGGCACATCTGTGAGTAGCTCTATATTGCTCAACATGACACTGCCATTTGTTTTATTCAATTCATGAAATTTTAAAATGTACTTAAGAAAGAAACGGTGGACCAGCTCTACACCCTCTTCAGGGTCTTGGAGGGGGCATGGGAGTTCGCCCAACCAGTCTACATGTGTTTTGTGGACTTGGAGAAGGCGTTCGACCGTGTTCCCCGGGGATTCCTGTGGGGGGTGCTTCGGGAGTATGGGGTGCCGGACTCCCTTATACGGGCTGTCCGGTCCCTGTACGACCGGTGCCAGAGTTTGGTCCGCATTGCCGGCAGTAAGTCGGATTCGTTTCCAGTGAGGGTTGGACTCCGCCAAGGCTGCCCTTTGTCACCGATTCTGTTCATTACTTTTATGGACAGAATTTCTAGGCGCAGTCGAGGTGTCGAGGGGATCCGGTTCGGTGGCCTCAGGATTGGGTCTCTGCTATTTGCAGATGATGTGGTTCTGTTGGCTTCATCGAGCCGTGATCTACAGCTCTCGCTGGAACGATTCGCAGCCGGTTTGTGAAGCGGCTGGGATGAGAATCAGCACCTCCAAATCCGAGACCATGGTCCTCAGCCGGAAAAGGGTGGAGTGCCCTCTCCGGGTTGGGGATGAGGTCCTTCCCCAAGTGGAGGAGTTTAAGTATCTCGGGATCTTGTTCACGAGTGAGGGAAGGATGGAGCGGGAGATCGACAGACGGATCGGTGCGGCATCTGCAGTGATGCGGGTGCTGCGCCGGTCTGTTGTGGTGAAGAAGGAGCTGAGTCGGAAGGCGAAGCTCTCGATTTACCGGTCGATCTACGTTCCTACCCTCACCGATGGTCATGAGCTTTGGGTAGTGACCGAAAGAACAAGATCGCGGATACAAGCGGCTGAAATGAGCTTCCTTCGCAGGGTAGCCGGGCTCTCCCTTAGAGATAGGGTGAGAAGCTCGGTCATCCGGGAGGGGCTCAGAGTAGAACCGCTGCTCCTCCGCATCGAGAGGAGCCAGATGAGGTGGCTCGGGCATCTGGTTAGGATGCCTCCTGGGCGCCTCCCTGGTGAGGTGTTCCGGGCACGGCCCACTGGGAGGAGACCCCGGGGAAGACCCAGGACACGCTGGAGGGACTATGTCTCTCGGCTGGCCTGGGAACGCCTTGGGATCCCCCCAGAGGAGCTGGAGGAAGTGGCCGGGGAGAGGGGGGTCTGGGCTTCCTTACTCCGGCTGATGCCCCCGCGACCCGACCTCGGATAAGCGGAAGAAGACGGTACGGTACGGTACGGAAATTTTAAACACGTTTATGCATCATTTATCATTTTTTAACTATAATATCTCATTATATGAAGGGGGAAGAAAAGAACCCATCAGTCTAACAGATCATCAAAAAAAAGATAATAAATAATAACAACAATAAATAAATAATTTGGCATTATAAACCTGTCATCAACTGTACTGAATTCTAATAAAGCCATTGGCCACATCAGTCGGCCTCCTGCCACCTGTCTGAGCAGGTGAGATGCAGCATTCAAATTAAAGTTAGGAAGATAATACAGCTACTCTAGTGCTTCACTGCTCGCAATGTCCAAAATGAAATGGGTTTATCATTCCAGCTTAAAAACCAACGCTTAAATGTTGTTACATTCACACAACAAACATGTTTTGTTTATTCCAAATGAAGATGAATTTTGCCAAGCACTCATTTCAGACTGTATTGCACCGAGTGTAAACACTGGGCATCGACAACAAAATAGTAGTTGAGCAAATATGTTGAGATGCTTTAAGCCGAGGCAGTTTTACATCATAATCTGATGTGCGCAGTACATATGAATGAACTCACCAGGGTTGTGCCAGTGAGACCCTCCAGTAGGTCCAAAAGTTTCCCATCCCTCAGCTCAGAGAACATATCTTTAATGGGCGTCTTCCCCGTCTGTCAGAAGCAGACGACACAACCGGTTCATTATGAGGCGCTGACCACGGCTGGAGCTAATGACAATGATCCACAAACAAAGACTGGACGGGGTCACCATCAATGACGTTCACGTGTCACAGAGGACTTCACAGTTATGTTTAGGAGTGAAACTTAGTCATTTTCAGAACAACAGGCATCATTAACAGCAACAGACATGTATAACTGTGTGATCTGATTTATGACTGTAATTAAAAAGCTGTATAAAAACGAGACCACACCTAGAGGCATTTGCTCAAAACTGATGGTGAGTAATAGCAGTGGGCTTAAACACCCATTAAGAGAAAATCGTGTATTTTTTCTCATCACCTTAAAAAAAAAAAGAAATTATAGTATACATTTAAGCTGTTTATTCTGCCACCCTGCTAATAGTTTAACTGGTCAGGCAGTTGTGCAGGATAACAAGTTTCAAGCACCAACGGAGTTCTCAGCAGAGTGATGGTTTTCAAGCTGAAATAACCTGCATAGTCAGAATATTGTCATAGCGTCAGGCAGGTAAAGGTTTTTGGGACCGTGAGAAAACAGGCACATTTTCCAGCGTGTTTTACTTGGTAGATAAACGGAAAAACAAAGAACGTGACTGTGGAGAATGTTTCACAATACCTTGGAGAACTGTGCATTTAACCATTTGGTGAATGTCTTCTTCTGCACTGCATCGTGCTCGTCTGTGGAAAAGGGACAAAAAAAAAAAATCAAAACAAGAACAGGCATTGCAGTAGATTCATTCAATCTTATAAGACACCGTATAAAAGAACACTGCTGAGACTCAATGTCTATTTCCACGTGTTTATTTCAGCAACAAAACACACTTCAAGTCAAATTCGCTCTCACGCTGACATGCTGTAAGTAGTAATTATAGCTGGAGGCAATTACAGCTCAAAAGCATCCAAATCAATTTGGCAGGAACATCAGAAAATTGCAGGAACAAAATGCAGGAAATACAGGAAAGGCATTTACATAATGCGCAAAATGTCAAAAGGTGAGTCGTACCAGAAGTAAAGCTAATACACCAAACTTACATGCACATGTGCGTGCACACCCTTACCCACTGACTGTATATTGTTCCCCCAGAATTCAACTGTACACATATTTCACATTCTCTTCCCACTTGACTCCCTCCTACTCTGCTCCTCCTTTATTCTCCAACATGGCTCTCAAATAAGGCCTCATTGTGTATCAAACACAGGGTCAGCTGCTTTGATGTGCCTGAGTGACGGCTGGCTCCTGTAATGGATCAAAGTAGCTCATAAAGCCTTGAAATCCTTGCAAAAATGTCTTTATGGCCACATAAAAAAATAGAAAATAAAAATTAAGAAAAATTGCATCTCTTAATTATCATGGCAGTCTTTATACTGATGTAAATATTTTAACTAAATTATTTCAGCTTGTTTCTATGGGCGTCAGGTTAGATTTGGGTTTCGATGGTAAACTGTTTTAATAGAAAAAAACTTAGTCAAAGATGCTTCTGCAAAATACTGCAGTGTTAGTTCAAAAGAAACTGTAAAAGGAAGAATGTTTTCCTTATGTAATCCCTTAAATAAGAAGTTCATTAAGCTGTCAGTCCATTTTAGTGTAGTACACCAGAGAGGATGAGTCTAAAAGAAATTCTGCTTCTTACTACCACTGAGACTGCAGTTTAGGGCTGGAGAAGTAGTTCAAGTAGAAGCATCTATGAGTGTTTAACTGCCCCGTCATTCAACTAGCTGCTGTCTAAGTCACCATGAACCAAACCAAAGGTTAAAGGTTACCATCACCAGGGCCAACGGTCGTTGGCTCCTTTGTTTGGAGTGTGTAGAGTGTGTGTTTGCAGCCGCCGGCTGGGTGAGAAGGGATATAAAAACAAAAATGTACTGCAACGCAGGGCCAAAGGTATGGGTGCCAGAGGTGAGGAGGTGAGCGGAGGGGATGGGATTAATGGGGTTGCTGGAGAAACCTTTTGTGGGACGTCCAGAGACCAGATATTGTTTCTGAATCTTCCTGTTTCAATTCAGCATTAGAAATTCAGAGAAAACATTTTTTTATTTGGAGTTTTTGTAAACAGAGCACTGCAGGAAATGGAAGAAGCACAGAGATCTTTTTTTTTTTTTTTTGTTTTCCAGAGAAGTAGAGGGATCAAGAAGAAAAGACTTCAGGGCGAGCTCTGTAGATGCACATGCAGTTTCAAATGTTTTCTGATACGTTTGACCTGCCAAATTCAATTTTGGCAGAGCTCAATTTACCTTCTAAGAATTATAAACACTCGTCCACCTGTCTTCTGTGCCCACTTCAGTCTTAGTGTCACGGAGCTGCGTTTCCCAGCTGTCAGTGGGGGAACGCCAGAGTACATCGAAGGGCCACACAGAGACGAACGACCACTCACACTCACTCATAAGGTCAATTCAGAATCACCAATTAGCCCAACATGCATGTTTTTGGGCTTTGGGAAGAAGCCAGAATAACCCTCACGGGCATGGGGAGCCCCAGCCAGTATCTGAAGCAGGACGTTCTTTCAACCCTGTAGAAATATAGTCAATGCTGCTTGTTTCTGTGTATTTTGGGCTCAAGTGATGGATCAAATTCCTCAAACTTTGATCTTCAACTAATCAAGTGCCAGGGGTTCCATGATTTCATTCTGAATGGCTTTCCTCTTTTCATTGGTGATCATTGTTTCCCACAGAATCAGATTGTGCTTGTGAAACTTTTTATTTACAACACGACAGCAGCAAAGGGCTAATTTAATTTTTTTTTTTTTCCTCTGACTCACATTCACATCCTCATAAGCTTTCATGCCTTGTAATGCTACAGAAGTAACTGTGGATCGGGCATTCAGCCATCGCATTTCTTTGGTGATTACGGTTAAGCATAAATACAAGCTCTGCCTCTGTGTTTGAAGTAGAGAGGCAGAGCAAGTAATGCTTTTTTTTTTTTAAATGGTTACTCCATTTCTTTTTTTTTTTTTTTTTTTTGGGGGGGGGGGCAGGTGTTTTTTTTTCTTTTTCCAATTTCGAAGTCTAACTTTCTCTGAATCTACTTGGTGACAGCGTAACCCAGTGAACATCCCTTCCATGCACTGTATTTTCAATATGTGCACATTAACAGGGGAGGAGCCAATGTAACGTGCATATGTGTGTGTGTGTGTGTGTGTGTGAGAGAGCGAGAGAGGAATTACAGAATGAAAATGCTGCTTGCAGCTCAGCAGTAGTGGATTTCATTATTTTGGATTGCGCTCAACACAACTATACAAGTGGACTGCCAAATATATTTAGGCAGCCATTAATATACGAGAGGTTCCTCTGAGGGATTAACACAGAGTGGGGAAACCCCAGTGATTCCACTAAAGAGAGAGATTTCTCAGAGCCTATATGGAGCTGGTCCCGGCCGGGTCCAGCATATCTAAAAATCAACTGATTCCAGTCACCAGCCAATAAATCAATTCATTCCATTAACCTGGAAGTCAGTGCTCCAAGCTGAGGAAGATGCCTCATAAAGGTTAACTGTGTTCCAGTTTCATGTCACAATCCCAGCAAGGTTTGGACACCGCTGTGCTCACTGATCACCCTAACTATCACAGCTATTACTGGTGATATAAGGTGATAGTCATGCATGTTTTATTTTATGCACCCAAACGTCCACAGCAATGTGTTCACTGATAGGAGTTAGACAAAAACTGGCAGAAATTATAATCTATAATTATAATTTATTTCTATATCTACTGCCACTTTTTACCCTCAGCTGTACTGGATTTTGAGTTTAGGACTGATGAGGTTCCTCTGACTTTCCAAGTTATAAGTCTGACTTCAGAAGTGGATGTTAGAATGTTTCCAACAGCAAATTTAGAATTTCGGTCTTCAGAATTCAAATGGAATAAAATATACAATATATTACCAAAAGTATTCGCTCACCCCCCTTAACTCACGTATGAGCTTTAGTGACATCCCATTCCTAAATAATATGATGTGCGTACTGTAAAAATACAATGTACAAGCTGCAAGAGGTGCATACCAGGTATAGTTAAGGTATGCTTTGCTTGTAATATCAGTTCACACTTTCTAAAAAAAAAAAAAAAAAAAAAAAGAAAGAGAAAGAAAGCCCCATGTGGGGGCCTTCTGTCCTTAGTGCTTTATCAGCACCCTGCTGGGGCCTCTGAAGTCTCAGAGGTGAACGTCCCTGTAGACTCTCCACCTTACTGTCTTGGCAGGACAATAAACCTGATTCATATACACTGCTCCCCCTCAGTCTGTCTGCTGATGCTACTCACCAGAGCCCAGGAATGCCTAACTGGAGGACAGATCAAAGCATAGGCAAGGCTGCGTGCGTGAAAGTGTGTTCAAGAGTGTGTGTTTGCATGAGGAGGAGATGAAAAAAATATAGCAATTTATTTCCCTTACAAAGTGCAGTCTGTGCCCCACTAATACACGCTTGTAATATAATATTAACACACCAGTGCACAGGTCAACTAATGTCACTGTGGTAACCGCGTGTGCGTGTGTGATAATTGGCGAGGCGGCTTCAAGTTCAATTACCTGCAAACATTTCAAGCTAATGACTTTAAATGAGGCAAATTACAAATAAGATTGAAGAAAACATTATTAGGCACTCCCATGCAGAGCAAGGGACAGGGGATATATCCAAAGCTAGTATTTAACGGGGCACATTCTTTCAAATGCAGACCAGACTGATCTCAACCGCTTCATCCAGGTGGAGACAACGGGAGTTGCTCCTAGATAATGCCACACACAGGCATATTACAAAATAAAATAAAATAACAACCACAATAACATAAAACCATAATGTCAACAACATAAGAGTTAAGAGGTGATAGCATTGCTTGCATCACCACAGTTAATTTAGTCCAATTAAGAAGTATTGTGATTAAGTTTAGAGGACATTCTAATCATCCAGGTAATCAAACCCTCTAAAGGACCTTTAAGATACTACGAACATTCATATCTGGGATTATCTAGAGTCTTTGAGGTCTGTCCAACAGGCATTTCCACTTTGACAACATTTACAGGAAAAAATTAGGGAAAAGTCTGATACTCTGCAAAAATGTTCCTCTGGGATCAAAGTGGGGTCACTATAGTGTGATGAGTAAAATTCTGCATTTTCATGACTTAGGCATACAGAAAAAAAGAAAAATAGACAAAAGTTTTCAGAATGTCATGCACAGGACAATATATCATCTTGTGATGAATTCTGTAAATAGAAGTGAACCAAACACACAATTTAAAGCAGCACAAAGGAACCTTTGCAGTGTTTAGCTTTGAGGGTCCTCAAAGGGGAGTTTACATTTCTTTTTGAAATTCTCTTGTTCTGTCTTTGCTAGGTCACTCTCTAGTTTTCTCTTCTGTCGTTACTTTCAGTCAGCTAGTCGTCTCTGGCATCGTGTCCGCTGTGGGTCTGTGGGCTAGTTTCATCATAACTGATGTGCAACATAGTGCTGGAAAGTGAGACGCAGTCGATGCAACAGACAACCAGAACCGCAGTCCAAATTTACCCAAAACACCCAAAGGTTGGGTGTTTACTGCTGATAATAGTGGCAGGACACTGCAAGGGCTAGAGGACCTTTCTAAAAAGCAATAAAACATTCCCTCAAAACTGAAACTAATATTTCAGCATGAAAAAGCTCCTTTGTGTTGCTTTAACTGACAGTTTGATTTCTAGTAAGATGCAATTCATAGGTGTTTCTATTAATGGAAACTGACACTGGCCGTCGTGACATGCTCACCTTGTGCTTGGTACATTTAAAACAGGGGTGCACAATCATTATCGGGCTGATAGTTATCGAGCCGATAACAGGAAATTGTGATGTCATTCCGATAAATCCGATACCATGACCAACAGCCCCGATAACATATATATTTTTGTCAACACAGCAGTGCCTCACTCCCACTGAAACCCGAATAACCGGCAGTGAATGTTATGTTCAAGTGACGTCGGCATAATCAGAAAAACGATTTCTCAAGAAGAAAAATCAAGAATACCCCCTCATGCCAGAAAACAAACTTAACTCGGTCATAATTTTGGTAGTTGCTGACTTGAATTGATATTCGTAGTATTTTTCCACATGTTACACATAAGAAATAGAAAAAGTAGTAAAGGCCAAGAGAACGACTAGCAAACAAGGGAACGGAGGAATTTACATTACACCTTGAATGCAGCCTGCAGCACAGCGTGCTGATGAAAACAAACGTGGCAGCGATCATATGGAACTTCTTGAAAGTTACAGAAGAAGATAGTTCACTGGTTATTTGTGACAAATGCTCCAAGCGAATTCCACGAGAAGGGAAGCACAAGCACAAGCTTTAATACATCAAACCCGATCAACCATCTGAAATGTAACCGTCGCTTTTGTAAGTTTTGAAATCGCGCTAACGTGAGCTAATGTAAGCTAACGGTAACAAGCCAGCAACAAAGAATTCACCCGGATTTACCCACATCGGCGAAGATTTTGAAAAATCCAAGAAATTTGCCAAAGATTACCCACGGGCAAAGGTGAAATGGGCAGAAGGTAGAAATGTTTGAATTTAACTTATGTCGGTGCAGTAATTTTCTATTTATATATTTACTTTTTGTAAACTTCTGGAATGCACTTTTTCAGTTTGTAATTCTGTTGCACATATTTCCATCAGTTTAAGGAGCCTTTATTTTTTATATCAGTCAGTAATGCACCTTATTTAAGTTGAAGTGAGATATCAGATAGGTTTGTTTAATAGCTTTACAAAAATGTTTGAGAGGCTTGCCAATAGTTTTTTGTTGGAAAAAAAATATATATATGTTCATTTAAAGAGTCAAAACTGTTTTTGGTTTTGTTTGTAGTATTGATGTAATGATCTTGGGTATATGTGTGTGTTATCGGTATCGGCCTTTAGGAGCTGAAATTTATCGGTTATCCATATTGGTTTTTAAAAAATCAGTTCAATTAGTACAAACAAAAGCATTAATTGATGCGATGGTCATGTTAAAATGTGGATTCCTTTGAAAATAATCTCCAGTAATTCCGGGATGTTGATTACTACTGAGGAAATCGGTCGAACCAATCAAATAAAAATGTTTTGCAGTGTGTGTTTGCAACCATTTTATCCATCTATAATCATTTTTGCATTGCTATTTTGAATGTTTTCGCTGTTTTCATTATCCAGATTTTATAGTAAAATTGTTTCCAGGCTTTGTTCTTGGCAACCGGCAACAAGTTCTCCCTGCTAAACACAGTCTTTTAGCATCATACGGTCATATGACAGAGATCCTATCAGACCACTGAGTAGAAATCAACAGACGGCACAAGCACAGTGAGGCAAGAGTCACAGGCACATGTTTGCTGAACAAATGTTCAGCCCTTGTTAAATAAGCAGTCAGCATGTTCAGATAACCAACTCCTACATCCATTCTCAATGATGTCCTCTGACAGCTCATTGATTCCACTCATATTCCCAGTATATTGTATGAATGAGCGAGTCTCCTCCCACCACAGCAACAGGACTTCCATTCCATGTGGTAAGTTTTCCTACTCCTACTTTTTCAGTACTTATCACTGTTTAAATCTTTTTTTTTTTTCAAAACAATAACCAAAGGCAAATCAGAAAAAAAAAAAATAAAAAAAAAACTTTCAGCTTGTCCTCATCTACATTAAATAACCAAATGTTTAAAGTGCTTCTCAAACTACAAACAAGAAATCTCATAAGCACATCAGGCACGGAAAAAAAAAATGAAGATACACATGTTCCTAAAAGCAGCCAGCTGAGAACACAGAGCACACTCATAAAAAAAAAAAAAATACAACCAGGTGGAGAGTCTGTGACCACACATTCAGGGAGAAGGGGGGAAAACCAGTGGGAGGCAGTAAGGTGAAAATCAAACAAACCATCAGGGTTTCCACGACAGCACCACACAGCACACGAGAGAGCTCGGAGCTTAGACAAATAGGAATATTTACAAAGTTTTCTGCACCAGCTGAGTTACTGTTATTTTTAGCTAATTTGTAATTAACATTTAAAATGCAACTTTCGTCTGAGATGTTCCAAGTTGGAATTATATTAGGGCTTCAAAATTAATGTCCGAAACTGACTAAGCAGCACTAACACACCTTAAAATCCCAGTACTTCCTGAAGTAAAAGGTCATTTAAATCAAAAACGATAAACCAAGACATTTATTTCAGAACTGCAGAGGATTACAAGTAACTACCAACAATAAACATCCTCTAATGCCACTGAATGGACCGTGCATTGGTTTCTCAGGTGGTGAGGAGGCACTAGGAGGAAAAAAAATGAACCTCTTGTCTTCTGGAGGGAAGCTCAGCTGTTCCCTCTTTCAGAGAAGCGCCACCCACAGCCGACTGTAAGGTGCTCGTCCACATACAGGACATGCACGCATTCCTCACGCAGCCTGACTGGCGGATTTTCACACCAGTTAATGTCAGTTGCTGAACTTGTATGACAAGCTCCTCAAATACATACATGCAAAAATCTAAAGCAAATATATACAAACCACAAATTGCTGAATCTGCTTCAGCTTGTTTGAGGGGAAGAAGGTTATTTTGACTCTGTAGGCTAAGAAGAATGCATAGAATTCCTATAATTTCCCTCGCATGCTTCCCTCCTCCCTCCAGTTTGTCACTTGTCTAAGCTTGTCCAGGCCAGCACTGCCTTGTTGACATTACCCTTGCCATGATCTGGGAATTTGTAGGGAAAACAGTCAGGACGTCCAGAGAGATTAGCACATATCCCCTCTTACCACCTTCAAAACACCCCTGTGGTCTGCGTAGGTTCGTCAATTGCTATAATTAGGGGTGAACGAAAACAGCGAGGTGAAGGGCACTGGAATTTAGTAGTGTCAGAGCAAGATGAAAAGTTGTGCGCTACAACGTAAACTGTAATTCACTGGCACAGTTTGTGAGAGTGGAAACTGTCAATGTAAATGAGTATTTAGTGTCAACTTCAACTGGGCAACTCACAACAGTCCTCTTTCTTTTGCAAGAAAAAAAAAGATTGTTTTTTTTTTCTAACTAAGAGAGCTTGCATTTTTGCATATCTGTCCATGAAAATACAAATAAAAAACTCCTGAACATGTTCACCAAACCTTTTTTGTGCAGTAACAAATGTGCTCCGTTATTTCCAGCTCTAAAACAACTGAGATGTTCAAAAAGCTCCTTTAGGAGTGAGCTGCACTCCTGTGTGTTGGTCATCCTTGTAAAATCTTCCATTTACTGATACATTTACTAATAATGTGAACAACATTCCTAACAAGCTACTTAAACGCTTAGAAATGGGCTTAACAAGACTTTACAAAAAAAAAAAAAAACACAGAGTCAGTATTTGTCACCATTGTTGCAGTTTGAGTCTATCATACCTGTGGCACACCTAACTGCTCTCAAACCAAAAGTAACATACCTGTCAAAACTTCCTACCTCTGAGTTTGAGCCCATGCGCCAGCTCTGCCATGTTTTACTACGAGCTACCACAACGCTGACAGAGGAAGCAGTTAAATCCAAAAGGACAAGAGAAGATAGTCCAAGAGTATCAGTACAAAGCAGTCTTTGGTATTCCTGCCTCCCTTTCCTCCTCTCTCCTTTGACTCTAACACTCCTTGACCAGAGAGGGAGGAAAAGATGAGAAGAATGCAGCAGAGGGAGAGGGGAGGGAAAGAGGGACACTGTCAATGAAAGGGAAAGGGAATGGGAATGAGCTGTGCAGAACAGGACAGGGCAAGCCGAGAGTGGGATATGGGATGCGCACAGATAAACAGCCTGGCACAATCTCAGCCGTGATTACCGAAAGACGAGGAAAAGAGATAAAGAATATCAGCAGAGACTGGAAAACAATCCAAAATACAACACATGATGACACTGGAAACAATGTGATGGAGCCCTAACCGTCTAATCTGCTTATGATAGAAATCTACAACAAAGAGTGAGGGGTGGTGAGTCGTGAGGTCATAAAATAACTGCAGTGATTATACAGGTTGGCCAAAAAAAAAAAAAAAAAAAAAAAAAAGGAAATGTAGGTACGATCAACTCCAACCACGGCATTAGATTGTAACTCATCCTCACGCGTGTAATGAACCATTTTATGATTTAAACAGATGGTTTCGCTTACACAAGTATAACATGGGGTAATTCAAAACTAAAATCATCCAGGATCAGTGTGAAACGTTACCTCAGGTTCACCATCTTCCCACAAAAACAGCTGCAAGCATGGCACGTTCAACCAACAAACGTTCAATATCACAAAAATGAGAATGCAACTCAATAGCTACTCTTGTATGATGTTTGACGGGCTACAGAAAGCAGCCAAGATCCCTGAGATGCTTCAGATTCAGGGAAGCATGACCCCATAAATTACCAATGCACAGAGTGGGGGGAAAAATAAAAAACTAAAAAAAAATCACTGAAAGCAAAGAAGTCATGGAGATTGACCATGGCAGTTGTTGAAAAAGAAAAACAAAGGTAGTACAATTCTATGCTGGCAAGTGGAGCCTGACTTAACAGCAAGTGAAACTAAACCTTACCCAGTTCGAGACCATGTTCGTGCTTTGCTTTCTTTCTGAAAAAGTTGCGCTTTCTCCACGACATCCATTTACTCAAATTCATGACAGGTGTTTTAAATATCGAGGAGAGAAAAAGGAAAAGAACATGAAATTGTCAACAACAAAACCGGAACAGGAAGACAAGGTGGTGGCAGTGGGCGAGTGAGACACACACAAAAGAAAGAGGAAGTGGATAAGTGAGAACGTTCATCGAGCACACTGGGCTTATTTGGGGTGCTGGGATGGTTTTTCTGATGTGACATCACACACACATACATCCTCACGTGCTGACAGAGAGGTGAGAAAACTGAGGGGGGAAAAGAAAACAGAGACAAGCTTTTATTCTAAAAATAGATGAATGGTTTTGTGTTTGTGTGGACATTTGCTGTACAGCTGCAAACTAAGCAGACATGTTTTTAACTAGAGTTGCACGAAAGTGAAACTTGCAATGGTTAAAAATGTGTTCATGTATTTTCTAGAGTCCTAAAACGGTCTCATTTGTGGCTTCAGTTTCAGGTGAATGGTCTGATGCAGTGAAACAGGGAACAGGCTAAAGTCCATTTGCTCATTGATATATTCAGTCAATGAGGAGCAACTGAACTAACGGTCCTATTTCCAAAGGGGGGGGGGGTACATGGAGAGTGAGCGGCAAAGAGAAAAGCAAGGGTAGAAATTTATTTATTTTCCTGAGTTGTGTTTTTCCTCTTCTCTTCCATCACAAAGAGGAAGCAGAAGAGGACCGTAGGTCCAGCCATGACCAGCTTCCAGAGTCTGACTGAATTAAAGCCTGGTCTGGTTACGACCCAGCGAGATTAAATGATTCGGGCGTGGCTAGTGCTGGCAGTGAACGAAGGAATTAAAGACTGAAGGGAACTTTCCACCGTGCTGTTTTTGGTCTGACAGAGGTGCTGTCCTCTGAGAGTCACGCACCAGCAACAACAACATCTCCCATGAAGCTGCATGAACTGAGCAATGGAGTAAGCACATGTGCATATAAGAATATATAAGATAAACATATAAGATATAACATAACAAAAGCAGGGTTACACCACTGGTTGATAATCAGGATATAAACTTTTTTATTCGCAGGTTTCACCCCGTTCCATCACTGTCATCTCCTTTATGCAGCACCGGACAAATACAAACACAAGTGGTGACGTATCCATATAACCTTGTGCTGCCTTTAATTGTTTTTTTTTTAATTAAGTTATATACAAAGGTGAATGTAATCAAAATGGTTGTAGCTCCTCAATTCAATGACATATCTATGACGTTGCCCTTGAACATTCCAGACATGATTTTCAGGAAATTTGACAACATTGTTAAGGACTTTTTGTGGGAAGGAAAAAGACCAGCTTGCAAAACTTTGGAGAAATACCGACTCAGACCTGGACTGGGTCAAAATTGAACAGAGCCTGGCCTCTCCATGCAAGCCCTTGGAGATTCTTTCACAACGCTGATACACGAGCCAAACCCAGTCATTGAACCCTCGTGACATGTTTGGTGTAAAATCCATAAACTCCTCAAACTGTCGCACTTCAGACAATCCTGTGCATCATTGTGGAATAACCCGGACATCCACATTAGGAAGAAATGGTGTTTTGAAAACAGTGTCTTCTCAAAGGTATAGCAACAGTGAAAGATTTATATATGGACGGACAATTTATGTCATACACTGACTTGGTGGAAAAATACAACATTTAAGGGAAAGGACATCTTTGGAAATACTTGCAAATCAGGCATCGTGTTGGAGACAAATTTAATTTTGATGAGAACCCTGTGCTGACTTACCTACAGCATCCACATGTAGCCCATATTGCATCTGTAAGTTGTAACTTAATGATTAATGTAACTGCAGATAATTGTTGCAGTTTGAAATTAATATGGGAGAAAGGAAGAGAAAAATGTATCCACTATAAAGTGGTACACAGGTACTACTGTACAAGTTCTACACTTCATAGGATGGGTATTGATAAAAATAGCTTATGTTGGAAGTGCAGGGAAAAAGATGGCGCATATCTCCATCTGCTTTGGGAGTGTTCTTATGTTCACCCTTTTTGGTGCAAAATCCTTGAAATATTAGAGGGATGGATAGGTTTCTCACTGCCTGCTGATCCCAGACTTCGCTTACTTAAAGACAAGTCAGCGGTACCAAGCATAAACAGGCATTCACTGTTGTAAAACTCTGCTGTATTACGGCAGCAAGAATTATTCGACGTAATTGGAAGTGTGTTAAAACTTGAGATTTAAAAGACTTAGGGCCCTATCTTGCACCTCCTGCTACCCAATACTCAATACCCATTACCTGCAATTTTCAAATTTAGGAGCCTCTGCCAACCGAAATGCAATCTTCCACCTCCCAAAACCTGTTACCCATTTTGCCGACTCCCTTAAGCACATTGTGGGCGCGGCAATGGGCGTGTCTCTTGCGCTTTCCACGAATTCGGTATCTTGCGGTACTGGTATCTCGCAGATTTTGGGTATTGGGTAATGGGTGGTCTGACCACCCATTACCCAATACCCAAAATCTGCGAGATACCAGTACCGCAAGATACCCAGTTTGTGGAAAGCGCAACTGGCATGTCGGCGCGTAAAAGAGCACGTCCAAATGCCGTCATTGCGCGTCCACCCAGTCACATGTGGGCTACACAACCGGCTCTACCTCTCGATTATGCATCACTGTATTACTTTCATACGTTATTATTCTCTTAAGGGCAGGTGATTTCTGTACAGCTGTGGCATGATCTCATTCAGATGTTTGCTGTGGAGGAAACGAGGAGATCACAGAACTCTGTTGTGGAGTTTCTTGTACTGTGCGCCTCCCTCTGACCCTCTCCTTGTGCACTGGAGCACCCGAGATGCGATCACTGGTAGAAGGTAGATGTCATCATACGTGTTCCTCTGGCTCAATGCTCATACAATGATCCGTTCTGCAGTATTTTAAAAAGCACCGCTTCCAGCGGCTATGCGTCTTGGCGCAGCTGTGCGTCTTTGCGCAGGGGATATGTTCAAGATAACTCAAAAAGTTATGGATGGATTTTGATGACATTTTCAGGAGTTGTCAGAAATGTGAAAAGGAAGAACTGATTTTATTTTGGGTGTGATCCGGAAGAAATCCTGGATTCTGGATCACTTTCAAATTTTCGATAACATTGCGCTGTTTATTTGTTTCTTGAACCCTAAAGCAACCACAATGGAGACAGGAAGGGAGTTCTGGAATTTTAAGAGTTTAATTCTCTCAGATGTAAAAAAGGAGGATTCGAGGGTTGGCAGCCAAACCAACAATCCAGGGGACGACGAATGCAAGGAGGTGGCACTGCGAATGGCTGGATCAGGCGTTTCTATGGGAAGATCTGGAGACGAGTCTGGTTGAACGATGACTGAATAGGTACAGGTGTGCAGTGCCACACCTGGGCTGCTCGTCGGATGGGAAGGTGAAACATAGGTGGATCTGAGCGTCTATGTAGAGGATTGAAGGTGGCGCAGTGGGTTGTGCTCAGGAGCCCCAGAGGTGGAAGGTTGCGGGTTCACAACCCGGCTTGAGACCGTAACACATGCTCAATGGGGCCGGAAATTTTGTTTCTCAACATCTCCGTTAATTATTGCCCACAGCTCATTAAATTTCACTCAGGGATTGACACTGAAAACCTCTATAAAACTTCAGAGGCTGATCCGGATCTGATCCAGAAGGCGGATTTTATCGCAATCTGTAAATCGCTGTATGGGAGAACTGTTGTGCTTGGCGGAGGTCTGCGCTCTCTGAGTGCTTTTCTAGTGAAGAAATTCTTTCCTGGAAGTTCACTGGCTCAATTTTTTTCTGAGCAGTTTGTTGGAACTTCTTGGAGTACAAAAGAAATGATCAAATCATTTGCTCCACATTAGTTAGAGCTAGTTATGTATATATCAGTGCAGAGGAAGAGGAGGAAAAAAGAGGAGGAAGCTCTACAACAAAGTCCCAGACCAGCTGCCCATGAGAACTGCCCCGATCTGGGTGAAAAGTTGCTCCATAGCTGTTTGCAGGTACCGCAACCTGCTCTTAAAGGCAATGGCTACTGCCGCACTGATTGGTTAAACAGGTGGAACGCCCTAACCACTCCCATGCATAATGTGTGCATAATATAGTGGTTTTTGCAGGTAAGATCGTGGGTTTTGGGAGGTGGAAGATTGTGTTCTTTGTGGGGGAACGCCCCTCCTAATACCTGCTATCCCTTAATAGCAGGTTTTGGAGGTTTGGCGCAAGATAGGGCCCCTAGTCAATGCAGTAATTGAAGCAGCCTCTTATGAGAGTGTGCTGGAAAGGCTGAATGATGAGAAATGAATGATTTGGGATGATTTCTGGGTACACATGAAAGGGGTATAAGATATATCTAATGACAGCCATCATATTTCTATTTCCATTTATTACTACCGTTATTTTCTTAACCATATTTTCTGTTGGAGATGTCAAGGTGGCATATAGCAAACCTATGCATAAAAGGATATTGTAATGTACTGTTCAAACCTTTTTGTGTGTGTTTAAAGTTTGAACAATAAAAAAAATGGAATTACAAAAAAATAAAGTTATATACAAGTTATATCATAAAGCCGTTTAGTAAACCACCATTGTAGCTTTAAAGGCTTACTTCAAACTATCAATGAGTTCCCTTATTTTAGTCAATTCTGTCACGTGAAGGGTTAGAAGACAGACTGGGAAACATGGCTTTGTGGCCCTAATGAGCTGATTTATAACATGGAGATTCACAAGAGGAGGGGACTGGCCTGTGCATCTCACAGCCCGAAGAACATTGAGGGCGGTTCACTTTCTGTCATTTCCAGGGTTCTTCTGAGGAGTTTAAATCTGTGCTGGGCGGAGGGCCTTTACACTACTTGCACATGGACCAAAGAGGCAGAGTCCCACAGAAAAACCACACCCAGGGGAGATGTTCTGGCCAGAATTTCCATTCCCATATTTGCAGCCAGGACTTTCCTCCCACTTCCCAGGGGCCCAGATTCATCTGAAAGCAGGGAGGCGAACACAAATACACACACTTGTGTGACTGTCATTGACCCAGACAAAGGCTTAGGGTATCTATCCCAACATCCCAACCAAGAAGCAGAAGAGGAAAAAAAGAAAAACAACAACTTTGGGTCATTACATTTCATCAAGGGAGTCTCTTCCATTCTGGCCTGGGTTCCATCTACGCTATATATAACTCCAAGAATACTCCAAAAAGCCTCAATCTTTTAAAGAATTGTTTTACAACAAGTAATTCAACCTGTTTTTCCTAGAGGCAGCTGAAATACTTCCACGTGCTTGTTACGCCCTGCTGCAGGAGACCAGGGCTAGAATTAAGGATCTGTGACATGTAGCTGAACTAGTACGGTGACAAATGACACGCCTTCAGCTCGGGAACACATTTTTGTCATCTTACAGACAAGATTTCTGGCTTTGAGCAGCATGTCACACCCAAAGATAATATGTCAGCAGATGGTCCTCGTGTGCTGTTCAGCTGATTAAGCATCCCATTTCAAGAAGGACTGCCAACTTCTTTTTCTGTCTGTTTAAATGTAGAAGTAAAGGGCTTGTATTTCTTTTGTGTCTCTCTCCTAAATTAATTACCTTCAATAAATGAAGGTCACCCATTACAAAGTTAATCTGCGAGAAATCTGCAAGAAATCTTCCAAATCTGAGAGGCACTACTTGAGACTGACAACAAGAAGGAAAATATGAAACAGTCAAGAGTGATGGGAAAGAGAGGGATTAAACAGAAGCAACAGAAATGAAATGTATGAGGTAACCAGAGCTGTATGAGTAAGGTTTTTTAGAGGTCTGCTCCACAGGGAAGACCTAAAGTGACAAGTAAGAAATCAGCTGAATGTTCAGTATTGACTAATGTCTGTTAAACAGCAGTTTCTGATGCTGAGGGCGATATCTGACCCTTTACTCGTCAGCGCTCTGGAATGAGCAGGCGAAAGGGGAAGTGTTGCGAGAAAATATGTAGGTAAAACTTCAAGGGATTAGAAAATAATCCAAGCAGGACTTTGTCACATAGCGTGCGTGTGTAAGCATTTGTAACGCTGTGACTTGCCTGCAACCACAATATATGTGGTTTGCCAACAGGTAATGATTATTTTTAATGAAATAAAGTTGGTGGTATTCTTTTCATAAGTTGTTTAAGCTTTCGATCTATAAACCCCGGAGCACAAATGTGGATTTCCATCATAGGTTTTCACAGGTCAATGAGCTGTGTCAAAATGCTGATTTCACAGCACAAAAGTTCAAAAGACAAAGATATTTAAAATGATTTTTTTTCAAAACATATTGTCATAGTTGAGAATAATAGAGAAGTAGGCATTAACACGTGGCTTTTATAGAAAACTGCCATTATATACCAACAGTCAAAATCAACATCTGGCCTGAAATACTACCTGATGCATTTTGGACATATAGTACTTAAACGTCATATTAATGATAAAATGCTCATAGCAGGTTAGGGATGGAACTGTTACCGGTATTACGGTAAAGCGCAGTGAAAGTTTACATGATAACGATTACCGTTTATATTTGACTTAATCTCATTATCGCGGTCGATTACCGCGATATGTAATATTAGCCTCATTCAACTCTCGCACGCAGGACATTTACCAACCCACTAAAAGGATGAAATAGGAGGTCTGGACAATTTTTTTTTTTTTTTTTTTGGTTTTTAAGAAAGCAGAAGGACAACTGGTGGAGAACAATTATCCTGTCCTCAGAAAAAGGTTGCTGCGAAAGGCAGCAACACTTCAAATCTACTGGTTATAATTTTTGTTCCTGATAATTGTTTGCATAACTTGACCTACTATGGTTGTTAAAGTGTTCATTTAAACTTGCACCAGACAAATAAGTATTGTTCCTGTAATTTATTTTGTTCATTTAAAATAAAATCTCTTTCTGTGCCAGTTAATTGTTCTTTAAATGTGAAAGTTTTATTTTGATAAGATTTTGGCTTCTAATGTTTTAGTATGACAAGAAAGTCACAAGATTTTGTGAAATCATTTTAATGTATGTGTCTTTCGGACATTTGTCCTGCTATTAAGAATACCGCAATAATATCGTTAACTGTGATATTTTGGTCACTATAATCGAGATATCAAATTTCCCATATCGTTACATCCCTATAGGAGGTACATTATTCATATACATGGTCCAATCAAAGAGGTCATTTCCATCCAGATCAGAGCCCAAAATCAACTAGAGCCTCTACATGCAATCTGTATGTGCTATCTGCAATCTGGTTTCAATGACATCTACTTCCACTTTTACTGACATCAGGTTACACCCTTTCACAGTTTGCAAAAATAAAACAAAACAAAACAAAAAAGCACAGCTGGAACCAAGTTTGCAGTTACGATGTCAGAGCCAATCAAACTAAGCTGTGCAACGGCTGCTTCTCCTGGAAAACCCAGTTGCATCACAACATAAGGTTCAATCCTCCTCTGGCGCACTAAAGTAATTGTGCATGAACATTCCAGTATTAAGAGTAAGTTTTTGTCATTTTTATTATTACCTCTGCCAAGGAGGTTATGTTTTTGCCGGCGTTTGTCTGTTTGTGTTCAAGATAACTCAAAAAGTTATGGATGGATTTTGATGAAATTTTCAGGA
Source organism: Hirundichthys speculiger (assembly GCA_018398805.1). Taxonomy (NCBI): domain Eukaryota; kingdom Metazoa; phylum Chordata; class Actinopteri; order Beloniformes; family Exocoetidae; genus Hirundichthys; species Hirundichthys speculiger. The sequence continues at coordinate 1,570,433 of JAGFBZ010002379.1, read as the reverse complement.
GTTGTCCGAAATGTGAAAAGGAAGAACTGATATCATTTTGAGTGTGATCCGGAAGAAATCCTGGATTCTGGATCACTTTCAAATTTTCGATAACATTGCAGTCAATTAGGGATGCACATTTTGGATTTTTTTTATGACCGTTAACCAGACGCCCTTTAACGATTAATAACCGTTAACCGATAAGTCCGGGAGGGTTGGCTGCCGCGATGTTGCGCGCGTTGTCGTGGTACGCATGCGGACTCTTACCCGTGTATACTCTCTCGGCAATGTGTCGCCATCAGCTTGTCGCAGAGATGCCGCCGTCACTTTTGATTTATACTCGCGCGGTCTCCACTATGTTATTCCACGCAACAACGCAAGAGGGACAATCACGAACTAGCTAAACTTACTAAACTTATCTCTTGCGTTTTTCCACGTATCTAGACCCACGTTCATCGCAATCTCCCTCCATGAATTACTAGAATATGTGCTGTCTTTGTAGTGTGGAGAACGAGAATCGCACAGATGTGGGTACTTCCTCATTTTTTCGATGACGTGCTCTTTTCTACGCGGATGTAGAATTGACCAATCAGATGCCTGTAGCACCTGTCGACACGCCCCCATGAGTTGATTGAATTACGTAGCTTAAAAACAAAATTTGACCGTTAGTATTAATTGGTTAGAGTTAGAGTTACCGTTATCGGTTAACGGTTAAACGGTTAACCATGTGCATCCCTACAGTCAATGGAGCCGAAAATTTTGTTTCTCAATATCTCCGTTTATTATTGCCCAAAAACTCATGAAATTTCACTCAGGGATTGACAATAGGAACCTCTATCAAATTCCAAAGGCTGATCCGGATCTGATCCAGAACACGGATTTTATCGCAATCTGTAAATCGCTATATGGAGGAACTGTTGCACTTGGCGGAGGTCTGCGCTCTCTGAGTACTTTTCTAATTACATATATAACTGTCTCCATTATACTGACAACCACCAAGGTGAGCATACATGTGTAAATCTGATGTTATACATTCATAACTGCTACTTTGAAGTCTTGTACAGTAAATATATATACATATACATTTTTTAAACACATAAAGCTGCTGTAATGCCTATAGGTCAAGCAATAGGAAAGACTAGCACCACTGGAGCAATATTGCTCTGATAGTAATTTTAGAAAAATGTAACTACAAGACGCAGATAAGGTAATCTTGGACCCGGGTACATATGCAGACTCTTTCCTGCACTTGAACAAATACCTTTCACAATGATTCATTATGAACTTCCATAGCAATTTTATACACACTACTGCCCACACTGCAGCTGAGTTCTCATGAGAGCACTAGTTTCAAAGTGGAACAAACACCGACTAAAATAACTAATCTGAAGCTACAATACAACAGAATGTGCTCAATGTTTCTGCGGATTAAAACAAGCAGAGCAGATTTTTTGAAAGTCCATAATTATGGGGGGGGGGGGAAAAAAAAGCAGTTTGGTGATAGAGCATAGAGAGGTTGAGGTCCAAGCGTATAAACTCCTCAGCCCTTCAAACACATCCACGTGGTCGTCAGCATGGAGACCACATAAACGGGCACTCTGATACGCCTCAGCTCAGCTGTGAAAACATCCTTCGATCTTCCCAACGCACACATCACGTTTCTCACAAGCTTGTCAGTCACGTCTCGCAGACCATGTTGCAGCTCCACATAGGCTGCGAATCTCTTTTCCTCACCAAGTAGCTACTTGCCTCCATGTCAGACACTTGACGCCATAGCAAACAAACTCAGCTTTATCTGGATGCCACAGGATCAATTTTAACAATCGGCCTCTGTAGTCTATAGGAGGTGCAAGAATGCCTAGATTTAAAACCACAAAGGGTGTAAGAGTGGTACAGCGTAGGAGCCAGGGGCCCTTTATCTTATTTCTTAAGCTCATAGTTGCCTGTCCTTCTATAACTTGGTTTCAGAGCTTATATACGTTCTGAATTATAAAACAGAACATCACCTATTTCCAGACACATTTCTATAAGCCTACAAACTACACACAAACACCACCTCGACACGACAATAAGAAACAGCAGGCTCCAAGCCTGTGAGTTGGTTAAAACAGAAATATACTCGGCTGTATGGTGTGAATTCTTTTCTGTGGCGCTGCTACACTACAGCCTGAATTTTTAACATAGGTTTTGGAGTTGCTAAGGAAACCTGAATCTATGCAAGGAAAGCCTTGTGGTCGGAGAAAAACGCTGTAAATTACAAACTCCACCGGCACAGTGGAATTCCTGGCAAGGGAATCCGCCAGTGCTCTGAGGTTGGGTGGGCCAGGAAAGCTGGCACAGGCACAGGGCTGGGTTTTTGTTTTTTTGTGTGTTTTTTGTTATTTTTGTTGTTTGTTTTTTTGCTGCGTTTGATTGTTGAGAGACAGACTGTAACAGTTGGAAGTGGGGTTGGGTGAGTTGGTACCCAGGACATCACTAGTGCACACATGCTGCAGTGTTTGATTGCCAACATAGGCCTTTTCAGGTTTAGTTCATCTCCATGAGACACTCAGCATCCTGAACTGACATAACCACAAAAGATCTTACACTTTTTACTTTTTTCTCTTGGCTAACATAAACAGTTTGCTATAAGTCTATTTAGGCAGCATATGCTTAGGCCTGTCACAATTATCATATAAATCGTCCACTCACTATTATTTGAGCTGTGTGCATTGACTACATAATCATAGCAATTTTCTCCATCTTTTTTTCCAGGAATGCACATCATTATTTCAATCACTGGCCACTGTTTGGGGGTTGACAGGTCCACCTTTTATGTCCTAAACATTTTGTTCCCCTTTTTCTGCTGTGGTTTAATGGAAAACTGGGTAACTGGTGCACCTGGTGCCAGTTTTAATCAAGATGCTTCACTTCAAAAGCCAAAATGAGACTGACAGAAAAAGTCTTTTTCTTTTCCGGCACATTCCAGATTGCATCTACACTGATGTTATAATGTCAGAACGACCACATACAGAGCTGGTTTGAAATGTAATTCATTTCTAATCTGTGTATCCTCAAACAGGATTTCTGAGTTTTCAGGGTGTAAAAGTGTAAGACTCCACTTTCAACCAACTCCTTTTCATCAAACCATCTCATCTTTTACTCACGTGCACAGGTTAAATAAAGCCAGCTATTTCATCTTTGAATAGGCGGACAAACAATACCAGGGTATTTATTACTTTAAGTAGTCTTAGATTACTTTACATGCTCAACTAAAACAGCCCTCTCACCAGAACATCAGCTTGTTTGTGTGCGTCTCTCTCTGAATGGATGGCATTTACAAAAAAAAACAAAACAAAAAAACAATGGAATATAAAGAAAACATAAAAAGAAAGAAGACACTGGGTGTGGCTCTTTAAACCCATCCCTCCATTCTTGTCTTGCTTTATCCCTGCTGCCACTGTCCACCTTTCCTGCCACTTTCTCTTTGTAACTGGGTCCAGTCAACCATCTCCACTTCTCTTCACATCTTTACTGCTCGCTTTGCCTCCATCTCTTTTCCCTTGCCTCCATGGAAACTGAGGTTAACCATGCACAACAGGCTTTCTGGCTCTGTCAGGGTTTCCTTTCAGCAACTACCCTTGAGCACGTACAACAAATTGTTCCGTTGTTCAGAGATATGTTCTCGACGATCTGCCAGCATTTGCATTTGCACTTTTTCCTCCAGAACCCTCCACCCGTGGTGCTCTACATGAAAAACATACCAGATCGCCACTTGATGATTTCGTTGAACTCTTCATTGGCGGCTCCTTCCGCGATGTCACCATGAAATGCCATTGTGGTTAGTTATTCCAGTGCTAGCGCAGCAGAAGTTAGGCGATGCACTTCCAGGGCTCTTGGCACACCGCGCACAAGCCCCCCCTTTATATACCTGCAAGCAAGAAATAATCAACTCAGTTCCATAGACGCTCAGCTCTGTCCTAAACTATAAAAACTCTTCTTAATCTATTAGCTCTTCTCTGTTTTTATGTTATATTGAGCAGTAAAAGAAAAATGTTAAACCAGAAGGCATGAAAGCAGGCCTCTCACACCTGAGCGCCTCAGAAAGGGGCGTTAAAACACTCACAGCTGGTTGAGACTTCACTCTTTATGCCAAACTGGTTTTTCATCATGAGCTGGGGCTGACAATCTGTGCATAAATAACTGCTGCTTGGATAACCAACTATATCTTGTGGGCTTTTGTAGACTTCAACAAAGTTTTCTTTGCTTTTTTTTTTTCATCCCGAACCACCATTAACAATTCAGCAAGACAGTTGCAATGTTTTTGTCTCTTTTACCAACCAAACTTTTTTCAAAATTGATCTCCAATTTCCTCCTCCAAATTATCACACAAAAGCAAAGACATAAGGAGCAGCTGATTCTGTATGTGGGAAGGGGTGCAAATGTTGATAGTTTCCTCAAAGTAACTTTAAAGTGTTAAAACTACAAAAGCTGAATGATCTGCTGTCATGTGCTCAAACATGAATGACACACACACAGAGACACATGACAGTGTGGTCGCGTCTGCTCGACTTCCAGTGGGATTTGAGAATGAAAGCATCCATCAGCTGCTTTTGTGGTTTGATTTCTTTCTGGGAATCCTATCATCAAAAGACCATCCATGTTTACTCCCGAAATAGCTTTCTTTTACCATTAAAGGAGTTTAGGCACAGTTTTAAGCAGTACGTGATGAGTTACAGTTCTTGGGGGATGATGCAAGATCCAAAAATAACAACTGTAAACTTAAGGAAAAAGCCAGCCTCATCTTGCATCTTCACAATTTCAGTTCCCCTCTCTGTAAGTGGACTGGTTGCTCAACCAAGACAAAAACGAGCACAGTTTGTCTGTTTAATCTGACCTCTCTGGAAGCTGCAGATTTAAAGTACTGTGCTGTCTGGGAGTACAATACCTTTTAAAGCCCTACTGTACTTTATCAGACTAGATTACATTCTTCCTGAATGAAGCACTGCTGCAGAGCACATAAAGTGGTTTTTAAACAGTGCATCGGTACTGGCCTTATCGTAGTTAATGTTTTATCTCTTTGGCATGTCGTTAGAACTCAACCAATGTAAAATCAGGCTGCAGTGATCTGAAACTTCGACTAGCTGCATTAAAAAAAAGCTCAGGTTTAGAAATTACTGTGACTGTTTGACAGTTTAATCAGTGTTTTGACTTTTAACGACAGGTTTCCCATTAAACTCCAGCAACTAAAGTAACAATAAAGTGCTTTAAGGTTAATTCAGTGGGTGCAATGATTCATATTACATGTTCCGAGTGTTTTATCGATCTAAATATCACACTCACCTCCGCTGTCACCGAGGGGTCAAAATGTGTAGAGTACAAGCCCAAAATGTAGAGCAGAGACGACTCGAGGTTAAGTGAATGTAGCGTTTATCAGAGAGCAAAAATATCAGTTCAGCTAAGGCATTTTCAACGAGTAACGAGACACATTTCTTGTGTTAAAACTTAACTAAGGTTAAGTGAACCGTCCTAAAGTCATCCAGTTTCCACGATGTTCCAAAAAAAAAAAAAAAAAACTTCAAGAGACGCTCTCAAGTGACACTGTTCTCTTAGAAACCAGAGGCTGACTGTCTCCTAAAAAGAGAAAGATTGTTACATTTCATGGATGAACACCGCGGTGCTGGTCACGCAGGTCCCACAACTTTGTTCTTGTTTCTTTCTTGACTTTCTCCCTGTGGCTTAGACCGATGTAAAGTTAATGTAAAATGGGTATCTATGTACAGCGGAAATGCTACAATAGTTCTTTCACAGAAAAGTAATCAGCTGGTTTTCTTTGACATATTCACCTCAGGTTTATAATTTTGAGACATTAACCTTGTCATTCCAGAAAGAACAGTCAAACAATTGTTTAAGAAAAATAACTTTTGCATCATTGTTCAAGAAAAACTCAACGTTACGTGTTTCAGGAAAACACACCTTAATATTAGCTTTCGTCAAACTTTTATTTTGAAGACGTTAACCGGAAATGTGGCGTATGCTGTGGTTAACTTGTCAAGAGTCCTGAGCTCTTCCCTCTGGCTGTAAAAGTTTTCCTGACGCGGAGATGGAAACATGGCGCGGTGGTTGTCACGTGACGCTACACCAGCAAAACCAGTGACTCCCACTACAAAACAAGTCTTTAATAGAAATACTTTCAGATGACTCTTTTATCATAGATTTTATCGTTGTATAATATTCACACATCAAGCAGCATTTTTGACTTATTTTGTGGACAGTTAGGGTGGTTTAATATGTTCCCTTGCAATGGTTTATAATCATTCAACAAAATACCTGCTATTTTCATTTTCATGAAAGAAATTTTTTTTTTTTTTTTTTTTTAGATTTGATGTATTAAATAGATTCAACAGCCTCTTATGAATAATGAAATTTATTCACATGCATCTCTGATATAAAAAAAATGCAAACAAAAAAATGGAGCAGACAAGTTAAATGACAAGTAATGTATGAAATACATGTAAACAACAGAAAGCAAAATCAGAAGAAACATCTTCTCTTTTGGCAAATCTGAATAAGCTAATAGTAAATTACACCCTTCCACTGCCTCCAGTGCCAGGTGTAACTTTTCAAATACGTGAGGGGACTAAAAAAAATAGATTTGGGCCCATTGGAGACTTTGGCGCTGCAGAGATGTTGATACTCCCTCTTGTTCCCACTTCTCAGTTGTCAGGAGTAGTATTTTCTATCAACATTTATTGGATATATGGAACTGTGCTGCAAATGGACATTTAAGTGCAAGAGTGTGTATGGAAAACAAGGGGTGAAAGCGCCCTCTTCTGTCCGAATTGTGCATCTACTCCTAAAAAACGAGATAGATGATAGATAGAGAGTTCACAGAGTACTGCAAATCTGGATATTTTGTATCAAACATTGGTGAGGGCGAGTTTTTTTTTTAACGTAGTTTTAATTTTGCATATATGACACAATCATCCTTCCATTTAAAATCATTATCATCGTGATAATGCGTTAACATTCATCAGAAAAGTTATAGTAAATACAGGGGCGTGAAGCCGTGGTCGCAACAGAACGAATAAGACGCCCCTGACTCATAAACGCTTTTGCGCTTCTCTTTTAGGATTACCGGCGAAGACCAATTGCGTCCACTGTAGGATCTTTACTGAGTTTGCAAGGAGCATTGTACTGATGTTTATACAAAGCTATACAAAACATAAATATCTACCAGGAGTGGGGTTCGAACCCACGCGGACATATGTCCATTGGATCTTAAGTCCAACGCCTTAACCACTCGGCCATCCTGGTACACACATGCAAACCCCCCACGCGGGTTCATTATGACGACACCACCGAACCTTCCGGTTTACCGATTTCTGTTAGTTTAATTCAAACACTTGCTGAATTGGTATTATTTCAAAACGCAGTGCTCTCAGTCACGACTTTTTTCCAGAATGTTAGCAGCTACAGGCTAACTCAGATATGACTACAATGCCTCTGTATCCCTCGTCGATAACTACATTGTTACAGCTATAGCTGCCTCTAATTTAAACTAAATCTTTAATTTAACTTGTTGAAAATGTATTATCTAAATGTCAATGTCACGTTTAGAGTTAGTTCAAAAGATATATTCATTAGTTATCGTTGCCATACTCCTTGAGATATCGCTGTCTAATTGCGTTAGCATATGCTAACAGATAGCAGAAGTTATAGCGAGGATGTAACTCCACACTTTCAAGGCGCTCACTGCTATATGCGAAAAAAAAAAAAATGATTACGCAAAAAGTAAATTTAACCGCATTTAACACGAAACAGACCTCTAGACTCATTTACGAATTCACGTCGTCGCTCATCGGCAAAGTTCTAGAACGTCGCAGACTCGAAACCAAGATGTGATTGTTCTCGAAGCTCTGCGACAACTGGCTCTGCAGGTCAGACACCTGAGGCACTATTATAAAAATAAACATACACGCCGTGGTCACATCGGCATGTAATCTACTTTCTGTTCTTAATGACCGGGCCCACCTGATCAAAACAGGCAAAGCCACGACTAAAAAAGGCACGAGTATTCAGTTAATAGATTATCCCTTGTTTGTCGTTTCATCTGATTCTGGATGTTGAATAAACTTTAGTTATAATTATCTTAAATGAGCGTAGTACATTGAATGCACCAATAGCAGGACTTACAAGAAAAGACCATTTGGTGTTTTGGCCAAAAGCGTTTTAATTTGCTAAGGAGCCTCAGTTGCTTACCTGTTTGAGTCTTAATAAAAAGAAAAGAAAAGGAAAGCGCTGCAAACACTGAACACTGATTGTTAATCCAGTTGGGCTACCTTTAGATCCCCATATTTTTGGATGTAAATCCAACTCCTTTGCTTTGTATTAAGTTAATAGCTTGGCAGCCTGCATGCCATGTTGCCCGTATGTGATGCATCATATCTTACTGTCAAACATTTAAACAGCTCGTCAGATTTAGTGAACTCTGGGTGACGTGGTTGACTTGTTGAAACAGAATATTGCCAAATGTCTTGTAACTCGTTTAATGTTGTATACCACATCAAAAGGTGATATTACATTATGCCCACAGTTGCACGTGCGTGACAAGTAAATGCTCTTAATTTAACACCATGTTGCTGCAGTTTGCATCCCTCCCTCTTCTTCTCATGACTCCCATTCTTACAAATTTCTTGGCACGTCAACTGCCTCCCCACATGACCCAAGTCAGCCCTCAAATCATGAAGCTCAAATTCAGCCAAAGACAATCACAATAGAATTTATTTGATGTCATTGAACAGGTTAAAAAAAAAAAAATCAAAATTTCAACTTAAAACATTCTTTTAAAAGTTTTACTAATCTCATGTACATGCATATGTATATGAACGAATTGTGTGATCATAAAATCATACTCTATATAGCATAAATTACATTTTAGAAAGTCTGCATATCCAAACTGAACAATTATCTGCGTCACATTTCAGAATAACACAGTATGCTTCTCAGCTGGACGGAGTAAAGGCTATTGTCTCCATAAAAGTAAGCATATTGCACAGCATTATTTTTTATTTCAGCTTCAAATCCTTTTTACATGGTTCAGGTCTTATCAAGAACTTATTGCATGCTCTCATACCAAGTCATTTTTTTCTTTAGTTGTTCCTCCAGCATGGCAGACAGGGGCAGCAATGCAGAAAAGGATTTTTCCTCTTGTATTGTATGGCCCTCTTGATGTTGTAATTGAATTTTTCTATATATTCTTGTGTGTTGTACACATTAACCTCAATGCTGTTAAGAATAGATCCCTGCTCTTCCACCAGTATGGCCATTTGTAGGAACAGTTCATGAACTTCTTTCAGCCTGGTCTCCAAGTCCACCAGCTCCTTGTGCCTGTGCTTGATGTCGCACAGGGCTAAACGGCATGACCTCATACCTTGTGGCTGAAGGTTTTGGGAAAGCTCCGTCCAGCCCTCTCCACCTTTATCCACCATCTCATCCAGCTGCTCATCACTGATGTTTGACCCCATTATGGAAGCCTGCCTCTGGATCCTGTTCCTACATGTGTACCTCTGCTTTTCCTCTGCCTTATTGTAGGCATACATGGCAGCTCGGAAGTCACGAGTCAGCGTGTCATACTGAGTACGCGCAATGCGGCTAACTGCAGAGCCGGGGCCTTCCTTTTCCTCCAGCCGGCTGCTTTCCTTACCCAGGACCTGCAGACGAGCATACAGAGACTCCCCACGTTTCTGAATCCCTCTGGCGATGGAGTCCGAGTCTCTTTTCAGAAGTGTGAGGCGGCGCGTAGAGGTGCCATAACGTTCATTATGGGCACTCAGACGCTGCACCTCCAAGGAAAGCAAGGAGATCTCCTTACGTATGGAGTGGGACTCATTCAGGATGTCATCAATGACTGAAGAGTTCTCAAATATAATTGCCTGCTGGGATAGAGTCACCTTATCTACATCATACTCAGGTCCATAGAGCTCTGGGTCGTAGTCCTCCTGCTCCTCCCTAATGGTCTGCAGTCTCTCCAGCTTGTCCCTCATTTTGTCTGAGGATCCAAAATAACAGAAACTCCTGGTTATTAGGTCCATGTATACTCTATATTTCTGTCTGATCTACTGTGCTGTTATGCTTTCATCATATACAAATGTGTTTCAACTGTAGACATCCTCATTATTGTTCAAAACTTCCATTAGAGATTTTAAAAACATAAATAAAAACACATGTAATTTAAAAAATGACTTTTATATACCAAATGCTCTGATAAACCTGTATTCCTTTAAGTTGCCATCACCTAAGAAAGCTAACATTCAATATTATACAACTAATGTAACTTATGCACACACAAGAGTCACATCTTTATCTCTTAACAATCACCGTTCAGTGGCTCACTGGAATGTGTTCATTTAAACCAGGAACAAGGAAGAAAATGTTTAAAAAAAAAATCTTTTTCTTTTCAAATTGAGTGTATGGTCTGAATAAATAAATAAATTGAATGAATAAAATAAAGGCAAGTTATAGATAAACATACTTGTACATATTTTCATGTTCATTTCAACCAGAATTTATGTCACTCTCATAATCTCATGCTTTGCAAAATTGAAAAAAAAAAAAAGAAATTGGTGTACTTAATAAAGAACACAAAAATCAATTTCCTTATTCCACTTTGGCAAAAATTCAGGACAGAATTTGTAAAGGTTGTTACAATATTTTTTAAAATGATAAAAACAGTTATCCTGGACCCAAAACTGATCAGAACTTTCCAAATCACTGGTGGATCGGGACACTCAGAGGGATCCAAGAGCTCCCTTGATTAACTCTGTCGTTTCCAGGTGGCTATCCTTTTTCTGAGTTAAAATCCTAATTAAAATATCAAATCAAAAGTACCTCACCTATTTTGAGTCCAGCAGCATTGAAAGGCAAATGAAGTCCTTTCAGCTCATCTCGTGTGATTTATTTGGCCCGAGACGCTTGAGAATGCATCTTTTTGTTATGATGAAGGAAGTAAGATGCCTGCCGTCTGATCAGCGTGTGTGTGTGACCGCCACCCCCTTCCCAGGTGATAGACAAGAGCCTTCCCACTGAAGCACGATTGCTTCCTTGAACAGAATTTCTTTTTACTTTAATTTCTTTTCATTTCAGGTATTGAGAGACTCAATCCAAATGGCAATACTTTCAAATAACCCATCCAGATCCAGTGTGGAAGAGAATTATAGTGAGAAGTTACACAAAACCACTGACTGTATGAAGAACAAGCTGCTTCACATTTCTTAAGTGAGGACACGTGAACGCAGGTGTGTACATGAGAGGATGGACAGGTAATTGAGGCGAGGAAGTCCTGGAGGAATGCAGGAAGTCCAGAGATAGATATGTATGACTGGAAACTTGTCTAATCCAGAAATCTCATACGTTTTTTATTTATTTTATGTTTTAGTATCCTGATATGAATTTTGAGCTGAAAAGAAAACAATACAGACTTTGGTCAGTTTTAAAATCTTTTTATTTAATAAACAAGACACCCCACAAGGGAGACAACAGAAGGTAACATGATACACAGAGTGATTGTGAACATACAATGTGATTATATCTAGATTATATTTTGCATAGTTTAGAAAATAAATGTTTAATCAGTAATGCCCTGTAAAGAAATGGCAAATCTGAGAAAATAGGAGGCTTTGCTTGTTTAATATAGCCAATGAATTTGATTGTTTATAAATAGAATAATGCAGACAATGCTTTAAACTAAACCAAGAACTAAAAATTGTAGAATTTCTTAAAATTGCTTCTCATGATTTTGTAAAATATGACATTAATTTTACCAGTCCAGTGAAAAACAAGGGTTTTAAGGAAGAATTGTGCAAATTTACATTGATATTATAACATTTTTAAAGTTTCCCAGCAATATCTTCTGAAGCCTCAGAGGCAATAAAAACATGGAAACATTTTCAAACTATCTGCAGCACACTTCAGTCATGGGGGAAGGAATTCTGATATGAGACACCCTTCATACGAACAATAATTGAAGTACAATTGATAGGTATAGAGTAGAGTAGAGTAACTTTATTAATCCCGAAGGAAATTAAGGTGTCAAGTAGCATACTCATAATACACATTACACATAATACACATTAAATAATACACATTACAAAAAGAATCAACCATATTGCACAAATTAGCATATATACAACATTCACTTAAATGGGTATATATGCTCATTTGTGCAATATGGTGGATATATAACACACACACCTTTATTTTTCAATCCAGAAAAAAAATGGTTTCATGCTTTCTACCTTCAAAGACCTATTTCACTTCCTGAAGAAAATAATGCAATTTTCCACAGTTTGTGCTAAGACGTGCAGAAAATGTTTGACTGAAAATGTTTCTTTATATGCTCACTGCATATGTTGACAGTTTTCTAACCATCTCTTTTTCTCGTCAGTTGTAGCATGGGAAACAGCTGCAAAACATCTTTTTAAATGGATTGTTGCTGTCGTAACGTTTGGCTGTACGAAGTTTAACGAGGCAAACTTGTAACTGTTCATCAGTTTTTTGAATATTGGTTTGGATGGAGTTCAGCATTGGACCCTGCTCCTCCACCAGCAGCGCGATATCCAGGAATATCTCATGGATGCCCTTGATGCGGTTCTCCAGGTCCACCAACTCCTGGTGACGCTTCTCAATCTGGGACAGAGCCGACCGGGCCGTTCTACCTTCACTCACGACATTGTCAGCAAAGATGTTCCACTGGCCCTTCTTCAATCATCTCCTCCACATCCTCTCCTGTCACCTCACGCCCCACTATCTCCATCTGCCTCTGGATCTGGGCTTTACAGTTCTCCCGATGGGTCATCTCAGCCTCGTTATAGTCAAACATGGCGTCTCGAAAACCATTACTGAGGCAGGCGTACTGGGTTCTAGCAATACGTGTGATGGCGGAGTTTGAGCCGTGCGCTTCTTCCAGCTTGTGGGCCATACCGTCCATGCTGTGCAGGCGTTCCAGCACATTCTCGGCCCGCTTTTTTATGTCAGCGCCGATGGCATTGGAGTCTCTTTTGATTGTGCTCATGGTGGTGGTGCCCTGGAGCATGCGAGAGTTCTGCTCACGAAGCCTTTTAACCTCAAGGCGGATGAGTTGGATTTCTCTATGGATATCTTGTGACTGAGAAAAGACCTCCGCCAGAGCAGGGCTGCTGTCAAAAATGACTGCCTCATGGGGCAACTCCTCCTCTAAGTCGATGTTACTGAAGGAGTCGGAGACGGTGGAGTCTCCACACTCCATCGGCTCAATGTTGTCGTTGGACAGCACCTGCAGGTGACTTAGTCTGTCCCTCATGGTTGGGCTGGATTTCAAATGGCGATCACAGATTTTCTGCCTCTGATTATTGTGTCTCTGACACACATTAGTAGGGACAACTCATTAAAATGAGCTAACCTGTAAAAAAGAAAAGAAATATACTCTTAGTTTCGCAATGAATTGTAGAGATGAATGGCTTTTAAACAATTGATTACATTTAAGATCCAGACACAAAAAAAACAAGCTGGTCTAAAACTTCCTTTACCATCAACCATCATGCCTCTTTAAAATGCTTTTCCTTCTTCCTTCAGCTGTAACCCACCCAACACCCGTCACTAACCCAACAGGTTCTCCCAAAAATAGTCAGAGGCGTTGCTTCTCACCAAACTAGTTCTTTCAATGTGATGTCTCTTACGTCTTCATCCAGGCATTCATTTTGACTCTCAACTTTAAAAGTTAATCAGATTCTCCATATCAGATACAGTTAAAACTTCGATCTTGAGAAACATTCATTGACTCTTCCTCTGAGCCATGAGGCTGGTGACATCATCATAATGCACCTAAAAGGCACCTGGACCAATCAGCTTTGTCATATCAGACAACATTTTCATTTCTTTAGCTTGAGAGTGACCACTATTGCTATTGTCCTTGCAAAAATTCTTAAAATAAAATCCATTTAATATGGAAGGAAAACATTTCCCTGTGTGGTTTCTGAAATAACTCACGAGAACCAAAGATTTAAAAAAATTGTAAATAAAAATGTTTAGCAAGTATTGTAGTTTGATCAGTTGTATTATGAAAGCATTTATTCAGCTGATCTGCTGGTCAGTCTTAAAGGTCTGAATGTTCTCAAGTCAAATTATAACACATTACAAACTGTGTTTTAAGGTACAGCAAACTGTGTAAAATCGATATTATTCTAGCTTGAAAATTACTTTCTAAGTATGCTTTTAACAAAAGCAACAGCTTGATTTTATACACAGAGAGCTCACATACTGTAAGCATCCATCAACACACCGGTATGGTTTACAGCCTTTAGTTATTCATCCTTATTTTAGGACATACCCCCAAAATACGCTGGATATGTTATCTTTTCATCTGTCATTCACAGTTTCCTGAGCAACTGAAAGAATGTGGGATTTTAGAGAAAGATGGTTACCAGTTTCAGTTCAGATGTCCGCAGATATCAAAGTTTGTCTGTCGGTGTGACGCGGCTGCGGCGCATCAGCAGCATCCTCGACCGCTCCGGACCGTGAGCAGAAAAACAACGCGTCTCTCGTGCGTATAATGGAGCGATGCTCAGAGCTAAAGTTAGAAATCTACTGTGGTGTCGTTGGGACAGATGAATGCGTCGCGCCACACCGGGCGAACAGCCTGACGGTGTTGTCTTGAGGAATGAAGTCAGGTCGGTTTGGCCTTTCGGTGACGCTGCGCGTCATCAGCGGAGACGAGGTGTGAGCGGCGACTGGCAGTTGGAACATGCGTGTCCTTACAGGGTGTAAGCAGGACTGGTAGTAAATGTGAACATTGCCAGGTCTGCCAGTGTATGGAAGTGTCCAGTGTTTTTATGTTGGACCCTCGAGCCGCTGTGAAAGGTTTTTGTTTTTGTGCGTTCGTGGGAGGTGATACCTGACGATTACCACCGAGCCCTGACGCTCTCCCAGCCAGCCACGCCCACATGACTTCAAAAAGGCCTCGCGCGTGATGGTTACGATCTTCTGCTTTACCGTGAAACCAGATAAGTGGGTCAGCCAGCTCTCTCCAGTCTAAAGCCTGGATTTCCAGTATCAGGGTCTCTCCTTTAATTGGTCTGGTCACTATGGTGACTTCCACTTAATTCATCATCTGCCCCGGAGCTGCCCCTGCACAGAGTTTCGGATTAAACTGTCCGCAAGACTCTTCCCTCATTCAATTTACAAATGAACAAATCCCAATAAAACAGCATTAAAATATCATCAGGAACAATCAGGCTAACTAAAATCACACTTTGACCAAACAGAAAGAGCTTGATGGATGTTGGAAGATGTCACATTGTGAATGACAGTCAGTCAGTCAGTCAGTCAGTAATCAACCATCCTCTTGAAAGTCAGTCAGTGCATTTATATGTTAGTTTGAATTGACAAATGTAATCATAATAAAGTGTTGAGTTAATCTTTTCAACTCTGAAAACTGACTTGGTTCTTTAGGCATTTTAGACTGAATTCAGTCATCAATTTTGACCATGAATTCATGTTGAGTTAACAACTGGCTACTTAAATTCTCACCTGAGGGAAAATGAAAATATTGAAGCCCATTGAGCTGTATGAAAAGAACCACAGATGCTTTTTTTTTGCAGATAAATTGTAGACTTTAAGCATAGTGTTATCTTTGGAACCATAAAGGTAGAACATTTTTATACTTTGTTCTTATCTCCTGACAAGTCTGTTCTCAACTGTTGAGATTCAGTAAATATAACATTTTATACAGATTAGAAGGTAAACCAGTAGATTACTAGACACTCATTTATTTTTCCATCTCCACTTTAGTCGTGTTCGGGGTCTCAGGGGTGCTGGAGCCAGCCAGGCGGTGCTGGGTTTAAGGGAGAGAACATCCTGGACAGGTCACCAGTTCATCACAGTATCACAGAATGTCTGATCAATGAAATCCAAACAATAAAATGTTTTATGATGCAGTGGGCTTTAATTATATCAGCGGCAGCTTGATGTTTCATGTGCATGGATAGGCTACAGCAGAATGTGTAGCTTTTCGTGACATTCATTTTAGCGTAACTATTATTCTGTGGTGTTTCTGTCATGACTCTTGGCTTTTTAGTTCAAGTGCAATATCATGCCACAGATTTTAGTTGCTCATTCAGGCTATTAGGATGTCCTTTCATGTCTTGTCAGTCTGTGTGATGTAGCCCTTTAAGTGTTAGTGAAAGTTAATTCCAGCAGCTGTCTGGACTTTTATTAGCTGGATGAGATTAAATAATCTCATCAGCTCCCCTCCACCTTAATGGCAGTAGGATCCAATAATTGTCCTTTAGTGAATACGTTTGTTTTTGGTGCATGTGAAATTATCAATTTCATGTGAGTTGTCACAGTAAATTTTGAAGGTATAGCTGCAGGTGAAACTTGAGATGTGGTTTAGGTAGTACCATGTTATGTCACACAAGTTAGCTACATGTGAGCCAGCAGTGCAGATGACCCCACATGATTGCCACAAATCAGCAGATGGCATTTCTTTCTTTAGTACTAAATTAAATGGCAAAGTTTAATCCAGGACAAATGATGCAGAGGTTACATTTTTTACGGCACTGTCCAGATGTTATATTGTTCTATTTGGTTATTTTCTTGTCTTTTTCTTCCATCATTACATTGACTTATTAATCTCTGCCATTATGTCCTCTGTAAATCTGCGAGCTACTTTCAAAGTTGATATGCGACATAGTGCTGTAAAGCTACAGTGCATCCTGATCTTCACTTTTGCTATTGTGACGACTCCTCCACCTGTACACCAGGTGGAGGTGTTGTTTGTTTTTGGTTTCTTTCTGTTACAGGTGGAGAGTCATCCACCTGAGGAGACACACCTGGGCTCAGTGGTTCCCTCCCCCTTGAAAGGTTCACCTGCAGGCTGTTGCAGGGGGGCTGTGATGAGGGCTGCTCTGGGGAGCTGATCCTTGGTCACCACTCTGTGTTTGCTGCTGGCATCGGAGGCTCTGCTAATGGGCTGTGGGCCCAGTTGGCCGGACCGCGGCTGGCAGAGCGTTTTGCTGGGTTTTTTTTTCTGTGTTGTAGTGATACGACTGTTTTTTTTTAAATAAACATATACTGTTGGTACCGACTGTCTTATGCTGTGTCCCTCACTCTTGTCACAGCCTTAGAACCGTGTTGTGACACTATGTTGCAGCCTCATGCTACAATCTTTTAATTTTTTTCTCTTCATGTCAGTCTACACTCAGTACCCCATAATGACAAAGTGAAAGTAGAATTTTAGAAATTTATTAAAAAGGAAGTACTGAATCACATGGACATGACTTGGAAAGGAACATACCTCTATAAAAGGCCTTACAGGTGATAATACATATCAAAGCAAAAGCCAAGTCATGAGGTCAAAGAAATGAACTGTGGAGCTGTACACTGAAGAGACAACTGAGATGGGAGTCCAAACTTACTTTGGGTTGTTGGATAGGAGACTGAGAACTAGATGACTTCCTCTAAAAACAAACAATTACTTCAATTAAGCTAAAACTGATATTTGAACATGGAAAATTAATTTGTGCTTCTTTAATTTGGGAAATAAAGGGATGCTATGTCTTTGGCTACTTCAACATTGTGTTTCATTCTTTTATGGTTACACCTGGCATTCACACCACCACAGTTTGGATACTTTTCAGAGACCCAGAGCATAAGCCCCACAGTGACATTGCGGGGTTTAAGTAATTGCACCTATTAACTTCATGAATTGCCTATAGGTACGTCTCTGTCTGTCAGTTAACACAGAGATGGACCTTAACCGTGGCGTAAACAACATGGATACAGAACAGTAAACAGTTAGCTGTCCTTCCTGTCAGGATGTTTTCACTTATGCATGCATGCCTAATGAGCACAGATAGTCATGTGATGTGTTTATGGTGGTATTATGTGGTTGGAGACTTCTTCAGACTTTGAGCTCAAACATTGATGTGGATGTACGTTAGCTCTCTTTTGGAACAAAGTGTCCCAAACTAATGTGGTCGTAGCCATCACTGTCCTGGAGCCTCTGGAGCTAATTTTGCATTGTAGGTTACTTCATAAAATGAAAAGAATTATGGACAACCCTTAGCGACCTCTTCACAATGCTTTAATTCAACAGCAGCATCTTAGAGACTTTTTTCAGATCTGCTGCAACACAAAGGCTACAGATGATCCTTTCTGTCCACAGCTGGAACCATCTACAATGAATCTTTGAACTTAATGTAGTTACTGCAATTATTAATTTCGCTTTTGGGGATTAATAAAGTATTATTGAAATTGATTGGATATAAACTGTGGATAAAAGAAAAAACTGCTTTGATAGTAACAGGAGATGCACCACTGAGCTTTTATAGTAACTGAGACAACCACTTTTTAACTCCTCCAGCCCCACCCCTGCCTGGCTGTCATTAAAAAAAAAAAAAAAATCCACAAACTACCACTTGATGCTAACTATTATGAACGCTTTCTCATTTTCTCCATCTGTCACAGCGTGCGAAATACGCGGGTACACGATGTAGACGGTCTATGTTGGCAGGTCGTGTAAAACAGGCAGGTTTGCTTGAAATGCGAAGAAATCAAAACATGTGTTTAGGAACAACCACATACGATTTCTGGGGAGGTTGATGAATGATTGGAATAAGGATGTTTTAAAAGTCTTTGTTTTTCGCTTTGAGATCCAGAGCTTTGAAAAAGTGTACTGGACTCACAAGTTAAAGTGGGTTGTGCATCCACATGACTTCCTCCAGTGTCTGTGAGCATTGCCTTCGCTACGGTAATGCCTTCAAGGGTCCCTCGGATTTTTCTGCTTCTTCTTCTTCTTCTTTTAAATATCATTAGGACAGTTGAATCCTATGTATTATAATAACAGAATGCAAACATAGACTGTTACCTTCATGTTTTATTGTGAACATTGTCAGACACGGAAGTTTAGCAACTACGACAGATCAGGAAAGAACAGTAGCACTTGATATAAACGGAAATAATTACATTTCACATTGTTTGATAGGCTAAATACAGACATTGCTGCGTCCCTCCCATAAATCTTGTGTTCTCGCAAAGCCCCTCTCTGTACAGGACATATTTTTTTGTTTTTTCAAACCGATCAATACATAGATGTTCAAATTTCCAACTGGCCCTGAAGACAACGCACTTCCATCAGTACTGTACCCTGTGACCACCTTGTACTTTATCTTCCAGAAGGAACCCCCTCGACCAGCATTTGAGAAGCAACCAGACGAAACTCCGTTAACTACGACCTAAACAAACAAACAAACACACAAGAAAACGACCATGAGGTTGGCTACAGTTCGCAGCGCTTGTGGCAGTCTTAGGGTGTCCTTAACTCATCCAGGAAGCAAATTCAGCGGGTTGCCGCGGAGATGTCTTCCCGCTGGGGTTGCCAACAACCGGTTGAACCTCCGGATGGCGAGCGCTGCCACGAGCAGCGGCGCCGATCCGAAAATTACCGACAACTTTGGGAAACGGTCCCAGACGGAAGATTGGTCCGAATACGACAACTCGGTTGGGTAAGAAAATACATCGAGGATTCCTAAATCACCTAATTGCTGTTGTTTTAGTTTTAGTTTGGTTTAATTTTATTCCCGAAAACACGAATGCGACGAGCTGTATTTTGTTAAAGTGATTAAAAGTAGTCGTTAGCCTCACCGGCGTGTTGGCCCTTGGCTAGCAGCCAGTTTTGCACGTGCCTCTGTTTGATCAGATAGACTCGGATAATCTGATGTAACGTTCTCTCTTGTTGCCAGACACGTAGTTCATGAAACATGTCGTAAAAGGAAAAACGGGAGTTAAAACACACGAGCACGAGCGGATGCTAGAAAGTTCTGTTGAAGCACATGAAACATCACTCGGATGTGTGCCTTTGCAAAGACGATGATTTTAATGACATAAATAATGTTGTTTTAACTTCTACAAATGGTACAGATATAGGCGGACTTGTGTTTACATGTCATGAAAGATATGTAGGTCAGTGTTACTTTATTAGCTCCTCCCATATGATGTCACGCGAAGAGTTGCAATATGCTACTACACAATTTTTTAACGTCTTTAGATAAAATTCAATTTTACAGTTGGTTTGTAGTATTCCATTAACCGCCCAATTGGTTGCCATTTCAGTCTCTTTCATTTAATGAGAGAAGTTGCCATTTACACTACAGAGTCAAATATTTAGTGACTCTGGAAGCCACATGATCAAAGAGTAAAACACAAGCAAGGTTGTATTATCCTTTCATAGACAACACATGCAGGATCCAAAAATAAAAAATGTGCCAAGTGGTGTAAAACAACCAAAATCTCAAAACAAACTTGTTACAGAAGATACTGCCAAATAGTTACCTGGCGTTCGGATACAGAAAAATGGCGAAATGTTACAGGGTCAGCAGATATCTGCTTAAGAAAATGTGAACTCTATAACCAAAGACATGTTTTTGTTTCTTGGAGGCTTTTTGTTTCGTGCCGGCAGCCACTCACACTTGTGTACGTCTTGATGATAATGCTGAGAGCACAAAAAGGCAGAACTATTGAGCAAAATAGAATCTCAAAATCATTTCTTATTGACTCATGGTTTTTAATCTTTTTGCTAGCTTGTCAAAATCTGCAATTACCCGTGCTTTTAAATGGAAAATCTTGATCTACAGCAAGTAGAAATCCATTTTCCAGATATCTGCTGGCTGTACCAGGAGCCCAAAAGATCATGTGGTGTCTTTACAGGAGCAATAAAATGGACTTGTTCATTGACTTTTCTTTCTCAGTTGAAATTGTGACAGGCCTCCTGCCATTCTGCAGACACGAACATACGCCTGTCTCTGAACTGATTAGAGTCAGACTTTCATGGATGTAATCTCTTTAAATTACCTGGACAATAGGGAATCAGTTACCAGAACAAGAAATAAAGTAAATTTCAACTAATTTTCTCAAATGTTTGTTGCTGAATATACTTCCGAATCAAACATTATGAACCTTTGAATTACTTCCTAGATATGCATTTGTTCATGGTTACATTTTTGATGACTCAGGTTATAATAGCTTTTAATTATGTATTCACACATGTATGATGGCTGCCCCGCTTATCCAGTATCCTGCGCCTGAAGTGTTTATTTTCTTGCAAATGTGTAGCATTATTTCTAAGATGTAATATACAGATGAGGTTTCGCAGGAGGTGCCCATTATGAGAGCTGGATACTTATGTGGACACGGATAAAAAGCAAGTACACCTTTGTCTTTAGTCTCTGAGCTTAATGTTCATTGCTTCAGGGATTTTGGTGTTTACAGTGGACAACCTCCTCAGTGATTTAGTGGTAGTGCTGTCACAAAAAAAAAAAAAGCCCTTACTACAATGTTGAATTTCCCTTCTGGGATAAATAAAGTATTTTTCATTTCATTTCATATCTTATGGGAGATCCTAGGTTCGAATCCTGGTTGGGTCAGGAAGGGCATTGGGTGTAAAACTTGGTCATGAGTTTTTATTTTTACGCTGTATTCCTGTATTGTGCTGTGAAATTGCATTTCTCACTCCAAGAGAGTAAATTATGTCTTTACAGTTTGCTTGCATTTCATCAATTTTATTTATTTAATTTTTTGCTTCAGATTTTGCTATTATTTTAGTTTAATAGGGTCAGTTAAAGTCTCAACCATAATATGCAATTGTTTCATGTTTTCTGCACATTAATCCACAAACACACTGGTAAAAGTTGTATTGGCTGAAAGTTGTAGTTTTCTGATGAGAATTTGCATGAAAACCTATTAAACCTCATGAAATCTTTATAATTGACTACACATTAATGTTGGACACAGCCAAGACATGTGATGTTGTCCATTGGCTAAAGTTGTCATAACTGTTGTTGAGTTTCAAAAGTTAGTTGTTGCTCTGTTGGAGTTTTTGCAGTGATAAATAAATGTGCAAGGAGTTATTAAAAAACCTTCCTAAATGTGCAGTTACTATGTAGGATCAAGACAGAAACTAAACCCTTGTCTGTATAGCACTGTGTACATGGGGCTTTTACCAGAGGCCTATGAGGACTGACTCACATTTGGAGTCAGTCTTTAGTGGGCATTCAAGGGACAATATCTTGGTCTTAATTCTGTGTTTACCGCTTTGTGGGTAAATATACATTCCTCACAGGCATTTTTTTTCTCCCCACAGGGAAGTAGTTCAGAGCACCAAAGAAGCTATGGCAGCTCTGTATAGAAGAAATCCAGGATTCCAACCTTGCTAGCTATTCTACAGGTATTTTAAACATAACACTTTTTATGGTTTATATTTACCAATGTAAAGCAAAAGACCATGTGAAAAAAAAAATGCAAGTCTTCGAGAGGTTGTTTTGAAATATTCTAAAGCAAAAAATAGCTGAAAAAAAAGCACATTTTCTTGTCCATGTGCATTTTGTTAGATGTGTCTGGTCTTTGGATCAATTTACCTTTGACCTTAGGGGTATCTTTTTTTTTTATTATTATTATTATTTTTTTACTGACACCGCTCTACATTCCTAGACTATCAGGTGTATGTGTGATTTGCTCACTCGATCAGCTTAATTTTATCTTAAAGGCAGGCGAAGATGACAACATTTTGGAGATGAATAAGAAAATGGCTGGAAAGGTAATCCTCTTGCTGGCAGTTCTGCTTTGTGAATTTTGGTCTTTGCCACTTTTTTTTTTTTTTGAAACATGACAAATAATGCCTTAATAGTAAACAGGTCGCATCTTCCTGTCTTTATGTCCACAGATTGGCTTCGATGTTACTCAGATATGTTTAGCAAAGGAGTGCAGTGAAGAAGAAGTAAGTGAAGACTGACTCATACATTCAGCTGATGTCACTCATCATTTTTTAGCAAGTCTTCACATGATTTACCTCAGCATGTAATTACAGTGGTTATGGTATTCAGTTCTTTACTGAGATTTTAAGCCATTACAATAAGCATCAGCATTTTATCCTTCACTCCTTTTTTAAAATATTAGTTTTTCTTATGGAATTGCCCCATTTTGTACAACTAAGAGTCGGGGGGGGGGGGGGGGGGGGGGGGGGGGGGGGGGGGGGGGGGGGGGGTATACACAGCTATGCCTCTTGCAGAGCAGTTTGTGCTTTCTTACTCAGAGAATTCCTGAGAGATAGCTCGGGTGTCATTTACATTAGGTCAGGTCAGATTTACATTAGGACAGGTCAGGAACAGTATGTTCCTGACCTGTCCTAATGTAAATAAAGCGTCTTGCTCCTCTACTTCCCTACTCTCACACATTTTTGTAATGCTTGTCTATCTGTATGCATTTAGATCATAGAGGAGTTGTTGAAGTTGAATGATGACCCCAGGGTACATGGGGTTTACCTTCACCTCCCTCCGGCATCCCTCACCAGTCGAGTGCTGAACACGCTTAAACCTGAGAAGGACGTAGACGGGTAAAGTACTCTAGCTCTCATATAACACATCATATATAAAGATGCTAATGTGCTGGCTGAAGTTTCTGTTGTCACACTGAAAGGCATATCAATGAAAACAACTTAACCTTTATTTAATGTTATGTATTATCTAATCTTTAGTTGTAAAAAAAAAAAATTTGTCTAACAGAGTGTGAGAAATGGCGTAGAAGACATGTTTATGCAGCCACCAAGCAGAAGATGTCACTGGTTGCTTTTGGTTCCACGTCTTAAAAGAGTCATATGCATTTACTCATGTGGCGTGTCAAGTTTGATCCAAATCAGAAAGGGCTGCACAAAATTAAGACAAAATGTTGAGTGTGTGTCTGCAGAAAATCAGGGAATGAGAAAATGACCAAGGCGCCCTTCATAATCATCACAAACTGGAGGGAACTGATTCAGTTGGGGGAAAATGGTCTCAAGTAGATTCATTTAAAAATAGTCTCATGGATTAGCATAGTGGTATAAAAAAATAGCAGTGATGCTTTTGATTTATAGAAATTATCTAAAGGGGAAACATTTTTCTTTTTTTAAAACCAATTTTAGATTTATGTCAATTTGTTAATTAAAAATCATTCACATTGCTCTTCCTTGAAAGCCAGGGGTTCCGCCATGTTCAAGATGCAACCATTTTTAAAAATGTCAATAAACGTAAGGACAAGTCAGTAACTTATTTTTAAAGTTGAATGCTTAATTAACCTGTTTATTTCATGTTGTGACACTGTGTAAAACATAAATAAAAACAGAATGCAATGATTTGCAAACTTTAAAAAAAAAACTATATTCTATTCCCAATAGAACAAATGAACATATCAATTGTTGAAACTAAGACATTTTACCATTTCATGGAAAATGGTAGTCGATTTTGACTTAAAACCTTTAAACCTAAAAACTTAAAATCTCTATGTACTCTTCAGCATTGACAGTGTCTTTCCAGATGTGTAGTCTGGCAACACCATCGGCCCTAATGGAACACCATAACATCAAGCTTTTGAACTGTCTGCTGATAACAAGCTAGATGTTCCTTCTTCTCTTAAGTCTGCAGGACACGATGTCCATAGTTTCCAAAAATAATTTCAAATTCTGATTTATTTGACCACAGAACAGTTTTCCATATAACTTCAGACTATTTTAGATGAGCCTTGACCCAGAGAAGACATTTCTGGATTGTGTTCATCTATGGGTTCTTCTTTGCATCACACAGCTTTAACTTGAATTTGTGGATCACATGGTGAACTGTGTTCACAGACAGTGATTTCTGGAAGTGTTCCTGAGCCCATGCTGTCATGTTCAGTAGAGAATCCTGCCTGATTTTAATGCAGAGGCCCTTGGGCCCTGATGGCCCCAAGATCATGCACATCCAGTTTTGACCTTCGACTTTATCCTTTTCACACAGAATCTCCACCTGATTCTTTGAATCTTTCGATGATATTATTTACTGTAGATGGTGTGATCTTCAAAGTGTTTGCAAGTTTACATTGAGGAACATTTTTCTGAAATTGTTCCACAGTTTTTAGACACAGTTTGTCACAGATTGGTGAACCTCTGTCCATCTTTACATTCTGAAATGCTCCTTTGTTACTCAGTCATGTTATGGACCGGTTGCCAGTTAACTTAATTAGTTGTCAAATGCTCCTCCATTTGTTCTTGATTTACGCCAAATACTTTTCCAGTCTTTTGTTTTCCCTGTTCCAACTCCCCTTTTTTAAGATGTGTTGCTTCAAAGTCAAAATGTCAGAATGTGCTAATATTTTCCATGAAATGGTAAAATGTCTCAGTTTCAACATCTGATATGTTTTTTTAATGTTCTATTGGGAACAAAATATGAGTTTATGATATTTTCAAATGATTGCATTCCATTTTTAATTATATTTTACAGTGCATCCTTATTTGGGAAATTTATGTTTAAATTAACTTTTTTTTTGTATTCCCCACAAAAAACTTTAAGTTTAATGTGATCCATATATTATTTTTTATAGAACATTGAAATTTTTCTATTGTGTCTGGTGAAATGGCATCAACTTCCAAAAAAAAAAATAACGTAACATTTTGATTTATTTTAAAATTATTAATTTTGTTTTTTGTCTTGTTTTAGCATGTCAGACTTGAATATGGGTCGCCTTGTACGAGGACACCTGAACAAAGGATTGGTGCCGCCCATAGCCGGGGCTGTTTTAGATGCGCTGGGGAAACATGGTGAGTTTCTCCTAAGAGAAATCTACATTGCAATACCAGTTTGAAAATGACTTAAGAGTTTTGAAAATACTTTTTTTTTTGAAAATAAATGACTGGGTCAGTACCATCTTCCACTGTTATAAATGTACTGATAGTATACTAAGGTGGAAAAAAAATCATCAGCAGTAATGAACAAACTAGATTTAGATTTGTGACTAAAATAATTCCTTTCAGGGATGCCCTCATGTGGACAGCACAGTTGTGTCTGATAAAACTGAGTGTGTTGTACTTAATTGTATTGATCGCAGGGTTTGACCTCAGTTACTGTTGAATGCCAAGACCTGCTCATTAATGATTTTATTATCTGCAGGTTGTGAGACTGTCATGTCCTCATTCTTAGATTAAAAAAACAAATGGCAAGGCAATTTTTTTTTTTTTATTACTTACAAAAAAAATGCATTTTATGTGCTCGGTTGTGTGGACCTGCTATAAATTTAATACCCCTATATAATCAATATGTTCTGATGAATTGAGGCTAGACTTCCACATTTTTGAAATGCTATAAAGCCTACCAGGACAAGGAGCAAGAAAAAGATTTTCATTGATTTTTAAATGAAAGGCTTTAACACTGGAAGATGTAAGTAAGTAAAAAACTAAGTAAATCTCATTATTCAACAGTTAATACAACCAGCAGTAATGACTTGAAGTATTTTTTTTCTGTTATGTTATTGATCTTTCACATCTTCCTGGAATTTTATTCTCATTCTTATTTGCAATGTTACCTCAGTTTGTAGAGGTTTTCTGGTGCATATTTAAGCGCAGTTCCTTTAATGTCCTGATACAGCAGTTCAGTCAGTCCTGAGGTCTGTTCTGGACCAGCTCCTTTATACAACTTTAACACCTTGATTCTTTTCAGCTTCAGCCATTCTGCTGTAGATATGCTAGTTTGCTTAGCGGCGTTTTTTTTTTTTTTTTTTTTTTTTTTTTTGGATGAAGGAAACCTTTCTTGGCATTTGATTGTTATTTGATAGAAATGGTATTGACAAACTTGAAATAGAAAAGGAATAAAGTAGTATGATTTTTGGTCTGGAGTACTCCAGTTGTTCAAGGCATTTTTCTCTTCTTTTTTTTACCATTCCTAATTGTTTAAATGTTTCATCAGATGCTCATTTGGAAGGAAAAACTGTGTTATTAGTTGGAAAAGAAGGACCCCTACAGTTGGTTTTACAATGCCTGATTGAAAGAAGTGGGATGGAAGTCCTGAGGAGTCGTTGGAAGTCCTGAGACCCTACAAACAAAGGTTGATTGATTCTTATTTATTGGCATGAGAGAAATCTGTAATAAGTAATGTTTTTGTGTGTGTGTGTGTGTGTGTTTTTGAAAAAAGCTTCTTCAACATATACTGTACTAGCTTAATAATTTAAGTTGTGCTGTTCTGGTGACTGACCACAAGGGGTCAGTATCTGCTCTTTAAAATGGAAAGTCACAGAACTTTACCACTTATAACAGAACTGACTTGAACACTTTTAGTGATGGAGATCTGCTGTATATTGTTAAATTGTCTTATTATTTGGACAGCCAGCTAAAATACCAGTTTTTCAGCATTGTTTTTTGAAAGGAATGTTCCTGATTTTTATCAATACTGCACATATTAAAGAAGACTGAAGACATGTTTAATGTGATGATTAAAATGCATATCTTGTTTGTAAATGAGTCCAAGGCTGCTGAAAGTAGTGTTAGGGGTTGTGTTAAGTGTCGCTAGCCAGAGTAACGATGGGAATGTGACATTTTAGAGCCAAAAACAATCATGCTGTTTGTTTGTTTATTTATTTATTTATTACTGAATAATTTGACGTCATCCAGGCTTTAATGTGTCAAAGATGAGTCTGGTACTTTAGTAACTCCTTAGTTTTCTTTGGCTTTATAGTGAATAAGGTAAAAAAAAATAAAAAGCAAAACTTGCACCAACCCAAAGCAGGACCCTTAATGCTATTGACATGCTCAAGGTTTGGTTGCAGGATGTTGTGGTCAGTCATGTCAAATGTGTTTTTTTTTTTTTTCTTTTTTTTTTTAACCCCCTAATCCTAATTATTTCACTATTTCTTATTGTTCACTAGATGATGCAAGCTGATGCTGTGGTTCTGTTAGGTGCAGAAAATATGGACGTTCCGCCCACCTGGATTAGACCAGGAGCTGCTATCATTCGCTGTGAGCCAAACTTGGAGACGGGTATGGCTGAATATGTTGCATCTAAGTGTGCCCAAGCCTATAGTAAAAATAAAATGAAAATTTGATTTTTGTCATAACACTTTTCCAAAACCTTGTATTCTTCATTTCTCTTTACTGCTGGCCTTTAGGAAACATGAAATGAGACACACAAGTGTCACACGCTTTATCCATAGATAAGACATGCATCCTTTTTCATCTGTGTGCTTTGCGTAGTTACTATAGAGCATTTGCACAAATGTTTTTTTTTTTTTTTTTTTTGCTTTAAATGTGTAATAATCAGACTCTTTTAATTTAAAAGACCGTGCCATTGGACTGTCCTCAAAATATGCGTTAGGATACCTCACAGCAGCTTACAGAGCACAGGTGTGTATGTTTAATTTCAGATTTCCATTTTTGTTTTTTATATGTCCAGCATTGGTTGTTGATCTTATTTCTGTCTTTTAGAACGTGGTGCGTAGCTGCA
The DNA here is from genome assembly GCA_018398805.1 of Hirundichthys speculiger. NCBI lineage: Eukaryota > Metazoa > Chordata > Actinopteri > Beloniformes > Exocoetidae > Hirundichthys > Hirundichthys speculiger. The sequence goes on along the minus strand of JAGFBZ010002379.1, from coordinate 1,542,168 downwards.
GTCAGTGGCTCCAGAAACAGCAATACAGCCCCTGGCATTTGCGCAGCCTCAAACTGCAACCCCTGAATCCTGTGCCAAGGTATATACTTAGGACCCTTTGTAAATAAAGTTAAAGGTTGTGTGGTTTTGTTGAATACATTATCCACACAAGCCTTTAAATGAATCTAAATGACTTCTCATGTTTCTTCTGCTATTCCAGCGATATCCAGATATCCAGGGCTCAGACACCAAAACCAGTAGAACAGCTGGCTGAGGAAATTGGTTTGCTACCAGAAGAGCTTGAAGCCTATGGCAGGAGCAAGGCTAAGGTCAGGCTCTCCCTGCTGGACCGCCTGCAATCACAGCCTGATGGCAAATATGTACTGGTTGCTGGGTGAGTATGACTTCCTTCTTTCTTCTGTGGGTGCTTTTCTTTTTCACCTAAACAAAGCATTAGTGAAAATGCCTTCTGGCAATACTTTGTAGTTTTGACAGTTTGTGATTTCATTCTGAATAGATTGTTGACCACATTTATAATGTTTGGCAACAGGCCACATGTGGTGATGATGATGATGATGATATTAAATATAAATGTAAAGATCCAAAGACAGAAATTCTAAAATGTTCTGTTTTTTTTGTTTATCTAGAATAACTCCTACCCCACTGGGTGAGGGTAAAAGCACGGTGACCATCGGCCTAGTCCAGGCAATGTCTGCCCATCTAAAGCTCAACTCCTTTGCTTGTCTCCGACAGCCTTCCCAGGGACCCACCTTTGGTGTTAAAGGTCAGCAATTAAGTTTTATTATTTATTTAACCTCTCTGAAAGTGAGAAACCTGTCTTATCTCTGCATTTCTCTATGCTATACCATAATATCATATGCTCATATTTTAAAGATGCCCCTTTAAAAAAAAAAAAAGAGTATTTTATAAATTTTGTTGTAAGAAATTCATCACAAAATAGCATATTTTATTTAACTGATGTGTGAGTTGTTTTCTTTGTTTGTTTGTTTGTTTTTAATATTATATCAGAAGTTTAATAGAAGGCTATCCAAGTACTGCAGAACATGTGTAAAAGTGGCAGCGCTCGCAATGATCTGGGACTTTGCAAACCCGTGCCTTTACGGCCTCCTCCACGCTAGTAGCGTTCTCTACTTCCAGGCAAAGTAGACAAATGATGTAGCTTGGAATTTCTTGTGAGGTTAAGTGCATGGACATTTTTCCCCGTTATGTCCGTCCTCTCACGCCAAATCAGTGCCTTCTATCTTCTCTGTGCAGAGAGTTTTTTCAGCCACTTTACCTTTGTCTTGTCAAGCTTGAAGTAATAGATGTGTAGCTTATTTGCTTTGGAGCCACGTGATGTACACTCCACAGCATCGGAGTAGTAAGCCATGGTTGTTTGAAGGTAGAAAATGACATAAAATGAATAATCTGTATCAGTTGTTTTGGCTTGTTGCTGCCTTGACTGGAAGTGGTTGCATCTCCTAAAGTCCGATATGCAGCGCATTACGACTGGTGCTGCCAACCAGCGGAAGAACATTTCACTATTTTTGTGATACTTAGTTAGGCTTTATTGTTTCAAATGGTGTGAATTAATGTTTTTAAACCTTTTTTTTTTTTGGGAAGGATCCAGACGTGAGTCTAATTCAGAAGTTAAAACTGTATCAAAAGTGAAAAGCTTTCTTTGTCAGCATGAGGCTGCTATTTCATCCCCGATACATTTTTTACTCTGAGGTGGAGTAGTTCATTTTGAGTCCAACACTCAGCACTGCTCCTTTGTATGTCCTTGTCTTGTCAGCCTCTGACTGTTTTACCTCTCTTTTGTGCCTAGGGGGAGCTGCAGGAGGGGGATATGCCCAGGTCATCCCTATGGAGGAGGTAAGACATGCAGACAGACCCGCAGGGCTCCCAAGCAGGACTAGGGCAGGTTTCAAAGGCAAAGACAAATGGAGACAAACTATTTACTTTAAAAAGACACATGTGGAGCTATGACTTCAAATGACCAAAGTTAAGGAGAGAAAGAGGCTTACCTTTCATATATCTCCCCTTTTTATAAAAAATGTTTTGTTTCCTGTAGAACTCATGTCCAACAGAGAGACAAATGTGGCATAATATTTCTGAAGACCCAAGGGCTTCCAGGCCAACATTAAGATTATTTACACTCACATTTATCACTCTGCTATATGTATTACTTCCTGTTCTTTTTGTCTACCTTTCAGTTCAATCTTCATTTGACTGGTGACATTCATGCCATCACAGCAGCTAATAACCTGGTAGCAGCAGCCATCGATGCCAGGATGCTCCATGAAGCGACACAGTCAGACAAGGTGACTGGATGGTGATTCAGTGACAACTCATTTGAGCAATACACTGTAATAAATGTGAATTACTGTTTTGATCTGCCTGCTTCAACACAATATTTAAAAAAAAATCTATTTAGCATAATTGTATTAATGTTAATACATCTCAATATCTATTGAGTTTTATCATCATTGATAACTTAAGAAGGGATGCTTTATATTAAGTTTTCAGTGGTAGCTTCAGTTTAAGCTAATGCCAGTTGTTTTCTCCTTTTATCATCAAGGCTTTGTTCAGTAGACTGGTCCCTTCAGTGAATGGAGTCAGAAAATTTTCACCCATCCAGATCTCCAGGCTTCAAGTAAGTCTAAACACTGCAGCGCCAAGATCATGTGTCAGCACAGTAACTCAAAGAATGAAAGTGTGTTTTGAATCCCCATTAAAAACAGATGTTTTTGGCCTCTAGGGGTCTCAGTTTATTTTAGATTTTCTCTCTTATGCTTCGCTATAAATATATCTTCAGATAATTGTTTCTCGCTAATATCCAATTCCAACAGAGAAATATATGACAGATGTTAAGAAGGTGAAGTTATAATGGGGAGTTTGAACATAAGTTGAACTTATGTTCAAACATAAGTGTTTGAACATAAGTTGACTCAGTGCATATATGTTCTGTTATAGAAGTCTCTTAAATGAGAAGTTGAAAGTACAATAAGATATTTATTGGTCTTTTATGTATCAGGAAAGAGTTATTAGCAGCAGGAACATCATCTGTGGTCATGTAGTCTGGATTTGTTTTACATGCTTGGAAGATATTTTCCAGCTGTTTTGTACATTGGGATAACTATGTAATTGGAATTCCTAAAGTTAAAAAAAAAAAAAGATCAAGTTATCAAAACATATTCAAAGTATCAGCTGTAATGCCAAAAGCTTGATCAAATGGTGAACTCAAAAATAACATTAACCCATGTTTTGTCAAACCATTTGGAAAAGAATATAACAATCTGTATTCCCTTTTCTGTTCCAGCGTCTTGGCATCAATAAAACTGATCCTGAATCTCTTACACCACAAGAAGTCAGCACCTTTGTACGTCTTGATCTCGATCCTTCCAAGATCACCTGGCAGAGAGGTATATTATTTGGCCTGAACTTTTTTTTTTGGACTGTTCTCACTGCTCTAACAAAAAGACCACAGCTTTGTCTATAAATGTTTGCTTGCTTTATGGTCTAGTTGGGTTATCAGTCTTCTTGTTTTATAGAGTTTTAAATGCAAAGCTAGCATTACTTGGAAGAGTTTATCTGCAGCTTTTTGCAGCAAACGTGTCATATATATGTATGTGTATATGTATCCAGGAATGTTTTGACATACCGGTAATATTTTGTTTTACATGGGGTATTTTATATGTATGAGATTTTCTGGTCAAACACCATCTCAAATTAGGTTTATTATTGCAGTACAGTAACAAGGACTATGCAAATGGGAATCCCAGTTATCAAATAGAAATGGGTTGGACATTTTTTGCCATATATCACTTAAAACAGCTCTGGATCCCAGAGAAGCTGAGAGTCACATGGAGATCACTGGGCATCAGCTCTGGTGGCCAGATGGCAGAGAAACAACAAACTGACCCGACCCAGGACGTGTTCTCAGCCAAGAGCAATATCATAAACATCACATAAATCTAATTTACATCAAAGATATTTTGACAAAAATTCCAGGCTCCTTAAGGTCTGTTTTTTTTCTTTGTCTTTCTGCTCCTCTTAAATGTTAAATTTAGTCTTGTAAAAAGATTGTATTTTCCTTCTTATTAAGTGGATTCCAAAAGTAAATCCTATGAAATCATTGCTTTAAATGTCCAAGCATTTTCAGTCACCAAACATTGACTTTGGTGGTTGTTTAAAGCTCTCAATGATAACAATCAGTCCACTGCTCCAATGACAGATGTGATGTTTACGCCAATGACTCTAAGGGGCAGTCTTAAAAGACAAACTCTTGAGATTAAAAACAAATCTGCCCATGTGGACAATGCTCATGAACCAAACCATGTTCTCATAATCATATTTCATTACTCCAAACCACCCCGTAGATAAGGTTTGACCATCATGATTCTTGGCTGTAACACAACATTGCAGCTAAACTGGAACCAGTCTCTAGCTGCAAGTATTGAAGAATTGTCTGAAGATGCTTTATTAAGTCCTTCCTAGGATAAGAACTTGCAATCTTATCCACTTAATATACACACACAAACAAGTGTGGAAAACTCCTGTTTGTCTGGCACGGTTTTTTTTCTTCTTTTTTTTAAATTACAAACTGTGCCATCAGATGTCTTTAGATGTCTGAGTCCAGATGTAAATGTGAGGATGAGGTATCAAATAAAATTGAATTTATGTTGTGGCATTGCGTATGCTCATAGCTGTCCCTACTGTAACGATATTTGCTGTGCGTTGACCTGTCATTTTGTCTTTTGTTTTTCAGTTGTTGATACAAATGACCGTTTCTTGAGGAAGATCACAGTAGGACAGGCGAGCACTGAAAAAGGACAGACCAGAGAGGTGTGCTGCTGTCTTTACCTTTGCTGTGTTTGTCAGAAAGACTTCTATTACATCTTTCACACTCCAGCTTCAACTTGTTTCATTTTTAAACTAAAGCTGTTGTGAGATGTGGTTTGCAACATCCGTTTTGTTGACTGAGGCCTCCATTTATTCTAAAATGTTACAAAACTTGTTTCATTATAAGATTGTCTAATGGTAAATATCTGCTCAATGAAAATATTTTTATTCACTTGCATACCAACATTATTGTGAAGCACTGTTTGGTACAACATAACCTTGATTAGATGCATTTTAGTACACAATGACGCACAGCCTATTTGAATTTTAGATATAAATATCTACTAATGGCAGCAAAATGAAACTTGTGAAGAAACACTTCAGGTTAATGTGAAAGAAGCAGGCCTAAGTGAAAGAAAATATTTGGAGAAGAAGAAAAATGACCTGCTGATTCATTAGACAGGCACATCTTGAATAGCGGCTAAGTTGCTTCAGCTTCTGCTAACGTGCATAGCCATATATTCTGTTCCTCTTTTATTCCTCTGTCCTCTACCTTCCTCCACTGCTAGAAACTCTGTAGCCCTTCAGGATATGAGGGATATGGTTAGTGGGATGTGGAATAGAAATCTGGATGTCTTTGAGGAATAATAGAATAAAATTAAGCACGATTAAAGCGTAAATAAAAATTAATGTTAGTAATTTGTCTTTTCTGTGTATGCAAACACATTTGTTTTGTGAAGGACACTTATTAGTTTTCCCCACTTTTTCGTTTCAAGGGCTCTTATTCATTCATGATGTCTTGTTCTTAGTATTTTTAGTTTTTAGTTTCACGTAAAACGGTACAGGAAATGGCGTGTTGATTTAAAAAACAAACAAACACCCCCCCTACCACCACCACCACCACCACTGTGATTAAACCAAGTAGTCAGTGGTTTGAAGGTTTGAGTAGTCTGAAAGTCTGACTCTGTAATATCATATTTTAATTATGTAAATGAGTTGTTCATATTCCACCTCTAAAACATGTCTATATACACTCACAAACCCAATTCTTTTTTTTTTTTTTTGGCAGAACTTTATACCAACTGGAAAGGATATTTCAAATCCAAAGTTCCTATCAGACACTTAGAAATCTGTTGCCTTGTTTACATTGTATTGATTTATTTTCTTTCTTTATTTTTCCTCCCCAAACCTTTTTCTATTATCGTTAGACTGGGTTTGACATTGCAGTGGCGAGTGAGATCATGGCCATTCTGGCTCTAGCAGACAGCCTGGAAGACATGAAGAACAGGTTGGCACGCATGGTGGTGGGAACCAGCCGCTCTGGACAGCCTGTAACAGCGGAGGACCTGGTGTGTATTACTGTTACTGAAATTCATTCACTTCATTTACTGAATTCTTCCAGTTATTAGCAAAACCAGTTCACCGCTTTTATGTTAAACAGATGTTAAAAAATGACAAAGGTCAGCTCTATAAAAACATTCAGGGTTTGTTCAGATCAAGACATATTTTCCTCCTTGGGGGATCAATAAAGTGTATCTCTTATATTTTGTATCTTATAATTGTTGAAACTGAGGTTGTATTTCACCAAGATTTGGGTGGGTGGGGGGAACAAAGATTTGAATGGGGATCTTAGCAAGAGTAAGCTCTTGCTTCATCACCGTTTGCAACCTACTGGGCTAATTAGCTGATGTAGAAAACCAAAAGTTCACCACATCTCAACATTACTAATCCTGTAAGAAAAGAATTTGGAGAAGAAGTTTAACGCCAGTCAGGATTGCCCACAAATGCAGGAAAGCTGTCTCAACCACAGTAAAAAATGTGTGGAGGACAGCACACAGAGTAGGATGGAAAACCTTAACTGGAAAAAACTGACTGGAAATGTGATGCACAACCAATGGTGTGAATTATTATTATTATCATTATCATTACAATTACTGTTAGAGGTTTTTATGAAAACCTGAGTGTATATATCAAGAAAAAAAAAAACATTCCATGAACTTCAAGGTCATTTGTTTTCTGTAGAAGACTTTTCTTACATTAATTTCAGTTGTATTTCTAAGAGTAGTATATTGTATAAACCCTGATGACCTTCCTTTGTTTGCAAACACACCCTCATTTTTCTCTCTTCCTCGCTGTCAGGGTGTGAGTGGCGCTCTGGCGGTGCTAATGAAAGATGCCATCAAGCCCACATTAATGCAGACCCTTGAGGTGAGACGCGCACACAACCTCACTTAAAAAATCATTATCCATCTCAGTTGAACATCTTCTGACTTATTGTAGAGTAAATATCTTCAGGTTTGCTACTGAGGAAAGGCAGAGAGTGAATTCTGTTGAGAGCTTTTAAGAAGATATGATTTATTGATGTTTTCCTCCTGGTTGCTTTTTAACTTGAAGGCGGTTAAGCAATTCCCAACATTATGCAGCACTCTGGCCGTAGACCTACTCAACTTTATCAGTCTTATATGGGTGTAAGGACATAATTTTACCACTCAGAACATGAGGCTTTCATTGTTTTCAAGATTTTACCATGACATAAATAGACATGTGATGGAGCAGATAATTTTCTGCTTGTACATAAACATGCACACAGATATTTTTGTGAAAACTCTGCTTTTGTCTGAGTGCAAAATGCTGCATTCATTCATACTTATTCACTTACTGTGTAACTTTTCTGAAAATTCCCTTTTCATCCCTTTTATTTGACATTTATGTAGCATATGAGAAAATGTCCAAACTGATTGGAGGGAAAAACACAGCTAACACCCTTCACAAAGGCCATGATGGGTGACAGTGTGCAATTCAAAGAAGACAAACTTATGATAAATTTGGGATCCATTGATGCATGCTAATCTGGTAGCATGTCTCACAAGCAGAATTTATTGTGTACTGTATAAGAACGTAATCCAAACCAATAGATTGGCAAAAGGATGGTGGGACTGCCAGACAGGAGGCCTAGAGGAAGACTAAAGAGGAGATTTATGGATGTAGTCGAAGAGGACATGAAGTTAGTTGGTTTTAGAGAAGAGTATATAGAGGAAAGGGCTAGATGATTTGCTGCGGCGACCCCTGAAGGGAACAGGTGGAAGGAAAAGAAGAAGAAATCTAGTTTTCACGGTCTGCGCTGTCTACTATCAGTAAAAGCCATCCAGTGTAACTGGATCTCTGCCGAGGGTCTCTCGTGTTTCTCTTCATGGCAGTGTGTCACGCATCAACAATGCTCAGAGAGCTACAGTAGACATGATGGCAGATGTGATTTAAAAGATTCAAGAAAGGAATGGCCGAAGAAAAAAGTCTAGCAACTGACCGAGAAAGAAACCAAACAAGTATATTTTGTCATAAAAGTAACTTAACCTCCGTGCCTATAGGGGGATGCACTGAGCTAAAAATTGAGAACATTTCTTTTGCCGCTTCATGGTGTCAACAATGTTAACAGTCATACAATAGCTTACTTTTTGTTTCTTTTTTTTTTTTAAAATTATGCTACTTTTCAGTTGTTTCCTGTTAGTTTTAAACAGAACGCTTGATTGCATGACTTTTTGGGAGAAAATAACCACAAGCTGTCATTTATTCTATGTATTCTAAGTGGAAGGAGGTTGGAGCATTGTATGCAGGCAATATTTGCTTATTCTTTTTCTTTTTTTTTTTCTGGAGGAAGCACTGCAGTCCTGTTGTGTGAAACGGTTTCCTGTGTGGGTTTCCTGTGATTCTGGTCAGGGGGATGGTATTGAGGCCAACCGGACCTCAAAACTCCATGAGAACTTTCCATCAAGCTTGACCAGCTGCGGCCTTTGTGCCCTCTTCATTTGTGATTGTGGTGAATACAGAGGCACTCATGAGAATAGTGCTGGCATATGAAAGCAGCAGTGTTTGTGTTGCAGCTTGCAGCTCTGTGTTGTTTCAGATGGGACAGGGTTTGGAGGAGACTTAGCACAAGAGGAAAGGGGATCATTTTTAAGCAGCTCCCTGTGTACGTGTCTGTTTAGCAGACTTCATACATTCAGTGAGTTTTTTTTTTTTTTTTAAACATCCTTTCTGCATGGGGTCTCACAGAACAACTGTATGGTTTTTCCTGGGGAAAGGTGGTAGACCATAACATAAGTGCAGGCTCACAGGTCTGAATCCTTGTGCTGTCTCACGGTAATACCTTGTTATATTATTTATTTGTTTAGAAATGTTTTCAGCTGGTGGACTGAACAATGGAAAAGATAAAAAATATTGTCATTTCCATCTTCCTGTTTCTTTTATCTCTTTCACTGTAAGCATCTTGCTAAGCAGTTAGAGATGTGACACACTGGATTGTCGTTTAATTCCACTTTCATCATCATATTGTTGCTGATCCCCTGGATGGTCTTTCCTCTTGCATAGAGGAGGAAAGAGTGAAAATTATGGAACAAGTTAAAGTTCAGGGGCTGGAAACACAAATGGAAGTCCGTGTAATGTGTGACGTGTATAGATGTTCCATTTAATTGGAGGAAAAAAAAACATGTTATTGAATTGATACAGATTTTTCTCATCATATTGTGGTATCATTGGGGTAGTAGCAGAACATGTTGCTATGCTTCATATGTCAGGTTTGCAAATACTTAAAGATAAGTAGCAGTTCTTCCCAAATAATTCCTTTATAAGGGACTTACTCTTCTGAGTGGATGCTGTTTATGCAGAAAGATAAAGAGGCATGCAAACAAAAGTTTAGAAAAAGATGCTCGGCCTTTGTGTGCTTCCTTTTCCTCTCTTAAGGAATTCACATTCACTTTAACAATTAGTCAAGTGGCTCTTTGTTTTTTGTTTTTCTACTACAGTTTTCTAAGTAATTGTGTGTTAAAGTCTGAAAAGACTGTAGCAGGACCTTTCAGCATCAGATGTTTTCTTCGATGCATTTCCTTGTTAAAGTGGGCTTATTCACAGCTTTCTGAAGAGCTGAGAATAGCTGAGTCTGTAGGGCAGCACAGATATGAAGACAATTATTCTTGCCATTATTTTTCACAGAAACCGAATTCGGTCAATGAAATGACTAAATCAACTATTCCCAAGTGGTTAAAGTTACAGAAACCTAGTTGAATATATCATAATTTTCCATAATATTTATCAGCGAAGGAGTCATCAATAAAATGTAAATGAACATGTCATACATCTCTTACTTTTATAATGTGTGCTAACTTGACATTTCATTCTGTTTGATCATATTGCACATATAATCTTGAAATGTTTGTATTGGTAGAAGGAGGCCCTGACACTTAAGGCTGTCCTTCAGATCATAAGTGTGTCCAGTTTAGGGCATCAATAGAAGCGAGCCTGACCCACAGTCAAGTACCCCTTCACTTGGGTCTACTGTTTAGACAAACACACTCTCAGCCAAAGTACACACACATACAAATCAGTATTTATCTTGAAGCTTGACTCTAAGTTGCTGGATTTGCTAAGAAAGAAGAGATTAGTCCTTATTTAAACTAGGCTGGGTGAGCTACTCTGAGTTACACTGTTTTCTTAAGTCCCCCCGTCTGTTTTTGTGCCCCTTTGATTGTTCCAGGGTACGCCAGTGTTTGTCCATGCTGGGCCCTTTGCCAACATTGCCCATGGCAACTCCTCAGTGCTGGCAGACAAGCTGGCTTTGAAGCTGGTTGGACAGGATGGCTTTGTGGGTAAGCACACTCTGTGTTTGCATGTAAATTATAGACAAAGCAACAACACCTTAAGAAATAAACAAAATATTAGCTTTCCTGTCCGAGTGCCAGATGACTATGGGTTTAAAACTGTATTAAGCTACATAAAATGATCCCTTGTAACTTGTAATGTAACTTTGTGATGAGCTTTAGTTTGCTCCTCTTCTGCTGCAACCTTTGACCTACATTCATCTTGGTTCTGGTTCTGTTCTTCCTCCAGTGCACAATACAATGCTCTGATGTTCTGCTCCTGCATAATCTTCTAAGAAAGTTGTCAAAAGGTTATGTGTATTAAAGAAGAAAAAAAAAGCTTAGAGAGAGTGGAAGCAAGTTGATAATCTTTAAGAGGCTGTGGAATGTTTTGGAGTAAACCACACTAATCTCCTGCAATCTCAAAGCACAGTTCAGTATTTCATGTTTTATCTGTCGCCTTTTATCCTGCTGCTTTCTTTTTATCTAAATTTACTTTGACTGCAGAAATATGTTAGGAATTTAAGTGTGAGTCTGTTGGGTTTGTCAGGTGGATTTTTTTCTTTTCTTTATTAAATATTTTAAAAAATCTTTTTCATATTTTAGGAGGTTTTGGATATGCCATCTTTTGTATATATCTGTACATTAGTTAAGTGTAGAGGATTGAATTTGACAACATGAAGCTGAGAAGCGGGGACACGTGTGTGTAAAAATCTATTGTGCTTTTCTTTTCTCCTTACTCTACCTGCTCTTCTTTCACCTTCAATCATTTTCCATCTGTTTGTCTTCTTCTCTCCCCCCTGTTCTGTGTTTGTTACCTGACTCTGAGGTATGCCAGGAACTTGACCACACTCATTTTTCTACCCCAGCAGCTGGTTAGCATGTGCCCCCTCCACTCCACCCCTTTTTTTTCTTTAACCCCACTATTTTTCATTGTGGGAACAAACTGCTTTCACTTTCTTTTGATTTAAAGATTTGACTACACAGAGTAAATGGACACAAAAAAAAACATTTGAGCAGATAATCTGGTTATGAAAGTCTTTTTTTTTTCTATAATCAAAAAATGAGCAGGTAGTAAAACAGCCACGCTGCTTATGATAATTTCTCTTTTCTTAGAAAAATTGTGTGTGTAATACTGTATGGTAGGTTAACGTTGACTCGGAAAATCAGTTTAAAGAATGGCTCATATGGTTTGACGTTTTTTCTTTTTTCTTATTTTTTTTTTCACCATTTTCTTATTTATTTATTCAATGGAACTCCATTAATTAAACTTTTAAATACATCTGGAGGACACTTCATTATCATTTGTTGTAATTTCTTTGAATTAATTCTTTAGACACTATTCTATTGCCATATTTGCAGAATGGAATAGTTGAAAATAATTCTCATTTCCATATTAAAACTATCGAGCTCAACTGTCAAAGGAAATTGCCTCATTATTAAGAAAAAAAAACAAAACAAACTAAATATATAAACTGGTGCTTGAATGTTGGTGAACCCTTTAGAATTCTCTTTAATTCTTCATGAATAAAACCTTCTGAATAATCAGATTTTTAACAGTTACTTTTTTCCTTTTTCACAGACATGTATTTCACATACCTTCTTTACATGTTTCATGACATGTTTACATGAAACTTCCGTCTTCCTCAGAAGTGTGACTTGATGTCAGGCGTCATGTGTCTTTATCAGCTGTTGTTATGGAGGCGTGACCAACCTGTAAGGTTTTGAGAAGGTTGGTCACGCCTTCCGATGTCAGCTCGCTTCTCCAGGACGCTGCTCCAGGTGTGGGAGAACTCGTATGCCCCCTCATCTCTGTTCATTGTCCCTGGGCCCCGTTTCCTTATCTCAATCGCTTCCCTAATCCAGTGCTTTTTCTCTTATTTGTCTAAGTTTTCATGATCTTCTTTTAGGGCTTGGGAGAGATTACCTGTAAGTTTAGATCAGCGTTTCCCAATTTTGGTCCACAAAAGTCACTGACCTTTTCCTTCTCCAAGCATGCCTTATTTGAATTACCACCAGCTTGTCATCGAGTTCTGCACAACTCTGTTAATGACACATTAATTTGAATTGGTTGTGTTCGAGGAGGGAAACGTCTAAAATATGTAGGACCGCTGCTGTCGAGGACCTGAACTGAACACTGGTTTACGAATCCTATTTATGCAGAACTATAGAAAATCCCCATGCCTTCTCAAACTGTCCAGCACCATAGTAACAGTGAAACCATCTGAGGCAGAGTGCATTGGAATAGTTTGGTGAAAAAGAGAAGGGGCAGGAACAGTGTTTTTACAATACTGTATCTTAAAAATGTACAATAATTAAAAAAAAACTACCTGCAGTGCTTGCACTGATTATTCTGCCCCAGTTAGCTGGAACTGATGTGAGGTTGTGAAAACATGCAAGTTTCTTCGAATGCTTCATGACTTCATGAAAGCTTTTACATGTGGTGAAGAAACATGAAACATAAACCTTTTGTGAACTCTGATGGGATAATAATAAAGATACTTGTGGTCATGCTCCATGTTATTGTGGTGCATTTTGGAATCTGGAGTGAAAATGTTGAAGGGATGTTTTGTGTTTGGTTTTTTTTTCCCCTGTCTCTCTCTCTCCTTCCTTCCCTCCTTCCAAGAATTTTGCTGGTGGGAACTCCAGATGTGTCTGTTTCCTATATCATTAGCTGTCTGGAGTACTGACCGAAGATAGCCTCTAACAGTTATACTTTAAGTAATATTTCCTGCTTCGAAGCCTCCCTAAATGCAAACTGAAACATTTGTTTGCATTTAGAAATTTGACCACTAAGAAATGATGAGTGGATTTGTTGTAAAACAATGTTTTTAGTGTCAAGATTTTTTTTTTTTTTTTTTTATTTTATAGCTGGTAATCTGGATGCATACGCTTGTTGTTTTTGCTTCGTGTTTGATCAGAATTTTAATGTCTTGGAAATTGTAGTCTTTTAACTTTTTCTTTCTGTCTGAATCGGAGTCATGACTAAATCAGTGCGTTGAAGAGATGTATTGTTTTTTGTTTGTTTGTTTAACTTCCAAATGTTGAAACAATTTCCGGAAGCGTTAATAAATTGTTTGTGGTTTGCTTACATCAAACTCCACACCATTAGTGTAACTTTTTTTTTTTTTTTTAACTGATGGTTAAGGCTTTGTGCTTCTCATTTCCAAAGTACAGCAAATGCAGCATGATGGGAAGTTGGAAACTAAGGAAAAGAGATGAGGATGACAGCAGAGGCACTTAAAAATAATGAAGGGCTCAATTTATTATGTGGCCTGAAATGACAATAAAAGAAGTAATATCTAGGGCTGGGCAACGATTAAAATTTTTGATCGCGATTAATCGCATTATTTCCCTGATTAATCACGATTAATTGCATCGTATATGCGAAATCAAATAATGAATTCAAAAGTACTGTAAAATTGGACTTTTATTGAAATGTTCTGCTGCCATATCAACTTAAGTGTCATAACATTTGTTGTTCAAACACTTTTAACATCAGCACTTGTCAGTAACACACATTTAGTGTAAATCTCATCTTAAAAAATGTCAAATAAAATAAAAGCTTATTGCCACTGCCAGGGCATTAATGTCATCCTGTTTTTTAATCAAAAAAAAAAAGAGTCTACAAACAAAATCCAACAAAATGATTGTGGCTCAGCACAATCAGAAGATTAAAACAGGTAATTTCTGAGGTAACAGCAGAAACTTTTAACGGGGAGTTCAACTTGGCAGTTGTTACAAATAACCTTGTTTCTGTCAAATCCTCCATCTGGGAGAACTTTAAAATGAAAATGTCCATGTTAAAGTACAGTAACTTGCGTAACTTCCGTGTATCATTTATTCTTTCCATTTTCAATTGTCAATCAAAAATTTTAAAATTAAAAAGTGACATTTTATTACGTTTTTCGTTTTTTTAATCTAACACAAAAAAAAATGGAAAAAAGCCTGTTTCTTCTTATATTTCAATTTTAGACTTGGATCAAAAATATGAAATTAAAAAACGGGCCACAGAACTGAATTTGTTTTATAATCGAGGACTGGACTTTCTGTTGTCATTACACATCTGTGCCACTAGATGGAGCCGCACTGCAGTAACCAGTAAGAGAACAGCACGACAGTGAACAGAGGGAGCAGATCTGATGTAACATGGAGGAATGACGTGAAAGTTTTGTTGCAGTCCAGAATTTTTTTTTTTTTAGACAGAATTGTTAATCTTGCTACCTGATTTGCTACCCAAACTGTAAAGTTCATGGATTTTTACCGTTCTCCATGTCTGCTTTAGCTTTTCCATATGTTTACTGTTTTCCAGTTCCGCAGCAGCCAGTAACAGACGTAACGTAACAGTAACAATGTCGGCGTTAATAAATTAATGCATTAACGCGATAACTAACGCGTTAACTTGCCCAGCCCTAGTAATGTCTTAATAATTAAATAGTAACACAGCTCGTTGTGGAAAATTCCAAACAGAAACAAGATGGTCTTGTTGATGCAGGCTACATTGAATGTTATTGTTTGGGTTGCTATTGTAGTTGGTGATGATGCCAAGGCTAGGCCTGTCACTACCACCATCCAGCTCTTATTTCTTTGGATCTTCTAACAACAACACTGACCTCTTTTTTTTTTCCCCTTCCCTCTTGCTCTTCACAGTTCAGGGTTGTCACACAGGACAGGAAACTTGCAAATATTTCCTTATGACATCCTGTGGGCCACTCTCTTGCTCTCTGTATTGCTGTATTGGAAAGCTTGTTGAAATGATGGTTGTTGGTGTATTATCTGTTTTCTGTCTTTTCCCACTGATGCTCTGCTTTCTTTTGGTGTGTGTGTGTGTGTGTGTGTTCCCTTGCTTGCTCTTTCAGGGCTCGTGAAGGCCATGGAAACATTTACAGCCATTGTGCCTTAGCATGTGATTTTCATTGACAGACTGGTGCAGTATTCAGAGCTCTAGTGTTGCACTAATAAACACTTAAATTTATCAGCAGTCTGTCCAAATCACGGCAGTTAGATTCTTCTACTCATCCTTCAGGTTTGAGTAGATTGCTCTCATTCAAAAAAATGTATTTATTTCCTTTTTTTCCCTTTTCTTTTGTATTTAGAAAACTGTCTAATCTTTTCATGCCCATTTCACCTTTTTTTTCTCCACTCTCCTTCCCTCCCTTACCTAAAATAACTTCCATCGTGTCTCATGAAACAGTTCTTTTGTTGGCAATACACACAAACAGTGATACATTTCCTTAATGAAACACTTGTTTTTCTTCACTAACACCATAGAGGTAGATACTTTATCAAGTTTGAGACATAAACACTTCATTGTATGGTGATTCACTCTTTGATAACAAAAGGTGTCATGTTTATTATATTAGCTTGTAAGAACATGTCCTTTTCCTCTGTCTTGAGTTGTAAATTTACTGATTGGGCAATTTATTAGGAAATGTAAAATTCCTATTTTTGTTTTACTTCAGAGTCTGTAAAGTGTTAACCAATGTCAGCTTCCCTAAAAACTTTCAAAGCCAACTTTCAAAGCTGATCTAAAGTGAGGAAAGATCCAGCAACACCGCAGATTGTTTCTAAAATGAAATGTTTGAATCGAGATGCAATATTGGCCTAATTTAACTCACAAATTAAATTTTTCATCCAGTCAGTGTAGCCTATACTGGTTTTCTGGTTCAGGAAGCGGGAGCTCCCATCAATCATCTGCCATGACACTGGCCAGTGACACACCCACCAACTGTCCAAATCTGGGGGGCCAAGTGACTTATTGCTCCAGAAACGCAACATGTTCAAATACCATCAGGGCAACTATGCATCTGTAGTTCCTGCAGTTGTCAGTGTTGGCATCTGCAAGCCTGAATAATCTGAGCCCAACAGAAGTAGAAACTCTTTCATTTGACCGCCTAGTAAATATTTCAGCTGGAGGAGAAGAAGAAGCTTTTGCTTTCATTTTTTGTTTATAACATTAACAAAGAAGTAACCAGTGAACACAACATTTTGTGTTTTGGTTTTGTTTTTCACAAAATGTGCCTGGTGTTTCTGGCTGAGTGTCTTTATTTTTGGTTAACATTTTTTTTGTGTGAATGCACAAGGTTTGAGCTTGAAATACTTTTTTTGTGCCTCAATCATTAACATATTAGTTTTAACTTTTTAATTTCATGCCATGTCGTCATATAAATAATTCTTCAATTGGTATTACTTTTACAAATTTGCTGTATGTTCAGCTTTTCCTGACTGTAACAAAAACATGGCTCTTGTTTCCTTGTTCAGCTGTTACTAATGTCCCATAAATTGTTATTACCATGATGTGCCACTGACATACTCCTCCACACTATGTGGAGCTGTGGGAGAAAGTTAAAACAAACCTTTTTTTTTGACTGACTGCAGGTCAGGCTGCACTCAAAAGCTTTATTGCTCCTCTGTGGTTATAACAGTTGAGAAAGAGTTGAGAAATTTTTCTTACTTGAAGAACTGGAACCATCATTTGTTACAAAAACCTATTGAGGGAAACTGGATCTTATCAAATACACATTTTTGAAATTGTTGATTTCTCAATTAGGATGTTTTTGAACATTTTGGTGGAATGCATATATTTTCTCACTCACATAACAGAGTATAGCACCTAAGCAAGCGGTGAAACAAATGCTGATGATGTATATTTCTAAAACGGCACAAATGAATAGCTGTAAGTGCAATTAATATGCTCACTCATTTCAACATTTTGTAATTTGTTCACTCAGGCCAATGGAACCAAATATTGCATTTAATTAATTAGAGATAAGCATCAAAAATTGATTCTATCTCAGTACTGGTTTCAGATTTCATGGGAAATCAAAGCCATACACCTCTTATCTTGTCAGTCATCAATGCTCATTGTTGTCAACAGCATTTGTGGGAAATCAACAATGAGACATAAGACACTTCCAACGATGCGGTGGCGGAGTCACAGTTGTGTAGAGAGACTTCCATAAGATGCAGAGGTGTTATGTCACTGACTTGATGGCAGTTTTTCTTTGGGATTTGAGGCAGTTAAGTAGATGTGTTGAGGCTAAAAACATGCGTGGGCATACTTGTTGCCCCTGTTCCAGACCAAGTTCACAAGACTTGTACGGAATATGACATTTATACAGATGTCAGCTTTGGTCAAACATGATATTTAGAAAAGAGGGGAGGCAAGTAAGGAATGAACACAGATGACAGGCTCACAATCAGGTTAGCTGTTATACACAATTACCATATTTTATTTCAACAGTAATTAACTTGACCACCTTTTTATTTTCACGTTCTACTACAGCTTCTAAAACTGTGGTTTACGGCAGAAAGAGGATTCTTTAAATGCAGTTTTCCTACAGTGTATTTTTAGTGCATTTTAATAACTTACTGGTAGAGGTGTTTATCTCCTATTTGTGACTTATATCAAATCTTCCTGTCTTTTTTTTCTCTCAGTGACTGAAGCAGGGTTCGGAGCAGACATCGGGATGGAGAAATTCTTCAACATCAAATGTCGAGCTTCTGGTTTGAAGCCTAATGTGGTGGTGCTGGTTGCAACTGTTCGAGCGTTGAAGATGCATGGCGGCGGCCCAAATGTAAGTTAATACAATATGGTTAACGAAGGCAAGCATGGTATCTGTTGATTAAGTTTATCTTTACACATACCTTCTTTTCTGAAGCAGTTGAATTCATTATTTTGTGGTTTAAATGTCCCCAACAGTCTTGATCACTTAAAGCAGCAAATTTCATCCAGATTCATCAATTTTTGTTTTTTAGCCATTACTTATTTAGAGTTCCCAGCACATGCATACAGGTCAGCAAGAAAATAAGCTCAGAATATCTTTGTGGGTTTTTTTTTTATAACTAACTCATTTAAATAAATGCCTCAAAATGATAAACATTCAAGTGTACTATTATTTACTGTCTTTGTGCATTCTCAGGTGTCAGCAGGTGCACCTCTTCCCAGAGAATACATTGATGAGGTACGAGCCCTTTATACATATTAACACTTACAACATATACAACTGTGGATGCAAACATAAACAAGAACACACAAAGATAATTTATCC
The DNA here is from genome assembly GCA_018398805.1 of Hirundichthys speculiger. Lineage (NCBI taxonomy): Eukaryota > Metazoa > Chordata > Actinopteri > Beloniformes > Exocoetidae > Hirundichthys > Hirundichthys speculiger. The sequence goes on along the minus strand of JAGFBZ010002379.1, from coordinate 1,523,663 downwards.
ATGATGAAAAAAGGATGAATTAGGACAAGATGAGGCGAGTGTGTTAACTTATTTGAGCTGGAGGACATTTGCCTCCATACATGTTAAAATGATTGCTCTGGATCCGCTAATTTCATTTAGTCATTAGGTTGGAATGTAAACAGCAAAATAAAAGCTACTGATATTTAAACTCATTAGAATATTTTGGTGTAACTGTGGCTGTATACTTTTTTTTTTTTAATTGCAAGTGGCAGCGATGTGTGAAACTGATTTTGTGATGAAAAATCATCATGATGTAGTCTGCTTACGTTCTACAAGGTTAACATGTCCTTGGTGCAACCTGTGGCCATCTGTGAAGAGAAACAGCATGTCCCACGTGAATAGAAAAGCTCTGGAAGTTAGACATTATTTAACATAATGTAAAAAAGAATTTGTTAGATGGAATAATGAAGTTTCAGAGTTTACTGACCCAGTCTGCCTAAAGAACCCTGCTGTTTTCTCACTGGCATGCAAAGCCTCGCCTATTTGCATAATCATATTGCCCATGAACATATTTATTTGGTTAAAAGCTCAAGTAGAAAATGTGTATGTGGTTTCTGGTTACATGAACCCTTGTAGATTTGTGGTGGGATTCTGTTTATGTGTGTAAAGTCTTTGGATGGTTATCCCAATCTGCCTGAATCCCTGGAGTCTAAGACAGATTCGGCTAAGTAAACAATGAAACAGTGCAAGTTAATTGTGACTGTATAAAAACCAGACGTACACAGCCAACCACACACAGACACATGGACACAGTGCAAGATTGGATGTTTGTGGTCAAAGTTGAATTACCTTTGCAAAATGCTGTCAAAACACAGTAACAGTATAACATTAACAGTAACACTATTTCTGCTGCCATCAAGGCACAAATTGAAAAATCAGACCCGTACACCTCAAATCTTTTCATTTCCATTATGGATGCTGGCGAGCAATGGAAACGTCTAAAAATAAACTGGTTTATTTTGAATTTATTTAGACACCAGCTAAATAGGTAAAAAGTAAATGAAAGCATTGAATGTAAACTGGACATCCACTGAAATTACAGATTCCCTGCCATTTGGTGTAAATAATCTCTCAAATACTATCCAATGAAGGTCAAATAAGTACATGACACAAAGTCACACAGAATTTCTGATCAATATTATATGAACAGAAATCTGCATTTTCTTATGTGCAGATTTTGATGGATAATGATGAGAGAGAATAGGCCCAGAGGAAGTTTTAACCAACTCATAATTTACTAAAGTACTCATGCAAGAGTGTGAGCAATGTGTATGTCTGAATATGTGTGCCATGTGTAGCTGAAAGGCGTTCAAGTTCTCTTGTACATTTTATACAATTTATATTGTGCTCTTAAAAAAGTTAAATAGATGCAGAGTACGAGTATTCTTGAATTACCCAATATTATGGAAATGCATTAAAGCCAGATTTTTTTTCTTTTTTTTCAGCTAAATTACTATAATATTTGTTTAACCCCTGAGGTGTCCTGCATGTTTTTCTCATCTAGAATCTGAGCCTGGTTGCAGGCGGTTGCCACAGTAATCTCAGGAAGCAGATCCAGATTGCTGAGCTGTTTGGAGTTCCTGTAGTGGTGGCAGTCAATGTCTTCAAGTAAGATACATGCAGGCTTTTATAAAGCCTCACTTCTGTTATCTGTGAATAAAAATAATCATAGCAGAGTCAGTACTTTCCTTGGGCTTGTAATTTTGATGAATTAATTCTGTATTATTCATTTATAATACCCAACTTGACCATCAGCCACTCTTTACAAGGTTACTGTCTGTGATCCTCCAGGACAGACACGCAGGCAGAGATTGACCTTGTGTGTCAGATAGCGAAAGAGTGTGGTGCAACTGATGCTGTGCCATGCCAGCACTGGTCTCAGGGTGGGCGAGGATCTATAACGTTGGCCCAGGCGGTGAAAGAAGCAGCCTGCAGACCCACAAACTTTCAGTTCCTGTACGACATAGAGGTGAGTGTAGCTGGCATTTAACAATGTAGCCATGCAAACAAATTTACAGACAAACAAATGCCTTTGTGTTTTTAGTGTCTGTTCTAGATGTTCTGTGTTGAATACTCTGTGGTTTGCAGTAAAGGATAAAGTGTGTTAAAGTTAATAACCTCAGCTGCTTTGAATTTGTAAGATTAGGTAGTTGTGACTTAGATTAACTTTTTCTGTTGCACTGTTTGTCTGTGTGTTATTCCAATTACAGTATACATGACCCTGTGCAAGAGTTCAACAATAATTACTAATTCAATAAGTTCAAATTTGAGTAAAATTAGATGGGCTAAAACACTTGGCTTGAAAAATTCATTCTTTACATTGTTCCAAGTGGTCATTTAATTAAAAACAGTCAATGCTGTAGGTTTGAGCAGGCACAGTTTGACAGACAACTTCAGCCTTGGATGCTTGGTGGCAGACAGGATTCACATTTTTAAAAACGTTCCCAAAGAACTGTAGCCCCTTGACAGGGGATGCTCATGCTCATGTTAACATTTAATGATAATAATAAAACATATTCAGGAGCTGAAACAACATAAAACAAATAAAATACACAACGTGAGTTAACCTTATCTAGTTTCCAAATTACATGGAAGAGGTTATATACATTTATCATTAATATTCTGTGGCAATTTGTTTCTTCTTGTTGCACTTTCATACCCTATGTGTGAAAGGGTCAAAAAAATTAGCTTTTTCATTTTTTTCTTTTTTTTTTTTAACCTTGTTGGAGGAGAACAAAGCTATACCGTACGAAGTAAGGTTCACGGGAAAAAGTTAAACAATTGTTTTCACTCCAATTCCACACAGATGTGTACTCATGAAATTAATTTCCCTTTGACTATTGTGTCATTGCGCATCCATCTGAAGCTGACATGCTGCCTTTTCCACAGATGCCAACAGTGGACAAGATCAGAACGATCGCCCAGAAAGTGTATGGGGCTGACGACATCGAGCTGTCTCCAGAGGCCAAGAGCAAGATTGATTACTATAATCAACAAGTGAGATCCCTGCTGCTGCAGAAATTACTTATTCACACTTCATGAAGATGATTACTTTTCTCTGTCCTCCCAGTCACACAAATCAACTTTTTCTTCATTGTTAGGGCTACGGTTTGCTGCCCATCTGCATGGCCAAGACCCACCTGTCATTGTCCCACATGCCTAATAAGAAAGGTGCTCCCACTGGATTTGCTCTGCCAATCAGAGATGTGCGTGCCAGCACTGGGGCAGGATTCATCTACCCACTTGTAGGAACGGTACGTGGTCTGCAGCAGATTGTGTGTGAAGAGCCTGGTCGGAACATGTCCATCTAATTAGCCCGAAAATACTAACATGATTGAATATGAAAAAGAATTTCCTGGGGAATCTTGAGCTCTGTTCACTCAGCTGCCAAGGCATATTGGCATAAAAAGGCCGTCCTCATTTAACTGCTGATGGTGTCCTTTGGTAATTCATGCGGACCAAAAAGGCAGCACAGCATGTCGGTATCACAACATGTCAGCATCGCAGAGTCTTCTGTCTGACAGGAGCATATTCAGCATTGCTGGCTCACACACAGTTCACCTCCCCTCCTTCATGCCTCAAATGCTGGGAGGGCAAATACTTAAACAACTTAAGACTTGTGGATAGTGAAGCTGGACAAAACATTCAAACACAAACGGCCACACTTTAAATTATAAACACCACATCATAATACTACACACACCACAGCCTTCACTACTTGTCTTTTACCCTTGTCTGTTCTGTCCTTTCATACTCCACTGTCAGTGATTTTAGTGCTTTCTGACAGAATCAAGGTTTTGGGAGTTAATAAAATATGATAGATCAGACTGTCAAAGAGGGCTGGTGAAGGACACGTTCACTCTCACTAGCACATATGCTGAAGAAAACTGAAATCTTCTGCAACATCAAATTGGATATATATCTGACTTAAAAAAAAGGGTTTTGTCAGATTATGGCACTTATCATTACTATATATGCAGATAGTTGTTTGAAAAATGTATTGAAAAAGAATTTCTGAAACATATTTTTCAAAAAAAAAAATAATTAAATAAATAAAGCTTCTGGGATGGTAGTGATGGCCCCCCAGACAGGGACCATCTGGATATCAGTATACAGTTCAAACACCATCATGGTATGTGGGTGCACTCTAAGTAAACTGTGCACGTAACTTTCACATCTCTGAAGGCTCCAAAGTCACTGATATGTCGTATTTAGGCTTTGAAATGTATGCTTCCATGCAGGCAGCATCTTTCTCATGGAAGGATTTGTGAAGCAAGACAATGACAAACCACATTCTTCAGGTTTTACTGTGGCATGGCTCTGACATTTATAAAAAAAAAAATCCAGCACAGAAAACTTCTCATTGAATCTGTAATTCAAGGGGTCGATACATAGGGTTTTACCTTTATTTAACTGGTTTTTTAAAGTATTTCCAGAGCAAACAGCAGAAATCAGACCCAGGACCATGAGTTCTTAAACATCCATTTGTCCATCATTTTCATGAGCTGTTCTCCCACCAGTGTTTGTAGAACCCACATTCCAGAAAAGTTGGCATGTTTTTTAAATTTGAATAAAATGAAAAATAAAAGACTTTCAAATTACATGAGCCAATATTTTATTTACAAAAGAACATAGATCACATAACAAATGTTTAAACTGAGAAATTTTACTCTTTCATCCACTAAATGAGCCCATTTCAAATTTGATGCCTGCAGTCTCTAAGTAGTTGGGACGGGGGCAACAAATGCCTGAAAAAGAGAGGTTTAAAAAAGATTTCAACTGGAAGAACATCTAGGAAATAATTAGGTTAATTGATATAACATGTCTGTAACATGATCAGATGTGTAAATAAAATATTGGCTCATGTGATTTTAAAGTCTTTTCTTTTTCATTTCATTTTATTTTTTTTTAAAGTCCCAACTTTTCTGGAATTAGGGGTGTAGTTTGGGTCATGTCTTCTTGTTTTTTCAAGACAACAACATTACTGGTTTGAGCAAAGTAGGCTCACTGGAGCCTCTTGGTCAATGATAGGCTGGGCAGGAAGGAAGCAGCTTCCTGAGTGCTTCGCCTCCTGCTGTTTCACCAGAGTGCCTTGAGGGTCCAGTTTTGATAGCGAGGGGCGGAGGTGTCAAACACTGGCCATGCTGGGAAAGAGTTTCTGTTTCTTGATGCGGCATCTGTCCACTCTCACAAACCTGCCTTTGATGTGCTGTTGCCCGTGGAGCCACTGGCACAGTGAAGGATGACTTCTAACCCAAAGAGAATCTCTAAATTGTTCTTTGAACTTTTGGGCCAAGCTGATGTCTGTAAAGTTATTATTTTTGAGTACATTTTTGAATATTTAAGTATAACCCTATTTCCATGTGATCTTCTGGCCTTAGTTAGTAAGACTAGTGCATTAAAGCAGTGTTATTTACAATAGTTAGACCGTCAACTTTTACTTGACATCGGCAGGGAATGTCAAGATCATACTGAAGACTTTTAGTTGGTTCTAATTTCAAGTGAAAGGGGCACAACAGATAAGATAAGCAAGCAGGAGTTTATGCATTTTGTTTTGTTGACGGTCACCTGTCAGAACATGACTTCTCTGGTTACTCTTGTCTCAAAGAGGAGTAAAAATGTCACTCAGGGCACGGGTCTGAGAGGAGGGGCAGCTTTAAATGCAGAGAAATATTAGGGGTCCTAACAGCATGAAGAATCAGGAAGAGACTGATGTCATTTACAATCTTTTTTTTTTTTTTTTTAGAAGTGTGATGAAGGGGCAAGAGAGCAGAACAATAGCGCCTTGCAGAATTCATACCCCCTTAGAACTGCCTTAAATTGTAGATTGATTAAAGTTCCTTGATCAAATCCTAGAAAGGAAAGGAAAATGTGAAGACGGTGAAAGGCTTTATTTAGTTTGCCCACTAACTTTAGTAAATGCATTTGCCTGGAAACTGACCTGTGTTTCAGCTGTAATTTTGCTCTTTTGGATGAAAAGTGATGCAGAGATTGATAAAGTCCCACCACATCTTTTGTGGTGGGGTTCGCAGTTGTTTCAGATCATGACGTGTTGGCGTCCGGCTCCCTCCCACATCATTGTTCTGCTCAGGCAGCTGAGCTGGTAGCTCTAACTGAAACATATCAATTGGCCAAGGGGAAAAGCGTCACTATTTACACTGATAGCAGATATGGATTTGGAGTCTGTCATGATTTTGATGCAATTTTGGAAGTGGAGGAAATTTTCGAAACATGTCCTGAATGCAGATAAGGTAGATGCTCTCAGAGGCCATCCTCCTGCCCACCTCCATAGCTGTGTGTAAATCTCTGTCTCGTGTCAATGGGGCTGATCTGGTTTCTGCAGGCAACGCCTGTGTGGACGCGCCTGCAAAGGTGGCTGCTTGCTCCCCTGTTAACTACTCTCTCTTTATTTTCTCTTTTATATATTTTTTGTATTTTATTATATTTCCTCTCTTGCTTTTTGCGTGTCACTCAGGCGGCACACGTGGAAGTTAACTGGAAACACCCCGAGACACAAGCAGCTTGGCCACACTGGCCAGTAATATCGTGAATGACCGGTCCAACGCGTGACTCGCACCCAGCGGCTCCTTCTCCTCGGAAAGCCGACTTCCCTTAACTCCTACGCGGGGTACAGAAAGCAAATTAATTCGACCACTGTAATGGAAAAATAATTGTATATCTTAATTTTATCTGTAATATGATGGTTTCTAGTGAGGCAGTTAAACAACAATTAAATAGCAAGACTGGCAACGACTGGAGTGGCAGTTGAATTTAATCTCTATTTTTATACAAACAGGATATGGTCATTTACTCACATTACAGAAAGGGCTGATGCCGGAATGACAGCGAGACGCTAAGACACAATCACTTTTAACAAATGTCTGAACAACAACGAAACTTTGAGATAAGTCTCCAGACGGCTACGTGTCCCAAACTCATACGATGATGGAGCCTGCAATATTGGGAATGACGATATTTCACATCCTGGAGAAGTGTCATGGCTATATGAAACTCCACATAACCAAAACAAACAGGTCTTGCTGACCCGTGGACCGTAAGGCTCCACCTTCCCCTAACAATGATACAGTTTAGGGAACTTACATTTATAATCTCAGTTCTCCTCTTCAGAGTCTGTGCTGTTGTTTTCCTGACGAAGAAAATTGTGTTTGAGGATAACAGAGGGACTTATTCGGTTGAGTGAGCTTTCCAGTCTCAGTCGCAGAGTCATTTACATTCTTGTAGGTTGTTCTCAGGTTTGAGAAGTGGAATTGGTAGACCAGCATAGTTTTTGTTGCCTTGAACATTTTGACAGCTTTTCTTTACATTTCTTTATCTAATATTTAGATGTAATCTCCCATTCATTCCAAAGAGATGGAAAGCAAAAAGACTTTTTGTTAAAGGTTTTTTTCATTCAAGGATATAAAGTGAACCTGTTAGGTCCCAGTGAAAAGTAACTGGAGACATTTCTCTGCAGCTCTGCTTCAATCGTTAGGACAAAAAAAAAAAAAAAAAAGAATTAGTTAAATATCATAAGCCATCAGGATTCATCACAGGGCTTTCTGATTACATAAACATTATGGCTGAGATAACCATTAACATTATAATATGACCATCATAGTAACGCCTAATTATTGATCAGCTGCTTAAAGCACAACACAAGCAAACACAAGGAAACCGCAAGTCCTACTTAAATACACCAAGTACATAATTTATGGTTGGCACAAACCAAAAACAACTTACCCAACAGTGATAAAGAACAGAGTTATTCATAATTTTGAGACATTTTTATAAAATATGGCCCACATGAAGGTAAAAGACAGAGTTCCTTGTCACCAAGAAGCTGCTGGGGCAAAGTCATCAGGTAGATGATGGATGCCAATTCAGTATCCCCAAACATTCTTACATTGGACAAGAAGATGATTTAAGATTCATGAAACATTGAATTCAATAAAGATTTTTCTTATTTATTTCATTTTTTCATTATTCATTGATCGTTTTCTCATTTATTTCTTTGTCAAGTAAATATTCTTTACGCCAGTGAAAACTGTGGTGTTTGCAGAGAAGGCTCAAACTCTCAAAGCACTCTTGCGTAAGTGTGAAGTGCCTCCACCAACATTTTTTGTTACAAACTCAAATGTGATACAAAGGTATTAATGTAGATGTTCACAGAAATTTTATCACATAATGCAGTCTTCTTTTCAAATTTCAAGCGCTGTGAAGATGTCAAAGGGTCATTTAGCAAAACTGCTCTCACTAGTTTCATGATAAAACACTCCGATGTGACATCTCCAAGGAGTTGGTAGTAATACTAGTAGTGGTAGTAATGATGCAGTCATACTCGGTTCTTTAGATATGCTTGTGACTCATTTGCTGTTGAGGCTTTCATAGACTTTGTAAGAACGCTCATGTTACAGTAGTCGCACACAAAAAGCTAATGGCCGGAGCTGGCGATTCACTTCCGTTCTATCAGATTGTGTAAGCATGCCCACCCTGTTTTGTCCTTTTCGTTTACTTGTAGACCTGCACTTCCTCAGACAGGAAACTCTCTGCTCACTCCCTCTTGTCTCATTTCCACTAATGGGCTCATAAAACTATCGCTGGGTCAGAAGAACAGAGGCATGCAAAGAATGTCCCTGCCTGTCTAATGAGCACGTTGATTTACAATAATGTGTGGACTGGATGGTCTGGGTGGGTTTTGGGACAGGAAAAGTGTTTTTAAGAGTCAAACTTTTGCCTTTTATATAGCAAACACTGAAGCTTGTTTGGATTTGACTAGTTGGTGACTCAGGGAGGATTGTTTTTTTTTTTTTTTTTTTTAGGTGCTCATAACACGTGATGTCAACATCTTGTGAGTCTCCATTCACGTGCTCTCTTCTGCAGTGATGTCACAAATTGAATTTGAGACAATTTCCACTGTGAACTTCATGTCTTTATTTTTTCCTATTGAGTCAGTGTTTGTGCAATTTCACAGGCTCCTCCTTGGTAAGAATTAGCCTTTTATAGCAACACGACATGCTGACGCCGTGACGCGGCCCATTGATTCAAACTTTAATAATTTTATGAATAATTGTTTTCATGTTGTAAATACTGGTGAATATGATAGTCGATAGTCATCAAAGTTTGGCGCAGTGTTGCATTCGCTTAAATCACAAATTCATTCAAGACACTAACAAAAACAAAACAGCAATATTAGTCAGATGCATGCGAGCGGCATGTATTGTATATTTACTGTCTGAATTTCATAAAGGACATTTTTGTCATGATTTAAATCAACCAATCGTCTCAACTGAAAGTGTTTTTGGCCGGTTTTGGTATTTATGGTAAAAAAGAAAAAAAAATTAACAAAGCAATTTTACATCCAAGTTTCCATCTGCCTTCAACTAGCTTGGCTGTAGTGTCAGTTATCTACATCCTTTGTCACTTTTGCTGAGGTCCCACACTTTTTAATGACAAATAAAAAAAAAAAACTCCCCTGCTAGTTTTTATTTTATTTATTTATTTTTTATTTTTTTGAGCCACACTTTGGTCAAACCAGAACTCAGATGTGCTCTTTTGGAAATGAACAGGCTTTCTGCACATGTGAGGTTGGTCCATTGGAGTGAGAGTACCGGTAACACCACCATGACTTCATGTACCACCAGTTAACTGCCTCGTATCTGGGAAGCAGCCTTTTGCCATCTATAATTCGACAACATTGAGAACCAGGGAACCATTTTTTTGAACCCTAAAATAATTACTGTTGACACCAAGTTAACTTAGCTCATTAATTTTTTTTTTTAACCTCAACATAAGCTGACAACATTTCCATCAATTTAAGCATTTTTAAGTTGTGATGTACAAGCCAAAATGTTCAGCCAGTTTTGTGTCATATCCGTCATTTGTTTTGGAGCATCCTCCAAGAGTGGTGATTCTGTATTTTTCCAAGGCAGTTCACTTAATTATAGTTGGACCTGCAGAGCTTGAGCCCATTCTGTCAAAACACATTTTCCTTGTAATTTCTGCGGGTCGTGTTTTTGTGTCAAGCACCTGTGTTGTGGTTAAATATTTAACATGAGGTTTAGGTTTTTCTATAGACTATAATCTTACGTTGTTACTTGATTCTGTGGCCACTGACAGATTTATGAGGCTTGGTGTAAATCAAAGTAAGGTGGAAGATTAGATCCAGCTGCTTATTCCCCCTTAGAAAGGTCCAGTGATTTAGTGATGTGGTTGAGTTTTCTTGACTGCTCACTTCTTGGCTTAAACACAACAACCTAAGAAACCTTTGTGTGTGTTTTTCTTTTTGCTTTCTAATAGAAAAACCTTTATTTTAGCTCCTCTATGATTCAATAATTATCCCTTCAAGTCATTAGTATTTGTTGTGCTCACTACTGGAGGGGAGAAAAACTGGCCGCTGCAAGACAATTTAACATGGTGTTAGTGGGATTGACTTGTGTGATTGCTGTAAACCAAATGTCATGTATTTATAATCTTAACAATACTGACCCACATTCTTGTCTGTGGTTTGTTGTTGTTTTTCTCCTCAGATGAGCACGATGCCTGGCCTGCCCACCCGACCCTGCTTCTATGACATAGACCTTGACCCTGTCACAGAGGAAATCACGGGGCTCTTCTGAGCATGCTCGCTACATTCTTATTGGTATTTTCTCATTCACATCATTATAAGTTACTCTACTATCCCAATCATCACATGAAGCTGATAATGTTTGATTAATTGTTTAGTCAGCTGTCTTTATTAGGGATTAGTTAAGTTTTTCTTTGTCATATTGCACTTAATTTTCTTCTTGGGGTTTCAGTTATATGTTACAGTCCGTCTCTTTTGCACACAGGTAATGTGTCTCTCTCTCTCTCTCTCTCTCTCTCTCTCTCTCTCTCTCCAGGCTCCCAGCTTTGTTCTCAGCTGTATGTGTGCACCATTAGATTCAGCTATCTTCTGCTCTTTTGATGTGATGTATTGTCTTACAGTAACAACCAGCGGCCACAATACTTACGTTAGCCTGGCATTGCTCGACAAAGGCTTTTGTCAGAAGCCTCTAACTTTATATTAGATTTTCAAGGGGGACTTTATCTGGAGGATTCGGACCAGAATCCCACTGGATGCAGATCTACAACCAGAGAACTGAAATACTTGACGTAGTGCAGAGTGGCATGCTGCAACAGCAACACTCTGCAGTCTTATTGTACTCAACTAACTCCATATTAGATTTTTGTTGTCACTGGGAAGTCTTGGTAATGATGGGAAACAGGGTGGTTACAGTCAGACCAAATCAAACTTGAGTGCACAATCATCTGTTTTTCAAGCTAGAGCAACATGTTCTGGGAGAAAGGTAATAACTTAACAATTTTTCGCTGCATTTGCACGTCAGTGTGAAATACCAAAGACCTGCAGCCATACAATGTGACAATAACAATGTATTGTACATGTTTACTTTTATGTACTACATTTCTGTGTTTTTTGTTTTGTTTTTTAATATAAATGCATACATGCGTTTTTCATACATGACTGGAAGTTATTTCAGTCACCTTGAGTTTTACTTTGTTGTGCTTTCAATCTTCTAATTTTACTTGTTTTTTAATTGAAAAAAAAGAGACTTAATCAAATATTGTCTTAATGGTGCTGAATTTTATTTGCATTTGAAGTTTTGTAATTGAACTGGGGACATCTTGTGTATATGCGGCTGGTGTCATCTGAAGAAGCTATTGTCTTACTCATGTAACCTTTAGTGTCCAAACCTGTTCAGCACTGCAAACCCTGAAAACTCCTACAATTACTGAAAATCACTACATTACGTTAGGTCTGTGTGGTCATTTCAATGTTGTCTTTATTTTATTTTTTTTTAATCTGTTTTATTTTATAACTTAGCTACATACTCAACCTGCTATTTGTGTCATCTGACTGTCAGAAATTGTTTAAAAAAAAAAAAAAAAAGGTATACCAGGCAGACCCTGAAGCACAAAACAGTTACAGTATTGTCTTTGTTGAATAGAATCCGCCTTTATCTATCAAAACTTTCCTCCTACAGGGAAAAAGAAGTAATTTTACTATATGAAAACCAAAAATTGAAGTAAAATGTCTAAGACAGATTTGTCTGAAAACACTTTTTTACCTTTTTTGTGGGACATTTAAATATTGTAGCTCAAAAGTGCCTTTCAAATAAATCTTTTATTGACTTCAAAACTCGGTGCCTGTGTTTTCATTCTCACCCGATGACATTCAACTCAATCATTTGTTGTAAACATGTTTTGCACTTTTTGTTGCCTCGTAATTCCAGTGCAAGGAACTGCCTTAATCAAAAAAAGAAACTGTCCTCTCCCAAGATTATTCATACTTGATCCAGTACCTGAAATGCAGCTTTTCTTCCACTGTACTGGAAGCATGCCTAAGAACAGGCGATCAGGTCTCCAGGCAGCACCCCAGGGTGCAGCATCTGTCATTAAGAGGTGTTTGGGTTTGCGGCAAGGAGCCGGTGTACGTGTACACACATGTGTCTGTCATATGCCATTCCACACCTTCGAAGTCTGTTATTCTTTGTGTTCAAGGGTCATGATCTGGCACTGAAAGCTACAGGCGCTTCTGCAGGAATGCTGTTATTTATCTCTTAGTGCCCCAACAACACATTTGGTATGTGTGTCGCTGAACCCTTTTATTGAGACATGATGACAGATTTGAAGATGTAGCGCTCATGATGATGGTGTTTCATCATTGCTTTATATTCTGGAAAATTCCTGTTCCTGCCAGAGTTGTTTCACAAGTTTCTGATCGTCTTATAGCACTCGTATTTTATTAGAGGAGCTAATTTCAGTACCAAGGACAGGTCCCTTTGGATGTGTCTGGGAGTGAAGTTGCTCAGATCATTCGAAGCAGTTTTCAGACTCAGAATGTTTTCTTGGATTTTGGAGGTATAATCCCTGTCTTATACTTAATGTGCAGCGAGACCTGAAGAAACACAGATGGTCAGGTGACTCAGACTAAACGAATATTCACTATGATTGGCATATTATGTAATTCGAAAGCTGTTTCACAAGTCATTTGTCAAACTAAAATATCCCTTCTCCGAAATATACTGTAACATGCAATATTATTGGTCTGTTAACAAGGCGTTCAGAATAATGGCTTCACCTACAGATTCAACTCAAAGCCCGTAGTGTCTGCTAGCATCTGTCTTCCATCATGTCAGTTTCAGTCCAGAGGACCTCATGCAAATGCTGTTCTCTTTGTGAATCTGCCCCCACCTCGTTTTCTGTCGGACCCTGCTGTTTCTATGGCGAGCCCTCTCCTGATGCCCACACCAGACATCAGCCCTCAGGGCCACATTCTTTGACTCACCAGGCCTCTGTCTGAAAACATGTTTCCCACTGTTTCATTATTGCATTTTTTTTGTGTGTGTGTGTTTCAGCTGAAGGTTGTGTGAGAATGTCTTACAAAAATTGAACCATTTATCCACTTTGTTTTTAAAGCCTGCAGGTGAAGCAGTGGTCAGCTAAGTGGCCACTTGTTGAATTTTACAAATTTATTGTATGTAAAGCATATCTCTCATGATAATTAACCACTCTGGTTTGTAATTTAATGTCATTTGGTCAGAATAGAGTTGAGAAAGTGGAGCGCCATATTTCTTGCAGCAAAAGAGGAAAATTATTTTTCAATGTCCTCACTTTACTGAGCAGAGATCATGACATATCCAAAAAAGGCTTTCACCTTAATAAGCACCTCCTTCCTTCATCTTACTCCCCCATCCTCCTCCTCTGGATGACATCAGCATTACTGCTAAAGGGGCCTACCATCCTAGAGGTCATTCACAAACACATTTATCTTTATGGGCTGTGGACAGGAGTAATCAATAGTACTGTCTCGGTTCACTCATCTAGCAAATGTGTTTAAAATTGGCCTCCACCAGCTGTCAAGCACGGTGGTGGAGGGCTGTTGATCTGGATTTGTTTTGAGGTTTTGGGGCTGCATAATCTGGACAATCTGCAGCCATATACAGGGGTTGGACAATGAAGCTGAAACACCTGGTTTTAGAGCACAATCATTTATTAGTATGGTGTAGAACCTCCTTTTGTGGCGAATACAGTGTCAATTTGTCTTGGGAATGACGTATACAAGTCCTGCACAGTGGTCAGAGGGATTTGAAGCCATTCTTCCTGCAGGACAGTGGTCAGGTCACTACGTGATGCTGGTGGAGGAAAACGTTTCCTGACAAAGTGGCTCAATAATATTCAGATCTGATGACTGCAGGCCAAGGGAAATCTTCAACTTCACTTTTATGTTCATCAAACCAATCTTTCACCAGTCTTGCTGGGTGTATTGGTGCATTGTCATCCTGATACACGGCACCGCCTTCAGGATACAATGTTTGAACCACTGGATGCACATGGTCCTCCAGAATGGTTCGGTAGTCCCTGGCAGTGATATGGCAGCCCAAACCATCACTGATCCACCCCCATGCTACACTCTGGGCATGCATCAGTCTGGGTGGTCCACTTCTTTGGGGCTTCTCCACACCATAACTCTCCCGGATGAGGGGAAAACAATAAAGGTGGACTCATCAGAGAATAATACATGTTTCACCTTGTCCACAGCCCAATATTTTCACTCCTTGCACCATTGAAACCGACGTTTGCCACTGGAACTAGTGACCAAAGGTTTGGCTATAGCAGCCCGGCCGTGTATACTGACCCTGTGGAGCTCCTGATGGACAATTCTGTCTTGATCACAGATGTGCCAGCAAGACGTGCACCAACAATCTGTCCTCTTTTGAACTCTGATATGTCCCCCATGATGTTGTGTGCTTTGCAATATTTTAAGCAAAACTGTGCTCTTACCCTGATAACTGAAAATTCACACTCTGCTCTTACTGGAGCTGTGTGAATTAATGAAAACTGGCCACCAGGCTGGTCCAATCTTGCCATGAAACCTCCCACACTAAAATGACAGGTGTTTCAGTTTCATTGTCCAACCCCTGTAGTTGACCGTACACTCTTCTCTATATCAAATTATTTTCAAATCAATGAGAGGCCTGCTCTTCTAGATGTTATGCTTGGGCACAACTGGACAATGATACCAAGCAAACTAACAAATCTACAACAGAATGGCTGAAAAAAGGAAGGGATAGAATGTGTTGCAACATCTCATTTAAAGTCCAGACTTCAAACTAATTAAAATATTAAAGAGGTGGGGTGGGGGTTAAATAGAGCTGTGCATAAATGACTTCCTGCAAAGCTCAGCAAACTGAATCACTGCTGCAAAGAAATTCAAGCTCAGAAAATGATTAAATTACTTGTTATTTCTGCCAAAAGTGGTTCTACAAGCAGTTCTATCATAGTTTTTTACAGTCAGAATAAAAGAAAATGGAACATATATTCACATGACTGTATATGAATATGCTGGGGAATTCTGATCGCAAATTTTCTGTAAAGGGAAGTCTTATGAGCTGCATTAAAAAGAACATCATGTAGGGCAGAGTGAAAACATACATAATAACAGTTGAAACGTACAGCACAGAGTTATTTGCATCTGGTGTGCAATGACAGTGCATTTCTTGAGGCTGGTAGTGTCTGAGTTCTATTTGTGTAAATAGAATGGTGCTAATGGTGTGAATACTGCAGATACACAAGAGCCTTTAGTGATACATGAGTTGCCTTGGACATAAGGTTTAAAATTCTGAAATAAGCTAAGTGTGACTTCTATCAATCACTGACGTACTTCAGTTTTGTGTGTTGGTTTTATTGATCCATATTTTCTGTTAGATTTTCATGTGTGTGTGTGTATATATATATATATATATATATATATATATATATATATATATATATATATATATAAAACAAACCCTGCTTAAATTTGAATTCAACTCTGTTAAGGCACAATCCAAGTCTGTTTAAAAATTAAACACTTGAGGTTTGCAGATCAGCCAAAACATTCAAGCCACCTGTTTTTTATTACCCTTATGTGTCTAAACCATTTCTGACTCATCAAAGCATGAACTCCACAAGACTTCCTCAGATATCTGATATCAAGACATATGAAGCAGATCTTTAGGTTTTCTATGCTGCAAGTTTGAGTCTCTGTTGCTTTTAAACACTCCCGTCACAGATTTGCTACAGAAGTCTTTTTTTTCTCTTCTTTTTTTTAAACCTCCTTCTAATGTTGCTTTTGTTTTCTTTGTCAACACTTTGGCGGGCCATAAACCCCAAGACTTCATATTTCCTCTGCGTGTTTCTCTGTTCACAGTCTCTGTTTGTGTTGTTGCGCCGTGTGTTTTTCAGGTTTAGCTGTCGCGACCCTCAGGCCTTTGTGAACTTGGCTTTGAGAGCTTAGACTGTAATTTGTGCTTTCTAAAATTCCAGGCAAAATGGCACACAGCTTAACCTGCAATTAAGACTTAAACCTGAGCATCCGCAAGACATCGCAGCTCAAAAAAACACACACTCCACCGGTACAGAGAACCATGGTAAACTGCAGATCAACAAGGATCTATGAGGACCTGCTGTGTCAGAGAAATTAGATCTGCGTTGAAAACTGCATTAGATTTATTCAATTACAAGCCAAATTAGAGGAACATCAGATAAGATAAACCTCTCAAGATTCAGTGTAGGTAAACAAGAGGGAAAACCTATCAGGTTATATGCACATTTATTAAGAGGACCCAAAACTGGAGATGCACAAGAAGACTAGCTCTTTCTGTGTTGTGAAATGTGACGTGAAAGCAAATGTTTCCTGATCTTATTAACAAGGAGTCGAATAAGAAAATATTTACCATTTAGACCGCAAAAACTGTGTCTTCCTGCTTATGTCTAAATTAAGTTGTTGCAAATCTGTTGTGAAGTCCACATTTATGGGTATGTTGACTGCACAACTATATTCCACACACCTGTATTTTACTGACAGAAATGCAACAGAAACAATGTAAAATCTAGTGTTTAAAATTAAATGCGTAGAGTAAAAAGCAAAGTTTACCTCTTTTTCATCCATAAATGTTTATGCTGTCAAAATTCTCTCAAAATATGACTGCAGTCTCTTATTTCAAGTACACAAGTCTTGTTTTGCAGCATGTAACAATGAAACACTTCTTTCAAACTAATTTCTTTGGTCTGACTTCAGTTGTTGATATCCTCCCAGGTATAGTCTTGTGCAAATGTTTGTGCCTCCTGTTTTATTTGGGGTTTTTTTTTAGTATGTGTTTGCCTCTGCGTCTGTGTAAAAACATCATAAAAATAATCTGATGCTAGTATTTGGCAAACACAACCTGAGATCATTGGCAGGTGTGCAGATCTCTATTAAAGCAGGTATTCTGGCAGTTTTGCACACAAATCTGGAAAGGGTTATGAAACCATTTACAAGCCTTTTAGAGTTCCACGTTCTACAGAGAGAAAGATTATTTACAAGTGAGAAGCGCATAAGAGAGTTGTCAGTCTTGCCAGGATAGGACATCACAACAAATTTACCCTGAAGTAAAGCTCGGAGAAATACAAGAAAAAATTAAAGCTGGAAGCAGCGTTGATCGGGCCCACGCACCCGTCACTACCGCCCCCAGGTGCCCACCGCCTTCTCATGCCAGTTGGGAATAAATGCAATACAGAAACAATTTTATTTGGCAATAAAAATGGAGAGGATAAAATTTGCTGCCAAGTTTGAATCCAGAGGTATGAAAACAAAAAACAGGTTAGGGATCTACACAGCTGAGTTTTAAGCTGCCACATCAAGGCTGAAACTAAAACTGCTTTTTATTACCTCAAACAACCATGAAGAGTCAGAGATCTGATGTCCTGAGCAGATTTACAGAAACCTTCATCTCTAGCAGAGTTTACTACTGTAAAGCTCTTCTGTCTGGTCTTCCCAATAAAAAGATGAGACGGCTTCAGCTCATTCAGAACCAGAGTTTTAACAAGAACCAGGAAAACTCAGCACATTACTGCTGTTCTGAGATCAGCGCACTGGCTACCAGCTTCCTGCAGAACAGACTTTAAATTGTCATCCTCTCTCGGGGACCAATGCGTGATTTTTAATGAATGTTTCACCTTTTTGTGTGGCAGAACTAGAACCACCCACCTGTTTAACAGTGAATAACACAGACAGTGTTGGACATCCATCCATGAAACTTCATATGGTGCATGAGGACACTTTTTTGTATATTCTGTATGTATCTCAGGCTGATCTCATGACGCACGAAGTAAATACAGGATATAATGTGACTAAGATGTTCCTTTGACCAGAAGGTGGTGCTATAGATTTCATCCAAGATTGTCATACACATGCTCGGTGTGGAAGCCGCATCAAACATATGAGTTTTGGGGAAGATTTGACAAGACATGTTGCAAGTTAGAACAAGGTTTCCATTCACGGCAACACATTGAACTTCGTCGTCCATCATCGTCAACGTCTTAACTACTCATTGAACTGGTTGTAGATGTATCAGGTCATCTCACTGGGAGCAGGGATGCCTAATGCACAACATTTCCTGTTGCCAACAGGTGGTGTGACAACTGCTCCTGAATTTTACATGGTAGATGTGTTCAGGTTCAGTCTACAATCATACACACCAACTTTGGACCAGATTCAACAATGCATAGATGAGTTACAGCCAAGGGGGCCATGATTTGCCCAGGGCCCCGTATTTTCTACAGTCACCACTGCTACTGTCAGCTAATTGTGAACAGGAAAACCCTGTATAGTAGTTTTAAAAAAATCATCAAAGTTCAACCATTACCACATTCAGTCTCACTTACTAGATCTCTTGCTGCACTGTTTTCACTTATCTGAGCTTTGTATTATTGGTTTTTGGCAGTCTTATGCCATTTTTATTAATTTAAACATTTCCTTTGTGTCAGGAATATGCGATACAGATAAACTTGCCTGGCCCTTTCTATGTGGAACAAAGTAGTCATAGGCCTGATCTTTACACAGATGGGACATGTGAAGATCTTTTTTTTAGAGCATAGACCATATTGACCCAGATAAAAAAAATAAAATAAAAAATAAAATCATTCTTATTGGACAACCCCCTGTTTTCCACAGAAATCTGCTGCAAAAAAAAAGTTATGTGAATATATGTGTTTTGGTGATGATCGCGTGACAAAGTTTTGCAGTTTAGCTTGGACCACATGTCTAGATTGTACACAATCTATTAGAACAGAATTTGACCAAATCTCTTGGAGGTGTTCGTTGATGTATGGAACCTGGAAATTACCAGAACATGGATCCAAGGGTGCTTGTAGGTCTTAGTCTGATACATCAGTCACACAAATTTCATCTTTGTAGGTGAAAGCATATAGTGGGCTCGCCAATAAACTTGAAGGAGATGGCGCTGCTGTCCATGCCCAGCACTCATGAAATATGTAATTTTTACACACAACTGATGCCTGTGAAAAATTTTGTGAGTTTTCAGGCATATTAAAGCCCCCAAAAAGGCGATACATTAAGGATGATAAGAATAAAAAAAACACTTGAAAATACAATAGGGTCCTTGATGCTCGGGCCCTAAAAAAAACTTTCAGACCCTACAGGCCTCACTGAGCATGTTAAAAGTCCATAAAATCATAATTGGAAGACAACTGAGCAAGTATGGTTTATTTATAAGGGCTGCCAGGGGAAAGAAAACATGTTCTGTTTAAAAAGGTAATGGACGCACAAATGAAGTTTACAAAACTGCATCTGAACAAACCACAAGACCCCTGGAACAATGTCTGTCCGACAACTAAAGCTTGGTCCAAATTGTGTCATGTAGCATAGCAATGATCCATTTCACAAGATGGCTGAAAATTAAAGAATCAAGTTTCGTGGCATCTAGGCCTTAACCCAGCTGAAATTTCATGGAAGGACCTTATAGGAGAACTGTCCATAAGTGCATTAAGAAAACAAACAAACAAACAAACAAACAAAGCCTGGGAGGCTGAGGGTTCTGCGCAGGACCTCAGTTGTTCCTAGTAAAAATGCTCTTCTGGACAGAGAGCTCAGATGTTTTTCCTGCTATCTGCTGGAGCCACCAGTCCAGCCTGGGGGTTACAGCTCCCAGTGCCCCGATCACTATTGGCACCACTGCTGACTTCACACTCCACAAGCTACTGACTTTGGTACAGGAGGTCAGGGGTTCAAACCCTGGGGATATCCAGATGGATCCTTGGGCAAGGACCTACGCTACACACATACACCCCAGAGTGAGAGATACTACGACATATAGAGTCAGACCGGCTGGTGTGGGTAACCAGGGCACCCTGATGAGAAATTGTCTACTGGAACAAGACATCTATCTATCTATATATACTGTATATATATACATACAGTGGAAGAAATAAGTATTTGATCCCCCGTTGATTTTGGCAGTTGTCATACTAAGAAATAAATGAACAGTCTCAGACTTCTATGGCAGCTTTATTTTAACAGTTATAGATAGAATATTGAAAAAAAAAAAAAAAGAGAAAATTACATGAAATGAAAAATAAAAATTAATTTGAAAGTCATTGAGGGAAATAAGTATTTGATCCCCTAGCAAAACATGATCTAATACTTGTTGGCAAAACCCTTGTTGGCAAGCACAGCTGTCAGACGTTTCTTGTAGTTGCTTACTAGGTTTGAACACATCAGGAGTGATTTTCGTCCACTCCTCTCTGCAGATCATCTCCAAATCCTGAAGGTTTTGAGGCTTGTGCTTGGAAACTCAAAGCTTCAGCTCTCTCCATAGATTTTTAATAGGATTAAGGTCAGGAGACTGGCTAGGCCATTCCATGACCTTGATGTGCTTCTTATGGAGCCACTCCTTTGTTTCCTTGGCTGTATGTTTGGGTCGTTGTCATGCTGGAAGACCCATCCACAACCCATTTTCAATGTCCTTGCGGAGGAAAGGAGGTTGTCACCCAAGACTTTGCAGTACATGGCCCCGTTCATCTTCCCATTGATGCGGTGAAGTCGACCTGTTCCCTTAGAAGAGAAACACCCCCAAAGCATAAGGCTTCCACCGCCATGCTTGACAGTAGGGATGGTGTTTTTGGGGTCATATTCAGCATTTCTCTTCCTCCAAACACGTCGAGTTGAGTTGAGGCCAAAGAGCTCAATTTTAGTCTCATCTGACCACAGCACCTTCTCCCAGTCTCTTTCTGAGTCATTAATATGTTCGTTGGCAAACCTGAGTCAGGCCTGGACGTGAACCTTCTTGAGCAGAGGGACCTTGGACCACTGCAGGATTTTAAACCATTGCGTCTCAGTGTATTACCAATAGTTTTCTTGGTGACTGTGGTCCCAGCTGCCTTGAGATCATTAACCAGCTCCTCTCGTGTAGTTCTCGGCTGATCTCTAACCTTTCTCATGATCATTGAGACCCCACGAGGTGATATCTTCCATGGAGCCCCCAGCCTAGGTCGATTACCAGTCATGTGTACTTCTTCCACTTCCAAATAATTGCACCATCAATTGTCACCTTCTCATTCAACTTCTTACTTATGGTTTTGTAGCCCATTCCAGCCTTGTGGAGTTCAGCAACTTTGTCCCTGACATCTTTTGACAGCTCTTTAGTCTTGCCCATGGTGGAGATGGTGGAGTATTACTGAGTCTGTGGGCAGATGGCTTTTTATACAGGTGACTATTTGGAACAGGTGTCTCTCATGCAGGTACTTACTTCAGTGAGATTAGAAGAAGGCCAGTGGTCTGTGGGAGACAACACTGGTCAAGGTTGGTTGGGGATCAAATACTTATTTCCCTCAATGACTTGCAAATTAATTTTTATTTTTCATTTCATGTAATTTTCTCACATTTTTTTCAATATTCTTTCTATAACTGTTAAAATAAAGCTGCCATAAAAATCTGAGAATGTTCATTTATTTCTTAGTATGACAACTGCCAAAATCAGCGGGGGATCAAACACTTATTTCCTCCACTGTATATATATATATATATAGAGAGAGAGAGATAGAAAGATAGATGAGAGATTGAGAGACAGAGAGAGGGAATTAATCTGAGGTTCTTTTCCAATACAAAGACCCACAGTGATCAGATTATTTTTGTTATGTTTTTACAGGAAAAACAAAACAAAAACAAAAGTTTTGCACATGACTGTACTTTGTGTTTAAATGAACTTGCAGGTTTCCCTACTCGTACTTTTTAAAAACACTTCGATGTCAGGATATTTTAGGATATCTTATAACAAATGATAAATATAATGAGAATGGGGAATGTTTTTAAGGTCATATGCCTCACAAGGTAGCTAAGACACATCTGGAGGTGCACATCAGTATGGACTGACTTTGGGAGGCTGGAATGGATTTGATGGTGGACGTGGATTGGAGGTTATAGAGGGATCTGTACACCGGAAGACCAGCAGTGATCAGTGAATGTCACATGGGACAGTGAATAGACATGCAGTTGTATAGTGGTTGTTTACTGGTAGCTGGACAGCATAACATATTTAACATGAGTCTTTATATCTGTCTTAGACTTATATACTTTTTATTTACTTATTTATCTCATATTTATAGTATTATCATGTATTATTATTATTATTATTTAAGTTTTATATGTTTTATTATTATACGTCGGTGTCTCCAGAGATTATCTTGATTTCTTGTTGTTTTATTGTCTTTTGAGTTTGATCTTGTTAAAAAAAATTAAAATCAATAAAAAGTTGAATCACAAAAAAAAAAAAAAAACAAAAAAACCTTTGATGTCATCTTCTTGTCTCTGGGCAGAGATCTACTTCTTCTGTCGAGGGCCAGAACTGTTTACTTCATTCATTAAGTCTCTTCCTCTCCCAGAACCGTCTGTCTCTGATGCTGTACGTGCCCGGAGACACTGACGGGAGATGCGGGAGGCGGGGGGTGTCCTAAAACAGTTCGGTGGTCCTCACACTTCTTCAAATCCAGGACACCTCAGGGCGGAGCTACACCTTAAAGCTCACACTCCGGACGCCTTGGATACTCGCTCAAAAAAAAAAAAAAAAAAAATAACGCAGTGGTGCAACCTTTTCCTTTTTGGGGGGCTCATTCAGACTGAACGTGACCGACGGCAGGTGCTGGTGTGTGATAGTCCACAATGGGAGCACAGAGCTCAGCGCAGCGGGACGGGAAGAGCCAGGAAGATGCGTCAGCTTCAGCTTCAGCCTCCGCCGGAGAGCTCAGTGCGGAGGTGAAGGTGCTCCAGGAGGGAGGCTGCGTCCTCGACAGCAAGGTACAGCCTGTTTTAACTTCAGCTGCATTAACCAGACCCGCTGTTCAGACAGACCCGGGAATGCAGACTGTTCTCCCTCCATATAACCTCCCCTGATAAGATGATGTCCGTGTGCGCATCACGGTGCTGCAGCGCACAGGCTCCTCGAGCGCAGTTTCTGCTGAGTAATGGGTCGAGTAGTCTGCAGTCCCGCAGTAATAAAGCGCCAGCAGCTCAGATTTACAAGCAGACAGGCCACAAGGGCTCAGTTTTAATCATAAAACAGCCGTTTATTTCTGTGTTTGGACAGTTTGGGATGAAGAGAGAATAATAAAGATAGTTCCTCTGTGATAATAACAGGCTCATGGGCGACACTACTTTATGCATATTTTATGTTCATTTTTAACACTAATTTTGTTCAATTTAATCAGAAGATTTATATTTATTGGGGTTCTTGTCAGGGCACATAGTGAATATTTTTAAGGGAACACTTGGACTCCTTTTTTGGTGACGGGGTGGTAAACATCAACAAATTAAAAAAAAGTTGCACAGAAAAATAAATAGAAATGTTGATATAGCAGATTTTTTTGCAAGTCACTATCAACCCCAGATATAGGTCTTAGGTTGTGATGGACTATTACGGTGGTCTTCGACCCATCCTCTCTAAATGCTGCAGTTAGTCCAAACAGATATTTATTGTCACCATTCATTCATCAGGCTATAAAACTCAGAATATCATGCAGTATCTGCTGTGATCTTTGTCTGTCAAAGCCTTAAAATGCCTGGCCCTGAGTCCAAAAGTAGCAAATCCTCATATCTGAGAGGCTGAAATGAAATAAGGTTTGTCGTTTCAACTTCATATATATCTGTAAGGAAAAATCCCTTCTGAGAGTAAAGTTCTGCCAGTCAAAAAGGTCATTAACAGAGGAAATGTTTCAGCCCTGCTCCCAAATCAAATCAAGAATTTAGACGTGGAGCTTACCTCGTTACCATGAGGGAAAGCATCCATGGCGCCTGGAGGCAGGGTCGTTTTCTAACAAATCTGTTGACATGTTTAGGTGATTGACAGATAGCAGAACATCATGAGAGCCCATTTAAGGCATTTAAAGGTCCGAGACATCTGAAAATAAATATATTTAACTTTCTATTAACTCTTTACATTAACATTCAAAGGTTCACCTGGTAGTGTTTATAAAAGTTGACATGCTTGTTTAATTTCCTCAGCTATGCAGCTTATTGTGGAGCAGCTGCCAACTCTGGCCTCTTAACAGTGTGTCAATTCCACAGTGTTGTGCGTATGAACATCAGGAAGGCGCCCACTAATGACTGTGTATGTTTCACCACCTGCTTTATTTTCGCCTCATATAACCTATTCGTTTTATTGGCATTTTTATGGGCGGAAGGTCAGCAGGTCACAGCTCGTTGTCAGTCCTTTCCACCCAAAAGGCCACCAGAGAGGTCAAATGATGCTAACGGATTAGCGGGGTAGAAAGCACAAAGAACTGAACAAAGATTTTAATCATAGCGACATCTGCTCATACTTGTTTAATTCTCAAAGGAGTTTGTTGTTTGTTCTGTGTGTTTTTTTTTGATGCGCTGGCATGTTCGGGCAATTATTTTCCAGGGAAATAACATGATTTGTGTGTGGCAGTAGGACGCGGCGTCACGCCTTGAGCTCTTATCACAGCCATCGTCGCAATAACAGCGCTTTCTCTGGAACTTAGCAAGTGGCAATGGAATGCATATGAAATATTTCAAAGGTACAAGTGAACTTAATCTATTGTGCTTGTTGATTCCAACTAAAAAAAGAAAATTACCCACATGTAACAGGTTGCTGATCACAAAGAGCACGTTGTCGTATTGAGTAAAATGAGTAAAAACAGCCGTTGTTGAGCCAAAACAAGGGAACGGGAAATACTGGATAATGTTACCTTGTTGAAACTCTATCCAACTTTACAGCCACATTACATCAGGAAAAAGTGCAAATCCTTCCATTGTGGTGCTGAAATCAATGTTTTGTGTGAAAATTTCTCGATCACCTCTGTCTTTTGTGTGGAGTGTGTTATAAAAGAAATCACATTTCAACTATATCAAATAGATTATATTCCACATAGTTTGGATGCTAAGCTCAGGTGTGAATCAACTGTTCTTCTATTGAAGTTTATTTCATTAATTTACTTTGACATGTTAACATAATATTTACGTACACTATAAGTTAAAGTGCCCCTCTGGAAAAGATGACAGTTTTACCCTTGTTAACATATCCATAAGATGTTCTTTGTTGCAGAACATAAAATGAACAAAATTGTTTATTAGTTCTATGGCTGATGCTTCTTTCCTTTATAATCTCCAGTCTCAGTCTAGTCTCAGAAAGACAAGCTCAGACAGTCCCCATGTTCTACATAAAAGATGAAAAACAATCCTGTCTCCCTCTGGGGAAGGAGTTTGCAGCCAACTGCACACCAATAACCATTTAAATGAGAAGCGAGCATAAGCTATGAGGGAAAGCTTAAATGGAGAACGCAGCAGAAACATGGAGGAGAAGCTACTTGGTTTGTGTTGTTTTTGTTGCAAAGATGGCAGACCTGACAAATTCTGTTTGTGGTTGTGATAGCAGGAAATCAGTTTCTGTAAATCTTCAAGTCTTACCCAAAGATATGAAACTACAACATCAGTGGATTCCATTTACTTGGAGATATGGCACTGCACCATCAAAAACACCAGAGGAGAGATAGCTATGCACTATTCATTGTTCAGACAAATTTGACTCAAAGACAGATGGAGTTTGACACTAATGCCATGGGATCAGTGCCCTGATGTTAGCAGCCCTGCTCATCATTAGCTGTTTATTCTTTACAGCAGTGATTCCCAAAGTGTGGGCCGCGGCCCCCTGGTGGGCCGTCGTAGTACTGCACCGTGAGAGGTCATTAAAATTAAACAAATGTGTTTTAAATCCTCGATCTTTTTTAAATATGTTTTTAATTACTGTAAAATATTCATGACATGATTAAAAAAACATTAAGAAGTAATGAAACAAACCAGTTAAGTGTTATTCTGCTGTCATCTTAATATGACAAGTGTCACCTTATTTGTTGACCCCTCACATTGATATCGGATCATGGTTCCTTGTCCTGTACGTTGATCATGTGATCACATTGATCTGTGATTAAAGGTTTCGGTGGGCTACAGAGATTTTTCACATTTCAAATTGGGCCTTGGTATTCTGAAGTTTGGGAATGGCTGCTTTACAGTATGAGCTACATAAAACATCAGAGCTGAGAACAAAGTTTAACAAACATCAACATCATGTTGTTAGTTGATAAGCTGCGACACATATTTTCCATTACTGTTACATTTCTTCTGTTGTTTAAGTTTGTTGCTGAGCTATCCAGAAATTAGTCCATACCTTTGATTTGGTGCCCTGAAAAACTGCTGGGTGGTAGTGAAGGTTAGGAGGGGTGGTTGTTGACTCGGTACTGTTGAGGTA
The DNA here is from genome assembly GCA_018398805.1 of Hirundichthys speculiger. Lineage (NCBI taxonomy): Eukaryota > Metazoa > Chordata > Actinopteri > Beloniformes > Exocoetidae > Hirundichthys > Hirundichthys speculiger. The sequence goes on along the minus strand of JAGFBZ010002379.1, from coordinate 1,497,024 downwards.
TGCTGCTGGTGTATTTCATGTTGTTCATCTATCTCAGTGTCCCCTTCAAGTCGAGTAATCTCTTTTCATTCATCACCACCAACAGTTTTACTCGAACGGCAAACCATCTCTGCTGCTTCAGCGATGATCTCATTGTTCTCGTTTGTTTTTCATTTTTTCTCTTTGCCATTTTCTTCTTCTTCTTTCATTTTTCTGCGGTTGAGAAAGAGTGAAATGGTATGGAGTGGCAGTTTGATAGGTCAGTGGATCCTGTCAGGAACTACTTTTCCTTCCGCTTTAACACTGTTTCAAAGAGTGGCTGTCATGCGGCTCAGAGAAGTAACTGTGTTCAACAACCGAACATAAACTTTGATGTGGAGTTATTTTGACACGGTAAATTATGATTATTTGAAATGTGGAATATGTGGCTAAATAGTCAGACATTGTGGCTACACCTCAAATCTCATAAGATATATATAAAAATACCACTTAAAAGAGTATGATGAGTTACAAGATCATGATTAGAAGTGGAGAAATTGTAGATGGAAACCCCCCACTTCACAGACACAAAGTTTTATGGAGGAATTACAGAAAGGTAGGAATTACAAGGTAAGTGGTGATAACAGAACTGTTTACCAGTAAAATGTAAGCTGGATATTCATTGTATTAAACTTAAGTGAGGGTTGGGGGCTTTTCTCTTCCTCTATGTATTTCACAGACTCATTTAGGAACAGGTGAAACTTTTAGAAAACAAAAAGCTTAATAACGAGGGAAAGAATTAGAGCAAATCCTTGTTTCTGAGTCTCTTTCCCGTCAGCGGTTCAGAATTTTTATTTTAATGCCGAAGTTTGATATTTTTATAGACCAAGTAATGTCCTAAAAGCAAGTTTTTATGTACATTTTTGATGGAATTTCAACATAAAAATGACAAATAACCTATGTTCTTGTGAACACACAACAAGACTTATCGGTATCAGGATACTAGTCCTAGTATTAATTAAAACGTCAACATTAACTATTATAACGAACACAAATGAGTTTTTTTTTGGGATTGATAACTGCTGGGCCAAACATCTCCGACAACACACAGTCCTGCATTTTTAAAGGAATTTGTTATAGAAATTAAATAAAAACATCACTTATTGCAGTGCTTAAAGTCTTTCAAGACTTGTTGCAGAGAAAGTCCTGGCCTGTCGAAGGCACTGTTGCATCTATGAGAAACGCAGAAATCTTTCAAAACAAATGTTCTGTTTTCCTAATAAAAGACTGCTGTGAATAAATCTACTGATGTCCAAACCTGTGTTTGGCTCTTTTAAGGAGTCTTTTGCATCAAAATGACTTTCTAAAGTTTCACTAATTCCCAAAATATTTGACATTTACCTTTTTTTTCAAAAATTGTTTCAGTTCCAGTAATTTCTGTATGTTTTGAGCATCCAGATAGTTACTTCTTTTTACTAACAATACATGGGAGAACCATGACCTTGACTGTGACAACAAGCATTTTATTTTTGGATCATCTTCGGGTGGAGGCAGTCAGGAGGGAGTTAGCAAACTGCAAAACTAACTGTACTATGTTTCTCTTTTGAGAGACATCTGAGATGAAAACAGTGATAGCCTGTAATCTTTAAAGGGGCTGAAAATGTATCCATAAAGATCTATATAGTACAGTTGTTTACAATGGTGTGTTTTGGGGTGAGAAAACAGGAAAAGTGTGTGTTTGGGTGGTGACAGTACGTTCTTGGTTGATGTGGTCGGAGGCTTCTTGGTTGATACACAGTCGATAAATATCCTCCTCACTCCACAGAGGAATTTTAGAAATGTGTCTCTCTCTCCACCACCAAGACACGCCTTCCTCATTCCTCGCCATCTCCTCAACCTCACAAATGCTGTCAAAATAATGGCACTGAGGTCAAAATACAATTCAGTATTTTCAATATGCTTTGTTTTCAGCCCTAAATGCTTGGACTTTGTAATAGGTGTACATAGATAATCAGTACAGTGAAATTAAATATAAGGACAGTATGATGGCTTCGTGGTTAGCACTCTTGTCCCCTAGCAAAAAGGTTCCTGGTTCAAATCTCAGCAGGAGACCTTCAGTGTGGAGTTTGCATGTTGTTCCTGTGCTTGTGTGGGTTTGCTCTGGGTGCTCCAGCTTCCTCCCAAAGACATGTATGTCAGGTTAACTGGTGGTTCTAAATTGCCCGTAGGAGTGATTGTGAGTGTGTATGGTTGTTTGTCTACATGTGGCCCTGTGATGGACTGGTGACCTGTCCAGGGTGTACTCTCTGCCTTTTACCTCAAAGAGAGCTGGGATAGGCTCCAGCAGATCCCCGTGACCCTGAATAGAACTAAACAGGTATGGATAATGGATGGAAATGAAATATATGCTCTTATTTACCATAATCCTGCCTTTATGTAAGACAACATATGTTTTTTGATAAACACATGCCTGTATTGAATTTCAAATAGGTTGGAACAGGTTCAACAAAAGACTAAAATGGTAGTGTAATGCTAAAAGAAAGAAAAAAATGTAATTTAAATAACACTTGCTGGAACATGCCAACAAATCAGGTCAAAGAAAGCCTGAGTCTTTCTTAAAGCAGCGCAAAAGATTTTTTTAAATGTTAAACTGAAACTGATATTTTGAGGACTTTGAGGTGTTATCCCTATTATCAACAAAAACAATCCAAAGTAAATTTAGACTCTCGTCTCTGTCGTCTTGTGACAACTACAGATCTATGTTGCACTATATTGCACATCAACCATGATGGAGCTGGCTCACGGAGCTTCAGTGGACATCATCAACAAAGTAAAGACGGAAGAGCAAAGAGCAACTGAGCAAGAGGCCAGACAGGAGAAAAATCTCAGCCATAACAGCAACTTAACCTCCATATCTACGAAGGACCTGCTTATCTAAACTTCCTTGCTAAAGTTCCTTTGGCTGCTTTAAATAAAGAAAGAGGAAATGGAGAGGAGTTCATCTCTCTGTCAAAGACTGTTGGCTATGAAGACAGTAAAATGAACAAAGAGTTCAATAATGAAATATATAAAATTACAAATACCTAATTTGGGAAATAGGATTGATGTGCAGTATTGGTTAGATTTAGAGAATACAAAGATATCTTATGTTTTCGCCATAGACAAAAGCACATACAGTGATCCCTTATTTTTTGTGGTTAATGGAGACCACCCCCCTGCGAAAATCAAAATCCGCGAACTGGAGCCGGAGCCCCCCGAGCCTAAATAATATGTTTAAAATATGTTTAAAAACCACAAAAAAGTAGTGAGGCACTGCAGCGAAACAAGACAAAGGCTCAACTGTGGTCTTTCTGTTACCTTCACAGCCTCTGGTCTCTGAACCGTAGTAAAGAAACCACTGGTATTCTGCTATTTTTGGCTTGTAATTAGCAGCTAACATGCTAACAACAACAAAAGAAACAGTCTAATTATCTCTGCATGGAACAGGCACTTTATTCTGGCACTGCAGGAACTTGTAATATCACACAGGTTGTATTGTTCGGCTCCTGTCAGTTAACAGAGAATGTAAATCTATACACGCTGGGTCTGCTGTTTATGCTCACTACACTTTTCATCTAACCCCGTTTTCATTCTGCGGTCCCACGACACACACACTCCATTACCCATAAGGCCACATCATTACCCATAAGGCTACCTTCTTAAAGGGGCCAGGCTGGCTCACAACATTTCTTCACTGTGAGAGAACGCGCACAACATCCTGTGATGTTTCCACGATTTTTTCTTGATTTTTTTAAATTATATTATATATTTCTGAAAATCCGCGAATAACTAAAAACGCGAATTGGCAAGGGATCACTGTACTGATGTGCTGTAATATTTGGGCTCTCAGGCACCACTAAATGAAACATATTCATGTTTTATAGTTGAAATGACTGCATGGGTTCAGAACCGCTTTTAAAAACCACTGTCAGGGATCACAGTTCATTGCTGCGTCCACAAATGCACATTTAAATTTATGCAAGCAAAGTTATTCGCCTTTCCAAGTCTTAATTCAAGACTGAATTAATGTTGAAAACGGACCTGTGGTCTGAAGGATCAAAGTCTGATCTGCAGAAAATTGTGGCATCGTCTTGGCAACACCTTTTTTTTTTTTTAAAGGAAGGAATTGGCTTTTGTGTGATGCACAAATTATCATACAAGAGAACTGACTGAGGAGTTGAAGAACTATGTGAGGAACATTTGGTTTTTTAAAACTAAGTGGGTTCTCAAACTCATAGTGTTTATGAAATAAGAGGTAATTAAACACAGCCATATGCTAATATCTCTTTTTTCCCCGAATAGATTAATTTCATCTATTGTTTTAATTTCCAACACTTTCAACTAAAAGGAAAAAGACACCTAAAGGGCGTGTATACATTTTTTTTTGTTGCAAAATTAGGGACTTTTTCAAATGCTCGTAAAAACCAAACTATCTACAAAAATGTCTTTAGTTTGAGCAACATTTTAAATGCTTGAGTTGAAAATACTCAGATTTAAGTCTAATGTTTTGTATTTGAGTGGATTTACTTATCATGTAAATTACATATATTACCCATAAAGTAATCTGACACAACCCTGTACGTGAATCACATGTCACGTCCTTGCCCGTCACAATAGCTGTGGCAGGTGACTCCAATGATCCAACACCATGTTATGTAATGTAATGTGTGCTGATTAAGGCTTGTACTTTCCTCCATAATGAGCTGCGGCTGATCAGAACGCTGCTGTGGCTCTGATTATCCTGTTTAGCAGAGAGAGAAAGAGAGGAGGGAGAGACAGAAGGGGTCAAACAGAAGGTCCATTGAGGATAGGCCAGGACTGGGACTCAGCCAGGAGCCCCTGTGTGCACCCACAGGGGAGAGAGGACAAGAGCAGTGTTTTTTGCTGGGGGAGGGAGGAGGGAATGGATGAAGAGCCCAGGGAGATGGAGGGAAGAAAAAAAAAAGAGTTTGAGACAAAGAGGGAGGGTTATGAGGGGGCCCGCCAGCGTGACACAAAGGCAGATGAATCAGCCGATTGTTCGTCAGTCTTCTCTCCTGCCTGATTTTAAAAGGACACTGATGACAGAGGTTGAGTGAAAACGGGCTCAGGTAAAGAAAACAGAGCAAACTCAGTGCAGTCAGGAGTATAGGTGTTGAAAGTGAGGGCCTGGGACCTACTGTATCATGTTGGCAACACGGCAGAGCAAGAAACAAATCAAAATTTAAAAAAAACAAATATATTTATTTGCTGTTATGCACTTATTAACTGTGGTGGTGATTTTATCAGGAAATAAAGATTTTTCCCTTAAAATCCTCTGTCCATCCTGAGAATTAAAGCAAGCAAACAGAAACCGAATGTGCATTCGCAACCTTAACCCAGTACGGCTTATTTTTTATTCCATACGATTCATGTACAAACAATCTTTCCTCCTTTTACCCTCTATAATCTGAAACTGGAAATCTGAAACATGCATTCTGCAAGCTAAGGGATAGTTTACTTCTTTAGCTTCTGTGACCAAAACATGTTTCAGCTGGTTCAATGTTTCATCTCAAAATCTAAGCAATTGAATTAGTCAAGTTAGAGCATAGGCTCCAGTGACGAAGGTTTTTCTGTCAGTGACGTGCTTTTTATCGAAGACAGACTGCTCTCTACTGAGCAAAACACAGTTTGTTTTCAACATGCACAGTCATGGAAATCTGAATCAAAACAACAAAAAAAAAATTAGCATGACACATGTTGACACTGGCAAACATGTACTTGTATTATATTAGTGGACGTGCTCTTCGTTCTCAGAAGGCATTTATGTAAAACTTTAGCTTTGAACCTTCTGTCTTAACATTTATAACATCAATGACAATAAAAAGAAAACACGAAACAACATAGCTCTGAAAATGTATTTATCGGATAATTGCCTGACCGTTCTGCAGCTGGCTGCTGTAAATTGGAGCGAGCAGTTGGAACATGGTTTGGGATATTTCCCTGCAAAGCAAATCAAATTTTCAATCAAGCTTTTTTCTTCAGCACTGTTTGAAAAGAGACAGGAAGTGGCTCTCTGCTAATCAGTCTGTCTCTCAGTCCACTTCCTATCGTCCATCTCTCAGATTTTCCTCCCAGCTCTATTAGAGTAGAAACAGACGTGTGTCTTTGAGAATGTGGAAAACCAGACCTCTTGTTTTCGACCCTCTCGGCCCCTCACTGACACTTGAATAGTCTGGGGTTGTATAATCAACAGGACAACACCAATAATTAAAATAGCATCAAAATATTACATAATGATGGCTCTTTTTTTGAGGGTTGCTTGTTTTTTTTTCTTCCTTTAGGCTGGATGTGCAGTGTCCCCATCACATTAGCTCAGCTTAATTATCCATTGAATTTTAAATGTATTACTTTGCAAAAGAGTGAAAAACAACACGCTCTTGGGGCCCATCTGATCAGAAACCCTGTATTGGGTATGTTTGTCCACTTTGTGACATCACAGGAACTGGCCCATCAACAGTATAATCTGTAACCCCAAACACTGCACGTTTTCCTCGCCCTAACCATGTATTTTGTGACATGTAAACCTAACCATGTGTATTTCTTCTTGGTCTAACTTCGTACTCTGACTCCTAACCATAACGATTTCTCCAGAAGTAGAAAAGTGACAGGACAGTGAAAAAGACTGTGTAGGATACGTTCCAATAAGTAGGATAAGCTGTGTAGACGGGGGGCCCGATCGTACACTTCCCCTGACCCGTTAAAACTAGCCGCTACCCGCAAATTGCGAGTATAGGAACCTCCGCTAACCGCTAATGCAATCTTCTGCTTCGCGAAAGGCCGCTACCCATTATGGCGACTCCCTTACTCACTTTTTAGGTGTGGCCAATGGGCGTGTCTTTTGCTCTTTTTTGCAAACTCGGTATCTTGGGATCATGGGATTTCGGGTTGCGGGTAGCGGGTGGTCAGACCACCTGCAACCCGTGACCCGTATTTGGACATGCGTACAAGAGCGTGTCCAAATGGCATCAATGTGCGTCCACCTGGTCACATGTGGACGTGCACAAACAGCTCTACCTCTCTAATTAACTCTTGTATAAAAAGCGTGATTTGGCCTCAGTTGAATTCCTAAGAAAATGGCAGAGATTGTCTTAAACGGCTTGCTCGCCAGTTAAACAATAGACGACCAGAGCGTGTTTACCGGAAGCGCACCGACTATCTGGGACTTTCAGGTAGCCGATAGGAATTCTCTGTGTAAAAATATTTATATGTATATATCAGTGCAGAGGAGGAGTAGGAAGGAAGAGGAGGAAGCTCTACAGCAGAGTCCCAGATGAGCTGCACACAAGAGCTGCTCCGATCTGGATGAAAAGACGCATCCATAGCAGTTTGCAGATAGTGGTTTAGTGGGTAGCGTAACCTGCTCTTAAAGGCAATGGATACTGATGCACTGATTGGTTTAACAGGTGGAAACGCCCTAACCACTCCTATGCACATTCGTAGCAGGTAGCGCAGGTGGGATAGCAGATTTAGAAAGGTGGAAAGATTGCGTTTTTTGTGGGGGAACGCCCCTCCTGCTACCCGCTATCCCTAAATAGCGGCTTTAGGAGATCTGGCAGAAGATCGGGCCCTGGGAGTCAGTGGACTAATACCTCCAACAACCCGTCCTTCCTCACCAATACGCCTCTTTGGTTAAACCAAGAGTGTCGAAAGAGCAGCATCTTTCAGCAAGGAGATGCTGTAGCCACATTTAAGAATGTTTAGGCGGGAATGAACAGTGTTTCTGTTGGGAGCAGAGTGAGAAAAATGCAGTTACTGTGGAATTCTGGGGGCTTTATTGTGAAACTGCAACAAATTGCACTGTGGTTCAACATAGCTATTACAAATTCTGTTATGAGATCTGGTTGCATCATGTTTGAGAGGAGTTTGTGCAAAAAGCTTTTTATGGCTACCATTTTTCATATTACAACGACTTTCTTGTTGAGGAGCCGTTACGATTTTTGAAGCTCAACATAAGTTTTATACACTGGGACTGCTGTGGATGGGTTGGTAGAGTTGGTTATCCTCAAATCAGGAGGTCCCTTAGGCAAGACACAGTGCAAAAAATAAGCTCATTGGGTATGAATGTAAAAAAACAAAACTCTGGTGAATATAAAGTGAATATATAATAGAAATGCTGTAGTGTGAATGTATATTTGTGAATTGATTAATCAGAAACTCATTCGTAAAGTGCACTGTAAAATTCAAATCTTTTAGTCACCAAGTGGTTAAAAACTAATATAAGATATATGTTGTTTTTGCCACAACTCTGGACTTGGTTAAAAAGGGGCTGTCTAAGTGCAAGAACATGTTACATGAACATGTTACATGAACAAGAACAACATAAAAATGTTGATCTCCTTGCTGTTTTGAACTCCATATACCTCTTAGCCTCTTAGCCTCTGCTTGAGTGTTTTGCTTCGCATCGTTGTTCAGGTGGATGAAACAATTTCAGCCAAGATTTAGCTGTTTCAAAAAATCACCCCAGCTCATGCCTGAGCTCGAAACAAAGCCCAAATCATCACGCCTCCACCACCATGCTTGGCAGTTGTTATGAGATGTTTGTGGTGATATTCAAAACCATGCTATTTTTACTGAGAAGAGATTTCTCCTGGTGCTGTTTTCAGGTCTGTAGAGTCCTAACTGGAATCAGAATCAGCTTCATTTATAAACATTAAAGGGATTATTTGCTGGAAGTTGGGATGAGTGAAAAAAAAAGTAATAAGAAATGTAAAAATAAAAGTAAATAGAAAAAAAACAGGCATCTGCTCATATCTCCAATAAATAATAGTGAAATGTGAAACTGAAAAAGATAATTGTAATTGTTAAAAATGATAATTAGAACTGTAGAATTATGCAAATTGAGAACAGTGTTTATGTGTTCAGTAAAGTGACAATATTTCTGCTCCTCAAGAAGCAGTTTTGTGGTTTGTTTCTTTGCAGTTTCTCTGAGAATTTGTCCAATCTGACCTTGAACTGTGAGTGACCATAATTTAGCTATCTTGAATGTTTTCCTGTTTGTGAATAATCTTTTTCACTGTAGAAAGACAGACCCCAGATTGTTTGAATATGACGTTATAACCCTTCCCAGACTGAGTGGCAGAAACAGTTGCTTCTCTGAGACCAGTGCTGAGGATCTTCTTCCTTGGTTTTCTGTTAACACAAGCCTAAATGCTCCTGCAAACTGCCAAATACATTTACATCTATAGAAGTAATCACATGTGCTGATGATCATTTAAGCAAGTGCATTTGATTAGCAGCTATTTACACCTTCATTTATCTATAGGGCAAAAATTCGTGTACTTTTTACAAGCTGATTCTGCATTTTGGCTTAGTTTCGGTTAATGCAACACACTGTGTAACATATCATATGTCCTTTATCATTTCAGGTTGTACAAATTTCTGAATTTTGTTTTAATTTAGACTTAAAATTAAATTAAAAGAGATGTGGGGCAGAAAAGACAGACCTTTTAAGGTACTGGGTTATTTACTGGCCTGCTCTTAATGCTGCTTTATTTGGAGTAGCATGATCACAAATTAAGGAATGTATTACATTCAATTTAGAAGTTAAGGCCTTTCTTCCTTTCATAAACACACATAACAGTTTGTCTCCATGAGTCTGGAAAGGGGTTTTCCTGTGAACAGAAGTGTTGTCTTGTGTTGATGATATTGGATATCCCTGCTCTGGCCAGACAGGCTTGTCTTGTTCGATGTCCCACAGGAACTGTTACAGGAGGCCAATAGGTTTTGATTTGTCAACTCAACATTTCACTCCTCAATTCGTGCAATATTTCAATATTACTTCCATCAGATCTTACTGGAATACCCTCAAATCTAAATAATTGTTTTACTTCTGCACAATAGCCTCTAGAATCACTCTGGATACATTATTTGATTACGATCATGGACACAGTCTGATTAAAGAATTAATATTTTGTTCTGTGACCACAAAGAATGCTTTAAATAGATTAGAAACAGGCCACCCCCATGCAGCCATGTTTTGAATGATTTAAAGTATCAGATAGTGTTTTCACATTTATCTATCATTTGGAATTCCCCATGACTCTCGTGTCTTGGCTGATTCCTGTAAATGCCTCAACAGCTTTTCTTTTATCCCCATGACTTGTTTTCTATCTTTTCATACACCTGTGATCTTCTGCACTAAACAAATCGATTTCTCCAATTTGGTTGGCCCTGTATTTGTGTGTATTCTGAAAGAAAACAATCCTTTGAAGAAGCCTTTTTTCTGGGGAATATGGTCTTTTGCTGTTATTAAAAAAAGCTTTCTCCCAAACTGTGAGAGGTCTGTCTTGAAATAAAGATAAAAAATTTAAATAAATTCTATTCTGGGTTCCTGATGTTCTCTTCTCTACATACTGTTGCGCTTTTTCATCCCTCTTGCCACCTTCCTCTCTGTTGCTCCTTTGTTGCTCATCCATTTTTCATAAGCTTCCTGATGCAGCACTAACTGCTCCACGTAGAGAGCACAGCGGAGGATGTGTGAGGTCATCGTGTGTGTGCGTTTTCAGTAAACCTTGTGTCTTTTGCTGTGGTGGGAATAGGACTATGTGAAGGACAAACAGTGAATCACAGCCTCAGTGCAGCCGCCTTTCATGGGGAGCAGTGGAACCACTCTCTGTTTGGTGTATTTACTGCACTAACATGCAAATCATATCACCATTTCTAGCTCAAGTGTAAGTATAATACTGAAGCACAAGTGTTATGCGCTAAAGACGTCAGCAGAGTTAGATTCTGATATATGATGCTGGCACTGAAAAAAGATGACAGCTCCTATCAGGAGAATTGTGATTTAGTGAAAAAGCTTCCATCACATCTACTGTATATATTTTCCTGAATTTAGACTCTAATTTGTGTCGCATGATGCCCACCACTGTACCAGGATAATTAGAAAGATACAGTTCGGTAAATCAGGTGGTCACTGCTTGCTTATTTGAGGGGAATGAAAGTGTTTTTGAAAAAAAAACAACAAAAAAAACAAGCAGCTGCTGTTCACTGCTTTCCTGTAATAAGAAGTAAAATATATCCTTGACAAATGAAAGCAATGTGATGAGGTTGTTTTTCTCAAAGTGGATTTCTTTCACATGTCTGTTTGTCTCTTTTTGTGTTAAAATCAAACAGCGTAAAGCAAGATGGAGAAAAAGACATGACCAAATAATATTTTTATAATAACTAGGGTTGAAATGACTGCCTGGACACCTCAAGCCCAATCTCTGTAAAACATACCTTATATCAGTTTAGCCATTTAGATCAAAACAATTTTGAACACAAGCTTAAAGTTAGATTTTGGCTGAACATTTACAATTTAAGAAATAAGTTTGTATTATTTGGTCACTCCAGTGGTGTTGCAGCATTTATAGGAGAATATTCACAATGGCTAAAATGTAATTTCTAATTTAATTGTGCTTTAAAATAATGAAGAACAACAGTAGAAGATGTGATGTTATGTGTCTCACGTTTCCATTCCTGACAGTGAGTATTTATTTCTGCTGCTGCTACACAACTACAGTGCAGCAACACACACCTGTGGCTCTGTCACTGCATTGTTGCATGTCAAAATACATATCTTATCCTAGGGATGCACGATAGCTGTTTTTCAAAACCAATACTGATAACTTTCAGCTCCTAACAGTTTACTGTTTACAGCTCCTAATGGTTTACATTTAAAGGATTTTGACTTGTGGTTTTATTTAAATTAATACCTTTAATTAAAGTAAATGAGGTTCAGTGATTTTTTTTGTTATTTTTTTTATCTCATGGAAGCTTTAGATGAGAGATGAGAGAGAGCAGAGGTGAGGAGAGGGGAGACTGCTGCTGGCTTGCACACGTTAGCATTAGCTCGCGTTAGCGCGATTTCAAAACTCTATGGAAGCGATTGTTATGTTGTAGGTGGCTGATCAGGTTTGACCTATTAAAGCTTGTGCTTCCCTCCTCGTAGAATTCGCTTGGAGCATTCGTTACAAATAACCACCAGACTATCTTCTTCTGAAACTTTAACGAAGCTCCATGCCATCGCCGCCATGTTTGTTGTGATCAGAGCTGTGCTGCAGGCTGCATTCAGGGTGTAACGTAAATTCCAACGTTTCCCTTGTTTGCTAGTTGTTCTTTCAGCCTTTTCTTTTTTTCTTCTTTTTTATGTGTAACATGAGGGGAAATACTGCAAATATCAATTCAAGTCAGCAACTACCAAAATTATGACTGACTTAGCAAGTTGTTTTCTGGCATGAGGGGGTATTCTTGATTTTCCTGATTGAGAAATTGTTTTTCTGATTATGCCGACGTTACTTGAACATAACATTCACTGCTGATCATTTAAGACTCAGAGGGAGCGAGGCACTGCCGTGTTGACAAAAATATATGTTATCGGGGCTATTTGTCGTGATATCGGACTTCTCGGAATGACGTCTTAATTTCCTGTTATCGGCCCAGATAGTTATTGTGCACCCCTATCTTATCCTACGTCTCATTGTTGGCCCTGCGATGGACTGGTGATCTGTCCAGGGTGTACCCCTGCTTTTCAAGAGTTGGGATGGGCTCCAGCAGATCCCTATGACCCTGCAGAGGATTGAACGGGTATAGATAATGGATGGATGGATGGATGGATGGATGGATGGATGTATCATGGTTCATGTGCATTTTCAGAGCCCGCTGGGATCAACAGCAGAATTGATTTCGTTTAGAGGTATAGGGTTCCTATTCTTTGCGAAAGTTGGAACCGGTTCTGAGGTGGATCCGATTTTTGATCGTCACCTCTACTCTACCTCTAGAGGAATGGTGTATATTTTAGAAAAGATTTTACATATATTTAAGTTGGAAGATTAAATGCAATTTCCATCCATTGATTAATTTCCATTTATCTTGATTTGGGACACATGGACATTAGTCTGAGCAGAGAGGCCCAGACCTTACTCTCCCCGGACACCTCCTGCAGCTTTTCCAGTTGAATTCTGCTGCATTACCAAGCCACCTGAGACATATAATCTCTTCAGCATGTCCTGGTTCTACCTCAGGGCCTCCCTATAAGTGGACATGCTCAAGACACCTTCCCATCTAGGTTTTCAGGGGACTTCCTAAACAGATCCCCAAAGATACCCCACAGCTGGCTCCTCTCAGAGTGGAGGAACAGCGACTCTACTCCCTCACGAGTCCCTCACCAATGATTGAGCGTCTCATTCTATTTCTAAAGGTGTCCAGCCACAACGTAGAATAAATAAATTTTAGCCTCTTTTATCAGCAATCTTGTTCTTTGTGTCACTGCCTACACTTTATGACCACGGGTTAGGATAAGAACATAGTTCAACTGGTAAACAGAGAGCCCTGCTCTTTTGGCTCAGCTCTCTCTTCACTGCATTAAGCTGGAATAGAGTCACATTACTGCAGATGTGTGTCAATCTCCCACAAATTCACACTACTGAAGAAGACTCTGAGATACTTAAACTCCCCCTTTTGAGGCAGCACCTCACCTACCAACCAAGAGAGGACCCTCCTCCCTTTTTCAACTGAGAAACGTGGCTCCAGATGTAGAGGTGCTGATTCTCATCCTCGCCACTTCAGCAATTGTTAACTTAACAATTATTCTGTTGTAACATGGCACTGATGAGTGTAATATGTGACACTTAGTGATGAAGTCCTAGACGTTTAGACAGTTCATGCTCGGTCCTCTGTATTCACTCTTAAACGGTGGGCTGGACAGAAAAGCCAGCCAGGCATAAATCCTGTTGTGTCTCATAGGGCTGTTTATCTGATTTGAAAAATTTCATATACAATGGGACTGGAAAGTCTGTGCTCCATTTAGAATTTTCCACATTCTGACCTAAAACACCATCAGATTTTACCAATAGTCCTAAACATGGACACTGCCGCTCATGAATACAGTGGTACCTCTATTTACAAACGTCTCTACATACGAAATGTTCAGGTTACGAAACGCCTCAATGGGAAAATATTGCCTCTAGTTACGAAAGAAATTTCAGGATACGAAAGGCAAAAATACAGTACGCGCTGCTACTCGCAGCTCCCAGAGTTTACCGAACGTAAACATACTTGTTCGGCTCTGTATCTCGGTTTGAAAGCGGTGCGTCCGAGCTGCTCTGCCATTGGCTATCGCTTAGCATCTTCCTGGCATCCCATTGGCTAGGAGGGCCCCTTGTCTGTATGAGCGTAACCCAGCACCCCAGGTAAACAAACAATTTTTGTAAACAGGAGGTTATGTTTTTGCCGGTGTTTATCTGTCTGTTTGTCTGTCTGTCTGTCTGTGTTCAAGATAACTCAAAAAGTTATGGATGGATTTTGATAAAATTTTCAGTAGTTGCCGGAAATGTGAAAAGGAAGAACGAATTTCATTTTGGGTGTGATCCGGAAGAAAACCTGGAATCTGGATCACTTTCAATTTTTCAATAATTGTTGCGCTTGGTGGAGGTCTGCGCTCTCCTGAGTGCTTTTCTAGTTCCAATCATGTATTTCTTACAGGTTTTTATGTCATTTCATGTATTATTTATAATTTATTTAAAAAATTATGTTCGAATTTTTGGGGGCTTGGAACGGATTAGGGCATTTACATGGAAAATGCGTCTCTACTTACAAAATTTTCAGGTTACGAAACTACTTCCAGAACCATATAATTTCATAAGTAAAGGTATTGGCTCATTTTCTCCAATAGATAAGTGAGTTTCCAATAACTTTCTGACATGGAAAACCTTTCCACCCCCGTTTTAGTTCAAGATCATGAGGTGCTTAAGTAACATATTTGACCTTCAAATGTTATTTTTGTTCCAAAACTTGGATCAAAACACACACGTGTCAATAGGGTAATAATTTCAGAGTAATCTGAGGCCCAAAGACCATATAAAACAAACGTCTGGTGTAAGTGTCTCACTAATTAAAACCACGTTTGTGGTGTCTGTATGCTTTCCAGACGCACACTCTCCCCGGTCATCTTCTTCTCTCATATATGACTCTGGGGCTTAGATGCTTATCAGAGCCCGGAGATATTTGGAGATTCATGACAGAAGGGTTTAGCTATGAGACTGGATTTGTTATTTCAACCCAGTTAGACCCCAGGGGTCAAACGCCGGCCAGTGTGGCCTGATTGTGATCGTGTCCTGGGGGGTCTTTTCTGCACCCAAACTGTTGTTGTTGTTGTTTGGCTCAGTTTACTGCTCAAGTGTAACAGTCGCACAGATGGAGGGGGCGGGGTTGATGAAAAACAGACAAATTGTGGGAGGTATAGCGTTGTGGGGTTAAAGGGCTGCTGACACACTGATGTAGGTAGGGGAGGACGAGCATCAGGTGAGTGTATGTGCTGCCTTATGGTCTCTCAGTTGTTTAGTTTTCCTTTAACTTCAATGTTTCTTCTCTGTCTCAGTCGGTCTCAAGCACAAACACGCACAGTGGACAAAAAGTTGAGCGCCGTGGCATAATTATATCTCTCTCTTGTTTAGTTTATCTAATTCAATGTCCCTCAGGTTCTCTTCTCGCGTCACGTATGTGAACCGGAAATTAAATACAGCTGACAGTCACACAGGAAGACTAATGCGATTTTCAAAGCTGAGACATGCTGGATCACATATGAATCGTAAAACAAAATAACATTTATCAAATCTTTAGCTCTCCCTCTAAATGGGCACAGCTAAAAGGTGTAACTCCACAGGGGTTTGCATGGAAATAAATCAGTTGTGACCAGTATTTAGGTGCACAACTATAAGTCTTATTTCAAAATATTATAGGTTGTTCAGCAAGTTGTTGCTGAACTGTTTTGCTTTATTTTCTTTTTTCTGCTTCTTCTGGCCATGTAGGAGTGCTGCGTTGTGACAACTCTGAGGAACATCAGACCATCAAATTTCAAATAAGCAGTTTTGTACATAGACATCACAGGTTGAACTGAACTTAACTTTGAGCGAGACGTCAGACTGAAAGTGACCTTCAAGCATCTGAGATGAATCAGCAGAAGAGCTGGTGGCCACACCTTTGCACCAAAAACGAAAACCTCCCCCACACAGGGACTATACAGCTTTGGCATGTTTACCAGCAATGAGTTGACAGATTCCTTGTGACAGTTGTCATCCTTTAATGGAAAAGGACTCCACTTTGCCGTAAATCAGCAGCACGTGTTATTATGACCAGTGCAACTGAATGAGATCATTGTGGAAAGATTAGTTTGCTGTTTCTTTAGCTTCTTTGCTGTTTCTTTAGTCCACAATCCATTAACTCTGCTCAGGCGCTCCAACTGAGCCTGTGTCCATACTGTTGCATGCATATGTGTGTGTGTCTACACAGTCTGAGGAAGTTTAAAAAGGGAGAGTGTTCTTCAGCAGTCTTGTTGGGCTTTGATCTTTGGTATGCTCTGAATGTTGGGGTCAGGGATTATAGGCTAGTTGGTTGGCAGGGGTGAAGACATATGCAGGACGTGTCGGAGGAGGACGAGTTGAACATGATGGTTAGATATGGTAAAAAGATTTTTTTTTTTTTTTTAAGTCATCAACAGGTGCTGTTTTAACATATTTCTATAAAGACCTAGAGTCTTTTCAAGCACAGGTCTTTGACTCAGAAGACAGGGTTCTGTGTAACATCTGGTACCATCATACTGCAGATGTCATGTTAATTTTCAGGTCTACTTTCATTCTTTGAGTTAGTCTGTTAAATTTTAGTTGGTGTTTGAACCGTATTGGTTTGTGAGCTGCCATTTTTAAGCCTCAAGTTCAGCATTTGGCCATCATGTCATCTTTTCAGGAGGCAGAAACTAGCCTATTTTGGGCTAGAAGGTTGAGCGAAAGAGCAGATTTTTGAAAGCTGGCTGGACAAAAGAGTCTCTCTTTGGGGACTTGTATATATTTAATTATCTTTAGGGCAGAAGTACCCTAATCACAGGGAGTGAATCAAGTTAACAAGAACATGATGACTTGTAGAAAAAGTTTTATGAAAGAAGCTGAAATTATTGAATGGGAGTTTGTTGTTTTGCAGCGAACTGGCTTCAGATTCAGCACTGGACGGGTTTCTCCATCTTTTAATTAGCACATGACTACCACTTACAGTGTTGTCACTGTAAGTGCTAGTTGCCAGATCTGGTTGTCTTTTCATTTTAACTGAAATCTCTGTGATATCAGATGTACGTATGGACCAAACTTGGCCTACAGTTTTTTTTCTGAATGTTTAAAGAACTTTGAATTTGCCTTGAGTCCTTTGAAAAATGATGAACCTTTGTAGCGAAGTTTAAAGAGACTGTATTGTTTGCAGGGAAGTTGGAAAAACCCTACTAAATAAAATCTCCTCATTTTGGTCCTCTGACTCCCTTTAAGTCCCTCTCTTGTAATCTTAACATCTCAGCTTTCACCTCTTCTTGCTTATCCTCTCCTCTGTCTTTATCACCCCCCCCCCCCCACCCCCCCCCCCCCCCCCCCAACAAGTGGTGTCATCTTCCTTTCGTCTGCTCTTTGACCTCTCTCCACACCTCAGAGGTTGGGAGGTTAACTGTCATGAAAATGTGCAGTCCCGCTGAAACGTTTTGAGCTTGTTATCTCCAGTGTGAATATGCACATGTCTGTGAGAATGACCCTAACATGATAACTGGTGCCACAGAGGAACAAGACAGCTGGCAGTTCTCCAAAGACAGCTGAAGAATATGATATTTGTGCAAATGTTAAATAACTATTATTTACCATTAAGGGCAATATAACTACTGTTTCTGCAGCATTATTATTCTAAACTGCTCGTTGAGTGACATTTATTGCAAGTTTTGTGGTGAGATGGAAACTATTAGTTTACTGTGTCTAATATCTGTCTGTTTCTACAAGGACTTCCACACTGATTTGGTCTGAGAGAAAGCTACTTCAGTCAACAATTTGACTTTAAAACAGGTCCGTCTTTAAAGCTTAAATTTAAAGCTCAGCCGATCCTGAAAATAACTTATCACATAAATCGGTCCAACCACACCAAATCCAAACATCAAAACAAAAAGGTCATGCTGTTTTTGCAAATGTGAGCTCCTAAATCAATTTAACGTGCAGTTCCTTAAAGTATTTCCAAAGCCTTTCTGATAATGATTTTGCTTAGTTTTGTTTTAATTTGAGCATGCCAGATCTTAATAAAAGTCTTATTTTCACGACAAGCTTAGTTTGGCTCTCGGACTACTCTGAAAATAAATTTTTGGCTTTAACATGTAATGTGCCAGCTGAGTCACCCTCTTCTTTTCCAGTAACAAACTCCTTCTATGCTCTGTGTTTGGTTTAAAGGGCATAAATCTCCTCTGTTGGCCTTTTTGGAGCGATTTATAAAACAGCATGTTGCCCATCTCCTGGAGCAAAGAAAAGTACATGAGAAAGGCAGATAAGGGAAAAATAAGAATAAAGACAAAAAGTGGACAGACATAACATCAGAACGTGAGGTTACGAAAGAGAGAAGCTCACAGGAACATGGCACAACAGAAAATTCTATATTTTTTTCTTGGTGATCTTGAAATCATTGGTCATTCTGAATGTGAGAAATCAGATGGAAAAGATTTAGACCTTTTCTACAACCTTCAGTGTAGCAAAACTAAGCATATAACCTAATTCATTCATATTCAAACCAACTCAAATCCATATTCCGATTCATTAGAAGCTAGCTAAGGAACTCAGCAGCTTGTATCAAATCATTATCAGTAAAACCATCAGAATGTGGACATGTTTAATATTTCTATGACCGACGCTTCAGGGGACCAACAATAATGGAAATCTTGCGAAGATGAGTCATTGATAGCAATATAGCAAATTGATAAAGCAAAACCAATTAAAATTTCACTGTTTTATCAAAGATTTAAAAAAAAAAAAAAACATACCCTGATAAGCGAACACCCATAATTCCATTTTTCTCCTTGTCCCCAGCTCTGACCCTCCAGATTTCCCATGTGTGAAGGACTAAGGTTTCCCAAACTGATCTTTGGGGTCACAATGCCTCTGTTTATGCAAGAAAAAAATAAAAATCTGCAATGAGTAATGATGCTTTAGCTTCCTGAAGGGATGTCTATTTCAAAGAGGAATATTTTAATGACCAACAACTCAGTTACAAGAAGGATGAGGACACTCAAAATTGTGAGGTAGAGCTAACATTAATGGTCTGAAGAGCCCATATTATCGTGCATAAACATGATCTAAAACATCAAGATGTTTTCAATTCCTGAAATGAAGAAAGAGAACCAAACTAAACAAATGAGACAGCATGTTTTACTGACTTTAATTTCAGTCTCCAGTCACACCAGCTCCTGGAAAACAAAGAGCAGTACGGTTTTGCCACTCACAGATATGTACCGTAATACTAAATATTTACCTTGCAAAAATGAATCTCTAAACATAATATGTTTGTCTTACTCGTTTTAATTGGTTTGCTTTGTACTGTTAGGACTATGTGTGAAAATCTGATGAGGAGTTAGTTATCCAGACAAAAAGCAAAACAACTGCTCTAAAGGGATCATGGACTTCAATGCTTCATTGTAATTCTCTGCCTATTCCCAAAATAGGCAACAGCGACAATTAAAACTATTCATAGAAACAGCCTGTTTTCTAACAGGCTAAATTAAATCTGATCATATTACACAGACAACCATGCTGAGGAAAACAATCTGTTTTGTCCTCTCTGTCGGTTTCTCAAGCAGATGTTTTGTTGAGAGGCCATTTCTATCTGCACTTTTTGCAGGAAGAAGTCTGTCTTTAGGTCTTTGTGGCAGACCATGCTGACCAGGCAGACATCGAAAAATGCACAACTGGCAGAGAAACTTCTACATTTTCAGTGTGAGGACTCATAAAAGGAATTTAGAGCACCCCAGGCGTCACAATAGCTATCAGATTTAGGGCCTGTTCAGTCTCAGTTCACTGCAAGGGTAAACAGAGTGAAATTCTTGTAATACCAAACAAGACTTCACGTAAAATCATTTATATGTGTGTGGGATATGAAATTATTCATCCTAATTTCCTATATGATGACATGCTATTGTAAAATCTGAAGGAATTATCAGATTTTATTTCAGTTGAATTTAATCAGAAAGAGATTTGACTCCAGGTGCAACAGGGACAAGGTGATGAGAGTATAGCTCATATGAGCAAAAATGAAAATAAAAAATGTAGATTAACTGATGCCTAATTAATGTCACTTTTTTATTTTTTTGCAGACTGCTCTTTCCAAAGAGCAAGAAACTGTCTATTAAATATTGCCCATAATGCAACTCAACAACTGACAGATTGGTCAGAGATTTAGCTTTGTTACCTCTGGTCAATGAGACTGGTCCCACTGGTAGCACAGTGGCGCGGTTTAGAAGCGTCCCAGAAGCGACTGTCCTCCCTGCTCTGCTAAAGATACGTGCTACGGGAGCCAATTTTTGTACTCGACTGTGACTAAACCTCATCAGTTGACACACAGCAGATCAAACTGGCAGGACGTGGGACACAAGCATGGCATAGAGATTCTGGTGGACTTTCAAAATAAAACACCATGAGTGGACTCCAACTCCTACATTGATATTACGTTAACCCGTGGAGGCTGTGGGTAAACAGATCAGAGGGTTTTGGAAGAGATTGCCACCATGAACAAGTAGAGATTCATTGTAGAAGTTCTTTTATTTGACAGCACTTATATGTATAATTCCAGAGAGGACAAGACACGGAAAGGAATACATGATTCTCACATGATCTCAAAACCTTCAGGCGGCCTCAGCAGTCCCACTGGGACCTGAGGTCTCGCTGAGGACAAAACTTAGTGAAGCCTGGACTGCGGTGCTTCTGCTCCTAGAGGGACCCAGGCCTTATGCTGCTCGAAGCAAATGCCTCAGTTCCCTGAGACCAGTCATTTTTAAAAAATGTTTTTAATTATTAATTATGCCTCAGATATATTTGGAATTTAGTCTGTTTATATTTTTGTCCCAAAGTTTAACAAAACCTCTGCAAACATCTGCAAGAGAACATCATTCAACATCATGTCCTGTACAGTAATGGGACGACCTTTACTTGCACATGTGTCAGCACCTACATGTGCAGTGCACTAGCCTGGCCAGCTATCCTCATTCTTTTCCTCTTCGATGCAAAGAATTAACTTGGTTCCTCTGGATCAACTTCGATTTCCAGGAAACCATGCCCAGGGGCGCAAAAGAAACTACCTCTTGTAGCCATTGGTCCTGCGCTCTGATTGGTCCAATCAGAGAAATGAAGCGTGTGACTGAATAGCTGCTCTTGGACGCTTCTGTTGACACATTTCTGACCTGAAAATCGAAAGCACGCCATGTCAGTCCAGCTAAGGGACAGAGGTGAACATTTGGGGGAGTCAGGTGTTGGAAGATGTGGAATTCTGGGAATGCCAGGAATGCCAGTCATGAGTGGGAAAAGGAGGGTGGGGCTGCTGCAGGTCCGGAGGTCAGCTGATGGCTCACGCACCAAATCAAATCTGATCACACACTTTCGGATCCTGAAAAGGTAAAAAATGACAGGACCACTCTGTTCTGTGTGCAAGCATTGAAGCTATTTTGTGTTTTTTTCTCTTTAGTATACAATATATGAGCAGAAGTACATGCAAATGTCATAGATATTGTTCACTGAGCAATGCTCACACATCATCATGCGATACAGATAATCATTTGCTAATTTCAACAGTACCTTTGAGATGCTCATGCATTGGTTATAAAATTTGGTACTTGCTTTGATTAATAAAGAAGTTGAATTAATTAAAAGAAGTTTAAACTAGCCTGAGTCCGTCTTTGATAACAGACAATAAATTGAATAAAGCTTTGAAAATGAATTATCTATGGTTCCAGCAACTCAGATTTGAGAATTAGTTTCTTTTCTTTGTTTTTTACAATTTTAAATTGTAGAAAAGCAAGATGTTTTGGTTTCTTCCTTTGTCTAGGCTCCAGCTGTCAGGATTTTCCACAGAAGGATTCTAATGCAGGTTACTCAGATGCAGGAATTTATAAACTAAGGGCATTTTTGATACAGCATACAATACTTCTAGTGTGTACTGATTTTATCATTGAATGTAGCATGTAGTATACAGTATGTGAACAATCGTACCTAGATGGTTTGTTGCTTCCAGGAATATCTGGACTGTGCTACTGACCAGTCTATCTCACACACTGAATCCCGCGATGCAGTGACGGGCTTCTGTTCGTGCTGCAGTACAGTTCTTTAATGGTGGCATACTACATACTAACAACGACCACCAGACCAGTATGCAGAACATACTGTATTCTATATTGTAGGTGCTGTATGCTGTATCTGGTTTCAGTAATGGTTCAAGTGTTTTCGTTTAACCAAAAGCACTGCCAAGACAGGAACTCAGAAAACCAAACATCCAAAGACAGAAGAGAATGACAACACGAGATGCAAGAGATCACAGACCAGCAGGGAAGGAAGGAAAGGCAGGACAAAGAAAATGAAGACTTTTCACAATCGGAAAATCGAGACTGATCTAGGAAAACCCAGAACATGAACAAAACAAACACGCCTTAAACCACAGCAGTAAAACAACAAAGCACAAAACACAGGCAAACGATGCAAACAACACAGGAAAACCCTCATCAACCAAAACTCTTGATCGTGACAGCAACTCTCCTTCAGATTTCTTTCAGTTTTATTGAATCATTTTTACAGAATCTTACTTACAAACCAGATATGACGGGACAAGCAAACTAACAGCAGTGATCACATATGTTCATAGAGACTTATTTTTATGTCAGATATCAGCGTTGCTATTAACATTTCAAATGGAAATTATACTTTACATATGTAAAGTACATTCTTACCACACCCCCCCCCCCCCCCCCCCCCCAGCCTGCTTCAGTTTTTTTTTTTTTCTCATTTTTGTTTAACCCTTCTAGCATTCTTTATCAGGTTAATGGTGTCATTTTTCTACACTGTCCTGGGTTGCTGGGAAAGGAACCTGACTTGTCCATTAGTTAAATTAGCAGCTCAGTAGGGAGGCTCTGGTTTGCTCTCTCCAAGTCAGGACACACAAAGACTCAGGCTTCCCTGCTTTTGTCCCGATGTCAGTCGAAGCTGGTCTCTGCCAGAAAAAGGATAATGTCACAGATCTTCTGATAAAAGGTCCTGTGATCCAGGCCGGTGTGTACATGTTAACACACTTGACCACACCGCACAGTAACTATGAAGCTGAGCGTCTTTTCTTTTTATTCGTGCCTCCATTGTTTCTGTTATGTTGGCTAAATAGTTCTTGCTCATCACTGATTTGAGCATTAAACAACAACTGCAAATCAAACCTCACACAAAAAATGTTTTAATGACTTCAACTAGCTTGATGGGATTTTGTTTTGTTTCACCTGTAAACGGTTTAACCTGATAATGAAACATCTTGGCAGGCTGTATTGCTGATCTTAGAAAATGATGGGCTACTTGAGACAAGGCTACTTTGGGTTACCAGTAGTTAAGATTTATTTAAAGAAAATGTTCTGCCATTTTTTTTAGTGAAAGCATCTGCAGTCTTCATTGCTTTGAAGAAAGCAATTGTGGGGAGTTAGATGACAACATTTGTACCACATTAAATGTGGAGATTGTTAGGATCTTTTCCTGAAAAGATTCCAACTGCGTATTCTTTGTGGAAAGGAGAGTCTCGGTCGGCTAAGTACAACACAGATATTTAATTGCAATAAACGTGATATCACGGCTCCCTGGCAGAGGCAGTCTCTAACACGAGGAGAGGCCGAACAAAACAAAAGAACAACAATTTATACAGAAATTTGCGTCACTAGATGGGGAGGAGCTGCGGTTTAGACTTAGCTCTCCTCATTGGCCGGTCGGATCCTCCATCCGTTCGTCCAATCCGTTGTCTTCATGTTGTCCTCTTCTGATCCAATCCACTGCCGGTATTTCCTGAATGAGAAGAAAAAAACTACATATCCCAGAATGCCATTCTATCTACCTGGCCAGGTCTTTTGTCTCCAAACGCGTGTTTCTAACCGGCTTTAGCGGGGCTAGTTTACTACATTTCTGATATAAAGTGAAGACAAAACATACACTAAGATCGATCTAAGACACTGTGATATGACATATGGTTCATTAAATAAAATAGTATAATTAAAAACAATGAGCAACAATAAAACAGTGTGATATAAACTAAGAGGTAATGTAATTTATGTTTCCAATGCTAGAATATTAATAATGCTATTGATAACAATAGTAATACCAATATGTAACAAATGTGTATCTGTACAAAAATGAGAACCACTAGCTGCACTAATACTGGACCTGAAAAATTAAGAATATTTCCGACCTAACAAGATAGAGCTAAGAGGCCATAAAGACAAGCGTAAAGACAAGTAAACTGAGAACGTGTTGATCTGGCTCTCAAAGATTATTAACCATCTAAAAGGCTTAGCGAACATGTTGGATAATGTTTGCAAATGCAAACAGCTGCAAAAAAAGTGACGATTGAATAAATGTTTTTTGTTTGTTTTCTTTATTTTGGGAAGCCTAAAAGTTTAGTGTACATATGGGGGTTTTAATTAGTGAGCTTTTGAGATTTTTTAGTGCGTCTTTGAGCGTTGGACACTTCCAACTTACATTGGTGGCAAACAGTAACTTTGTGCTTGATATCCAAACGTGACGCTGGTATCAATCTTCTTTCAGCAAACTGGAGAATAAGTAAATGTAAAAATTAATTTTGAGAAATGTGGCACAATATGTGCAGATGTATTTTAGAAACAAAAAAATATTGTGTTGACCAATTGTCTTTCTGTCTTCGACACAGCCTTTAGAGAAAAATGGACAAATCTCCAGCCTGACCAGCCTGAATGGACATTCGGAGGACAACACACTAGCAGAAGGTGTGTGAATATTTGTGTCTGTGCAGTGAGTTTATTTACAGTGTTTGACCTGACCTCGGTAACCATTCCTGTGGTCATTGTGTTGAGGAGTGACACTGTTTGTGTGTGTTTGTGTCTGGGATTTTGGACTGTGTCTTGAGCAGTGGCAGAGGGTTAACTTGTTTGTGTGGGTCAGATTTCAGTTTGTTTCAGTGTGTGAGAAATCCTTGTCTATAAATGTCTTCAAGTCTCTGCATGATCCTGCTCTGATCCCAAACTAATCCCTTTGTTAACACTTGGGAGGCACCTACATGGACAATGGAGCCACCCCCCCCCTTCCCCCACACACACATACACAGATCCCACACACCCACATGCTGTTTTTCTGTTTTTTTTTTTTCTTGAACCATAATTTATTCCATAAGAAATACATGTTGTCTGTTAACAATTACATCAGAATGCTTACATCAATAACAAAAACATATACCTATATAACAGTAGTGTATAATATCTGTATTATATCTGTGTAACAGCAGAGACATTTGCTTCATTTTTCTTTTGAAAACTGGATCAGTCAAATCATTATTATGAAGCTGTAATATATCAATTTTATAACAGTGTTTTGTAAAATAAGAATAGCAGTAACAATAAAGATGACACCCTTTGTTCGTGTGGAATAATTTAAAAATCTATAGTCTAATAAAGTAATCAACCAGTTATGAGCTTTGTAAAATTAGCTCCTGCTCAGATTAACATGTACAACAAACTGTTCAGTCCACATCCTGCTACACATCGATCTTTACAGCTCTATTAGTTTATTTTCTTTTCTGTTTCTGTCATGTCCCTCTCTTTCTCAGAGGGCTGCAGGGGTGTGGATGGCCTCCCTAAATATTTAGTAGGCCCTGACCTGGGCCCTGCACAAAGCAACCTGTGCACTTCATAATATGTTATGGCCCATGGGAAGGAGTAACCTTATACTCCTTAAAGCACAGAGATATCTCACATATCACTCAGTCAAAGAACTTATTTAATAAGCTATTTAATGAAGCAACTCTGCCTTGTCATAGCGTAACCCAATACACTCTTCAAAGCACAGACAGAGAGTGAGTTAGTTGGAAGACTAGTGGGAGAGCAATGCTTTGTCAGTTAATCAGTAATACAGAGTTATAAAACACAAAATAGATGTGGAGTTCCTAAATATTGTCTCTGAACATATTAACAATAAAAAAAGAATAAAAATAAATATGGATTTTGATTCTTTTTATATGTCGTCTTTGTTCTGTTTGAATTTAAACACTGATTTTAAAAGAGATACAAATTATTGCATTCATTTTTATTTTATATTACATCCTTTTCTATAATTTGGATGTAAAAGCAGCAGACCTTCAGCTTTTATCATTGGGTAAATATAATTACTTTTTTTTTAAATCATAAAATGAGAAATGCATTCTGCATCTGCAGATTGTTGTTATTTCGACTGTCCATTTACTCATCCCTTTTAACAAACTGACATAATGATACATAGAACCAAGTCTTTTAATGCTTGGATGTAAACCCTTTCCAGTCAGTGACCATCAGAACTCTGGAGCATCAGACATCATCAGATTCTAAGTTTTGTCCCTGATCATCACCTTCATCTTCACCTTCATCACCTTTAGTTGCTGATTGAAACCAATTCAATTCAGTTTTATTTGTATAGCGTCTGTTACAATGTCAATTGTCTCTAGGCACTTTTACAGAGACCCGGAGCAAATATCATTAACTAAAATTATAATATTAAATCCAAATCAAGGATAATGGCAATTAAAAAACTCCCACACAAGGAGAAAAAACCTTTCAGCCAAACAGTGGCAAGGAAAAACTCCACTTTAAGAGGAAGAAACCTTGAGCAGGACCTGGATCATATGGGGGGGACCTTCCTGTGGATGGCCAGAGTAAAGAAAGAAATAAAAAAGAGGAGAGACAGGACAGAGAGAGGAGAGCACATAAATGACTAAATATAATGACTACATAAACATAAACAGATGCAGCACTGATATGAGATGGTCAGAGGACCAGGTCGTCGGTCACCATGCCAGCCGGCACCCCGAACACATCTACACACACAGGTGGAGGTAAACGCTGGGATGGACAGAGGATGGAACTGCAAGTCAGCATGCAACTCAGGAAACTCTGGCCTGCAAACACACAGAAAAAAAAAAGAGAAAAAGAGGGCAAAACAACAACAAACCACAGGAAAGAAAAGAAAATGGAGCACAGTTACAGTAACAAGATGCTCCTAATTAATTATGAAATGAACTGGAGGAGGAGGAAGGGAGGGAGGAGGAAAGGGAAGGAAGAGAGAAAAGCAGTGGAGACACGCTCAGCAGATCATGTTGGCGTCCCCCTGCAGCGTAGGCCTATAGCAGCATAACTATGAAGAAGCTGTGATTAAGACGAGCCTACGCTAGTCTTAGCTTCTACAACTATGGCTATGACTATTAACCCCTACACACTGTTGTTTAGATTAACTATAGGCTTTATTAAACAGAAATGTTTTCAATTTAGTTTTAAAGATGGAGATGGTGTCAGCCTCCTTAACCCAAATTGGTAGCTGGTTCCATAATAAAGGTGCCTGGTAGCAGAAGGCCTGTCCTCCAAATCTACTTTTAGATATTCTAGGAACGACGAGTAATCCTGCACTCTGAGAGCGGAGAGCTTTATTAGGAGCATAACGCGCTATCAAGTCTTGTAAATAACGAGGAGCTAGGCCATTAAGGGCCTTATATGTGAGAAGCAGAATTTTAAACTCAATTCGAAATTTCACAGGGACCCGATGGAGGGAGGCTAACACGGGAGAGATCTCGCTTACGGATTACTGTCAGCACCCTCGCTGCTGCATTCTGGATCAGTTGGAAGCTATTCAGCGAGCTTTTCGGACATCCTGCCAACAACGCATTGCAATAATCCAGTCTCAAATTGACAAACACGTGGATTAATTTTTCAGCATCACCCTGGGAGAGGATGCTCCTAATCTTGGCATTATTTCCGATGCTGATGTTTGTGGGCTTTGTCTGCCTTCAGTTTTCTCTGCAGTAACTGAAAAACTTAGTTGCTCTTCTGGGCTGAGGTCAGGTGACCGACCAGGCCATTGAAGAACAATACATTTCTTGGCTATAAAAATATCTTGAGTTACTTTTGCAGTATGTTTAGGATCACTTTCCATTTGGACTGAAATGGAAGATCTGGGTTCAATTGCCGGTTATGTCAGAAAGGGGATCTGGCGTAAAACTTGTGCAAAATCAATCATGTGGATCACACCGCTGTGGAGACCCCGAACAGGAGCAGCTGAAAAGAAGGTTTTAGTTTAGAGCAGAGGGGATATAGCCCCTTTACACGTCAGAGTTCATCCTGCCATCAATGAACACTAGTGAGCCTGTTCCTTTGGCAGCCATCATTATATTACCTCCTCTGTATTTGATACACAATTCAGTATGCGTTTGATTTACAACTTGTTGTAATTTCTCTATATTTACATTCATAAAGGCGTCCCTTGATTATTGATTTTTAATGACATACCTGTGTTTTCTCAAAATATTCTTGACTTCTGTTTGGTGCTTTGAATGGGTTTAGTTCTGGATGTAATTGTTAAAAAGATGATCCAATGTTGAAGAGAGCCATGCTAAATCTATCTGAACTCTTTTAGCATTAATCTCTATATGGCTCTTTAAAAAAAATAAAGAAATCCAATTAAAGAGGCCTACTGATGTGTAACTTGAAAAAGATTTAGTCTTTACTTTACAGTACTTGCTCTTCTTCTCCAGCAAAAAATAAATAAATAAAAAACAGGAGACAAGAGAAAACCGCGAAAGGCCTTCAAGACCACAGATTGAGAAAATGTAGGGGAGTGAAAGGAAGGGAGATACACAATAGATAGAGATGCAAGATAGGGGAGTAGAAAATATGGAGGGCCTTCATATCCCAACACTGCTCCCATGCTTGTCCTGCCTGATAAAGACAGTGATGCATTGTGGGACACAGGAAGAGAGGAGGAATCTGCATGATAACAACAAAAATCAACAAAAGACTGGCTACACATCAAAAGGCTGACACATACACAACCACAATCTCTCTCTATCAGGTTTACCAGAGAGTTTACAGCTTGAGGACGAGGCTTGATGTGAAACTCTACTCCCCCAACACACCAGCCTGACAAACATGTTTAAGGTCGTATCGATGGTAATGTTTTATTTTGTTCCCAATACTGATTCAAATTGCAGATAGGGATTGAAAGGTAATAGAAAACTCACTAAACTGAAATCCCATGCCAGACATTTATCTGTATTTAAGTTTGAAATTAATTCAGTTTAGACTGTGTTGTTTTGCTGAAAGGTCAAGGCCTGCTATACTGTGTATGTAGCAGTTAAATATTTTTGCTCTATCTTGTGTACTGGAAGTACTGTCTGTAGATCCTTCTTAAAATATGCTTAACCAAAGCAATGTTTTGAAATACACCAAATTCATAGCAAGGCACCTCAGAAAGGAATGGAATAGATATTAGATTAAAGCAGTTTTGATTTCATTATGAGAGAAAGAAGGGAGTGGCAAAAGAAAAAAGAAATCTAGGGCCAGGATAAGTAAAAATAGATGCTGATGGAGGAGCACAGTTGTTCATGACTGATGCAGCCAGCCATCGCATCAGTGCAAGAGCATCAGTGCTGCAAACTCAAAGTGAAACACACAGTCACTTTGGTTTTTGACCAAGTAAAGATCAGATTCTCTTGTAACTGATTTGTCTTTCAGGTTAATTTCATTAGTAGCAAGAACAGTTTGATGGCCGTTTAACTTGTGTGTGAAGGTAACCAGATTCAGTAAGGGTGTGGGTGCCTGCAGCTGCAGTGGGAGCTTAAAGTATGACATCACAGATGATGTAATTCACTCAGTGGTGGCACACCCTCCCAGATGGATAACAGACTCAAAAGCAGGACAGATGAAATTTTCTGAACAACTTCAGGGGGAGAAAATGTAAGTAAATTTACAGTATTTGAAGTAAAACTGGACGTAATAAGATCTTATTAGATCGTAGTTAATTATCCCAAATAAATCAATGTCAGATGCTGTAAAATTTAAGCATTTTGCAACTTTCATTTGCTCACTGTGTAGCTGAGATATTTACATTTATCTATTATATGGGTAATCAAAAGGAAATAATTATATTCTCATTTTCAGTAATTTTCAGATGCTACCTGATTTAGTCTAAGCGTTAAGACTGAATCCCTTTTTAATGTTTTCAGAGAGAACATGTATAGTGTAGCAGCTTTTAGTGAATTCTTCTTTATTTTCAATTTTATAAAGGGAATGATAATTTGATTCTGCAACAATGAGACAAATGTGTTTTTTTAAACAGTGAAACTATTTCATGCTAGAGACCAATATTTAAATGCTGAAGCTTTGTCATGAGTTTGGCCATGCTTCTTAAACAGTTTGCTTCTTAAATATCTTGTTTGGTTGGAGGTGCACCCTTATAGAAGTTTAATACAAAGCAGGCTTGTGTTTATATTTATGTGTGGCCCTGATTCCAGTTCAAGATGGACTCACTCGGGTTCGACTCTGGGGACATGCGTAGTTGTGCTGCCAGAATGTTCCTCATGCCTGTGGAAGGGACCTCTCCCTTCACTTAAGCTTTCTCTGATCTCAGCCAATGAGGATTCAGGCCCCTAACACAATCCAGCTGCGCGATTGCTCCTCTTGGATTTCTGCCCACAGCGCTTTCACATTCCAGCTGACAATACTTATTACAGCTGACAATTATGGTTCGGATGTTCTTGGTTCTGCATCCTGTTATAGTCTCTTTTGTTGTTGATTTGTGCTGTAGGTGTGCTCAGACAATGATCCATTGACGAGTTGTGAGATGTCAGTGTTACTCTTCTACCATCAGAGAAAGGAAGCAAATCCCAGAGGAAGGTCTTAGCAGTGCAGAGGTCTAGACCGGAGTGCTTGAAAGCCCCTTAGTCTCTTAAGATCCATCATTGTCCAGTCAGTGGTTAAATTATGCTCATTTATGCAGCTTGTTTTATTTAACTGCTCGTTATTCAAGTGGGTGCTTTAAGGGCACACTCCAGGGTTGGACAAGATATGTAAACTCTATTAGAAAACTTCTATTTGTCAGCCTCTAAACTGATCACACTGGAGTTTTCCTCATCTTCCCCAAACACAATTAGAAGGTCCCAGTATAAGAAAATATGCAGGTTAGATGGTATTATCAGTGCATATCCAATGTTCTGTCCTTCCAGAACATGTAATAGCCAATTTGCTCCATAATACAAATGATGCGATTTCACATTAGAGGCTCAGAAATGGCTAAATCACCACAAAAACAAGGTTCCACAATTGTTGAATACTTATGTTGGCCTTTGACATCCTCATAAAGTCTTGTAAGGAGGTTGGCCAGTGACATTAATCTTTGGACTGTCACATGGAAAGACCCGACTTTGAGCCTGATCCAACCCAACGTTTTCAGAAGTTCTTTCACTTTTCTTCTTCCCTTCTTACAACTGGTAAAGGTTAGGCATGAGAAGTACTTGTTGAGGGTTAGAAATTAGAAAATATAAATGGGTGGGGCATCACGTAAATACCATCCAAAACAAAACAGCAGACAATATAAAATGCCACCATCTCAAAATGTTTCAGCCTTTATTGTGAAACTACCGGCATTTCTATTCTAAACAACTGTAGCTATCAGCATCTGACAGATCAATCAGAATATATGTAGTCTGATGTGAAGAGACACGGTGCTTGGGGTAATTTGGAAATGTAGTCATTTTGTCAGCAAATTGGCTAGAACCTTATAGACGACATTACTATCAGCACCGTCTGCAGCACGTCTGAGAAGGCCACGGTGTGAAGTCAAACAGTGTCTTCACAATAAAGAAAGTTGTTAAACAAAGGGCCCATCAACTCACCTTTCCAATACAACTCTAATATATTGTATGTAAATGGCCTGAGCCCAAGGCACATGATAATCTGGAGACATCCAGCCATTAATGATTCCTTTACTCTCAAAATCAACTTTATCCACTACTTTTACTTCCTAGGAGAAGCTTATCAACTAGAACAGAAAGAAAAGAAATGTTCTCTGCTATCAAAATTTCAGATATAGGAAGTAAAGTTAATTAGCCAGATTTAAAAAGCACAAATACGAGAACCAATTTATAGATATCCGAATGATGGCTTTTATATCTGATATATCTACTGATGTCAGGCTCTCAGATGACCCACATATCTGTCAGGCTAAAATGTATTTCCTTCTTAACTTCTGATGGAAATATTTTAATGTTTTGGAGACATATGTAGTAGCATGTTCACCAGCTAGTTTATAACTTTGAGGACATAATGCAGTGAACTGTAGTATAGAATACAGTGTATACAATGTTTTTTATTGGGTCTAGTCTAGTCTAGACCTAAGTCTAGTAAGTCTAGTCTTGAAATGCAGAAGATTTATCAGAGCAAGTCTAACACAGTAACCATACATATGATTTTTAAAAAAGTATATTTGTCGTCAATTAATTGCCATCTGGCTTTCTTTTTTCCTTCATTTCACCCTAAATGTTTGTTATTCAGAATCGCCCCTCATTTGGTGGGGAAAATAAACCCAATTATTGGCATTTATACAAGAAAACAAAGGCATTGGACATGTGCACCACACTCAAAACACAAAAGTTAAAAGTTTTCATGCCAAACCAAATCATTTAAAATGACAAAACCGGCCAAAGATAGCCTCCAGAGCACAGGGCCCAGCAAGTCCAGCAATAAACTCCAACTCCCACCAAGGCTCTCAGACCCCCCAGGACCTTCTCGTCTCCAAGGGCGCTCCTCTCACATCTTTCCCGGCATCAGGGAACCTAATCCCCCCTCCTCAGTGCCTAACGTCCCCCAGGCACATCAAGGATTGAGAGAATGGACCAAGAATGTGGCTGACCCCACCTTTTTCTCTTCCATTAATGGTGTTTTGACCTGTGTAGCAATGTAGCGAGCATTCACAATAAATAACAATTCATTTTTGTTTCACAAATAATGACAAAATCTCATTTAAGGTTGTGTCAAGAAATTGTCAGATAGGTGAATTTTCTCATTTGCATCTGATGCAAGAGTTAAGCTTGGTCTTCTTGGTTCCTGATACTTGATACACCGGCGCTTGTGGCTTCTTCCACCATGAAAGTAGCTGAAACTATTAAACCTGTTGTGGAAACAAATGGAATTGTCTCCTTCTTTTGGATCTTTTTAAGGAAAAATGAAACTGAAACACCCTTTTGAGATTTAATGATGTGTAAATAATAGGGACCCAAGGACAGATGCAAGGATCTTTATCAAGTTAGTAAAAGACAGAGAGAAAAAAATGATTTTAAAAAAGAGCATGAAATTCCAAAGAAAGATGGTGATGATCTACTTTTGGGATAAAAAAAAAAAAAAAACATCTTTCTGCTAATCAGTAAGAAAGCACCAATAGATTAGCGTGCACAATTTTGTATTGAGCCAGTATGATTACTTAGAGCTGACAAATCCATACAAATAACAGTTGATTTGTAAATATCTTCTTCTTCCAGAGCTACAGGAGGAAAATCATTGCATTTCCACTTGTACATTCCTGTCTGTCCTGAAGAACAAGATAATGCATAACAACAACTGGAATAGCACATTGCTGGTGCAGATATCTTAGGAATGTAAAGGAAAGTGAAGATATGCGCAACAGGTGGCAACCTTCAGGTCAAACACACTCAACTGAAAGGAGTATGCACTTGACCCGAGTTTTGGGGTTGTGGGACGTAGTGAGTCTCAAATAAAACTTTATTCAGCTGCGTGTGAAAGATGCTCTGTTTTGTCCAGCCAGCGACTTCTCTTTCATCGCTGAAGGCTGTAAACTTGGCTCTCCATTGTTTTACAGAAAAATAAACAAGACGGCTGAGACGTCACGGCCATAGTGTTCACCTCGTCATGCGACAGCAAGTTAATGTGCGATTTCAGAAAGAAAGGCCTGCCAGAAAGCGTACATGAATGTAACTCAAGGAAATGAGGAGAAGGAAAAGGAAATAGTGATGTCAAGAGCTGACTGCATTTCCTGTCCGACATTCTTATCCGTCCTTCCAGTCCACACACGCACAGGAGGAGGGTTGGGGGCTCAAGAGCATTGAAAAGTAGTGGGGAAGGATTAAAGAGGATTGAAGTGGAGATTCAGGGAAAAACGACTGTGTGAAAGGAGCAAGAGAGATTAAAAAAGACGGACAACAGAGGAAAGTTACTGAATGAAAAGAAGAATCTGTCTGATCTCAGGCAGTTTCACACACTTGCTCACCTCGTTTCCCTTTCCTCCAATTATTTCAACATCATCTCATCCAGTTCTTGGAAGAGTAAGAGGCGGTGTCTTCTTTGCCTTCGATGATGTCATTCTCTTCTTTACAGGCCACATAAAGCCCCTCCGCCCAGCACCCCATCCCCCCCTCCAGTCCGACCACTCAAGACCCCTCCTCAAACATTCCTGAGCTCAGGCACGTTTTCTGATTTACTGAGATATGTGGGGCGTTACCTCCGACGACTGGGGTCTGCGTTTTTGAGTTTTCGCTGTAATTCAGATACAAAACAGTATTGTGATGGCTGGACTCATATTAGAAAAAAGAAATGCACCCATGATGCACTCTCAGCTCTTCAGTTTTAGTTTGCTTGCAAAAGCTTGCAATAGTCATTAAACTGTTGTTTCTTACTGTGTATGACATCTCCCATCAGCTCTTCACTGAAAGCATATGCTGCTTCTGTATGTTTATCACTAAAATTCAAACAGGCACAAACCTCGAGGACTCAGGAGCTCCTTGATGATTCGTGAAATAATCCTTTGAAAAGCAATGAACCCTTCAAGTATTTTTCTTAAAATCAAACAATGCAGGAAGAAAGTTAGAGAGATGTCCACACCTTAAGTGTCAATTTTCATGTTGGCACAATAACAAGAAGTCCGTGATATTTAAGCTCTTAATTCAATCAGCACTGGGACTGGCCAAAAAAGAAAACACAAGGCACTTTTCTTTCGGTGTTTAGAGAGTAAAGTAACATTTTCTAGTATTTATTCAGTATCTTGGCCAAGATAACTTGTGGTATGTGGGCTGGAGAGCCTGGGGATCAAACCTTCACTCTCTCATTGGTGGCCTCCCACAAATGGCTTTAATTTAGTGATCTTCACACTAATCCAACAATATATTATCCCGTGCAGAGATGGTACTTTTGTATTACGATTTGGTTAACATTTGTTTCTCATGACATCCAGACAGGCTGCAGATAAATGCACATTGTAGCAGCATAAATTATGAACTGATTTATTGTTTTCTTTGTTGATAATCAGCAGAAAGAAAACCCCTGTAACCCCAAGGACAATCACATAGATTCTTCACTTCGTTGTCTGCACACTGTGTGGTTTAAATTAAAATCTTTCAGTATGTATGGAAGTCCAGGAATGTGACTGATGTGCATGAGTCACATGAAGGAAGTTTGGAGGGAAAAGGAAGATGTGGGCAGACCCCTCTGGAGGTTTCACGCTGTAACTTCTCATCAGCCTGACTCACTGTCCACTCAGCATATAAATGTACTGCCATAGTGGCTATTATGTAGCTAAGATAGTAAAATAGCTGTTAGATGAGTCACTGTAGTGACAGAAAGCCTCGCTGGTGTGACAGAATGAAATTCTTTGTGTGTGACTAAGATGAAAAGAACAGATCTTTTATGATATAGCTTAAGATGTTCCCTTTTAACTTGCTGTTTCATGGAAACGTGTTCCTTTGACTTAAAACTTGTTACTCAGTTACTAAAGCTAGAGAATGGGCTCGACATTCCAGCTATACACAGCATCATTTGAAGGTCTTGTGTAATCTTATAAACAATAATTTTATTATCCGCTGGAACTTTAACTCTAATATAATTTCTTATTAGATTTGTAACTGCCTCCTGGGATCAACACACACACATCTCCTTATTTTCTCATTCTTGCCAGCCCTTTTTGAAGCATTCGCGAGCAATCTTCAGAGGCGGAAAAACATTTAAAATAATGCACTGATGTACATCTGAAACACGCTGGAGCTCACTCTTCACTCATCCAGCTGCCAGAGCGATCACTTGATTATCACATCTAGAGTTGTGATCATTTAAACCCCCGCTGACTTGAATACTTTGTACACATTTTAAATCTCAAGCACATACACGCTTTGTGCAAGTTGGGGGGGTGCACTTTCAGACGGTACTTGATTACTGCTGTTATCACTCATTTGGGAGCTTTCTAGATGGAATTCACACATTCCTGTGGGACAATGCAGATGTGTGACAGATCTGATTATGCTGGTATTTACCTGAGGAATTATCTGGATTCCTTCATGTCTCATTCTCCCCCACAGACAAAGACTGAATAAAACGTGTCTGTATTGAGAGGGGGGCTTATTAACATTCACAGGATGAAGGAGAAGGCCTGGTGGCACTCCCTGTTGATGATTTGGGTTCAGGATCTTCCTATTGTCTTCCTTATGGTGATGTGCGCACAATGGGTTAAGTTTTGATGTTTTACATTTTACTTTTGTGAGTTAGTGTCCATATACAGTAAAAATATGGTTACCTTCATCAACATTCCTACATGACGAGTGACATGAGCCATGAGCCGGACTGACTCCTGAACCAGGGTGGTGAGGGGGGGGTAAGGACAGTTTGGGTGACTGTTTGATGACGGACATAGGTATTGAGACCAAAGAGACTGTAGAGCCCCCATCGTTTCCTCAAAGCAAACAATGTCTTTCAAGTTTTTTTCCTACGTGACAGCGCAGACAGGGTTTGTGTCTATGAGGAGTTTTTACATGGGTGAGAGTTTGTCTTCTTGCAGTTGCTGGACAGCAAAGGCTTCCTTGAAAGATCACATGATGTGCTTCAGTCGTACAGGCTGGATGGGGAGGTCTGAGGGAGTGTGAGAGGATAGGGGAGGAAGAGAAGGAGGGTGGTGGTGGAGGTGGAGGTGGTGGTGGGGGTGTTCATTCAGAACAGCTGAAGAAAGGCAGGGGGAGGTGGGAGGAAGAGGGAGGCGGGGGGTGGTCCTAACATGACATGCGTGTCAGTCTGTTGAAATGTGCGTGGAGCCCTCATTTCACTTCATTCTGCTCTCTGACTGAGGAGTGCTGGAGGTGAGAGGGAAAGGCACAGCTTCTTCCCTCAGACCGACTTTAGTAATTAGAAGGGAGAAAGTCTCACAGGCGTATTTAGTGTGCAAAGAAGTAAAGGAAAACAATACTAAAAGACCACAGGCATATCCTTCATTTTTCTAGTTTTTTTTTTTTTAAGTTATCAAAATATTTTTTTTTGCAATTTCTTGTGGAAAGAGTTGTGGGACTTTTCCCAATGCTTGGAACAATTACTTTAACAGGTAAGAACATATAAAGTTAGATCTGAATAACATTGATTTTGTTTGTTTTTTTGTGTTTTTGCTTGTTTTTAAAACAACCTTTTGTCTTCCAAAAAGCTGCTGCTTTACTGTGTTGATGACCTGTTTTTGCATTTTATATATTTGCTTGTTGGCTATTGCTTTTAGTCATTTATTCAGGTTATAATGAGAACCCAATCAAGTGTGTTTTGCTTGAATGAGGGAGTGTAGCTAAAGGCATTGTTTTCCTGAGGGTGTGGTTAGTTAGCATTGTGGCCTGTGGATGTGCCAGCACGGATGAGTGACTTCATTTGGAGATGGTTTTGCCTTGACCGCTGTGGAGTTTTGCTGTGCAAAAATGTGTCAAACAGTCCCCAGCTGTTGCTGTCAGTCAGTTGTACTAGCAAGTGTTATGGTCAGAACTGATCTCTGGTCAAAACCAATCCCTGAATGCCCCGAATTCAACATATACAAACAACCTCAAAACTTCTGAGCGGATAAAGTCCTCACAGATAACAGAATATAAATGATGCGTTTACAGATTGTTTTCAAGCCCTGTTCTTATCTTGCGTCACCATCTGAGCCAGCATCCCATCATGTGAGGTGTTTCATTAGATTAGAGTTGGATCTTAATTCTCATTGGGGTTATTTAGTTAGTACCACAGGGATCTAGGAGGGAGGGAGGAGAGAAGTGTATGGAGTTAATTGTGTGCCAAAACTGATTCTCCTTCATGACTGTTGACTGGGAGTGATGGTTTAAATGGAGCCGGTGTGCATGCTAGATATGATGTAGAAAATAGAAGTAGGAAAACGGTCCAACAGCGGGTTTTATTACATTAATTGGTTAGCAGCTGATATGCCCCTCCAGCAGCAACAGAGATGCTTCGACCACACCTTTGAGAGGGATTCTGTCTCGTCTCTGTTGGGGGAGGGTGATAGTGGTGGTGGAGGGGTCCCCGCGCCCCGTTTTTAACTGACTTCTTTTGTTTTAAAGCTTCTGGTCTAGACTATAGCCATTATGATAAGGATTTGCATATATTTGGTAAAGTTTATACTCTGTGTGAAAAGAATGGCTGCCATTCAGCCTCCCAACTGCCATCTCACCCCTCTTTTGCATATATGCTCAAAACCAAACCAACAATGATAACAGAAACTCTAACTGGCCTCATCGGAGACTGGGGATTTACAACTGTTGAACTTTAGTTGCAGTACTCATAATTCAAAGGAAAGGCTCGCCTTGCATGCTCTTACACTCACACATAAACAAAGCTCGTTTCCAGCAGAGAGAAGCATTTCAAGTATGAGTGTGCACGTCAGAGGTACGTGACACCCTCTGAAGTGAGCAAACCCCATGGCTAAACACCCCCTACCATCCTACTCCAAGCAGCAGTCTCATTGTCATCCTTTTAAGCAGCCCAGTCTTCACCTTCCTTCTGGTACCGTTGATATTTCTCCTACTACTACACACATTTACATCCCCCCACAAATCGGTTAAAGGATGTTAGCAGTTGTGTGGCTGTGAGAAAAGGGAAGACAAAGATCAAAAAGCTGGATAAGATGCCAGCAGGTTGTTAAATCAATATGGTGCCTGTCCTATTATCCATTTAGATGCACAGAAAGTTAGATGGCCAAGCCTGTTTACAGTGTGTTTTCTTTTGTTCACATTCACATTAGCTTGACTGAAAACACCTCAGAAGAACAGGTTTGAATATCTGCACCAAAAAAACAAACAACAACAGAAAAAAAAAACAGTTTTGCAAAGGAGCTGTCAGTGAGCATTTGCTTGTTGATCTGCATTTATCTGATGCTTCTGGTCACCTGGCTTAGACTTGTCAGTTTCACAAAAGTGTGACCGAACAAACACTCTGAATATATCACTTATGTGTGACAGAGGCCTCTGCCATGTGGTATGTGTCATTAATAAACCACCAGAGACATTTTTTTTCCAGTTATTGGTTGAGAGAAGTTATCAAACTCCAAAGTTCAAACTTCCTCTGAACTGCAGCGTATCTTGATAATAGGAAAGTTGTCCAGCCCTCTTTCTTTATTTTCAGAGGCTGCAGAGGGCTGGAAGGCTATTGTGTTTGTATGCATATGGGGGTGGGGGGAGTGGGTGGGGGAGGACCCTCTCCATCCTGCTGTGGTGGAATTTGGGTCAAGGGGATTGGGACTTATTTCAAGGAGGGGTAGTGAGGAGTCCTGTATTGTTTGCTTTGAATACTACAAGGGCTGAGACAATACACAGTTTAAATGAAAAGCAAATAAACATTCTTGCAACCCCCTGGCATTTAAACTCAGATTATATTTAGAGCCTCCTAAAATAATTTCTCAAAGTTGGGGTGAACAGCATAGTTGACATTCCTCTAAGTAGAATCTATGCAGAAGACGCGGGCGTGTCCTTACTCACTGCATTATTACACGAAGACACCAACTGTGTCTACTCAAATTTAATTTGAAAAGCTTGTAAAGTTTGAGAAAAAATATTTTGGTCAATTTCGCCCATTGGATAGTGAACCAAACAGTTTTTACACTTAAAAACTAAGATATTCTAGGAATGCAGTGCTACTGAGGGAAGCTTCATGTCTATAATTTAAGAAAAGGATGGAGGCAGATGCAGTCACATTCACAATTCAGGTTCACAGAATACATCATGAAATTAGATCAAGTACAGACTTTCTTTCTTTTCCTTTTTATATAATTCTTTTCTTAATTTTTCATGTAAAGTTGGGTTTTATTCTGCAGGTTTAGCTTTTGACTGACAGATTAAGAGGAGTTCCCACAGTGTGCATGTTTCTCTGTGTGTAATCCTGTAACCTGATACCAAGACATTTAACCTCCCTTTTTCCTTTTCAGAGAGAGAGAGAGAGACAGACAGAGAGAGAGAGAGACATTGAAAGAGAGGGAGGGAGCCAGAAAGCCAGCAGGGGTATCAGATGTGAGATTTCCCAGTCTGTAGTGAGATCTGAGGGGGGCCCTGGCAAGCCGTTATCCCTCCACCCCCCTGTCAAAACACAAAACAGTGGTGGCAGTTAGGCATGTTGTATGTGCGGTTTATGTCCGTTATCTCAGCTTCTATTGTAGCATTTCTCTCACAAATGTTTAACTACAAAAGAGTGACTCCAGTGGAATAAATGTTTCAGTCAGGGAACAAAAGCAAGTAGAGGTAGTTCACACATTGTTTTGTGGGACAGAGTTCCCCTGAAAGCCAATACTTCTACTCTCACTGTGCATTATTTTGTGTGAGTTTTATGTGAATGTATACTTTACTTCATGGGTATATTTTTTTATCTTTATGTTTACATAACCAAGGATTAGCTGAACCAAACTGCAGTTTGATTGTAACTGAGTATTCAGCTCTTGATAAAATCACCTTCAGGAGGTCAAGAGTCTACAAATACTTTCTGTTTGACATCTTTGGTCAACTACAAAGGAAAGTTTAATCAGTGATACAAACCTTTAGTTGTTTCTCCTCATATATTTAGCGGTATATGGAACGTATGAGGATTTATGCATCCTTTTGAGTGATTTGATTTCCTCACCATTACTTACATTTGTTCAAATAAACGTTATAAATTATCGCTTTTTATGAAAATCATATGAATGTCATGAGTGATCTGATCTTTCTGCAGCATCACAGGAGCTGCATTGACAAGTACTAAACTGAATTGAGAAATTTGATCAACATCTTACAGTAAGTTCTTTCTTTCCTTGTTGTTTCAGTTGGCCAACCAGATGGTGTGTCTGTGTCTCAGAAAGAGGAGGCTCCTGAGAACATGAACACCATTCCAGATGAGGTGACCCCTCAAGTAAATGGGGAGAAAGTGGAAAAAGAATCCCCTGATGTGAATGATATATCATCCATAGTAGAAGCGAAGGCAACGGATGAGAAACCAGATGAAGCTGGTGAAGTTGGCTTCAAGAAGATCTTCACCATTGTAGGTTTGAAGTTCACATTGAAGAAAGACAAAAACGATGAGGTGGACCCTGTGAAGCTACTGACAGTCAAAGATAAAGAAGGAGACATTGGCGAGAGTGATGAATCTGCAAAAGACAAGGAGGCTGCCTCTACTGAAGACAACAGTGCAAATGACAAAGAGGAATCTGAAACAAAACCAACTACTGCTGAGGAAGAAGGTGCTAAAGAAGCAGACAAAGCTGAAACCACTGATGGCCAGCCTGAAGAGGCTGCTGCTGAAGCTTCAAATGAAGCCGTAAAGGAGGAAGAACCTGAGAAGGAAACCCCTCCTC
The DNA here is from genome assembly GCA_018398805.1 of Hirundichthys speculiger. Classification (NCBI taxonomy): domain Eukaryota; kingdom Metazoa; phylum Chordata; class Actinopteri; order Beloniformes; family Exocoetidae; genus Hirundichthys; species Hirundichthys speculiger. Next base: position 1,455,580 of record JAGFBZ010002379.1, on the reverse strand, counting down.
CACCTAAGGAGTCTGGCCTGTCACCCTTCAGGAAGCTCTTCTTTGTGGGACTCTTCTCAAACCTACGAAAAAAGTCCAGCATCAAGAAGGTTAAAGAGGAGGAGGAAAAAGAAGCAGCTGTGAAGGATGACACAGCTAAGACAGAAGAAACTGCTGCTGAAGAAAAAGAGAAGACAGATGTGGCAGAGCAGGAAACAAAAGAGGAGAAAGATGTGACAGAGCAGGAAACAAAGGAGGAAAATTCTGCAAAAGAGCAAGAAAAAAAGGAGGATGAACCGAAAACAGAGGAGAAAGCTGTGGCAGAGGTGGAAACCAAGGGAGAGAACAAAGTGGCCGAGCAGAAAACCAAGGAGGAAACATCAGACACTCCTGCGTGGAGTCAAAATCTGAGACCAAAGAGGAGGAGGCCCCAACAACTCCAAAGGAAGCAAAATCAGTTGCTACCCCAGAGGTCACCGCTGAAGCCTCTGCTCCTACAGAGCCGAATACTGATGAAAGTATACAAAAAGATGAAAAAGCAGAAGCTGCTGCAAAGGAGGACAAGGCGCCAGTGGAGGTGACCTCTGAGGCAGAGCTCTTGTCATCACAGGAGAAGACGAAGGCACATGGAAGCCCCCTGAAGAAACTCTTCACCGGAGCTGGCCTGAAGAAGCTCTCAACTAAGAGACAGAAGAACAAGAAAGACTCCGAATCAAAACCCACTGAGTCTGGTGAGCAGGCATCTGAGCAACTACAGTCCTCCACAGAGTCAGAAGAGCCTCCTAAAGCTGAAACTGGGCCCTCGTCTCCAGAGGCATCTGGGGAGCATGCCATTGCTTTGGAGGTGAACCAGAATGACTCCAGCCAAGAAGGTGAAGGTGAAGTTGCCCCTGATGGTGAGAGGAAAAAGGATGGTGTTATTGCCTCCTTTAAGAAGTTGGTCACACCTAAGAAGCATGTAAAAAGATCTTCTGATAGTGAAGATGAGAGCACTGGTGACAAACCTGCAAAGTCAGACACCTCTTCTGAGAGTGCTCCATTAGCAGATAAGGGTGTTGAAGAGGAAGAGACAAAGGAAGAAAAGCCCTCTGAGGAAGAGCCAAAGACTGAAAACACAGAGAAACTGACCAGCAGCACTGAGGAGACCAAAAAGAAAATGGACACATCTGTTTCTTGGGAGGCTTTAATGTGTATGGGTGGACCCAAGAAAAGGACAAGGAAGACCTCTGATTCTGATGATGAGGAGACCAAGGCCGAAGATGAGGTGCCAGCAGAAGCAGAAGCAGAAGGAGGACAAGAGGACAAAGATGAGGCTGCAGCTGTCACTTCCCAAAATCCTGAGAGTGAAGGAGCAGCTGCTGCTCCTGCACCTGAATCATCAAGTGCCCCCCCTTCAAGAGAGTCACCCTGGGCCACACTGAAACGCTTAGTTATGTCCAAAAATAAACCCAAAGTTGAGGAAAAACCTGAAGGCTCTGCTGACCAAGTCCAGCCCGACACAGAGGCACAGAAAGAAGAGACATCTTTCTCTCTGAAGAAGTTCTTCCCAGGACGCAGAAAGAAGGTGGTTGAAAAACAAGCACCCGCTGACCAGGGCTCAGGTGAGGAAGACTCTGACACCCCGGCTGTGGTTCCTCTCTCAGAGTATGATGAACAGGTTGAAGCAGCACAGGAAGTACCAGCAGAACCAACTGTCGTCCAGAACAAAGTGAATCCCGAAGACAGGTCCCCATCGTGGATCCCAGCCATTGTTGAAGACACAGATGATAAACAGGATCAGCTGAGTGATATACCAGAAGAGGTGGAAAATGCAGCCACACCAAAGTCCGTGGACACCGATGTTGCAGAGGAGGAATCTGAGGAACACGCGACGCCACCTAAACGTTTGGAGAACGCAAGACGCAGACTCTCCACTGCTGAAGTGAAGCCTGTCACTCCAGCCCCACCTGCATCAACGTCCCCCGTTCCTCAGGGGCCCGACAGCGAGTATGCACAAGAAGTTTGTGGCAGTATTGAATCCCAAATCACTGAAATTCCCCCCCAGATATGTGTGACTGTCAAAGATTTACCAATTGAATTAGCTTCAAATAAAACTGAAGATGAACTCCAAACAGAGATTGCCAAGTCCCAAACAAATACCCTCCTGGAGTCACACAGTCAAGGGGAGGCCACAGCTGTCTGCACTGGCCTTGACACTGAGGAAATTGAAAAAGTTGCTCTGGAGCAGCCCGCTGAGGTTTTTACAGAGCCTATGGTTTTAGTCAGTGATGTTTTGACCACAGAGGTAGCTGTGGAGGAGAAGCCATTAGCCCCAGCAGTAGCAGCTGTTATAGAAGACCCTGTGCTGAATGCTCACATACACCGAGTAGAAACTCTTGAGCTCGAACCTGTTCCTGAAAAATTAGTGGATGAAGTGGTAGATGTTCACGCTGCCAGTGAGAGTTATGAATCTGAGATTGAGAAAGTCGGGGTCGTCAGCACTGAAAGCTCAGAGGTTATCCAGCCCACCACACCGAAGGAGAACTCACCGAAGGCTGTTATAGTCAATTCTATAACGCCAACTCTTGAAACAGCTTTATGCACCCAGACTGTAGAGGTCTCTGAGGTAACTGTAGAGACCAGAGAGATTAATGTGGAAATGGAGCAGCTTGCTGCAACTGAAGAAAACAGCCCTGAAGATGAAACAATTCAGGTTGTGGCTGAAGAAGTATCATCCACCATAAGTGGCACTAACAAACCACCAAAGTAAAGGGGGCTGAAGCAGCCACCCCTGCAGTTGTACCAAATGAGGAAACTGCTGTTGTCATGGAGACTGTAGTCCTGGTTGCCCCAGATAACGGAGAGTCTAACCAAGAGGCATCAGAGATGGTGGTCGAAGAGCCGCAACAAGTTGATGTTGAACCTGTGGTACCGGTGCAGGAGCAAGAAACTGAAGTGGAGCCTACTGTCAAGGAAACAACAATCGTTGAGAAGGCAAATGAGAAGATGGAAGAAATAAAGGAAGAAGTCCATCAGGCAAGTGAAATTGAAACTCAGAGTGTGGCCATTGCCAAGGCTGCCATCCAGGATGCTGTGGAAATGGTTTCAGAGGATGCAGCTAAACCTAAAACCCATACCAATTCAACAGCCACCACTACAACACCAGTCCAAGCAACAGCAACAACAGAAGAAGAGATTGACATCGCAAACGAACATCTTGTTATCACCGACACTCCTGTTCCTGTTATCTGTGAATCGCCGGTACAAAAGCCTCCTCAGCCCCTGTGTGTTGCCATGGAAGTGAATGAGACAGTCCCAATAGAAGTGACACAGAATATTAATGAACAGGACGAGAAGAAAAAGAAAGAGAAGAAGGAAAAGAAACCAGAAAAAAGATTAAAGCAAGCTAAGCAGGTAATAGAAAGTGAAGAAATTGTCATAGAGGAAGAAGTAACAGAGATAAAGGCAGAGAATGATGAGCAACTTGAAGAAGAGAGCAAAGAAGATGTAAAAGAAACAACTGAGAATGTGATAGAAGAAAACAAGTTAGAAGCCCCTTCAGAGGAGAAAAAAGAGGGTGCTGCGATCCACGCGCCAGTCCAGGTGGTCCTGCAGGCAGCAGAGGTGGTCGAGGAACCACCATTTGAAGTGGAAACTGTGGAAGAGTTTGATGAGAACAGCAGTGAAACAGCTGAGAATCCTTCCAGTCCAAACAAACTCTCAGCGACGTCAGAGGGACATCAAGAGACAGGTTCAGCGGAGACAGCTGCTCCCAGCCAGGGCACAGATGCAGCAGAGAGCCAGTCAGAAACAGAGAAGAAGACCTCAGCAAAGTGTGCAGAAGTGATGGCGCAAGTGATCGAGGTGATTGAGGCTGTGAAGGAGATTGAACCTCTGTCCACAGAGATCACAGCAGCATCATGAGCAGGTGAGCCACATCTCAGTAGCTCATATAGACTATGCTTTGATGAATATATTCTGATGGGATAATGATGAATAAAGGTGCACGACTTTTTTTCAAAATTCCTTTGCTGGTCTATCAAACAGTCTTCCAAAGTGACTTTTTCTTCTTCTTCTTTTTTTTTTTTTTTTTTTTACATCAATGGATCTTACTTTTATTAGGGAGTAGGGGAGGAGATTTGCACACTGACCAGATGAAAAAGCTTTTGTTCAGGCTTTGAGTAACCAGGGGACCTTTGATATCAAAGCAGGAATGCCGCCATTGACCCCGTCTTTGTAGGCCGGGTTCTTAAAGGAAAAGTGGAGTGTGAGAGGCAGATGAACTTGTGCTGAAAGGCTGATTATGATTCCTCTGCTCCCTCCTGTTTTTCTTCTATCATAGGCTCAGTATGGAGTCAAGAAAGCATGTCGGAGTATGCATTTGTAAGATTAAATTACAGAGCTTCAAAGAACAGAAGTTGTTTTCTTTCAGTTTTCACTGAATTTAGTCTTTTTTTAAGTATAAGAAAGTGAAAGTTTTAATGTGCTGTAATGTTATAGAGATGCTTGCAGATGTTACCTAATATGACCAGTGAAACTGGATAATTCACTTTCTTATTTATTAACCAGTCATGCAGTTCTGGAGGGGAAAGGGTAAGGACAAGAAAGATTAGTCAGAGTCCAGTCAGAGGAGTTTTTTGTTTAAAATAATGCTACAATGAAACTACTCAAATAAAAGTAAAAGTATGGCAAACAAAAAAAAATATAACCAGTTCAAAATATTTTTTCACTTAAAGCTACTTAGTTACATGTTTTAACTGTTTGGTTGGATAGGTGTAGACCTGACCTTTTAAACGATAAAAAATGACATTTTTTCTTACAAGGACATTCTTATACTGGTTGGATACAGATGCAGCCACTATCACTGGATTTTTATCCAACGCAAACACAGCACAACAAGAACTTCTTCTGAATTTAAGAAGATTTGTATTAAAGTGTTATAATGGTAATAATTTCATTAGGAATACAGTAACATACCTGTAAATAACCACGTTGATGTAAAATTATTGTATTATAAATGTTTACTATTAATATAAAATTACTCAGTACCTAAAAACTTACTCTGTTGCAAAAAAGAATAAATGTATTTTGTTTGTTTCCTTCCGCAAGGACGCATACCACATCATTCTCACAGGTTCTCTTTCAGTTAGGCAAACGAATGATGCAGTCTTTCTTCTTTGTCTGAACTGTTTTTGTGTCTCCCCACCTCAGGTGAAGACACAAGAGCGATGCCTGGGAGACGCACAGTCTAGACCAGGAAGTGACTGATGAGGGAGAGAGGAAGAGAGACTGCTCTGCGGTAACACACTATGACTGAGCCTCGCCCATCCCACCCAGAGAGACTGAGTGGCTGAGCAACAGCACCAGCGTTCTCTTCAGCTCCACTCCCCGTCTGTCCTCCAACCCTCTACTGCAGCCATGTCGCAGCTTTGTGACACCCACCTCACTCACTCTAACACTCTCATGTGCATGTCTCGTGCCTCAGAAGCATCCCACCTGGCTTGTAGTCACTCCAACGTCCTTTCGGTGACTTTCCTTTGCCCTTGTTGCATAAGATGAAAGTCTGCATCCTGGTTGACTGTGGATATGTGTTTGTGTGTGTATGCAAGAGCACGTGCATTTTTAAGTCTATTGCGGCAAGAGTGAGATGGTGTCAGAAGGTGAAGAGATGGAGGATTGCTAACCTGTATATTCTATTTATGTTTTAAGTGTTACTTCAGGAGCGTTAACCCTGAGTCTTTCTTTTTCTTCTTTTGGTTTGTTTGGTTTTATTGTTATATGGACATTGTTGCCTTTTTTTTTTTTAATATCCATATTATGCTGTGATGCATCAGGTATTTTTAGCAACACAATAGAATGTTAAATTTGATGCAGAGGAACATTTGAAAGGTTTCTTGTTAACGGCATCTCCACTAATCAGAATATACTAAAATAAAAACAACCAACTTGCATGTAAGTGCGTTGTGCATCACATCTTTAACTGATATATTATTTCACAGATTTGTAGCAACTACAACTAATCTATGGTACATGTATGATTCCAGAGGAAGAATTCTGACACATTATCTTGTCACAATGTGTAATTCACTCTGCACCTCAATGAAAAAGGCTTCATGCAATTTATGTAAGCAAACAATCACTGCCTGAGTTACTGTGAAAAGATATTTTTACACCTTGTTTCATGTGATAATATGAAAAAAAAAAGCTATGACAACACGCAAAGTTGATACTGTGGCAGAAATACCTGGTAAATGCTGTATTACAAAGAATATAGATGACAGTTACAACTGTTTAGACGTGTCTATTTAAAGAACACAGTGCATATCATGTTCACAGTGTTTTAATGTCTATGTTTTATGAGTGAAACATGCATTATTGATACAAAGTATGTGACACCCTCTGCTGCAGAGGAAAAACCATTACACCCTATGGTCTTCAATCCAGTGAATCCAGTTGAATTTAAACTTTTCATGTGGTTGATAATGTAAGAAATGACTTGTTCATTCTTAAGCTTGACCTTGACTGTAGTGTGTCCTTCACCAAGGAGTGTAGCTCAGGTTCATTAAAAAATGACACCAGGGAGGATGTAGACCTAGCAGCTGATCATTGAGAAAGGCACAGACACAAACTGCATGGTACCAGAAATAAATACAAAAGTTCATTTTGCTCTTAATTTAAAAGCCAAATCAAGTTAGGATTAATCAGGGAGCCATGGTCTTTCCATTGATCACAGGACAAGACATCAGTTGCATCCAATTAAATTCCCAAAACATCCACACAGGAACTTCGATTCAGCTATCAAATCCTTTATGGTCAGATGCTTATTTTACCAATTTTAAAAGTGGGCGATGTTTTAGGAGTAGTCTCACAACCAGTATTAACCACCAAAGCAAATGTGACTTGTTAACACTGGTGTTTAATTTCAGTCAACTTGAAAGGAAATGGACATTGCCAATCATGAACAGGTATTGATGGTTAACTGTGAGTGCTATCATAATCAATTTAACCTAATTTGTTGCCTGTAGCTCTTGAGACTCATACTTCACTCAGCTCTATGACCAAACAAGGATTGGAAAGTTTCCGCCCCAGTTTAGGTGACCACTTAACTTTGATTCCAGAAGGCACGATACGGCCATGATATTTGCTTTATGTAAAATAGAGAAAGCTATAGAACTTAAGACCTTTGCTATTGTGGCTTAATGTAAAGCCCCCCCCCCCCCCCCCCCCCCCCCCCCTTGCTTTTGTAACACATGTAACTGTGAACCTGTTAACATTTGTACAGATTGTATACCTACTGTATGTACTTCATATTGTTATATTAACCAATAACCTGCAGCCATTTACCATAACACTCATGTAGCATGGTCTTAATTATCTTTTATATTTTCCAAGCTGTTAATAGTAAGGATTCAGAAGTGTCTCTATTTCATTCAATAAAGTTAGAGAAAACTGCTGTGTATTCTATTGATTCTTGAATTAGCATCTCTAAATATGATCATAAGACTTTATTGGTGACAAGAGTAAATGATGCATTCATGAAACATTAAGTCCTTCTGTGGAAAAAGTTATTATTGGTAATATCTTCTTTTGATTACAGCTCGCAACTAAAAACTGAAGAGTGACTCCAGTTGTTCAGAAATACAGACCAGACAAAAATCATCTAAAGAAATGTTTTATTGTTTTTGTTCTTTTTCTTCATTCCCAAAAGATTTTTATACAGTAAAAATACTCACATTCCTGAGATCACAGATCAGTAACAGCAGAGGTCAGATGGGTATTGGGAAAGAGCGTAACTTTCTGTACACTTAATAGTCTGGAAATTATTATTATTATTAATAACCAAGAACTTCTCCTCTTCATGAGACACCCAGCTGCTTATAAAACTAAGTCATGTTACAACATAAGTGTGAAAAACAGTGACAGCTTGATCTATTTAAAGATATATACCGGTGCAGACTTCTGAGATTCACTTCACCTGAATCAGGTAAGGTAGTCCAGGACTTTTCCTTGCATGAGAGAAAAAAAAAAAATCACTGTTCAGCACTGAATACTTGAAACTGCATATATTTATAGGGTGCTGTTCTTTACAACAATTTGACTCAACACAGATTCATGGAAAAGTAGCTCATATAACTGGTAACATGCCACCATTCAAATTAGACAGCTTTCTCAGTCAAGAAAAAGAGCTCCATCTAGCCAAATACTGGACTAACTGCAACGAAGCAAAAACTGGTTTAAAAAAAAAAAAAAAAACAGCCCAAAAACAAAACAGTTCTAATACAAATCTGCACTTCAAAACTTAAGATTTCCAGGATCAAAATGGCTGTAAAAGGTTTCCATAAAAACATTAACAATGGGTACTTTTGTTTTTTTTTATGAAGCTTCCTGCCATCCTGAATGTTAGTCAATGAAGCTCAGTTTACAGCAGTATTATATTACTTGACCCTCAGATGACAACAACAATTTGTGAGGAATCAGAATTAAAACAATACAGAGGAGGGCAACACCTTTTTTAGTATCATTGTTAAATGAATAAGTGGGAAATTGCAAACCAATTCAGTTTTTGATGTAAAAGGCAATTTTGCTGCAATTTATACATCTGATTTTTTTTTAATACATGAGGTACAATAAACTCTTCAGTAGGTTTACAATGCCACCCTGCAGTGACTTCACTTCATTATCCAAATCTGACTAAACAGAAGTGTAAAGAACTAGAAAAAGCTGCAGTCTTGATTTCTCTGCAATAGAGAAATGGGTATTCTTTGCCATTTAAATGATACCCCCAGAGCTACTATCACACCTGCTCCAAATTATAAAACAAATAAACTTTCCAAGTTTCACATTTATTCAACATAATGTTAATGAAAGATGTCTTAAGAGTTCCAGTCATCAGTAGTACATACAGTAGAAAGTGTTTCGTTATCCCAACAATTGACACTGTATGATATAATAAACAGCATCTTTTATGTCCTTAAACACACATGTATATCACCCTGCTGTTTTCATATTTACATTTTACATGACCTACCATAAAGTTTTCAAACTGTCAACGTTCTTCTATCAATGACAACTTTGGCATCCACTACTCTGGTGTAGGCAGAGCTGAACTTAAATGGAGGAAGATCCTTAAAATACAAAACAAACAAAAAAAAATTCCCTTTACACATTGTGAAGATTAGCAGTTAGCATGAATTTGGCCAGACAAAAAAAAAAAAAAAAAAAAAAAAAGAGACAAAAACTTTAAATACCAGTTTTTTGAATAACAGCCTAATGGACAAATTCAAGATACATTAATTATGCCATCCTTAAATGTTAATAATTTGCTAGACCAAGTGTATTTCTACTTTGAAAGCTATTTATCTCCTAATATACCTAGATCTTTGAAATATAATAGCATTGTGTATAAAATTGTGTATAAAATTAGAAAAGCATGTTAAAAAAAACTTGAAGGGACTTTAGTTTTAGATGTAGATTCAGTCAAATTATTAAAAAATAAAAGACATGATTTACAATATTCAATAGGACAGCCTCTCATTGAGGTACGTGTCTGGATGGAACATGTCGCTTCTTAAATCAGTAAGCCAAGAGTTATATAATAAGTAACATGCACAACAAGCAACAATGAGGATATTCAAGAAAAATCAAGGCGGCACAAATGCAGACAACAACACTTTAGATGTCTGTGACCAACTTTCAGTAGCCAAACACTTGATTTGCAAAACAGTTGCACTGTAATTTGATGTGACAAAAAGGAAACAGGAACCCTAATCCCACTTAGCAAACTCCACAAAACACAGACTGAAACAACTGCGCTGCTGCTGAGAAAGACACAGGAAATGGTCATTACACATCAAGGTATTCATTCTGCTGAGCCAAAACCACAACAGAAGACAAATGGAAGACAGATGTACTTTGATGCATACTGAGGATCTACTCCAATAAAAGCATAGATTGTCTCATGTTTGTGTGCTTTTTTTCTTTTTTTTTTTTTAAAATCATCAATCTGTAGAGTCTCTCTTCATGCTGATTTTGAAGCGACTGCACCCTGAACTTGCAGAGGAATTGCTGGTTCTCTTTCGCGTTCACAGATCTGACAAACCAACGCATCTCACATCCTATCGTCTTGGCCGGAAGCGCCACAGCTTCCTCTTCCTTTTATGCTGAAAGACTGCATGTGCAGCAGCACTACAAAGGTAGATCTTGCCATGGTAGAGCCCAGCATGTCAAAACATACTACCCATGTGCACAAATGCTAAAAGGATGGTTATGGCAAGATATAGTCTTCAGTCAAATGTAACTTATTTCTTGTATGAATGTATATAGAGAGTTATAGGCTTTAAACTTTATCCCTTCCAGGACTAGGAAAATAAAGCAGACTGAGAACCTCTAACAAACATACCCTGACTAACTTCATATTTAGCTTACCTATTACCCATAATTTAGATAACAAACACACGTTAAAAGGTACTAAAACACAGTTTTGGCACTATTCTACAAGGATTTCCTCAGTCTTGATTGGTTCTAGTGGGGTGCCAGAGTTGGACAAATCAGAGCCTTCATCTTTGGAAAATTCTTCATGCTGTAGCAGCATGCCTGCACTCGTGTTCCCCTGCAGCCCCACCAGTCCTCCCTGGGAGAAGCACAGGTGTTTGATGACCTCACTTGGGCTGGAGAAGGTAGTCGCACATATGTTACACTTGTAAGGCTTTGAAGAGCCCAGGAACATCGCCTCCATCTGGCTGCCGTCATCCCCTGCAGCGCACAACTCCATGCTCTGTCGGTCCACCATGGTGTAGGAGTCGGCCCCCTGGTTTAGGCACACATGACGGGCTGCCTGGTTGGCACGGCAAAAGCTCTTTCCGCAAGCACTGCACTTGAAGGGCTTCCCCGTGTGGATGTACATGTGTTCACGCCAGTGGCTCTTCTGGATAAACTTGCGCCCGCAGGTCGAGCACTCGTACTTACGCCGCTTCACCTCTCGGTCCAGGTCGGCATTCTCAAGGTTGTCGATGTCAGCAATATCTGAAGGAGGCGGTGTGTCTGCCTGAGAATTGATCCCTCCCACTCCCCAGGTAGAAGTGGACACTTCCGCTTGGGGAGAGTCCGAGGTTGTACCTGAAACAGGAGTTTGCTCGCTGTCACTGATGATCTCTACTGCTGTAGCGCCAACTGAGCCACTCGATCCCACCTTGTTTTCCTTAAGGATCCCCTCTGCTGACATACTATGTTCTCCAACTACGACAGGTGAGTGTACGTTGCTGGGCTCCGCCAGTGACTGCTGAAGAGCTTGGGTATGCTGTAGGAGGTGCTCTCTCAGCAGACTTCTCTGGGTGAATTTGCTCCTGCAGAGATGACAGGAGTAATGCTTCCTGAAGGAGGAATTCCTCTTCATTATGCTGGGCTTTACATGAAGGATGCCGCTGGCTGAGGAACCATCTGCGTTTACTAAGTCCATTCCCCCTTCCTCAGCAGAAGGCTTATTGCCACTGGTTGACGCCCCAACATCAGGGGGTGAGGAAGCTTCCTTGGGCGGTAAAGAATTTGTGATGGAAGTTGCTGCTGGTTTGGATGGGAGCTTCCCCTCCGAGCTGACCTGTTCCATGTCAAAGGGTGAAGAGAGCTGTCGCTGATCAGGTACTCTGGCTGACAGCGCCGCCTGTTGGTCAGAGATCTGGATGCCATAGAGAGATGTGGAGAGGTTTACGCTCTGCTCAGGGTGGGAATACAGTGACTGGCTGGCCTCCTGCAAGAGTGGAAAGGCATGCAGGAATCTGACCCCCTGCTCCAGTCGTGCAGGGTCTATCAGCTGGGGTGCAAGCTTGCCTGTATACATCAGGTTGAGGAGGTAGCTGAAGATGTCCGGCTGTATGTCAGCAGCTTTCAGGCGCACGCAATCACTAAAACGCAAACACATTAAAATAATATAAGGTCTTGGCAATATTGCATCATGTTCTCTCATTTCAGCAACACCAAAACACTACTGAAGCATCAGGTTGAACATCTGGACTTTAAACGTCTCACGCCATAACACATTATCGAGACAGATCTTAACTGATTTGATGGGAATTCGGTAAATTTGAAGGTAAGTTATCTGATGTGATATATAAGTCTTTAACCTAACACTTTGTATCCTCTCTGTACTACTTTTAGTACATTCCTTACATACCTGTCCTGGTGAATAAAGAGCATTCTGAAGTAGTTGGAGAAGGCAGCAAGGACAGCTTTGTGGGCTTTGAAGAAGACATCTCCTATAGCCACAGTGCAGTCGCACAGGAAGCCAAACTCCCTCTGAGCGTTAAGCTGTTGCAGCAGGATAAGACCATGGTTGGCCAACTCCATTCTTCAACCTGCACAAAGACACACACATACACACACAAGGAGTCATGAGTTTCCTGTATGGAAGCAGACCAGGGTTTATTGTGACCACAGAGTAAGACTGTCAGTGATGATCCAACGACCTTGCAAAAACTACGATAACACAACAGTTAAAAAAAAAAAAAAAAATTTTTTTTTTTAAATCACCGAGACAGTGAAGAGCATTTGTCTGCCATAGTGACCTAGAAACTTATGTTAATTGTCTGGATCACCCTCAACTAACATCTTCGTCTGACTAACCCTAACCCTAACCCTTTATATTGTGAATGTATATCTTATTATCTTTCTCATAAGGGCAACTCAGCTACCTTAACTGTCTTTTAAACACACTTTTTACTCAAGATCCTACATTTTTTACACTAAAAATTCCATGTTAAAACAGTTTCTTTGTCTTCTTAAATTTAAAAATGAGCCGATCAAATCCCTTGCCACTGTCAGTTCTTGCATGTTTACAGTTCTAGCTGGTTTTACACTCAGTGAACTGTGGGCAACAATAAGCACAGAACTGGAGTTAAGTCCAGAAATGACCACTACCAATCAAGTCATAAGCTGGTAAGCTTGACAACATTTAAGGATGGAATCATATCATATCCCACAAGTTCTGAAGTATCATAGTTTCTGATAAGCATGATTTCTGAAATGAGCTACAGTTGTGTCGAGAGATAAAGTCTGACAGTTTTGCCTTTTTTCCCACTTGTGAATTGTTTTCTTTCTTTCTTATTTTTTTTTTTTGTATAAAAACAAAAGTGAGAAGCAGATCATTTTAATTAAAGATGATCGAAACTATCCAATTATCCTCATTCTGTCCTTCTGACACTAAAACCCATTCAGTAAAAAATAAAAATCAGGGTCACCACATTTCATCAGAGAATCATTTTAAAAAAAAAGAAGTTAAGTATATATAAATAAAAGCGATTATTCATGCTGCTCTCATGATCAAAGCTTTGAGGTGAAACACTTCCTCCAAGACTTGGATCTGTAGAAGTACAAGTCCTACATACTCAATCTCAACAGACATTTCAGAACTGGGCACATTCTGCTGACCAGTGAGATGAGTTTTGCTGACCTTTAAGGTCACTGGAGGACTCAGAGGGCTTCAAGCCATCACATGATCAGAGTAAAGGGTGTTGACACACATTCCAAGGCAGAACTTGTTCTACCCCCTTCAAGTGAAGTAAGAAAACAGCCTATGGGAAGGATGACTCTTCTTTCTCCAAACCACACAGAAAAAGAAATGATAACAGGGATGATAACAGATACTTCATCAGCTGTCAGTCTCCTAGAATGCAGAATCATCTTGCCCTGTGTACCAGACAACAACACAGAGAAACACTCAAGAAGCCCTACGCACATGCATTTCATCAGAAGTAACAGTGTAAAGATGCTGTCATTGTAATGCATCAGGAACTTGTTGGGTTTCTGCATCAACACAGTACTCTAAAGAGAACACAGGCTACACTTATTCTAACGCAGCTTAAATGTATTCACAGTTGCTTCACATAATCAAAATAAATGGAGTCCAATACAACCGCACTGAAATAAATATGACCTTTGTAAAGGTTAAATTGTACAGTTTTTGTTTTAGCTTTAATAGAGTAAGAGTATATTCAACTCTTGTTAATTTGGAAGCTAGAGATTTTGATCATGAATTCAGTAGTATTAAATGAAGCGATATTTCTCATAATTTATCCATCTCATCTGGGCAAGGACTAAATGAAAGCTGAAATAATTAGTCATCTAATCAGTAAACCTGGCAAAAAAAAAAAAGAATCAAAATACTGCTTTGGTATTTTTCTTTTGTATATACCATTTTAGCAGTATATAATCATTATTTATTAACATTCATATTTTAACTTATTTATATCTTTTTTGTCTTTTTGTATGTTAAAAAGTATAATTATCTTTATTTATACCACAAATATACAGTATATCACAATTGCTGTGTGTTATACTTGCTCTACGACAATAAAGGTTTTAAGCTGTGAATAAAAATTGCTAAACTGCCTCTGGATCAAGTCTCTAAAAATGTTTTTATGAACTATTTGGATCCTTTATCCTTTTAAAAAGATATTACATTTGTCAGCCTGGGTGGCTGTTGAGTAATGTGTAGTCAGTTGATCTCCAACCAGGCCCTGAATGAAATGGGGATGGTTGAATCAGGAAAGGCATCTGACATAAAAAAAAAAAAAAAACTATGTCAAAACAATATGTGGAAAGAAAGAACATCACACTTAATGGGGCTTTAAATCAAGGTTGTTTATCAACGTGATGGGCCTAATAAACTTGCAGCTATGCATTTGTCAGTGGTGCAGCTGCTGCTCCTTCCTGCATCATAACAATACATCTAACAATCAATATATGTTTTAATTAAATGTTGTCGTGGCCCTCGAGCTATGAGCCTTCACTTCATCATGACTGGTCAGCTGTTGCTTTACCACAGGACAGTGAATGCTGTTTGAAGGACCAAAAACTGTAGTGTATCTCAATACACTGTTATTTAGTTCTGCCTTTACAAAGATGGCTCTAGATGCAGAACGAAATGTTTGACTAAACACAGCAACAAAACCAGAAGCGCAAGAAATAAAAAGGCTGCTTTCACATATGCACTGGAGCTCAGAAACTTTCTGCACATTTTCCCAACAGACCGCATGAACAAGACTTTAGACGGATTTTACCATGCCACCTTCAAAGATTCATAACTGCCTCTACATTACCTACCACTATTCTGCTGATATTGTTGATGCCTTTAAATCACGTACCATTGATATAAATGCAAAAACACACAAATGTGAAGTCAGTAACCTTTTATGCCATACATCAGTGCCTGCAAACAAAACAATGAGATTTCCATATCACTGTGCATAATGTATTGCCTCTGTTTTACCCAGTTTAATATTTTAATAATAAACGATAGCTATTCTCTTAATCTACTTTCTGAAATGTTCTGTCTTTTTTTTTTTTTTTTTTTGTATTTTTGGAATGGTTGTTGTTTTACATCCCATATCCAGTTTCCACATCTGGGACAAAAAAAAAAACGCATTATCATTGTAACCAAGAAACCTAAAAAGAATCTACATGGGAGCCATTCAACTCTGCAAAAGTTTTTACATGACTTATCAATACCGTGATATATGCCAAAACTGCGTGAACTGCCACACGTGTAAGACAACTGTTGATTTAGGCAGCAAACATGAAATCACATGATCAAATAGTAAGTTCGCCACAATATCAGGGTTCTAACTTGTTTGGAGCAAAATAGCACCGCCCCTGCTGTGCACGTGGAAGAACGGTCGCTTCCGTAGTGAAATTGTCGGCGACTCTGAAAATGCAGCATAAAACTAGCTGCGGGCTGGAATATAAGGAAGGTAAACGAGCTTCTGTCAGAACGAAACCGCTAACGCGAACAGAAAATACAACAGGAGCACATAAGCGACGTTAAAGGGAGCATAAAGAAGGAGCGCGGGAGGAGCAACTGCTGCCCTTGCCTCGGGTCTCTCGGTTGCTAGCGCGAGGAAACGGACATGCATGTTGACACGCGGAAGCGCGCGCGCACGACACACACACACACAGCTAAAGACAGCGAGCGACGCAAGGGGGATGGGGTTGGTCACGAACGCGTTTCTTTTAACTTCCCCGTTACAGTTAACCGAAGCACATAGAACCACTCAACAACGTAGCGATATTAGCCGGTGAGAATGTTAGCTAAACAGTCGTACCTGCGCTCCGCCGGTGTTTCTGGAGTTTTGCCGTGTCGCCGTTGTTTGTTTGTTAACGGAGACTCGTTTGTCCTCTCTGCGCTCGCAGCTGCTTCAACTGTGTTCCTTGTAAACGCAGCATTCGTTGGCGACGGAGAGGGTCGTCCGTCGGTGTTTTCCGGTTAGGGGTTTTACGTTACGATCACATGACTGTGGGTTAAAAAAAAAAAAACCCAGCCAAAAAGAAGCCGTTGTGAAAAATCCGTTGAGGAAGGGGCGGTTGAGTTAACGTTAATTTCCCGCACTGTGTAACCGCCGTGAGACCAATCCTGTTAGACAGTTTTTTGTTTTTTTTTTTTTTTTTCGTGACAGCCGGCGGGGTCTAACAGTCATATCATTCACTCACCGTATGGCAGTTAATCGTCGTGACTCTACCGTTAACGACACGTAAACAAAAAACCTGAGCGCGACAATGTGAGTGTGGGCGCTCTGGATATTTGTGCTCGACTCTTAGTTGTGTGGCGTTTCAATTATCCATCGAAGCGCTTTTAATGTTTTAAACAAGCTGGAGGAAATATAAAAACAGCGCACACATTAAGACGTTCAAAGTAAGCTTTAATAAGACGGAAAAACCCGTTAAAATAATCAAAGTCGACATGGCACAATATTTTTTTTTGATACAAATACATTACAAAAAGTTTTCAAAGATTAATTAATTGCTGGCGTGTTTCAACGAAATTTTTAAATGTATACTTTGATCACATTTAATTTGTTATAAGAGGAAAAATTTGACTAGATTCAATTTCATTCTTGGTGTGTTCCATTACAGGGAATAAATCAGTCCCTTTGTTCATCAGAAGTACAAGTGCAGCCATGTAATACTCCATAAGAAAGAAATAGCTCCTGAAAAACGCTACTCAAATGCAAGTAGCACACGTAAATACATCAAAATATAGTTAAAGTGTTAATATAAAAAGTACTTGATTGGTCACTGATATTGTTACGTTACATCTACAGATTAATAACACTGGAGCATCAGTGTGTAAACAAAGAGTTTAGTTTTTAGAGGAGAAACTAGGCTGACATATGAATGAAAAATAAGTATAATAAATATATATATACATATTAGGCTATGTATAAGTTTATCGCCACATGAATCTGGGGGCTTGAGAAATAATGGCAGTGGTAACGGTTTTCAACACATCAATTAAAAATTTTAACTTTTGTTAAGTGATTGGATAACATTGACAATTTAAGCCTCTTCAAAGACTCAAAAATGCCTAAATCTATGGAAAAGTGTGTAACATGTCTCCTTTAATGTAAGTGCAATGCATGTCAGATGCTTAAAGTTTAAAGTTTGTATATTACACTGGTCAGATTTATAGGAAAACTTGGTTTTCAAACCAGTTGCAGTTGTAATCTCACTTATGGCTGAAAGCACACAATCTAAACTCATGTTTTAGGTTATAGCCTTTCCACTTTGAGCAATGTATAAGATATATATATATATATATATATATATATATATATATATATATATATATATATATATATATATATATATATATATATATATACAGTCATGGAAAAAATTATTAGACCACCCTTGTTTTCTTCAGTTTCTTGTTCATTTTAATGCCTGGTACAACTAAAGGTACATTTGTTTAGACAAACATAACGATAACCACAAAGATTGCTCATAAGAGTTTTATTAAAGAGCTGATATCTTACCATTTTCCATGGTTTTCTTGATTATAACAGTTATATATTATATCAGTTAAGTTTTTACATCAATAGCTATGGCGTTGTACTGCCAAAAACACTGCTTTTATGCATTCAGTGTTTTCTTTTCTGTCTGTTTTAGTCACATGATGACATTTAGTGGTACCAGGTATTAAAATGAACAAGAAAGTGAAGAAAAAATGGTGGTCTAATAATTTTTTCCATGACTAGTATATATATATATATATATATATATATATATATATATATATATATATCAGGATACACAGGAAGTGTAAAACCTTTTCACAGTTGTACTTTGGAGTCTTGTCAATATATGGTCATTGGTTGGTAGTATTGAGTTTAGTTGGTTGATGTCATCCAAGTATAAGCAACCATGTATTCCACCCAGCAAATCATTAGAAAGTTGCATTCAAGCCTTAGGACGGAATCACAAGGATGACCAGATTTAGCAAGTTAAAGCCCTTTGAAAATTGTTTTTCAGGAGGCTTGGTGGAGTCTGTGGGTGGAGGTGAGACTTACAGAAGAGTTTAAAAGCTCCTAGGACCATATCTTTGTGGAAGAAAAAGAAAAACAGATCAACCTCATCTTCCCACACTGGTACTCTAGGACTTAATAGCTAACAAAATGCAAGTTTGTTGGGGTACACAGTGTTTGACAAACAAAATACTGATGGAGACCACTTGTAGAGCAATAGTAGATGAAAATGACAACAAAACAAAAAGTATGTTTGCTCTGTAGAAAGGTCCTCAGTGGGAGTTTATTGAATAAACCAGATAAACTGTTATCATTGGCTCACTGCCACTGTTTTATCATGATAATCATTACATTGCAATCACATTCGAAGGCTCTACCATTAAGAAGAATGCTCTGTTCCTGCTTACCTCAGCCATCAATTCCTCTTTCTTATTCACACATCTATCACAGCACACACACACACACACACACACATATATATATATATATATATATATATATATATATATATACTAGACTTTCACATGACTGTCCTGACACCGATCTCCATTTCACTGATTTATCTTGCAATAATGCATTTCTAAGCTTTCGTAATTTGGCTATTACATTTGCACAAGTGCACAGTTTCGAGCAACTTTACTCCAACATAATCAGTCTCTCTGGTGTATGTATAATGAGCCCAAAGCTCCCGCTTCAGCAGGCCCTTTAACGTCGCCTGCCCCCCTCCCCCCGTCCTCCCCCTTCGTCCTTGGCCTGTTTTGAAACCGGAGCGGTGAGTCACTTCTCTCCGTTTAGAAAATAACAGATCCGGCCAAGCTGGGGCCCGGCGGGGGGATGGGAGGCCGGCGGTGGATGAACACCGGAGGTGGACGCAGCTGGACTCCCACTTTCAGGGACCCCACATCCTGACTACAGGCCAGGCTGTTCCCATAGTGACCGGGGGATGACACGAGAGGGTTGAAAACAACGCGAGAACGAATTAATATCGCTTCTTTCAAGCCTGTTATGCATGTTTGCAGCCGATCAGTTGGACGTGATCTTAGAAATATGGGCGCCACAGTCCCGTTTCACACCTCTAACCGTCCGTGACACGATACGTTCTTATTCTGTTCTGTTGGCTACTGGCCAAAATAGCACATGCAGCAGCCAAAATCCTTTCAGCCCACCAAAAATGAAGACCCCCAAAAATATCTTTGTCAAAGAAGGATGTTTGTAGAAAATAACGCGTTTAAGTTAATACACGTCACATTATAAAACTCCGCATTAAAGGCTATTAATATTTAATTAGGATCTTTAACAGGAACTCGCAGGAGAATTCCTTCCATTTCCTAAAATCGCAGCCTGTTCCCCCCTCCCCACCACCACCACTACTACCACTCCCCCTCACTTCCCGCCAAAAAGCCTCAGGGGTTCGAATTCTGGTCTTTTCTAATAGGGTGAATCAATATCTCCATGACAACTGTTGCCCCGGATAATAAGGGATGCTCAGGGTGCAGTTAAAATGCTGCCGCAACAGCTGAATGACATGAGCATTGCAGCAACACGCAAAGTTAACGGAAAGCAGCCAGGCTCACTTGTATTACATAATAATAATAATTAATTATTATTATTATTTTTATTATCATTATCATTATTATTATCTTGTATTGCAGCGTCAGCTTCTATGGGCACAACGCTGCAGTATACATATAAGCCGTGAGATGGTGGTATTGTATCGCCATTCAAAAAAAATAAATAAAATAATGATTAAATGTGAAATATTTCTTTGTAGACATAGATGACAAGTGTTAGAGCCTGCTTTTAAAGCTTTCACATACAGACGAATGTCCGTTCTTGGGTTCAATTTTCAAACGTCAGACCTTGGACAAGCTTTAAAAAAAAAAAACGTTGTTCCTGTCCTGGTTTTTTTTATAAATAAAGTTTTGAATATAAACCGTTTCCCACTGTTGCAATGATGGCGGCCGATCATACTGTTGACGGGGTTCCTCCTTCACTATCTGCCAGAGTGGTAGGGTAAGTTGAAAACTGTTTTAACGACTTTGGTTTAATGTGGACAATTAGAGTGCAACTTCAACACGGCTAAATAATGCTATCAGTATTGTGTACTTTGACCTTAGCTCGTCGTTAACTGATTTTAAGTTTGTAACGACTCTGAATGCGCGAGTTATTTGGTTAAATAAAACATATACAACAGCACAAATGTTGCAGTATTAGTTTTGCAGTCTTAATTTATGCCATGAAAGGCATATCTTTATATACAGCTGATTAGCTACTTAGCTTACTGGTCTGTTTGCACCATACACCTGCTGCAGTGTCGGAGAATGTAACTTCAGGGGTTTGGTTTTCTTTCTGCAGGTCCTTTGCTTATTTGACTGTACGAGACAGATTGCCAACCATCCTTACTAAAGTTATAGACACAATACACCGTAACAAGAACAAGTTTTTTGAAGAATATGGAGAGGTAATATTCGTTGCTGATCAGCTGTGTTTATGTGAAGTATCCAACTTATGTAGTATATCCTAGGGCTGACGTTGTTTTTCCTTGTGTCTTCTTTATTTTCAAACAGGAAGGTATAAATGCAGAGAAGCAAGCAATATCTTTATTATCGAAACTACGAAATGAGCTGCAAACAGATAAGCCAATGCTAGTATTGACTGACGGCCTACAAGATGCAGAGTCCTGGAACCAGTATCTGGAGAAACAAGGAAGACTGCAAGGGGTTAAGGAGTCTGTCAGCTGGTTCAAGTCTCCATGGCTTTATGTGGAGTGTTACATGTACCGCAGGATACAAGAGGCTCTCTGTCTAAAGTGAGGGGCCTTCACTTTATTCAGTGCTACATGAACTCTAAAATATGAAACTGCTCTAGAGTATGTTATCTATTAAATCGAAAATGACTCCATACTGTAGCCCCTTTTCCACATTTACCATATTTCTATGACAGTTCTCCTTTCATAACAATATACTAATATTTAGGAAATGTAATTGAAAATCCAAGCCCCACAGTTCAGCAGAAACCTCATGCAACAAAAATGAATCCACCCTTTATCTCTGACAAGTAATAAGCCCTGCAATCATTACATGGATGATTTTGATTTAACCCAAATGTGTGATTACTGCATTCAAAAGAGCTATTTACTGTCAGTTTTAGACCTTCACACAGACCAATGAGCAACCAAAATTCAGCCAAGATGCCTCTGAAATAGTAATGAGGTGGGAGAGAACAACCCCTGCTACGCGGTTAATTTTTTAAAATAACACCACACAGAACTTTGACAATCTAACTTTGACAGAAAAGCCCTACAGATTTGCCACATCTTAGGCACTGAGGAAAAAAAATGAAAATTAAATTTGAAGATATGAAGCAAGTTTAGTGGATATTAGGAGCATATCCTTTTTTAAGCATATGATATTAAGATTTTTTTGTTTTATTTATTGGGTTAGATTATGTCAACCAGTATTAATACGGTCTTAAAAAGGACAAACTTGGGGCGGGATGGAGACATAACTTTTAAAGAAAACATTTAGAATGAGAGATGTCAGTTAAGATCTATAACATTTAATGCGGCCTGTAAATGTTGATTCAAATTAAGTCAGGTTAACTCATTATTGGATATATTTTTGTGTCAGATGATCATTTTGATAGAATTTATTTGAGGTGAGACAGTTTTGCATAATTTGATATTCAAATGATACTTCAGGGCTTTGGAGAAGTCGGTATACTAATGAAAATTTTAGTTTTATTGGGTTTTAAATTTTTCACCTGTCTTGGCTTTATGTCTTGTTTTATTTCAGTCCTCCCATCAGTGACTTTGATGTCTTTAATGAGGGAAAGACTCAGAGCTTCTATGAGTCTCAGCAGGCTGTGATGGCTTTATGTACTTATATGGAGGACCTCCGTAAGAACAAGGAGAAGCTCTCTAAGAATCATCTATTGGAGCATTTCAACACACTACTGCAGGTCAGTATCTTCTACACACCGTTTAGACTCCAATTCCAATCAAGGAAACCAAAAACTATAACTTAGTATTTTTTTTTGGTAGTACACAATGTATATTTCCATGTTTCTGTGAATATTTTATATTGAAATGTTGAGAAATGCTTTTGTGTACTCTGGAACACTAAATATTTGTGTTGTTCCTAAGTGAAGCTCTCCTTTTATTTAAATTTTTTTCAATTTCTGTTGTTAGAGAACAGTCACTCTATAGTGTATGAATTTAAATTTAAATTCCCTGTAAAGACCACACATTAACCACCAATCACTGATTTTACAAATGTGACATTGTCTGTTACAAGCACAATGGTTATGTTTTGTTCTCAGCAATAATTTAACATGTATGATCATAAGCACTGACCAGAACTTGAAAACACCATTCTTTGAGCATTTTCATTCAGCTGTCTTTATTTTGTAGGAAAAAAATACATCACACACATTAGACAAAACATTTTTTTTCTGCAAAAGAATTGTGATTCCATATCATTTGCCAGGTGTTGCGCATGAAAGGAAGTTTCCATGTGCAGCTCATGGTCAGGCTGCAGCTGTCTGTAAGTGCAGACAGAGTTTAAGGAGGAAAAAGAAACTCCTTGTGTTCTGTTCTAGTGCTGCTTACTAGAGACTCAAAAAGTAGAAGTTGCTTTCTGAGTGAAAGGTGGATTACTTACTTTTAATCAGTGGAGGAAAAAATAGCTAGAGCCAGACTGCATAGATATAAAGATATAATGTTATATTTCCTTTGACACCCAGTCACAATATTGTTTTTTTAATTCAGTTGGAAAACAAAACTGTAAATATGTTTGTGATGATAGCCCTTCTCTTATGAATCCTTTGGGAAGTGGAAACTTAAGATAATGGTAGATGGTTTGGGACTTAATTATGTTGTTAAACAAAAGGCATGCCTGTTATTTCTTAAGCACGTCACATTTTATTTCTTTATTTTTACTGTCTAGGTTTCTCTGTGGGGGAACAAATGTGATCTTTCTATCTCGGCTGGTCAAGAGAACTCTCAAAAGACCAGCCCAATAGAGTCCCTCAACGGCCTGCAACCCTTTATCTTGGTGAATGACTCCAACATGGTATGGTCAGCTCTTAATTCTTCCCAGAAGCTGGGGGAGTCGGGCAATAAGACTGCAGACAGAGTGGACATTGTGCTAGACAATGCTGGCTTTGAGCTTGTCACTGACTTGATCTTAGCAGATTTCTTGGTTTCATCTGGTCTTGCACGCCAGATTCACTTTCATGTTAAGTCCTTCCCATGGTTTGTTTCTGATGTCACAGTTAATGACTTTCAGTGGACCATCCAGCAAACTATGGCAGCCAATCACAAGTGGATGTCCAAGTGTGGATTCCAGTGGCAGATTTATCTGGAAGAAGGTGTGTGGCACTGTGATGAGCATCCTTTCTGGACACAGCCCCATGAGTTCTGCGATATGGCAACTGAAGCTCCTGACCTGTATGCAACCCTGCAAGAGGCAAACCTGGTCCTGTTTAAAGGTGATCTCAACTACAGGAAACTGACTGGGGACAGGGAGTGGGATCACACAGTTGGTTTCAGTACTGCACTACGAGGCTTTGGGCCTGCACCACTGTGTAGTCTGAGGACTCTTAAGGCCAACATTCAGGTTGGTTTGCAACCAGGCCAAGGTGAGAAGCTCACATCCCTAGACCCGACTTGGATGATTTCTGGCAAATATGCTGTCATTCAGTTCTACAGCCCAAGGTCAGAGTAATCTGGCTGACATCAAAATTGCACTAGGAAAGCATGGATTTATCAAAAACATTTATAAAAAGTACCAAAAATAGGTGTTACCTATAAAAGAACAGTGTGTAACAAAAACAAAGATCAGTGACAAAAAGACGTATTATTAAAAGATGTTTCTATTCATATCCAATGTCTTTGCTTAATCAACTCTTCATGCTTTCATCCTGGAATGAACCACTTGCATCTACTTGTGCAGTGGGTCCTTAAAAATGCGAGGATGGATATATTTCTGACAAAATTGCATATAGAAGAAAAACATCAGGGAGTTGGTTGCAGTGCTGACAGACCTGTTTATGAGCAACTGCACGTTTTGTTTTATTTTACACTGTTTCCTAGCTACTTTTAAAGATCTAAATGCTTCTCCCACCAACTACTGTTTCATGTGTGGTCAAGCAACTTTATATTAGTAATTAATTCCTTATTGTTGGCATAATATGTATTTCTTTATGATGATTTCTCTCACAGATAGCAGTCATAAGATGACATGGTTTTCCCTGTTAGAATATCATATAATTAAATTTTATTTTCATTGGTTAATATTGCTTTAAGATCTAGCAACACTGGATGATAGTTTTGACAGTATTTGAGATTGTTGCCATCCTTAACTTGACCACTAGATGTCAGTAAGTGTTGTACACTGTCACTGAAGCCATAAGAAAATTTATGAGATTGCAAAATGCCATCTTTATTGTTGTTATCTTTGTTTTTCTTTATTAAACTTAGAACAACATTAATAATTGTATATTATGTCATTGTGAATTCACATCATCTAGTGTCTAAATTGTTGGCACTTTCAGTTTGACATTTAAACTGGAGGGTCTTTTATTCAAAATGTATCCTCAGAGTTAACATATCATTTAGTTTTGTATTTCAGTGACTTGCATGCTGTACAGCCTGAATTAAGTCATAATGTTTACAAGTTCAAGTATATGCAGATAATTATTGATGTAAGATTGAATAACAGTTGGGTTCTGTAAATGCATCTCAGTATGCAGTTGAGCAGAATGAAGATTGATATAGTTGGGTTTTTTGTTTTTTGTTTTTTGCACTCAGTTTCATTGATATTGCATCCATCAAAACAGACAAACCACCACTTCACCAACGGACTATGTTATGACTGCATTCTCAGCATAAGAGATGGTATATTGTTAATGGGACAGTATAATGATAAGATGCATAGATAAAAGTGGATGTTATTGTGCACACAGTTATGTCATCCAAATCTGCATTATCACTTACAGAATTTTAGAGTTGATGTTAACTGTGTGTTGCTGGAGAAAAGTTTGTAAGTTTCTTGAAATTGCTTTAATTTAATAAATTACTGCAACAAAAGGTACTTTGACCCACCGTTTGTACTTTGCGGTAAATATTGATGGAATCTATGGGTACTTGTCTGTGTCGGTCCAGTTAAAAATAATGTTGCCTGGACTGCCCAGTGACCCATCTATGGGAGGCTGCAGTCCTCCTGCAGCTGTTGCGGGTTTGACTCCCAGCCTGTGACCCTTTGCTGCATGTCTTCCCCAATCTCTCTCTGCCCTGATTTCCTGTCTCCCACTGAATGAAGGCCACTAGTGCCACAAAAAAAAAGTGTTGACTGGACTGATATTTTTATCAGACGTATGAATACAGTTGAATCTAGTCAAGTCATCTCAGTGGTTAAGAGCAACTGTATTTAACATATGCCGCCTAATGAGCCATGAGCATATATATATATATATATATATATATATATATATATAAAATATACACACACACACACGTGTGTGTGTGTGTGTATATTTTATATTAATATAATATATATATAAAAAATATACACACACACACACGTGTGTGACATCTTATCTTCATTTATATCCAGCAGATGTTGCTACCTGTTGACCTTTTGTATCCACAGGTCAGGTTGGACCTCAGAAACAGTCAACAAAACAGCTGGAAATGCTGCAACATGTACATTACAATTCTGGATGAGCTGGGAAAAATGAACTACATAATTGACACTTCTGTCGTGCTTTTGAATGTGGTCTGTCATGAAAATGAGGTCAATTACTATAAGAGGCACGCTATCTTGATCCATTTAGGTGATTTACTGTAGCTGTTTCATTTCTCACACTTCATTTAGCTGTTTCCTCATGTTAGTGCTTCTTCATTTTATTCCAGCGAAAATGCAAAAAGATATACAGTATATCATCTGGGCTTCTTGTTTTCCACTTGACCTGACATATCCTGAAAATTGGGCTGTTTACTCAAGAAAAGATGTTGTACAGAAAAATAATGAAATGAAAAATACTTTATTCATCCCAGAAGGGATATGATAAAGGCTTTGTGTCAAACTTCAGTTTTTTTCCTCTGTGGTAGGTGCAAGTGATCATATTTATCTAAATTAAATTTGTGCAAATAATATGTAATTTGAGAAGCTAAGACAAATTAGCTTGAGTTATTTTTAATATGTTCTGTCAACATTAGTGGAATTTAATTTTATAATTTCTGTCCAGATTTTAGATCAATCCCTATATTTAGAGCTAGTTTTCATAAGAAGTGTGTATTGTAATCATAAAAACTCTGATTCCCTAAAATCTATATTTGCATAAATAGTCTTTCTCTTTCGTATATCTGTTTCCCCTACTAAACTGTGATGCTATGTCTCCTTTCTAGATATAACCAGAAAGTTATATTTATTTCCATTAATTTCCTTATGCTTTTACAAAACAAGAGTTCGGGCTTTTTTTGTCCAACATCTGGAATATAGAAATAACCATCCATCTCCTTATTTGGGATTGATTGTGTAATTACTGGCTTTAAAATGAGATTTGACCTCCTGCTTTGTTTGCTGTGTTAAGGTGACCTGGCACTTAAACACACCATGGTTATTGATTTGGCTGCATCTTTAATTTGTTTATCCTTTTTTTTTTTTTTTGTTAAAAAACCTTTTCAGTCTTCCCATTGAATCCAATGAGTGCAGCTAGATGCCTGTGAGGCAAGCAGAGAGGAATCGAGCAGTCTGTGTTGCGCAGCAGAAATCGGGATGATTCATCTGTAAGAGGTGAGTAGTGTCTCCTGGTGGATTTGGATTTACTCTTAAGCTCTGTGTTTAAAACTGTTTTTCTGCTTGTATCACATTTCCTTAGTTTTTTTTTTTTTTTTTTTGATTGATTACTGTCTCAGGTGTGTTCAATAATTTTCCGACACATTGGTTATACATGATACTCATAGTGTGCTCAGTATCAGGTAAATGAAGGATTAATATTCAGAGAGAGTTTCTCTGTTACTTTATGGTGGCTTAATATCTGGAAAGAGGATACAACCTTTTTTTCTTAAATGTTAAACAAAGGTGATGTAGAAATAGTTGTGTAGGGGGAGAAGAGACAGGGAAGTTGTTTAGGAATCAGTATTTCTGACATTCCTTCTTTTCCTCTCTTCCACCAGCTTTCCCTCACTCCTACACACCAGTATAAATGTATTTGGGGAAAAGAGGGAAATACTTAACTTAGCAAAATCTAAGGTGGGGTTTAGAGTCTTTTAATATGTATTATTCTTTGTTTTTGAATCTGGTGAGCAGAAGCTCAGGGCAAAAGGACTTAGGGATCCCTACAAGTTGTCTGACAGGCGCTATTGGGAAGACGAGTTTTAGAGAGAGAAAGTAAAGAGAGGGAGAGCAGCACTCCTCTCCCTCTCCGAGCAAATGGGAGAGCAAGTCGAAATCATGTTGCTTATCGTCGCTGTTTTGCTGTGATGTTGCTCAGGCGCAGCCCGGTGCAGAGCAGGCAGCTGTTCGGACCAGCACTCAGAGCCAGGATTAGCCCAGCTTACTCAGAGCTGGAGACCCTTTCTCAACCACGTCTCTCATCCTCACCCCGTGACCCCCTCAGTGACATGTACCCTGAAGAGAGCCGGGGTTCTGGAGGGGTAGCTGCTGTGGACTTCCTGGATGGGACATATGACTATGCGGCCCCCACCCCTGCCCCAACTCCCCTTTACAGCCACTCTACCACTGGCTACTACTCTGCTCCTCTGGACGCCCATGGACCACCCTCCGATGGCAGTCTTCACTCTCTGGGCAGTGGACCGACCAGTCCTCTGGTGTTCGTCCCCTCCAGCCCCAGGCTCAGTCCATTTATGCATGCACCTAGTCACCACTATCTGGAAACCACCTCAACATCCGTCTACAGGTAAGGGAATAGTTATTCATGCATGAGCTGTCAAAGCAGAGAAATGAAAGACGGTGGCCTAATTTTAGCCCCTACTTATTCATTAAGAAAGTGAATCTCCTGAAACATCCGGTATGCTGTGTGCGTGGTGGCTTAAACCAGTGTTTGAATTTGTGTAAAGGTTTGGCAATTATAGCACTAAATGGTGCAATCAAAACTACTAAGTTTTTTTTTTCACCTGCTTCAGCTTACTAGCACATTTTCAGTACAGATTTTAGGTGTATTCTCATTTGTATATATTGACTGAATTTAGTCACTCATACATTTACCTCTGAGTAACAGTTCTGTAAAATATTGCCGAATAACTAGAAGTCACACATACAACTTTGTAGTTATGGCAATGGCATTTTAGTTAAGTCCTCAAAATACCTTTGTAAACAAAACCATTATGTAATCACATCGCTTTTTACTCTTCTTCTTTATACAAAACATTAAGATTATCTCTATATAAAGGATCAAGCTTTGTCCTGGTTTTTAATTCCAGAGATTAAGGACTTTGTCAGGGGCCTTGAGAAAGGAACGATATGTAAGAACAACATAAGTACACATACAGATTGTTTTATGGAAAACAAGAGTCTGCTCATGCAGTCAGCTGCTGTCATATAAATGTCACTATATTAAGCTTTAATTTGATCTGTAATTGACTTGTTGGCTTTAATCAGTTTCAAAGAGAGATCTTATCAGTTTTCCTTTTTTCTTTCAGCTGTTTTATGCAAAGTCAATTCTGTTCTGTTTCTGTTGTTTTATTAGCATCACCATCCATCTTGTATGAGAAAAGAAAGTCATGAATTTCAAATTCATGCTCTGTTTCAGGTCCAGCCTGCAGCCAGCTTCCAGAGAGGTCCAGTGTGACACCCATGAAAAGGCATGCAATGTGAGGGAGTTGGGTGCTGAACGTGGGGCTGGGGGGTTCGAGGTGGCCAAAGAGACACGTTTCTGTGCCGTCTGCAGTGACTATGCCTCTGGGTACCACTATGGGGTGTGGTCCTGTGAGGGCTGCAAGGCCTTCTTCAAGAGGAGCATCCAAGGTAGGAGGGCAGTCTGCTGTGAATTTCTTCAAATTTAATCATGTGTTTTATTTTGCATAAAAGAGACTGCAATAATTAACTTAATAAAGAGTCTTATCATAATAAATGACACAGTCCACTGTGCCTCACAAAAAAATGTCTTTTGCTGTCAGCCAAGTAAATTTAGTGCCGTTTGATCTAAGTCACCTGGGAATATAAACAACATCCCTGACAGAGAAAATAAAAGTTAGGATTGTTAATTCACTGATTTATTGATTGATTCTGCATACACAGAAAAACCTAATGTAGTTGGTGGCTCAGTCATGTTCATGACAAGATGCTGTGGCATATTGATGCAAAATCTTACAATGGAGGGATGATCATAAAAAAAAAAAAGCAATAGTCTCCATGGCAATGACAAAGCCATGATGCCATGTTTTAATTTTCTCCATCTCGGAGTCATTTATAGTAGTGAATAGAGTGTTCCTGGCTATCAAATAGCCTAAATCTGGATTGAACATTGGACTTCAAAACTAAAAGTAATAGATTTTCCTTCCATTTCAGGTCACAATGACTATATGTGCCCAGCGACAAATCAGTGTACTATTGACAGAAATCGGAGGAAGAGCTGTCAGGCTTGCCGTCTTAGGAAGTGTTATGAAGTGGGTATGATGAAAGGAGGTAAGCAGAAAGACTAACAGAAGATTTTATATTTTTGTTAAGAAAATCTGTCTTTTAGATTTTCTCATTATTTTGCCAGTTTCTGGCAATCTCTGATTTTTTCATTTCTATTATTTAAGAATGTATTTTTGTTTTAGTTTTGTTTTTCCTTCTTCATAGTTTTCTTCTTTATCCATTACCATCTTCCTAACAAAACTTAGAATCAGTATTCATTGATCAATTCTGGCTTGTTAAAGAAAATGTTGGCACAAATATCAGAGTGCTGGTGGCTGCAGATAAGCTCAAACCTTAGCATGACCTTGGAGATATTTCCTCTAAGGGAGTGCAACTGCTAATTATTACACACCCACATTTTTGTTTTCATACTTCTTGAATGACTTTGCCAAATATATAAATCTGCACATGAGACTTTGCGGTAAGGAACAGGATATAATGTTTAATGATTTATGTGTATAAGCCTGTTAGTCTTATTTTTGCGTGTTATTTTGTATTAAACCTACTGTGTCCTCAAGGTGTGCGCAAGGATCGTGGCCGCATTTTGCGGCGTGACAAGCGACGTGCTGGAATCGGCGAGGGAGACAAGGTCGCTAAAGGCTTAGAGCACAAAACAGTGCCCCGGCGCGACGGAAAGAAACGCAGCAGCACTGGTGGAGGGGGAGGAAGATCTACAGTGACGAGCATGTCTCCTGAGCAGGTGCTCACTCACGGGCTTGATGATGAATATGTAAAACAGACTCCACCTGTTAGTTCTGTTGTTTACAAGGAGATTTAAACATAAATGTTTGTCAAATGGTTTCTAAAGTATTACCAATCATGTCTTTGGTTCATGAATATCCATATTCTTTTTTTTTGTGTGTGTTTGCTAACACTTTAAACCACTTTTATCTGATACTCTACTGGTCTATCCACTCTCATCCTCTGGTATCTCCAGGTGTTGCTCCTGCTTCAGGGTGCTGAGCCCCCGATACTATGCTCCCGTCAGAAGCTGAGCAGACCCTACACAGAGGTCACTATGATGACTTCTGCTCACCAGCATGGCTGACAAGGAGTTGGTTCACATGATTGCCTGGGCCAAGAAGCTTCCAGGTTTGAATTAAGAACGTAGTTAGAGCTGCATAGGAGGGCACTTCACTGTCAGGAGGAGCATCTTGGAGTTCAGTGCAGTGCAGCACAGTTCTTAAACATCATTGAATCTTCAAGTCTGGGTGATGACTTTATACTAAAGCTATATCCCTGTAGTTTAATGTCCAGTGGCTGTGATCTTTAAGTGAAAGTCAAAATATAGCTTTGGAAATATTTTGCATCAAGCTTAATAATGATAATAATAATAACAATAACAACAACGATACATCAAAATTATATAGCGCTTTTCAGGACACTTGAAGAAATAGTGAAAGACGCTTAACAATACAACTGTCCTTGTCACAGAGGTTGCGGCTGCCTGTTGTCTTTTTGACCTTCTAGGCAACAGAAAGAAGATGAGAGACCTTCAGAGTAAAAGCCCACATGGGCACATTTACAAGTGCCGAGCCATTAAGGTGATAGTTATCACAGCACAGACATCACCTTTGAGAGGATTGTTTGGTCAATCTGTTGGTACCCCATAGAGCTTAAATGCAGTATAAGTGCTTGTTATACTCAAATGGACACACATACATCTGACAAGATGAATAAATCTTATTTTGGGGCATTACAACCTTTCGCGTCACTAAAAGCCCAAGTACACACAGTTTTAATTGCAAGGTCCCAAATGGTACAAAGGGTGACAATGAGGGTGAAATTGGCTGTAATGACATATCAGCTAAAGCAGCTGAGAGGCAGAGATAAGGCTCCTTATGAAGGCAGTGGTTTTGTCAAAGTCGCTCTTCCCAAAAAGACAAGACCATTTGTTTTTATACTTATTTGGGTGACGTTCCACAGAAAGCATTAGTATTTTATAAAATGTCATTGTTGAATCTCACCTCAAGTTATTTTAAATGCATTATAAATGGATGAAGATCACTCTCTCTTCCTCATAAAAAAGGCAAACTTTATGTGCATGTGTGTTTTTTCAGGTTTTCTGCAGTTGTCCCTTCATGATCAGGTTCTGCTGCTGGAGAGCTCGTGGCTGGAGGTGCTCATGATCGGCCTTATTTGGAGGTCCATCCACTGCCCCGGCAAGCTCATCTTTGCACAGGACCTCATACTGGACAGGTAGAGAGGAAATCCTGTCTCACTTCATATTGACAAACACATTTGTTTGCTTTCTTCATCTCTCTGGCCCTGCTCTTTCTCCACATTTCTTCTTTACTTTGCTACTCAGACTGATCTTAAGAGTGCTACATCAGCATTGTAGATTTTTCTATTTCACACCTTGCCAGCCATTGTGCCATCCCAGCACATCTGTCACAGTGAAAGCCTAATTACCTGCTCCCCATGGAGAGGAGAGCATCCTCTCTTTAGACTCAAATACCCCCTCATCATTACAGTGCTACACTGTCCTGGTCTGTGCCATGACAGAGATTTAATCATACTCTCAATGCAAAGAATGATGAAAAATGAAGGAATAGGGAGGGAGTGATGACAGAGAATGAGGCAAAGTAGAGAGAGTTAAATGATGAACAGAAATGACTGAAAAAAAAGATGCAGGGAGACATGAAGCATTTTTTTTTTTTTTAAACTTTGCAGGCACAGCTTGTTCCTTCCATTTCCCCCCATGTTCAGAGTAAGCATGCTGGTCAGCCCACAGTAGCTACTGCATAGAGAGAGGGGAAGAGACGGTAAGAGCGATGATGGGGACAAGCAAGTTAACAAGGCTTTTATCCTGTGATGGTCCCATCTCATTCAAGTGTAATATGGAGTATTATCCCTAAAACCTGCTCCCTGAATGAGTGTCCTCACCAATTGGACATAATGACTAAAATGCTGTGGGTCAGGGTTTACACATTCCCTTGCCTCTCTGCTGTCCAGTTTTATCTTGCACTGTGACCGCTGGATATTATCCATCTCTGCCTCATTCTTCAACTGCGCTGACAAATGGAGTGTTGCAGTGATTTAGTCCATTAGTTGTTTATCTGGCCACTCTTTGGATGTTTGCACGGCTGCAGAGGAAGTCAGATTCCTCTTCCCTCATGATGCACTGCAGACCTGAACTTGGATTATGTTTTTGAAGTCACTCTTGTGTTTTATTGACTCATAACCTTGTTTTTTTTTTTTTTTTTTTTTAATTCTACCATCCAGGAATGAGGGTGACTGTGTTGAGGGCATGGCTGAGATCTTCGACATGCTGCTGGCCACTGCATCCCGTTTCCGCATGCTCAAACTCAAACCTGAGGAGTTTGTCTGCCTTAAAGCTATCATCTTGCTCAACTCTGGTATGAAAAAATTTTTAATGTGACTGTTTCTGTGTTTGCAGTTTTTTTGTCACCTTCTTGTGTAACATTTTTCTAAGAAAGCGAGGAGGAGATCTTGCCTGAGACAGAGCTCATAAGCTTCAGGAACGTTTCACCAATAAAAACACGAGTCCCAGAGTTTGACAGCTTTGTTTACATTCGCAGGTTTCAGTCTCTGTTCTCGAGAGTAAATATTGAACAGTGTCAAACTACACCCACAGAGGTGCGGTTCTCAGTGCAGCTCAGACACATTAGGTGAACACAGTGTTCTGGAGAAGGCCTGTACCATCAATATGCCCAATAACTGTTGCCATGACTACAGACAACTGCACAGGGGACTGTGTTTGTGCTGGAGAGTGAGATATCCTATATGTGAAACAGAGAAGACTGAAATACCAGGGAGATGATATCGGCCGTCTCAGCTGCTGGAGCAGGATGAATGTTTAATTACTGAGTGGTTACAAAATTGCCTCCTAAATGAATTGCTATAAACTCATGAGTCACTTCTATTACAGTTCAATAGAATCCTAATATTTTTTGGCCTTTATTCTGTTATGAAATTAATCTGTAACAAATTGAGTTTCGTCATTGCAGTTTAATAATAAAGTACACCACTCCCTTTTCTTGTAAAAACTGAACAATACACAGTGAACTGATATGTTTAATTTGTTAGGTGCCTTTTCTTTCTGCACCGGCACAATGGAGCCCCTTCATGACAGTGTGGCGGTTCAGAGCATGCTTGACACGATCACCGACGCGCTCATACATCATATCAGCCAATCAGGATATTCGGTTCAGCAGCAGGCGAGACGACAGGCCCAGCTGCTCCTCCTGCTCTCTCACATCAGGCACATGAGGTAAAACCAAATTAGAAAAGGCATTAAATAGACATTAGATTAAGACATGTTGCTCTGAACAACCAATCATCCCCAGGAAGAATGAATTAAGAGTAGCAAAAGATCATTCAAAAGCTTATATTCTTTGTAATATGTGTTTTGTTTTGTTTTGTTTTTTTAGGTAAAAAAAAAAAAAAAAAAAAGCAAATGCCTCACCTTCAGACATCAGTTATTCAAGAAATCACAATAGAGCAATTTATTTTACGCTTTTTAAGTCTAGAGCTGCTGAAGTGATAAGTTTGGTGCTGTTTGCTGAGTGACATGCATTTTCTGTGTAGTTACACCCTGATTTACCTCAGTCGTGGCCCACAAACCTTAGATTTTCACCAAAAATAATTAAAACACACTTATAATAATAATAATACATTTTATTTAAAGGCGCCTTTCTGTCACTCAAGGTCACCGTACAGTGTATTAAAACACAGTTAAAAACAAACACAAAATGTGTGTCTTTGTAATCATGAGCTCTGTAATTTTTTTTTGAGAAAATCTTAAATTCAGTTTACTTCAGTGAGGATACCGTAGTGTTTCTGTCACTGCAGGCATACTTTTATTTTTCTATAATGTGGTCTTGAACAGGGATGCATACACACTGAGGTGTCATAATGCACATTCATTTAGCCTTTCTCATATTTATAATGAAGGATAAACAACATTTGATTACAGGTAAACTATTTTGGTAGAAACATTTGAGCATTTAAAAGTACATTTGTTTAAACTCTAAAGGACATTTTTTTATGATCCTAAATATAGTAATTCCATTAAATAATCCCAAATGCAGTATACATAGTCTTCAACAAAAAAGTACTAAAAAGCCATTTGTAAACTGACTGATCTTTTTTTTTTTTTTTTTTAATAATTGTGGTCTGTTTTTAAAGTTTTAGCTTGGACCTCATTGATGCAGGATACATAGAAATAACTAGAAAGTAGACTCTTGTTGGCTTTAGTATTTTAACAGGAGTTTTCGAAATCCAGGTATAAAATTGGAAACTGTCAGATATATAAATCTGAAATTCTTAGGAAGGTAATTTTTCAAAGAGAGAAAGAGAACAACTGAAACGCCCAAAACTCTTACGATCGTTTTTGTAGTGTCTTCAAAATTATGGTAGTTTTTTTTGTTTTGTTTTGTTTAAAGTTTGAAGATATTCTTTGACTGAAGCCACTTGAATGTCTCATTAACCTCTTGTTTATAACCCCTGCAGCAACAAAGGTATGGAACACCTCTACAGCATGAAGTGCAAGAATAAAGTGCCTTTGTATGACCTGCTGCTGGAGATGCTCGATGCTCACCGCCTCCACCGCCCCGTCAAACCACCTCAGTCCTTGTCCCAAGCCGACAAAGGCCCTCCCTCTGCTAGCAGCATCGGAGGTGGCAGCTCCTCCTCAGCTGGTTCCAGTTCAGGACCTCGAGGCAGCCACGAGAGTCCGAGCAGAGCCCCTTCAGCTCCGAGCGTCCTGCAGTACGGGGGGTCCAGATCTGACTGCACCCTCACCTCATGAGGCCGAGCACGGCCAACAATCACAAGTGGTTTTGTGGATAAAGTATTAATTTTGGGAATCAAAGTTAAAAGATATGTTTGATTTCATTTCACTGTCAAATTATTTATAAATAAGATAAAGGGATTTTATAGTGAACAGGGAAAGGTTCCTCCTTTAACTGCACTGAATTAGTTTCATCTGATTTTTAATGCGGTTAATCTTTTTCGCTCTTTCATAATGTCTGTTATTTTTAGTTGGTCGTCAGGAGCTTCATCAGTACCACCTTTTATTCCCAAATAGCCCTTGTTAGATCATAATATTGCATCCTGTTAGCTATGGTGATTTTAAAAATGACGAGCAGCTAATTTTTCTGTGTATTTGTCTCGACCAAAGTGCACTTCCTCTTGGATTAAAGAGGCTAATGGGCATTAGTTTGACTTTTGCATATAACAGATAATTACACATAGTCATTAAAGACTAAACATCAGGTATTGTGTACATTTAGTGTACATGTAATTTTAAACTTATTTGAGAAAAGAAAGATCAAACTCTGAACTGGGCTGTGGCTGAGAGTTGATGAATTTTGCATAATTTAAAGAAAAGTGAGCTTAAACACAAGAATACTGACAACATGATAAAGAAAGCCAAGATGAATCGCTGGCTAACTTTGTTATTTAGTGATTCTTTGCTTACTTGCAACACCTTTTTCCTCTGAATTTGTCTGTTAAATACGTGAGTATTTGTGATTGTGTGTCCATGTATGTGTGCGTGTTTATTATTGAAGAGAGAAACTGGGAGCATTGCTTAATTTGTTGCATAGATTTGTGTTGATGCAGTCCATTGTTTGAGCCTCATCAAAACCACAACTTGTTAATCTTCATCCACTAATTCAGTGACGGCAAATTGACTTTGGGAGGATTTACTCATCCATGAGCCTAAATTGGACAACTCGTATGCAATTGTTTTCATTTCTGAATCATATTTGGCTGGAGAGAGAAGATATTTGATGCGAATGTGATCAAATGTTTTCTTTCTCAGTTCCTGTGTGTTAGGTATTAGTGGAACTTCATAGTTCACAAAAAAAATAAATAAAAATCTACAGGGCTAAAACAGAGACACAAACCTGATAAATTTACTAGAACAGAGTAAGACAGAAGTCCTAAAAGGGTTTAGACAGTGAAGTATTATAGTTACATTTATGAGTTAATAACTCATAACCCACGAGGAATGAACATAACCAGTCCTCACATAAAGTCAAAATTTACTCCCAATTATATGTAAATTAAAAAAGGAGTACCAGTATTCCAGGATTTATTTTTAACCTGTGCCTTATTTTTTTCCCGATATTTGCAAACTGACTCTCACTTGTGAACATACAGGAACAAAATTCTTTTGGCAAATAAAATACACATCTTACTGAACATCAAATCATTCAGTTTCCTTTTTTTTTTTTTTTTTTATTTAATTAAATTTCTTTTTAACAATGGAAATGTGTACCCTCTTGAAATTTTAAGAAGTTTAAGGGAATGGTTCAGTTAAGACTAACAAGAAAGAAAACCCTGGGTTTGGGGGAAAAAACAGCCAATTGGAAGCAGCGGACAAAAGGAAGAAATTAAATGAAAGAGAAATGAAAATGGAGGGAAAAAACTTGTCGCTCCATATTATAATCAAACAAATTTGTGTATATTTAATGTTACATGACAACACAGTGTTGGAGTCATTATCTTTGGGATACTGTCTAACCAAGTTTGGAATAATCTGAAAGCAAATATTAGACCGATCTACTGCT
This sequence comes from Hirundichthys speculiger, assembly GCA_018398805.1. Classification (NCBI taxonomy): domain Eukaryota; kingdom Metazoa; phylum Chordata; class Actinopteri; order Beloniformes; family Exocoetidae; genus Hirundichthys; species Hirundichthys speculiger. The sequence continues at coordinate 1,418,146 of JAGFBZ010002379.1, read as the reverse complement.
GTAGAGGAATCTGGTGTTTCATATTCATGCCTTTTGGAAAAGAGACACTTTACAGTTTCATGTCCAGACCCTTGCTACGTGTAGCCACACCACAAAAATATATTTTCTTCAGAGGGAATCTGGTTCCTGTAGCTCAGCATCGGTTACTAACCTCAGCTGCAACTTCAAGCTAGATGCTGACAACCAGAGACCCAGGCTCCCTCTGTTGCTTTCCCATCTCTGTATGTTTATAAAAAGTTGTGCAAGAAGCACTCAGATTCTTGGAAATTTTCCTCAATTATTTTTTTTTTTTGTTTTTTTGCAGTCATACCATATGTGGTCACTTGCACTTAGAACGAGGAGGCTCTTTTTCCTTGAGGAAGGGTTGTCATAGATGTTTCCTCTTTCCTTTAAATACTCAAATATGCCACCTCTCTGGGCCATTAAATGCTAGTCATCTTATTTTTAAATGAATTATTAGGAAGGAAATTTTTTTTTTCTCAGTTGCAGTGCAGTCTTGTGTTGACCAGTTTGATTTGAGCATAGCAGAAATGTGTGGAAAACAGAGTTTGGCCACTTAAACCAAATTAAATGTAAATTGAACCAAATGATGACATCATACGCTGAGGAAAATCTTGTTCATTAGCATTTGTCTTCTGTGCCGATATCTTTAAGTCAAGTCCAACAATACGCAAAAATAAATACTTTATGTTTTATTATTTGCAAAGAGAGTATTTTTCATTAATTAGCAAACTGTACATACATAAATAACCATTTTCATAATTTTTCTTTTTTTTTTTTTTTTTTTTTTTTTTTTTTTTTACAGATTCTGATGTTTCATCAGTGGAGAATAATTATCGCACTTATTACAAAGCACACTTTTTCATGTTACAGCCATCTACTAAAACACCATCAATGATTGTTTGGCTTCCTCAAAAGCAGGGAATTTTCAAGTGCATGCTCAAACAAAAAGATAAAAAAAACAAAACAACAAAAGACGGCCGTATTAAAAGGCATTTCAGATAAAAGCAGTTGATTTTTTTTTTTTTTTTTTTTTTTAACCATGACATTTTTTATTTATAATTCCCCAGTTCGGTAAATACTGAATACAAAAACTGAAATAAAAGCCTGGGATTTTGGGGAAAGAAGTCTGCCATCTTGGCTCGACGGTTTCAGTGCAGTACCTTTGACAGTGCTAGAAGTTCAATTTCGAAACTAAAGTGAAGACTTCATTTCCAAAGTCAGACAGATTCTTTTGAAAAAAGAAAATACTTAGTTAAACCTCATCCATTCAGAAGTTTTTCTTTTTTTGTGCCGTTTCATTTTGTCTGAGCAGATCTTCAGGTGCGTCATTTTGGAATGAAACTCCACCAAAGACTGAATGATTGCTACTCAAAGTGTAAATCTACTCTACATTTTACAGGTACAATATCCCACACTGACGGTGGCACCTTAGCTTAATCGGCGCTAACAAGCTATTAGCAGATTGAACACTAAATAAATAGTAGCAGCACTAGATATCAAGGACAAAAAGCACAGTTGACTTTGGCTCCCAACATACAGTATATAAATAGTGCTTTGTTTTTCAATGATTTGACTGGTTTTCTCAGAAACCTTAAAAATAAAAATGCACATTTAAGTTAAAACAACATGAAATATTTGGACTGAGGAGGAGGCGGGATCTCCAGGAGAAAGTCCACTTATTCTGGAGAGTGCTTCTTTAAAGGGTTGAGGTGATTTTTCAGGAGATTGGGTGTGCAACGTTAGTGGGACAAGTTTGCATAACACCTTTGAATTTCTTCATAATGCAAGTTGCTCCCCAGCAGGGGAAGAGTATGCTGCTCTAGGGCACAGGGTGAAGAGGAAACATTCACAAGAGTCAGTGGAGTCCTTGGCAAAGCGGTAGGTAGGTTAAGTTTGCCGCTCCTCAAATGGGCGGAGGTCCATTGGTGTAGCGCAGCATTGGATGGAAGGAGCGGGCAAAGTTGTTGGCGTAGTGGCAGCTGTAGTCCTCCTCCGTCATGGGCACCAAGCAGGCCAGGCCGATGAGGAGCAGCAGGAACAACTGGACAGGGAGAGCGGCCCTGAAAACCCGGAGCAGGAAGGAGCGATCCTTTGCGGAGGAGGAGGAGGACATTGACGAGGAGACACCATCCGGAAGGTCAGAACGGGAGGAAACGCAGCCAGCGGCGCCTCGTGATCTGCTCCGGCTGCAGGAAGACAGACAAACGTGAAACACAGCAGAGAGGCGGCCTGAGTTCACAAATATTTATAAATCACCACTATACAGCGGTTGAAACTGCAAAATTTGAGTGTCCTATTTGGTGAATAAGTGTTGTGGATTAAGGAGAGTCGTACTAGTACGCCACAAAACATAATGTACACTTGCAGTGGAAAAACAGAATCAACATCTTTTTTTCTGTTTGATAAGCTCCTTGATTGCGAGAACTGAAATCATTGATTGTGAATAACAGAGAGAAAGTGTGGTTTGCATTAAATCTGGTGAGTATGTTACAGTGAACAGTTTTGCAAATACTGCTAAAGCCAAGTCTGGCAAAAAGATCATACTTAACAGTGAACAGAAAGAAAGGCAAATATACAAAAATGGAGTAAATAGACGCAGTTGGAGAAGTCAAAGGACTCACAAAGATCTCCAAAAAGACCTGTACACACAGCTAACACATACATCAACGATTCAACCACAAGTATTTGGAGATAGTGGGTCCCGACTCCCTGGAGGGAGGGGACTCTGGCTTTAGAGCCGACTATGTGAGAGTTCAATGCCACGTATCATTCCAAACAGAAAAAGGAGAAATGCCAAAAGCGTCTCCAGAGATTTCCACGCTCAGAGCCAAGTTTCAAGGGGGAGGAACATTATGTTCTCACTGCGACTCATCCTCACTGAGGCTGAAGGAGGGTCAAAGAGGCTCACATCCCTTCATCCACTCAGTCTGCAGCCAATTACAATTATTCTTCCCTCTTCCTACAATACTGCAGCTGCAAGGAGGGATGTGTGCATCCTGTTTTATGGCCAAACATCACCTCCTGCTTTACTTAATTTAGTGGCCCATTGGTATATGATCTTAGCATGTCAGTAGTTTCTGCTTCTCCTACATATGAAGTAATCAGGGAAACAAAGTTATTATAGTTTTGGTTAAACACTCATTACTGGCTGAGTCTTCATCGAGTCTGTGTGTTGATGAAAATCAGAAATGTGAGTCAGGAAAGGTAAGAGTCAGATGTAGGTGCATTAAGAAGTCTGGAAAGGAAATAGAGGAGACAGAGGGAGTTAACGTAGCAGGAAACTCAGCAGGAGTTAACGCATCATATCCTGCTGTAAAAGTACGAAGAGAAAAGAAACGGGAAGGAAACGGGAAAAAGAATAACAAGGCTCAGGACCGGAACTGCCGGTGGTCACCGAGTCTGAGTTAATGCCATCTAGTGGAGGATGAGGGTACTATAAAGGCAACTTCAAAAAAAGGAGAGCAAAGAGCATGATGGGGTAATAGTTCATGATGCCATTTGGAAACGCAGCAGTGCAAAGTGAAGCAGTGAAATAAAACATTTAAAGGAGAAAGGATTGGCCTGATGTAGGCGATTCCCCACTCATTTAAGAGCTGACAACATGGTCTCTAGAGTAAAGGAAAATGATGGAACACTGGCTATGGCCATGAAGCATTTAATAAAGAAACTATGAATCAAAATTATGCGCTAACGCCAAATCTTTGGCAATGAAAAACAAATTGCCTCACTGTGTTTCAGGGATTTGAAAATAACTCATTTAAAAAAGGTTTCTGGGCAGGTGTAGCTGTGGTTCCATCATCTTTCAGTGCTTCTAGAGTCCAGGAGAGAGGTACCTGTGACGCGGCCAGCTCTCAGGGTGTCCTGGGTGGGCCTGACTACTTTTGCCTCGGGGCTGTATCACGTAATGAGCAGGGAGGGGCAAAAGAAAGAAAAGAATGTTTCAGTCAAGGGCAAATAAAGACAAAGCTTCAGATGAGAGAAAACCAAATAACATAAAGAGAGCCATAACATCGCTAGGGAAAGAACCATCAATAATCAAAAAGCAGCAACATAACCAGTGACGTGATTGAATTTCTGAACCAAGAAATCTGGCTTCTCAAGAATAAATCCTAAGATTCAGTTCAAATGAATTCATGAATTTCAATACTTGACCGGAATTTACAGTATTACTTGGTAAACAGTATCTTTCTCATGCATGTCCTCCAAAAGTAGACATTAAATTTCCACAATTAAATGAAAAGCCAGGTTTTCTTGTAAGTTTCAAGGCAGCATCTCAACATCTCATTAAAAAAAAAAAAAAGGTGGGAGAAATCAATAATAATTTTATGGACATGTTAGCAGAGCAATTGCAAGGGGAAAAAATATTTGCTTTCTAAAAAATAAATGGGATGGGAATATCTATAAAGTGTCTATTTGGAGAAAATAATGGAGTATGCAGCATCAGGAGGGTGCAGTCATTTTGATGTTTTCCTTTGATAGCACATTATGAGGATTATAATTACCAGTCGTTTGCGACTTTGGACGGTGACCTGTGACCCAGCGGATTCACATATTTCTGATTTGAGAGTTGTTACTGGAAGGAAGTCCTGAAAATAAACAAAATAACATTTTCACTTTTATAATTATGTAAAAAGGAAAACCAATGCTGCAACATAAATTTAGACATCCTGCAGTAGGTCAGTCTGACCTGTCGTGTGTTCGCAGACTCCAGTCTCTTGTCTAGCTCCTCCAAGTCTGAGCTAACCTCCCTCAGCAGAAGTCTCAACCTGTTCCAGATGACGTGAACCTTCTCCTGGGCCTCCAGGCACTCCCTGCCCTGAGGCCGGATCTGCTCCACAGCCTGCGACTGCAGCAGCAGAGTCTGAGGTTTAGTGTTGACCAGCAGCTGAGTCGACAGCTCCTGAAGGGACGACACTTTCTGCTGGAGAGTCCAGCAGCTCACGCTTGATTTGCTGTGGGACAATGAAGCAAACAGAGAAGTCGCTTACAGAGTGTCTGCGTCCTCATATATAATCTCTAAGTTTGATAACATCTCTGTTTATGTCTTGGTATCTTTTACCGAAAAGAAGAAGAACTGAATACCTAATTTAGTGTATCTTACTTTATCAATTATTTAGATGTTTGTGATGTTATCAGGTGAAACAAGTTGTTTGCATTAACAGTTTTTTTCTTTTTAATCCTGTCTTTTGGAGAGCTTTGGACTCCATTTTGGTGTTAAAATGAATAATTTTCAGTGTAGGGGTTTCAAAACGTTAGCAGCAACTTCATCAGTCTCAGTTTTATCCAGGACTGGCCAGACTGGGTGGTTCCTGTTGGGCCTTGGAGGACAAATCCAATGCATTGCTGGAGGTCTGCTGCAGTGTACTAGCCAAACAGACCAGCAGCATCTGTGAATGAGCCAGTACTGGCTGATGCTGAGCAAGTGTTCAAGCTCAGCATCAGTGTCAGTTTGCTTCAATTCTCTCTGACAGAATCAGGGTTTCAGGTGTTGATAAAATATGTTAGATCAGACTGTGGACGAGGGCTGGTGAAGGACACATTCACTGTCACTCACAGACACACAAGAAAACTAACATCTGCTATAAAATCAAGCTGCATACACATCTGACTGAGACAGCGTTAAATGAGGCGTACCGTCAGTGTTTTGTGATGGGCTCGTAATGTTTCAGCGTCAGCTTTTTGAGGAATGGGCACCACCTTGTTCCTTCTGCGGTCGATGTTCTCCAGCCACAGCAGCAGACCGTGACTCATCTCATGAAATTCCTGAAAAAGAAATAATATGTTTTAAGTAGAACCATTTTTTCTCTCTCTCTTTTTTTTAGTTCGGTCATGACAGGAGAAAATGTATTGATAGAAAAATGTAAAATGCTGTAAATTCTGATTACGTCATGATGAAGATGCAAAGAGGCACTGCGTACACTTTTTTTGTCTTTCCTATTTTTTTGTGTTTGAAGAAATGCAGCTCAAAAATGAGAGTAAAGAAGTAGAGAAACCAAACTCATTCTGCTGCAGCCATTGTTGGCAGTACCTGGCATTGCATCAGTGCCCTCTGCAGCTCCTCCCTCCAGTCTTCCAGTGAGGTACCAAGCCGATCCCAGCGCGAGTTCATCTCTTTCAGCTGGTCCCGCAGCTTCCATGCCTCTTCAGAGTCAAGCTCTGATTGGAGGAAGTCTGCACTGCTCAGGTTGATGGACAGGACCTCTGACTTATGAGCATCCATGCTCTTCTGCAGCTCCTGGTGGGAGAAGTTCAATTAAATCTGGTATATGCATGTGGGGCAAAACATTTTTATAGTGGTGCTTAGTCATGAGCAAGATCAGACTTTGTGGTGCTACTAGATAACATAAGCTGAGAACAACATGAAGTGCAAGAGTGCAAAGATTAAAGTTGTTAAGTGGTTTAGGATACAGAACGTGTGGGTTATGTAGCTTTCGATGGATGTATTTATATGATGCTGACATCTGGCCTAAGACTATACAGACACAATCAAGTGCTGAAAAGCTTAGCTGTGGTTTTGAAAATAAACGCAGTCAAAGTTTAGGAGGTTTTAAGAAGCAGAGTGTGGTAATCCGATTTATGCTTGAGGGGGAGAAGTATGGAGGTAAGAGGTAAGCAAGACTTTGGATGTTTAGAAACTGCCAGTGACTGGGAAACGCAGGTAGATTCAGGTGGAAAGCTGGTTGTTCCTCAGGAAATAGTTTGTACCAGATTAAGGCCTGATAGTTTTGTGGTCAGTTAGTCAGCAGATAGTTTACTTCATTGAAATGACAGTTCCCTGGAAAAAACCTTAAATATGCAGACTTGGGGGCAGAAACTAAGCAGAGAGAATGGAGAATTAGGATTTGTCCAGTGGAAGTGGGATGTAGGGGTTTCAAGGGGTTTCATAGTTGGATCAACAGTGTTATTATTGGGGAAAATGGAGTATGGGGACAGAGTTTGAAGAGGGCTAAAAGAAATGTCAGATGAGTCAGCAGTCAGTCTTGGGATTAACTAAATGAAACACCGGTGAAAGGAGGTTCCCACCTGAAGACCTCAAAGACTTATCAATTTTTGCTGCTCCACGCTTACATAGTCTTTTACCGAGTGCTCATCCTTATTTGGAGTACAAGTTTCTTGTGTTTATTTTGACATGAAGCCGAATTATTCACAATAAACTGTATATGTTTGGTCCCTGATGATACGTGTACTAGAACTGACGTAAATATGAAAAAAGTGTGTACCACGCATAAAAGATGACAATAATTTCAAGTGCAAATCAGAGAAAATGTTAAAAAGGTAAATTAAAGTAGGAGATTTTGTCACAGACAGAAATGAAACATATGCACACATGTCTTCTCCAACTTTTACTGCTTTTTTCTTTTATAGAGCAGCAACAGAAACCCAGATGCACATCACACAAACCTTGAGCTTCTTGATTCTCTGCTGGATGATGTGTATGTCGGTGCTGAGATTGAGCCCTCGCAGCTGGCCGAGTTCAGCCTCCGACTGACCCAACCAGGCTCTCATGGTCTGCAGATCTGAGATCAGCTGCTGCCACTGCTGCAGGTTCTGTTTGTGTCTGTGTTTCTCGCTTAGGGACTGAGCCTGGATCAGCTCCCAGCGCTCGATTACACCTACAGGCACAAAAAGAATAGCGTTAATGGAGTCGGCCACACCAGACAGTGAAGCATACAGCGTGTACGCTTGTGTGTGACTAACCTGAACTCTGTGTGTCTGTGCTGGTGGAGTTGGTGAGTCCTGGCATGTCGTCATCCTCATCTTCAGTCAACTCTCCCTCTGCTTTTTTCACTGCGTCTATACTGCCACGACACTCTCCCATCAGACGCATCTGTGAAGATCAAATGAGTTAAATGTGTTTGCTGCATTCACAACACTTTTCAGAAATAACTTTTTTCTTGAAAAATGATAGAAACTTCAAGGCTGTAAAAACTACTACACCAAAATATATGGATTGACTTAAAAAATAATCATTGATACGTTTTACATTGATTAGATTCATGCAAATAAATTGATTTCCTGTTTATAAAAATGTATATCTCAGTAATTTATTAAATATGCATCACTCAGGAGCTGGAGATGTTGATAAACGTGGAGGACTCACGTATCCCATGTACGTGGACTCAATGTCGGGGCTGGAGTGGTTGGTGCTGGCCTCTCGCTGCTGCAGGTGATAGCGTCCTGCATCCAGAGCCTGGTCCAGTTGTCTCAGACTAGTCTCCAGTTGACCCGGCTCACCTGAACAGACACCGCAAGCAGTTTTAGAGAAGTGAAAGCATGACTCTTGCAATGCCAGTTTGTATTAGCATGGGGATGGTGTAAAAAGATGATGGAAATACATGCATTAGTCCGACATGCAACTTAATCACAGGTCATCATCACAGACAGGAAGATTAAAGAAGTTTCACTCTTAATTATACATGATAGGGGGGTGTGAACAACATGCAATGACTGTAAGCAGCATTTAGTTGCAGTGTATCTTCACATGCAATTCATCAAAATATTTTTTCCACATGGTGGAGCATTCCAGCCTGAATATTGCCTCCAAATGTTTTAGTGAATATCTGTTAAAAATAAGCAGCATTTAGTTGGAGATGATGGCATGCTGTTCTCCTAACTCATGCTGTTTCGTACCAGAGGATGATTTCAATGTGTTCTCAGTCAGTTTTATATAGGCCTCTGGGCTCTCTGGGATAACTACATCTGGGAAGAGAGACACAACATTCACTACGTATATAATGTAGGCATGATTGGATGAAAGCAGTATATGAACTATAGTGAGCTGAGACTGACGCCTGATCTGTATGTTTCACTGACTCTTACTCTGTCTATTCTGTCTTTGCCAGAAAGTCATCTTATTAAGAAGAAATTTCTCTCCATTTGTACATTTATTGGACACCAAATTATGATGTATTTAAGGTGTTAAGAAAACAGTTGAATCCACCAGAAATAAAATTAAAAAAATCGTTAAGCAAATTATCTTCTGTTCAGTCAGTCGAGCCAGACCAACCTGAGAGCACGGTGGCAGCTGTTCTCAGATACTCATCATCTTCCTCTTGCCCTCGGCTCCTCTTCTCCCCAATGCCTCGTCCTCCAGGACTCTCCAGGCCTCTGCTCAGGTCATAGTCGTGGTCCCACTCCAAGGGGATCGAGTCCACGCTGGCTGGTGTGTCTCGTCCAGAGCGGTCAGCCCGGATGAGGGCTGCTGTGGCTGAGGCCGGGCGGCTGGATGTTCGTGGTACGTTGGAGTCACCCCACTGCAGTTCGGAGTAATCTCCACCTTCCTCAATATCCAGCTCTCTGTCTGAACCATCGAGTTCATCATCCACCAGCTGGAAGGGGAGATGAGAAGAAAGTAGCAGAAAAGCAAAAAGAAAGGAACCGGGTCAGTCTCTTACAGCCGATAGTTTTACAGTATTTAATGAAGCCTTCAGTCTATCATTGCCTATATAAGATATAAGATTTGAAAAAGGCACTGTTATTTCTGGTGTACGTGCATCGTTCACTCACAGGCAGTCGCGTGAGCTTCTTGTAGTATCTGTCCACTCGTCCAAACACTTCCTGGCAGTATCTCTGCAGCTCCTCCAGCTCCTCCTCGATGACGGCTGCGTCTAGAGGTTCACTCTTCTCAATCAAAGCTTCGCCCTGCCTAAACACCAGCTCAATTTTTGCTGTGTTCAGATAGATCTCCTGCTGGAACGCCTGGATAAACACATATTAATCTATTATTATCTCTTTAAAGTTGGTTCCAGAAAGGAATCTGAATAATGTAACCTGTTAAAAAAGAGCCTATTTCCCATCACAGCTGAGCCAGTGTCAGTGGGGCAAGTCAAACTGATCAAGATTTTCAGTTTACAGTGATGCAGTCAAGGATTCTTTAAAAAGGAAAACAATTCAAAGATGATGTCAGTTCTTACCCGGAGCTGCTTTATTTTGGCCTGTACATCACACTCAGAGAAGTGCTCTATGTTGGTTAACTGGAGGTCCATCTCAGTGAGCCACACCTAGGATGCTGTCCCGGGCCGTCTCAAACTCCTCCCTCTGGCTAATGAAGTGCTGTACAAACAGATGCAAAGAAAAAAAATAAATAAATGAATAAATGATGTGGAATTTAAAAAGTTCTGAATATTAGTTTTTAGTACTTGCAGCGTCCAAAACAAAACAGTTTGAGAATTCAAATGAGAGGAAATTACATCTTAACACTGTTAACTGCAAAACGATCTCAAAACCCTGAAAGTATATAAGCCAGCAGCTCAGACTGTGCTACCTTAAGTCTGCGTAGGATGGCTGCGACCCTCCTCTGCAGGTTATCCCATCGTCTGTTCCCATCATGCACCATTTCTCTGAGACGGCAGGAAGAGTCTGTGCGGTTTTCCCGGGCCAGACGGCGGTACTGTTTGTTGATGAGCTCTAACTGTGTCAGGCATTCCTGAACCTGACGCTGGAAGGCCTGTCAGAAAACATTTTTTCCGTAAGAGCTCAAAAAAAATTTTTTTGAAGCAAAATTTGAATCAGATAATCAGGGAAAATTTCTTCTTTCTTCAATTTTATTTACTCTTATTTACATCAGCGTCAACATTTGTCCTAAAATTCAGTGTTAAGCTAAAATTGAGTTTCTAGTCAGGCATAAACACCGTGCGTGGGAATAGCCCAGGCCAGACAGTCGGCTAGCAGGAATGTGCACGTGCACGTGCACAGTGATGGATTGCAACAGCTGAGCAGACCAGTGCAAACGGGTTTTTGCAACATGACACTCATCTTTAGCTCAGTTTCCTCTGCATTGCTGTAGTTGTCACTGTCTAGAGTTTCTTTGGATTTTATCTGAGCAGCAAACTTAGAAGAACTTCACAGCATTCGCCTTTTAAGATATCATGAGCAAATCCGAATCTTTTCCACGAACTATTGTGTGTATGAGGAAAACCCGCTGGAGTCATAGTTGCCATTTATTCCTGAATATGGAAATGCTCATAAATGTTTTTTAAAAAAAGACAAACCTCAAACTTCTTAAGCTCCTCTTTTGCGACGGTATAGAGAACTCCAGAGGAGTTGGGCAGGGCTGCTGTTTTTTCTGAGGTCCTCAGCCAGTCCTCAAACCTGGAGTAATCATCTAGAAACTTCTGCCACAATCTCCATGTCTCCTCAATCCTGTGCAGAAAAAAATTCAAGACATGAGGGAAGCGATGCCTCACCCTTTCTGTACGATGCATCTGAAATATACATATGATTGTGGTATTATTAGTTCGCTGCAGCAGTAGTGTACTTTAAACTCTAATCAAAGGAATGTTTCCAGAACTGGTTGAGGGTGTGTTTGAATTTCACCACCAGCATGTATTCAAAGAAAGCCAGCTGTAATGTGAATTGAAACTGACTTGAGCCGCCTCTCCATGGACATGGCACAGATGTTTCTCCAGCGTCTGTCTAGCCCTCTGGTGGCCTGCTGGATGGAGTCACACTCAGTCTCTGTAGAGCAGGCATCACAGTCATGCAGCAGGACTTCACACAGGTTTAACACCGACGCCACGCCTGTGCTGTGCTTCTCTATGTCTCGCTGCAGCTCCTGGAAAACATTCAGAGTAATGACTTCAGTTTTCTGCACTATTTAAAAGAGCAATTGTAATTATTTGGCTTTGTTTCACACATGCTTGATCCTATGTGCTATAATAAAGATCAAGCTCATCTTATACTACAAATGAGTCCAGTAATGTCTCCTGATTCTGTGCAGATGGAACATGGTCTCCCTGCTGAACTACAGTAAATCCAAGTGTAAGATAACTCAGCAGCTCTGGAGAGGAAGGAGGTCAGTGGGGTCCCAGAAACTAGTCCAGATTTAGAGCAGCATTTTGGCTGCAGGACGGCTACTGACACCAACTACAGTTAGCGATGGATGCATGAGTCATGCTTTGATGTACTCATGTGCTTGAGTGTCAGTCTTTCTTCACAGCTACAGTTTGAGTCATGTGGTCCTGCTATACGTTTGTTTTTGCAGGGGAATAATAATGCAAATACTCTATGTGCTGCGTTGTGACAGTGAAAATGCACTAAGTAGGTGTGCATAACCACATTTTGACTGAGATCTGAAAAACATTTAACACTCAAACAGAGAACAAGATGCTGAAATTTGAAGCCCTGAAAACATATAAATGATATACTCCATGCAGCCCGGGGGAGCTTGTGTGTGCAGTTACATGCCTGCTGTTGGTTGAGTTTCCTCTGGATCTCCTGGTCGTCGCAGGTCTCGTAGACGATGGGCCTGGACAGCTCGGTCTCGATGTGAGAAAGCCAAGAACGCAGGCTGCTCATATTTTTGTCTAACTGCTGCACTGCCACAAGGGTCTCCCGCAACTTCTTCACCCTGATGCAGAGACAGAGTCAGAGGGGAGGTTGGTGTCAGGACACGGGACGACTCAAAACAGTATGTTTATCCCAGACATTAGTATCAAAGACATGAGAGTCTATTAGAATAAGCTCAAGATAAAAGAGGAAGTGTCTGCTCTTTAAATTCTAAGGTCATATACATCGGGACATTGGAAAAACTGAATCATCTGGTCCTCACCAGGTCTTTAAATTAGATCAATATAACTTCAGATGTTATGTTAGCAAAATGCAAATGTGTATGAAAAAGCATTTGTTCACACCTCTCTTTGATTGGACCACTGCAACACCTTGATTCTTTTAATTTTTAAACACTGCTGTAAATTTGATAGTGTGCTTGGTGCTCATGCAGTCGTATGCACCTTGAATGTTTTCCTCTTGTAAATAGTTTTTCTTGTTGTGAAATGACAGCTCCAGCAAACTTACGGAGTCAGTAAGGATCTGTTTAGTTTTTCCATATGTTGCTCATTGCTTCTGCATTTTGACTTTGTTTTTGCAAACGAAATAAATCACATGGTGTGGAAGTAGAGCATTAAGAGTAAGATGGACACGAGGAATTGTGTCTCGCATCTTAGTGGATCTATTAAACAAAGAGAATACTTGGAATTGCACATGCCAAACATTATCAAAAAAGTATCACTGCAGTCCATAATATGAAATATATATCAGCCAGGAGAAATTCCTTCATTTCTTACATGCATATGTTTATTTCAGAAGTGTAACACCGTGCTTCACCTTACAAATCAATGCAGCTCTCACCATCACACCAAACAGATTTGGTGAGTTAAGACTGAAGGAGTTCAATGCATACAGTCAATTGTTTTTCATGATTGGGCTCTTTAAGTGGGTTTTTAGTGTAATCATAGGATGACTAGATTGTTCCTACAAAAGATGATTATCATGTGCCATGTATTAGTGTATTCTATCAGCTGCACAACACCTCTGGCATTTCCTAAACCTGCTGTTCAGCAAGTCTCACTGTAACATCCCCTTTAAGCACTGATCCGCCAACATAAACTGAAAACAGTTCACATTTGCCAACATGTGGCTTGACTTGCATTCTGTAAACAGCTGCACAGCTGTCAGACATGAGAGTCACATATTATGCTTTCCCCATACCGCCATCAACACTCCTGCTTTAACTTGAAGGGCTTTCACTCTCCACAAGGTGCTAAAAATACACTCTTGTTAAATTAAAAACTAAAAGATATGTTTTTAAACCCTAGCTACACTAGATCTGCCCTCATCATGAGGCTAAAATGACCAAACTCTTAGAAACACTGTGCACCGAGCAGAAATCAAAGACAATTCACATTCAATAAATAATATTAGAAATTTTACCCAACTAACTTCAGCTCAAGTTATATCTTATTCTACACAGAGTAAGAATAAGCAATGCTGATTCTGTTACTGCCCTTAGAGAAGTTAGGAAAAAGTAAAATACAACACAATAAATCTGAAAATGATGAGGAAAATCTGCATGGGCTAAAGGTCAAGAGTCTAATTGCTTATTTTGCAACGACTGCAGTGGTATTTTGCAGACCATCTTAAACAATTTAACAATAAATTCTTAAAATCATCCTGCCTGTTGACATCACAGTCGCAGTCTGGCAGATCCTCCTCGCTCGAATGTCCCGCCATATTATCCGTCCCCCACTCCAAAACCATGGGGGTGCAGAATTCCCAAAAATGACGTGAATATCGGGAAGCACTCGTGTGTCAATCCAAACACTCCTCTCTTTCATGAGCAAGTTCCACATGGGACTCTTTCTAAACTCAGTGTGCACAGAGTGCGAGCTTCAGCAGGTAGAGGAGGGGTGGCACAACTGGGACTCGTCAACAGTTGCCTCTCCAAGGTTAAAAAGAGAATCCAAAACAGGCCTGTGTGTGCGTGTGCGTGTGCGTGTGTGCGCGCGTGCGTGTGTGGTGAGTGCCTGAGAGTGACAAATGTGGCTGTTTCTAAAAAGAGACTTACAGTCAGAGGCATGTGCTGCAGAGCTGGACTGGCCCAGAATATCAGACACAGAAAACAGACTGGAGGAGTGTGAACATAAGCAAAGACCATGTAGCAAAGACATAAGCAACATAAGCAAAGACCATGTGTGTACTTGCATTTCAACGGGCAGCGCAAAACCAGATGAAAAGTTTCCCAGTCAAGCATGTTTGCAGTAGGATTAAAAAATAATCATTGTATCCAATAAAAGAAAGGAAAAAGTAAAATGAGAAAAACGGAAAAGAAAACCGAAAATAGGTGTTTTTCCCACTCGACGAAAACAACAAACTGACTCTCCTTGTTTTTACTAAAGGGGGGATGTAAAAGACAAAGAGAGTGCAGCTGTCTGTGTTGAGGTCAGAAACGGTCCTCCTCCTTCTGTCCTCCTTCCAGTACCGTCCCAGAGGGCAGCAGATGACAGAAAGCTGAGGAGGGCTGCGGGGACAGCTAGAGTCACAGTTTGGGTCAGGCTTTTATCTTTTACCCATTTTTGATTAATAAAATAAAATAAAAATCAGCACAAACATAATGAATCCTACAAACTAAAAACTGCTTCAAATGTGTTTTGGAGAAACACAAAAAAAGGTGCACGGACGCAACCAGGGGGCCAAAGACGACGACAAAGGAAGAAAGTCGAAGAAGAATAAGGAATGTGATCTCATTCTGCTTGATGTGCAGCTCCACTGAGTGGATTTCCTCCTGACACCAGCAACGAACTCACAAAGTGACTCAGCAACACTGTGGAAAAATTAGTTCCCCATAGTTGTGGAGTCAGTTCCTGACATGCCTCAGCCGTCTCCACTGACGGGCTGGGATGACAAGGGTCAAGTGCTATCTCAAAAAACTATTAGCGTAGCTTCTGAGTTACTTCTAGAACATTGAAAAGTAAAGCCATCCAAGCTGTATATTTGGTTTCTTGACACTTTGGAAGTATATCTCACAATCAAACAAAAACTGATAGCATACATTTTTCTTCACATTATGCTTATTTCCCTCCAACTGATGATGACTAAAATCAGTGCCATTAACAACGATACCATTTAAACCATATGAGACAGTTTAGGACACGTTTGCTGAATGGTTTTCTGGTTTGCACACCCACCTGGCTGCAATAAGGTCCAGCAGGTGCTGCCAGCGCTCGCTGACTTTGCTGAGTTTGTGCTGGATCTCAGATGCCTTGCTGTCTTGGCTGGCCCTGGCCAGGCGCTCGCCCATCATCTGCAGCTGCAGCTTGTTCTCTTGGGCTACACTGATCTCCTCTTGGTAGTCCTGGTGGAAAAACATCAAATATGATCAACAATGTCTCCTCTTCTTGACGTGTGTATAACTAATCTGTGCTTCTAGCCACATATATTTCTATATAGACTGTAAGCTGAAGTTACCTTCCGTAGCTTCTCAATCATCTCTTCAATACTGATGTCCCCATTCTGAGAGACTTTGCTCTCCATCTGTGTGAGCCACTCACACAGTTCCTTGTTCTTCTCATTGAAAACGGCCCACTCATTCAACTTTTCGCTCACCTGTTGCCTGCGCAGGGAAAGCTGAGGGGACAAAGGGGACACAAAGTGTTTGTTTGGACAGAGGACAAGGAAAAAAAAAAAGAAGAGTAAGGAAAACATGAGAGAAAAGTGGAAGTAATTAATACATGAATAGGAGGTAAATAAATTGATAGTATTGATGGAAGATTTAAAAGAAAAAGCTATGAAATAAATGGATGAGATGGCACAGTGTAACCTAAACTCAGGGAAGGTAACGTCATAAAACTGACTCATGCAACAAGCACAACACACCAAAGCTTTATTAACTGCTCAAATCCTCTGTCAGTATTAACCAAACACCCCATGCCAGTAACACAAAGCTCAAAATAACACTGCTGGTCCTCTCATGCTTGCAGTATTAACCACGAATATGGAAAGTAAGCAAAGCTCGACTCTCACTCTGACAAATACACCACAGTTGCTATTTCTGTCTATCTACAAAAACAACTCGCTCTGGTTAAGAACATTAAAATTATGGCCCATATTACTCAAGAGCCCATTTTAAGCATATTCACAGGGTTTTGAAGAGGTTTCCTATCAGGTACACACTTAAACTATGGCATCATTTTTTTTATCGCAATCTGTTTGAAACATTTAGTTTTAGCTCCTGCCTCTTTGAAGCTGCCTGAAAAAGACCCACACTGCTCTCATTGGTCATCTGACTGATCGCAAACAGTACAGCTTTGAATTCTTTGTTTGAGGCGTGCCACAATCCCTAGACTGACATTGTACAAATGTGCAATGTAGTGATATAGCTACATAATAGAAAGCAAGCCTGGAATAGCAACAAGGTGGTTCATGCAGTTCAGTTGCAGAGACATAAGGGAGACAATCACTCCCTTTAGTGTGTACTTTGCAGGCCTTTAACATGCACAAAAAATATACTGTTTCCCTGTGAAGGACCAAAAAAAAAAGAAGGAAAAAAAGCATGTGAGATATAAAAGTTTAATTGATTTAGCATCTTTTGTGAATGCCTAAGCCAAACAGAATCTTAAAATCTGTGAGAATGGAAAAAAAAAATCTATAGGTAAATCTAATGCACTCAGAATAAGCATTTTGAGTAATTATTGGGAAAAAGAAAATAACAAGCATATATTTGTACTGTGCGTGCATACCTGATGGGAAACCTCTTCCCATTGACGCTGTAGCAGCTGGAGGCGTTCCTGGAGGACTGTGATGTCATCCACACTGACCACGCCCTCTAAGGAGTCTCTCAGCAGCAATAAGGAAGTAAGGTCATCGGTCCAGCCTTCCACCCCAGTCTCCAGCTCCTGCATCCATAGCAAGAAATTCACATGCACCTCCTTGAATGTAGAGTCATAAACTGCAGAAGCCTGTCAAAAGGGATCAGGGCCCCCAAACCAGCAGCCACAGTCAGCAACAGAGCATGACTACTGAAGCTCAGCTGCTTCACCACCAGAAATAGTCACAATACAGAAAACAGCCTGTGAATATTACAGCAACGCAACTTAAAAATACAGAAAAACTAAAAAGATGTCTGTCTGAAAAAGCACACAAACCACAGAAAAACCTAACAGTCCATGTAAAAAAAAAATCTCCAATCAAAGGTGAAGGATAAGGCAACAGACGCGTCTAACCTTTTATCTCCTCCTCCTCCGTCACTCTGACAATTCTGCTGTGGTGTAATCATTTGTGGACCCAGAGAATGTCTCCATTACACAACATGCGCACAAAAAGGAAGCACACCAATGCACACATGCATACATACGCCTCCAGAGCAAATGAGGATGCTCTCTCTCATGCGCATGCATTCTCTCTCTTTCTGCTTCCCCACCCCCTCTCTCCTCAGCTGATGCTATGTGCAGCTACACTCACAGTCCACCTCCTCCTCTCCAAGGGGCTGAGGACGTGCCGTGCATGTTTCCTGCATGCATGGCATGTTCTCATGTTCCAATGGTTAACAACAGCTGAAAGTGATAGTAATGCTCCACAAATTAAAAGATTTCTCAAGGAACAAATAAAGAAAATGGAGTGCTGAAATTATTTACTCACAGCTTCAGTAAGAACTCTATTCTAAAACAATTATTTGTAGTTAGAAAAATACCAAGCATCATTTGAAAATGGCATAAATTCCAGATACGCTGCTGAAGGTTCTTTCAGTTAGATAAAACTAGCCTGGCTACTGAACGAGCAAGGTCATATGATGGCAAACAGATGGATACAAATGTTTTTTTTCCTCTGCTGATCTGTCTGTTATCTGTTTGTCCCTGCAGCCAGATTAAGCAACTAATTAGAGGACAAGTCTGAGTCCTTGGATGTGTGTTTATGTGTGAAAGCAGGGAAGAGTTCAGCATGTGTTTTCCAAAAGAAGAAGGGAGATAAACGTGCTATGTAAAAATATAACTACAAGGGTTGATTTAAAAAGAATAATAATAATTATCATCATTTGATTGTGCCTGTGTGTGTGTTTGTGTATTGTTTTCTTCTCACCTTGCATCTTGATTTGCTCTGAGTGTAGCTCCTCGTGGTGGTCAGGCAGTGGCCCAGAGAGCTTTCTCTTAAAGGCCCTCAGTTTTTCTAATGACACATCTATGCCTTTCTCACATCGCTCCCAGTTCTGAAAAAACATAGAAAGAAAAAGAATTAGAGTGAAAGCACACGCACACACACGCTGACTGCAGACCTTGTCATGCACAGAGAAGTCTCTATAAATTATTCCTGTTGCTGCAGTAGCGACATCAGTAGAACACACAATCATAAACTCCCCCTTCAAACACTCAAGCACAAATCAACGCTAGCCTGAAGTCAGACCCCATCACTTATCATGCCATAGATGGCCCTTTCTGCTCCACACCTCTCGAGCAGCTTCATGAGAAAGAATGACAAAGCACAAATCCAGCAGCCCAAAAAGAGAATTAAGAGCTCAATAACAAAAACAGGAGGTTGTGCTCCAAATGGAATGGATTATGGCTATTTTTAGGATCCAACAGTTTAGTTCACAACAAAAAGTGGTAATATTTGTTAACATGTTTTTTTAGAAGTATACCTGAAGGGAGAGATAGTCACAAACTAGATGTCTAAGTGAAAGCCAAGGAAGACAAAAGTTAAGACAGTAGCAGATCAACATTATGACCGGAAAAAAACAAAAACCCTAATTTCCTTTATAACTGCACTGCTGAGTCCAATTTTAAACGAGGCACTATCACAGCCTGTAAAATCCACCTCACCAGGTTCACATCATCACAGCTCACTGCAATGTGTCTAACAAAATGAGTGTGCTGATATGAATGTCTGCCCTAGGCTGGCACTTTTACAGCTGTGTTTGCAGAATTTTGCCCTGGTGCATGTGTGCAGAGATGCCTAGATATTTATATAAGGACAGAAAAGCTCCCCATCACTGCACTGTGTCTCTTTCCAAGACTTGAGGTGCAATGTTGCATAATGAATGCCCTAACCTGGCTTCACTGTCCTAGATGCACGACCGAGCAGACTCATTAAAGGCTCAAATGGGCCAGTGCCCTTCAGTACATTTTATAGCACCCCCACACTGCAGAATGCTGGATGCACAGCTTAGCCTGCAACATCTGTGCAAAAGTTAAGCTTGACAAACCTGCAACAGGACATTTAATAATGTAGCACTGTTTTAGCCATCTTTTTTGGCAACTTTAATCAGCAAAATACTAGCCATGCTAAAAATAAACAACCCAATAAATTGCAGATTTATCTAGAGAGCAAAATAAATATATGAAACAGAATGAAGCATTGCTGTTCTTCTATTTCAGGTCATACCTTGAGTAAGCCATGAATCTCCCTCCTCTGGCGGTCAAGATGGTGGTGGGCGTGCCTCCACTTGTCCTGAATCTCCATGAGTTCTGTCTGCAGAGTACCCTCAGCCTTGGTATCAGCTGACAGCAGCAGACTCCTGCCGGCCTCCACGGTCAGGATGTAGACTCCTTGCTGCCTCTGGAGCACTCGCTCCCTCAGCTGGAGGATCAAGGACAGAGACAGGGGGCAGAGTGGATAAGGGTTAACTAGGGGGCTCTACGGTTGGAGACAAGATGAGGTTTATTAGTAAAGATGTAGATTAGTTAAACAGCACCTAGTTCAATGAGCAGTGTAAAAAAAGGACATATAGAATGTTTGAATAGATTTATTTCAGTAGATTGTAAAAGTTGGGGCTACATGATTCTAAAATTAGGTTAAAAGTGTTTTTACACAAATGCTCATTTTCAAGACATACAATCGAAGAGAATGTAACTACTTAAGAAGCAGAGCATGAATGCTAGCGACCGAACACGTTCATAGCTTATTTAATCTAAAAAGTACTGTATTTCCTGCAGCTTACCTGAATCTGACCCAACAGGTTTCTGGCCTGCTGCAGTGCCACCGGTTCTCCGGGCTGATGTATGTCGGTGTCACGCGTCACTTCTTGCAGCCACCGTCGCAGCTTATCTGCCATCTCCTGGTAGTTCTGCCACTGGCGCACCAGACTATCAATGATGCCTCTCCGCTGCTGGGTCCGTCTCACCACACACTGCCACTGGTTGCTCAGCAAAGCCAGCTTCAGACTGAAGTCATCACTGTTGGTGAGACAAGAACCAGAACACAATGTTAGCTGCTCACAACTGGATGTATTTAAATTTCGGTTAGTTTGGTGTATTTTGGTGTTTACCTGTCATCCACGTGACCCTGGTCCAACAGACGATGCCCATCGCTGATGATGGAGTAAAGAATCTGCTGTCTGCTGAACATCTCTGCCTGGAACAACTGCAAGCACACACGCATGAATAAAAAGTTGCACAAATCCAGGACACTGGTTAAACACAAATACACACAGTGACTTTCAAACCTCATGGTCTCTCTGTTGCTCCAGTAGACTAAAATAGTTGCCTGAGATCTCATCAGCCAGCTTCTGTTCAGTCTGAGAGAGGAAATCCATCCAAGCCTCACACTTTTGGAGGAAACTCTGCTGCTGGAGCAACACTGACTGAAATTTACTGGAGACAGACAGAGCTAACATCAGAAACCTGCACATCTTTAGGAGATAAGTCTGGCATTACTGTAGCAACAACGTCCAGCTTTATTGATCCTTTTCATTTGTGTATAAGCCAATATACTGCATACATAAACATTCATCAATAATGGGTAAACTCTCAATTATTATCAAAAGATCAAGCATAATAAAGCTGATTATAAACGGCATATAAAAATAGTCTGCACTCTGTATTTCATAAGCTCGCAAGTTTGAATGAAGAATGTCAAACTAAAGATAGAAGAATTTGAAGAGTTTGCAGTTTCAGGCAAAAAAAAAAGAAAAAAAGAAATTCATAGATGTGGGACTAAAGAATAAAAGGACAGAGTTCACTGACTGTTCAGAGTTTGCAGTGTTGCTACAAACAGGTGGGAAGTAGAGGTGTAAGTTACCTGAACCTCTCAGTGAGGTGAGCAGTGTGAGCCGCCCAGGATCTGTTGAGATTTTGAAGCCTTTTAATGTCTCTGTCACTAACTGGCATCCTGTAAGCCATGTCATTGACGCGTTCCAGCTCTGGAGATAGACTGCTCAGCTTCAACAAGTGCACCTGGAAAAACACGATGACACTGTTTTTTGAGCAGGACATTCGATAGTTGCAAAGCTTTCTGTTGCACAGACACACGATCCAGCTGTTTACACACAGTAAAATCAAAGTTAGGGCTACAGTGTCAGCACCTTGAGTTTCTCTATACGGGCCTGGACCACAGCGAGCTCGGGCGAGCCGACTGGATCCGACTCCTTCAGCACCTCCTCAGCCTCCTCTGCTTTAAAGATCAGTGCCTCCATCCGCTCTATGAAACCCTCACAGGCCTGAGATCCAGACTAAAAAGAGAAAAACATTAAATGAAGTGTGAACACAAAGGTGACATCTTATCAGCACATCCCTTTTTTTTGTATAGTTTAAGGAGCATTTATATAACACTTCAACATTGGTTGCCCTACCTGCAGTATTTCTTGCTGCCTGTGGAGGGCGTGCTTGGGTGCTTCTAAGCGATGTGTGAGTGACAGTTGGTCGGACTGGAGGGATGCAGAGGATGAGGCGTCAACTTGGCTCCTCAGCTGCTCCCCTAAAGCTTGCAGCTGTTGGAGAGACTGCTGCACTGACTCTTGCTGACTGAGGCAGTCCTGAGAAACGGGTGAAGATGACAGTTGCTAAGTTTATGAACAAGGACAGCAGGCATTGAAAAGTTTGTAAGGAAAAACTTACTTTCAAAATGTATTTGGTTCTTACAGACTGAGTTTTAAAAAGGCTCTATTTTTTTTTTTTTTTGCCTAAAATCTAAAGATTTCATTGTCTGCAAGGAGGCCAAGCAATTGCGTGTCCTTTGGGTTTGGGGGGAGCAACAAAGAAGACAGTCTCAAAGAAGCTATGCAAGACCATTAAATTCTTTGCTGCTTTGTCTGGCAACAGTCTGCATCAGCGATCCTCAGTCCAACAAACAGTCTGCTTACACTATTAAGACTGTGTGTCTCTAGACATCACTATCCGTCGTGCTCAGCATGACACCGGGGGACCCCTGTAGTGTAAATCAGGGGCCTGTCTTCTCCTTTGCAGTGTTCCTCAAAAAAGGCTTTTGTCAGATTGTGCTGTGTGTTTATATTCAACCAGACAAAAGGACGGGGTGCATTTGGTATTCAGCAGTAGGGACGGAGGCTTTGTGAGCCCTCACAGTGAGCTTACAAGCTGTTTAGGAGCTTATTCCCATCTCCTTAGAGAGGCGATGTGGGGTGAGCGGGAACAATCTCCTGGTATATCTATATTTGTCACAAAAATTTGGGATATGGTGACTAATACTCAACTTTGAAACTAGAAGATAAGGAACTACTGAGGAAATTGCTTATGACATTGAAAAACGGTAACATAATCCAAAACTGGACATGAATACTCACATTGCAGTCTTGTATCCAGGCACTGCTCTCTTCCTCTGTGATTTCCCTTTCTGTGGCGCTCCTCAGCAGGTGATCAGAACGCTCTTCCTGTTTCTGAACTGCTGCCACACATTGGTTGTACAATGTCCTGTAGTGCTGCCACAGACCCAGCAAAGCCTTACTGCTCCTCAGCTGCTCTGAGATCTGCTCAAGTAGGTGATTCCACCTTAAGCAGAGAATCAAGAAGGGTTCACAAATTGAGATCAACTGAGCTTATGGTTTATATTAAAGATTAAATTAGTAATTTTAAAGTCACTAAGAGAGATATTTTTGTTATTTTTCACCTGATATTGACATCCCGAAGGGCCCTGTTGAGTGTTTCGGCCACAGAGGGGTGACACTCGGTCAACAACTGGTGGGTTACAGACCCAAACTTCCTCAGGCTGCTCTCCTGTTTATCCATCTCCTCCTGCAGGTTCTGTGTTAGATAGACAGGCACAGATTTATTTATTTATCTCAGGAATTTGCCTGTTTTCCTCAACAAAGCACACGGTTTACTTTTTGCACTCCTCACCTCCAGACTCTCCACTTGCTGCTGTACTGCCTCCAAAGACCCGTTAAGG
This sequence comes from Hirundichthys speculiger, assembly GCA_018398805.1. Classification (NCBI taxonomy): domain Eukaryota; kingdom Metazoa; phylum Chordata; class Actinopteri; order Beloniformes; family Exocoetidae; genus Hirundichthys; species Hirundichthys speculiger. The sequence goes on along the minus strand of JAGFBZ010002379.1, from coordinate 1,394,758 downwards.
AGGTGCAGCCTGGAGACAGCATATTTCCCCTCCATCAGGTAGCCATTAATTTCTTCTGAAGCCCGGTGATACAATGTCCACTGCTCCAGCACGGATCGCAGGCTCACCTTCATCTGGCTTATCTGACATGAAAGGTGGTCAAAATGGTTACAGTATGTATATAAGTAAATACAATAAACAATAATTCAATAAAGTAATAAACGTAACTGAAGTTGGAATTGAAATTCAAATAGAGGAGAAACTCACCATGTGGTCCAAATGAGCCCAGGACTGGTTTAGTCCTTTAATGGTCTCCTTTACCACCGAGCAGGCTGCACCTTTCTTGTCCTGGATGAGAGCATTTCCTCTTTCCTCTGCTTTTTCTAGATCCTTCTCTTTTTCCTTCACTAGTTCTTCCAACTCCTGCAGGGGCACGATTTTTAGTTTCAGAAAAAACTAATGGACCTAAAGAAAAATCAATCTCTGTGAGATGTGCATGGCTGTGCACTGTACCTACCTGACAGTCTTTAAGTGCATTCTGCACTGATGCTACATCCTCTATCCTGTGTCTCTTCTTCAACTTCTCCTCCTGTAGTGTGAGCCAGGTTTTCAGTGCCTGTACTCCATTTTCATGCTCTAACCAACTTTCAACAAGTCCTTCTAAAAGCTGAATCTGAAATATATATAAAAAACATTTAGTGCAATTTTCAAAACACAGGGATTGCATGCACAGAATATAAAGAGGAACCCTTAACTGTAATTTGAATATTGCCGCACCTTTTCAGCAATAAGCCCCTGCAGTATTTGCCATCTTCTGTTCATAGCACCCAACTTTTCAGCAAAGTCGGTTTTGTCACTGCGCTTTCCTTCTACATCCTGACTGCTGATCTGCAGCACTGACTGGTTCACAAAGTCCACAGTCAACTGCTTACAGGTCAGATCTATACGGAAACCCTGTGGAATTATGGGACATTTTGCATATTATAATGAGGATGACTGACACAATCAGTGAAAGGAAGATGAGAATAAAGGTGTTTTTTTTTTTTTTGTACCTTATACTTCTGCAAGACGTTTTGGACCATCTCTGAGCCCACAACTCCCATGATCTTGTCCTCATCTTCCACTATGATGTTCTCCATGAGTGAGATCCAGCTCATTAGCTCTGTGATGGCATGTCGTGATGCCAGCTTCTCCATCTGCAACTGTGGAACAGGAGTTACAAGGGTGACACAAAACACACCTTTATTGGTTGAAATGTTCATGCTGAAAGCAACATTTTATACAAAGTGAAAGTGAAAACTGTAACTGTTCTCAGACCTGATGTAGCTTCTCCTGAACTATGGGGATGCGACTCAGCAGCCCGGCCCACTGAGTGTCGATTTGGCCCAGTGCTGTTCTCAGGCCAGCTGTGTCTACTCTTTTCAGCCGCATAAGCTGGTTGCCTGTGCTCAGCACAGAGGAGCGTAAAGACGACTTAGCATCCACCTCCTTAGAAAATTCCTAAAAGACAGAGAACCAACATCAGAGGATTTTCAGCCAAACATTCAATAAGATTTTCTGAATCATGAGGTATCAATATTTACTGGTATGTTGTTTATTTTCTGCACTGATAAGATAACCCAACTGACCAGAAAGGCACAGAGGTGGTCTCTGACAGTCTCCAGCTCCTGAGGTACTGTCACTGACTGGGTAGTCCAGAACTCCAGTCTGTCCAGAGCAGACTGCAACCAGTGGCTCAACTGTGCTGATTCACTCTGGTACCTTAAGAGTTTCAAACACACAGGACAAATGATGTAAGATCTAGGTAATACCTTTAACTCTACAAGCTTTTTTTTCATATAGGAGAAAAACAGAATTTCTGACAGATGAAAGCATTTTTGCCTTGACACAGTAAGCAGAACCAGACCTGGTCCAGTGTTTAAGAGTTGAGTCAAGACGGTGCAGCTCCTTATTGACTTTAGTAGTGGAGGAGAGCCAGTGTTCTCCTAACTGTGTCAGCTGGTTCTCCAAATCTGAGCAGCTAACAGACAGGAGAAGCCTCTTCCCTTCTTCCAGAACCTGGTACAGCTGGGGCTGATGCTCTGTCAGGCTTGCTTTCAGGCACTAGAAGAGTTAAGAGTTATAAAATGAATGACTAATAAAATATTTTTGGCTTTTTGGCTTAAAGTAGGTGTAGAAAGACGTTAACCTGGTAGAGACTGATCCTTTCATTAAGTCTCTCTTCTGTCTCTTCAACCAGACCCACAGTGGGGATGCTACACTCCACGGCCTCCAGCTGTCTACAAAGAGCCTGATAGTCTTCCATGAACCTGCTCCACGACTGGCAGAGAGTAAGCAGAGAATTCACTTGTTATATATTTTCTTCATGAAAGTTTCTGTTGAGTTTGGAATTGACCAACTAAAACTGTAGCACATTTTTCCTTATTCTCACCTCCAGAATGCCCTCCAGCTCCACTCCCCTCCTGTGGGCTTGTTTGAGCACACTGTGAGCTAAAGCCATGGTTTCATCCAAGGCTTGGATTTCACTCTGTGCCACCAGACCAGAAACTTTACCGTAAAATGTCTGGGTGAGGATCATATGACATTCCAGGCCGTGGAAAAACTCCTGTATTTAATAAGGACATGTTTTAAAATCTGTTCAGAGGAAAAAAAAAAAAAAAGATTAACACCACATTACACAAGCTCAAACATATTCCTCCTTACTTTATGTTTGTCCAGTAACATCTGGACCTCTATGACAGAAGCCACCGTCATCTTTTGGTCAGCGGCCATTTTGTCCTGAGCAGTGTCCACCAGGTCACTGAGGTCACGGAGTGCAGCTTCATACTGAGCCTTCAGTGACAAGCCATGGTTCAAGCTACTCCGTCTGGAGCCCACCAAGAGCACCAGCTCCTTCATATGCATCCTGAAAAGACCCATCAGTGTAGTCAGACATTAAGTATTACAGTGAAATGTTATTGGCGCCCATCTTAAGAAGGAGGAAAAACAGATGTGTACCTGTAGCTTGAGTAGTTCCTGGTTGGACGTTTGGTCTGATTGGAGTCCTTCTGCCTTGTTCCTTAGCTCAGTCACTCTCTGCTCAAACTCTCTTAGGCTGTCATCCACCTCATACAATGTCTACAAAGGACATAATATATTCAGTGAAAAGCCCTCCTCCAAGGCTTCTTAATCTATAATTGTTGATCCTGTGTTTATTGTGGTTTGAACCAAACCTCTGACTGTTTGGATGCAGGCCTGTCTGCAATTCCAGCCATCTTCTGTAAAAACTGATGCTTTATTTCAGTCAGGGCAGTGGACAGCATCCTCACTTCATTCTGGTGAGTATAACAGATGAACATGTGACGAATGATCCCAACTAAAGCTCAGATTAAATGAAATTTGTGATTTAACGGCGTTAGCTTTCAGACCTGGAAAGTGGAGTGTTCCTGCAGCCTGTCCCTCATGTTGTCACAGAGCTGCTCCAGAGCAGAGTCCAGCAGGCCCATCCTCTCCTGCAGCCCCTCCAGCGTGTCCTCCATCAGGGCCCGGTCCTCTGCTCCACACAGCCGGCCTGTTCCTCCACCCAGCAGGTCCCTACAGTGGTTCACCTCTTTGGTCATCTCCTTCAGCTGTTTATTCAGACCCTGACCCAAACGGCAAAACTCAGTTAGAAACTCTGTCCAATGTGTTAGCTTACATTAAGTGGTTCTTGATCAATGCTAGGAAACTGGTGGTAGTGGCAAAACACGCAGGTAATTAGAATGTGTTCAGATACTGCTGTTATTTTTTATGTGAGGATTGTGTGTGTTTTCTACTACCTCTAGATTTGTGAGTTGAGTTTCTGTGTCCTCAGACAGGAGCACAGGACCAGAGAGCAGGTGATTCTCAGCAGCATCTAACCAGGAGGAGGCTGCTGATGCTGCAGCATACAGATCCTGCTGCATTGCTGTCCCTCCGGCACATGCTGGTAGCTTACTGTCACTTCCTGCTGCCTGAGGGAAGGAGAAAATACATATTTAGTAAATGAAATGAAACTGGTGACCTGTCCAGGGTGTACCCCTGTCTTTCGCACGAAGAAAGCTGGGATAGGGTCCAGCAGATCCCCGTGACCCTGCATAGGATTAAGCGGGCATAGATAATGGATGGATGGATGGAAATTGACTGAAAGCTGTTAGTAAGAAAGCAGTAATTTGTGCAAAGGCAGAATTAAAGAATTATTGCTTTACTTCTTCACTGATTCTTTCCAGAGTCTGGAAGCAGGCTTCAAACAATGCTGTGGGAGAGCGGGAGCCTTGGCTGGAAACCTCGCCTCTGAACACCACACTGGGACTTGAGAGTCGGGAACGGTGAAGAACCTGCACACAATTACATAACATAGTTAGATTGACAACACACGCAAGAGTGGAAATGTGACATCATATTCAAGGATGAAAAAGTAACAACAAGATACTCATCAGTCTTGAATAAAGACCTCCTAACACAAATCATCTACATAAAAATATCTCACTGTTGAAAACAAAATGCAATTTAAAAAAAATCCACAGTCTTGGCCTGTATACCGGGCTTAGCTGGTCTTGCTCCAGGGAGTTGAGGGAGAGCTGAAGCTTGGTACTCTGATCTTTGTTGAGGTTTTCCCACCTCTGTCTCAGCTGGTCCAGAGGAGACAAGGTCTCAGACTCGAGCAACACTCCACCTGGGATGGACACCTCACTATATAAAGGAGAGGGGAACGTTTTCAAAAGATACAAACTCCCACCTCCACAACATATGGAAATGCAAAACACTGTGGTGAAGCCAAAATTCTGATCAAAAGACATTAAAGCTGAATACAGCATGTAATAAAACATCTAATTTATCAAGTCTGTTGATAAAAGTTCTACCTAAACCCAGCCAATAGAAATTGTGGAGAAGTGTGGCTTAAGTCTAGTACATGTTGGCATTTTTCTGACGTGTAATTCTTATACTGTAGCTTGGTGAATAAGTGCTAGAGGCTGCAGCTGTGTATACAGCCATAGATCCAGAGTACCTGTCGCCATTGGGTGTGTTGTGTTGGCTGAGTAGCTCTTCACCAACATTGGCTACAGACTGGAGCAGCTTTCCTCTGATTAGCCACTTGCTCCTGCAGCTCCTAGAAAATATCAGACCTTATCAGATTTATTCACAGAGGTCCTCGTTTTTCACCTTTTTACTGATTTATTGTACTCAAACAGTCTGATAATCACCAGGTTTTAAAATAAAATTAATACAACCTCCAGTAAATAATAATACAAAACACATCCAAACCACATTATCATTTACTTACCAAAAACTAACAAAACTGAAGATTCAGTAGCTTTAAAAATTATTTATATAGCAATAAATTAAAGTAATAATTTCCTGTAATCAGTCTGATCAGTCTTGCATCTTTGAAGGAATTTCTGCCTGAACATCTGGATTTGGCCTATTGATACTCTTTGATTCTTTTTTTTTTCTTTTTCAGCCATTGTGTTTTGGATTTGCTGGTGTGTTTGGGATGTCCTGTTGCATGACCCTTATTTTACCCAATTTTAAGCTGTCAAACAGAGGGCCTCATATTTGACATGGAAATACTTTGGTATATAGAGATGTTCCTGGTTGACAACATGACTGCAGTGGTACCAGGTCCTGCAGCAGCTCTTCCACCACTGTGTTTGACAGTTGGGTTTAAGTGTTTGAACTAGAAGCTGAATTGGGTGAAAACAGCCTGACAAAACTTCCCAAAATGATTGACAACACTAATCGCTTCGCTAAGATCATTGCTGATCATTGCTGGTTTTCCTCCTTGGTATTATGTTAGCACACACCCAAATGATCCACACCAACAAACTGCCAAAACCTTTGATTTTATTCCAAGTTCTCGCTCCTGCTGATAAACAGTTAATCAAGTGCATTTAATTTTCAGCACCTGGCTGCTACTATCTTTTTTAAATGGAATGAAGAAGGACCTAGTTAATTTTTCACACAGTACTTCTGCATTTTGGCTAGATTTTTCTTAAATAATTAATGAGTCAGTGATATCTGCCACCTGATGCTGTTCATCTGAAGTTGCAGTTCCAGTTCAAGCCCTTGTAATAAATAAATACATAAAAAATAGATTCAGACTTCTCCTACCCTCTGTTGAAGCAGACGGTCGTGGTGCTGTTTTGTGCGTGTGGACCGGGCCTGTGACAGCCAGTCCTGGACATTAGGACTCTGGGACAGAGATGAATCTGGCTCACTGTCCTCCTGCTCCTGTAACGAACCCTGGAGGAAAGACAGATAATTTAAAAACAGAACCATGTGTTACTGCTCCCATTCTTACAGTGGAGGATATTTTGACTGATATTATTTAGTAAATGTTTGAGGAGGGAATTTTTTTTTTTTTAAAAAAAAAGGACTGCATTTAACTGTAGTACAATTTCTGAACACCAACTAAAGACTCCAGAGACTCCATTTTCTTACTGCTTAGGGATGATCTGTTGACTAAGGAATGTCCTAAGCAAACAGAGGAGCTCATTGGGTTGTCTTATGTGAATATAAGTTTGAGTGAAAAGTCTTGTTTTTCTCAAACGGACATAAAGCAAAAAGGTTATGTCATGTCATCAGAAACACACCTGATGGACTGCATTGAGTGTGTGCATGTGATGACTTAGCATCCTTTTGTCTGGTCTGAGGCCCACAGTGAGACACAGGCCGTAGTTGTTCCATAATGGAAAACAGTAGACGTTTACAAATGAGCATGAATGACCTTTAGTACTTTTTGTACAATACTACTATTGATACTGTGCCCAGTTCAATGTAAGGCAGCAAAGCACAAGGAAAAAAAAAAAAATCAGCAGCAGAGAAAAGGAAATGGATGGGATAAGTGAGATGGTAGCGAAAGCAAGACATGACTAATCTCACCTGTATGTCGACCTGTTTGTCCTGCAGCATCTGCTGCAGCTCCAGCAGGCTGTCTTTGAGGGAGTGCAGTTTGAGGGTGAGTTGCTCTGCCTCCTCCTTGGTTTCAGCGCGGCCCTCCAACAGCAAGCTCTCACTGTGGACGGAGAGCTCTGACAGGTACGACACTTTCTGCTCGATCTCAAACAGCATGTTCTGGAAATAGTTATAAAAGTTGTAGTGAATAAAATGTCTACTTGTAACCCTCCTTTATGTAGGTTTCCTCTAGGTTTAGTTCTTTCACCCCCTGTCCCCCATTTCATTTCATAAGTGAAGGAAGTGGAAAGGGGACTGTTCAAAAGATCTTTCTTTTTTAGATGGGTTTGAGAATAATACAATATGTTATCCCAGTTATCCATTATTATCCATCATCTATACCCCCTCTTCATATACAGGGTAAAGATGGTCTGATGGATGCTACTCTCCCCAAACATTTTACATTTAATTTTGATAAAACAAAATCATTTGATGAAGTGCTGACATGTAATGCTTTATTCTTAATTGTTGGTAAAAGACATTTTAATAACCATTTCTTTATAATATTAGCTTATAAAAAGCACTTTATATTTCACCCCTGATTTAACTTCTGCTTTCCTCCACGAGTTCCTCCGTCTCAGTTTTGTCTTTTCACAACATTTCTTTAAAGTCATTTCATATGACATCTACAATCTTGGTCCTCCAGTGAATCTATCCTGAATGTACATTTTCAGATGGGTTTTACTTCATGAACACAAAGCTCTGCCTGAGCTGGACCTTTGGACCAGACCACTGAAGGAACCATGAGTGAGCTATTTAATCAGCTTATTCTCTACCTGCTGCTACAAAAATTCTTCAAAATACAAGATCTCCTTTAGCTGCAGCAGAACCAACATCATTTAGGTTTGGGGGTAAATTATTAGGTGAAGATCAATATACTGTATACATATATATTTTTTCAACTAACATTAATTTCATCATCCCATTCTTGTGAATTCTAAACTGAAGTCTAATTGCAGAAAATGTACAATATTAATGTTTGCTGCCAAAGCTTTTCCAACGGAGTCAATCATTAAATTCAGCTCAACAGAGAGGAAGGAGAGATGATTATAACTTTGCCTGAAAGATGTTATTGCACATCTAATGTCAACCGCTGTGTGGGATCACCTGTGCAGCAGCAGCCATGAGGAAAAATCCTCTGGAGGCACATCAATGAAGTATAACATTTATTCATAATAAATATGGTGATAAGACTTTGACAAGCTTCCACACTATAAACCAAAAGGTACACATACTGTATATCAAATCTGTTTGCAAAAATAAGCTTCCAACCCCACTCAAAAAAAGCAAGGTTTTTACTCAACACAGTCCTATTTTTTTCTATTTTGTTTCATTTTCATTTTATTGTTTAAAATTCTCTTATTACGCTATCATAGAATACCTTTTAGTCTCTTTTTAGTCTCTTTCAACAACTGATTTGTGAACTAGAATATTCATTTCTGAAATCTTCCAACACATCTTATTTACTCTGCAGGTAAAGGTGTTGTTCCAGTGGGGACATAGATGACAGATGAAACATGGCTGATGGACAAATGTTTGAGGAAAAGAGACCGCTTCTTTTGCATAATAAAGAAATTTCCTTATTTGAGATTAACAGCTATTGTGCAACTAAAATAGCAACAGTAATGTAATACCAAGGGAATGAAGCCAAGGAAAGATGCTATTTTTGTAACAGTGACACAGCCAGACACTTCACTTTAGACTTAGTTAGTTCTGCTTTAATAAAAGAGCAGCAAGCAGACCTTCATACATGGATTGTGTAAGTATCAGGAACTCAAATTCAGAAGTTTTTTTTGATTGTGTTAATTTAGGAAAATGTTAAAGTAAAATATGCAATCCCTTTGGCTTAAGACAAAGTGTCACTGTGATCCTGCTTCAAAATCGTTCGTCAAACATTTAAATCCTTAATTAGAGCAAAATGTCAATCTGACCTGACAGTCAATGAGCTGCTCCTCCATGTCCATGTCTTCATTTTGGGGCCGAAGGGCAGAACTGAGGGTGGCGCGGGTGCTGAGCAGCCAGTGGTCGAGCTCTTCTGCCTCACTGTGGTAACGCTGTAGCGCCTGTTCCTGTCGCTGCTCCTCTAGCTGCTCACTTAGTTTCTCCTGTAGCCGTCAACATGACAAATAGATCCACAAGTATTGAAGATAAGAACAAATATGGAGGGGGTGAGTTTAAAATAAATGCATGGGACATAGGGAGATCTTATAGTGTCCACCTCCAGCAGCTGCCGCTTTCCTGAAGCCTTCATGCGAATGGTGGCCATCCTCTCTCCCAGTACAGTGAGAGTAGACTGGAGAGCCAGTTGGTCGCCAGCCTCCCCTTCACTGTCGTTGTCTGCTAGCTCCTCGGAGAAACACGTCTGCAGCTCACCAATTTCATCCTGCAGCATCAGGATCTCATCCATCAGAGCCTATAAACACAGCGGTTAGTCCAGAAACACAGTGGCATGCTGGAAAAAATGAGAGCTGATACAAATTAATGACGGAGAAACCGCAGGAAAAGATTGTTTGCTCAAACTGCCTCGTACCTATGTTAGAAAAAATGATCTGAGTCTGTTTGTAGCCGTGATGTTGGCATAGCAACGGAGAACTGTGCCATGCAGTCTGCGAAAGCATTGCTAAGACCAGTGCAATATCAACCCCCTCAGTTATGTGTTTTCACACAGCCCTCATATAAGATGCCTTCATGGGCTACGCCACTACCTTAACAGTAATTTTCTCATCTCTATCTCTCTATCGCTTCCAAATATCTTCAGATTCCCCCAGTCCCCCGGCTCTTGCTAACCTGATATGCAGCCATCTGGCTCTCAGGTGTCTTGTAGGGCTCCAGGCCCTCATTGAGCGCCCCTTCGATGGACTCCATCTTGGTGGAAATAGACTGGAGAGATTCCTGATAATGTTGCTGTCGCTCCAGAGCTTCATACAGACTCTTCTGCTTCTCGCTGATCTGTGGCAGGAGGGACATGAAGATATAATCAGGCGTGAGATGGAATTTTTACTCCCAGTTTCCTACTTAAATAAACGTAAAGAGATACTCGGACTAATCCATGATTCTGTGACAACTCCCGTGACTCTTGCAGCTTCCAGAATCCATAAGATCGACCCTTCCTGCATTCAGCTGGTAACTGTGCTGGGTACATAGCTGAAGGAATCTGATGACATGACATACCACATTCTTGAGTGTTTCCCAGGATCTCTGCAGGTCATCCAAGTTAGCAGCACTGGTTTCCATCGATGGGTCATACAGTTCCTGAAGCGGTGCTCGACTTAGGGCACCTCGACTCTGTGGCACAAACACAAAACGAGTCTGGCTGCAATTTGTGTGTCAGGCCGATAGTGTTTTGATGTTTAAAGTGTGTGCTGATTCTAATAAGTCCCTAAACGTGCCATCAACAATTGATTTGTACAGCAACGTTTGAGGCAAAATGATTGATGAAGACAATGTGAAAAAGGATTTTTAATCCATTCTAGCTCTCTGATTTGACTTGGAGTTCAAAGTGAGATTGAAACTCAAGTCGTGGCTCATGTTAATGGTTAGTAATGAATCAGGTTATGCACACACTCAAGTATTTTACTTCCACGGTGAGGTATGGGCGGAAATTGAAGACGCACCAACTGTATGACATGTGATGTAATTCTGTTTTGGTCTATGCCTTTATGTTTTCACCTAATCAGATTCTTACTAAGATCTCATTAGAGGAAGTTACACTCACCACACTCCCCTTCTGTCACTTTCCAGTGTCCCTTCTGCCTTATTATTGACCTTATTGGCTTTTCTTTTTTCAGCCACTAAACTCAATGACACTTCACAAACCAGCATTATAGATACTGACCTCACAACAAAGTCTTGCTGTTCTTACCGGTGTGCCAGTCTAATTCACAGATTACAAAAGAATCTATGACAGATTCCCTTATGTCCCTTATGACAGAAAAAAAAACACAAGTAGTAAATAAAGCCTCTTTGGAAAAGTAAATGTGTGAGAAAATGCTGATGACAAAATAAAGCAGGAGTAGCAGAGGAAAAAACCCCAGCTGTGTCAATCACACATGGTGTTGATAGTGGAAGTCAGTTTGTGGAGACTGGGCAAAAAACAATGGGAAGGGATGGGAACAAAAATAAAATGTCCACCTTAAGATGTCATATTCAGAATCCTATCTTTATAAAAAAAATATTTTGAAACAAAGCAGAAAAACAGTTAAATGCAAGTTACTTGCTTATCTTGACATTCGCTTTATTAAAAATGTTCCAGTAGATGTTTGTATTTGTCAATATAATTGGGTATTAAAAAGAAAAATCTAATTGTCGAGGATGTTATTTCAACCAGAAGATACAGATTGCGTGATACAATGAGTCATTAAAATGGACATTTTTATTTTACAGTTTAAGGTGGTATTTTCAAATGGTGATTTTGAAAATTTGAGATGCTTTGAAGAGACGGCAGGATGAAAGCTCTGGGCAGGTTAGAAATTAGAGGGATGGATTTGCAGTACCTGGTTAAGAGGAGTGTCAGCGTTAGCCCCGGGAGACGGGGAGCGGCAGGCAGGGGGAGAGGAGACCTCACTGTTGGTGCCCTCCTCCCCTGACTCCTCTGTCACAGGGGAGAGGAGTGTGTGGCAGCGGCCGGCTGTCATCTGACCACATATTTTCACCACACACCAAAAACACACACATCAAAGAAGCAGGCGGAAGGAGGAAAAAGGGAGGGGGATCAAACAGAAAATAGCCAGATCAAAAGAGTGAGGAGACACAAAAATGAAGAGGGAGAACAAGAGAGAGCATAAAATTAATGGAAGAGGGCAAGTTAGGCAGACTGCAAAAAGCACACACATTGCTGATTAACTGGGTAGTGTGTAATCAAATATCACAGAGAGGAGGCTGATTAGATCACATTACTGGTACAGATATCAAACGCTGCAGTGCTTTTGTCGTAGCACAGCATTAAAGTTACATTGACCTGCAGGAGCAAAAGGACGGACAATATGATCAACTGAAAATGCTGAGGATACATCAGGCTGAAGGAATGTTCCTCACTCAGACGCTGGCAGTCTCATTTGCAGTAAGTACACATGCAGTGATTGCTCACACCACACACTAACACACTGTAGAGTTACAGTTTCAAAACCACAGTAACCTAATTTTCATCACAAATATAGATCTCTGAAAGTGGCATACAAAAGACTACTTCGCACAGTTTGATGGAGGAGCACAATTAGGAGTGACTTCAGAGCACAAGAGACAGTAAGTTGTCTAATGGAAATCTCCACGAGTATCAAAGCCCACATTTACCCAAGAATAATCAAATTATGGCTTAGCTCGCAGAAACAGAATAGCGAGTACAGCAGGGGCAGCTGTCCTAGAAGCACAGTTGTCACAATGCGTGCATGCTTCAGTAGAGAGGCAGAGCCGAAATGTGAGCCAAGCCCTGCTGGGCTGCTTTTTGGCAGTTGATGCAGAACTCAGCCTACTGACTCAGGACCTAGATATATTCAAAGGACTTTTCCCGGGCTTCATGATGCAATGCAGTGCAACAGAGAGCATGGACACACAATCATTCCAGTGGTTTTGTATTGTGAGATTCACTGAGACTGAACAATGTGGCATTGTACTTTGTCCAGCAGAAAGAAGTCAAGGATATACGCACTGCATGCAACTGATTTGTCATCACCAGTAACAGTAGCACAAACCAAGCATGCACTGCTCAAAACACACACACACACACACACATGCATGCACGTACACACAGCCGTATCCTGTTTCCTGAGCAGCGAAGACGAAACGCACCACAAGTAACTGTGACAGGACAAGAAAGCAAAAACACCCTATTCAGTAAAAAACAACAGAGAAAGAGGCAAGACGGGAAGAGAAGGAGGTTACTCCTCTGCAAACACACGGGGGGAAAATGAATAATCATGCATAGATCACAGACTAGCATTTAGACAGATCCAGGCTAATATGAAGCAAAGGGAAGTGACAAAGCAAGGTATCAGTGAAGAGGAGACTGCAAAAATAGTAACACTTGAGGTGAAGAAATAATGAGGGGAAAATGCTTTGAGGCAGCAAACTTCAAAAAACAAGAAGGAGAAGTAAAAGAAAGGTTTGAAAAAAAGAAAAGAAAACTGAACCTTCTCCAGTTCTGAGCGAAAGTGAAGGTACCTCAGTTCGATGCATCACACATCACTATTAGAGGAACGTGAGTGGTTCCAAATTCATTCTCAAGCAGGGCAACTATTTCAAACATTCAGGCAGACCCTTAAACTATTTTCATTGATAAGAAGAATAAGGAGCTCTGCAGCAGATGGCACAGCCCCCACAGAGCCCTGATCTCAACATGATCCGCCAGTCTGGGATTACCTGAAGAGACAGAAGCAACTGAGACTTCCTAAATCCATGAAGTTGTAGCAAGACGTTCAGAACAAACTACCCGCTAGCGCTTTCAAAACTATTTGCAAGTTGCCGTTTCGCTGGTACTGTTGCTGAAGTCCTCTCATTTCTTTGAGAAGATTTTGCACAATGTTTGTAAACTATTAAAAACACTGTCATTGTTACCCCTAGAAACCCTCAAAGCACCTATTGGGATCCCTGTCTTCTCATGCAAACACACGCTGACAGGCACACAGCCATAACTATGTGGACATACCGTATGTCACTGTGTTAGTGTGCATAGCCAATAAAAAGCTTGTCCACTCACCATCACAACAGAGGGATGTGCTGGAAGCTGCTTAGTGCCAGCTGAGGTGCTGTTTGCCACAACACTTGGCAGCTCCTCATCACTCAGCTCCTCCATCCCATCTGAAAGGCCCTCCACCTCACTGACTGTCAGCAGCATGGTGGCGTGTTTGGCCTTCACTGTCAGCATCTTACACTTGGAGTGGAGTGAGGCGATCTGCTCCTGGTAGCCACGGATCTTTTGGGCCAGCTCCTGTCAAAACATCCCCCCAGAGAGAAAACACCACCCCCCACAGGATCAGGAGGAGAGTGTTGTTCAGTCCACAGCAAAAGATCAATAGTTCCTGGTTAAATAGGATCCAGAGAAAAAGCAGCCGCTGAGTTGGTTCAGTGTTGAACGTAGTGCCGGTGTCAAGGGGGGGAGGCAGAGCAGACGCATTCTCTTCTCTCCCAGGTCTCTTGCTTTTGGCTTCACAGTGAGTAAGTATAGAAAGAAAATAGCACTGCCTCACTCTCTCTTTTTTTCCCCCCTCTCTGTATCTCTCTTCTGTATCTCTGAACCAATCAGAGCAGCACAGAGGCGGGTGACTCAGATCAGTGCTGAAGCTAGCAGACAGGATGCTTGGTTGAGACTCAGACCCTCGTAGAAATAGTTCAAAATCCCTCAGACACTCCCTCTTGTACACATACACAAATGGCAGGGAAAAACAGGAAGTGATCTCACTGCCTGTACCCCCGCCCCCATCCTCTGCCTGTCGCTTCCGTCTCCGCCAATCCGCAGGCCAGATTCCTTTCAACAAAAGGGAGCCGCAAGGAGAGAGGAAGTGCTCAGTGAAGGAGAATGACATAGCTGGTGTCAAATTACAGCCAGAGGACCAGGGCTTAGCTCCTCCCCCCTCCGCCTCTACTCCCTCTTACCCGCAGATGGCCAGTGCACTGATAATCAGGTCATGTGAGTAAAAGGGCCAGTGGAGTTACAGCTGCCCAGCTTAGAGATCAAACATAGATATACTCATACTGTCATGTGAAGCTATTCTGCCGCTACATAGAGACTGCAGTAGCGAGAAAATATCAGCATAGATCTGAGTTCATATGTTCTCTCTCTTGCACTGTGGATAGATAAAAATCTGTCCATGCTAAGCAGAAAAAATTTAAAAACAATACAAATTAATTTATCTGGCAGTTCTCCAATTTGTCAACAAATCTGCGAGAAAATCATTCAAACATTTAAGAACAACATTTCTTAAGGAAAATTTGGAAGAGATTTGCACAATCCTCCTTTTACAGTGCATAATCACAATAAAACAATAATAAAATGACTGAAAGAATTTGAAGGAATTTCAGTGCAGGCCTGTGATGGACACCCATGATGTCCGATCCTTCAGATAGCACTGCATCAAGAACTGTCAGTTATCAATAGCTGATATTATATGGGAACCCTTTATCAAACACTGCAATATAAAGCTTTATTCTTAGAGATCACTCAAAACTTTACACTGCTAAATCGAGCCTTATGTTAGCCTTTGGCCTGAGATGACATTGACATATCTGGGCTCAAAAGCATCTGGGATGGACTATTATACAGGCTGTTACCAGCAACAAATCCAAAAGCCAGGGTCTGTGGTGGGCATGGGATTGTATCAGTGCCCTTCAAAAAGCTGACTCACACTCCTGAAAGGCCAAAATTAATGCAGAAAACTACACCGAAATGTTTAGACTAACTTGTGCTGCCTTCAAACTCACATCTTTTCCAGCAACATGCGTGCAGTTTTATACAAAACAATACAAAGCCACATAATGCACTATGAGAGAACAGGTACTTGACTGGCCTGCCTGAAAACATTCATCTTGTGAACAATGAAACTAAAGAACCAACATTTTCAGGCAGAAACCAACTTTTTCAGATTTGGGAATGAACTGCTGCAGTTAGTGACACGCACCATCAGATAAACGAGGAATGTGCAGGAGTTAGACATGCACAGGTTCAACAGGTCCAAAGGTATTGTCTTTGTCTTTGTTAAACTGTTTTTATAATCTTTTCCATATCACACAATGACACCATTACTGATACCGGCAGTTACTTTAATTACAGTTTAATTACTTTCATTTCAGTCAAAATGGTGCTAAGTACTACTGTAAGAAAGATAGTTTCTTTGACCACAACTTCTCATTTTGCTCTTTTACTCTACAGCAAAGTACAGGAAATAGATATAATGTCTGAAGTTTTCTGTTTCTAACTCATGCTTCTTTTATGTTAAAATGTCATGACTTGTCTTCAGCATATTAATAACCTGCATCATCTGCAGATTATGTTCTTAGGTGTCAGACGCTGTGCTTTTATAGGTAAGGTAAAAGTATTATAGTGTAGTAACTGTCACTGTCAATTAATCATCCTGAGTTTAAATTTACTGTGATACGTTAAGTAACATCAGTAGTAGTGTGATAAAAGAAGCTAGCGTTCTCTTTAACTACATGTAATCAAAGATCACAACAGTTTTGAAGAATTCAGAGGTAATCTAAAACAACTGAGAAGCAGTTAATAAAGAAGGCAATGTATTTTTTAAAGATGGCATTACATTAGCAGAAGTTTTATTGTTGAAAGTGCAACTGTGATTGGATTTGAATGGGTTTTTTTTCCAAAGGTAGCTATTCTCTTCTCTTACTTCTTTAACCAGAATGGAGTTCGGGCCACTCTGGACAATATTCACCCCTGCATCTGCCTAAAAAAAAAAACCCTGTATATTACAAAGTAATTAACTGCCCCATAAAAACCAGCCAATGATACTTGATATTGAACCAGTCCAGGCAGATCTACCACATCTATCGTTGCTGGAAGTTATCATAATAAATGTTACATCTGTTACAACCAAAAGGTCAAAAGGGAAAGAATGAATGTGTGAATTTTATACCTCATGGTGGTGTATCTGAGCCTGAAGTTCCTGTATGTTGTTGGTGGAGACAGGCCGGTCCTGAATGATGTGATGAGCATCCTCTATTAATCTCTGGAGGCTCTTCACTTCCTGTTCATACTGCTCATACTGCACAACAGCCTCCTGCAAAAAAACGAAACATGACACCTTGAATGAAAATGTAAAATCACCAGAATATGTGATTTACATTGTTGTTATCTTTGGGGAAACTACATTTTCTCTATAAGCACAGGGGCTTCAAATATCAGCCCACTCTAGATCTACAGTATCTGTTGTTGTTTTGTCACGCTTATTGTTAAGTCACAATCAAAAAAATAAAACAATAGTATTTAAAAAGAAAAGATACAGCCTGAGTTTTGCTGGAGATTTGACATTACTGGAATAGTGAACTGACTTCTTTGAATAATCACTAGATTTAGCTTGATGACAAAAGACGCACAGAACCAAAAGACCGGAGTAAAAAAAATTGGTCTGATGGGGGCTAAAAGAAAACACACATTCCTGAGAAGACATGTTAAGACACCCCTGAGTAGAATCCAGTGTTCACATAAAAATTAAAGAAAAGCAGTCATCGTTGAAAAAAAGAGTTTCATCACAACTGAAAGGTAATATAATGAATCAACACAATTGGCACTGTTATTTATAGAAACTGTAACAGTATCTGGATAAATCATCATTTATCGCATGGAGACTGCCCTCTACCTGCAGGATGTTGCACTGCTGGATGGTGGTATGCTGCAGCTGGCTGGCCTCTTGCTGCAGAGTCTGAGCTGTAAAGCAGATAGGCAGACTGGCCACTACCTCCTCTGGCAGCCGGAGGGCGCTCTGACACTTCTGAACTGCAGCCACCCGGTGTTTAAAACTTTCCATTTCCACCAGCAGACGCTTATCAAAAGAGTAAAGATGAGTTTTTAGAGAGTGAGAAGAACGTCTAGGTGTGTAATGAAAGGCGATTGTGTCCAGAACAGTCAGACATGGATGGCGTTTACCTGTCTCTGCGTGAGCTGCTCCCTGAGGCTCAGCTTGTTGAGATCAGGGGAAGCGAGTGTGACTTGGATCTGATCTACAGCAGCGTGGAGGCTCTTCACCTCTGACTCAAGGCGTAACATGTCCTGAGGACAGAGATATATAACAAACCAAGTAAATCATATCTGCACAGAATAATATGACGTGGACCTGCTTTTACAAATATTGAAGTCTGTAAGCGCATTTTGCCTTTCACCTTGAGTAATGAACATTAAAGTGCGTTTCCCAAAAAAACTGCTCCCTTGATTGACCCAAATGTATTTTGAGGGTAGAAAACTAAGCTTCAAATCACAGCGAATTAAAGCTCTTCTCTGTAGTCTAGCTTTAAAAAAAAAATTCAGACTCCCATGATGAACTGCAAACAGATTTCCAACCCAGACTGTCATCAGGTACCAGTTGTGTGGTACTCATAAGTGTGACTGATTACTGCGGCACAGGCTGAAGAGCGCCGTGATCACTGTGTAATACTCTACATGGCCACAAGGGGGTAATGTTTGGTTAAAGATCTAAGGCTTCACTCAGAAAGGACATGTTCCTCTTATCAATCAAGCAGCAAAATCCTTGGAGTTAACTATTTATTGTATATTTTAATAGTAATAGGGATTATTAATCACAGCAAGTATGGTGGCTGAAAATCATTTACCTTAGCTGCATCCTGCAGACTCTGGAGGCGGGTCTTGGCAGACTGCTGCAGCTCTTCTGTGCATCTGCTGAGGTGTTTTACCTGCTCACGCCTCCCCTCCGTCTGCAACACATCAGCCAGCTGCCCCTCCCTCTCCCCCATGGCCTCCAAATCACCACAGAGGCCTCGGCACTCACGCAGCAACGCCTGTCACCACAGACCATAAATTAGGAATCAAAAACAGAGACCTTTTTCTGTTGGGCAATTATACTAATTAGGCTCAGCCAACATTGTGTACATTTTACTGCAACTGAATGAATCTAATTAGCTGCAAAAATGTGCGGCATCTTCACATTTACAAGGAGAAGTGACTGTTTTTGATCACAGTTTCTAAAACCACGACACAAGATATCTAAGTCTTTAAAGTAATTCACACTCCCAGATGTGGGACTCATCAAGACTCACCTGGTGAGCTCGGATTTGCTCCTGCAACTGGGAGGCAGAGCTCCAGATGATATTTCCAGTGATTAGAGCCTCAGCCTTTTCTGTCCAGCCCAGGATGAATGCCTTTGTGCTCTGATACTCCTCCACTTGTCTTTCTGCCTGCTCACATGTGTAATAAAATTAAAACAAATTAAATAAAATATATCTTTTAAAAAGTGTATAAACACATGGTATAACAAATACAGGAAATAGTGTCTACAGGAAATAGTGAACTGCAGGTCAGTGTCACCTTCTTCAGTCTGTTAACTCTGTCCTGGACCCGCTGTGCAGTGTGGCTCTGCAACTCTGTCAGTTTAACTACAGCATCACCAAGCTGCTTGCACAGAAGTGGGTTCTGCTCTCCGAACTCCTGCACGGCTACTCCCAACTCTGCCAGAGAGCAACCGCAAGACTCACATTCTTCTAAAAGAGCCTGGAGATGAGAGCAGACAAAAATTGTGTGAAAAGGAGAGGTAAGGTAGAGAGAACGTAGGGGATTAAAGAATGAGGTGAACTGTAATGTGAACACCAGTAAACTTGCATCCTAGGATGACTTTTAAAGTTTATCAAGAATTAGTCTGCACAGTATTCACAATCATGAATTAAAAGTGACTCATAGAAATAATAAAGTGCAAAGATGGTAAGTAGTTTAATGAGAGGTCATAAGAAGTCATATTCCTGTGCTATAAGCAGTGATTAATTAGTTGCTTTAAACATACATAATGTTTCTTGAGCATATAATTATTCCTGCAACTGCACTTTAACTCCTGTATACAGAGGGGCAGAGGAGTGAGAAAATAAAAATCTTGTGGAAATGACACAAGGGGCTCCAACTCCCATCTGGAGTTCAAAAGTGGGCCGTTGTTCATGGCAGAAATCAGCACACTGCAACTCTCTCACACTCATTAACCCCAACACCTGCAAAATGAATAGCTAGTTTAACAGGGGTTAATTGCTTCCTAATTAGTCAATCTGTCTGTTTGATTACTTTGGTGTCTTCTTTGGCCTCCTCCAGGTCAGCACTCTTGTCCTCCAATTTTCCAGTGATGGTCCTCAGTTTTCCTTCGATGTCCTGAAGTCTGGAGCTGAAGTCCTCTTTCACATCCCTGGTCTGCTGCACTTCTCTTTCCCTTGCCTGCACCTGCAGGAGATGGCAGAAATACACGATGCTTTCTTAATCATCCTTTTTTTGTATGTATTGATCGTGATAGATACAGGAAACGTGGGAGGACAGAGTTGGCCGTGACATGCAATAAGGGAAATAATCAAACCAAGATTTTCCTCAGCTGGAATAAGCCTTTAGCAAAGCTACATAAAGATGTTACCTGATCTTCAGCAGAACCCAAAGCCAAAGCCACTTCAGCTAGCTGCATGCTGAGCTCAGAAGGCAGACCAGCTTGAAGGTCCTGATACTTGGACTGCTGGAGCTCCGCCATGCGCTCCACACTCTGACGCCGGCTGATCACCTCGCCATGTGCAGTCTACAACCGCAAACACCACATGCAAGACAGCAAATCCCTATCAGTCTTCTCAGCTAAATTACAATGTATTGTTTTTATGTCCAGAGCAGCCAGAGAGGACACGACAGAGCTAAGGAGGTCAATGCAAAGCTAAGAAGAGACTGTTGATCCGTCCTTCTGTATCTAGCGTGCGCACATACCTCGAGTTCTTGCAGCAGTGAATCCAGGTCTGCAGTGGGACTCAGCAACAGGCCTCGAGTGTCTTGGATCCAGCCTTTGACTAAGCCCAGCTCCTTCTCAACCTCCTCTCTTTCCCTCAACTCCTGTTGGACCTGAGCCCTGCTGGCCCACACCTGACACAACAGTCTAAACAGGAAAGAGGAAATTGTTAAAAAGATGTACTACATCTGGATTGGCATGTCTATTTTTATTTCATTTATGTTGTTAAAAAAATATTAAGAACATAAGGACCAGAGGAACCATAGTATCACCCATTTAACTCCTACATAATTCACAAATAAAAACACTGATGACAAATAGTCTTCTTGTGGTAAGCTAAAAATCGATTTTTCTGTTAGGACCTAATGAATGTGATGTAATACGTTTATTGTGGTGTTTTTGGTTGTTAGCTCTCACAGCTCCAGTTCAGTCTTACCCATCATACTGCTCCTGCATGCCTCTGATCTCTCGTCGGCACAGTGTCTCTTCTTCATGTCCGTTCTCCATCGTTTTGCCCATCACCACCTCCTTCTCGTCTTCCCCCCTGAGAGCGCGAGTTTGCTGCCGTAGCAGGGCCAGTATGGACTGTTCCCTCTCCACCTCCTGGCTGAAAGAGTCGTGGTACTCCAGGAGGCTCTGGAGTGCCGCCCTGGTGGCTGCTTTCTCAACTGTGCTATCTGGGACACGGCTGTGGAGGTCTTTGGAGACGGAGCACACCTTCTCCATCTAAGGGCCAGAAATTTCAGTAAAATGATTAAGTAGTGTAATTGTGATGAATCGTTTATTTATGATCAGGAAGAAACTTAATGATTATTCCTTCAGACGTGCAGACCTAAAGGAATACTAAGAAGTTATAACCCATTACATGCCACTGGAAGACTATATTTACTGACCCTTTCATTTATGCCTCTAAGAATGAATATAAAAATAGACTTTTAGAAATCTAATGTTAAACTCAAGGAACTTCACTTGAGGCTAGGCATGTAAATGTTAAAAAAAGGACTTAAGGCACAAGATTAGTGTGTCAACTTTGATGGCTTTTCCTTGACTTTGGGCTTTTAAGTGGAATTGGACCCTTCAACTTGTCAGACATCTAAGAATATGCATGTAAATGATTACAAGAGAAACAAGAGTACCTTTTCTTTTGTTTATTAATTTAATTAATTAACTTTCAAGACTCTCCACAGTGTCAGAGTTTGTGATTGTCATAAAAAAAAAGGAAAGAAAAGAGCCCACAATGAGAGAATGACATCATGTTCAGTTAAACAAAGAAGCCACTGAAAAAAAACAGTGAGCAACAAGAATTTGATGTGTTTGAGGGAGCAGCAGTCGCCTACAGTCTGACTTCATTTCCCTTCCAAAGCGGGAACTGTGCTTTGTGGGTATTCTTGGGAGCTGACAGTTGGACTCTAATTAGGTCAAAAGGCGGGAAAAAAACCCGCCATGACATAGTGTTTTGGCAGGAGGACACAACTGGCCTGAAGCCTGGAGTTACATCACAGCACAACCGCTATTCAGTCATTGCAGTGGTTGACCCAAATCTGCAAATGCAACTACAGTTTAACAGACTTTTTTCTGCAAATTAAGGCAATTCAGTCGAACAGTTGTAAACACATTGGAGGTTAACACTGGTTGCTTCTCCTTTATCTTAACATAAATAAAGTGTCTGGTCTATAATAACAGCGTCTGTTCAACATGTGCATGTTTGGAGAAACTCGGCTGTGGCTTGCAGCTGTGTGTTTGTGTGATGTGCAAACCTGTGCAACAGAGCAAGCCAGACGCACAAAAGAAATGTTACCGTTTTGAAAATACAGCAAATATAAACTGGGTTAAGCTTTGTTTTTTTTTTTTTTTTGTGAAGATAGGAAGCCGTTTTCCAGTGAGAAAATGGTCACAGACTACAAACAAGTACGTTGTATTTCCTTTGAAAAACCGTGTACGCTGGGATCTGAAGCTGTGGATTGCCCTGAGAAACAATGACTCTTTTTGATTAAAGTGATTCTATTGTTCGTTTTTCAAAATGTTGTATTTGTTTTAATAGAAAATATTATTGTTTGTATTTTATCGATGGTTACGGAAACACTGACATTCCAGCCATATGTAAAAATAGAAATGTTTGCACTGTCCAGTCAGACCTGAAATGTCAACACCACACTTTGCTGCAGTACCAGATTGCAGGGAAATATTCAGTCACAGCCATTTAATTATACACACACAGTCACTGTGTTGTAGGAACTGCCATCAGCTGATCCAAACTATGTGCACTACATCCACAATGTTCGCACTGTTCATCCATGGTTGCTCAACTATACATAAAATGTGAAGTGGAAGAGATGAATTGCATTTGTGGATCAGAAACAACAAAGATTCTGCAAATTATAGGAAAGGAAGGCAGTTTAAAGCATCTGCAGAAGAAAGAGTGACTTTATTCATCTATTTCAAATGACATTTCATCTTGGCATTGAAACCGCCCTGTTGTGTTTGTGTCAACCACATGTCATGGTTGGTGTCAATGCCACTTCAGACTTCATGTTTATGCCACTTCCCATGTCTCTTACCTTGTCAGTGAAGTTCCTCCACTCCTTTGACGTGTCCTCCAGACCTCTCTGCTGGGCTCGGGCCACACCACGAAGCCTGTTCCATCGTTGCCATAGTGACGACATGGCGTGACTGGTGACAGCTTTGCCGGATTCGGAGATGATTCGCTCCAACTCGGTTACATTCTCTTTCAAAGCATTTAGGCAGCTCCAGCATGTCAATACGGGCCATCAGACACTGCAGCCAAAAGATAAGCACATTCAAGCTCTTCAATAAATACAAGCCCCCGAAGCATTCAGACGGTGGAAAAATAGAGCTCTAATCTAAAGGGCATACATGTTAGGTGATTCCTATTCACTTAATATCTGATGGTTCTCTTCCTCCTCTGACCCACCTCGTGTCTTTGACATTTATCTTCTGCCTCGTGGACACTGATGGCTTTAGCAGTGGTGAACATGGCCATATTGGTTTCTAAATCAGTCATCTGGTCAACCAGTGTCTTTTTCTCATTTTGAAATGAGCTCCAAACAATGCCACACCTGAGAAAACACATAATACAAATAACTGCTGAGTGACACGTTATTAAAGAGAAGAAATACAGTTTAAACATGAAGGTAAATGTATATAACATGTACATATAGACTTGGCTTCACATCCTATGCAAGCACAAAGACTGACAGAGCACACACCTCTGCAGCACTTCTCTGTAAGCATCCACTTTCTGTTTGAAGTCTGTGTTCCTCAGCTGCATTGCACAAACTTTCTCTCTGAGCTCATTGATCACTCCTGCATTCAAAAAATCCACCAACAGCGGATCCAAAGACTTCATCTCCTCCAAGCCAGCTGCAAAGTTCTTCTCCTGGGCTAAAGTTTCTTCCAGGTCTCTCATTAAATCTGTGAGGTTGTGGAGCTCCACCCCACAGCTGGCCCCGTGGAGCAAAGCTGCTGCAGAGTCCAGCCAGTTCTGCATGGACTGCTGAGATAAGTGGTATCTCTGGAGCAGGGAAAGAGCTTGATCCACAGCCAGCTAGAATATGCAGAAGGTGATTTAATTAACTTCAAGTCAAACTGTTTTGTACCACAAGAATTTCTCTGCAAGAGCATAATGTTGTGTGTTAAATGTTGAGAATACAATTAACTGGAACTGGAATGATGATGACAGAAGTATCTCATTTGGATTAGGAAAACTGATTTCTCTGGTTTCTTGTCAAAATTATCAAAATCCATCACAGTAAAAAAATGAAAAAGGTGGACTTTTCTCTATTTTCACATCAGCACTGATTTAAAAAGATTCTGTAATGTCAGCATCATTTTTTCTTTAATTTAAAATAATCTTTTGGATGTGGTATTTAAACCACAAATTTAAATCCACACCAAAAATAATGAACTAGTGACAACTTACTTATCCAAACTTCCTTAATACAAAATTTCTCGAGAGATGTATTTTAAATTCTTTAATCTCCCTGAGCTTATAAATGTTCACATCATGAGGGAGCAGGAGATGAAAAAATCATATTTAATGGGTTTTTTTGTTTTTTTTCTTTTGGTTTTAATAGGTTTTCATGAATGATGGATCAGATTCTTGATGAGGACTGGACCCTTACTCAGACAGGGACTTCCAAATTTGCTGTAGCTCCCTCAAAGTTAATAGTGTCGTATAATACAAAGTGAATTATTCACGGAAGCACAAACACACAATCATTAATACAAAATAACAGATACACTCACCTGTTTTACACTAATTTCTTGTTGAATGTCAGCTCCCAGCTTTGTCAGGTCTTCCAGTTTTTCTTCTATACAGGATGAAACAGCGTCTTTACTACGCTCATACTTTTTCTTTTCTCTGATACCCAAGACACCCACCACCTTCAATCTACTTTTCACTTCGTCTTTTGTGATTTTCAGTTTCCGTTCCTCCTCAAGTATCCTCTCTTTTTTCATCTCTGAAAAGGTCAAAGGCTCCTTCAGTTTGTCCTCAACAGTTTTCAACCACTCCGACATCCTCTCAGCTTCTCTTGTAAAATCATTCTTTGGGGAGGCCGTTTCACTCTCTTCAACAAAAGATTGAATGTCACACCGTAGAGACTGCAGCGACTCACGCTGTAGTGTCACGTTAGGAAAGATAGCAGCATCAAACTTCGGATGAAGGTTTTTAGTCTTTTGATCAAATTCTTCACCCTGAGAGCCAACTCCATCCAGATGTTCCAGCAATGAATACAGTCTTGTGATTTTATCTTGGGCACTTATTTCTTTACTTGATTTTAGTCTGACCAGCTCTTCACTGACAGACTGAAGCTCAGAGTCGAATATTGAAAACACCCTCTCATATTCAACTAATATGATCAAATAGTCGTTTAGGTGTTTTATCTTCTCGCCGTTCCTCCTTTTCAGTGTGTTGTGGAGGCTGACCAGCAGCTTGGTCTCCTCAGTTCTGTACTGCAGACCCCTACTGAGAAACCCCTCGCATTTGCCATGAAGTTCTCTAACAGCCGGGCTTGTATGCACTAAACTTTCTTCAATACCTCTGTATTCATTTATCAAGCTAACAACTTCCTCCTTTTTAATACTGATAGTCTGCTTCTCTAGATTGTCAAATTGCTCCTGAATCTCCTCCAGTGCATTACGAGTCATATCAAAGAAAGTGCTGAACTCTTTTCTCTCTAAGACTATCTGTTGTACTCTGTCTTTTTTTTCTTTGGCTAGAGCTAGGATGGCATTGTACTGCTGAGGCAGTGCATTGAGGCGCTCATCTAGGTAGCAATGATCAATCTCATTCAGAGTAGGGAGGATCTCCTGGCCTATTCGTTGAACAATAAGAAGGAGGTTTTCATACTCTGAAGCTTCTTCTAAGACACTCTGAAAGTTAGACAGTTGCGTTTGCAAATCTGAGTTCTCGTCAACGCTACTGAAATTGATTTCAGGGAATGTTATGGCATCTGCTCGTCTTAACCAGTGGCAAGTCTTGTCTAGATCAACATGAAAGTACTTCCTGGAGGTCAATGCTTTCTCTAAGCCAGTGAGACGCTGGGTAGTCCTCTGTAGGCAGTTTCAAAGGCCGCCTGTACCTCCTCAAGTCTCGCCAGTGTTTCTGTTCTCTCTTTGTCAGTCGCATCTCTCTCCAACTCTCGCCCTTGCACCCAGAGGGATGCCAGCTCCCTCTGGTATGCTCGTAAGCTGCTCTGGACACCTTGACATGAAGAAACCTGTTTGGCCAGATCCTCTGGAAGGAGTGCTATGTGGTCATCTATTAATGCCTTCCTCTCCTGCTGCTGCACCCAAGACAAGGCTCTCCCTAAGCCTTGAAGAAACTGTGTCCGCTCTGTGAAGGCCTGGAGAGGAAGAGTTCAACATTTCAAATTATTGAGCAAAAAAATGGAGCAAAAAAAAAGTTTTATCAAAAACAGTGTGAAGTTTTCAGCAGAAAAAGTAAAATCCTTAAGGGCATGATTAAAATTTGAATTGCATCCAGTATTAAAATCCAGCTGTTTACCTTACTGAGGTACTTCCTCCTTTGGGCAACTTGAGCCCCAAGAGCCTCCACCTCCATCTGGGCTTGATCAACAAGCTCCTGTAAGCATCTCTTCTCACTCAGCCCCAGCTGGGACGCCACAGTCTGAGCTCCACTCACCGCCTGAGCAAGCAGCTGCTGACGCGCCTCCAGTTCTACACATACGCTCAGGTGGTCAAATAGAAAACTCTGGGCCAGATCGGGAGGTGGGCTGGTTTTCAGTGCAGAGGTAAGTGCAGGCCGCTGCTCCTCCACCCACTCTCTGGCATCTCTCAGCTGGGTTTCCACCTGGGCCAGATCCTCCAGTGTCTTAGCGGAATCCTGAATCTTCTGCTGAATAAGATTTTCTAGCTGGGCCCAGCGTTGCTCCAGATGACCCACCTGGTGAAATGCAAAACAGTGCTGCTACTAAAGCAAATACAGTAATTATAGACCTACTTATACAATCACAAACATTTTTAATAAGAACAATACTGTTGTCACCTGTTGTTTGACCAGCTCCTTGTCTAGCAGGCTAAGTCGAGGCAGGATAACTTGTCTCTGGTCTCTAAGGTCTTCAAGAGTTTCTTTCTGTTCCTCTAGGTCACTAGCAAGCTTCTTTAAAGCCTCTAAGTGCTCACTTGTACTCTCTGTGTCAGCCCTGTGTGCACAAATACATAGTTTAAGGAATAGCGAGTCTTAGGGGAAATGATTACATAGACAAGTCTCAAGGCTCCTAGAATAAATCCCCTTAAAATTAATGTGAAGGATTATAAGTTAAATGAAAAATTAAACATCAAAACCACAAAGAATAGCTTTGATACCTGGCCAGGTAGTCCCATTCCCTGGACACTTGGTGGAAGAGTTCCTCCACAGCGACTACACTCTCCTGGAACTCCCCACTTCGCTGCATGTCCTCCCCCCGCTGAGCTTCCAGCTCCTCGGCCCGTTGGCCCAGCACAATCCAGCCTCTTTTCAGTCTCCTTATCTCCTCCAGAGCAGGAGAGACCTGTCCATTCGTCAACCTGCTGATGACTTCATTCAAATGAGCTGCCTCTGATTGTTTCTCCCTAATCTGCTGGAGGAACTCCTGCAGGCAAGACCACAAAGGATCAAGTGTCAGTTGTACTTGGATGTTTCTTTTATAACAGTGCCACAACTGCAAAATAAATAAACAAAAAAAAAATTTTTTCTAGAGCAAGTGCACGGACCTGAGCCTTGTCCAACTGGTTCTGTGCAATCTTGGGCTCCAGTTCTGCAGGTCTCCTGATGAGGTTCTGAAGTTCCTGCTCAGTCTCTCTAAGCTGGGTTTCTAGATCTACCTTCTGCTCCTCGATTTCCCTCCAGCTGTCAGCTACCTCTTCACTAAGAAGCATACACTCCTCAATCTAAACACAAAAATATAAAGGATTCAATTCAGGGAAGTTTCAAAGACAGAATGAAAGACCATCAAAGCTGCAAACATGGACACTGAACTTACCTGCAGCTTGACCTGCTGGATAGCTGCTGCAGTCTCCCTGACCCTCAACTCTGACAGGTCGCATGCTGAACACACAAGCTGGAGGTATGTGCTCGCCTGTTCCTGGAGTGCTCGCTCCTGTTTCACCTGTTTGTTAAAGGTTTTTTTTTTCAACCCTTTAATTTATGGGTGATTGATATGTCAGTTCGCAAAATTGCTCAGTCTCTACCCACATTTTGACCCCAAAACATGCAATAAAAAATAAGATATATAAAGATATATTCATATTCATTTCAGCCAGTGAAGGTGTCCTTTTACATCCTTTTTTTAAGAAGCAGGAAAGTGCTTACTGACCTGCTGCAGAGCCTCCTCAAGGCTAAGGGAAGGATGCATCTGTGGCTCTCTTTCTTCTGAAGCAGATTTCAGCCAGGTCTGGCAGAGCTGCAGTGTGTCTTGCAGACTGACATGTCTCTGTAACTCGTGGTCCAAACTCTGATACACCTGTAAGGAAATAAAAGTTAGAAACATAAGCTTTGTGAGACGCATGGCTCTGTTACACACTGCAACAAAGAAACGAAAAATGTTTCAGCCAAACGCAGAACACTCGCTCAGATGAACACACAACCAGTGAAAGAAGCTACAGCGTGACAGTGCGTAGCTTTGAAAATGCCATAGCGTGGTCGAACAGAAAAACAAGTTAAATGACCGAACCCTGAAAAGCATGCAGTTATGGAGTGTTGTATTTAACAGGTGTTGAATGTGGAGGCGTCCATGGCCGCCAGGGGAGACAAAAACAGCAAGGTCTGATTGACAGTGTTAATTTGAGAGCCTGAAAAGGTGGAGTAAGGGGGGCATGTGTTGGCAAACTGCCCAGCGTATTGGGCAGAGGCCAGAAAGTTGGCATGGTGGCAAGTGGCAGGCAGGATATTAGAGCTGTGTTGCATTGGGACACAGTTGGCAGCCACTAACAACACTAGAGGCGCAATTGTAGAGAAGCCAGCAGTGTAGTGGTAAAAAGTGGCTGGATCACACAATGCCAGATTGGATGTGTGCATGGTGGTGGAGGTGGTGTCTTGGGAGGTGAGCTATGATGACAGAGTAGAGGTTGCCAAAATGACAGAGTGGGGCTGGATTATAGGACTAGCCAGATCCAGTGAATAGTGGTGTGTGATCATTTTTGGCAAACATGAAAAAGTGGGGTTGACAGGGGATATGTGGAGATTAATATGAGGAGATTGAGTTAGTGATTTTGGTGGTGGGGTCTGTCTCAGTACGGCTGCTGTTAAGCTCTGCTTTGGCAGATTTAATTGGTTGTGCCCCCTACAGTGGCACTGAAGGGGAGCCTTAAGATGTCAGAATGGGTTAGCATTTGGTGGATAGCTTGACTCTTGGAACAGGGTCGTTCCCGTGTTTGCACATGCACATGTTTTCACAAATATGTGCACATCTAGTGTTTCAGTTCATCTTATATACCATATATTATATAGGAAACCGTTTCTTTGCATCAGATGCAGAATATATGTCTTCGTCAGCTTTCAACTCCCACCTTCCTCCTCTGCATTCCCACTCTCCCTCAACCCATTTCCTGCTCTTCACTCACTCTTTGCGCTGTGCTGCAGATGGCAGAGTAGCTGTCTCTGATGCCTTGCTGGTGAGCCTGGACCTGCTGTCTCAGCCTGCTCTGCACACGGTCACTGCAGCCCTGTACCAGGTGGTCTCCTTGCTCTTTCAGGCCTGCCAAACGATCCTCAAAGCCGGCAATTTCCTCCATGATGGCCTGTGGAGATAAAGCATCCAAGTAGGATCTTGTTAAAGAAAGCAAAAGATTTCAATCTCAATCATATAATACATAGTTCAACAAACATCATGGAGTTTAAATGTGAATATTTGAAACCGTAAAATGTAGAAATACAGAGAAGTTGTTCTCTAATGATGGCTCATTACTCAAACTGCATCATGTGTCACATACATGGCAAACAACAGCAAAAGTGAAACAGTGTAATTGGCCACCTTGTGTCTGGCCAGCTGTTGAGTTGCTGCCTCCAGGTTGCCGCTCACACTTGGATCAGGAGTGACCATCCTGCTAGACATCTGCAGCAGCCAGCGCTCCACTTCCTGGAGTTCGCTGTGGTAAGCTTCCTGTTCCTTCACCTGGCTGTCCAAGTTTTCCACATGAGCCTGGACAACACAGACCACAAGGAACCAAACTATACTGATTACAAACAGGAACACAGGAAACCGGTATCAATGCCTTTGGCATACTCTTAAAGTAGGTACAGTTTATTCTAAAGGTCCTCCTGCTCTTTAACATCATTTTATACTTTTCTCTCCACATAGCATAACAGATGAGCTGGATCTCACCACTGCAGCTTTACAGAGTTCAGTGTAGTCCTTTTGCAGTCTGTGCATTTTGTCTCTAATGGAAGGGTAGTGGACAGAAGCCAGCAGAGCATCTCCCTTCTCCATCACTGATTTCATGGATCCATCATGAGACTGAACCATCTGCAAAAGGGCCTGGGAACAGAGAGAGTTAGAACATGCCTATAATTTGCAAGAAGTTTATGTGTACTTAAATGCTTAGCACTACAAAAATTACAAAGCAATTAATACTCTGGAAAAAAAAGTTAGCTTTCGCACTGAGTTCAGCACCGAGTAGGGCATGCAAGGCCACTCATGTGGCTTATTAAGATAACAGTATTCATCTCAATGCCCTTCTAAACCACCAAAGTGGAAAATTACTGAAAATGGCATTAATGCAGTACTCCAATTCAATTTATTTTCTGCTGTACCTTATACTTAGCCAGCTGTGCTCTTCGTTGGTACATTTCAGCCTTGGGCTCCACTGGGGTGCCAAGCAACGCTCTGGTCTCTACAAGCCATTGGGCCTGGACCTTGTATCGCTCCTGAAACTCCTTAGCTAGCAGTAATGCACGTTCCAGGAAGCTGCGCTCTTGTCTAAGTCCCCCGGCGAGCTCCTCCAGCTGGCCAAGACGTGCTTCTACCTCTCCTCCTAAGCTTTCAGCTCCAGCCTCATTCAGGAAGCCTGCCGCCTGCTCTGCTTGTTCCCTCAGGGATTTTAGGAGACTATGGCCATGCTGGAGTTCAGACTGCAGAGTCTGGGTGAAAAAGAGAGCAGAAATACAGCTCAGCATAGATGTTGCCTCAGTGTTGTCCCCATTACTTTATGCTAAATAACCTTCAGCCAGGGTACTTAGCAATGCTGAGTTAAAAAAAAAAAAAAAAAGTACTGTTATACCTTCATGCACATCCTCTGGGATAAAGAAGCACATTTTTGTCATAGATTCAATGACTTAGAGGTTAACATTCAACACAGTGTCAGTGGTTTCTTTGTCCTTCAACTCCACTACAGCCCCACTCATCAATTTCAGCCCAGCAGCGCTTTTGTAAGGCTTAGAACCTGTCAGGTACACTGACACTTGCACGGTAGAAATGTCGAGAAGATTTGGAGGTCATGGTGAGAAAAAAAACACAGTGAATAATATGAAAGGAGGACCCAATTATAAAGACCCTTATAACGGGCAACAGTAGCTGCAGGGTTTCCAGGGCAACCACAATACACCAGACACACATACAATGACCTCCACTCCATGGGATGCCATCTAGCTTTCATCATCAGCCTATTATTGCTTGAGCAGAGAAAGCAAGCTCACACTCCAACAAGCCATGATCTCCAAACCACTCCTGTGGGTAAGATAACAAGACCTGTGTGTGTTTGCACACACCCGCATTTCCTGCTTAATCTTACACTCAAGGATTGTTCATCAGTTCCTGCCTCGTGGCTTTAACTAACAACACAGTCCATTTCAATGTTATACACTTCTGTATTTAAAGAAGCCTGGAAGTAATTACCATTTGCAGTCCAGGAGCTTTTGTTCCATATAACCAATTATCTTCACTTTTTGTCAGGAAAAAAAAAAATTCCCTTAACTCCCACTTTACATTCAGTTAGATTTTAAATTAAGCATGCAGGATTTTGTTGAGACTGTAAGAGTAAAAACTAATTTTTTTCAAAAAAAATAAAAAATAAAATAAAATAAAAAAATAAATATGAAATATAAGTGAAAATATTTTCACTCAGGATCTAATTTTCTCCTGCAAGAAGAAATTATAATTCATTGGATTTATCCACTAAATGTTGCTGATACTTGCATGATGTATTAGATGGGGGAATATGCTGAATGTAATACATGAGGTCCTTAGCACACTGTGCCCTTTATATGTCAACTGTCTTGTAACCCCGTTTATCCATGTCGAGTTCCTTGTGCGTCTGCTTAAATGATGGGCACTGTGGGATCTGATTCTTATTCTGCATGAGTTCCTGGGCTCTTTAATCAACTGTAATGCATCTTTTGTAGCACTGGCAAACATTTTCATGTAGTAATATAGTGCTAGGACATTAAGGTAATGGTACACATATTAGTCCCTGCTCTGAATTCATGACATTAGCAACAAGTCAGAGAGGAATATTTTTTCTTTCGCGTGGGTGGATATGCTGCTGACATGATGAGCGACTGTCCAATTTGTTTAATGTGATTATATAATAAAGCACGAGTTTCTTCTAAAAACAATTCATCTCCAAATGAGCTTAATTAAGCTTTGTGATGTATTTCTGCCTTCAAGAAAGAAAAAGGGAAAACTGAGGGGAAATTAATAATGACAACCCAGTCCATTTCTGCTTTGCTTTTTGCTTAGTTTCCATTAGGAGAATTGAAGGAGAAGAAATGCTTTCTGTAAACCCATCGTTTTGCAACGGCCATAGCTTTTAGCGTGCCTTTAAGTGATGTTCATAAAGCAGCGCCTTTTGAAACTCTCCTTTGCGCCAGGATCCCGCGTACAATGGAGCAGCAAAAGGACTGAGAGCTCTATGTTTCTTTTTATTTTCTTCTGGTAGCACGTTTTTTGAGCGCATAATCATGTATGACACAAGTTGACGGCTGGATGCTGTAAGACCCTTTTTGGTGTACTAATATATATCATATTGTGATTCCCGCAACCTCGAGAGTGGATAGCTCCTGCTTTTTAGCTCCACTTACACAACCCTAACACTCCAACACCGCAACACTATTCTTCATTAAAAATGAAGAGAAGAAGAAAAACACAAAAATGCCATCACTGTACTATAAAATTAAAGGAATGAAAAAATCGTGAGACAATTTTGCCTTATACCTTTACATTATCGAAATACAGTCAACCCACAGACCTACTACACAGAAAAACAAACAAAAAAAAAAAACTAAAGACCTCTAACACAACTATTGACTGCTGGTGTGTCAATGCATAATCATCCCAGCTTCTCTCACAACAGGAGATGAGAAAGTCATGAAGCACTCTTTTGTGTCACCGCCAGTGTGGAAGAGCACATGCGGTGGCAGCATGTCTTCAGTTCAGTCCCGACCTAAAGACAGCACTTCGATCCCACACATGGATTACTTTAAAGACCACAACAGCTGATTCATTTTAAATGTCTATGCACGTAACTACTTGGACAGAAAACTGAGGCGCAGTGATACATAAAGGAAAGAAGTGGAAAGGATGTCTGAAATCATCACTGTTTGCTGCAGTTCGTTAGTACTTTGGGTTGGTTTTGTGATATTAAATGAGCGTCAGAGGAGAGAGAAGTGTGTGTGTGTGTGTGTGTGTGTGTGTGTGTGTGTGTGAGATGTGAAGCGGTAAGGGCACTGCATCAATTACAGTGTCTGTGCCAGCGGGCTCCTGACACCAGCGCTTCTTCATCCTTTTACACACAGTGGGAGGCCTCTGCCTGATATGGTGCTTCCTCTAAAGCAGCACCAGCTTTGTCTTCATAAAGAACAGATCGATACACACACACACACACACTCATCCAATCCTCTATGTGCTCAACATGAGCTTTGCCAAACAAACAATAGTGCTGATTTTTTTTATTGCAGTGTATATTTGAGCAGAGCTAAGACAAAGAGAAACTGCTTTAATTAGTCACTGATTTCATTTTAGTGGAACTGTCCAAGTATTATGTGGACTCGTGTTGCAAGCTTCTCTTGCAGATGTCAGTGGCCAAAGGTGTTGTTAATAAAAAGAGAAAAAAAGAAGAGTACTCTTGATGTTACTAGGACCTATCATATGTTGCACACAAGAATACATTTTGCTGAGGTATTGGACTCAGAAGTACAAACTGAAGTTCTGCTAATTCATCAGTTTGTCAAGGAAATATATCTGTAGTGATTTATTGCTACCTGTTCAAAAAAAAAAAAAAAACCATCAAAGCATCACTGCATTTTACATCCAAATGCTTCACCATCTAACTGCATGAAAATAAATGACAGCAGTAATTTCGGTTAATACATCAATACCTCTAGTTTCTTCGTCTTCCTCTCCAGGGCAGCCCGGTCCAGGGATTCAGAACGATCAGTTAATGTTGTGAAGCTTTTTAGAGTTGAGCTGAGCCACTCAGTAAAGGACATGCAAAGGTTTTCTGCCTCTTCAATGCTTCTCAGCTCTTCCTGTAGTTGTTTGATGGTGTCCTGAAAATAGATCAGATAAAAAAGGTCAGAGGAAGCGTTCCTCAAATATTATTAACATTATCAAAGTGACACTATATATAATGTATATTGCAAAGGTATCACAGGTTGCACAAAGGCGTGAAAATGTGCCCCAGAAGTCTTAACAGGACACAAGCGTTCTGACATCAAAATATCTGCTTCCTCTCTATTCTTTCATCCGCTTTATGTCAATCGTTACACAATAAAGTGGTGTGGGATTTTTATGTTTTTCATGTACGTATTATCCACTTGACTGAGATTTTGAGTCAATAACTCCTCAACAATGGAGGTGGTTTCTTGCCGGTTTCACACATTATTCACTCAACTTGCAAAAATCCTGTGTTGAGAAGCTCCAATTAGCTGATAGTGCTGAGTGCACACCTTTTCTTACTAGACAGGGGTAACAGCTTCCCACCTCAAGCCCATGTGGCCCCCCAGTTCCTGCAGTATAATTACAAGGATCCACAGTAGAAGGGGGATGTTATGTGTATTCATCTGTGTGTCTCTGTGAGTTTATGCATCCTTAAGTTAATTTCAGCAGATAAAGAAGGTGTGGGTAGAGGCAGAGACAGAGAAATCTGACTGAGGAGGAGTGAAGGCAGCCAAATAAGCATATACGCACTTAGACGTGTTACTGAAGGTGTTAAAAAAAAAAAAAAATCAATGTGGTACAGGAAATTTTTTTCCACTCAAAGACTGCGGTGTGTAGCGTTTAATTACAGCTTTAGCCCCTGACCAGGAAAGTCCTATTGATTTTCCTTTTGCCTTCCCCCATGGGGTGAGACAAATAGAGAGGCTGGATCTGAGTATACAGAGCAACAAAGGCAGGACTAATACAGGAAACTCCGAGGATACTTCGCTGTGGTGTAACAGACAGATAACTCCAAGCCAGAGTCACTTCTATGGTCAGAGAGCATAACCCTGGGGCAGACTGACTGTTATTATCTGCCTGAAAGCACTGTTGACATTTAGCACACAGTGATAGAGAAGAGAAGAGAAGAGAAGAGAGAAGAGAAGAGAAGAGAAGAGAAGAATCATCTTTTCAGTGCAAACAATCATAAAAGAAATTTTTAAAAAAATCTTAATAAAAAGCCATCTTTATAAAGAGTACATCTAAAGTGCTTCTGAAGGAAGCACTTTAGATGCTGGTGCTCCAAAACTTTCCGTAGGCTTATATGTTTGATTAGTCATTTTATTTATGCCTTATTTTAATGAACCATCACTTGAGTCGGGATGTCACCGTCCATGATTTTATTATTTTTATTTGCACAGCACATTTCACGCACAAGACAATTCAAGGTGCTCTAAGTAAGACATTAGAAGCATTACAGCGGGTTGCAGAAGAAGCATTAAAGAGATTTAAAACAAAAATAAATTTTTAAAAGAAATAAAATAAATGAAATAGAAACAGAAGAAAAAAATAAACCCTCAAAGAAGATAGGATAAAATGCAAGAAATCAAAGTTGATTAACAGTTGTTTTAATAAAAGGTGGCATATAGAAAAGTTTCAGCAGACCTGCAGTTTTCTGGGAGTTTGTTCCACATGTGAGGAGCATAAAAACTGAACGCTGCCTCTCCGTGTTTTGTTCTGAGTCTAGGAACAGAAAGTAGACTTGACCCTGATGACCTGAGAGATCTGGTTGGTTCATAACGAAACCAGAAGATCCTGAATGTATTTTGGGCTAAAACCATTCAGTGCTTTGTAAACTAGCAGCAGGATTTTAAAGTCATTTTTTTGATAAACAGGAAGCCAGTGTAAAGATCTGAGGATTGGAGTTTATGATCCACTTTCTTGGCATTAGTGAGGACTCGAGCAGCAGCGTTCTGGACTAACTGTTTTTCTAAATCCTGCTGAGACATCAGTCCTTCAATCCTGGATATGTTCTTTAAATGGTAATAGGCTGACTTCACCACGACCACAACTGAAGTTCAGGTCTGAGTCCATGGCTGCACCCAGATCTCTGGCTTTGTTGTTGGTTTCTAACTTAGCTCTTTGAAACTGACTTTTAATCATCAGGTTCATATTCACATGCTTCATTTTCAGCAATATCTATTCACAGATGACATTTCAGGGGTGGAGAATAGGTTGCAGTGAAATCAGTATTTGCTCTTCCTTACTCGTGTCCTGTCTAACCTTGAGTCATGAAAAAAAAAATCAATAGCAAATTTGAATTGCTGTTGTGTTAAACTGAAGAGTAAAGTCTTATAAGATCTATGGAGGAGTTTATAGGAGACTCTGTTGCATTTTTGGATCCAAGCCAAAAAGTTCAACTCGACTGTTTTACGTAAATGGGTGATGAAGCGCATGTTTAGAATCCCTGTGTTGTAACAGGACCAAGCTTCGCTTCTGGTACTGGTCAATTACAGGCTCGTGACTATAAACAGATCTGCTTCTGGCTCTGTGCTACTTTCATAGGAACTGCTTTGGTCATTACTGAAATGAAGTTATTGCACATGCATTTCAAAATAAAATGATCAAGACCTCACCTTCAGACCTGGTTACTCCCCATGGTTTGTTTCATGATTAATGACCTTACGCCAGTTTGCCTGGCATAGTTCATCTCCCCGCATATATGGAAAACCTCAGTGCATGCAGATACTTTGGTGACAGTGCTTTCAAATATATATTTTATACACATTTTCTGAACAGCTTTACACAAAGTAATTCAGTCTATATTAAAATCAATATATTTAAGTTAATATGGCAGGTAGGCCTTGACAACAAAAATCTATTTGATTTGATGGGAAATGAATTGTTTTGTATTCTTAATTTGTCAAATAGGGGTGTTTTTAAACTGATTTCAAGCTGTTTTGTTGTTGGTTTTTTTTTTCTCGTAGCCA
Source organism: Hirundichthys speculiger (assembly GCA_018398805.1). NCBI lineage: Eukaryota > Metazoa > Chordata > Actinopteri > Beloniformes > Exocoetidae > Hirundichthys > Hirundichthys speculiger. The sequence continues at coordinate 1,357,555 of JAGFBZ010002379.1, read as the reverse complement.
GAAATATCAGTACTAACAGTTTTAAATCACTTCAGTTGTGGCACAGGGAGATGACATGGGTTTCAGTCGCCTATACATTCTGTATATGATCAAAAAGATATGATGATAGTAAATACTTAGGAGCTGTCGGACAGGTAAGATGGAAATAGGTCTTTAAAAATGATGAAAGCACTAAGCAAACAGGAAATCATTGAGCATTAATGTGTGTTCCAAATCAATAGGGGAAAGAAACAATGCTAGTGAGCTATTTCTAACCAGATTGTGTTCAACTAGAAGTATGCAAGAAATAGACATCTAGAGTGCCAAACCTGAATGTTGAGCAGCAGGGAATGGTAGCGAGCGGTCAGTTGGGTGGCAGTAACGCTGACACGACTACTGATGTAGGTTTCTTCCAAAACCTGCTGGGCCAGAGATGATAGGCCGTCGACTTCTCCCTGCCGTGTCAGCACTGCTTCAAGATAACCCTGATCACAAGAGACATAAATTAACATAAATTTATTCAAATACTGTCCAAAAGGTCCATAATTTAATTTTCAGTAAAGTTGAAGAGGAAAGGTGCACAAATGTTGATAAACACGAGAGGAATAACTCTGAACAACAATGGTACTGCATGTGCATGTATGTATGTATGTGTGCTTCCTAACACAAGGAAGGAAAATACACAGACTTCCTGACGCTGGCCTGGACGAATAGACCAAAGGAAGGAGACCAAGCAGGAGAATACAGTTGTTTTTCTTGGAATGTTAATAAGTGTTGCGTTACAGTGAAGAGAAAGATGCTTCATTGCTTTCACACTGACAAGCAAACTATTGTCTTTGGCTTATAAATTCTGATGAATGCGTTACAATTTAGAAAACTGGGGGTTGTGCAGATATGACTGACAGTCAAAGGTTAGATCTGGATCATAACACAATGTTTTTTTGTTTTTTTTTTTTTTAGCAGGATGAATTTAAAGCGGTTGAAATGAATCCAGATTTCCTTTTACCCTGAAAATAGTATCAAGGAAAGAAGCTTGACATACAGCTCCTAGAAAATATTGCACCACACAGACTATAATACTATTCCATGTTTTTACTGTACAATGAACAAAAAAAATATATGGAAAAAAAGGACAGCATCTTTTGAGCAATAATTATTTCTCAAAAAACTATTTCTCCAAAAATCTACTGATGTAATCTGGAACTTTCCAGACTGGAACTTTATTGTCAACATAAATATTAGCAGATATCATAAACTGACTCGCTGAAACCGTTTCTCGCTGACCTGGAGTTTCTTCAGCTGATTCTGCTTGGTGGTTCTGTCTGACCGCCGGTTACTTCTGATATTAGCCACCTTCTCCATGTCTTCTAGCCACTGAGCCAGGCTCAGGAACCTGTGGCCCATCTGCCTCAGACGGGTCAGTGTGGAGTGCAGCTGGGCCTGAGTTTCCTCCAGGCGGCTCTGGTGGGCTGCCCACTCTCTCTGCACCGTGTCTAAGGCTCGGTCTTCAATCTGAGGTATGCCCCAGGGGATTACGCTCTCTCTGCTGGTCAGCACAGAAGCGAGCAAAGACTGGCCATTTATGCAGTGTTCCTGCAGGCTCTATAGAGGAAAGAAACGGGAAAAAAAAAACAAAGACACTTATATGGGTGATGTCTTAGAAAAATATAGGTGCCAAAAGCCAAAGCATCAAAGGCCTTGTTAAAACTTTAAGTCTTGAGACACAGTATGCTGGCTGTCTGGAACAGGTCGTGTGTGAGGGAAGAGTCATACTTTCCCACTATGTGTAAAGTTACAATTTTTTTTCTTAATGACAAACTGCACACACAACTCGACAGAATCATTACCTGGAGCTGCTGCAGAGTTTTCTCAAGTGTATCCACGTTTCCTTCTGGATGACACAGAGATGCCAGAGATGCCTGTTCTTGCTCCAGCCAGTCTTCAAACTCATGCAAACCCCTTTGATATTCCTGATGAACCAGCACCAGCTCCTTGGCCTTACTGACAGCGTTCTGTAACACAAGAGTTTAGAAACATGTGAAAAAAAGGGCTTGTACTTGTTCTATGACACAAGATCATTAAACCTTTTAAATAACGTGACAGGTTGCACTCTGAAATCACAACAAAATAATGCGTAACATTTAGAATATGATTGGCTTTTGTAAAGCCAGAGCCAAAGATATTCATATTATAAATGAAACGTTTCTAATACGCTTGTATTGTTCACAAACACTTAGATGGGAATATATTATGCATTTTTTGACAAAACATGAAGCAGGCATTTAGAAATATATCTCAAACCATTCATTTACAATTCACACCTGTAGAGGACAAAATGAAACCGCATGTTGTAGATATGTACCTTCGCTTTTTCTTTGAGGGTGTTGTATCCACACTGCAGCTGCTGCACCTCCTGCTGAGTCGTGGAGTGCTCAGCCATGTTGGAACCTTTTGTGGCGATGGTCTCCAGAGGACTGCTGTGACTCAGTACTTCCTCATAAAGGAGCTAAAATGACATACATTACAATCAACACAACTGGAAATCCCTGGGTTTCATCTCAAAACAGAAAAGAAAATCTATTCTTTTTATTTTTAACTGTGACTTGCGATACCTTCGTCTTTCCCAAGTTAGCAGTCTTGTCTCTCATCTCAGAGTACTGTCTGTCTGAGCAGCTGAGCGTCTCTTCAACCTTGGTCCATCCACTGCACAAACTGTCCCACATCCTCCTGGTAGCTGGTCCACTGTGAAAGAGCACCTTCCAACTGACTGTAACAGACAAACAAAAGAACAAACAAGTATGTGAAATAAAACAAATACATGCAAAAGGTTTAATTGTCAAATAAACCGTTCAGCCAATGGAACAAAACAAGACAGTTTCCAGTCCCATTTTTGTTTAAATAGAAACCGATGCTCCTTTGTCACCTTTTACATTGGATTGAGGCAGAAAGCAATGAGTCCCATGAGTCCTTGAGGTCTTGGATCTGTTTCCGGATCACTGGGACCCCCTCAGCTGAAGTATTCCTCTGGACGGCCTCTCCTCGTGTCAGCAACATCTTTAGTTGGATCTCCCTCTCCTGGCGAGCGGCCAGTAAGGCCTGCAAGCAGGAGTGAACATAAAATCAGGAATCTAATCTTGATTTGAAGTATCTATATTTTAGGTCTTACATAACTGATGTCCATTTGATTAACAAAAAGCATATCCAACGTGGTTGCTAGGATATCATTTCAGGTACTGTAATCTGCAGTGTTACTATAATTAAACAATTATTTATCATTGTATAATAGTTTATTGAGCTACATAATTCAAAGCAACAGCGCTGAGAGCAAGACTTATTTTCTATTTTTTTTTAACATTTCAAGTGCAATGCCACATTGCGTACAGATTTTCCATCTAATTACAAAAATTAGTCAAGGACAATTGACAATAAATTGACTTTTTGGGCTAGAGCTGCTACAAGACTCAGATCCACACAAAACAGATTCAATAAAAATGGCATATTGATATTTATCATCAATATTCTTTAACAAATATGGATGCATCATTTTAAGTGACCCAACAACCATCTTGTCCCTCCTTACTTCTAGCTGCAACATCCGGTCCTCCAACACGCCCTTGTCTGTGGTGGTGAATGTGCAGGTCCTGATGACCCTCTGGGCCTCACACACCCAGTCCTGGAGCTCTTTAAGTCCTTCAGAGAACAATCGGTGTTCCCCGACGATACGTTCAATCCTGGAAGCTTTGTCCTGTAGATAGGAGAGCACTGTGATGCAAACACACTCTTCTAGTCTTATATTAGTTCTACAAAAGCTGTGAACTACAATCTGTGCACTTCAAGTCTGTCTTCACATTGATGTGTTTGAAATAAGTCTTATTTTCCCTCACAGATGTCTCCAGAGACTCTTCCTCCCCCACACAGCATACATCTGGATTCATCAGTCATACATCTTTATCATCAATGTAATTGTAGAGTGAAGATGGCAAAAGCTGTACTAACTAGAGACAATTTTTAATGATTGAATTCCTGTTTTCGTGTCTGACAGGGCAGAAGAACTAAAAATAGCACTCCAGTATAGGCAGCAAAGTGAAAAAAGCCCTATTAATCATTGTGAGGGTACTTCTCATTGTCCTGGGTAATGTTTTTTTCTGTGATACATTATATTAATCATGAGAACGTGATCGATGTAATGAGAGCTTGAAAAAGGTCATACTCTACAGCACTGACACCTTTCAGGTTTGCCATTTTGGAAGTGCTTCAGCGGATGACGATAAGCTTCACAGATTTGGCCTTTCTATGTTGATGAAATTACAATTGCAAGGACCTTTTGAAGGTGAGATGGATTATTGTGCTTTGGCAAATTACTCTGGACACCAAGACTCATTGGGTACATTTTTTTTTTCCAACTAAAGGTAAGCTGATTGAAGCAACCCTGACTAATATGTGACTGGGTAATTATCCATGACCTGGCAGGTCACCGCTCAACAGTGAGAATCGTGGCTGGACAGATAACTCTACAGTGCTCATCAGCAGTACATGACTCAAGCAAAGCATGCTGCAGCATTTCTGTGACAGAGACTCACGAACAGTTAGGGGACAAAACGCCACAGGGTTACTGGGTGAGAACAGTGTTACCTTGGTTAAGTTGCTGAGGGCTAGGTACTGTGCTGAGAGCTGAGATACTCTGTGGACGAAGCCTTTGCCGGCTGCTTGTCCCTCCCAGAGATGATGAGCCCTTTCCCTCAGCCTGCTCAGCTCTACCTCCCGACTGGCCATCTCCTCCAGTACACACTGGACCAGTACCAAGCACGATGAAAGGTGAGAAAAATACAGAGTGACGTGATGGCGTGAGTGCAAGGTTAAAAGTGACAGATTGAAAAGAATGGTTATGGGTAAGCACCGTCAAAAGGGAAAAATGAATAGACAGGAAATTATGTTTTTCATGGTAGGAGGTGTGAGAGACACAGGGGAGGGATGCAGGGTTCAATTAACATGTCACAAGTAGAAACAGGGCTACATTGTACATACATGGATTAAAAAGCAGGAGAATAGAACATTGTAACACAGGTATCAGCAGTATTTCTCTAAATTTTCCCTTTTAAATGAAAGTGCTGTCATTAAGCTCAGCATAAAACAGAGCAGTGACAGCATATGTGCCTGCAAAGGTGGTGGGGGGTTGTAAACATGACAAGGTAAAGAGGATTTTGCCAACTCAAGTTCAAACACTGAAGCCTGCATGTATTGTATTGTACTTCAGGTACTGGGGAGGTGGAATATAATTACTTGCAGGGCCAGACAAAAGGCAACAATGGGAAGTGCTACAGCAGCAGCAGAATAAATACAAAAATAGCTACAATGATAAGGGGGACGGCTTTGAGATGGGATTGATATATTTTTTCCCTCTGTTGTCAGGTTTATCTTTTTAATGCTTCATGCCTCTCTTCCTTTCTTGTGTCTGCCAGACCTGGCAGAAGCTGTTATCGCATCTAGAAAAAAAGGCCTTTTAGCCACGCAGCGCTTCAGCTGTGACAGTGGAAGAATTAATTAGATTTCTGGACTTTTCCTCTGACTATTGTGTCAAGCCGCAGCTCTATTTTGATCCGGTGGTGCTCAACAAATGTAATTAGGTTCTTCTCTTTTCCCCACAGACTTGAATTATGCTTTAGAGATTCATATCTGATGGAGAGGTAACTATTTAGTTTCCTACTTAATATTCAATTTATGCTGTAATGGCAAGGGTTTATTTAAGTGAACCAAGGAAATGAAAGAAACATCAGTGAAAGCACGTAAGAAGAGAAATGTATTCTGCAAGGCTCCCTGTCTATAATGTCATGCAATTTCACGTAAAATAGACCCTAGAGGATGGGTTATGCTGTCCAAAATGAAGTGTTACAGGAGTGGCCATACAACTTTGTAAAAGAGACAGTATGGTGAAAAATAACTAATTTCTAATTTACTCATTTCTGTAAATAACGTATTGTAAGAGAATTGTGAGATTCAGAAAGAAAAGAATCGGTGAACGTGTATCAGGTTTACTGATGACAACAAAGTACCTGGAGTTTGCAGAGCTCCTGTTTCTTGGCTGGAAGGTCATGCAGTCGAGCACTGCTCTCCTGAACTCTGACCTCTGTGCTGGTGAGCCAGTCCTGCAGAGGCTCAGCACTGACCTCGAACTCAGTCATCTGAGACTGCAAGTTCTGGAAATTGGACACAGTGACATAACCTGTCAAATACTGGCACAATTAGCCCATCTCATTAAAGTAGGTATTTGTTAATTACACTCTGCTGTCACATCTAAAATGCACATCAAATCCATACTGATATTGTACACTGATGTGGATACATTCCGGTAATTAGTCATTTGTATCCTCACTGGAAATCACATTAAAGCAGTTGTTTTGTATTCAAATGTCCAACAATAGAGTTAGTAACGGTTCTGTTAAACAGGTAAGCCACCACATAAATAAATCTATGGTAAACAGACAGTCTGCATTTATTTACATATCAAAACCACTCAGCTGACTTCGGTTCAACTTTGTTTTCTTCAGAGACGGCTTCAGCAAAGAACAACTGCATTCAAGAAAAAACCAACCTTGAGTGCATCTTCTCTTATTTGTAGGTTATTCATTAGGCTCTTCCAGTCTTCTCTGGCATTTACCACCTTTCCTGTGATTCCCTCCACTCTATCTTTGGACACCACAGCCATCAGCAGCTCCCCACAGGCTCCTACTGTACTCAGGCGGGCCTGGCCGTTCTCTCTGTCACTCAAGAACTCCTGAGGGGATACATAGACGGAGACAAAGGAGCTGTGACTATTTAACACGCAGACAAGGGGAGGAGGGCATGAAAGTGAAAGGACAGAGAAATGATTAAATAAAAACCCAAACCTCTTTTGTGTTTTGCTCTTCCAGGTATGTGACTACCCTCTTATACAGGCAGCAAATTTTGTTTTATTTTGGTGTAAGAGAACCTGACTTTACACTGTGATAGGCATTAATTACAGCAGACCAAGTCATTACCGAGTCTGGATGCAAATGCAGAAGGAAGGACCTGACGCAGAAGGTTATCACGGATAAGGAAACTCAGTGAACCTGAAATGTGTTGGCTTCTATGTAGCTCCTCCAGACCCACCCACCGACAATGTACACGCATACAAAGACACAGACGCATATGCAGCCTACACACATACCCCTCCCTCAGAGCTGCGCCGATGACAGTAGCACAGCAGGGACCACTCCACCATCTGTGCAGTCAGCACATCGCTTACACTGGCTTCAGCTTCCTTACATACAACCGCGCAAAGTCTGCCTCTTTCAGCCCGTCTTTCTTAACCGTTCTGTCTTGTTATTTTATCCATCTCCTCCATGTTCATTCAAGTCTTTTTCACTCTACCACCAGTCTCATCTTGCTTAGATATGGTAACTGTTCAACACCAATTGAGCATCACACAATGGATGCCCTTGCCCCTCCCACACTGGCCCTCCTGGAGGTCAGCCATGTGGAAACATTGCTCCACATTCCTCACCAAGTCAATAATAAATTTAACATGATTGCCTCCATATTTGCTTTTCACCATATGCTTCAAGAAATTTACTTTCATCCTCAGAGACTTACATCGTTCTGAAGTAGTACATGCAAAATTCCTCTACCTCACTCAAAACATCTTGCTGAAAGAAAATGTTTGCTTATTAAAAACTCCCGTTGTTCCAGTGATAGTCTGAAATGCCTCTTTCCTTTCATCATGTAACTGTTGATTGAATAAATCATACATCACATGCACCTAAAACCGCCTGAACAAAACTGGGAGAAAAATCAAGCTCCTGGCGCCTTAGAACAAGAGCTCAGGTATAATGACAGCCCGACTCCCTAATGGTGGAGAGTGTGGTCAGGTGTCCGCAGGGTAATTAACTGTCTGCTGCAGGGATGTGGGGACGTCTACCTTCACAGAGCAAAATCCAGGATCCTAGTGTGTTCTGAAGGGGATGCCAGAGCAGCCAGAACCTCACAAAAAGACACACAGACAGATTTGCCATTTTGAAGAGAACGGCAGAGAGATCATGTGGTGAAGCCTTCTCTCATCCTTTTTGGCTATTTTCCAATTTTCCATCTTGTCTATTCTCGCACAGGTCCTGCCACTCTAGCACGTTTAACAGAGGAAGCTCAAGAGTGGGCATGTTAAAATCACCCCCCTTGTTTAATATTCAATTGAGAGCTCGCTCTTGTCTTTAATTAGCGGCTGTGGAATTAAAGTGGACTTAAACCTGAGAGGATTTTGAACTTATAAGAAGTAAACAAGAGGACTTGAAGCTTGTTGATTTAAAGCCTTCAGAGACAGAAAAAAAGTAGATTTCACTATCAGTAGACATTGACTGAAATAGTCACTTATGCAGGGGAATTGATTAATGAACAACAGAAACAAGATAAGACTAAGTTCTAAAATTTACAAGTCAACCTCATAATCCATCTCACAACCACCCTACCAGCATTTAAAAAAAAAAAAAGACTTTTCTTAAAAAGATTATTTTGTTTTCTCCTGACGTCCGTCCCAAAAAATGCAATAAAAATGTAATTAAATCTGTTTTTATTGCTTTTCTTTGTCTGGTGTGTTCAGGGACAACTAGGTTGGGTTGGATTGGATTTACAAAAAAAAAAAAAAAAAAACACCACAGCAAAGACTGCACGTGGCCACACATCCCCAGCATTTGGAGAACATAAGAATTTCACTGATGTCTCTTGTAAATAAACATGGGGGGGGGGGATCTTACTTGAATTCTTTGCAAAGCGGTGGAGGCCTCTGTGACAGTCTGTGGTACATCAAAGCACTTGGCGGTACTGATCTTGGCATTGACTAGCCACTGCTGGAAGTCTCTCAGAGCTGCGCGGAACCTCTGCTCCAGCAAACGCTCCTTATTTTGACACTCCCTGGATGCACGAAGACTGAGACTGTGAGGAAGGATGAAAGAAAATACTTTAACGTGCTGTTCGCAGGTTGCAATCTCCCGTGAGAAATAAAGAAGGAAAAACACACACAAAGAACCTAAAACCAGGAGAAGGGTTTGTTGTTCACTTCCCACGTGTTCAACAAAAAAAGGAGGCCTGAAGATGTTCAGACAGAGGGAATACTGCCCTGATGTTACAGATAAAGAGAACCTGCAAGGAAACCAGGAATGAGAAATGGGCAGGTGTAGCGATGGCAAAGTGGGTGAAGTGGAAGGAATGAGTGCTGGGGCAACGAGGGAGAGGTGGGGGATGGTGGTGAGGAGGACTGCGTTGGGGGGGGGGGGGGGGGGGGGGGGGGGGGGGTGAGAGGCAACATATGATTGGGGCAAGAGTTCACAAGGGTGACATGATGGAGAGAACGAGGCATGACAGCTTGCTGCCATGAGAAAAAGTGTGAAATGAAGCAGATCACACTAAAGAGTGACGAAATAAAGATAGTGACATTTGGCGTATTGTGCATTAGAACTCATCATGTGCTCATCAGATTTTTGTCTATTGTTCTTGGTTTATTTAAGTCTTTGGAATGATGTAAATGTATCGATAAGATTACAACAGAAAAAGGACTGATAACACTATGCCTTTGAAGGACAATATGCCATTTAGTTAATAAAAAGTTCCAACACATTTGTTGAATGAAAGCAGATGTAAAATGTTAAGCCGGTTTTTAGGAAACAGTTAAGATTTTGAGCATGAACCATTATCCACAGTGCTCTAACTCTGAATTATATAATGCATTTTTTTGGATTTTATTATCTTCCAGTGATCTGGCTTTCTATTTTTTTATAGAGTGTAAAGTGATTAATACCTTATATTAAAGTGTGCATAATTATTCGGCAGGTGCCTTTCTTCCTCCCTTAATTAAATCCTGTTGAGAACCTGTGGGTCCTTCACAAAAATGTCATTTAGAGCAAAGGATAACAGTACACCTCTTCCAAGAACATTTAGGAAGCTGCCGTTGCTGCTTCAATGAAGATTGTGAAAAGTGAAAGAGATTAGTCTCATGGGCAAATGAAAGGGTGCATGTCTATAGTGGCCTATCATTGTTAACTAATTGTCATCTTGTCTTAATTAGTTTTTATACTTGCTCTAAAAACCATGAAACAAATGAATTGGAAAGAAATCTAGAAATAAATCTGTACACACAATAGCTGCACAGTAAATGTGCAGACATATGCACAGTTACTAGACAAGGAAAGCTCAGTTTTTTTAGTTAATCATTTATGTTTGAAGTTCAAATTAAAAATAGTTTTTTCAGCAATGAAGTTAATCTTTTTGATTGCAATGTGCTCTATAATGTAAGTGTAGTATTGTAATGTTATACCACAGTACAGCAGGGAAAGACTAATTACAGGAAGGAAATTATTATTATTATTATCATTATATCTGTAAATTTGGAACTCAAATCTTCTTCCTGGATATAAAAGCAACAGCCATTCAACAGCTTGACTGCACTTGTACAAAAGGAAACTTACTAAATTCTGAGGTGTGAAACACACAGAATTGATGTAACTTCTGGCTTAAGTTACATGATTTGACACGATGCATCCCACACAAATAACTTTCTTTCAACTGCTACAATATATGAAAAGAAAAAAAAATCAAACTGCATAATTCCCAAGTGCACAAGAATTACATATAATTTTACTTCAGACTGAAAAAAAAAAGATGATGCAGGAAGGAATTACTGGGTATCGCACTTGTGGTGGACAGTGAGTGAAGATTATAGCCGGGAGTGGAAGAAGTGATGGAGGAATGACAGCAGGGAAACAACATGCACGCAAACAACACTCTCGCGTTTTAGTATGATGAGGGCATGAAAGGCTAATGCAGTGAGGATTGCATGAGTGTGGGAGAAGCGCTTTTTTTCTGCTGTGAAAGACAAAATCTGGCATGTGCTATCATGTGCTGTAAAGAGGAGGGGGGGAGCTCCAGCTTCTCTGTCTCCTCTCCTTGGACTCCTTCATTTAATCTCTGCTCACTCTTCCTTCTGCACAGCTTAATGCAAGACAGGTGCAAAGAGTGCACAGGCCAAGTTTATGACAGAGTAAAAAGCCAAATGAAGAAAAAAAAGCTGTTGTTTTGCCAATCAGCAGCCAAAGCCAATTAAATGCCAAGTCATTTCCAACAAGTTGACAAAACCCAGGTTCTCCGCCAAAAAATGTTAGGACCAGTGCAACATAGTTAATGTTGTGTCTAGAAAAAGTGAGAAGATTATATGTGCTTCTGTGAAAGTTCATAGTTGGATATGCTTCTATTACATATTCATGATTTTGTGTAGTATGTTCTTTCATATGCACTGCTGTCCTTTTGACAAGGCATTGCACGGTGGGTTCACAAAACGTGACCAGCGAACACAGGCTCACTTATCATTTTTGGCAATTAGGAGGCAACTAAAGCTAAGTATTATGAAGTATGTAGTCTACATGTGCGGAAAAATACTGTCAAAAATATATTTAATTCCCCTAAAAAGTCCATAAAGCCTTGCATAAAATTAAACTAGAGTAGTACACAAACATAGTGAACAAGCAGAGGTGAGAGCAGGCGGTTAAATGTCGCTTAGCAACTAGTGGCTTTGCTGCTCTCTTTCGCCTTTCACATTTGCCTGGCTGACACATCACTCTTCTGTGTGACGGCTTATACACACATGTACAGCGCTCTGGCACAAAATAAAGCTTGTGATCTGTGTTTGGAGAGAACTTATACTTTCTGCTGCCGCATTACGCATTAATCTTTATAAAGGATCCAGTGTGAGTACCTCTATTACCTCTATACTGTTGGTGTGAAATGTGTTATAGTTTCATCAACAAGAATGGCATGCTTTAAAAAAAAAAAAACAGACATAAACCAAAAAGAAGAATAAAAAGAAGTAAGGGCTCAGTGTTGTATTTTAAAGAGGTATTGCGCTCAGCATCATGATTTTAATTACGTGTTCATTGCATCTTCCTGGTGCATTTCTTTTTTATTGTTTTGCACTGTTCTGACCAAACGTGGGGATGGAAATGGTGTTTAGTCTAAATTATTTACTCAGACAACAGAAATCAGAAGAATTGCAAGACTGTATAATCTCATTTTACCAATTTCATTATGATATAATTCAATTATTCCACTGAAAATGAAATTTAGCTGTAATGTCTGCATCATTTTGAATCCCCCTGAACACACCCACAGAAGTATTTTCTCCAACATGCACTTCTCACTGCATTAGAGAGGTTCCTCTCACCTGTTGTGCTGTTTGATAAGTGCAGTGACTCGGTCTGACTGCGAGCCCAGGTCTCTGGAGTATCGCACCAGGTCATTTAGTTGGCCTTTCAGTTTCTCTGCCATCGGCTCAACGCTCTGCAAGCCCTCCAGAATATCCTAAACAACACAAAGCAGACGGCAGCTGGCTCAGTGTGTGTGTTAGGAGAGAGAAAAGCACCCAACGGGTCTGCATGACACCCACACTCTTAACTCAGTCATTTTCACTCTTCTCACATTCAAACACAAACACGCTCCAACACATACTCACAGTGTTGCCTGCTCAATAGCATTTCTGTTCTTCACAGAGTGTGGCAGGAAGGAGCAGAGGATAACGTTCTCCCGCTCTCCTCAGCATGCCTCACATTCTGCACTCACGCAGTCATGAAATCCTCTCCCATGAAATATGTACAAGCTCAGTCTCTCACTCATTCGTTCCTTTTCTGACGTACAACGATTAAACAACCCTCCCTCCCTTCTCCTGTTGACTCGTTATTCTGTTCTCCTCTTCTCCCTCCTCCTGTGGTTCTGCTACTTTCTCTCTCTCTCTCTCTCCTCTCTCCTCTCTCCCTCCCCTCCTCCCACTCCTTCCACTTATTCCCTCTCACACATTTTTCCTCCCTCTCCTCTGCTCTCTCCCGGTGGAATTCAGCTGTCAGCCCTCGCAGATGTGGATTTGGTTCAAACGCACGCAAACAAGCGCGCAACGAAAACACGGCCGGACACAGGAAACGGGCTGGAGGAGGAGGAGGAGAGAGAGGAGTGGAGGAGGGAGGGGAAACTCCTCCTCTGTTCTTTGACAGCCTCCAAATTGAGGAAAACCGGAGAAAGTCATGGCCGAAAAAAGCCTGGGGAGGAGTGTTGAGGCTGAATGTGCTGGTGTGGCCTTGACAGTTAGGAGAAATTGTCACACTGTAAACATCCTGGAGAGGTTAGAGACGGAGAAGCAGGGGAGGAGGAGAGCGGGAACATCAAGACATAACCCCTGGAGCTGAGCGGAGACAATTCATTTCAACCAAGTTGGAGCACATATTGAAGAAAAACAAAGCAAACAATGAGGGATTGCTTGTAAAAGAGAGATAGTGGAAAATAATAGCTAAAAAAAAAAAACGGGAGGGGTGAAGGGAACAGACAGGGAATGACAGAATGACAGAAAAATGGGGAAAGTGATGGGATTGTAGCTGTCACAACTCATCATTCCAGCCAAGCTGATTTACAAACTAATCTGTTTCAGGATTTTCTTAATAGAATGCCTTGTCCCTAATTATCCAGAGTAGCTGAATACAGAGGATGTCTGCACACTGTGTGTGCATGTCCATGTGTGTGGGTGCTTGCCATTAAACAATGGTAATCACTTTCTATTATTGTACAACACTGCAGACTAACCACTGTAAGCTTTTACACATCCCAGTGAGTTTTTATCATTTATTCTTTTCTTAATCAACTATTGTGAGAAGATGAACAATGAATAATTGATGCTACCATTATGATTATTTAAATTTCACTCTACCTTAGCCAACTGCCATCCCTCCACTGCTTCCTTGCCATTGCTCTGTCCTTCCGCTTTAATCAACTCCTGACTCCAGCCCCTCAAACGTCCATCAAACTCCCTCAGTTCGTCCTCCAGGCAGACGGTTAGACGGCCGTACTCCTCTTCCGAAGCTGCAGCAGCGGCAAGGGCCCCCTCTAGGCCATCTCTGGCTCTCAAAGCGGCCCCCTCCCACTGCTCCAGAGCGTGTGACAGCGCCCCCAGTTGTCGATCTATGGCTTCACAGCCACCTGCTGCTGTGTGCTCAGCTGTGTTTGCAGCGTTACGTCGAACCCGGCTGAGGCGGTCTCGGCCCTCCATGAGTTGACACTCCACACGCTCCTGGAGGGATACAGAGGTGGAACCAGATGTGAAGTTGCTAGGGAAACTCTGGATGCGTAGTTTATTCTGTTTAAAGGTGCTTATGTTGTGTTTTTGTCTTACAATCCCTGCTCCATCAGCTTTTATATTTACCTCTAATTCTTTGATTCCACTCATGCACTATTCATGCTGATGTCATGCATTTTTCTTTTGTCATCTCAAGATTCTCTACTGCTGATTTCATCCTCCCTTCTGCATGCATTCCCTAATCTCTATGGGAAGGTAACACTATATAAGGAGATAATCTGGACGGCAAGCACTTAAAAATGATGAGATACCAAAAGAAGAAAAAAAAGAGCATAATTTTACACTGTGTGAATAGAAGGTTATGGACATTAACCTTGTACCATGTCTTCTCATCTATTAAAATCCTTCACACCATCACTCTGTAAGCACACATTTATAACTTAATATTTAGGCCCCATGTGGAAAATCTTTAATGAAAATCAATTTCTATTCACATATTTTCTCACTGCTGTAAATGTAGAACTATTAAACAGGGAAAGGTGTGAGTAATGCTCTTCTAATGTATTTTTTTTTTTCACAAAAATAATCCCATCTATTGAAAGTAAATTGCACCATGAGGGATTGAGATTTTTTTTCTCTGATATGGGAAACAAGCTGGGAACCAATTCCAGTTCCCTGCATGATTTTCTTTCCTTCATAGTGAGAATCCATTAAGATTAGGGAGGTTCAGATAATTCAGTGATTCGTTATCTTTGCCAAAGATTACAGTTATAAGACTGACAAACAATAGGACACTTGAAGCATGTGATGTACATGAATGGTATTTTTTTTTAAATGCAGGTTAATGTTGTCTGTGAAAAAGAGTGTTGCACAGTGTATCTCTAGGTTTAATCATTATTGTGACGTATTCTAAGACATGTTTGTTGCAACATTGATAAGCAGTGCCTCCTTTAAAAGAGATTTATGACAGTTTTCACAACCAATTGCTATAAAAGAGCTAATAAGAAATAAAAAACATAAAAACTGCTACTTTGTAACCTGACATCCCAGATGACTTGGAACAAAGAATCAAATCCTCTGGTGAAATGATTTGGGGGGGAAAAAACAGGTATTTTAAGACGTATAAAGCAGATGGCTGTTTCATGTGACCTTAAACCAATATGATCATTAAAGTGCCCCAAGTGGAGCGCCTCTTTGTGTTTTGGTCATGATGACTTGGTGTCAATAGCAGCATTTTGGATCTTTCAGTGATGGTGATCCTGCATATATTCCTACCTGAGTTGCTACCCGAACTGTAAAGAACACTGATTTTTACCGTTCTCCATATCTGTTTAAACTTAAAGTTTACCTGTGAATTATTTTCCGGTTCTGCAGCAGCCAGTAACAGACTTTTCAAAAAAAAAAAAGCACGTGAGCAACATGTGTTAACGCGCGATAAAATAAATGTCTGCGTTAATAAATTAATGCGTTAAGGCGATAATATATATATATATATATATATATATATATATATATATATATATATATATATATATACAAACACATGTATATGAAATGATATATAACCATAAGATCATCATCTTTCAATTTAATGTATCAGAAATAATAATTAAAAGAAACCCCATCTAAAATTTGTTAAATTCAGCCTTGGTAAGCAGCAATATATGACATTGCACTATTGTTTCTTTTTTTTTTTTTTCCTTAATCAAAAACTAAGCCAAAATTCAGAAGCAGTGTATGGAAAAGTATACTCCTTCATTCTGTTCACTCCTTCTATTCAAGTTTTGTCACTATGAAGTAAGTCCAAATCCTCACCACTCCACCACTGTGCTTGATGGTTGAAATGAGATTTTTGTGCTGATGTCTGATGCTGTCTGACCTTGGGGTAAACCAGCTGGAACATCTATTCCTGGGAAAACTGGTAATTGTGTTGTTTTTGTCTTCCACGTATAATCTCTCTCAGTTTATTGTGATGGAATCTAAATTGTCTGGAAATGGCCTCATAATCTTTTTCATTTTTATGGTCTTTTAACCTTCATATGATCTTAATAATCTAAGATTATTTATAATTTTTCTCTTATCATCTGTGCTTTGATGTGCAGTAACAGTTGTCCCTTTTAGACAATTGCTGATGTTTTTTATCTTCTGCATTGTGTTAATAAACACGTTGATGCTCCAGACCAGTAAGGTGCCAATCTTCTATGAATATAGAGGTGATCACACTTGGTCATGGATAAATTAATCACTGCATTTGATTAGGAGAAGATGGCTGCTATCTTAACCTATTAATTCCTTTGTAAACAATGAGGTTCTACTTTGTTTTTCCACAGGGTTAATGTTGGTATACTTTGACATGGATTCCTATTCCTACTGGATTCCTATTATAAGTTTGAATATTCTTTTTAAATATTTAAGACTGTGAAAAAGAGTTAAAGAAATTTTTAATAGTGATCTATTTAACAGCTTTCCTTACCCTCACTTCAGACAATTTCTTTTTGATCGAGGTAGAGTCTCCTGATGTATCGGACCAATGCTGTAGCTCCTCCCCTGCTGTCATCAGCCAATCAGTGAGCTCCCTTACAGCCTCCAAGTAGTCCTGGTGCTCCAGTACTACAGCCTGTGCCAAACGTACCCTCTCCTACAAAATGAACAAAAACAATTTTTTGTTTTCCAATTGTTAGTTTTCTTGAAACTGGAAATGTTATTGAAGGGATTAAGCATATTGACATAGAAGAGCCTAAGCATGTTAAACAACGTTCAAAGTCTTAATTAAGAGATAAAGTAATATTCTTTGTACCTCCACCAAGGCTGTGAGGTCATCAAACTGCACCTGAAGCTGGGTACGAGCACCATGGTTAAAACTTGCATCACCAGTTTTCTTGAAGAGTTCTCTGGCTTTTTCTTCCAGGCTGGAGAGTGCCATCTGGTGGTCTTCAAGGTCACCCAGCAGGGCTCTAAGTCTGTCCAGCTGGGAGGCTTTCTCTCTGGGTCCTGGCTGGGGTGTGAGAGGAGCAACCATCTCACGTTTGACAGCCTCCATCCAACTCTGCAGCTGGGTAGCACTCTCAAGATATCCTCCCCACTGAGACACCGTCCACTCTAACCGGCTGCAGAAAATACAGCAGATTTGCATTTTTTTTTTTTTTTTTTTTTGAATTCCTGACTCAAACATTATATAAGGACTATGCTGTTTGAATGAAATCAAATTCATGAGAGTAAGGTTTCCTATTATCTAGTAAAAAAAAAAAAAAACAACAACAACAGATAATTTATTTTTAGTCTACAAAATAATCAAACAGTTTTAAGAATTATGACCACACCGGCTTAGCAAATATGTTGATCTCAATGGTTTGATTTGCAATTAAGAGTTATCGTGCACAGATAGGCCTTTTTACTCTCTGTACAGCGTCACTCCATATTTAGGACCCATTACAGGGTCTGTGATACTAGCCAAGAGCCTTTATCCCCCTTTTATGAGGAGGTTCAAACACAGAGACACACCCATCATTTTTGTTGCCATCTGCCATCCAGGATTCACACACTCAGATGCACATTCACCTCTCACCTGCTATCCAAAGCCTCCTGTTACTGCGTTCCCCTTAATACACAAACACACCCCATATGTGACTCACTGTTTGCCATCCACCATTTAGTCCCTAATGAGATCAATTTTTTTTTCTAGGAGGGTCATAATTGCTCAATTAAACACACACACAAACCACCAGACGTGCATGCTGGCGTGCATGCACATATACAAAACAACCAGGCAAAGACACATCAATCAGATTTGGAAAATTAGACAAATACTTCTCATTATGTATTTAACTTAATGGTAATTAATAGCATCAAAAGTTAATCTATTATAATGGAGAAAAAGGTTGACGAGCCACAGGATTTTTTGGCATACAGATGTAAGGGCTATAAAATGCCCCTAGGCAAATGTCTTAGTGACATTAAAAAAATAAGAAAACAAGGCCAAAACAAATTTGTTTGGCAAAACATAGTTACACTTTATGACACAGCAAAACAACAAAAGGCAGGAACATTTCTTCTGAAATTAGGTTCTTAATTTCACCTGCTTAAAACTCAATACATATATGGACAATTCTATTAGGGTACCTGTGGCAGCTCATGGCAGTGACAAGTAGCGTTGCCCATGCATCCTCAACTTCCTGCAGTTGAGAGCGGACTACTTCCTGTCCAGCAGCTCCATAGCCACGCAGGGCCAGCTCTGCCTTACCCATCGTCATATTCAACTTGACTTCCCCTTCTCCCTTTAACAGCAAGATGTCCTGTGCAAACAGATCACAGTTACTGTGTAGTGGACTCACACAAATAAATTTAGGACAAAAAGTTTCTAAACCAAACAGCCCCCTCTTGTGTTCACTGGAGCCATGGCACATTGTAACAGATGTATGCTGGGAAGACGTCTAGTAGACTAAACTCATCAAGTAAAAAAGAATATGTGCATGCTCAATTATTACTTTAATAACGTTATCAAAATAAGTGACAAATGTTACCGACGCATATTTTCTTCTATCCGTCCCCCGTCTCACCTGCACAGTCTCCAGTCTCTGCTCTAACTGTTCTTTGGTTCCCATCGTGCTGTCTACTGTACCCAGTCGCTCCTGGATCTCCTCCAGCCAGGCCCAAACTCCCTGGAGGGTGTCTCCAAAGGCCTGGCTCTCCTGGCAGCCTCGCATTCTCTCCCTGGCTGCCTTCAGCAGGGCCTGATACTCCATCTGGAGCTGGCCTGTCACTCTGACCTCTCCTCCCGACCCCCGGCCAGATTCAGACAGAGCCTGGGCCTCCTGACAGAGACGCTCAATTGACTCCCTGAGAAAAGAAAACAACATATTATTGCTCTGACAGCTGATGTTACAACATATTCAACATAAGGCCTCAGGCACCCAAATATACAAACCTTCTTGCTATCAGATCCTTAGTGAGGTTTTCCATTTTATCCAGCTCTTCTGTGGTGTCTGGGCCTCCTTGCTGGTTCTCTGATCCCAGAAAAGGTTCACTTTTGAGGCTGAGATCCATCTGCTTCATCCAGTCTCTTACATCCTTCACAGAGAAATCAAAACTAGAGGAAGAAAAGGAAAGGGAGAGAAGATAAAAAGAATTATATTCACGTTCAATAAAATTAATTTGTGGGACAATGTAAGACATCCCAGGAGTAAGGACAGACTTTTCAGGAGGTCAATGGTCTCTTGCAAGTCCTGTTGGCTCTGAGAGCAGGTGTCAAGATGGTTTTTCCACTCTTTCTGACAGGCAGATAGGTTTTCCTGGACCTGTGCTGCTCCAGTTTTGCTCAGGTGGCGCCGGAGCCTCTCAGCCTCCTCATAAATCTGAGAGAGACGCTGCTCACCCTCTGACGTCTGCTCACCAGATGCCTGTGGGGTCAAGAGGAGCATGTGGCTGGCAAAGAACTTACATCACAAACGGTCGTGCTCTTAATATAGTGCCTTTTTAACAATATCTATGTTCTAAAAAGCACTTTTCAATGTCTTACACATTAACACGAAAATAGCAAACTACATAAATATTCTGAAATTCACTGTTAAACAATCATTTATATATCCATCTCAATAAGGTTACAACTTTCCTTTCCTAATAGATTAAAAAAATAACTTTGGTATAGAAAAGTAAACTAGCATGGTGTTATAATATGAGTTGACCTAAATAACCATAACAACTGCACATCAAGAAATATTGAAGAAATGATGGTATTTTAAACTACCTTTAGTCTTTGTAACTTTGCTCCAAGCAGGGTGAAGTCACCTGACTGGTTAAAACAGTCTTTCAGCTCCAACTTCAGATCCGTGAGCCAGGACTTAAAATCTTGGACGAGCTCTGTTTCGAGGAACAAACAGACCAAGAGGAACTTAAAGCAAAAGGATCTTGCGTCGACAAGCTGAGGAAAGGTGACGGGTGACAAATATGGTAGATGAGATTAAAAAGTGAAGGAACAAAAAGGAGACGAGCATGTTGAAATTGTGTTCTAATACAAATCTGAAACGTGGGCGTGTCCGTGTTATGCACTGGTAGGTTGCCCTGGCAACAAGCCCAAAATGACTCCTGAGAGCAGGTGTGAACAGGGTAACATTACTCTCCGAGGCACAGGTGTGTGTTCGAAGCAAAGAGAGTGCATCAGTGTACCTGACAGTTTGTGTCGATGGAGTGTGGGTTGTAGTGGGAGGAGCTGAGGGGGCTCCGGGGAAAACTGTCAGATAATCAACAGCAAATCTGTCGCACTGCTAACATGGATGAGTGGACATTGCTTCCTATACTGGGTGGTAATGAGACTTTAAGCATAACAAACATACTCATAATGCTGCTTTTTGTAAGATTTTCACTTTAAAATATTTAGAAATCATCAAAATTATATAAGCATGTAAAAAAAAACAACTGTTTTGACAGCATGGTTAAACACAAAGACCTACTATGTTGGCTATGAGGCACTGAAAGTACTGACAAGTGGGGACAGTCAAGCGAGCAAGCATTGTAATACCATTGTGTGTGTAGCACCAGAGGTGATAGAAATTAGCATTCGGGATTCTTTCATACTTTTAAATAAAGAAGAAAAAGCAGGAAAAAGCTACATTCTGCTCACATCTCAAACATGTTGAGGGTAGCAGATAATAATAATATAATAATAACATTAGCAGATAATGGAATGAATTATGATGCAGAAACTGTCAACATTTTTCCCAATTGTTAAGTAGGTTTAACTATTATTGCTAACATATGGTAATATTTACACTAAAGTTATAATGCTAGTTGTTGCACAATGGCAGCACTGTACTGTATTTATGAATTCACTGCTGTCAACACAGAATATCCCTAGTGGAGTGGCATGTTGGGAGAAATAATTCACACTTCATTGTGTCTGACACCAGGAACCGACACACAAACTTTGAACTTTCTCGTCATATGCTGCCCCCATTTGTTCAGGGGTGGTATTGTTATGTGTTTTATTAAACTCCACAAAATCAGATGAATCTTGTGCCTTCCGGCTTCTACACACGGCACAATTTTGGCGAAAGAATCGTGGGGATATCTTTGGCTGTTGGTCAAAATCGGCTGTCCCATATCCTACAATATGAGTTTTTTGACAACAGCTGTCACACTGGTCTTGCGACTAAAGACTACCTGATATAAAATTCTGACGGTGTCAGAAATCCTTTGAGTCCATCTACTTAGTAGCTAATTAAAATGCAACTTGAGATGACACAATGATTATTGTAACCTAGCACCATTCCAAAGAAAAATCTGAATCCAACGTTAACCTCTTCTCTCTAACCATGACCAGGACCACATTCTTCTCATTTGCTGCTTTTTTTAAAAGCTTTTGGGCACACGTAAACACTACAACAAAGCGGTTTATTTCCACGTGTTGTTTGTTTACTGTCAGCGCATACAGATTATGGGATTCTACATCCGCCCATATCACCTCATCAGTATTAGCCTATGAGTCAGGAGAGCTTATCATCGTACAGTCGTACCCAAGGTTGAGCAAATGCAAATCCTACAGTGTGAGATGTTATAATCTCATAAGACTGCGGAAATCGTGCAATGTATAGGAGTCCTCACTGTTGAAGTGGAGCTGTAGTCCATCCTGCAGGGTGCCTCTGGTTTTGGCACAGCATTGGGCAACAGCCTCAGTTCGCTTGGCGATGGAGGTGAGATCAGATGAGAGGCGTGATAACTCTTGAGAGAGATGTGATCTGCTCAGGGAAGTCAGCGCCTCCCTAGCTGAGTCCATGTCTACCCTCTGTTGCTGCAAAACACTCTGCAGGTCCTTCAATGGAAAAAAGGGAGACATTTATGGCTACAGTGAGATGGAGCAACATAGGTGCATTTACACTAAATTCCTGAATTTGTAACTGATTTGCTTTAGCCATCACCCAAAAGTTACATGATAAAAGGATGTATTCATGAGATGACAGATATAATATTTTAGAAATAATAGGACAGTAAGAGAAATAAAAACAAAATTAAATACGCAGCCTAGTTACCTCTAAACATAAAATGTGCATAGTTTTTAAACTGTTGCTATCAAGTTACTTCAGCAAGGGATATCGCAGAGACATACCTTAACAGTACAAATGTCTTCAAGAGAACTAGCTTCAGTCAGGTCCAATAAGGAACCCTCAACTGTCTCCAGCCGCTCTGTCATCTGGGACATTAGGTCCTCAAACCGCTGCTTCTGGAAGTTGAAGTAGGTTATGGTGTGTTTGGCCTGATTGTACACCTCCTGTGCGTGGAATATTTTCTTCCTCAGATCAGACTCCAGGACCTGGAAAGTAACTTCGGTTAGCAGGATTTTACAACCAAAAACAGACAAAACAAACCAATGAAGAACAGGTTTGAAGTTTTGTGGAGCATGAGATGCTCCACAGGAGTACGGTTGTGATTGCGTAACTCCTTTTATGTATTTTTTTCTGAAATTTAAATTTCAGAAGAAAAATTTACAAGAATTATCTTAAATTTGCTTTTTTTTAAGGCTTACTAGCAATCAGGAATGCACAAAGTATCCTTTTTATTTCCAGCATTATCTATCCACAATGTGATAACTAGAAGGCTACTCAGAGTTTCATCATGAACAATGCCCCATGTAACAGGTTCAAAGTGAACTAGAATATTTTTTCCCCATGCTACACGTCTTCCATCTAATATCACTGTTGCAAACAACCTTCAGGTACTGTATGTTTAAAATATTCTTTTACGTGTTTTTGTACAATCGTGAGTGCAAGGCAAATAAATACACAACTCCTGCATTTCAGCTCTCCACAACGTTCACCTGCATCTGAATTGGCGTTTCCTGCAGCTTGCTTCTCTCCTTCAGCTCTGCCACTCTCTCCTGGAGGACATCGAGCTTCTGCTCCCTCTTTTCAACCTCAGTCTGTGGATGGAAGAGCAACACCATTAAATTACATCCGCTACCACCTCACTGAACATTACACCGTCCATTCGATTTTACAAACACCCAGTCTCCTCTGACCTGAAAGGTGGCAAGATGGGCCTCTGCCTGTTCTTTGTTGCCAAGGCTGGTGATGGCGTCACTGAGATCAGTGATGGAAGCAGCTGCCCATTGGTTGATGTTCTGCTCCATGGCCTTGAGGTCATCCCAGAGTGCAACACAGTAGCCAAGTCTCTCCGTGTTGGTTTGAATCTTCTCTGACACCTGCGAACACAGAGCAGCAACCCATCTAAATGCAGAACAGAATACATCTCAATCAACAGAAGAAGAAGAATCTCTCTCCTTTGTGTTTACTTGTCTCCCTGTCTCCCTTTAACAAGCAATAGTGTGCTTTTCTGGGCAACCTAAGAAAATTGAAGCATAATTACTTTGACAGATGTGAGAGTGAGAAGTGAGGGGGAACCAAGAGCAGAGAACCTGTCTAGACATGTTTGTTTTTCTGTCTCATTTGTGACAGCTGAGCAGACAGCTAAATGCCAAAAGAGGAGAAAATACATTAAAAAAAAAAAAAAGAAAAAAAGCAAAGAAATAAAGAACCTTAAAAAAATGCAGAACAATGGCTTGAGACTATGCCAAAGCTCTGCTGTGGGCAATGTAATTGATCTTTTTTTAATTTGACAAAAATCACAAATGTCATCATATCTGACCAAGCCACTCTAAGATGTCAGTATATTAAACTGTAATTATGAGAACTAATTGGGTAATTTCTGCTTTTTTCACATCATTTTTACTGTAGCAGCTGTGGTACGAAGCACCACTCACCTCCAGCCACTCGTCTCTGAGCGTCTCCATGTCTTTCTGGATGCAGCTCATGTCAGAGTAAGGAACCCGGTCCAGTTCTCTCTGCAGCTCCTCTACTATACTGATAAGCTGGTCCATATCGTCCTGCTTTTCCCTGAGCTCAGCTTGGATGGTCTCATGCTGCAGGCAGAGAGAACAGAGATGAGGAAATGATAAAAAGCTACCACTAGAGGGAGAGATGCATCATCAAGTGAAAAATTAAAAGACACTGGATTTTTCATTTTAATTCACTGACTGATGTGTTGGGCAAATTTTCTGTGCCCATGTGGGGCCACAATCTAATAGACGTGAAGGATCATCAATTTTTCTGTGCAAATCTTGTGGACGATAAAGAAGTCCTTCATAGATTAAATTCTAAAATGTGAACCAGACAACGGATCCTGAGTTTAACACTTGAACTGAAAGGCTGTTTTAAATGAGAATCTTCTTTCATTGATCGTGATAAAGCCACTCTGTTGACCATAAAAACTGTTTCAGGAATGAATAATGTCAACGAATTTTGTTTAACATAAAATCAAAATCTGATAATTCAACATTAACAGAAAGATAAACACAAAACTGTACTGACTTGTGTGAATGTACTTCTGGCCTCCTGGGCGTTATGGTTATGGTCGGGCAGATTGTGAGCAACAGTCCGAGCGTTCTCCACTACAGTGGTGAGGGTCGACTTCAGGTGGAGGAACAAGCGGAGAAGGTCTACCACGGCTCCACTCTGTTCTTGACTGCGAGAGTTGAAAGAGGATGCAAGGATAACATTTTTACATGTTAAATAGCAATAAATATTAGATAACCAATACCAGAGACTGTAAAATATTAAAGCGGTGTGAATAAGTCAAACTCTCCTTCATATTTCCATGTCTTACCTATTAGTTATCAGTATCTTTAGATTCTCCCAGACCATCTTCACCAATGTCACCTCCCTGAGAGCTTCTCCTGCCAGCTCACTGTCTCTCTGGGCCAGCTGGTTTCCTTTCTCTTCCAACCATTGCTGGGAATGCTGTAGGGACTGGAGCTCATCCTCCAGCTGGACAAAGAAACGCAGCCTGGGAGAAACAGATCCAGAAGAAAACAATGAAGATCACTCGCCTGATTCCAGCACAATACATCTCACTTTTTAGGTTATCAAATTTAAATGGATTTTTTTCCATCTGGAGTCTGGCTTCGGTAACATACATTATATTCCTGACGAGACTGACATTAAGTGGATCTCTAAATCAAAAGCTTCCATGATGCATTTAACAATGAAAAGGTACACAGAGTATATGTCAACTCCAACAAATCTGGCTCATAATTTCGTAATGCATTCGATTATTTAACCCACTGTTGCACGAAAACAGCCGTTTAGTATGTTTTTGAGTTAAAATGATTCAGTAACTGATATTTTGATAAGGTGATCTTTGAACCTGGCACTGTTGCATATGTACTAACATGACTTTCCCACTTACAGTGCAAAAAGGGAGGGGCCTCTGAAACATTTGATTTGAGTCAGAGTTATAATAATTTCAATAATCAATATATCCATGATTTAGAAACATCTGGGCCTAAATGCTTCCAAGCAGACTTATTGGTTGAAGGTGTCTGTTAGAATGCATGTACCTGTTTTGAAAGGCCTGTACAGAGCACTCTCTGGACCCCTCCTGTGTTGCATCATCCTCCAGTTTCTTCAAATTCTTCATCACCTCCTCTTTTCTCTCTCTGAAGGAGCACCATAAAGCCGCTAAAGCATCTGCTTCACTTTGTCTCCATCCGATCCCCCTCTGTACCTCCTCCAGAGCCATAGTGAGGGCCACTGCTTGTCCCCTGCAAGATGTTCTTCCCCGTGGATGGCTGACGTCTTTAGAGCCCCTCAACTCTGCTCCGTACAGGTGCAGGTGTGCCTTGCTTAGCTGCCCATCTAAGCCGACAGCCTCAGCCTCGAGTCGGGCCACATCTTTAGCCACTTCTACGATTCCACGGTGCAGTTCTTCAGCTTTGGAGTGGTCCCAGCTCCCCCTGCCCTCCACTGCCTCATGGAGGTGGCGCACAGCCTTCAATGCCACCTCATGCTTGTCAAGGAAAGACTTTAACTCAGACATGCACTCTTTACGGACAACCAGGAGACGCTGGGATTCACTGAGGGGTTGTAAGCAGTCCTCCCTCCAGCCCTGAAGCTGCTGTTGGGCTTCAGGAGTAGAACAGCGAAGCAGGAATGACATTCTATGATGAAGAGTCTCTCTCAGCGATGTATTTTCCTCTACCTGTGCCTCATGCTCCTTCAACACAAGACATTCAATTAGACACATTTACACAAGTTTAAACAGCAGCCTCGATAAACTTGCTTAGCTTATTTGTTTCTGATATTTTTTTTAAAAAAGCCTTTAAATATACCATTTTTGACTGCAAATGATTGATTGCTCACCTTTAGCTTAGCAACTGCAGCTTCAATGTCTGAAATATCAACATAGGAAGAGCTTCTCATGCTAGACAGGAAGTTTTCACTTTTTTGTGTCACAGTCAGTAGAGTCTTATCAAACTGCTCCAGCTTCTCCAAGTGTGACTCCAGCATCTTACACCTGAAGGGATATTGGATTATGAATATGAAGTTGATTAATGCTTTGTCGATATATATATATATATATATATATATATATATATATATATATATATATATATATATATATATATATAATATATAATGTAAAAGACAGTTCAAATAAGAATAAATAACATATACCGATGTGATATGCTGATTTTTACAGAAGCACATCTCTCCTGAAGTTCAGCGAGATCATTACTAAGCTCCTGGATACGAGCTTCAGGTGCAGTGGGGTACAGACAAAGCCTGAGATTCATCAGACCTTGGAGGAGAGCCCCATAAGACTCAGTCTCTCCCAGCATTTCCTGAAAGGGCAAATTAATGTACAAGAATTATGCAGCTCAAAACTTAATTAGATAAGGCAACAAGGAGACATATAATGAATGGTTCAAGTGGTTCTACCTGCACATTTTGTAGTTCATTCCTGAGTTTCACTTTATCTGCACAGAGGAGTTCGGTGTCTGGGCAGCACACAGATTCACACCTGTCTAGCCAATTTTTCATGGATGAATTCTCTTTTTCATATCTATATGGACACAAACAATGTGTTAATTCAAATTATATAAAATGTAAGCAACACAACCGTTAAGAGAGAGAAAGATTCAGACCACATGCAGAATAAAGGAGGAATGTTCATATTTGTACAGCCAAAAAAAGCAGTGCGTGCAAGCGCTTGTCATTTTACACAAACAGACATCTAAAGTATTTGAAGGACACACACACACAGATGAACTGAATAAAAAGCATTCATGAGGGCTGAACACACATTTTGATTAAATACTATGGACAACAGCTGAGAAAGAGTGGCTGCTGTTAATTTGCTTAATCTTCAACCAGAAATCTGGTACCAATTAAAACTCTTCTCCAACACATTTTCCACACATTTAAAGCACTGCCTTTTACATATACTGTTGTTCATTTCTAAAGTGGTCCAGTTTTTCACTGAAATGGAAAGAAAATGGCATATTTTACTATTTATTGTACCTTTGCCACAGAGCTAAAAGGCTCTCTAACGTGGACTGCTTTTCTCCAGCCTTTCCTATCAACTGCCTCTGTTGCTTCTGGAGGTCAGCCACCTCCTCTTCCAACTGGCTGCCCTCTGCGAGCCTCTTCATGGCTGAGCACAGTGCCATCAGCCCAGGCTTTAGCTGCTCAACACTCTGGCAGACCTCCTGGAGTAAATGAAAATATACTTATTAACAATCCATAACAAACCACCTTGAACACAGATCATAATATAACAAATTCACTGTTGCAGATTCTGAAATAAAAAACAACAATGATTTGATGTGTTTTTTTTATAATTTTTTGTGTTGTTTTTTTTCTTACAATGTGGTCCTGGAGGATTTTGTACGTCTCTGATGATGATGTACAAAATGTGATTGGACACTCCATTTTTTCTTTTAGATCGCTTATTGTTCTCTTGAGCTGATAAAGACAAAGACATCAGTGAGAACAGCTCAAAAACAACATTTATATACGTTTTATTACATTAGCTGATGTTGTGAACCTGTTCAAGGTTATCATTGCATCTCTGCCTGTAGGAGGCACTCTGGTTGAGCTGGATGCCAAGCTGCTCCGCTCTCCCCAGTAGCTCATCATGCCATCGCCTCATATGGATAAGTTGTGCCAGGATACGTGCACCTTCTCCAGGGGTCACAAACCTTGACAGGGCCTCACAGTCAGCCTCTGTGTGGGCTAGAGCTGTCCTCCTCTCCTCCAAACCTTCCCTTATTGTCTAAAGAGAAAAGCAACAGCAGGAATTATTGCAGGAATATGCATCTGAAAAACATCAGAAGACAAAGAAAAGAAAAAAAAAACATTTCATGGGTATTAACCAACTATGCAACAGTCCTGCTTATGCAGATGTATGCTCGACATATGAAATGGCAGCCTAAGCTGTCCTTATTTTTGGGGAGAACATCATGTGATTGACAGGGGCTAAATCAGGCAAACTGCTATTGCGTTTAATGAAACACAGCATTTTTTTTTTTTTTGCCTTTACACTGATTTTTCTCCTCAGGGTAAGAATAAATTTTCATCTCATTTTAAATGTATTTTAATTATTTTGAAGCAATAAATTTTGTACCTTAGATAAACAAGGTCAGACAGTACATGACTCGCTTTAGAGGGAGCTTCTTGGAAAAAAAAATGTGTGAAGGATGCATATTAATTTATGAACTTAACGGAGGAAGATTTGAAGGGGCTGTATAAAAATTATTGCCGTGCAAAGCAAATACGAATAAAAAGGTAGAAATACAAACCTCTACAGCTCTGATGTGTTTTTCTGAAGGATCTGAGGAAGAGATGGTGCTGAGAGCTTCCAGCTCTTTCTCTTTCTCATTGATTGACAGAGAAAAGGCTTCAGACTCTCGACAGAAGCGCTCCCACCACAAACACATCCTCTCCAGCTGGACAATACTGGAAGACACAAGATTTAGCAAAACTCTATTGTTATCATGGAAGACAAAGAAAAAAACAACACACACTTGTCCTTGAATGAGAAAGTGAAGGTCAAAAACCAGACAGACACCATATTTTCAGGAAATATGATCTAACTCTATTTGTACAGACTCAGGAGCAACAACTTGACTAACACTAACGTTTTTGTTGTTTTGTTTTATTTTGTTTTGCCTAATTGCCAATGCCCTTCCCACTGTGCCTTTGATTCATGTATCTGTTTCTATCAGCACGTTTTCTGTCTGTTTGAAGTGCCACACATACACACACACAAATGAACACGATTCATGTAAAAGGCAGCGGTAAGGAAAAGGAAGAGGCTTGGGATGAGAATGAGACGTACTTCTCTTTCAGGTGTCTTTCAAGTTGTGAGACTGCTTCTCTGGTGGACTGGGCCTGCTGCAGAAGAAGACCCTGGTTCTTTGGACCAAGTTGAATATCTGCTGCCTTCTCCAACAGCATATCTGCTCGTACAGAGTACTCCTCAAACTCTGTGGAAAGTTCCTATTGAGAAAAAAAAAAAGGCAGCTAATGCAAAACTGAATTAGAAACAAAGTGCAAAGATTTGCAAATCATACAGTACGCACAGTACATGCATGCATATACACATTCAATGTATACAGACCTTGTTATTGTCCAGTTCTCTTCTCAAGCTGTCTATGTTGTTGAAAATAAGTTCTTTGTGCAGTTCATTGTTAGCATTGCTGATGAATCTCCAAACTGTTTCTCTTTCTGTCTCAAAGTCTTGCCAAAACCCCAGAGTTGCCTTGATGAGACAAAGATTATTACATCTATTATAGTACACCGCGATCTTACTCAAAAGCTTAACATTAACAACTGACATTTATTGCTGATGTTTAAGATTATTGGGCAACATCCAAGAAATGCCCAGGTAGCAAAGAACTTGTTAGGAGTAAAGAAAAAAAACTAAAGACAACAAGAACCTAAATTAACAAAGCCCATAAGAATCAGTGTGTGTTTAAGAATCTCCATGACCAGGAACCATCAGCCAGGGGAGTGTGTGGATGATCACTCAGACATGCAAACATCAGCACACTGGCATGAGAAAGATGCAGGCGCTGTCTACCTGCAGGTTGCGCTCCTTTGCCCCTGCTTTGGGGTCAACTTCGCTGAAAATTCCCTCCAGCTCATGTAGAGACTGATGAAGCATTTCACCTGTCTGCAGCTGCCGGCAGTGAGACACCAGGAGCTCTGCCTCTCTCCTGTTAGCATTCAGCCGTTTTAGGTGGTGCTATTATAAATAAAAATAAGGGAGAAAAAAAAAAGAATTATCTGACAGGTCAGTAATACTTTTTGAGCATCCTTGAATTTTCACTTCTTTGCTCAAATATCCCACTCAAGCTAATGAATTAACTTGATTTTTATACAATTTGACCCGTATCATTGTCAGGCAACCTCACTCACCTGGTGAATAAGATAAAGCTGCCTGGCCTCCTCCAGACTCTCAGCATTCAGAATCCTGCTCGACTGCTCCTCGGCCTCTTTCTGGGCCCTCAAAACCTCCTCCAGAGCACCTTGTACTTCATCCCTCAGATCCTCATACTGGAACGAAACACCTTCTTCACTCACCTGCGGCAGAAAAACAAAGGATCAGATCATGCTGAAAAATGCCTGAGAGGTAGAAAATGTTTAACTCTTAGAATAGCTTGGAATACCTGACAAAGTGAAGATAAGAGGGCTCGCAGGTCAGTTGAAAGTTTGGTGAGAGCTGCTCTCTGTCTCTCGACCTCTAGTGCGGAACTAACCTCAGACAGCCCAGCCAGGCGACTCTTTAGCCACAGCAGGCTCTCTTCACGGGTGTCCACGGCCTGCTGCAGTGCCTGGAATAGATGCAAAAACAAGGACATTAATGGCATTAAACCGTAACCTAATTTCTGTGCCCAAAGGGCCAAATACAACACGCTTGGTCACCTGAACAGCAGCATCAACTTGCTCCCGATGAAGAGAATTCATTGCCGTTTCCTTCAAGAGCAACGCTTGCCTTCTCTGAGATGAGAGCCAGTCAGAAAGTTCGCAGAACCTTGAAAACGGCAAAATGCGTTCTCATTAAAAGCAGTCTGGCGTAGTCTAACTTTAGAGTTTCTCCTGCCAACCATCTGTACCTCTCATTCCACTCCTTCCACTTGTCAGGGTGCTGCTCCAGTTTCAGGTGTGTGATCGTTATTTGCTCTGTAACCTCTTCTACAGCCTTTCTGGTGGAGTCAAGCATTTGATAAGCTGGGTCATTATCAGGCAACTTATGACACAGATCCTCCATGTTTCTAATCCTCTTCTCACACAAAGTGAGAGGTTTCCGTTCCTTGAAGAAAGCCTGGAGATAAAGAAAAAAAAAAAAAAAGGCTGAAATCTTTCACTGCCCATATGTTGTAATTATCCACCAGAATCCGAGGCTCACTCTGTGCTCTTTGATCACTCGCTCGCTGGTGCAGGTGCCTGACAGGGCTTGCAGTTCTCTGTGCAGCTCTGCTCTACAGTCTTGGAGGATCCCAGCCACTCGATTTCCCTCCACTTCCACCTTCAAGCGAAGCAGGTGAGACGGGACCTCACCCTGCAGGTCCTGAACCAAAAACGGAGAACATTAAAAGTCAAGCAAACATGAAAGTGTCACTGTCTGTCAGAGACAAAGCACGTCTTCATGTCCACACATAATTAACACATAGTTTTTGTGTGTTTTTTTTACCTGGAAATAGACAGAGGGGAACTCTATCAAAGCCAATGGATTTTCTGGTTAAGTTAACAGAGTTTTGGCCATGCCCCTCCAGAGACCTTCAGTAATTAGTGAGATTGTTAAAGCATAGTGACCCCTGACCTTCCAGTGTTTGTGCAGCCTGCGGACAGTTTCTTGCAGCCCCTGTTGCTCCTCTTGAGGTAAGATGTCGGTCAGTTCATCGCACGCTTTCAAGAACACGCTAAGCACCCTCTGGTCCAGCTGGCCAAAAAAATCCTGAATCATAAAAAGGTAGAATGAAAATCAGACTAAATTGATTAAAACAGAACAAAAATAGTGACATTTGCAATTCACTCCTTTCTACTACAATACTTATGAAGCAATAGCATTGCTTCTGCAGATTCGCTGTAGCTTGTGTTAATAAGTAACAAGAGGTTGGAGTTTTGATCTTACAGTGTGTTTCTTCAGTAAACCTTCTGCATCTCCAGACTCTCTCAGGCAGTCATGCGCTTTCTTCAGTACTTTCTCCAGCTCATGCCGTGAGTCCTCAAACCTCCTTCTCAGGCTGTTGTTGGCCTCTTCCTGCCTCCTCCACTCTCCAACCTCTTTCAGTAATGTCTGAGAGGATGGAGGGGGTGGGTAGAGGTTATTGGATTGGGTCTCATTGGTAATACAGTGTAATTATAACATTTGACTTGATTTGTTTTACCACAAGCAAGTCAATAATGAGAGATGTAGTGAACAAGTCTAATTAGGAGTTACCTCCTGGGTGATTTGGTTTGATTTTTTTTTTTTTTCATTTAATATTAATGGATCTATGTGTGGCATTCTGGTATGTGTATAGGCACATTGTAAGGACGTCCTAACCTGCGCTGACCCTTGTATTTCTCCGACTCTCTTTTGCAGCAAGGACAGGTCAAAGTTTCGCAGACTCTTACTGTTGCCGACGGCTCTCTGCAGGGTGTGGTGGTTTCGCTCTATCACTGACAGACATCTCTTGCAACTTTGCTGCTGGTTTAGCAAATCCTGAGACAATTGGGGAAGCATTATCATGTTATCATTAATCAACAAATCCCTTATCTCTTAGTCTTAATCATCCCTTCTGAGTTTGATGTTTTAATTTGACATCTTTTCAACAATGACCGCAGAAAAAGTGAAAAGTCCACTGGTGTTTGGTTTGACCCTTCTGGACTACTGTGATTTCAGCAGCACAAGGTGGTCAAGAGGTAAGATTTTTTTTTTTTCAATGTTAAGAGTCAGTGTTTTTCCATCTTTGCCCTCAGAACCTACTGCAAATGCATGCAATTTAAAGGAAAAGGTCGTTTTTTTTTTTTGCTTCTGCAGAGCCTGATGACAGCAAACATGTTCATTCAAACTCAGCAGTGTGGGAGCAGGGTAACATCTGAAGAAACTCAGGTCAAGTCATCTTGAGGACCAAGACTGCAAACTGCTGTGTTAAGGTTACGCAAAAACAACGGCTCTCATTTTTAGGAGATTCCAAATTAATGAAACCACATTTTCCGTTTTTTTAATTATCAACCCTTTGTGAACTGATCATCAGCAGGTCTGCAGACATCTATAAAAACAGACATTTTGGCAGTTTGCTGGTCTGGAGCATTCAGACGTGTGTTAATGAAATGCCAAAAGGGGAAAGACAAAAGCAGAGTTCTTACATCATTTTCAAACAATTTGGTCTTTGACATCCTACAATGAAAAAGATTATTCACAAGTGGAGTGTATTCAAGACAGTCAGCAATCTTCTTAGGGTTAGATATCTCATCAAATTCACCCACAAAGTCAGACTGCTCAAAGAAAAAAAATAAATTGAATTAAAAAAAAAAAACACGCAGTACATCCCAAATCCAGTGAGCATCACTGGGCATATTAAAAGTCCATGACAACAAAATTAGAAAAAGACTGAACAAGTACAGCTTGTTTGGGAGGGCTACTGGAAGAAAGCCTCTTCTGTCTAAAAATAGCATGGAAGCACAACTGAGGCCCACAAAACTACAAACCACAAACCACAAGACCTCTGGATTATTGTTCTTTGGACATATAAGATCAAAGTGGAGTTGTTTGCTAATACCCAGCCCGTGTTAGGCAAGAGCCAAACAACATTTCAGCTGAAAAGCTTCAGCAGAAACCGCAGTCAAGCAGGGCAGTGGCAGTCACTTTGTAGTCAGAGGAACTGGACACCTTGCAGTCACTGAGCAGACCATTAATTTCTCTCTAGACCAGAATATTGTAGAAGCAAATGTAAGGCCACCTGCCTAACGGCTAAGGCTTGGTCAAAACTGTGTCAGGCAACAAGAATACATCAAAATGACTGAAATAGAAAAGCAACAAGGTTTTGGAAAAACCTAGTCAAAGTTCAGACTTCAAGTCAATTGAAATGCAGTGGTGGGAATCTTAAAAAAGCTGTGAATAGCTAATTCCTAAAAACATCAATGAACGAGAGGTGATGTCTAAAGAGAATGGGCCAAAGTTCTTCCACAAGATACAAAAATGTCATCCAGGAACTAACCTTTTCCAGTTTTTGCTGCTAAAGGTGGATCCCAGGCTACATTTGCCAAATACCAAGACTCACTATGATTAGATGATTTTTATTATGTTTTTATACAGACACACAAAAACGATTAAAAGAAACGGTGCAAAACGTTTGCATATGACTGTTTTTTTCAGTGGTGCAAACATTTTAGTAAACATCTTATAAGTTGATAAATGACCTAAGAGACTTTAAACATCCCCAGCTTAATCAAAAATATGTAAAACAAATATATTCATAGTAAAATTTCAGGTGATTTAAGACGTTCAGCACAATTGTCAATTAACTTCAATTCAGACAATTCCCTGAAAGTAACACCCTTGTAAGAAAAGTATCAATTAACTTTTATGGTAAAATGGTAAATGGATCGCACTTATATACTTCTTTCTAGACACCATCAAGGTGCCCCCAAAGCGCTTTACATTATACACACACCAGTGGGCGGCTCCTGCCACGCGAGGCGCTGTCAGGCCCACTCAGGGGAAGTTACGGTTCAGTGTCTTGTCCAAGGACACTTTGACAAGCGGACTTTGACACAGACAGTAATCATGTCTAACCTGCCACTTGAGCTTGTCCTGGGCCGGTGTCTGCGAGCCGAGATCTCTCCCAGCAGAAGTGATGCGACCTGCCCGCTCAAGAGCTTGGTAAAAGGTACTGATGTGTTTCTCCATCTCCTCCAGTAGTGGCAGGAGGGTGTGACACTCCCTCACCAAGGAGGGACACCGCTCTCTCACCTGCAGACAAATAAAACAATTCATTAAACAACCAGAAAATTGTGCGACTAAAATACAAAATACATACACAATCCATGATGAGGCAGATGGGTGTTGCTTTAAAAATTATAATATGGATGTACACAGCACTGATCTTCCTTTGTTTGTGTATGAATCCCACCTTGCTAAGCTGACTTTTGGCTGATGTCATAGTTGCCATGACCCTAGTAGCCTCATCCTGTGGCGCATCCTTGGCAAGAAGCTGAGCACTGCGGGCAGCCAGCTTGTATTGTGTCTCCATGGCAACAACCTTTTGCTTGGTATTCTGAGGTGAGACAAACAAGCACGGGGGCATCTTAGACTTCAGATTTGACTTTTACATCCCAAATGTGAGCAAAACAGTGCAGGTCATGATTCTACTGAACAGATTAGAAATATGATCCAGGTTGGTTTAACCTGATAAACCCTGACCCCCTTTTTTTTAGCAAAACGCCTAAAATGACATACCCAAATTAAAATGATTGTAACTTCTAAACTGTTCTGTCCACATGGATGCATTAAAGTGTTCCATAAAGAAGACACTCTGTAGTTTCTTATAAAACTGTCAGGAACACTCTAGGTGATACAGAGACAGAGTAATGGAACTCTGAAATCAGTAAAAAATTTAAAATTTTGTTCCGCCTGAAATAAAAAATGACTTTCAGGATGAATAATAGTCTGAATATTCATCTGAAATAGTAAATGACAGTATGAGGCTGTAGGCACACTATAACTGAACATGTGTTTCAAATTTGAAGAAGATAGCACAACATATGACCATTTTACAGTGGTCTTTTCATTAAAAAATCTAGGCGCAGCTCCAAAAAGGCCTTTGGAGACTCCAAATGAACACATGGTAACCAAAATGATATTCTGAGACAATAGGTACTTTTTCCTTTACATTTTGGTATTTTTCATCATTTTGAGTTAAAATAGTCACAAATTTGCCATTTTTAAATTTACAACTAGTTTTTGTGGTTTACCATAAATCACATACTAACATACATAACTGTGTAAAAACCACCAATTCATAATATATTTGATGACTACATTTATATATAACTACATGTGGAGCATATATACTTTTTAAAATATATGTTACAGTTAAGGTTTTGAGGTTATGAGCGCTCAATTGCATGAAGGTCCAGCAGGGAGGAGGCAGGAATAATGTTCACTGTCTGAAGAGTCCTCAAAAATCTTCTCCAGTGCCTCCTGGACACTAAAACGTGTTTTTGACTTACTTTTAGCCATTTAACCGTGAAGTAAGTTATCTTATTTTACGCGAGTTATTTTGCTGCCTGCACCGCTGAGCGCTCTGCGTAAATGCGCATAGGCACAACTGGAGGAGCGCACCACTACGCGCAGGCATAAAACGGCTCAGATAGAGTCGAATTACACATGCAATACGTCATTGGAAAGGTTGATCTATGCTCTAAAAGGCGGAAATGACTAACTAAGGTCCGCCTTGTAGCTGTCAATCAAATGCATTGCAAAGAGAGTCACCGGAAATTCAAACGAAGCCATCTTCGTTTCGGGAAGATGATTCCTCTGCTTGAAAAACTACGATCGGAAATCAAACAAAACGTTTTTACACTTCTAATATGGTACTGAATTGCAAAAAAGTGCTTTAGTTATAAGTAATAACATTTATTGACACTAAATCTCAATAAATGATCACGAGAATTCAACCGTACATGAAGAACCAAGCTTGTTCAGGGCTTGTTCTCAGCAACCAAAAATCGCTCGAGTGAGCATCTTTCTGTTTATAGACAAGCTAAGCCTCTGTCAACAAACAGGGACCGGATTCAAACCGTTTCTCCGCGTTTTCTGGGACTTTTACCGACGAAAACCGGTAAGTGCCAACTTTCACGACTTTTGGCCTTTATGTTTTTGGGCACCTCTTGTGCAAGATATATAAGAGATGGAAGAAAAACGGTATTATCTTTGCAAAGAGGAGACTCTGCAGAGTTCAATGATACCAAACACAGCTATGACAGATGAAGTGATCGTTCTGTATGAGTCATTCTTTAGACAAAATTATTACACAATGAGGACGCCGGCGTCCTCGTCGGGCGCATCAGGTCAAAAACCTAACGTTTCTCAGAAGTTAAATACAGTCAGGGCTTAAATGATTTTAAAAGGCTGAAAAAATGCAGATATTCCAATGCTGCTGACTACACTATAGTGTAGTCAATGAAATAACAAGTAAGTGGAATCCCTACACATGTGCTAGGAAGTACTTGTACTGTTCTATTCAGACCATGTGAAAGAGGATCAGACAATAAGATTTCCTCACCTCCACGTCCTGCAGGAAGGACCTAACGCTGAGGAAAGACACCTGAACAGGAGCATTTAATTTGGTTTCCGCTGTGTCCAGCAGCTCTTTCAGGGTCCACACAGCCTTAAGGTGGTCTTTCCTCCATTTTTCCAATTCATCTGAATGGGCATACTGTAGTAGACAATAAATATTAGACAGTTTGTGATTGCTTTTATTGAAAAGATATACCATTGTAATATTTATGTACCCCCCCCCCCCCCCCCCAAAAAAAAAAAAAAAGTTTTCTTTTTTTTTTCATTTATTACTTGTTTGACTTGGAGGAAAAGGTCTCTCCATCGTCCATTCAAAAGAAGCAGCTGCTGCTTGAGATCAAGTGACACGGTCTCATCACATGTTTCGATAAGAAAATTCCCTGCATCATTCATGGATGTATGCTGATCCATCCAGTGGCTGAGATTCCTGAAAAACTCCTTATTAAAGAGAAAGAGAACACACAAGCAGAAAGAAATTAAGAGAAACAAAGAGCGAGCGACAAAGAAAGAAATGAAGAAAGCTAATCAAAAAAAGAAACAAAGAAAGGGATTCAAAGAAAGAAACAAAGGGGGGACAATAAAAAAAAAGAAAAACTGGGGTAATTAGCCATTTAATCCTTGGTGGGGATGTTAATCTGTGGTAACCATGGTAATGCGAGAACAGGAATATCCTCAGTGGCTTGTTGTAAGTCAAATTAAATAAGTGATACTTGAGACAAGACTGCTAATAGGATTTCACTTGAAAGGCAAGCACTTGTATTTAGGCTGGCGTAAATTTGATTGGTGCTACTGTATTTTAAGGTATATCTGAATAAATTAAATAAAGGCAGGTTTGAGGGAACATTTAATCTGCTCACAGAGAAAACAAGTAAAAGGTGGGGTTTCATGCATTAGGAGCTATACCCGTTTAGAGTTCTCTGGTTGGCTCAGAGCCTCTTCTGCATCCTCCAGCCAGGTCTGTAAGGAGGCCACGGTGGAGGTATACCTCTCCCAAGTTGGACAGCACCTCCTCCAGCATGCTCCTCACACTGCGTACTTCCATGG
The DNA here is from genome assembly GCA_018398805.1 of Hirundichthys speculiger. Lineage (NCBI taxonomy): Eukaryota > Metazoa > Chordata > Actinopteri > Beloniformes > Exocoetidae > Hirundichthys > Hirundichthys speculiger. The sequence continues at coordinate 1,319,304 of JAGFBZ010002379.1, read as the reverse complement.
ATAGACTCCTCCACTGAATCACCACTTCTCGCATAAATCTGCGCACTCCCATCTCACCTTCATCCACTGGAAAATTAAGACATAAATTAAGATGTAAATTGAGACAAATTCTCAATGTGAGGTACTAATTCTTCAGGTTCACTCCTACTTAGTTATACTCTTATAGTCTATGTGTTGTTTTTAAGCCCAAACTATAACATGTGGTCTCCTATCAACACATGTAATTTACACTTAATGCTTCAACTGTCCCTCACGACTGTCGTTTGTCAAAGATTATATAGCCTTGCTTTAAAAGCCTTCATGACAGATGGTACATTTTCACAGAAACACCAAATGAAGAAGACACCGAGGCTGATGGAGCAACATGCCTCTGAAGACAACTGACCCCAAAAGCTCACTACAGGGACATCTGTCATCTTTGCTTATGTGAGGCCTTGCTTTGGATCGCTCTCTCCAGTTACATAAGCAGTACAGAAGCACAAACTACTGGTACCTAGAGTTGAGCAGTGAAATAAATAAAATAATATATATGCAAATAAAAATAATATTCCAGTTTCAGATAGACATTGATCGCAAGTCAGAATAGCATAAGCCATTGCTTTATTCTTCTCCTAAAAATCATAGACATCTGCAGTTTTCTTTGGTCCATATTTGGCCTTGATCGATGCTTTTCACAATGAATGTGGCTGCACAGCTGCATATTCACAAGACATGCCCCAAATCTGTCTTTTCTTTGGGCCATACCTGGTTTCCACATCACATATTATTACCTAGGTCCAAAGCCAACTTATGACATTTGGGCCATATTTAACCCAAACAGTCTGATTCATTGAAACCAGGCCCAAACGCCAGTTGGGTTTAGTTTATGACCTTTGGGCTTATGACCTTTGACCCAGATGCAAGTCTGCATCTGGGTCAGTTTACTATATTATCAAACTGAGCTTTTTGAAACATCCAAATAATCTCACATCCAAACACTCAGAAGCCAGTCTGCAAACTCCATCAACAGTAGGGCTTTGTAGTGCATCTCATTTGCGGTGTCAACCAATCAAACTTGAGGCATCCTGATTACTCGCCACACCTCAATTCCCTGCTCTGTTTGCCCTAAAGCAACACAACCCCAAAACCTAATGAAACCAACATCCTAGCTCGGTCTGCGCCCAGAGACCTGCAGAAGTGGAGCAGCCCTTAACAAGCAAATGGGGTCATATTCCCCACTGAGAGCGGGGAGTAGAGGAACCTCATTTAACTGTAGCCTGCAGACTCCTCTTCTAGCAAATTGTTCAAGAAGTCAGGGGCTCAAGGAGCTGCTGAAAGGGAACGCTTCACTGGTTACTGAGCTGCTGAAAAATGGAAAATAAAAGTTGAGATTTTTTTCTTTATTGTCCAAGAGAATAGATTTTGAGAGCAAGCACTCTAAAATAAAAGTTAAAGCCAAATGAAATATGCAGTTGACGCTGGGCAACATGACATTAGATATCCATCGGACTCATCACTGCTTCCTTAATATCTCTGGCTCTATTAGACCCCAGTGAGCAATTTTCCTCATCAATGAACATGACAGTTTTGTAGCAATAGTAAAACATTTCTTGTAATTTGGCATCAATAAGATTAATCTTATTGATTTAACAGTTACTGGATACACATGATTTCTGGTACCAAATGCTTATGTCTAGCAATTAAGGTCTAAAAACATTTTTCCATTTGAGTTCCCAGAAAATGTACTACATAACGATACAGTATAAGAATAATATGTTGTATAATTTTCCTAAGAAGGTTAATAAAGTACATTAAAGATTTAACATTTGATCTTAACTGATTTCTGATTGGCGACATATCAGAACCTTAGCTTATATATGAATTTCTCACCTGAGCTGTCGGCACTCACGTAGGCCTCTGCAGATTGCTTCAGAGACTGGAACAACGCCTCATAATTTTCAAAAAAACGTTGCTTTTCCACAAATGACTGATGAGAACAGAATGCAAAAAAAAAACCTCACTGACATGTTGATTGGCAATAATTACAGCAGCTTAGAAATGGGCACAAATAAATTAAACCAGTCAGAGTATACAGGTACTATGTTTTATGAAACAGCCTAAAATTAAACAATAAAGTAAGTATTTTTCACATATACAGTACATACAAAGGAATACTACACGCGTACATTCTTGACAAAACCAAATAAAGCCCTTACAATATAGTTGTGGAGCATCAGTTCCACAGAGTCCCGCTGGCCATATTTGATGATCCAGGATTTTAGCTTGGACTCAGCTAGCGTGAGGAAGGCCTGTATGTGGTGTTTGTTTTCTAAGAACTCCATCCGAGCCAAATGGACATTAGAGGATGTCGAAACAAAGTTGATCCTGCAAAAAGACAAAACACATATTGGACATCTGCCGGCTTATATCTCTGCTGCTTCCCTGCAAAGCATAATGTGAAACTGTGCCAAGTGAGTTAATAAACACAATCACTGCACTGTATTTTTTGGACTTACCGCTCAGCCATGTCTTGGAGCTGGTCTGAGGGCACAGGGACTCCATCAACACTTCTGTCTTTATGGATTCTCTGAAAGACTTGCTGGTGACTCTCCAGGCTCTTCAACACATCCTGTACAATGTACAGGAAATAAACCAAGGAAAAAACACTCAAAAATGAAAAACCAGGGGTGGCCAAAGTCGGTCCTCGAGGACCAGCGTCCTGCAGGTTTTAGATGTTTCCCTCCTTCTACACATCCTGATACAAGTGACTGTGTCATTAACAGACATGTGCTGACCTTGATGACAAGATGATGACGGCCATTAATTAGGATCAGGTGTGTTAAAGAAGGGAAACATGCAAAACCTGCAGGACACCAGCCCTCGAGGACCGACTTTGGCCTCCCCTGATGTAAACAAAGTAAAAAGCCTAAACAGTAGTTATTTTTATCAGAAATTAGCATGCTATAACTCTATTCACCCTTTAAGTTTGCAAACACATTTTATGAAAGGGTCATTGTTAAGTATATCACAGCAAATCTCCGTTTTTATGCCTCCATGCCAACCTTGTGCTGTTCCAAGGCTCTGTGGACAGTGTTGGCTGTGATGTCATGGGCCTGTTGGAGGACAATCTCTTGTCGCAGGGCTCCTTCAGCCTTGTGCAGCCATGCTCCAACCGTGTCCAGAGGAGCCGGCAGGGACCTGTCCAGCTGAAGATGCCAGTCCAGAAGCTGAGACACAGACATCAGACTAAGCAAAGGCTCTCACTGGAAAAAAGTTAACAATTCTGTTTCTGGTGGTTCTTAAAATGTTTCACTGCAGGGACAGTAAAGGGGTAGCTGCACAGTATCATACAAGTCAGGAATTTTCTTTAAAAAAAAACTTCTGCTGACCTGTAAAGGGACCTACCAAAGCTCTAATTTCTATTTCTTCTATCCTCAAAAGGATGATAAAGCTCTAATTTGCAAATTATTGTGACGACTCTGTGTGAAGCAAAGGTTTCTCTCACCCTTTTGGAAACCCTGTCCCAGGCTTGTTTGACCAGAGCCTGATCCACAGTCAGCATCCCGTCCCGCTGCATAGACTGCAAAGCTCCCTCTACCTGCTTCCACCTCATCTCAAACTGGACATGCAAACCCTTGAACAACTGGAAAGGGAAAATAAATTCATTCACTGCTCTCCGTCCCTGATGTTAGATTGTACAGACATGAACTGCTTTCTCGCAGAAAACACGCTCTTCCCACTGGCATCTAATCATAATCCTCATAAAATCAGAAGCTAACTGCTTCTAAATATTGCCTCATTTCAGCTTCTGACTTTTCAGCCTGTACAAAGAAAATGAGGATACCCCACATGCTGCTGAATATGGAATGTATCCCGAGGCTTGGAGAAATAAGCCAGACTGAAAATATGACGGCTGCTGCTTGATCCCCACAGTGTAATACCACTGATTAAGCTAATAATAGGAACGTCTGTGCCTAGTGTGCCCAGTCTAAACTGCACACGCACACATCCACACACACATTCATGCTAACCTGGTACTGTTGAGCAAGACTGCCCTCAGTCTCCTGTGCCTGTACCGTATCTTTCTCCAGCTGGTTGAGCCACATTTTGAGTTCCCTCAGGGTCTTTCGCTGCTCTCTCTAGGAGACCGGGATGATTGAGGGGTGGAAGGGTGAATGATGGGTGGAGAGACATGGACAAGGAGGTTGGGAAGCGTAGAAGACATATCAGGAGGAGAAAGAGGGGAAAAGGAGACAAAGAGTTAGAAGAGTTTAATCACAAAGAAGTTTGAAAAAATTGACAAGAAGATGAAAGGAAGAAGCGGGTGAAAAAGTCTGTTCTCCTAAGTCTGTGTGTCTCACTGTAGGACAAAGCATCAAAAACCCACAGCTGCCAAAAACACTGAGCTTCAACACAGTACTTTGAGGAAGACCCCCTACCATTTCATTGAATTTCAACATTGAGAATACTACACAGCTGAAAAGTCTGGTTTTTTTTTTTTGAGCTGTTATATTTAGTTTAAGAGCTGCTCAGACTCAATTATTCAGTTTATTCAGCGTCATCTTCACTCCAGTAATACATGTCATTCGTAATGACAGTTTAAGACATAAGGTTAATTCTGTCTGTGACACTAAACTCGTCACAATTTCTGAAAATATTTCTATAGCCCGTGTTTCACATGCTGTTTCCTGCTAAATGAACACTTTTGTTGGGTATATGTGAAAACACAATAGTCAATGACCTTTGAGATGAATATTAGCATTTGAGGAAGAACTGCCAACACAGGACAAAACCAGTTCAAAACAAAACAACCACAGAAGACCGAATCAGCTGGACAACAAATCCTGATGTGACACACAAAGCAACTGCTTAGAGCATCCTCACAGCACATCACAGCTCAGGACTTTGTTAACCTTAAAAGCAGGCATCTTCTTTTCACAAGCTTTCTATCAGATACGCTGTATCAATACAAACTGCCAAGGCTTTCATTGTCATGCTAATGGGACCAGCAGCCACAGCGTAATGTGGCAGCATTCATAAATGGTAATATTACATCCTATTAAAGTGCTCATCCTCCTGTTATCATGGCTCAAACACTCTAGGGCGGAAACATCACATCAGGTGATCTAACACGAGCAAACAGGCTGAATTTTGACATAAAAATGTTTAATTTTATCCTTAATTTCTTCACACAGTTAGCAGTTATATTATAGGACATCTGATTAAAGAGCCAGATTTTTTTTTTTTAAATCGTTTCTGAGCTGCAAAGCAAATGTAGACGTGTACTAACTGAAACCATCTGTGGAAAGTGGCTGAAAATCTGCATGTGGGCGTTCTGTTACTGAAAAAAAACCTACCTCCAACATTTCTTCTATATCACGAGGAGCAAGATCATGCTGTAGGACAGAGGCCAGCACAAAAATCACAGGAAAGAAGTCACCACACAGAAACGCCACAGAGAAAGACAAGGAAGGAAGAAAGATGTACAAAAAAACAGAAAGACATTAACAGACAAGACACCAACATACTGGAGTAAAACCGTCATGCATTTCAAACTACATCAAAAAGCATACAGCTGGTGTTTCCATTAGTTTTTCGTAAACTCTAAATTGAGCACTGTGTTCTACATTTAATTTTAACAGGTTAAAACAAGCGACAAACAGGAGGAGCTAACTGAGCTCACTTCAATTTAAACCAAGCAAAGGCCAAATGCAAAATCTGAATGGCTTGTGTCAAGCTTGATACACTAGTGGAAAACTCTGATAGAGAGGGACAACAATTACAATACAGAAAGAAATAAAATGATGACATTAATGGGCATATCCAAACTGAGACAGATCTGGCAGCTGGTTACCTCCTCTGGTGGTTGTCCCTCTGTGACGCTCTGCTTTTGGTCAGGATGATGTTTCAAGAACTGGGCCACGTACGTCATGAGAGATTTCTCATCTGGCTTGTCTACATCCACATCTGAAGAGGGAACCAGATTTATGTAATTAGAGGTCACAGCAAGCTGAAGTTAACTTTTAACTATTCAACAGTCGTTCTAACAGAGAAAAATAATAGCTACTTTTGATAAGAGTTTACAGTGGCATCTAACACGAAAACAGTCCAGGTTTAGTTTGGAGGTTCTGCCACGCTGAATTTCACAGCCTAATGGACCTTAATTACACTGATGTCAAGCTTGATTTGTGAGAGATCACTCTGAAGGGCAGGCGTGAAGGGACACAGATGGCAGTGACACTGAGGTGGATATCTGATGCTGTGATAGATTCACCACTTCATTTCTGTTTTCTGATACTTTATTTTGTCAGAAGCTACTAAAGTAAGCTAATTCCCATTAATTTTAGTAAGGCACACTAAAGAACAAATATTATGCTTTAAATTTCAGTAAGTGGCACAATTTCCTGAGCTTCTAATGAAATGGCTTTAGCCATAATAACAATGATAGAGTACTGCACCTTCCTTTTAAACCATGAATTTACAGCTCTTTGCATAACAGCTGATTTAAAGAGTTGGGTGAGTCACCTGACTCCACTCCATCCTTCCCCCCAACAGTGAATGCTTGATTGGACATCTGTACCACACCTTTGAGCCTCCATGCAAATGTGAATTTGGACACAAATTTTACTCATTAACCCTTGAAACGCATTATTACTGTAGAACACACTGCACTGAGAGCTCACACTAACAAACAGCAAACTGAGCTCTTGATTCTGCACACCAAACCGATAAAACAAACAAGCCCGATGTTCAACTGGAGCCTATGAAGTAATTTAGCAGCCAGTAGACTGTTGGTTAGATTCAGTAGGCTCAGCTCCCACTGGGAAGAAATTAAAGAATGACAATTACATGTTGGATTTCTTAGCCAGGTCATAAAACAAAGTAAAAACAAAGCACTGACAGAACATTTGATTTTGTTGTTTGTTTTTACTTGACAAGAGTTTTTACTTCACACTTTCAAAGTGAAGCAAATGCAGTAAAAGTGAGGATGAGTGGATATCATGAGTGGAGGTAAAGATGGGGAAACTGGATAATTCTTCTCTGGGTGATGGGTGTATGGTCTGCCAGTTCCTTGCAAATATAAAAATACATCACAGAATGACATGTCACATAAAACCACACTGCTTTTTTAAATGTTTTAACTCATTGAGGTTATCTGATCCCAAGACGTTATAGGTATGTGGATTACTGTTATTTGAAACCACAAGCTGTTCAAATCAGTTTACTTAGCAACAAAGTCTCTAAGCAATGCTATAGGAAATGTTATGTACCGTCCGGATCGAGAAGCTGTGGAATGCCCAACTCGGTTTCAGCCAGTAAGAAAGCTTCCTGCAGATTTTCTCGATTAGGCCTGTTCCATACGTGCTCCATGTCAACTAGATTAGGCTGGAGGGCATTGATGACAGCAAAGAATGCTAAACCTGTGCGCCAGCTAGGGCCAAAGTCCTTCACCTCAATCCCGAGACGTCTGAAAAGAACAGAAGTTCAGAGGGTCAGCGGGTGAAAACATAACCTTTGATCGTGAAGCGTTACACTACATGATGATACATTAGCAACCACTGCATTTAACAAATTTGTTTTTGCAGGGACTCTTGACCATTAAATCAGGCTTCATACTTGGTAGCTGTCTGCTGAACCCATCTCAGTAATGCCTTTCTGGCTCCACCCTGCACAGTGGGCGGGGGTTTCCTTTTGACAGGTGGGCTGGTGGTGTCAGTGCTGCTCGTGGAGCTGTCCAATGAGGAGGTGCTGCTGGATACGGCATGGAGTGCTGGTAAACTACTGGTTAGCTCTTCAATCTGTCAGGAGCATGACAACATGAGATATCAGACTTAATCAGTTATAATAATATGAACAACTTTCTGAATTTTTTGATGCATCAAATACAATTTAGCACATATGGACAATCTAAATAAAGTGGTTTCCATTACTTATGGATTTACTTGCAGTGACCGTTTTCCTCTGTGCTTAAAGTCAAGGAAGGAGTTTCACAATTTGTAATCAGGAATTTTTATTTATCTTTTCAGACAAATCAAAGATTAAAATGTGGCTGATATACAGGATTTCAAGTTTCAACCTGTACTGAATTTTATTTGTATACTTTGTGCCACAAAAGGGTGATAGAGGCATGTATACTGTATAACATATGGTTCACAGAGGGGAAAAAAAAAACAACTATTATGTGTTTCCAACCTTTCACTCTGCACCTACACACCCTGAAGTAAACATCTACATCACTGCATCTAGATCTACGGCTGCAGTTAATGGGCTCTTAGATGAACTGGAAAACTCTAGGAGAAAGTACCGATTATTTTAACAGAAAGCCAGTGGACAGACTATACCTGTTTCACTACATCTGATCTTGTTTCTGGGAATGTGCATTGTTCATTACTGAGAAATATTTGACTCTCTAGTATCTCTGATTATCGAATTTGGAAATAGAAATGAGAGCTTATTTATTCATCTGAGCAAATAGTCTTATTATTCATTTAAGGGAGGGAGAGAAAAGTCTGAACAGATGCATAATTTAGGGTGACAGTCTAAAAAAAAAAAAAAAAAACATCCCTGTCCATCGGGAAGATTCATTGTCAAGCAAATATAATCTTTAGCAAACTGGGACCTCAAACAGCTCAGGAAAAATCCTTAAATGAAATCCATCTACATGCCAAGGGGTGAATAAACATATTACTCAGTATAGTACATTTCTTTGATTTAATATCCTTATGTTTGCTGGAATTGGAGGCATTTACTCATGCTCATGTTGTAAAGGGAGTGTAGCGCTGTGATTAAGTTATTGTTGGTCTGTTCACATCAGAATTGCCCGAGGTGACCACGGCTCGTTTTCAGTGTGAATGCTTTTGAAACATTGTTTTTTCCACTTTAAATATCTCTTCAGTTCAGACTGCTTAGCTTTTCATTTGCTTTAAAGCCTTGTGCTCTCCTAATAACCACTCTGCAGGCTGCTAATCAGCTGTAGCAGTTTTGTTGTGGCATTAGTGATATTCTCACTTTGAAATTTAGTATGCAACAGCCCAGTTCTACTAAGTTATGCATGTGCATTTCATAGTGACAATAATGTGAATACTTACCTGGAAATAAAGGATTATTGTCCAAACCAGCCCCAGTACAATTGAAGGCCGTCCATCAACAATATCTGTGGAGTTGATGTTCACTAGTTTGATCTGTGACAAAGCATTTATTAATGTAATTTTATTTCTGAAGGAGATACAAAATGCCACGTTACAACCTATTCCAATTTATAATGTTGATATAATCTCATACATATAGATTAGGTACTATTTCTCTCAATCTGGTAAATCTGATTTTTACTGTAATTATGTACAGGATGCAACGTACAGGATGGATGTAATCCTCAATACTGGTGGATACAGATAATACTACCCCTAGCTATTTCATGTAAACCAGTGCACAATTGTAGTGGATACTGACCGGAGATCCTCTATAGGCAGACTGGGGGCAGATAAGAAAAAGAACAAGAATGAGAGAAGGAAGAGAGAGAGCGTAACAGAGAGAGGGAGCATTTGAAGGTACTCTAGATACATTTGATTGAAAGCGAATGCCTCATTGACTGTGAGATGGTTGATATTGTAGCATCTCTGTGGTGAGATAACATAAGTGGTTGGCTGAGAGGAGAGATCTATCAGCACTACACAGGCAACAGGGATTATATCCAGCAGAGATGGACAGAAAGAAAGGCTGGGTAGAGAGGAGTAGAAGAAGGGGGTGGGAAAGAGAGGGCTAGTTATTGTGATATGATGAAGCATTCTATATCATCAAACTAAGGTCATATTACTGAGATACTGCAACACAACAGGTCGTCATATTGTAATAAGAGCCACTCCAGATAGGTGAACGAGCTTAAAGGAGGAGATTGGGAGCAGGAGAGGGTGGTGGGGGGAAGCATGGGTTGGGGGCTGATAAAATAAAAAATATATGCAATACATGATTTCACATTAGAAAACACAGCAGGTTATCCTGATACATCAAACTAGCAGTGTGTGGCTGGAATGGAAAATACCACTGTGTTGTGACCACAAGCACACACACACCAGCACACCAACAAAAGATGGTCATGCAGTGGTCCTCAGGCTGACACTCAAAAATGTGTTTAAATGTGTTTTAAAAACGACTACTGAAAGAATTTGGATTTTTGTTTTGTTTAATCATAACGTTCAGGACATAATGACTCAACTACGTGCACCTATGGGCAAGTGGAGTGAGAAGGAGCTTATAATAGTTTTTATGACTTTAAACGGTTTAGAAACCTGCCAAAAAGGATTGTTGTAATTCTGCAGGGATTTAACTCAGTCTTTCTTTGATGCAGCGAGGGTTAAGAGGTTAGACATTCAACAGTCACCTGCCCTTACTTCTCAAATGTGAGGAATCGCTGGATTTTTTTGTAATGTTGTCAAGTATCTTTAGGCATTCAGAGAAAAAAATAAAGATCTAAAAACATCACCTTGGACTCTGGGAAACTCTGATGGAGTGCTGAGAATCATATTGTGCAGATAAAAACATGTGGTCCAGGGTTTCACAAGGCTAACAACATAGTAAAAACCATGCATACTGTATTCATCAGGCAAAAATGTAATTGGAATTATTTACATATGCTCCATATATAGTTTTAATTCTCAGTTTGCAGATTAAGAGTGACAGCAACACATACACATACAGTAGCCACTGACATCTCATCTCCAAAGAGCAGATTAATGCTGAAGGATTTACAGTTTTAACTCAGAGTCACACTCGCGAAAGACGACTCAATTTCCCTACAGACAGCAGCTCATCTTTATGACTTTATACTGTGTATGTGTATCCAAGGAGGCACCACACACACAGTTGGCAGGTTTATTAATCTCACAGTGGGGATTTTGATACTTTTAGGTCTTTATATCTAAAAGCATAGAAAGCATTTTTTTTTTTATTTAAATGTAACAACAAAATCAATCATAAACTACAAATAAATGTTCCAATTGAGTATAAAAGAAAGTGCAAATGAGAATATTAATTATAAAATAAAGAGTCAGTAGGTAAATCAAGGAGACAGAATCAATCACAGCAGTTACTCTTTTTTTCTATCACCGGAAGCCAAGCTCATAAATTAAACTACATAAGAGAAGACAAAAAAGTGGACAAAGTCAACAAAATCTTTACAGTGCTGTAAAACAAAATATGCTGGTTTCAGGGTAAATGAGGGAAGTGGGGAGGAGAAAAGATGAGAGTGGAGGAAGAAGAGGAAACAGGTCAGTGAAGGTCACGGTTCAATATCTGTGCCCATGAGGCACCAGCTGAGCATGTTGTGGAGCCAAAATCCAAAAAAAAAGAAACACAAAAAGAAGACACTGAACTCCCACCTTTCTACCCTCGAGGAACTTTAGAGCTGTACCGATGTTGGCGACCCAGTGGATCCTCTTTAGCTTCTTACCCTGCTCACATGGCTGAGAGGAACAATAGATTTGGAAAGAAAGAACAAAAGAGGCAAAGAAAGCAGTAAATGAAATGAATAATGAAACAAAATGCACCATTTAAATTATATACAAATTGAACGGTGCAACTTGTTTTTGATATGACATGTAATGGAAGTGTCTCATACAAACACAAATACAGTTCCAAAAATCCAACAAGATAAAAAATATAAACTCTGAAATAGCGTGAGAATGGCACAAGGGTCCAGTCAGAGCTGTGTTTGGCTCTAAACATCCAAATCAATAGGACATACGCTGCTTAGACCTTAGGCAATATTGGCCAAAATCCTCAAGATGTGTGTCTTTGCCTGTGTTATGTGTGTGAACTCTGATCCATCCTTGTTAATCTGGCCTCACCTCTTCTATTCAAACATCCCAATACACGTCAGTCAATCAATAAGACTTTACATGTAATTGCGGCTCATTTTACATTCACTGCATTAAGTCTGCAGCTCCTGCGAGAATAACATTTGCTGTATAAACAATTAATCAAAAAATACTGATTTCTACTGTGATGTCATCAGTCTAAGGGATGTCATGTCCACTTGGCATGCGGCTGTGTAAAAGTATAATCCAGCAGGCTCTGAGGAAATGAAGTGTTTGAAGTTTGTGTCCAAGTCACATGCTGCAGAAAAGTCCACGAGGCTCACCAGTTTCTGTCCAGAGAGGACTTCCAGCAGAGCCAGCAGCATCACACCATCTTTGATGTCCTCAAATAAGTCTGTCACTTCCAGCGGTGGGACGTGCTATACAAGCAAGACAAATACAGAGTTTCAATGCCATGTGAAGAGAAGAAAAAGACTACAATTTTTTAAAAATGCGCACAACAGACATTTCTAAGATTTTGCATCAGTAATTATATAAATTAACTTTAATATTATGTTTTCATGGCAAAACAAATCTTATAGTCTTCCAGGAATGCATGCACCAAGGATTTTAGTCTTAATGACTCTTGCAATGTGAAGGAGGCTATGAAGTAAGAAGAGTTTTTTTCTCCTGCATGTTATCCCCCTCTCAGTGGCGTAGCGCCAACAGAAACCAGAGGAAAATACATATATTACACTTTAAATTAATGTCTTAAACTTGTGGAACACGGATAAAGGAAATCCACATGGAAAGGGTATTTAGAGACCAGGCAGAGTCTGGCACCAAAATACATGACTGACAGCTGGATTCACCCATAAGCAAAGGCTCAGGAGACTCTAAATGGAGGTCCTCAAATCCTAAAATATGCTGATGATTTCAAACTGTATCCTTTCCACTGACTCCTTCCTTGACCTGACACAGACTTCCAGACTTGAGGAAATCCACATATCTCTGTTCCTCGCCGACGCCACATCAAGGATTTCTCTTAAAGCACAGTCACATGCTGGGGCTGAGGAGAGGTTTAGGCGGGGGGGGCATTCAGATGAGTGAACCATTCACAGGGAGATTAGTGGCAAAGGGAATGAGAGAAGAGAAGGAAGGCAAAAGAGTTGCGCACAAGTGTGTCTGTGTTTCCACATGAAAGTGGTGTGCATGTTTGGAAAGCAAGAGGAAAAGAAAATACAACAGCAAACAGAGTGAGCATATGAGAGGGGTTTAATTGA